>OX465298.1:51316855-52804388 GCA_949987735.1 Leucophora obtusa | reverse complement strand
TTGGTCACCTCCCGATAGAACCCGACCAACAGACCCCGTGAGCGAAACTAAGTTGTCCTTCTCCCTCGGAGGCCCTTCTTTTCTTTTCGTCCCGTTAGTCCTAAGTGTTTTGTTTGTAGATATAAGCCAATAAATTGAAATTTACAACGTTTAAGACCACGCCTTTCACTCTCTGTCACTAGATCAAACAAATTTCTGTGACGATCCCTACCCCCGCGAGCTTACCCCAGCTAACGGAGGAAACTCGTCGTTAATAGCGTCAGAAAATTACAATTTTATTAAAAATTTTAAATTATTAAGAAAAACATTAAATTCTGTAATAAAATTAATAAGGGATACAAATTTTCTATGACTAAAAAAAAATAACGAAATAAACGATTGAACGAAATGAACGATTGAACGAAAAGAACGAATAATGGTGAACGATGTCATATCGTTAAATGAACTGAACCGTTCAAATAAACTAGTTCGTTCATGAACGACAAAACTCTAAGCACGAGGTTTTGCAACAAAAACATTCGGTAGTGTTTTGATAGTTAAAAAAATAAAGTGAATTAAAATAATAACTTGTAAAAATCAATAAAAATGGTACATATTGGACCAGTACATGGTGGTCATCCTGGGGTACTTGCTCCACAACATATGCCCACCGCACCCAGTGGTCCTAATACTCTTCAAACATCATCTTCGACCGAAACAACATCCTCATCTTCAAATAAATCGTCTTTATCCGTAAAACCCAATTATACTTTAAAGTTTACTTTGGCTGGTCATACCAAGGCAGTATCAGCTGTTTTCACCCAATGGGCAATGGTTGGCGAGTTCATGTGAGTACCAGAAGTGGGAAAAGAAATAATTTCGAAATCTTATGAATTGACCTGTCTCGGCCGTTCATTTTAATCGTATTTGGGATTATGTCGTATTTGGGATACAGCCAGTGGTCAGTGTTGGAAGACTTTAATAGATGATGGCAAGTATATATTGGCGGCTACTTTGGATAATACTTTGAAATTATGGGACTATTCAAAAGGAAAATGTTTAAAAACCTACACTGGACATAAAAATGAAAAATATTGTATTTTTGCAAATTTTTCAGTAACTGGAGGAAATGTTAGTTAAAGGCAAGAATTTTTTTATCTATAAATTTGTTTGAAATGTTTGTAATATTTTTTTGTGGGTTGTTTCAGGCAGTTAATATGGTTTACATCTGGAATCTACAATCGAAAGAGGTGGTCCAGAAATGACAGGGTCACAACGACACTGTGTTGTATACTGCTTGTCATCCAACAGAGAATATTATTGCTTCGCCGGCTTTGGAAAATGACAAAACCATAAAATTATGGAAAAGCGATACATAATTTTACAATTACACATGGGTTATCCCAATATTGGTACCATACGTGAATTGGTATTTAAAAAGGTTTTGCTCCTATCAATGGCAAAAAATCACCCATTATTTGTTTGGAAGATATTATTCATGAGATATTTACAGTGGGTACAAAGGTTCAAGCTGTTAGTGAATTTATGTGTGCATTTTTAGTAAGTTTATTGTCTTTATATAAATTTATATGTAGCAAAAATTAACTTCTATTTTTTTATCTACAGTTTTGTAGCCCACGTGGAGCTTGGAAGAATAAAGTGTCGGTATCCTTTAAGCGAGGAGGCGAATACGGCGATCGTGGTAATGATATCAATGATTTAATAGCACGCAGTTTATAAATATATTTTTGTAAAATTTGACACTGTTACTTATAAACTAGAAAGTATTTTAGGGGCTTTGACATGTCTTTTTCATATTTATGTGGTTTTTCATTTTAAATATCCGATTGAATGTAAACATGTATGGCTCTTCAATCACATTTTTTTGGAATCAATTTTCCTAAAGACAAGTTATCAACAGCAATCCTTAGCCTGACAACTTATCTAAAAAATATGAATGAAGAGAAAAATTTATAAATTTTACTCCTATGTTAGTTAATTTGATAATTTCACATTTTAAGTCGTTTAAAACATGTTATTTTTCGCTGTTTTCGCATCAATTTATTAATTAAAGGAAATAACAATTGCCTACTTTTGTTAACTTTGAAACTCTTAATTTCTAATTATAATCTTTACAGCTGAGTTTCATACTGAAGTCTTTAACTTCACTATTAAACAAAAGAAAATGCCAAGAAATTTGTGTACGAAACAACAAAAAATTATGGATTAATAAAAGTAAACTCAAAAACCTACACGGTGGTTTTCATACTGAAGGTTTTTGAGTTAAGCATTAGTTATTTAATTAGTTATTTCGTATACAATTTTTTACATTTTATCTTTCAATATCGTTAAGTTCAAGTTAACTTTAAATATGAAACCGAGCGTAATAGATAAATAATAAAATGTACCTACATTAATTTGGAATAAATGTGGGCATTTTTTATACTTTTAAAAGTGAATACTTATAAAAATTTGCATTAAATGAATGTGTGACTTTCTTTTAAATACTTATATATATTAATACTCCAAAAATTAATTTAAATGAGAATATCAATTTGATATTGATCTCAAAAGCCTATTATTTAGTAGATATATTTATAATAAATCTTTTTATATACATACATTCAATGTATCATTAATCTAAAAGTTATTTAAATTTTAAAACTTTACTTATAATTAAATCGTATTTAAAATTACATTTCATTTTATAACTAAAAAGAAATA
Source organism: Leucophora obtusa (assembly GCA_949987735.1). NCBI lineage: Eukaryota > Metazoa > Arthropoda > Insecta > Diptera > Anthomyiidae > Leucophora > Leucophora obtusa. The sequence goes on along the minus strand of OX465298.1, from coordinate 52,801,685 downwards.
AATTTTACTATTCGTAAGCATTTTTTATGGATTTTATTTTAGATTTTTTGGAAATAAAATACAGTATGCATACTAATATTTAGTATAAGTACTATTTTATTTCCATTTTAAATTTACAGAAATTTTACTAATATATAGTAAAATTACTAATTTTTGCTTCTAAATGAATTTCACTAATATTTAGTAAGCAATTTGGCTAATTTTAGCAAATTGATTTCCATTATGAATATACTAAAATTATACTAAATTTTAGTAACTATTACAAATTTTTTCCACAACTTTGACTTTACTAATAATTACAGACACATTTTGCTAAAATTAGCTAATCGGTCTGCTGGCCTAATATTAGTTAATTTTCTGTAATATTACAGTTTTTTCTGTAACTTTTACAGACTTTTTTATTTGAGTGTAGTGACGGCGTTTTAAATTTGAAAATTTTTGAGAAAAGTGTGATTTTGGCTAATAATTTAGTTAATAGTATTAATTTTTGTTTTTTTACCTAGATCTATCAAAATGTCTTCCAATTTTTGTGAACTTAGATAAAGTATATTGTTTTCCGAAAATTTTGTGAAACTTCGACTACGTTAAACCTTACTTTACTTAAATTAAGGGTGAAATTTTTGAAAATTTTCGATTTTTCTTGAAAGTATATCAAAACATTGTGTTGTTTCTTGCGGAATTTGGTGAAAGTTGTTCACCAAATTTTATATATAGTAATAAAAAATTAACCCTTATGGACACATGGGATTAAAATGATCCCAAATTTTAAAATGTAAAAAAATGCCATTTTTTTTTTAAAGAGAAGCAACACTCAAGAAATTCTTCCTATTAATTAACGTGTTGCTTCCTTTGGAAAGGGGATAGAGAAGAAGTGAAAGGTGGTGAAAAATGAAGGGCTTCAAAATGGCAACACTGTAATTGCACGAGATGTTGAAATTTAGAACAGTTATTGTGCGCCATCTGATGGTGAGTTGGCGAACTTTGTTGAAGCTCTTTAGTTCATAGCCCTGTTATATTATTTTACTTCGGTGGGGTTAAGTGCTATGGGAACACCGAAGGAGGACGCTGCGATATGTATGAGGGATAGAAAAAACTCATACATATTATTATTTTTCATAAATTGATATTGCCTTGGTTGGGGTTCGAAACCACGTGTAACAGTCCAAGGCGCTAACCATTACACCACAGCGAACACATGTGAAAATCGACATAAAAGCCTTTAATTTAGAATTTTATATAAAATATTATAAACATTAACCTGTTTGAGCCCACGGAGTCAAAACGACCAAATTTTTTTTGATGTTAAATAACGCTGGTTTGATCAAAAATTTATGTAGAATGTATAAATTATTTTATGTCAAATGGCACTTTTTTTCATTTTAAAAAAACCAAACAAAGTCAAGATAAAAATGAAGATTTTGAAATTCAAGTTTAAATATTTCTTAAACTATAAGAGCTGCTATGGTACCTTATCATATAAACTAGATTACAAAAAGTCTAAAATCAGTAAAATCGAAATATTTAAAACTAGAATATTTAAAAAAAATTAAAAAATATATTTTTGACACTTGCTTTAATTCTATATTCTTTGTAACAGGGTGTATCGAAAATTACTTATAAAAGAAACCGGGTGTATAAAAAATGCAAATTTCAAATATTTTTACTTGGTTTTTTGGAAATAATAAATTTATTTTATTTTTTTTTGAAAAACTAAAAATGCCAAAAACTACTGTTTTTTCCCAGTCTATATATACTATTAGAAAGTTTACTATATTCCAGTTTTAAATACAAATCTTTAATTTTATTTGAATCTTTGTATAATCAAATTCAAATTATATAAATTTTGAGTGTAAAATTAAAGGAAAAGTCTGAGGTTAAGCAACAAATTCCCTGTTCGGCCGCCGAAAGTTCGTCCAAATTGAAAAAAGTTCGGCGGCCGAACAGTTAACTTTACGGCTTAACTACCGTGTTTTCTTTAAATCTGACATTCAAAATCGAATTAGATCGGTTCAACAAATATTTTAGCAGTATGAAAGTTTCTCCCTAATGCTTTCAAATAACAAAAAATTGACGAATTGTCACTTTTTGGCCGAACTGTTCGGTCAGATACTATTAATTTTATTTGAATTCTCCTTTCAAATTTGATTTTTTAAATTCAAATTAAGCATATACAAGTTTTAAATTAATTATGGTGTATATGTATGTCTAGACTAGGTTTGCCAGACGGGCTTGATTTTCAAGCTTTTTAAATGCGTGTCAAGAATAAAGAAAAAATGTCATTTGTCAAGCTAAACCGGAATTTTAGAAATTTTCCCATCAAATTGATAAGCAATATCAAGAAAAATTAACCATTAGCAACAAAAAAAAACTAATTGGTTTTAAATGTACCACGACTAATTTTTACGGATAAATGCCTGTCTATATGGTAGTAAAGCATAAAAGGTCTTTCTTTGAATAAAAAGGAAACGTTTGAGTTAGCAGCTAACCAATTTTTACAAAATGCTGTAAAATACTTAGAAAAAAGATATGATTTTGGAGAAAAATCTGTTTTCTTTTAGCAAATTGCTCTTTGAAATATAAAAAACTCATTGTTGTCAAGAAATAATTAAGCAGAGCTGCCATTTATTTTATGCAGATTACTGCTGCCTTCAGAAAGTTTTTGAAGAATTGCCAAAAGACATATCCATTTACAACATATGGGTCCATTTCTTTAAAAAATGTGGTACAAAGAATGTAGAAAATCTGTATAAATTAATATCATTTAAATTTTCAAGTCAATTTTGCAATTTTTTTTGCTAATTTAACTGAATTTTAAATTGTCAAGAAAAATGAAGCCTTTTTTTTAATGTCAAGAAAAATCAAGCTTTTTCCTGTGAATGTCAAGCTTTTTGCCAATTTAGATCTGGCAAGCCTAGTCTAGACACTCATACATTGATATTTTTTTAATTTTGAGGTTCGCGGTCCAAATCGCTGTAACGGCAAAAATATGATGATGATAAAAAATACTCGTAGCAAGTTAAGGATAAATTCTTGTGATGACGAAAAATAGCGAGTTGGTCAGCGCCATTTTAGAAAAAGTAAAAAAGTGCAGACATGTCTTTAAGACGTCTATACTGAATTGCTACCTAAATAGCGCTGCTGATATTTAGCGTTTTTTTAATCACCTGGATTTAGAATTTTTCATACTAAAAATGGATTTATTAAATCCAAAAAAAAGCTGGATTTAATAAATCCATAATAAAAGTACAAATATATGAAATAGCCTATTAATTTAATGACAGCAAAAAATACGAACGAAAATTAAAAGAGAAACAAAAAAATTGAAAAACTAACAAATAAAAGGTTTTTATTAATTTTTTTTTATGAAATATGTTTAGAAAAAAAAACTACACCGCACTAAATACATATTTTCGATCTTGGACATGGAGAAATAGCTCAAATAGAAATGGCAATTTTTCACTCTACAGTAAGTAATTTAATTAAATCCAATTAGTGAATATTAAATATTGCAATGGAATTTTTCAATTGTGTAAAAATATAAATTGAAGTGATAAAACTGAAAAGGCAGACTGTTTATCGCTGTTTTATATAAAATATAAATAAAAATTAAAAGTTAAAGTAAAATCCTTCATCATCGGATTCGTTATTAAAAATTAGGGTGAAAGAAGTGTCGGACAGAAAATTTTTTTAAAATAGGGAGAATCTAACCCTATCTGTTGAGCACTTTTAGAAATACTTTTTGGATTTATTAAATCCAAGTGATTAGAAAAAACGGCTATTGTCTTTAAGACACGTTTTCCAATTGGGTTCTATAATATTGCTTAAAAAAAGTAATATTAAAAAAAAAGAATAACAGTTCAGTTACGTACCCGACCCATAACAATTACCATCATCATAGTCAGTAAAATTGGAATAAGTATCATTGTCATCATCACAGGTATCTTTTTGGCCATCGACTGAAATATTAACAAACTAATTGCTTCCATAGGCAAATTATGGCTTCTTTTCTCTTTTAATTTTCTCATATTAGATATCACTGGATCCGAAGTAATTTTCCTAGAATATTTTTTGTGAAAGATGCCCCTAAAATTTTTTAAATTTTTGTTTCGGGCTTCTTGACCTTCCTGCATAAACTTTACACTAATAGAGAGAAATCTGTAAAAAAATTAGTTGAAACTACTAAAAATTATTTAGAAATTATGTTGCAGAAAAAACTGTTAAATTAGCAGATTATCTTTGGTATATATTAGTAATATAGGTAGGTACAGCAAAAATAAAACTGTTAAATATTCAGAATTTTAGTTATATTTGAGTTAAATTTTTGTGAATAGAAAATAACAAATTAACCAGCTAAGATAACTTCAACAAAAGTATATAATTTTCAAAAATTAACAAAAATTAACAAAAACATTTAACAAAAAATTAATTACAATGCATTTTATACACTTAAATTAGTACAAGATTTTTTGCAATTCGCTTTAGGTAGCCTGCATGGCTTAACTCACACCTTTTTCTTATAACTCTTTTAATTTTTGTGTACGCTTTTCTTTTCTTTAAAAATATGTAACGTCTTTCTCCATTCGCGTGTTTTGAAATGGTATTTACAGCTACCACGACCTCATTACCCAACTGCCTGCTAAGATGGTATAATCCTGAATTTATACGCCCAACAACAGCTTTCAGTCTTCTATGCCAAGCTTCCACACTATTTTGAGTTCTTGGGTAGGATTTCTTACTGTCATCGTAAAGCGACCAAAAAGTTCCAGGATACTTTGGGTGATATAAGCCCTTGACCTAGTTTTTTTTTTCCAAACCACTCGCACAGTTTAAGCAAATCTTCATCTTCATATCAAAATTTTTGCTTTATTTTTACAAAAATTTTCGCCGCCCAGTAAAACAGGATTTTGCAAAACAGTATTGTGTTATACAGTATTTTCTAAAAAAGTATTACAAAAAGCAGGATTTTGAAAACAGGATTTTGAAAACAGGATTTTAAAAACAGGATTTTGAAAACAGGATTTTGTTATACACAGGATTTCGACCCGAACCCTCAAAAATATTTAAAAAATTAGTAAATTTGGTTTTGTTAGCTATTTTTAGTCTACCACAGCAAAAACAGACATTACCGAGTAATTAAGCGAGTAAGTAGCACACAAAGGGTTCCACTACTTACCAGGCTATTTACTCGCAACATTACTTTTGTTCGCGATGTCCAAAAATTCATGGGTGGTCATTACCCTCTCGCTTACAAAAAAAGTGCGAATAACGAATTACCCATAGTGAAAGAATAAGTAGTTACTCACAAAGATAGAATAAGTGGTTACTCAGATGTTAGGAAATAAGTGGTTACCCTACATTGTAAAATAGTTGGTCATATTGGCAAAAAAAACTTTTTACCTTGGAAAATTTCCTATTTAGTTCAAAACAAATTTATAAATAAAAAATATTAATATAAAAAAGACTAACTGCCTATTTTTATAAAAAGAATCAGATGAATTCATTAAAACTTTTTTGTCAAAAACACAAGCTTAAAAACATTTATCTTTAAAACTGTTAAGCCGCATTTATTTTACACAGAAGTCCTAGCAAATTTGTGTAAAAATTTTTAAACAAAAACGTCTTTAAATTAGTGTTTTTCACACAAATTTTTTAACGAATTCGTTTGATTCTTTTTACAAATACACCCAGTAACTCAGTACTTATTTAATCAATTAACAGTAAGTGATTATTTTGCAAGAATATATAAGTAATTCTATAACTTATTATCAGTAAGTCATTATTTTGTATTTTAAAGTAATGCAAAAGGTAATGACCTATAATTACTTGGGTATCCGTATGGTAATGACTAGGGCAAGGTATTTCATGCAAATGCATGTTTTTTCTCGATAGTCCAAAACTAATATCGACTAAATATTTATCCGAATCATCAAATTTAGAACAAAATGGCATCGATTTGTAGTTGCATATTTTTGCATATTTTGTCATAAATGCATGTTTTTGCATATTTTGACTTTAAGTGTATATTTGGTGGCTTTTTAATGCATATTTTGTGCTTTTTAATGCATATTTGTGCATATTTTTCATTTTGAGGAACATTTTTCATTTTGTAAAAAAATATAAAAATTGATACGGTTTCATATTTTGATTCAATCAAAATAAACATTCTTAAAACCTTGTTGACCTCTGGGAAATCATCGGGTTCTGTGTCTGTTTGCAAAATAACTAACTTACATACATTTGTATGTTTTAGAGTGCATTATTTTTGCAAAAATAATAGTTTTTAGTGCATATTTCTTATATTTTTAATGCATATTTTTCCTTTTTAACCGCATATTTTAGGCGCATATTTTCCATTTTAAAGTGCATGAAATTCCTTGCCCTAGTAATGACCTATCATTACCATGTTTTTGCTTGGACAGTACAATTTGTTATTTTCAATTAACTAAAAGTTAACTTAAATATAACTAAAATTCTGTAAATTTAACTTTTTTATTTTTGCTGTTCTTATTTTACTAGTATTTAGCAAAAAAATCTGTTAGTTTTACAGCAACATCATTTTTAACTACAATAATTTTTAGTTGCTTTCTCTGCTATTTTTACACATTTATTTCTATGAGTGTCGTAAAGCTTGGTTTATTATTTTTAGTCAATGGATTAAAAATAGTTGGATAGTTGGTGACATATAGTACCAAAGATACACTCATAAAAAAAAGCCCGTAGAAATAGTTCAAAATTCTGCTAAAATAACAGGAAATAGCGCCAGCAGAATTTTCAATGAAGTTGAGAATTATGGGCTGATAAATTTAGGTAAGCTAAATTTTACCAACTGCTAAATACACAGACAATTCTAGTTAACTTAGCTAAGAAATTTGAGAAACATTACCTGATTTAACTGAAAATTTCTCCTAAAATGTCGCTTACAGTTTTGGTTTTTGGACTTTACGGATCTGTCCCGAGACTGGCCCATATTTATTTTTGGGAGTATAGGTGGCTTATAATAATTGATAAGTTCAGAGTATCGAATTTTTGTCCATTTTGCTCTATCTCGCTTAATTTCCGAGATATAAGCCACTTTGTGATTTTCAATAAAAAATTATGAAAATATAGCGCCATCTCTATGTGATATTGATAGCAGAGACAGAAAAATATAAACATTGGGAAAAATTGTGATTTAAATTAACTGAAAAATTTGTAAAATTAAGAAACATAAATTACTGAAAGTTAGTGTGCAAAGTTAGTTCAAATACGGATGAAAGTAATTGTTATGCTAAATGGGATTTACAAACATATTAGTTCCTAAATTTTCCTTGTGGGAAAACAGGGGTCAGTTGTAGTAAGAGTACCTGTCCCGTGACCGGTGAAAACAGGACCTGTGTGCGTGGACCTGTCCCATGACTAGTGAAAACAGGACCGGTCTGAAAGTACCTACGCGGTGACCTGTCCCGTAACCGTTGAAAACGCAACTGGTCTTACAGTACCGGCCCTGTGACTGGTGAAGAGTACCGGTCTGAAAGAACCTGTCCCGAGACAGGTGAAAATGGGACTGAACCAGTGCTACAAAGATTAGAGTTGTCAATTTTATTCGGATTTGTATTTTGATCGATTAACCCTCACATGCCTAAATTGTAATGGCAGGGAATTTTCCGACCAAACTTCGTGGAAATATATGTAGATATATGCCAAAGAAATATTTTTATTATCTTTTTAGCTTTGCAGCAGCCCCAAGCGGAGATATTGGGAATTAAAGTTCAAACGTTGACATGCTGCCGGACCCGAGCGGGTTAAGATTTTTTTAAATTTTATTTTTATATTATTTCCATAACTAAACTCTTCATAAAATTTGTAGAGTTTTTGAATTTTATTCAAAAATTTAATTTTGCTTGAAATTTTAATGTGAGAAAATGTGAAAAACAGCTCGCAAATGAAAACTATCAAAGAATGTGATACAAAAATATTCATACGCATTGTGGAACTGCAATGCTACTGAGTAAAAAAATCGTTATAAAAAAAGGAGTAAAAAGTTAAAGTCCGGCATGCCGACTATATAATACCCTACACCAGTCTGGTTAAAAGCCAACTAATGTTAAAATGGACTTGTATCAAAATTTTCTATAAAATGATAAAAGAAGAGAAAATCGGATATATAGCCCATATGGGCGATAGGTTCAAATGTGGACCGATTCTATCTAGAATTAATAGGCTTTGTCCTTGGGACAAATGTGTACCAAATTTCGTTGAAATGTCTTCGTAATTGCGACCTGCAGCGTGTAAACAAGCCAATTTTGGGGGGGGGGGGGACCATTATATGGGCACTAGGTCTAAACATGGACCGATTTTAACCAATATCAATAGGCGTAATCCTTGTACCAAATTTCATCAAAATATCTTAATATTTGCGACCTGTAGAGTGCGCACAAGAAAGTGATTCTGATCGGTATACTACCCAGTGTAGAAAATCATTACCAGATATGTGGTTATGTAACTACATACTTGGTAATGGTAACTAGTTACTTTTGTTATTACATTTCTTATTACCTTTATATGGCGATGTCGCGAAAAATAATGAGTTGTCGTTACACACCAGCATACGAAAAATCAAAAAATATATCGTTACCTATGTGCTTACCAGTACTGACAAAAATAATGAGTCTAAAAATAGATTTTCAAAAAAATAAATTATATAAAAAAAAATATTTTTTATTGTATTTTTTTTTTAAATAAAATTTTCTGGTGCGGGAATCGAACCTGGGTCTACAGATTGCCAGTCAATAGCTCTACCATCTGAGCTATATCGACATGTAATATTTAATAGATAAAAACATAATTGACCTGCTGCACACAAGTAAGCTTACTCGCTAACATACAAAAAATCAAAAAATATGTGGTTACATATATCCTTACCAGTGTTTAAAAAATATTGAGTCTAAAAATAGATTTCGAAAAATTTTCAAAAAAATTTAAAAAATTATTTTCTATTTGAAATAATGATAAAAATAAGTTATATATATATAAGTTACTCATTATTATATGTTTTAAAATAATGCAGAAGGTAAGTGGGTGTCATTACTGGTACTCCAAAAAATAATGATATGTCATTACCGTTTCTACACTGGGTATAAGGTTGGTCTAGGTCCAATATTTTTTGGTGTTACATATACCAGCACAAACTTATTATACCCTGTCCACGTAGTGGTGTATGGTATAAAAATACTTAAAATTTTTTTGTTAAACACAATATTATCCTAAAAACTAACCCCTCAATTCATAAATGCTTTGTAAAGTTATAGCAGGTTTACAAAACGTCATTTTCATACAAAAATTGTTCAATAAACCTCCTATAATTTTACAAAGCGTTTATGAATTTAGGGGTTAAATTATTTTTAACTAAAACTTAAATAAATATTTTAATTTTTGCAAAAATAGTTTTTTCGGACTTTCTATATTTTTTTTATATATAGTTTTTTAATTTTACTATTTTTTATTTTTAAAAAAATTATTTGAATTTTTGCATTTAAAAAATACAAAAAATTTTTTTCCGACTTTCTATATTTTCATATATTTAGTTAGAAATTTTAACATGATATTGTCATCCCGAGTAAAAAAGTTTTGATATAATCATATATTATTTTATGTAATTACATATAGTAACTTATAGTTAGATATGGCCACATATGCTTTTAAATTGAAGCATATAGACTTTTATATAGTCATATATTAAATATTTTTTCCTCAAAGGTTTTAATATTGAGACATATGTGATTTTATATTATTACATACTGGCCTACATATAAGTGTATGTGCTATATATAAGTACACAATGTAATATATAAAAGATATAATTAGATATACGTTTATATATAATTTAGTATGACACTATACATAATAATATAAAACTATATATGGAGCCATTTAAGAAATATTATATAATAGGTGTTATATATGGTTATATATTGACGCATATGAACCCATATATAACTTAGTATGGTTTCATATCTACAATATTTCATGATTTCTTTTATATATAACGATATAACGTTCTTTATAAAATCATTTTTAATTATATATCATCCCACATTAGCAATTTTTTCAAAGTGATTTTATATAAAAATATATGTATAAGGTCCTTTTAAAACCGTATTGTATTAAATGTGGTTCCATATAAAAAAATGATTTTGAACTAGTTTTAGATTTAGTAATTACTAGGGATTGGCGCATGACACGATCGTGAGTGAAGTTATTCACAAGTGATCGTGAGTAATAATTACTATACCAAAGTAATTCGCCCGTGAGCGTGAGAATATATAATTCGTACGTGAGCGTGAGTAAGAATATATAACCCGTGCATGATTCGTGTGTGAGTTTATTTTTTGCATCATATGTTTTTAGTAATTTTTACTGTTTTGCGTGAGAATTTTCTGATTGTGAGTAAATTTTTAATATACTCATGTCTGCGTGAGTAAGACACGAAATACTCGTGCGTGAGTAATTTGTTTTTGTTTAGGAGCGTGAGTCAAAATGGATAACGCGCCCATAAAATTAACAATACTGAAGCTTTAATATGGAATTCTCTATACTATAACGCACACGTGACTGATCTCTTATATCTTGGTTGTATATCACAATCCTATTAAGTTAAAAATTTCAGTGTTGTTAACCTTATTTTAAAATTACTAAAAACAAAGAAAAATTTGTTCATGTTTAATGCACTGTCATGGTAAATCTGGATAAAAGTAATGGCAGATTTATCGAAATTATAGGATATCCAGTAGACCTGGGGTTAATCATTACATTTTATAATAATTACTCATTCATTTACACAATTACATGTAATTGTAATTGAAAAAAACTCAATTACAATTACAAATTATTTGCAATTGTAATTCAAAAAAGAACAATTACAAGTAATTTGTAATTTGAAAAATGTCAATTACATTTTTTGGGAAAATAAATAATGACAAAAAGCACAAGTTAGGGGTAAGCCCAACATGACGTATTCTTTTTATACGCATCCATCCATGCCTATGCAACCTATCCCAGTCAGATTTTTCTACAAAATTTTAACAAAAAACACTTTTTAATTCCAAATGTAATTGAAATTTGTAATTGAAATCACTTTCAATTACAATTACTAGTAATTTGTAATTGAAAATTTTCAATTACAATTACTTGTAATTTCAATTACAAATTACAAGTAATTGTAATTGAAATCCCTCAGGTCTGATCTCCAGATATTGTATATCTTTTTTTATTTAAAAATATAATTTTGTATATTGTTAGATATGGTCATATATATTATGGTAAAAATATAGGGTTAATATTTAGGTATAATTGTATCAAACTATGTCCACTTTTATAACATTTTATATAATTTTATACAAAAAGATATAATTTTATGTAATTGGATGAGGACAAAATTCGGATACAATTGTATCATATTGTATCGAATTGTATCAAATTGTACCAAATTGTATACAATTGTATACAATTCGATACAATATGATACAATAAGACGTTCTCATTTTTCGGATATAATTATATCTAATTACATAGAAGATTATATATAATTAAATATAACTTTATATGGCTCCATATCATTTTTTTTTTACTTGGGATGTTAAATTTTATTTGTTGTTCCAGAAAGATTGCAGTTGTCTGCAATAAAAAGATGATGATTGGAAATTTGAGGTAGAAAAGTATTTTATCTAAATATATAAGGCTTAAAATTTTAAGGAACAAATTCTCTTAAAGAAAAGAAATCAGTTTTTTATCTACATACTGATCATGTAAAAAACTTTCATCAAACGAAAACTAATTTTGATTAATGCGCTTTTACGCATTGGTACATATAATATTTTCCTAAATGGGTTATTGCGCATTTACCCGAATTTTCGGGTAAATGCTTTCTTAAAAGCGCAGAGAACTCTACATTTTTGAAAGCGCATTTAAGCGGGAACTACTGTACATCTGATATAATTTTTTCAACGAATTTCTTGTACGGTAATTGATGTTATTACATATCCCCAAATCTGACTCCATATATAACTACTAGGGTTTGGGATTTCCCGGACTTTTTTATTTCCCGGGAAACGGGAATGAAAAAATTTAATTCCCGGGAATCCCGGGAAATATTTTTGAACAAAATTGTTAATGAAAACCACCTATATAAGAAATTTTTGTTAAAAAAAAAACTATTTCAGTACAAATGCAGTCTGTGTAGTGAGAATTCAAAGTAAAAAATATCAGAATGTTGAACATTTGATTTCACATAAATTACTCGCAGCACTGCCAAATGAATTGCATGATTCCAGCAGAAAGCACCTACTACTGGACTGTCGGAAACAAACCGTTTCATCACACTTGGCCCATTAGATATGGTGGCCACAATGTTATTTTCCAAAGACAATAAAACTCTTCTAGTCTTATTTCTACCATTCTTCTTATTTCATCAGCATTACATCTTCCTGATATATAAACCAACCCCAGGTTATAAAATCAATTATTTCCATTTATACATTGTTGTGATATTCTTGTCCATTCATCTAAGATTATAGTAAATCTCCTATTGTTAGAAATATTGCTCGATATTTCTTTAATCATGATATCTTTTACATTATTGCCCAGGTAGAAATTGCCGACGTTACAACAAAAGTTGTACTGGGAGAGCACTGTTTTTTACGAAATGCCGGTACTACTTAAAATGTGCTTGGCCAGTACTGTTTTCTGAAAATTAACGAGCTTTTTTTAATTTATTAAAATTAACAATTTTATAAATCTTACGTATTTTTACATCTATTACACAATTATTTATGTAAGAGAGACATCGCGATTCTTTTCTTGTGAAGTTTCGAAAGAATACATTAAAAATCTGTGATGTACACTAAGAGGACAGTAAAGTTCTAGCAAACTACTAAATTTGTTATTAAATGTACTGGGATAATACCAAAAAAATAAAATCCCAAGCCTGTGCCAACGTTGGGAAATTACTACGGCCAAGCGTTTATTGGTGTTATCATTTCGACAACATGCCAGTACAGTGAACGTTAAAAATCCGACGCATTGCCAGTACATGTACTACCGCCTCCAGTACCGGGCCAACATTGTGCCGTTTGTATTTTTCTACCTGGGTGTAGTAATTTAATATAATGTTCTTTACATCGGTTTCATTTTTTTGCAATGCCAGGTTTTTATTATAAAAACTTTCTCGAATAAACGAAGATCTAGTTATGGTGCGGATTGACTGCGGCTAATTTGGATACCATTTCAGGAAATGTTTGCCCTACCATAAAACCTTTAATGCCTATTCAGCTTACACTTTTTTTTCGGGTACTTTGCTAATTTTAGCTGAAACGTTATTCTTGTTGTTCTTTTCTTCAAGAGAAGTTGCATGACCATAAATTTTTTTTTTTTGTGCACCAAATTTAGATGTCGGATAACCAAATTTAGATACCACCGTTAACCAGTCTTTTCTTTTCACATTTATTAATTAAAACGTTACTTATAAAATTATTGGCCCTTAATATAAAAGAGTATTTCAAATTTAAAGTCGACTTTATTTTTAATCAAACGGTTTTGTTCATTTTGTGTATGAAAAACCTTACAAAAATATTTATATTTTCAAATATTTTGATTGGTTGAAAATAAATTAACCAATCAGAACGCTTCAAAAATAAACGAAGTCAAGGTATACTGCCACCCAATATTTTAACTAAAGTCGACTTTACCTAAATTATACATTTGAAAAATTTAGATAGTAAGGGCGATTATTTGTAAGAAATAAAGCTTTTTTTCATATTTCTTTTAAACATTTTACCAAGTTTTTAGGTTTTACTACTTAAATTTTGAATAAGTTATGCGAAAAATATTTATTAGTTGAAATGCTCCTAATTACTTGGCAAAGATTTTATTTGCGTGTCAAATAAATGTATTCCCTTTTAAAAGATTTTAACAATGACATTTTTGTTTTGGTATTTATAATATTTTTTATGACTAAAATTAAAAAATCCTATTCGAAACAAAAACAATTTGAAAAATTTAATATTTTTAAAATTTCCCGTTTTCCCGGGAAAAATATATTCTTTTCCCGGGAATTCCCGGCATACTTTTCCCGGGATTTCCCGGGAATTCCCGGGCGGGAACCCCCAAACCCTAATAACTACATAAGCCATTTAAAACTAATCAAAATATATGTAGTGACCGATATGATATATGGTTCGATTCTAAGTTATATAACACTGTATGTATCGTCATACTAAAAACATATCGTAATTTCATATAACTTTCTATAATATTTCATACAAATTAATATATAGTTCAGTTCTGTGACATGTTCATCTACACCAGTCCCTTGACAGGTTCATTTGCCCAACTCCTGTGATAGTTTCTTTGCGTCGGTCTTGTGACACTTCACAACAGCAATCGACCCCCTCCTAGGACAAGCCCATGTTAAAGTTACCGGTCCTTGTATGAACAATTTCTATATGCGAAAACCACTCATATGAATCAAGTTGGAAGAACATGTAATTTCATATATGCAAAACGAACTTATGTTGGAAAATACATCAAAAAACTTGAGTTTATTTTTTTTTCAAAACCCACGAATAATTTATAAACTACAAACTTTTTCCAATTTCGATTGCAGATTCATATTCTTTGTTAAAATAAAGATCAGATTTGAGAAATTTTCTCATATAAGGCATGAGCAAGTGGGATTTTTACTTTCATATTTTAAGGAAATTTAGCAAAAAATATAATTAAAAAAAAAGCTGCGAACTACTTAAAATTTACCTAAGTTTTTATTTTGATATTCCTTTTCTGCATATTATTTAAGACTAGAATAATAGAAGAAAAATAATTCAGAAATAATTCGAAGTCAACACTACTATTTGCATAAATTACTCTAGAGACAAATTAAAATTTATTAAAAGATAACTTTTTCTTCTCACAATAAAAGCGGATTTGACTTAAACTTGGTACAGAGAGTTTTTAGACATTAAGCAATAGGGGCAACATTGTAGACACAGAGAATTCCAACTTTCATGTTTGTTTTGCACAACTCTAATGTACATACATGGAAGTAGATACGAATATGTGATCTGAGCTTTAAAGAATTAATTCCTTTTTGGAGTGAATTCCCAAAAATTTAATTCAATTCTTTAATTCAAGGAACGAATTTATTAATAAAACATAAGCAGGAACACATTTCTGTGAATGACTTCAAAGACTTCAACTTTATAGAATGAACTCCCTGACCAAAGCACTAAGCATTCGAATTAAAGAAGTCATTCATATAAGAATTCATTCAACACGAGTTAATTCAATTTTAAGTCAAAGAATTCATTCAATTCTAGCTAATTAAACTTTTGGTCGAGGAATTCATTCAATTGTAGTTAATTCAACTTTTGGTCGAGGAATTCATTCAATTCTAGTTAATTCAACTTTTGGTCAAGGAATTCTTCAATTCTAGTTAATTCAACTTTTGGTCAAGGAATTCATTCAATTCTAGTCAATGCAACTTTTGGTCAAGGAATTCATTCAATTCTAGTTAATTCAACTTTTAGTCAAGGAATTAAATTTATTTCGTTTAATTCCCTAAGGAATTAAATTTTTTTCGTTTAATTCCCTGAATTTAAGTTTTCACTCAGTGCCCATCTCTTAATGCTCTATCTTAGTTTTCGAGATATAGGCCATTTTATAAAATGGCGAGATAGAGCAAAACTTTGCTACTATGGAGTAGGAACTTAAAAATTAAACGGTACAAAAAGTATAAAAAAACTGGTCTAGTTAAAGATTATAGTAAATATGCAGTTACACGTGCAGAATACAATATTCTTGACAAAAAACTTTTTGATGATTATTTGGAAACTATGAAACGAAGCTTGAAGAGTGATCCTAAATCTTTTTATAACTTTGTAAATTCAAAAAGGAAATCTACTGGCTATCCCACCCTTATGAAATATCTTGATCGAGAGTCTAGAGATGATGAGGTTATTAGTGACATGTTTGCCGATTTTTTTGGTACCTATTCAGATGTTCAATATGACAATTCAAATCCATATCCATTTCCAGTTACGAAACATCAACCGATTACACTTCCTCAAATTACTACTTCGGATATCAAACGGAATTTAAAAAGTTTTAAACGAACAACTAATTGTGGACCCGACGGTATTCCCAGTTGCATACTTATTAATTGTGCTCAATCTTTGGCAATTCCATTAAGCATTTTATTTAATGCCTCCATTAAGCATGGCTATTTTCCAAAATATTGGAAAGACTCTTTCATTATTCCTTTATTTAAATCTGGAAATAAGTCGAATGTTACTAACTACAGAGGAATAGCTAAACTAAGTGCTATTCCTAAACTGTTTGAAAAATGTTCAACTGATTATCTCTGTCATCAAATTTCTCCTATACTGTCAACTCACCAACATGGTTTTCGAAAAGGATGCTCTACTTCAACAAATCTTCTGCAACTAACAACTTTAGTAAATCGTGGTTTCTTGAAAGGTCAACATACCGATGTCATTTATACTGACTTTAGTAAGGCGTTCGATAAAGTAAACCATAATCTTTTGATAGAAAAATTATATTTAATGGGTTTTACGGAAAATAGTTTAAGCTGGATAAAAACATATTTAGTCAACAGAAATCAACGAGTATATTTTAATAACACCAAGTCAAAGAACATTATTGTAAAATCTGGAGTACCTCAAGGAAGTCATCTTGGACCGTTGTTATTTAATCTTTTTATTAATGATCTACCATGTGTATTCAAATATTCTAATGTTCTTATGTATGCGGAGGACGTAAAAATGCTTCTAAATTTTAATAATTTTTGCGATCAAATTCACCTACAAGACGATTTAAACAGTTTTTATATATGGTGTTGCACAAATTTAATGTAATTAAATTTAAAAAAATATAAAACCATGAACTTTTCTAGAACAATTGGTGCTTTTGGCTTTTACTCTCTTGGTGGCTATCAGTTGGAGCAAGTGGATTCTATCATAGACTTAGGTGTTCTATTAGACGCTAAATTAGATTTTGCTCAACATGTTGCAATGACAATTAACAAAGCTCGTGGAGTTCTGGCCTTTATAGAACGATGGGCAAAAGAATTCACAGATCCCATAGTTACCAAACAGTTGTTTACATCTCTGGTGAGACCGATATTAGAATACGGGTCTGTTATTTGGGACCCATTGTCAAACATTCGCAGTGGCAGAATTGAATCGGTTCAAAAGCAATTTCTTCTATTTTGCTTAAGAAGTTCATATCCTGATTATTTAAATCTACCGTCATATACAACTAGATTGTCACAAATTAAATTGCCTTCTTTGAAAAGCCGGAGGACAATACTTAATGTTAGTTTTTTAATAAACTTAATAAATGGTGATATTTGCTCTAATTTTCTAGTGGACAACATTGCGCTCAACGTTCCTTCACGATCAACGCGTTATTACGCACCACTATTTATACCGTTCAATCGTCAAGTGTATGCAGATGCAGATCCGTTTAGAAAAATGTGTAGCGATTTTAATGATCATTATAATTTAATCGATTTCTCGTTGAATGTCAACATAAATGTTAACATGATTTGTAAATGTAATATTTTTTACCTCAGTCTGTAAGGATTAATCCATAGACTAAATAAATAAAAAATAAATTAACACATCCCAACAATACAAATAGGCCGGGTCTTGTAACGCTTCCGATTGATCAATTTCTATAAAACAGTCACGTCGGTTACCGTGACTGTTCATAAAAATTGATTCCTGGAAATCGCTCTCGGACCTACATACCTCATGTGAATAGTATGTGCATGTATATAGATCCAAAAATTGCAAAAATTTTGTCCGTTTTGCTCTATCTCGCTTAGTTTTCGAGATATAGGCCTTTTTTAAAAATGGCGATTTTTTAAAATGGCCCGTATCTCGAAAACTAAGCGAGATAGAGCAAAACGGGCGAAATTTTTGCTCCATAGGCCAGGTCTTGTAACGCTTCCGATTGATCAATTTCTATAAAACAGTCACGTGGGTCACCGTGCTGTTAATAAAAATTGATTCCTGGGAATCGTATTATATATTCAACATTATTTTGAAATCGTACGAAACATTAAAGGGAATTATATGTTCTACTACTAATTCGGTTTTGTTGTGAACAAATTTGTTGGCGGTTTCCAAATCAAATGGACATTGAACAAATAAAATGTATTATTGTATTTTCAAGTTTTTTAACAAAAATTTGTCACAACAGTTTTTCGCGTTTGAATTTTATCTTTATTAAAATAAAACAAAATAAATCTCTTTTCAAAAGCAATATTATAATTGCGTTAAACTAAGTTTAATGATAATCTACATCCTAAAAACTCGGCCTTAGTTGATATATTTCGTTCTTATACGATAAAAATGGCAAATACGAGTATATAAAAATATAGTGCTACTACCATTTAAAGAAACTTTTTTTATCGAAACACGATTTTTTTTTCAAATTACGAAATTTCCTAATAAAATAGATGATAATACATATAAAATATGAACATTAGACCGTATCTCAAAAAAAAAACGTTCGCCGTACACCCTCTAATATGAAATATTTTTGGAAGGCGATTTAAAAAAAAATTTTTTTGGCGATTTATAGCTTTGGTATTTAAAATCGGATTTTAAAGTCTGATATATTTAATGCAATTAAAAAAAAATTTTAAAGGCGACCCCTACGTTCGGCAACCAATATATGATACAAATTTCTACTGGGTTTAGCGAAAAACTTCCTTAGCAAAAGTTTAATGATTTTTTGCGAGCTTTAATTTTCTGACATTAGGGTGTACATTAGGATGGTAGCAACTGAGATCTGGTGGGTAACTACTAGAACGGGATACTTGAGGTCAAAATACCCTTAGAGCAAAACACCGAGAGAAAAACATCGATGTATCATACTTTAAGATCCGACTGTAAATGCCAAAGATATAAATCGCCAAAAAAAATTTTTTTCTTAAATCGCCTTCCAAAAATATTTCAGCAATAATTTTTTTTTGAAAACTCCTTGCAAAAATACTTCATATTGGAGGGTGTACGGCGCACTTTTTTTTTCCTCTAAGGTGGTACGCTCTAATGAACATACTCGTATATGCGCGACCATACAAAGTAATATATGAACATGTATGACCATATTTGTTCATATATGGAGATGTGGGTTAATTTTTCTAGTATGTAAGAATATGGATGACCATATATGATCATATGAAAATATATATGATCATATATGGACATGTATGTATGACCATATTTGTCCATATATGGAGATGTAGGTTAATTTTTCTAGTATGTAAGAATATGGATGACCATAATGATCATATGAAAATATATATGATCATATATGGACTTTCTTAACCGGGATTTTGAGATCATTTTCATTAGATAAAAATATCAGTTATACATATTTTGATTAAATTTCATTTTCATTTCTTTTGATTGTACAGAATTTGTGCAATTGCAGTCATTTTTTTTAGAAAGTCCTTGCCTCTCAAAATACCGTACAAAGTGGGGATTTCTAAATTATTTCTTATTTTGTTTTTATTAATAGTAATTTGTGAGAAAATTCTATCAACATTGGCTGTGGAAATAGAGATTTACAAAACCGAATATACTAATTTTTGTAAGTAAGGAAAAACTTAAGAGTTATCACATCGTTTTGTCCTGAATATTACCTACCAGAATATCTCTATATTTTATTCTTCCAATAAATTAAATTCAGCAAAATTAAATTGGCGTAATTCATGCCATTCATCATCAACCTGCTGTATCTTATCTGAAACAACGACATTTAATATTTACTGTACAAAAAAAAAAAAAAGGTTCTGATGACAACTAATTCTGGCAGAGGGACCAAATACAAATATAAGTGTATCGACGTTTTAAAAGTTTTCGTTTGGCCCTATGTTTTTGGGGGGTTAAAATTTCCCCTCTTTTGAAAATGTTTATTGTGAATCGGCATAGGAAACCATATGAAACAAGGGATATTTTTGTAGAACATTTTAACCATATAACTCTGCAATTAAAGGGTCTTTTTGGCCCTTTTTAAACAGTGTCAAAGAAGTACCATAAGTTGAATAGTTAGAGGGTTGAAATCTTCAGCAAAAATATTTGTCGTGAAATTCTACTATAAGTCTCTGAAGACATCAAAGTTGAACATTTAACTTCAATGCCCGAAATAAGTCAAAACTTAAAATGTGCTTGAGGGTTAATTTCGTACTTATTCAGAATTGGCACTCACATGTCCCACAAAACTGGACTTTTAGGGGCTAGTCTGTGTGAGAAAACCAGAACCTTCATTTAAGGTAATTTTTAGTGCTATTTTTTCAGTTAAAGGGCAAAATCTCGAAAGTTTATGAACGGTGGCAAACGGTCGCAAAAACCTAGGTAGAAGACATCTTATGGAACACATTGGCATTCAAGTTTTTCAAATATATCTTGGATCATTTTGGAGCGTTTTTTTGAAAATTTAGGATTTTCAAAAAACCCATATTTTTGAGGTAAAATTAATAATTTTGTTACTTTTTTCATAAAGCCTTAACAGGTTTCTGTTGTTTTTTAGAGAACTAGTTTCAGTTTTATAATTTGAGATTATTTTTGGAACAAATTATTGTTTATTTATGATATTTTTTTGTATCACTATAAAATAAAAAATATCACAAAATTAAAAAACTTTGACTTTGAACTCTCGCCAACTAACAACGACTAACTACAATGATACAATATTTCACTCACAAAATATTCAACAATCCTAGATTTTGAATATATAAACAAATTTTCCCTTTACCTGAATTGTACTTATGGCCAAAAAACGCCGATCCTGGCCCACAGTGCACTGCTTTAAGTTCCCAATTACAAACCTTACAAAAAGTCTTATTAGCCGCTTTTTCTAATCACTTGGATTTAATAAATCGAAAAAGTAGTTCTAAAAGTGCTCAACAGATGGGGTTAGATTCTCCCTATTTTAAAAAGAATTTTCTGTCCGACACTTCTTTCACCCTAATTTTTAATACCGAACTCGATGATGAAGGATTTTACCTTAACTATTAATTATATTTTATATAAAACACCGATAAACAGTCTGCTTTTTCAGTTTTATCACTTCAATTTTTATTTGTGAAAAATTGCCATTTCTATTTCAGCTATTTCTCCATGCCCAAGATGAAAAATATGTATTTGGTGAGGTGTAGTTTTTTTTCTAAACATATTTCATAAAAAACAAATTTAATAAAAACTAATTTTGTTAGTTTTTAAATTTTTTTTGTTTCTCTTTTAATTTTCATTTGTATTTTTTTCTGACATTAAATTAATAGGCGGTTTCATATATTTGTGCTTTTATTGTGGATTTATTAAATCCAGCTTTTTTTTGGATTTAATAAATCCACTTTTTGTATGAAAAATTCTTAATCCAGGTGATTAAAAAAAACGATAATTATTTGCACTTTTCTTGATCCATAACTTCAGTGAGGGGTGGTCTTCCCACGATTTAATGTAATTTCCTAATTTTCGTTTTTTTCATGGCTAAAAAATATAAAAATTATTTTATTGGAACGCTTTTTTTTTAGTAAAACCCGAGGGGGGAATCGAAAATCTCTAACACCGGGCTCTTCTCGCTGTTATTTACGTCTCTACAATTAAATGAAAACTAATTGAAAAAAATATATTTGTTTTGCATTACTTTTTTATTAATTTTTATTAATTTTTATTTGTACATATATTTCTTTTTCGTTTTTATAACGTTTTTGACATCTCCCTGAAGTCGACTTGAACCCGCAATCACCAGAATGTAAACATTATCGCGTTACCGATTGATCTAAATAGCCAAAACAAAATGATGTCATTATTTGGACTTTTATATTTAAATAATTTCAGTTCGCAACCCTAGCGTTCATTATTGGAACATATATCTATTTTAGTAATTAGCAAATTCAAAACCCTTATAAAAATTATAGCATATCTTACGGGTTAGTTGAAAATATATAATGAAAAAATTCATTAAAATAATGAATTTTTCATTAACTCAATGAAATTTTTTATTAAATCAGTGAATTCAGAATAATGAAATCGATTCATTAATAGTATGAACGAAAATTCTATCAGTGTAGGCTCTCTATTGTGTAACGATTGTTTTCATTTTTCTCTTTATTTAATATCCTTACCCCCTTGATATTTACTTCATGACCACTGTCTTTCGCATGTTGGGATAAAGCTGTTGACTCTCTACACTTTTTTATATCAGCTTCATGCTCTGCTACTCTTACACCTAACATAAGCTTTTTGTTCCTTATTGCATTGCTCCGTCTCATTTCCATCACATTTTATTTCATAAACTACATTGTGCATTTTAAGTTTATCATTAAGGAAAGTTATAAACGGTAAGATCATAAAAATTGCCTACAAGTCAAACAAAACACTTAACGCTCTATTTACATATAAAAAATCTAAAATTGATAAACTGATAGTAAATAGTTGCTCAGGTAATACTAAATTTCAGTGCCCTCTATCGGTGAGTAGTGTAAGTTTTGTCTCTGGACTAGAAAACTTGTCCGTATAAAAAAAATTAATATAAATAAGAATTTTACTAAATTGCAAAAATTTTTAAAAATTGCGAAACAAATTTTAACTTACTTGAAAATTGTTTAAAACCAATGGACAAATTTGTGTTTAATTCTGTATAGAATAAGTGCGATTCAAAATTTTTTATACAAACACTGCTTAATTGAGAGGTTTTCTTAAAAAATACATTTTTCAATTTCCACTTAATGTTCGATGAAGTACACAAATTAATCAATGTGTTCATTTACTCAAAAATCTTACTACTTTTACAACAAAAGCAGCAAATTTTAGTAAGTAAGCGAACAAGACTAGTGTAAAATTTTTACTATTTTCAAAACGTTAGAAAATTTTGCAGATGAAAATTTGAGATAATTAACTTTATTGTTTTAAATTGTATTTTTTTAAATCCCGGGATTCCCGTTCCAAAATCCCGGGAATGCGGGAACTGAAAAATGCTTAATTTCCCGGGAATCTCAGGACGGGAAATCCCGAGATGAATTCCCTAATTATAATGCTTAACTTAGTAAAAAACCGAAGGTTATTTTATTAATTTTATGTTTATTATACCCTACACCACTATGTGGTCAGGGTATTATAAGTTTGTGCTGATGTTTGTAACACCAAAAAATATTGGTCCTAGACCCACCTTATAGTATACCGATCGGCTGAGAATTATTTTTTATTTCGATTTAACGATGTCCGTCCGTCCGTCTGTCTGTCCATGCATTCTTGTGCGCACTCTACAGGTCGCAACTATTAAGATATTTTGATAAAACTTGGTACACTGACTTATGTCGGCCCAAGGACGAAGCCTATTGATTTTGGTTAACATCGGTCCATGTTTAGACCTAGTGCCCATATAAGGGTCCTCCCAAAATTATATTGTTTATACGCTGCAGGTCGCAAATATTAAGATATTTTGATAAAATTTCGTACACAGACCTATGTTGGCCCAAGGACGAATCCCATTGATTTTGGTGAACATCGGTCCATGTTTAGACCTAGTGCCCATATGAGGGTCCCCCCAAAATTATATTGTTTATACGCAGCAGGTCGTAAATATTAAGATATTTTGATGAAATTTGGTACACAGACCTATGTTGGCCCAAGGACGAAGCTTGTTGAGTTTGGTGAATATCGGTCCATGTTTAGACCTAGTGCCCATATTTGGGTCCCCGCAAAATTATATTGTTTATACGCTGCAGATCGCAAATATTAAGATATTTCGATAAAATATGGTACACAGACCTATGTTGGCCCAAGGACGAAGCCTATTAATTTTGGTGAACATCGGTCTATGTTTAGACCTAGTGCCCATATAAGGGTCCCCGCAAAATTATATTGTTTATACGCTGCAGGTCGCAAATATTAAGATATTTCGATAAAATTTGGTACACACACCTATGTTGGCACAAGAACGAAGCCTATTGATTTTGGTAAAAATCACTCCATGTTTAGACCTAGTGCCCATATAAGGGTCCTACCAAAATTATATTGTTTATACGCTGCAGGTTGCAAATATTAAGATATTTTGATGAAATTTGGTACACAGACCTATGTTGGCCCAAGGACGAAGCCTATTAATTTTGGTGAACATCGGTCTATGTTTAGACCTAGTGCCCATATAAGGGTCTCCCCAAAAATTGGCTTGGTTACAAACTGCAGGTCGCAAATATATTTTAATATATTTTAATGAAATTTTGTTCGCTGACTCACATTATAGAAAATTTTGACACAAGTCCCATTTTAGCCCATTCGAATTTCGGATCCAAACATTAGTTGGATTTTTAACAGAGTGGTATTGTATAGGCGGCATGCCCGACTTTAACCTTTTTACTCGTCTTATAATAAATATGACGAAAACTCTTAGTAGTAACAATAAAAAATAGCCACTTTACAGTTAAAAGTTGGGAAAAAAAATTTCTGTTTGATATTTGCATCACATTCTATAAATTGCTTCTCAGTAAAAGAGAGGATTGCATTCTAATTATTTCCTAACCTCTTTTATTATGCCTAGCACAACTATTTAAGATTTTTAGAAAAAAACCCATAAAAAACAGTTTCTATGGCCACCAAAAAGCTTAAAAAATTTTTATGGTCATTTGGTATTTGATTTCAAAAAATAATAAATATTTTTTATTAAATTTTTAAAAAAATGTTGTTGCTTTCGACGTATTTTGTCACGTTTCAAAATTTGTGAAATCATTTCGGGGGGGGGGGCTCGAGCTCCCAAGCCCCCCCCCCCCCCCCCCTTGCTACGTGCCTGAATATTGCAATGGAATTTTTCAATTGTGAAAAAATATAAATTGAAGTGATAAAACTGAAAAGGCAGACTGTCTATCGCTGTTTTATATAAAATATAATTAAAACTTAAAAGTTAGAGTAAAATCCGGAATTCTGTATTAAAAATTAGGGTGAAAGAAGTTTCGGACAGAAAATTCTTTTTAAAATAGGGAGAATCTAACCCCATCTGTTGAGCACTTTTAGAACTACTTTTTGGATTTATTAAATCCAAATGATTAGAAAAAACGGCTATTAACTTTATACCTAACCATGTATATTTTTCAGAAGAATTATTGTACTTGTCAAATTAAATAAAACCACATGTTTAAAACATTCAACCATAAAACCTAAAATGAATGAATATAATTATTTACCTGTCTTTTAGATGGAAAATTGGTAAAAAAAAAAGGAATATTGATTTAATTTTGCATCATATAACGGACTTCCTAAATAAATTTTTAGCTTTTCTGGTTTTTTTCTTACAAAATGTTAACAAAAAAATTAATTTAAGAAATACGGCAACCCTTTTACAAAAATGCATTGCAATAAATTATACGTACCATATACATAAACATGAAAAACATTTGTCGAATATTAAATTTTGGCCTGAGTTTCATGTTTTTAGTGAATTAAGTAGTTTGAATTAATGCAATATATTATATAAATATTTTATACATCGTTGAATATATAAATAAGTCTTCTTTATTAATATACAAAAATATTAAATACTATTTAAAATATTAAACACCTCGGCAAAAAAACAAAAAAAAAAATTACCATCCATACTTTTTCCAAACGTATGGCAATTGCTTACTTATTAATTAAAAAAAGCAAATTTTAAAAAACTAAATAATTTTAATATATTTTTTTACAAATAAAAAAAATGTTTTCGAATATATGACTTTTCCACAAAATTTGCTCCGCTATCGATGTTCTTGAGCGGGCGGACGGAAATTTAGAGGTAAATCCTTTGGAGCATGTTTGTTTATGGTTTAGAATTTAACAAATTGATCAAAGTGGCGTGACTTTCTTTTGCCACATTTAAAAACATTAAGTTTAGTTAAAAAATTCATAATTTCTTACCAATGCAATAACACCAATTTCATAGTGTAATCAACTTAAAAAACATTTAGAAGTTCTTAAAAAACGTATTTTTACAAATTTGTATATTTTTTAATTATATATTTAACCCTTAAATGCATGGTGTGCCATTTGGCAACAAACCGCTTTTATAATAAAAAACACCCACTTGATGCACAAAACTGCATTTTTGGGCATTGGGGCCCCTTCTGTACAAAGTGTTCTAATAGTTTAGCTCTAAATTTTTAAACAGTTATACGAAAAATCTTGGTTTTGCTTCGTATGTTTCTGAAAAATCTAAAACACACGTTTGTTTTGCAAAAAGTGTAATACTCAAAAATGCTTTTTTAAATATATAAAGTGGTATTCTCGCAATAAAATTCATTTTGGCGACAATAAATGTATGATTCAAAGCTTTTAGATTTTTTTTATACACGTTAAAATAATCAAAATTTAGCTAATTGGCAAAAAACCACATTTTTCAATAAAAATCACCTTTTTTTAAATAATTTTTTTTTGTATTTTTCTTGAAATGTACACGCCTTTAGAAATCGTATATAAAAAAAAGTTAAAATCGAAGACATCATGCATTTAAGGGTTAAAACAAATAACATGGTTAGAATTTCGCTGATGTTAGCCTAATTGTGTTGTTTCGATTTGTTTATTTGTTTCAAATTCAATATAAATAAGTCATCATCAATTATTAACCCTGTGAGGACCCAAATTTGAGGGCCAAATTTGGTCACACAACCAACGGTGTTGGATTACATCCGACACCTGATAATTGCGAACACCTCCTATAACAAAGAGAGAGAGAGAGAGGGAGGGAGAGAGCAGGCCAGAGCGAGAATGAGAACAATCTGATGCATTTTGTTTACGAACTAAGCAAACTTATTTACAAACTAATTGTATGATACCGTATTAAGATAGCTAAAAACAAAGGAAAATTGGTCATGTTTAAGGTACTGCACTTTTAAGTCTGGCGACTATTTGTAGATGAAAATAATGCAAGGAAATTTTATAGGAAATCCAAAAATATACAGTTTGTACAGAACCGATTTACTAAATTTTACTATTTAATTTGATAAAAGCTCAATATCGCTAATTTTTTGCTAAAAGACACACCCACTTAAAACAAGTGAGAAAATGAAAAAGCAAACGTTACGCTAAAATTCTGTACAATTTTCTGAACCATCTCCTTGCCCTTCGTGGCGAATTTAGCCACTATTTTGGTCTTTAAAAATAAAGGCAATGAGAATAAAATTAGAAAAAATCGTTTCTAATTTATTGGCCATCACTGTATATGTCTCCGGTGGACCTCCGGACCTTAGAGAGAGAGAGACTTCTGTATGGGGATGCATAGGAGGTTTAACATCCTGTACCATAGGAGAGTTAACAGTATGAGTTGTCAAAACCGGTTTCCGAATTATTCAATAAACCGGTTATTTCCTATATTTCCGGGTTTTTTAAACCGGTTTTCGAATTATTCGCGAAACCAGTTTTTTCGTGTCGAATAGTTCGACATTTTCGAATATTTATAAGGTGAAAATTTCTAATAAATTTTCTCATTTGTTCAATAATTATGCAAAATATTTAAGTGCCCAAAAAAAAATTTTGATATCGATTTATATGACTTTATAAAATTGTTTGTGGTAATATATTGCAAAATATGTAATAATACAAAATTGTATAACATTGTAAAATGTTGTATATTAAATATATAAATATATCTTCCTTCATATTACACTTTATATAGTGCAATATATGGGTCATTCCATCTCAAATGACCAATGGTTGGACTCGACCCCTTTCGATTTGGATGAAGTTTGGTCAGAACTTTTGTTTCATCATATAACGAAGTTTTGCCAAAGAAAAAAAATTACAATTTTTTTTCCGAAGTTATGCAATATTTAAAATTTCAAAAAATGTCATAATTTTTCTAATTTTTTACGAGGTTATTTTTTGAATATCTCGAAAACTATAATAGCTTCAAAAATGGTTCTTAGCTCGTTTTAAAGAGGATATTTAGCCGTATTAAAGAAAATATTTCAAAAAAAATATTGCAAAATAAAAAAATTAAAAATTCTTCAATTTTAAAAATCCAAAAACCTATTTTTTTTGCTCAATTTTTTTTAAATGAAATAAATTTTTCTATTCTATGCTTCTAAAGCCTTTAATTTGTTGTCTATTGCTCAAAATTTCAAAATTGGACATTTGTTTAATTTTATTGTATTAAGATTCAACTTAAAAAAGGGAATAAAAAAATTAAAAAATTCATAACTTTTTTTAAAAAAAAACCCCCCTCTTGAAAATTTCAGCATTTTTTAATATCAGTTAGAGGTTTCATTAATAAAAAAATTGAGCATTTAAAATTGAAAAATTTCTATTTTTTTTATTTTTCTATATTTTTTTTAAATATTTTTTTTAATACGGCTAGATATCCTCTTTAAAACGAGCTTAGAACCATTTTTGTAGCTATTATAGTTTTAGAGATATTAAAATAATCACCTTGTAACACAGCAAAAAATTAGAAAAATTATGACATTTTTTGAAATTTTAAATATTGCATAACTTTTGAAAAAAACAATTGTAATTTTTTTCCTTTGGCAAAACTTCGTATATGATGAAAGGAAAGTTCTGAAAAAAATTCATCCAAATCGAAAGGGGTCGAGTCCTACCATTGGTCGATTTGAGATGGAATGACCCATATATATTAATATCCAATTATATATCTATCTATATGTCACCACATATTTTTATATACAAGTGTATCTAATTGGATACATTTGTATTACATTATATATAATTTGATACATTTGAGTGGGGACAAAATTGTATAAAACTATATCTTAATCAATCAAAGTATATATTGTATCAAATAATTATCTACTTGTATAAATTTAGATCTTATTAAACCAATTTAGATATAATATGATACAGTAAGATGTTCTCATTTTTCGGATAAAATCATGTATAATAACGTAAGTCACAAAATACTTTTTTTGCATGGTTATGCATAATAATTTGAAAACCTTATAACACATTTATAAAACGAATTTTGTATGGAAAATTTATAAGTCACTTAAAAATTATCAAAGTGATTATGCATATGACATTTAATGTTTGATTCCCTCCTTTAGGTGGGTTTATTGACTTTGTCGTTGCTATGACGTACATTAGTGGACTATTATCGAAAAAATTCTTTCAGAGACTGTTTTCTTTTTTGAAGATTTCTACATTTTCTCTCCATCTTAAAAAAAGTCATAATTTTTTGACAAAAAGTTTAGTAGGAAAGATCTAAACATTTGTCCTAAAATGCATATAAACTCATGCTTTCCACTTCCTCAATACATATAAGGAGTTTTTTTCTTATTTTTTAGATTTTCTCCCCCCGTGATAAAACATTTTGCGATTTAAAACCGTAAAATTGTAATACAAATTTTAAAAGTCACAAATTTTTTCACATTAATTGGAAGACTACAATCTTCATAAGGCCAAAGTTATTTTTTGCGACATTTTCAAATCGTCCTGTCTATTAAATTAATGCAAAAAACTCCCACCGCAATTTTGTAACAATTCCAGAGCAAGTGAAAAATCATTTTTGTTTTTTATGAATGCCCAGCAAAATCTCAGTAATGGGTGCTCATTACTAATATCTAAATAATAAGCAGTACCTACAATTAGGGTCTACTGCTTATAATTCGGTGTCAAAACTCATTATTTTTGTTCGACAAGGTCGTTTTTGTAAGTAGTTGTCCATATTCGCTGAATGAAAAAACGCAAAAAATTTGTGCACCCGCTTACCCGCTGCATTACAAAAGTATATAAAATAAGTAGTTACCACAATAAGTAGTTATTCGTGTGCTTATACGCAGTTAAAAATAAGTGGTTACAAGTGTCAAATAATACGACTTACTTATAACTTACTAGTGGTTAAAAAATAAGTAGTTACCAAATTCACATTGTCTTTATAGCTAGACTGCTTATAAAAACGGCTTCGCTTAACAAAAATAACTAGTACTGACGCCGAATTATAAGTAGTAAAAAATTTTAGTTTCTTTATATCACCACTTATTTGGTAATGAAAGATTTTGCTGGGTAGTTCGGTTTAAGTTAGTTTGTAGGAATAACAAAACTTAAAGTGCATCCCTTTTTAGTTCCGTTTTTTGGAATTTTAGAAATTTTGAAATACACGTAGTGGCAGAGTAGTGGCTTGTTAAAAATCTATCAACAATCAAGTGAACGGGTTTATCAACAGTGAAGTGAGTAGGTTTAAGTTTATCAACAGTCAGGTGAGCAGGTGCAAGTTGATCAGCAATCGGGTGAACAGGTTCAAGTTAATCAACAATCAAGTAAACATGTTCAAGTTATCAACAGTAAAGTGAAGAGTGCCAAGCTGGTGAAGGGGAGCGGTGACCAGTGTGGAGCGGGCAAGTAATGAACAAGTAGAGGCTAGGCCATAATAGCGACAGAGAGGCTGGCGCATATTATATCTGCAAGCTTAGTAGCGACAGGGCCTGGATTACATCCAGAGAGATCGGCGCGGATTTACATCCGCCAGCCTAGTAGCGATAGGGACTGGACTACATCCAGAGAACAGATTTAAGTAATTGGTAACTCCTTAAGTTTGGCCCCTCACCTAGTAGTCGGTCACGCCAGGCAACTTCACCGAGCGGCGTGCGAGGAAGCCCAAATCAACCACGCAAAAGAAGCCGGACCACGCTAAGAGGCGGTTGTGGCGGAAGCGTATTCACGTAAACAAAACACATTGTAGAGAACATTTATTATAGCACAATAAAGCCAAGGAGTGAAACTGGAAATAAAAATATACAAGAAAGATGTTGCACTTATCCAAGAGAAGAAAATAATTTTTAAACAAAATTGCTGTTAAATGTAAACTCTAGTCATAAATCTGTTCATTTTTTCTATGTCATGCCGTGTAATTATATGCATATACGCTTTGTCTATAGTTGTTATGAATTTTACATTTATAATTAAGACAAAACAAAGATATTTTTCATAATGTACTTAAATATTGAGTTTTATAATTTAGTAATATAGTACGGTTTCGAATATCACTAAGAACGGTGCAAAATCAATAAATTCTAAAATAATCCTTTTGATTTCTTCAAGGACTTTGTAAAAGGTATTAAAAAGTTTAAAACAAATATAAAAGGTTTAAAAAATTAACAAATATACTTCCAAATAAAAAATGGGTTAACAAAAAATTATATAAAAGCGCTGTAAAAAGGCGGCCCTTTTTTGGTTTTAGTGCAGCCCGATTTTACGATTTATCCTATTCTATCTATTATGATATGTTTATAACACCAATAAATATTGGGCCTAGATCCACCTTTTAGTATACTACTTTTTGTTTCGATTTAACGATGTCGGGCTGTCTGGTATAATCAAAATTTCTTACAGGTATTCTTTTTTTTCCATTTTTTAAACAAGTCAATTTAAACCCCATACGCATTTAAAAAAAATAGGACGAATTTAAAGTTTCTCATAGCATTTTAAATTTAGAACTTAGTGAACTTTGATAAAAAGTTTCGAAAATTATTTCAAACATTTCTAAATATCTTTTAAATTAGCACTTTCCCAAAGAAAAACTGTCTAATGAAACAAAATGAGTTGATTTAATTTTTTTTATTTTGACTGTTTAGTATTTTTCTTTATTGCAGTTTAAAATTAAATTGTTAACATTTTTTTGGTTTAAATTGGTAGCATTCGGCAGAGAAACCTTAAACTGATACCGGTGACTTGTAGCGCTTTGTGATTACTTACTCTGCTGAACGATGTTTTCTTTGTTTTGTTTTTAATACACTTTTGCTATAGTTTCCTTTTATTTTTTTTAAATGTTTGTTTTCGAATTATATTTGTATATTTTTAATTGTCATTCTTATAAAACAATTTTCATTGTAAATGAACAACAACAAATGTATCACTTATTGATCAAAAGTAGCAAACATTTTTTACGCTACCAAAATATGACAGCGCTACCTGAGCGCTCAGACTGAGCGCTTAGTGATCAGATCGTTCAGCAGATAGTTGTACAACTGTTGTAGAACTATTGACTCTTAAATTGTATCTGCCGAACGCACCCATTGTTAACATTTTTTATTGTTCAAATTCTGCTAAAAAAATTTGAGAACACCCAGGAAAAAGATTGGTTGGCTTTCGATCAAAACCATTAAAATGAATTTGCCAGGACTTTATTTTATTTGGAATTACCTATAATTGAATACTACATCAAAAATATTTTACTAGGTATTAAAAACAGGGAAAATTAACTAAAAAACAATCCTTTTAACAAATTATTGGTATCTCCAATCAATTTTAAAATTAGTATCAGTTTAGTAATTCTATGCAGTAGAAGCAGCAATTTATTTAGTGAATATACAAGAAAATTGGTGTTATCTATAACCTTTTTTAAAAAAATTTCAATATTCGAAAGTGGTAACTACAAATACGGGTATCCTAATCAAATATGACCTTAAATTCAAGTTTCTGTAGAACCAACCGAATTGTGGATTGTATTGATAACACACACAACTATTAATTGGTGTTGATAAACGAATTTTATACTGTATTAATAAAACACATAAATTCAAAATTAGTCATTAAAATTACACTGTGAGACAAATGGTAGGGGTCAGTGATCGGGAAGGGTTCAAACTACCGGGGAAAGTTATATCGGTAAAAAAGAAGTTATACGTGTCCCGGCGTTTCGCTGGGTCACCACTAGGAATCGAGATATATCGATTTAACCTTTGGTGGTCTTTTTTTGACATAACTCGAGAACCACTAGTCCGATTTTGCTCAAAAAATTTTAAAAAAATTAAAAATTACAATTCCTTTAATCTGCTCTATATACTCAATAGTTTTGCCGGTAAAAATAAATGTATGAAGAAAAAAATATTTTTTGCCTAAAATATTAAAAAAAGTAATAAACAAAAGGTTATTGATTTTTATGGTAGCGGTAACAAACATTTATTTTTACCGGCAAAACTGTTGAGTATATAGAAAAACGTTATATGAACAGATTAAAGGAATTGTAATTTTTTTAAAATTGTTTGAGCAAAATCGGACTAGTGGTTCTCGAGTTATGTCAAAAAAAAGATATATCTCGATTCCTAGGGGTGACCCAGCGAAACGCCGGGACACGTATAACTTGTTTTTGACCGATATAACATTTCCCGTTGGTTTCATCCCATCCCGATTTTGACTGTCGCATAGTGTTATTAAGTGTTTGTGGTGTAGTGGGTGAGGAGTTGCCCCAGTACGCCGGATTTCCGGGTTCGAATCCCGGAAAAGACAAAAATTTAGATGTTTTTTTTAATTAAAATAAAATATTCATATGTATGTATAAGCAGTAAATATGGCTAAGAAATTTAAAAGTAGTTGTGGTGCAGTGGGTAAAAGTGTGAACTATTAACCTGAAGGGCCGGGTTCAATACCAGAAAATTCAAAAAAAGTTTTTTAATTTCAATAAAATTTTGTAGAACATAATAATATTTATGTGGAACATAATATTGAATTAGACAACCGAATATTGGCTTTCACGACGAAAAATATAATTTAATATGAAGATAGTTGTCGTAACCGCACGAATTCGATTGGCAACAAATTCGGTGGCCACAACTGAGACTGTTTTCTGTGTGAAAAAATACAAAGTAAAAATGCTTAAAAACAACAAGATAATCTTACGAAACATCGCTGGATTTCAAGCTAACAGCTTAATCCTATTTTATCGCGCTAAGCAGACCCTTATTTTGAAACCTGCACATTTTTCTGTTGCAATAACTTGCCTTTAGAAGACGTTTTTCCATAACCCGCTTTTCTTCATAACCCGTTCTAATATATGGGTGAAATCAAAAAATGTGATAAATTTTTGGGCCAAATTTGTGAGAAGCAAAAAGTGTTAATATTTCGGTTTTTTCTTAATGGAATCAGTAAGTTTAGTCATTACAAACCTTATTGCAAAAAATCTCTTGTACAAGTTGTCGCAATAACTTTTTTTGCACAATTTTAATTTTTTTTTGTTGTATCGGAGTTTACATTTCTGCAGGCAAAAGATTTGACAAAAAATATTGCGTACGAACTTTCTTCAATTTATTAGATTTTCGTATTTGGGTTTTCAACTTGCTTTCCAATGATATATAATTTGTGTTTATAAAATTGGCGGTTTCGCGAATAAAAATACAATTCATTCCGCGAAAAAAAAATTAATTTTTTTTTTTAAATTTTGTATTTTTGGTCCTTTTAAATGCTTTTCAAAAATATAAAATTTTTTTTAAATCCAAACAGCGGTTGCGCAGTTACAAAATAATATATTAAAAACATAACAGTTCGCGATCAAAAAATTCTTAAATTGTATGAAACAAATTTAATTTGTCAAACTAATGTCAGTAATGACTCGAAATATCGATTCAAAACCAATGAAATGCAAAATCAATCGTTTTTCGCTCCAGCAGCTTAGGGTAAAAATCTGATAACTTTTTTTGATTTGACGCAAAATTATTAGTTGAATCGTCTTTTGACGCATAAATATTAGTTGAGTCACCTCTGTTTATGGTTATTTTAAAATATTTTAAACATTTATCTACATTTATTTGATTCAAACCTGATGCAAACAATAGTGGTTACGGAGTTTATAGTTACGGAGTTTACATTTGGTTACTTTTTTCATTTTCTTTCAGAAACGCTTTGTCAGAATTTTTTTTCCGAAACAAAATCGCATGATGCCTACAAGGTGAATCCAAATATGACATTGTTTTTCTTACTCATTAAATAGTTTGGTGTAAAAATTTGGAACGGAGTTTACAACATTTTTTCAAATCTTATTAAAGACATCCTTTTTCATCTCGAGAATGTTACATGCTGCAGAAAAGCTTCAAGTCTGTTATACTGGATGATTACGATCATTTGAGTATAAATGACATTATACTTTTCGGAATATAAATAATAGATAACTCCAAAATTCTGGTATATGCATTTTTATCAAAAATTATGACGAAAAATCGTTACAGAGTTGAAGTCGTAATAGCTACGATATACGAAAAAGTTTGTAAAATGTATTAATTTTTATTAAAAACGGCACTTTTCCTCTTCATAAAAAGTCTTACCGTTAGTGTTTAGCTTTATTGGTTATTAAAATATAAGCTATTAAAGTTAAAAAACCTTATGAGTTACTTGTTACGGAGTTTACATTTGGCCTATAAAATTGGTCACAAATTTTATGTATTAACCAAAAATTGGTCAGATTGTTATACATTTTGTAAAACTGGTGACAATGTGCTGATATATATCGCAATATATAACTCAAATGTAATCCATGCATTAGAAATTAGTTGGTTACACGGTTTTTATCACATTTTTTGATATCACCCATATATAGCTTTTAACACTGATGAGTTTGTTTGAAATTGTCCCAAAAGCAACCGGTTCTTTGCTCTAAAGTAATTCCGATTCTCCTACGTTTATATTTGGTGGGATGGGTTCCAGGGTTGCTGCATGGAATCGGTTCTTATGACACCAGCTCTGTAATGTTGTTGCGACACGATTTTCGAAAATGTTGCCGTTATACTGGAAAATAACACTTTGTGCTTCTCCTATACAAAAATAAAAACACCGGAAAACGTTTTATTTTTTATTTTTATCAAAAATAAATATCTTTAATATTCTAATCGTTTTTTTGAACTGTCCTAGCAAAACATAACTAGTTGTAGAACTACACACAGAGAAAAGATTCGTTTTGGCAACCGAATTCGTTGCCAACCGAATTTTAGTAGTTACGTGTACTATCACATTATTCGATTGTAGCAACCGTCATTTTCGGATGTACCTACTATACTTAAACGATACATAAACGTTGCCCCAACCGAATTTATTTGGTAATCCGGACCAAATTGGCTATTTGGTAGACCCAACCGATTTTTTTTAGAAATTCCTCCCGAATTATTAAAAACACTGTTTCCAATTGTTTTTATAATTTTTTTTTTTGATTATTTAAATGAAAAAATACATATAATAAAAATAATACAATTAAACAAAATTAATATTATAGCGATAAAAGATCTAAAAAAGTGGTATTTGGAACCTGAAAATTATTCCATAGCAGAATCACTTCAGAATCTGGAAACTATATTATTGGAAGTTTTCGGAATCTGAAGATGTTTCTGCAGCAAAAACTCATCAAAATTTACAGAGTTTTAGTAACCTCAGGAAAGTGGTCTTATATTCTGTTTTTTATCGTAATAAAGTCGACAGAATTCAAAGGTCTCACTAAAGAAAAAAATCTCTGAAAGTAAAAAGTCAACAGTAGCTAAGGCCATTTCATAAAACGTATCTACTTTACATTGGATTCATATTTCCATTGCTAAATGCCTTTGTTCTTATTTTTTCTGAAAGTAACATAAAATTGTCCAAAGTCCATTTTATATCTAAAAAAAATAATATGTAGAATGGTTAATAATGCTATTTAGAAAAGTGTTTTGTTATATTTTAACTTAAAAAGATTATTTAATACAGATTACGAATGCATTTTTTTCATTTATGTTCTTCTTCGGGTTTATTATTAATTTAAGAAAAAAATTACAGATATAATATTAATTTCTATAATTAATGCTGATTTTTTTCATTAAAAAAAAAAATATTTTATAAATTTGTTATATAAATTTTTTTAAAATTTTTTTGACAGCTTATTTAATTTTTACCAAAATAGTTTTTTGGGGTTTATGGCAAATGGCTTTCGGTTATAATTGATTTTTTATTGGTTGTGATCACCAAAGCTATAAAAAATTTTAATTGTGGGTATGACAACCGAAAATCGATTAAAAAATTCGTACAAATTTTTCTAGCATTGGGTAATGTAACCAATATTCAGTATTTATTTCAAACTAAAAATTTAGTAAAGTATATTTGTTGCAATTGGGTTATCACGACTCGCATTTGGAAAAAAATTAACTATTTTTATTATTTAAAATGGTTGTGATTATCGAATAGTTTAGTAACATTTTATAATTTTTAAAATTGGTTAGGGAAACCGATTATTAAAGTAAATATAATGGATATTCACTTGCAGTCTAAAATTGTATGTCCCTAACACTAACTGGACTAGTTATACAACTAGTTTTTTAGAGCCAGTACTAGTTCTATTTACTTTGGCATTGTTACCATGATTTTTTGTTTTAAATTGTCACCCTTAGAACTAGTTCTAGGGAATGGTTTAATGAACAGGTACACTCAGATAAAAAAGTTAGTAAAAGAATTTGTAAACATTTTCCAGTCGAAGTTTACTATTTTTATACTGATTTTTAGTATAATTTTTTTTTTAGTAATCATTTATGCTATTCTCTTATTACAAATTACGGATTTTTTTACTAATTCTCGCTGCTGATTTTACCAAAACGTTTTACTAATTTTTCAAAACCGTGCTAAATTTAGCAAAAAAATATACTAATTAACATTTTTTTTTTTTTGATTTTTTACAATTCTTGTTTAGGTTATATTTGTTACTATTGATATATTCTTAGTTTGGAAATAACACTCAGAAAATATTATTGTATCTCCAATGCATAAAAAGGTCATAACTGGAGAACCGTTTGCAATTTTGACTCCAAATTTCAAGTACGATGAAGTAATTATACGCTTGTTACAATCGAAAGAAAAAAATTTTTTTTAGATTTTACAGTTTTTGTTTTTTAGTACAATTTTTTGCTAATTTCAGCATAATGATTTTAAATTAAATTTAGTAGCTGTAACTAATTATTTATACTAATTTCATTGTACTAAAATTATGATATTTAGTAAGTTTTTTAACTGATTTTAGCAAATCGCTTTTGAATTGCAGTTTACATAAATTTTACTAAAATTTAGTAGCGGCTACTAATTTTATTGTACTACGGATCAGCAGACATTTGTTGCTAAAATTAGCAAAAAATTAGACTTTTTTGGTTGATTGTACTAGTTCTATGGAATGGTTCTAGAACCTATTCTTGTAAGCGTGATTTTTATATGAAATTTTAGCGCTCAGAACTAATTCCAAGAAGCCATCAAATATTATAAATCCCTTTGGTAGATCGGTTTAAAACTCATATTTTTATTCGTACTGAAACAGTTTCAGGAACAATTAGTTTTGCAAAAATATATTTTAAATGAACAAAAAAAAAATATTTGTTCAAATCATTTTTTTAAATAATTTTTTATACATATTCGTGTAGGTGCATTCCAAAGCTGTATAGTTACTTAAAAATATTTACTTAAATTAATAATTTGAAATATTTTTCGTAATTATATTTGTAAGTTCAAGTATAAGTATTTTTAAAAAAGTTTTTAAGTTAGTAAACAAATATTTATATTTGAGTTTTGAAATATTAATTATTTATTTCAAATAATTTGGAGTAAGTAAATAGATATTAATATTTCAAAGCTGAAATATAAATATTTTGAAATAAATGAAATATGTAGTTAAGTAAAATACTAAGCTACATTTTTAAAATATTTTGAAATATTTGAAATTTTTGAAATATTTGAAGTATTTGAAATATTTGGAATATTTAAAATATTTGAAATTTTTTAAATATTTAAAATTTTTAAATCTTTGAAATATTTGAAATACACTGAACATTCTGTAAATGCCACCTACAACAATAAATTTTTAAAAAAAAAGAAAACACATATAAAATTTATGGGCACTTCTATTCCGAAATTTTAGAAGTGCCCATATATTTTGTATGTGTTTTCTTCTGTTTTTTTAATTGATTCCTGTAGGTGGCATTTATAGAATGTTCAGTGTATTTCAAATATTTAAAAAA
The DNA here is from genome assembly GCA_949987735.1 of Leucophora obtusa. Lineage (NCBI taxonomy): Eukaryota > Metazoa > Arthropoda > Insecta > Diptera > Anthomyiidae > Leucophora > Leucophora obtusa. The sequence goes on along the minus strand of OX465298.1, from coordinate 52,762,918 downwards.
TTTCAAATATTTAAAATATTTCCAATATTTCAAAAATTTCAAATATTTCAAATATTTTAAATATTTCAAATATTTCAAAATATTTCAAAAATGTAGCGAAGTATTTTACTTAACTACATATTTTATTTATTTCAAAATATTTATTATTCAGCTTTGAAATATTAATATTTATTTACTTACTGTGTTATTCAAAAACTTTTAAAATAGCCTAATTACAGATTTTTAAGCAAATTTGGCAAAAAGAATATTCACAAATGATTAATAAAGAAAAATTTATTAAACGCTTAAAGCAGGGTATAGCCTAGAACAGGGGTGGCAAGACTTTTTCCTCTGCGTGCCAGAAACGGACAAATTTTTTTTGGAAAAATTTCTCGCGTGCCACCTTAAGTTTGGTTGTCTTTTAACCCTTTGACACGGGAATTTTAATGGCTGGGAATTTTCCAACCAAACTTCGTGGAAATGTAGATCTATGCCCAAGAAATATGTTTTATTATTTCTATGGCTTTGTAGCGCCCCCTAGCGGATATATTTGGAATTAAAATTCAAATATTAACATGTTGCCGATTCCGAGTGGGTTAAAATTTTTTTCAAATTATATTTTTACTGTTACTAAACACCATATAAAATCTTTAGAGTTTTTGAATTTTAGTCATCACACAATTTTTGAAACTAAACTTTAGCCTTTTTTTTTTACTTTTAACTTTTGACACATTCCCAGCAGCGTTGATGAACACAAGACACAACGCACTCTACTGATCTCATGTTGTTTTGAAATTTTACAGCCTGCTTTCAATTTGAATAAGAACAAAATAACCAACCGATGGCAGTAAATGAGTAGCGCGTTGGTTAAAATTCAAATCAGTAACAAGTTGCTGAAGTCGATGTACATTATAATGAACGCCACTCGCCAACGGGTTAAGAATAATTTTTTTTTTAATTTAAAAATATGGAAAATTTCTCTTAAAAATATCATCGCAGATGTACATATTTATCAGCGCTACGGATAACCCCGATGAAATAAAAACCAAAGGGAAAAATTAAATAACATCCAAGAAATGACGTAAAAATATTTGACGGTTATTTAATTTTTGGGGGTTTGTTTAATCTTTAAATATTGAGAATATTTCATTATGAAAAGATCCCCAATGAAATAAAATTAAAACAGTTTGACCATTATTCCATTTTTGGTGGTTATTTCATTTTTGGTGGTTATTTCATTTTGTTAAAAAAAAGTTAAATTATTGGGCCCCAAATATTATTTAAGTACGTAAGAAACTAGTTTAAAAATGTGCTTCGGGCATATTTAAAATAAATGGCGCGGTTTTTATCATCATAATAATGAATAAAAAGCGAATATTATGGATTTGAACAGAGAAAATTCTATTTCAGATGAAATGGCCCCCCGAAACACTACAAAATACAATTTCAAATTCCAACAAATGGGGTTATTTCATTTTCAGCCTTTATTTCATTGAGGGTTATTTCGTAGCAACTATTTTCCCTTTAAAAAAACTAAATTTTTTAGATCCAATTTTATTACAAGTTGTTTTCCATTTTTGTGCAATTTTCTGGTACTTTTCATTAATCCGATTATGAGGCTTTTTCTCATCGAAACATTTAAACTTCTTTCAATCTAGAATTTTAGAAATTTTCCCAGAATTTTCTGATAATCGAATTCTGTATTAGCCATATTTCTTTAAACAAAAAGTGGTGACAATACGAAGTTTTATTCATTTTAAAAGACGATTTACAATCTCTATGAAAAATTTCACCATTATGGAGTTAAATCACACATTTTTGTAGCGAAATTTAACATTTAACTGAATTTTTTGCTGGTCTTCTAATAGTTTAAAATTTTTAAAAATATCCAACAAAACATCGCGTACCACCTAAAATCCACTCGCGTGCCACTACTGACACGCGTGTCATAGTTTTGCCAGCCCTGCCCTAGAATATCTGTTTGATAAAGTTTGGAAAAAGAAAACCACTGTAAAAAACTAAAAAACGTGAATTTACAATGATTAAATGAATTGTTTAAGAGTCATCCACACAAGAATAGATGGAATACAACATTTTGTATCCAACCGAAACAAAAAAACTGCAATTCCAAGAATAAACTCTTTTTTTCGAAAATTTTCCCAAATTTGCATGAAAATAAAATAAAAAAAATTCAATAAAATAGTGATGCATTTATAATAAAACCATACTCGATATTCGAATACTCTCAGTATTCGTAATATAAAAAATTCATTAACACAATTTGTTCCCATTAATACTTCTGAGTAATGTCTAAAAATCTTTTTTTTTAATATGTTCTGATTTGTCATAAAACATTTTAATTTCCAAAATTTACAAAACAATATATCTACCTACAATTACCGAGTCAATCGTTCACTAAATTCATGTATCAGTAACAATAAAAAGAGAGAATATCAGTGTTGCCACTTTTTGAATAATTATTCAAAAACGGGACTGTTTACACATTCTTTGGATAATTTTTGAATAATGACTTTTTTGTGCAGTTTTTGTGTAATTTCACTTTTTGCAGAAATTTCGAAAATTTCTAAAAGTTCCGTAAATTTTTGAAAGTTAATAAAAATTAGTCGATCGATATATAGACGAAACGAGATTGTCTGTGAACCATTTACCACAAATCTCCAGTTTCTGGTGAATGATTTTTTAAATTTTTTCAACACTAAACCGAGCTTAGAAGAAAGCAAAAATGGTGCTATGTATTTTTTTGTTTTGTTTAAAGCTCCGTCTTTTGATTATTTTTTGCGAAAATAATTGTCAAGCTTCTTTTAAAAATTCTCTTGGTTTGCAAGACCATATGAAAATGCAGCGAAAGAGTGGGAAAATTTGGGTTTGTTATGATTGTTGCTTTCTAATCTGTGAAAATTTTTTGGCTGTACTTAACATGACACTGGGCCTTGACCAGGTGAAAATTTTGTGAACGCAGCAAGGTGGAGCAGAATCAAAATATTTCAGAATTCGGTAAATCCAACATGTTGCAGATTTCAACAGAATCGTATAAAACTTAAAAAAAAAATATCGGTAATTTTTTGTGAAATTGTTATATTTTGATGTATGGTTAAAATTTGAGGGGTATGGGAGAGAATAATTAGCAAGTAGGTAATATTTTTGCATGCAACGCATCTGAATGAACTACCCTTTCTGAAAAAAAACATAAATTCGTTTTTCTGAAAGAAGCTTTTAATGTGGATAAAATATCATTTTATTTATGTTCAAATTTAAAAGCACGCCGTTTTAAGCCTGAAAAAGATATTGAATTGAAATTCCCTTAAGTTAATAAACTAATTTGTTACATTTTTCAGGGAAATTGGCCTGGATTTGCTTTTGCAGAAGGCAAAAACTCAGGCCAGGTTATTGCAAAAATGCAAAATTTTACTTTTAAAATGCAAATAACTTTTGCACATTGCAGATGACAAAATGCTAATGGTCTAATTCATAAACTTTTACAACAGTCTTATTGCAGGATTTTAAGCTAATTTGTGAAAAACAGTATTCATATTTGCTTAATAACGAAAAAAATAATATAGGTTTATAGTCGACTCTCATTAACTTTAAACCTTTTATAAAGTTTGGAGTGAGGAAGCCACCATTTAAATGTTATTTATTTAATTTTCAAGCATGAAATGATTTATTAAAGCCATCCCATCTCTAGAATATGTGGCTTCCGAAATTCGATTACTTTTGTATGCTTCGAATAATATGTTCTAAAAAATTACTTTTTTACACACATTTGCATTGATTTGCTTTATAAATAATTTTAAATTTTTTTTTTATGAATTACCACATAAGTCTTTAAAATCGGTTTATAAATAAAAGAAATGAAAAACTTTGGTAAGAAATGGCGAAATTTTTTCCAAATTAATGTTATTCTTCCCCACTGTGCTCAGGAGAGTTTATTTTGAAATTATATAAGTAATTATAAATTCTTGTAGTTTATTTGACCTTCTTTTCCTATTTTAACTGCACAATTTTCTTGATCTTAAGGTTTTGTTTTTTATATATAAAAACTTTTTTTTTTTTTTTATTTTAATATTTCGCTACTCCAATGTGTAGCATCTTCAGGAAATAACAGTTAAATCAAATTGTTTATAATTTTTTTAATTTAACTGTTATTTCCTGAAGATGCTACACATTGGAGTAGCGAAATATTGAAATAAAAAAATAAAAAAAAAAAAATAAAAAAAAAACTTTTTATATATAAAAAACAAAACCTTAAGCTCAAGAAAATTCTGCAGTTAAAATAAGTAATTATAATTTTTTGTGTAATTTCATACGGTTTTGGATAATTTTTGACCTACAGCTGTGTAATTTTTTTCTTTTACTGGTGGCAAAACTGGAGAATTTACAAAGTGTTGCCAGAATTAAGAACAAAATTAATAAACTTTTGTTGTACGTTTTTGAATACAATTTTTTAATAAAGGTTTAATAGAGATAATGAATGCTTCAGCAAATTCATATTTTAAAGCTAAATTAAAAAGTTTCTTTTTGAATAAGGGCGTTACTTGAAATTATTTGAAATAAATAAAAATTATTATTACACCCATTCGGCGCTGACAACAACATTTGTAGCCAATCGAATGGTTTGGTTATGGTAGCCGAGTTTTTCAGTTGTGACAACAGAAAACCAATTGCTATTTTTACAGGTTTATTTCTATGAGTGTATGAATAAAATTTTATTGTGTCTAACTGTTATACCAAATTCAAGTGCTTCAAGGAGAATTGCCAAAAGTAGATTTTAGAGACCCTTACGAAGTCCGCCTTAAACATTTCCTAAAATGAAAGGTAATTTTTTTAATTCAAACCCATAAAAAAAATAAGAGACTCCTAAGCGCTTATACGTCACATTGAGCTATAAAGTATTTTTCCCATGCTTAAGGTTTAAATAAAGCAGAAGGCATTTTTCACTAAATATTCGTATGTAGGAGGCGAAAAAACTTTAAAAACTTTTTGAGGAAGTATGTGCAAAAAAGTCGATATTTGTTGATCGGTGTAATTTTTTTCAGGCTCTATTGGATGTTTATTTTGTTATCTCTGTTTTCTGTTTGGAAATGCCAAATGGTACCAAAATCACTTTTTACGATCACTTTTAGTGCAATTACTCTTTAGAAGCAATACTGAAGTATTTTTTTTGGATGCGGTTCAGAAGTAATTCTAAAAAAGCTGTAAAAATGTAATAACGGATACTTTGGAACCAACGAAATAATTAAGTTTTTGAAGTTGTTCAGAATAATTTCTAAAAAAGCAGTAAAAATACACTAACGGATACTTGTATAGCATTGAAAGAAGTAGTTTGTAAAGCATTACTAGCATTTTTTTTTTGCTGGGATCCTCTACATATTTCTCTTCTGTTTGTTTCGATTAGCTTTATTCCACGGAGTTTACCGCGGGTACCCAATTTTAGCACAAAGCGGAATTTCATGTGATTTGGCCTCCCGCGGGTATCCGCGGTAACATACCTATTTTGTATCAGAAAACATCTGCTATTCATTTCGAAAAATTACCAACCGAGAAAACATAAATTCCTTTCCTTAGCGGTTATTTTCATGCATAGTTCTTGGGCTGTTCTCCATTTTGATAGGATACCTTTTCAGAGAATTTTTTGTTAATTTAAGGAAGAAGAAATATATAAAATTTTCAAAGTTTTTCAAATAGCTCTATGGTGCTGTTTAGGAACTTATATCAGATTCTGGGAACCGTTGTAGACCTCATGTATAACTAGTTCTTATTTACTAGTTCCAAAATATCCTAAAGACATAGTTAAAATGGTAAATATGACTCCTTTGCATGGATTCTAGAATTAGTTGCACCATCACTAGTTCCAAGGGCGCTATTCGAGAATATGTAGTTACTCCCTGAGAAGTAGTTCCAGAACTAGTAATTTTGGAACGGGTTCCAAAAATTTTCCTGCACTCGCAGAACAATTCCGTTGTGACAACCGAAGTTTTTCCAACCAAATTGGCTCGGTTGTTGAATTGAAATCGAATTCGGTTGCCACGACTAAATTCGCGGTTGCAGCAACCGAATCAATTCGGTTGGCAAAAAATTCTGTTGCCACAACGGAATTGTTCTGAGAGTGTGGGGTACAAAACAAGTAATTTTATTTTGAACTATAAATATCTTGCAAAAGAACTGAAAAGTACTTTATTGATAAATAACAAAGTTAAAAATAAAAAGTTCAAAATAGCTATAAACCCGACAAAACTTTTGTCCGAGAATGATATCATTAACGAATCACAAGCGATAGGTACTGTGAAGAAAAATGCACATTCGTTAACGAGGCTTAGTCGGCAAACCTGTCAAGTCCAATTTTTATGCAAATTGAGTTTTTGATGTAGTATGCTAGTGTAACTCAAAACACATCATTTACAAAAAAAAATGCCATTTTGTTGTTTTTCCTTGTTGTTATGCAGTGGTAAGCAATTCTGTCAAGTCCAAAAAAACACACAAAACATCGAAAACCACATGCTAAGTCCAGCTGAAAACAACACACATTTTGTTTTAACAAATTTCTTCAATAGAATTAAATGCGACTTTTGTTTATTTAAAAATTAACTAAATAATTATTTAGTTATTTTAACTTTTAAGGTACCCAGTGTACAATTGGAGTCGGAAAAGACTCATAAAAAAGCCCTTAGACCTTCTGAAATCATAGATATATGAGGGTGTTTTTCTTCACCGATGAAGCCTCTTTTGAGCGCACTTGTATGACTCATAAAAGACTCCAAATTATGAGCATTGCTGGAAAATTTTGAATTTTCTGAGCCATTTATGAGTCATTTGTGACAAATTTTTGAGTAATTTATGAGCTTTGAAAAAATTTTGAATACGCTCATAAATAAGAGTCTATTATGTTTCATTTATGACTCGAAGATTTGAGCACTCTGAAAATGTTCGTCTTTCAGAGTCTTTTATAAGTCATAATTTCTGAGCGCTCAGAAAAATGTTGGCTGGGTAACTATTACTTATAAATTTTTTCAAGAAAAACATTGTTAATTTATAAATTTTATTAGGCGATTATCATGAATTCTGCTGACATAAATAAAAATAAAATAAAGAAAATCTGGTAAGTCCACATTTAAAATAGAAAATTATAAAGAGCAAATCTGCTAAGTCCAAAAAGAGCCTATAAGTCTGCAAACTTTTATTTTGGAATTCTATGATTTTTTGTGGTTAAACAAGATGAACTAAAGAAGAAACCTGCGTTCACAGATTTAAAAAAAGTTAACCCAAAAAAAAGTTAGACAGTTTTTTGTCTCTCCTTAAAAAAACGGACATGACAGGTTTGCCGACTAAGCCAACGATTTAAAAAATGTATTCTTGATTTAACATTTTGATTTATTGTATTTTGCTTGCTTTAATAAGCGGTCATTGGCATACGCAAAATAATTTTTGGGTTTTTGATGGTATATTTGTAATTCATGAGGATATTTTGTTAAAAATGCATCTGCAAGATAGACAATATTTAGTTTAGTGTAAAGTACAGCATATAAATATAAAATTCTTTGTAGAGCCGCAGTAAAACCCAGTAAAATTTTTTTACAATCGGTAGCCAACCACACCCATTCTACAACTGGTTCCACTGCAACCGATTCCCTGGAACTGGTTCCGGAACCAGTTCCTGGGATCCTATATGGAAGGTGTGGGTGACGTAGAATCAGTTCCAGAACTAGTTCCAGAACTGATTCTAGAGCAACCGGTTCTACTTTGAATCGGTGTTAGAATCGACAGTAGAAGGGGTTGTGAATGAAAAGTAGCTATTGCACAATCGATTCTTTGGAACAGAAAATTTTCCTGGGAAGCTAATTTTGATGCACAGGTTTTATTGTTTTGTCCACTCCAATTGAATGCTTTGGCAACTTTGTCAGTTATTATAAACCTCCAACATTTGAAAACGAAATCTTTGCTGGAAGAAGCAGATAATTTGCGCATCATGTTTGCAACCTAGAAATAAAAAACATACAAATTTAAATTTGGAACAAAATAAACAGAATTAAATTAAAAATGGTTTCTGTAGACAAAATGGAGAGTATTGCAATTTTTCTACATTAAAACCCAAAAATGGTGCGATAAATACCAATATTTTTGAATTTTTTTGCTCCTTCATTTCATCATCAAATTTTAAAAATTCCTTTACAGTTGTAAATGGACTTTGGGGTAAAATATTCTCTTTTGATATATCTTTGATCTCCACAAGTTTTTTTACATCACGCTTGGTTAACAAAACTTCCTCGGTTAGTCTAGATACTAATTTGATTAAATTTTGTTGGTTTGCTTCTAGTTTATTAAGTTTGTCCAAAAGTTCTTTATTTAAATCGTAACGAGCTACAAAATATGTAATTTTTAAAAAAAAAATTTCAGTTATCAAAGAATATTCATAACTTACCTTGCTTAACACTTGGGGTGGCTTCTTCATTATCTAAATCCGAAAGAAAGGAGTTGAAATTATCCATAGCATACATGAGACTAATTAATTATTTGGACAAATTAATTGGTGATTTCATTACCATTAAATTGAAACTAATGCTAATGAAATTTTTGGCATTATTATTACTTGGACTAATGCTAATGCTTTGAAATACATCCATTTCATTACTAATGCCAATTGTATAGTAAATTCATTACGATTACTAATGCCTCAATTATAAGATATAACTGGCATTTGTAAACGTCATTTTATAGATTTCAAATTCATTTCTGAGCTTGCAAATGCGGAATGCGAAAAGGGTTTTGTGGTATAAAAAATTAATTAAAATACTTAATCAGCGATTTACATTGTACAAAGGAATATTTTGATGCAAGAATTTTACTTTTTGCAAAATTATTTTTGCCAAATTTTTTTTTTAACTAACCACCAGTCTTTGGTATGAGTTATGGGCATTATAGTAACCAGATCCTAATTTTACAAAAACCACACTTAAAAAATTGCAAAATAATGGCGGAACGCGAAAAAAAGCTTTACGGTACAAAAACTTTATCAGCGATTTTCATTCTGCAAATAAATATGTATACTGATGTAAGAATTTTCCTTTTTGCAAATTTTTTTTCCGCGACATTTTTTCGCGATTTTTTTTTTCAACTAGCCACCGAACTTTGTTCTATGAAATGGGTGTTATAGTCCCTAGATAATAAATTTAAAAAAACTGCACTTAAAAAATTGCAAAATAATCGCGGAACGCGAAAAAAGACTCTATATTACAAAAGTTGAATTAAAAAACTAAATCAGCAATTTTTATTCTGCAAACAAACATACTGATGTAAGAATCTTCCTTTTAGGAAATTTTTTTCCCGCGACTTTTTTGCAGAATAAAAATCGCTGATTTAGTTTTTTAATTCAACTTTTGTACCATAAAGTCTTTTTTCGCGTTCCGCGATTATTTTGCAATTTTTTTAGTGTGGTTTATTAAAATTTATAATCTAGGGACTATTATACCCAATCCATAGAACGAAGTTCGGTGATTAATTGAAAAAAGAAATCGCAAAAAAATTCGCGGAAAAAAAATTTCCTAAAAGGAAGATTCTTATATCAGTATGTTTGTTTGCAGAATAAAAATCGCTGATTTAGTTTTTTAATTCAACTTTTGTAACATAGTCTTTTTTCGCGTTCCGCGGTTATTTTGGAATTTTTTAAGTGTGGTTTTTTAAAATTTATAATCTAGGGACTATAATACCCAATTCATAGAACAAAGTTCTGTGATTAATTGAAAAAAGAAATCGCGAAAAAAGTCGCGGAAAAAAAATTACAAAAGGAAAATTCTTACATCAGTATGTTTGTTTGCAGAATAAAAATCGCTGATTAAGTTTTTTAATTAAATTTTTGTACCATAAAGACTTTTTTCACGTTCCGCTATTATTTAGCAATAGTGCGGTTTTTTTAAATTTATAATCTAGGGACTATAACACCCATTTCATAGTACAAAGTTCGGTGGCTAGTTGAAGAAAAAGCAATCCCCCTTTTTTTTTGTAAACAAATGCTTTTTTTACTCAATTGTTCATACACTCACAATAACTTTACCGTAAAAGTTCAACAGTTATTTAAAAAGTAAATGAGTAAAGTTTTTTCAATTGAATAAGTAGTTAAATTGCAAAGAAATATATTATTTAACTTTTTCTATCAGTCATTCGATACACAAAATACACAAAATACGAACTTTCGGTAGAAGTTAAAATATTCAATCAAAATTTTCTGTTAAAAACAATTAGTTGTTATAATACGATTAATTTTTAAATAAACGTGAAATCTATTATTTTTACCGACTTTGCCAGTTAATAAATTAACAATTAAAAATAACCGACAAAATACAATTGTTTTGAATGAATAGTGGGTAGTCCTTTTTTATACCCTACACCACTATGTGGTCAGGGTATTATAAGTTTGTGCTGATGTTTGTAACACCAAAAAATATTGGTCGTAGACCCAACTTATAGTATACCGATCGGTTCAGAATTTTTTTTTTATTTCGATTTAACGATGTCCGTCTGTCCGTCCGTCCGTCCGTCCGTCCGTCTGTCTGTCTGTCCATGCAATCTTGTACGCACTCTACAGGTCGCACCTATTAAGATATTTCGATGAAATTTGGTACATAGACCTATGTTGGCCCAAGGACGAACAAGTTTGATTTTTTTGAACATCGGTCCATGTTTAGACCTAGTGCCCATATAAGGGTCCTACCAAAATTATATTGTTTATACGCTGCAGGTCGTAAATATTAATATATTTTGATGAAATTTGGTACACAGACCTATATTGGCCCAATAACGCAGCCTATTGATTTTGGTGAACATCGGTCCATGTTTAGACCTAGTGCCCATATAAGGGTCCTACCAAAATTATACTGTTTATACGCTGCAGGTCGTAAATATTAAGATATTTTGATGAAATTTGGTACACAGACCTATATTGGCCCAATAACGCAGCGTATTGATTTTGGTGAACATCGGTCCATGTTTAGACCTAGTGCCCATATAAGGGTCCTACCAAAATTATACTGTTTATACGCTGCAGGTCGTAAATATTAAGATATTTTGATAAAATTTGGTATACAGACCTACATTGGCCCAGTAACGCAGCCTATTGATTTTGGTGAACATCGGTCCATGTTTAGACCTAGTGCCCATATAAGGGTCCTACTAAAATTATATGGTTTATACGCTGCAGGTCGCAAATATTAAGATATTTTGATAAAATTTGGTACACAGACCTACGTTGGCCCAAGGACAAAGCCTATTGATTTTGGTGAACATCGGTCCATGTTTAGACCTAGTGCCCATATAAGGGTCCTACCAAAATTATATTGTTTATACGCTGCAGGTCGCAAATATTAAGATATTTTGATGAAATTTGGTACACCGACTTATGGCAGCCGAAGGACGAAGCCTATTGATTTTGGTGAACATCGGTCTATGTTTAGACCTAGTGCCCATATAAGGGTCCCCCCAAAATTATATTGTTTATACGATGCACGTCGTAAATATTAAGATATTTTGACGAAATTTGGTACACAGACCTATTTTGGCCCACGGACGAAGCCTATTGATTTTGATGAACATCGGTCCATGTTTAGACCTAGTGCCCATATAAGGGTCCTACCAAAATTATACTGTTTATACGCTGCAGGTCGCAAATATTAAGATATTTTGATGAAATTTGGTACACAGACCTATATTGGCCCAATAACGCAGCCTATTGATTTTGGTGACATTAGTTGGCTTTTACCCAGACTGGTGTAGGGTATTCTATAGTCGGCATGCCCGACTTTAACCTTTTTACTCGTTTTAACTTATTTTCAATTGTTTTAATGTACATATTCGGTTGATTTTAATGAAAATGCGATGGCCTGCCCAAACCGCTGGAGGTAGGAAGTTGAAATTTGGTATAAAGATTCCTCCACTATCGTAGACATCCACCAAGACGGAATTTTTTTTAAATTTTTACAGGGAGGGGCAAAAAGGGGATAAAGTCTCCCCCTTGACGGCCTGCTCAAACTGCTGGAGCTATAAAGTTGAAATTTGGTATTTAGGTTCCTCGACCGGTGTAGACGTCCGTTGAGACGGAATTTTTGGAAATTCTTATCGGGAGGGGCAAAAGGGGGACAAAAAAAGTACCTTTTCCCAAAAAAAAGTACCTTTTTCCAAAAAAAGTGCCTTTTTTCAAAAAAGTACCTTTTTCAAAAAAGTACATTTTTCCAAAAAAAGTACCTTTTTCCACAAAAAGTACCTTTTTCCACAAAAAGTACCTTTTTCCACAAAAAGTACCTTTTTCCACAAAAAGTACCTTTTTCCACAAAAAGTACCTTTTTCCACAAAAAGTACCTTTTTCCACAAAAAGTACCTTTTTCCAAAAAAATACCTTTTTCCAAAAAAATAAATTTTTCCAAAAAAATACCTTTTTCCAAAAAAATACATTTTCCAAAAAAGGACCTTTTCCCAAAAAAAAAGGACAAGGTTTCTTGATATTCGGCATAGACGTCCGCTAAGACGGGATTTTCGGAAATTCCTACCGGAATTTCCAAATATATTCGGCATAGACGTCCCCATAGACGTTCTCACAAATTGGAAAAGTGTCCCCCTTAACTGCTTGCCCAAACCACTGGAGATAAGAAGTTGAAATTTGGCATAAAGGTTCCTCCACTGTAGTAGACATTGGTTAAGTTTGTATTTTTGGAATTCCCTACAGGATATCCCAAAAGGGGGATGTGTCCCCCTTGACGGCCTGCCCAAACTGCTGAAACTATGTAGCCGAAATTCGGTATGTGAGTTCCTCTTTCTGTGTAGGCGTCCGCTTAGACGGAATTTTTGAAATTCCTATCGGGAGGGAGATAAGGGGAAAAGTATTCTCTTTGACGGCCTGCCCAATCCCTTCTGGCCAACCTAAAATTTTAAATATGTATTCCCTGGAGTAGGACTAACTCACCGGCAACGTAGTTTTTCTATTTTGGAACAGAAACATAGTAAAAATATGAGTTGAAGGGGAAAAATTTCCCCAATAACGGCCTGCCCAAACCGCTGAGGCAATGAAGTTGAAATTTGGTATGAATGTTCCTCATCCATCGCAGACAGCCGCGAATATGGAATTTTTGTAAATTCCTAAAGGGAGGGGCAAAAAGAAGAAAGCCTCCCCTTGATGGCCTGTAAAAACCCCTTCGGCTAGAAACCTGAAATTTAAAATGTGGGTCCCTGGAGTAAGGGCTAACTTATTAGAAAGATACTATTTTGAATTTTGGACAGGGTCGTTATAAAATAGGGGCTCAGAAAGGGAAAGTGACCCCTTAACGACCAGTCCAAACTGCTGGAACTAGGAAGCTGAAATTCGGTACTTAGGTTCCTCTTCCAGCCTAATTCCAACCGGGAGGGACAAAAAAAAGAAAAAATGTCCCACTGCCTGCTCAAACTGCTGGAGATAGGAAGCTGAAATTCCCTGTCGATGGATTTTCGGAAATTCCTACCCAGAGGAGCACAAATAGTAAAAGTTGGCTAGAAACCTGAAATATAAAACATATGTTCCTTGGAGTATGGGCTCACTTATCGGGAAGGTGCTTTCTGGAATTTTGGACAGGGACATTGCAAAAATGGGGATTAATGAAGCGAAAAGTGCCGCTTAAAGGCCTGCCCAAACTGCTGGAGGTAGGAAGTTGAAATTTGGTACTAAAGTTCCTCCTCTATTGTAGACATCCGCTAAGATGAGATTTTGGAAATTTAAACAGGTAGGGTCAAAAACAGGAAAAGTCTCCCCCTTAACGGCCTAGCCAAACTGCTGGAACTAGGGAGCTTAAATTCGGTATTTGGGTTCCTTCTGCAACGTAGACGTCCCCTAAGACGGTATTTTTGGAAACTCATACCGGGAGGGGTAAAAAGTGAAAAAACTTCCCCTTTGCCGAGTTGGGCAAACTGCTGGATATAGAGACCTAAAATTATGTACATAAAATTATATATAAAATTATTATAGCCCATAAAGTCTGCGTTCACCTTACAAATTTTTGTAAGTGATAAATAAAAACAACACAAATATGTAATTAAAATAATTTTTTTTTATGTATTTCTTCTTTACATTCTTAAGTTCCAAAAGCAAGAAAAAAATCCAAATTCCTCTCTTCATTTTTGGGATAACGGGATATAAGTTCCACAACAAGTAAATATAGCAACCAAAAAGTCTGCGTTCAGTTTTTTGTTTTAATAATACCGTTACTTTTTAAAAAGATTTTTCTTTGTTTTGCTCACTTTCTATTACTTGTTATTATAATTGAACGTTTATCGAGCTCAGTGGCGCCTTTTATTTAAAAGTGGTACTAATTTTAAAAAATGTAAAACAAAGGTAAAGAAATTAGTGTTTCAGAAAGAAAAATAATTATTAAATTGTGGAAAGAAGGAAAAAGTTTCCGGAAAATTGGCCAAACTATTGGAAGAACATATTCGTCTGTCCAGCGCGTAATAAATAATTTCAAAGAAACTGGAATTTTAACACCTAAGCCGCGGTCTGGACGCCCAAAAATATTATCAGTCCGGGAGGAGCGCAAAATAGTCAATATGGCAAAGGTTAATCCCCGAATTACATCAAGAAAAATTGTAGAAAATGTAAACCAAACATTTAAAAAAAGTATTTGTGCCGAAACTGCTAGAAAAATTTTACGTAAAGCTGGATATCATGGTAGAGTCGCTCGACGAAAACCGTACATTTCACTTGTGAACAGACGCAAGCGTATTGAATTTGATCATAACTACATAAATAAGCCGCCGGAATTTTGGAAACAAGCCATATTTTCAGACGAAAGTAAGTTCTGCATATTTGGTATAAAAGGCCGTCAAATTGTGTGGCGCAAATCAGGAACCGCGCTTGAGAAACAAAATCTTGTTGGTACAGTCAAACATGGTGGTGGTGGAGCTATGGTGTGGGGTTGTATGGCGGCTGGTGGTGTGGGTCAGCTGGAATTTATTGAATCGACAATGGATAAATGGGGATATTTGAACATTTTAAAAAAGAATTTGAAACAAAGTGCAGCAAATTTAAACTTATCAACGACGTTTTGGTTCCAACAAGATACCGATCCAAAGCACACAGCGGAGATCGTTAGACTTTGGCTCTTGTACAATGCTCCAAGACAGCTTAAAACGCCCCCCCAATCACCCGATCTCAATCCTATTGAGCATCTTTGGGATCTATTAGAGAAAAGAATTCGTCAGCATGTAATAACAAGTAAAGCGGCTTTGCGAAGTGTTGTGCAGACAGAATGGACCAAGATTACAGCTGAGGAAACAGAGAAGTTGGTAAATTCAATACCAAACAGACTGAGTGAAGTCTTGAAACAGCGCGGCTATCCAACAAAATATTAAATTTCTCTTTTCTTCATTATTTCTAATGCTTTTATAATTAGTTTTAAGACTGAACGCAGACTTTTTGTTGCTTTCCAAACTTACTTCCCGTTTTCTCAAAAATTAAGAGAGGATTTTGGATTTTTTTTTTTTGCTTTTAAAATTTACGAATGTGAAGAAATAATATATGAAAAAAAAAAAAAAAATGATTTGAATTGCATATTTATGTTGTGTTTTAATGTCACTTATAAAAATTTGTAAGGTGAACGCAGACTTTATGGGCTATGTGTATTAAGGTGGACCTTGAAATGAAATTTTTGCGATATTTTGGTAGATGAGGGCTCTATTCCGTGCCTTTTTGAAAAAAAATGACAATGCCGAAAAAAAAAATTAAAAAAAAAAAAAATTAGGGGTTGCGCACGAGCCGAGAAAAAGGTCCACTTTGCCAAAATTAGGGGGGAAATTGCCATAGGTCATCAGGGGTCACCCGTAGGGGGGAAGAATGTATGGCCGACCCCCATTAACTTTTTACCGCCAACATTTTCCCCCAAGCCACCCACCCCCTAGCTCCTCCCCTTAGGGGGGTCACCATACAAAAATGGAGGTTGCTCAGTATTTTCGAAAAACACCATAGGTCATCAGGGGTCACCCCTAGGGGGGCAAAATATATGACCGACCCCCATTAACTTTTCATCCCCAACATCTTTTCCGAACAAACTTACCCTCTATCTCCACTCCTTGAGGGACTCCCCATACAAAAATAAAAGAAGCTGTAATTGAGTAGTACTACTAAGCACTTTTAATATAATATAGTCAAATTAACATATTTTTGTTCGCTGATGGGTATTTCTTGCGGTAAGAATCGATAACATGTAGTAAATACTGTTTCTCTTCTTCGCCTTGACACAGTATTCTATTATAATCTTGTATCATTTTTACTCCTCTTTCGGCAGTGTCGTTCACAACGCGCAAGTTATTTACAATTCTACGACCTTCTTGATAGTCTGCGCGAGATTTCCAGGTTGCTGGATTTGCTAGAATGAAATCTTGCGATATTCCAAATCGTACAAATAAATTTTTGGTATTATGAGAGACGAAGTTGCTCAAGTCTTTAGCCAAGAATTCCTCATTCACATCTTTGAATTTCACCTCGATTTTTTTAACGCTGGTGCTTTTGATTACGACGCGAGGAGCTGGGGGAACCGGGTCGTCTTCTTCATCTTCTTCACCTTCTTCGTCTTCTTCGTCTTCTTCATCTTCTTCACCTTCGTCATTCTCCTTTTCTAGCAATGCTTGGGCCATTTTGGCCTTCAACTCATTTGAAACCTTGTCATCGAAAAAGGCAAGGGCTATGTGCTCATCGGCGAGATACCATAGGTGACCGATAAATTTCTTTATCATTACCCGAGATAAATCCTGGTCAACGGACTTGTACTCGACGATGTCCTTCAAAAACTTCCAATCTTGATTCGGCGCCTCAGCTGCTCGAGAAGAACCAAACCATGCCTTGACGTAAAGTCGCACCACAAAAATACAAACGTGTCGAATACCATTCAATTCACATACAGATAAGTGAAAAGTTCTCCGAAACAAAAACATCTTGAGGCTGTAAATGGCTTTTGCCATCCATCGAGCATGGGAAACGGGTCCTGGAGCTCGGAAATGGTAATTCTCAAGTTTTTCACCCAGAAACAAAAGAATTAATTGTAGCATTTCTTTGTAGTCATCGCGAGGGTGTTTCTCCTTCAATTGATCTAAGCAAAACTCCTTTATGCCGACTTGCATTGCCACAGGAATTTTTCTGACGACTTGATCGTCTATCAAGCCAGAATGGAATGGTTTAACCTTTACAGCGTCCCATTCCTGTTTGAAACGGTCAAAGCAAGGAACGCCTGGTGCACTGGTCTTTCCCATTTTTGTCTCAAAAACTTCCCTTAGCACCAGTTCGTATACGTGGTGTCTGCAAGGTAAATATAAGATTTCTCTCTCCAACAGCCGCTCAAGAGCAACTGCGGCTCCGGAGAATGGGCCACTGTTCGTTGATGTCGTGTCGAAAGAAAGTCCTTGTATTCGATGTGTCATATGCCAAGATGCCAACAGTTGATAAACGGCATGTGCTATTCTCCGGCCTTTTCCTTTCCCATCTTCTACTTTGGGAACTCCAAGAAGTTGTTCTTTTTCTCCGTACGAGACAATTACCGGTAGACGGTCCACCTTCTTTGTACCCACAAAATCCAAAAGCATTTTGCCATCCCAATGGACTACGAAGGATTTAGCTGCGACAAGCTGGAGATAAATGAAACGCGTTGAAGAATAAGAATTCTGAATGAGAGCAAATAAATCTATGCGATCTTACTTCTGGATTGTCTTTCACATAACTCAGCATGTTCTCTCGATTTGAACGCCGACATCTCCGAAGCGACGTACGGTTTATTGTGTATTGTTGAGGATCGCGTCCAAATGCTTCTGCCGCCGCTATCATAATGCCGACCGCGTCTCGGTCAGTCACTTTGCACTTGTCCAAAGCTGATAGGACTCGTTCAGTAAAACATTGTTTGTAACCTCTTATGTCACCAACATTTGATGGGCCAGCTTCTGCCGGGAAGTTTTCGTCCTGTCTCCCATTATCATCGCTTGAATCACTGCTTGAGAATTTAACCACTGCAATTGAAAGAATTTCATTTGAATATAAACATTGGACGAACACACAAAGCGCGAAATAACTTACCGCCTTTAGCGAACTGATCTCTACTAGATTCCGTTGCACGTTTGCGTCGCAACTCTTCTTGTTCTTCGCGCTCAGCTTTTCTTTTCCTCGTTCGAGTATCAGTAGCGTCCACACCTCCCATAGTTCCTGGCCGGCCATCTTCTCTTTGCTTTAGCAGAAACTCAATGTCTTCGGTATTTGTCATTTTCTCAAGGGCGTTGGCGTGTGCGATGTCGAAAAGATTATCCAAGCTATCAGAAAACTTATTCTCTTTTTCTCTAGTGGACTCAGTCTTTCTGTGAGATGACTTTCTTAAAGCATCCCACTCATCGTGCAGCGCAGCTATTTTTCTTGTAACATCTCCTCTGGCTTTCGTCGGAATAGCTGCTTGGCGCCAAAAAATCATCACTGCGTCCGCGACTATAACCGCACTATTTTTCTTCGACATGTTTCGTTTGCGAATGTTGAAGAAATGCATTCTTAGCACTTGCTTCTTCGACGGTAATTTGTTCCCCGTAATATTCATGCTTGGATAACCAATCAAAAAAATATCGTCGCGCGATCTAAGTTGTGTTGTCATCTTAACTTTGGTGGAATATTGGTGGAATTTCTGTAAAAAAATCAAAAAAAATCAAAAAAATCTCGATATTGTGCAACTGTAAATACATAGATTTTCAGTATTTTTGTATGGGGAGTCCCTCAAGGAGTGGAGATAGAGGGTAAGTTTGTTCGGAAAAGATGTTGGGGATGAAAAGTTAATGGGGGTCGGTCATATATTTTGCCCCCCTAGGGGTGACCCCTGATGACCTATGGTGTTTTTCGAAAATACTGAGCAACCTCCATTTTTGTATGGTGACCCCCCTAAGGGGAGGAGCTAGGGGGTGGGTGGCTTGGGGGAAAATGTTGGCGGTAAAAAGTTAATGGGGGTCGGCCATACATTCTTCCCCCCTACGGGTGACCCCTGATGACCTATGGCAATTTCCCCCCTAATTTTGGCAAAGTGGACCTTTTTCTCGGCTCGTGCGCAACCCCTATTTTTTTTTTTTTTTAATTTTTTTTTTCGGCATTGTCATTTTTTTTCAAAAAGGCACGGAATAGAGCCCTCATCTACCAAAATATCGACACAAGGTCCACCCTAATGTGTATGTAGTAGGTTCCTCCTCCAACGCAGACGTTCTAGGAATTTTTGTAAATTCCTACCGGGAGGGGTAAAAACAGAATAATTCTCCACCTTGATGGCCTAACCGAACCCTTCGGTTAGAAACCCGTAATCTAAAACAAGTTTTCCTTGGAGTATGGGCTAACTTATCGACAAGTAATTTTTAGGACTTTGGACAGGAACGTGGTAACAATGGTGGCTCAAAAGGGGAAAATTGGGCACCTCTTATGAACATCTGCGTCTTTAGCTAGAAACCTAAAATTTAAAGAACGAGTGTATATGGAACACTAAAATAAAGAAACTAAATAGGAAACGAGTGGAATTGAAACACTACACAAGTGGAACGAAATGGATATAAACGAGTGGAATTGAAATTATAGACAATGAAAATGGATTGGAAGAGGGAACGAAAAGGGATGGACTATAGAACGAAATGGCATGAGGAGCGAGATGGCATATAATGGGGAACGAGTGGAAGTGCAAAGAAATGGAAAGAGAAGCGACTGATATCAATATCGATACACAAGACAGTAGGAACGAAATGGAATGAAAAGGGGAACGAGTGGAATTGAAATAACAGATAATGGGAACGAAATGCAATGGAATGGTGAACGAAATAGAATATTGGAAGCAGTTGCATTAGAACATTGAAATTGTTAAACAAAATGGAACGGAATTTGAATGACTCAAACTGCCGGAGTTTGGTACTTAAAATTTCGCATGCGATTGAGGCAGATTATATATATTTGGGATTTTTACTGGGAGGAAGAAAAAGGGGTGAAAAACCCCTTTTAATTACCTATTCAAACACTATCCACGGAATATGAAACTTATGTAGCATTGAAACATACTCTCCAAAAACTTAAACAAATTTTTTAAAAGAGAAAAAACCTTAGAAAAAGAATGGAACTTATATATGCTGATATTTAAACTGCAGGTAACGAAGCACCGGTGGAAGAAACCGAAGCAGTAAATTTTCTAACTAAATTTGTGAATTTACTTGAATTGCCAGGTCTACCTTTACATAAACTGGAATTAAAAAAAAAACTTCAATGCACGCTAAAAACGTAGATACGTATCTTTGCCCGCTATCTTTAATATTATAAATCGCTTGCCAACCCTGCTTTACGTTTTTTATTTTCATTCAAAACACAAATGAATAAAACTACTTACGGGTCTATCTACCTAAGTTCGCACTTTACCAAATTATCTTGACATACACACGTATATTGCAATTTGTAATGGGTTCATTAACAACAATCCACTCTCATGAGAAAAAGTGATAAAATATTTATTTATTTTAAACCCATTGTTGTGTCAGAATAATTTATTTGTGGTGGCTGGGTGAAGGCTTTTATTATAAAAACTGTACTTTAAATAAACAAAGCGAATTTACCCACCCAACCACGAATACGACCTATCTACGCCGATGGCTTGAACAACACACAATTAGTTGTTACATGCTCAAGTGTTGGTATACTAAATGATTTATTTATATAAAAATCAAGAGGCAAAAAATAGTGTTTGTACTTAAACATTACAACAAATTTGCCTTAACAATTATTTTATCTTAATAACAAATATTGTGTTTTATTTTATCTAAAAGAAATTTAATTCTAAACTTTAAGGCACGCTAACAATGTAGCGGGCTTCGCCCGCTATCTTTATTATTATAAATCGCTTACCAACCCTGCTTTAAATGTTTTTTTTATTTTCATTCAAAACACAAATGAACAAAACTATTTACGGGTCCATCTACCTATGTGCGCACTTTACCAAATTATTTTGATATACACACGTATATTGTCAAAAATTATTGTTGTGTCAGAATTATTTATTTGTGGTGGCTGGGTGAGTGAAGGTTTTTATTTTAAAAAACTATATTTAAAAAAAGCTAATTTTAAGAAAAGCAACCCCCCATTAACCACGAATACGACTTATCTATTATAAATTTACATTAACAATTATTTTACCTTAGCAACAAATATTTTGTTTTATTTTATATAAAAGAAATTTAATTCTAACCTTTAAGGCATGCTAACAACGTAGCGGGCTGCGCCCGCTAGCACATACATATATTAATGCAAAACTGTTACTTTTTATAAAATTTTTTTTCTCAATTTTTTTTTTGTTTTTGCAATCTAACCAGATAATTTTGGTATAGGATATAGGTATTATAGCCCCTAGATTGTGAATTTATAAAACCGCGCTTAAAAATTTCATTTCATTTCAATGGAAGGTCTCCCTCATTAAAATGATACCCAAGCCAGGAAAAGATCTCACTAAAGTTGAATCTTATAGGCCTATAAGTCTTTTATCTAATTTATCAAAACTCTTCGAGAAACTATTGGCAAACAGAATAACGATAACTGTAACTCAACATAACCTAATTCCTGCTCATCAGTTCGGTTTTCGTAAAAAGCATGGCACCATTGAGCAAGTTCACAGACTTGTTAGTGAAATACGAAAGGCCTTTGAGGATAAGAATTACTGTTCTGCACTCTTTATTGACGTATCGCAAGCCTTTGATAAAGTTTGGCACGAAGGTTTGTTATTTAAAATTAAAAATATACTGCCACGTAACACACATAATATACTCGAAAGCTATATAAACAGTCGTAAATTTGTTGTCAATGAAAGAGATTTCTTCAGCTCTCCTCAAGATATTCGGGCCGGTGTCCCTCAAGGTAGCATTTTAGGCCCACTATTGTATCTTTTGTATACTTCTGACATGCCAACTGATAGTAATACTCATACGTCTACATTTGCTGATGATACGGCTATCTTGAGTTGTCACAAAAACCCATATGAAGCCTCTCGAATATTGCAGGAACACGTATTTGAACTGGAATCGTGGCTGAAAAAGTGGAAGATAAAGGTGAATGAACAGAAATGTATTCATTTGACTTTACTTTAAGGAAAGAAACATGCTCTTTTATCAAAATTAACAATCACAAAGTGCCCCAACACTCTAATGTCAAATATCTTGGTATACATCTTGATCGTCGTCTCACGTGGAAGAACCATATCGACGCCAAAATAACACAAATAAAACTTTAAGCAATAGAACTTAATTGGCTAATTGGAAGAAATTCTAGACTTGACCTTGATTGCAAGTTGTTGTTTATAATTCGATTTTGAAACCTATATGGTGCTACGGCATCCAAATCTGGGGCACTGCGTCTGCATCAAATGTTCAAAAAAATTCAAAGGAAGCAGAACAATATTTTGCGAACCATTGTCTGCGCACCATGGTATATAAGAAATGCGAACATACACTCAGATTTGAATGTTCCCACCGTTAATGATGAAATCGCGAGATACACCTTAAACTACTTAAAGAGGCTGCAACTGCACCCAAATTCATTGGCTCGTAAACTGCTTGAGGATCAAGGACACCGACGCCTCCTAAGAAGGACCACCGCTGATTTGGCTCTATAGAATAAATGTATATTCTTTATAACCAACTGTTGGTTTTTAATTTCTATTTAAAAAATAAAAAATTAGTTTTTTCGACCTTTTTAAAAATTAAACTTCTAATTTATCGTTTTTAACTTTTTCTATACATCTACTTTGCATCAAATTAAAAAAATATTTAATGTTACAAATTAAAATTTTGTCTGGCACTGGCTGGGCTTAATATTTTAGCATTAGTACATAAGATTTGATAAACTTATTGTTAGTTCACTGTTGTGAGATTCAATAAATAAAATTATGAGAAAAAAAAAAAAAAATTTCAAAATAATGGCGGAACGCGGAAAAAGGCTTGGTGGTAAAAAAATTAATTAAAAAACCTAATTTACATTCTGCGAACCAATACATTGATGAAAAAATTTTTATTTTCGGAAAATTTTTTTCGCGAATTTTTTTTGCAAACTAACAACCAAACTTTGATATGAGATATTCGGTATTATAGTCAATAGATTATGAATTTTAAAATTCTGCACTTAAAAAATTTAAAAATAATGGTGGAACGCGAAAATAAGCTTTATGTTCATGCAAAAATTTTCCTTTTTGCAAAATTTTTTTTCGCGAAACTTTTGCATACAAACCACCATAAGATATTGCAATTATAGTTCAAAGGTTAGAAATTTTAAAAAACCGCAATTAAAAAAATTGATAAATATTGGCGGAACGCGAAAAAAGCCTTTATGATACAAAAAAATAATTAAGAAACCTAATCAGCAATTTATATTCTGCAAAAGAATACATTATTGCAAAATTTTTTTTTTGCAATTTTTTTTTGTCAATTTTTTTTTGCGAACTAATTACCAAACTTTGGTATGAGATATGGGTATTATGGTCCCTAGGTTATGAATTTTAAAAATCTGCACTTAAAAAATTGCGAATTAATGGCGGAATGCGAAAAAGGTTTCATGGTGGAAAAATTTAATTAGAAAACTTATACAGCGAATTCATTCCGAAAATGAATAATATTAATGCAAAATGCTAGTCAATTGGCAAACATTTTAGCAAAAAAAAAATATTTGCAACATATGTTTGTATGTATATACCGCCCAACAGTGCACTCCAGGGTATTATATGGTATTATATTTTCTACAGATTTGAAACCAAAAACCAGAATAGTATCTCCACCATAAAAATTAAACAAAAATTTTTAAATTCTGTTCATATTTTTGTACTTAGTACAAAGATGAAAAACAAAAAAAAAACGTTTTAATATCCCTACGGGAAATTTTAACAAACTGTCACCGAACTGGCCCCTTTATATGAAATAGACTGGTCACTTTTACGTGGCGTTGTCATAGGAGGTGGAAATTGACCCCTTGTGACATGTCACAAGACAAATCCTTTGACAGGTTACTGAACTCTCAATTTCAGGGACCTGTCCTGGGATTTGTCTTGTGACATATCACAAGGGGTCAATTTCCACCTCCTATGACAACGCCATGTAAAAGTGACCAGTCTATTTCATATAAAGGGGCCAGTTCGGTGACAGTTTGTTAAAATTTCCCGTAGGGATGTTTTATATTTTTTATAAATTTTTTTTATCTTTATCTTTTATCTTTTTATACCTAAAGATATTTTTGGAATTTCAACTTGAGGGATATTTTTATTTTAAAGTACATTTGAAATTTTTTGTTTTCGATTGAGAAATAAAAACATTTTGCACTTTAGTGATATTTATTTTTGATAAAAACAGAAAAAAAAAAACGTTTTCTGGTGCCTGCCATTAACACAACTCTATGAAACTCTAAAAATCCCAGTTCAGTTGGTGGCTGATTCAATGTTCGTTGCGTTTTTACAATATATCGGAAACAACAGTAATATTTTTTTAGCACAAAACTCCAAATTAATGCAAAATATTCTAAAAAAACACAAAAAAAAATTGAAATTTGCTAAAATTTTTTGGAAAATTGCTAAAAAAGTGCTATATGCTAAATAATATTTTTTCATGCTAATTGATTTAAAAAAATGCTAAATCTGGCATTAGATATGCTAAATTGGCAACACTGTATAAGAGACATAAAAACACTTATGGGAGCATTTTTTCTTGTCTTGTCCAGCAGAATCTAAAAGGCTTAAAATCGGTGAGTATTTAAGAAAGCTACAAGCCGCACACAATTTTTCACAGCCGAGGTCGTTAACTTTCGCCACCTGTAGTCCCCCTCCGTCCCTGGTTCAGCTACAGACTTAATAAGACATTATTCTGAAAAGTTAACTCATCCACAATTATTTTAATTTACATACATGGGAATTTTTCATTACCATTGAAATTTCATTACCATTGGTTCATACTAATGACAATGAAAAAAATTTCATTACCATTTAATGATAATGAAATAGTGCTAAAGCTTTTTTTACAAATAGAAACTTTGTTATTTTTTTATAGTTCAAAAAACTTTTATTAAAAATTAACTGCGATAATGTAAAACTAATCCGTTTTAAGAGTCTCTTAAAACCTATGACGTGTCTTGCTGATTCTATGTCCACTTGCTTGGAGTTGCTCAAGAAATGGTATCTAAAGGTTTCTCTTTCAATCGATTTTAAAACAATTTGATCGTATTTAAGATAGTATTTGTTTTTTTTTACGCGTTTCCTGCAATTTTTTAGCCAAAGTTAAGAAAGTTATGAAGTTTTGGGAAAAAATAAGGCAATAAATTACATATTAAAAATTTAACCGGTTAATCGACGTATTTTAACCGATTATTCGGGTCGAATAATTATTTGAGTTTTAAATTATTTGTTTCTACATTAACCTAAATAGAGGCGATTAATCGAGGAATCGGTTAATCGATTAACTGAATTGGAAACACTACATGAGCCTCAATGTGCATATTCCATCTTCGATTTCAGCGAGTTTTACCCCATTTTTACGTTTTTCTGTCAATAGCAATTATTTTTTTAATTTATTCATTACCAATGGTAATGAAATTTAAAATCATTGTCATTAATCAATGAAATTAAATTATAGAATCATTACCATTAATTAAAAAAATGGTAATGAAAATAATTTCATTACAATTAGGGTTTTTCTTTTCCCGGACTTTTTCATTTCCCGGGACAGCGGGATTTTTTTCTGAATTTCCCGGGATCCCGGGAATTCCCGCTCATTCGAAAATAAATAAATCCGACATATGTTGTATTGGAAAAACTCGATATAAAATATCCATGTCTTCCACTTTTTCTAGATCAATTTGTCTAACAGTTTAAATCGCGAATTAATATTGAGGTAATATATTTATATGGAAGGCCGTCTTAATTTTAAAAAACTCTTAGAAATAACTGAATATTAATTCGCGTTTATAAACCGTTTATAAACGAATTAATATAGACAAAGTGAAAGTCACGGGTATTTTATTTTCATCCCTTCTTTTAGGACATATTCGAATTGTTCATGGGTGCAAACTTGTGTCGGACCAGTTTTATAGTCAGAACTAAGATCGTTTTTTTGCTGAAACATTTCTTAAGTATGGAATCCAAAAATTTCTATTTCTAAATATTTTGTTTCTATGGATATTATCAGAAGAATTCGTCTAGAATTATAAAAAAGTTTAAAAGGGAGTATTTTTCACACAATTTTTTAGGCAAATTGGCTTAAATCTTTTTAAAAAAATAGAAAATGAAATATTAAATAATCTTTGAACTTTAATTGGTATTTTTTGATTAGAAATTTTTAAAAATAAATTCCCAGCCAGCAATTTTGGAGCGCTCATAAATAAGATTCTTAAATGGCTCATAGGAAAAAGTGGAAAAATGTTTGTTTTTGGAGCTAATTTCTGAGTCATTAATGATCATTTTTCTTTGCTGGGTTTTCATAGTTGCATTTTAAATTAACATATAAAAAATCCAAAATAATTTGAAAAAGCATCTGATGCATTATTTGAAAAATAAATAATTTTTAAAAAATACAATTAAAATAAAGGAGTAGCAATTGAAATTTAAATGAAATTATTTGAAGTAAAAAACACTCCAATTATTTATATCAGCTGAAAATATGAAAATATTACTAATTTTTTAAATTTTAATGCATAGGCTTTTTGGATGTATTTGGAACTAAAATAATGATGTTGAATGTTGTTGTATATATTGCTTTACTTGAACAAAGATCATCGTTTTAAAGAAACCATTTTTTTTTCCCGAAGTACGAGTATTTTTATTGGTAACTAAACCAAATTCAGCTGACATTCAAAAACAATTTGGCCTAAATAATATTTTTTTTTTATATTGTACTAATTCAGTTTATTAAATTTTAAATCGTATTTTTTATTTTAAATATTTTTTTTATTTAAATTGATTTCAAAAAAATTAATGCCTTAAATTTAAATAAAGCTTCCGAAATTGCAATATATACTAGCTAGAACTTCTATAAAAGAATACAAAAAATCCCGGGAAATCCCGCATGAAATTCCCGGGATTGCGGCATTGAAAAAAGGGCGGGATTCCATATAATACCTAATTACATAAATACACATAAACCCTAATTACAATTGATATCAATGCAATGGTAATGAAATCATCAATTAATTAGTTCACCTAATTAATTAGCCCCATGTATGACTTATTACCACTTTTTTTTATTTTACACCGCTGTGCGTTGGCGAAAAAAGATTTATATCAGGAAGGATCGTTGTTATGGGAATAAGGTAAAGGGTGGTCCAACCATAATGCACGATGTTAATTGCGAGTCACACCTTAACGTCAAGCTCTTTGCCTAACTTAATTTGACATTTCTTTGTTTCAGTGTTTGACAAATTCAACCACAGAGAGGTACACAATTGAGCAGCGCGTTAAGATTGTTGAAGCCGTTTACGAAAATGCACCCAGGAAAAAGATTGGTTGGAATTCGATCAAAACCATTAAAATGAATTTGCCAAGACGTTATTTTATTTGGAGTTACCTATAATTGAGTACTACACCAAAAATATTTCAATAGGTATTAAAAATAGGGAAAATGAACTAAAAAACAATCCTTTTAACAAATTATTGGGATCTCCAATCAATTTTAAAATTAGTATCAGTTTAGTAAATCTATGCAGTAGAAGCAGCCATTTATTTAGTGAATATACAAGAAAATTGATGTTATCTATAATCTTTATTAATAAAATTTCAATATTCAAAAGTGGTAACTACAAATACGAGTATCGTAATCAAATATGACCTTAAATTCAAGTTTCTGTAGCACCAACCTAATTGTGGATTGTAATGATAACACACACACAGCTATTAGTTGGTATTGGTAAACGAATTTTAGACTGTATTTGTTTTCCAAATAAAAGATATAAATTCAAACTAGACACTAAAATTAATAAGTATTTGTGGTGTAGCTGGTGAGGAGTTGGCCTAGTACGCCGGATTTCCAGGTTCGAATCCCGCAGAAGACAAAAATTTAGATGTTTTTTTTTAATTAAAATAAAATATTCATATGTATAAATAGTAAATATGGCTAAAAAAATTTAAAGTAGTTGTGGTGCAGTGGGTAAGAGTGCCGGGTTCAATACCAGAAAATTCAAAAAGAGTTTTTTAATTTCAATAAAGTTTTGTGGAACATAATAATATTTATGTGGAACATAATATTGAATTAGACAACCGAATATTGGCTTTCAGGACGAAAAATGTAATTTTATATAAAGATAGTTGTTGTAACCGCACGAATTCGATTGGCAACAAATTCGGTGGCCAGAACTGAGATTGTTTTCATGGTGTGGGCGTTCAAATCAAAATGCATTTCGTGCACTTCGTGATTTCTTTGATCAGCACAATAGACCAAGTGGATCCTTTAACAAGAAGAATTGCCGCATTTGGGCAAATGAGGCTGATTGTTGAAAAGCCTATGCATCCACAAAGAGTGACTGTTGGTGCGGTTTATAGGATGGCGGCGTCGTCGGGCAGTACTTCTTCGAAAATGAGGTCGGCCAAGCAGTTCGCTATTGCGAGATGATAACGGACTTCTTGTGGCCAGAAATTGAGGATATGGACCTGAACGATATGTGATTCGAATAGGATGGTGCCACTTGCCACACAGCCAACGAAACAATTGCTCTTTTGCGCGAGAAATTCAATGGCCGTATTATCTCACGTCGTGGCGATGTTAATTGGCCGCCACGATCATGTGATTTGACACCGTTGGACTTATTTCTTTGGGGATATTTAAAATAAAAGTATACGTCAATAAGCCAGGAACAATTCAAGAGCTAAGGGATGAGATAATTCGGCACATTAACGACATTGAACCTCAATTATGTCTCAGAGTCATTGAAAATATGAACTATCGGATAGAGGTATGCCACCGAAGCCGTGGCGAGCATTTGGCCAATATTTTGTTCACACATAATTGTCATATTTCCTTCTATCATAATAAAAAATATTAAGATAATTCTCTTAAAACTTTTTGTTTTATATACAATTAATATCGTGCGTTTGTGTTGGACCACCCATCACTTAAGTGCCTATTCAAAAATACCAGTTGCATTAGTAATGGTGATAGCTTTTTTTTTTTGATTTTTGTCTATGGATAAATTACTTTACGATGCACTGAATTTGATTGTATGCTCACATTTGTAATTCGATATATTTTTTTGCAGCAACTCATTGACATTTCCAACATGCTCATTATGGAATTTTATGAAAATCGTGAAGTTTTTATTACAGGTGCCACAGGTAAATAATTTATGTATACATAAATATTGTATTTTTTTTAAATAAAGAGAATATTAATACAAATTTGTTATTTATGTAAAAGGTTTCCTGGGTAAAGCTTTGATTGAAAAACTTTTACGCGATTGTCCGAAAGTTAAAGTTCTTTATACATTAATACGTTCAAAAAGGTCAGTCAGCGCTGAAAATCGTTTAGAGGAGCTAAAAAATTCAAAAGTTTTCGATCGTATACGTAATGAATGCCCACAAGTTCTAAGCAAATTGCATGCCATCTGCGGTGATAGCGAGGAATTGGGTTTGGGGATAAAAGAAAAAGATTTAGAATTGTTACAAAATGTTAGCGTAATATTTCATATGTCAGCAAATGTTAAGTAAGTTTTTGTAAATTATATATCTTTGCAAACATAAATATGTATGCAGAGCGCATAGTGCGGGGACACGTTTTAATTCTACAGTTTACTCTGAAGACATTTTCTTAATTTGGGAACTGTCCTCATACTCTTCATTTTTTTCGAAAAGAGGCACTCTTAGGCACTCTTTTGGCTATGTCCCCGAACTATGCGCTGTGTATACATATATTTACATACATACATTTATATATATATTTATCATATATAATTTTTCTTCAAAGATTTGATGTTCCCTTACGTAGTTCCATATTAATTAATACACGTGGTACTTATGAATTAGTAAAAATTGCTGAAAAATTGAAAAATCTTGTTGTGTTCCTGCATTGCTCAACGGCATATTGTAATCCTCTTAGAGACCCTGTGGAGGAAAAGGTATCCTTTTTTAAATTTGTTATAACTTCTTGATTATCAAGTTTTTAGTTTTAGGTATATAAAACGTCGTTTGATTGGCGCACAACTATAAAAATGGCTGAAAAATTTGACGACTATACAATTAATGTGTTTTCTAAGAAGTAAGTAATTGATTTCTAGGTTAGGATTTTATATTTTATATACAGTGCTGCGCAAAATAAAAGCAACAAAACGTATGTTAGTATTTGGTTTAAAATATTTAGGAAAAGACTTTGATTGGATCTTATATACTATTGAATATAATGTTAAATATGGTTAACTTGGTTATTGGTTTTATCAACTGATCATTTTCGAAAAAAACTGAGTAAGGTATGGATTACATACATAACATCCTAGCAAGCATGGCAATACGAAGAAGATTCCCCGATCATATTGCCAGGAAGAAAACATTTATTGCCGGCAATATCAATTTCGTATTGCGGAAGTTTCTTCCGTCGGTAATAACTGTTATCCGAAAGCAATACTTTCAGGAAACACGAAAGCAATACCCCAGGAAGATAAATCGGCGATGTCGCTAAGTTATCATCTGGAAGATAAAAAGGTGATATCGCCAAATAAACTTCCCGGTACAATATAAAGGTTTTACTTTTTAATTATTAAATTTAAGCCTGAAAAAGAACATCTGCATACATAATCCATTGGCCAACACATTAATTATCTTGATTTCAACGTAGCCGATTTTTTCCCCGTATTAGATCTTGATTTTTTCAAAAAATTTCTTTCCTATGTGTTTGTTGATTGTTTTTATACAAATTTTGTTTTAATTTTTTCCAAAATGAGAAAAAATTTCAAACAAATTTTCTTTATCTTCCGGATGATAAGAAGGTAATATAGCCGCAATATCATCATAAAAACCAATGACAAAAAATTCAATTTTTGAATTATTTTTTTTTTTCCAAATATCACCAAATTATCTTCCAAATAATAAAAGGAAGACAATTTTAAAAGACTACTTGATTATTTTCATTCAAATGAAAAATAGAAGATATCGCTTTAATATCTTCTTGGAAGATATCTTCCAAATGCTTGCAGGGATATAATGTGTATTACAACAACCCACCTTATATGGACAGAAAAAAAGTAAAAAAAATGCACTCTCAAACTAAACCTTGGTTTGTTTTATGATGATTCCCAAAATATTTCGGGTCTAGCAATGAGATTTCACGACCTGGACCATTTTTAAAAAAGGTATTTTTTTTAGTTTTTGTAAGAATTTTGAATTTTAGCTGAAGACAAGGTTTTTTTGAGGCGCGTCTAGCGGTGTACATATACTCAGATAAAAAATTCAGTAAAAAAAATTTGTAAATAGTTTCCAATCGCACTATAACTAATTATTTATACTAATTTCATTGTACTAAAATTATGATATTTAGAGTTTTTTAACTCATTTTGGCAAATCGATTTTGAGTTGCAGTTTATTCAGGTTCATTTTTAATCTCTGCAATTTTAAATGATTTTTTTTAGGTTTGGTTCACAGAGTGGAATGTGGATAGCGTTTGTGATAAATAGCTTTTCCTGTCTTTCAAGAATTTCAGTGAATTTTGATTTTTCTACTGTAATAGCTGTACACTTTTTCGTTTAATCATACCAAAAATATTACAATGTAAGCCAACACCACAAAAAGTATTAAACCTGACGCGAAGATTATTTTTTAACGAATTTCATACAGATAAGATGCAGAAATTTTAAAACGGAAAAAAGAGCATGCAATAAAAACCATTAAATTAATTTTGAGTAGATAATATAAATTTGAAACTATTTCATTATCTTATAGCTTTTTTCTTTCTCATTCGATTATTTTGCAACCGATTTTCAACATTTTTGTTGGGAAAGTATTCAAATAACCTTTCTAATTTCTGAATATAGTTAGTACAAATTATTGCCGCTAGATGGCGCAAAATTCATTTTTATTTAAAAATGCATTAAAACACCCTGTATTTGCATATATTATGAGTTCATATGTTCAGCAACAATACCCCCCAAAGGATTTTGTACAAATTTGCCAAACATCATTTGGTCGAATTCTGGAAATTTAAAGGTCAAAATTTTGATTATCTTCAATAGCCTAAAAAGAACGGTAATTTTGTAAATAACGGAATTATGAAAAAGGCGCAGAATAAAAGTTGCTGCTGAAGCCCTAAGAAACCATTTTCAACAATAAAAAAAGTTCTTTTTCGCAAAAAGTCGATTTTGGCATATTGCTATCTATGTTATTATGATTTTAATTTATTTAATTTTGTAACTAAATTTTTTATTCCCTACACCACTATGTGGTCAGGGTATTATAAGTTTGTGCTGATGTTTGTAACACCAAAAAATATTGGTCGTAGGCCCACCTTATAGTATACCGATCGGTTCAGAATTTTTTTTTATTTCGATTTAACGAAGTCCGTCTGTCCGTCCGTCCGTCCGTCTCTCTGTCTGTCCATGCAATCTTGTGCGCACTCTACAGGTCGCAAATATTAAGATATTTTGATGAAATTTGGTACGCAGACCTATGTTGGCCCAAGGATGAACAAGTTTGATTTTCGTGAACATCGGTCCATGTTTAGACCTAGTGCCCATATAAGGGTCCTACCAAAATTATACTATTTATACGCTGCAGGTCGTAAATATTAAGATATTTTGATGAAATTTGGTACACAGACCTACATTGGCCCAATAACACAGCCTATAGATTTTGGTGAACATCGGTCCATGTTTAGACCTAGTGCCCATATAAGGGTCCTACCAAAATTATACTGTTTATACGCTGCAGGTCGTAAATATTAAGATATTTAGATGAAATTTGGTACACAGACCTACATTGGCCCAATAACGCAGCCTATTGATTTTGGTGAACATCGGTCCATGTTTAGACCTAGTGCCCATATAAGGGTCCTACCAAAATTATACTGTTTATACGCTGCAGGTCGTAAATATTAAGATATTTTGATGAAATTTGGTACACAGACCTACATTGGCCCAATAACGCAGCCTATTGATTTTGGTGAACATCGGTCCATGTTTAGACCTAGTGCCCATATAAGGGTCCTACCAAAATTATACTGTTTATACGCTGCAGGTCGTAAATATTAAGATATTTTGATGAAATTTGGTACACAGACCTATATTGGCCCAATAACGCAGCCTATTGATTTTGGTGAACATCGGTCCATGTTTAGACCTAGTGCCCATATAAGGGTCCCACCAAAATTATATTGTTTATACGCTGCAGGTCGCAAATATTAAGATATTTTGATGAAATTTGGTAAATAGACCTATGTTGGCCCAAGGACGAAGCCTATTGATTTTGGTGAACATCGGTCTATGTTTGGAACTAGTGCCCATATAAGGGTCCCCCCAAAATTGGCTTGGTTACAAACTGCAGGTCGCAAATATTAAGATATTTTAATGAAATTTGGTGCGCTGACTCACATTATAGAACATTTTGACACAAGCCCCATTTTAACCCATTCGAATTTCGGATCCAAACAATACACCAGAGTGGTGTAGGGTATTGTATAGTCGGCATGCCCGACTTTAACCTTTTTACTCGTTTTTAACTCAATTTAAATTAAATTTTTTTTTTTTATTTAATGAAGTACCGCACGAAATTGGTTGACACGCCGTATGCTACATTCATCCATGTATGGTATATAAGATCCAATCAAAATCTTTTTCTTTAACCCTAAAAATATTCCACTATGAAAATAAATATGGTCTGATAAAAAAAATCACCACAAAAGTTTTGTTTAGAGGTTGTACTTTGCCGAATTGCGAATTTCAAAAACGGGGGGTGCGGAAAAGTTGCGTATGCGTCCTGTAAACAGTAAAAAATAAAAATTTTGAAAATCGGTTCACGTTCAAGGTCCCCGCAAAGCGGTTGAAATTTCGAAATTTCGGAAAATTTTAAAAAAAAATCCTTAAATTTTGTTAAAAAATATTTGTTGTTGTGATATATTATTTCTAATAAATTATAGTTCGCTGAATCCAAAAAAAAAAGAAAAATTTTTTAATCGGCCGAAGGGGTCCTGAAATATTGCTACCCTTTTTTCATTTTTCAGTCGAGCCTTCAAAAAGTTAGTCTAAAAATGTTTTTAAATTTTTTCATTTTTAAATCTACTATCTATAGAAAATTATCTTTCATTTGAGTGTAAAAAAGTTTAAAAATGTTGAAGGGTATTCCAAGGACGCTGCGACAAAAGTTGTAAAAATTTTCAGACTCAAAAGTGATTGTTTTTTGTGATCACTGTTTTTTTTATTAAGTGATCAGAGATTTTATCCACTTCTTGTTTTGGATCAACATAAAATAACATTTTTATGACTGGTCCATCTTTTTTAATAATTTTGGGTATTTTGATAATAAATATAAAATAGCGTGATCGGATCTCGAGATTTGGGACAAAATGCTCGAAAATATCTTCTTTTTTGTCCACACAATGTTCGAAAAGTATCTTACTTTATATTTCTTGTTGTATTAAAAGAATATTTTAGCATAAAATTAAATACCTAAAATTTTTTTTTGGAAAAGTTTTGAAAAATATTTTATACACTGTGCCACAAAAGTATATGTGACCTTCTCCGAGAAAAGGGACCTAGTGTGTGAAAATAAAGTTTTGAGAATAACGCATTTAAAATTTCAAATTTTAATGTTTTTCTCATTTTTATCGATTTTCCCAAGTTCCCGTTTTTTGACACACTAGGTCCCTTTTCTCGGAAAAGGTCATATATATAAAAAAATATAATTGAATAACACTTAATACATTAGTGTTCAGCAAATATTAAAAAAATTAAATTGCGTGCTCGGATTTAAAATTTTGTAACACAATGTTCGAAAAGTATACCCTTTTTTGTCCACACAATATTCGAAAAATATTCTACTTTATATTTTATGTTATATTAAGAGAATATTTTAGAATAAAATTAAACACTTAATAGTTTCTTTGTAAAAGTTTTGAAAAATATTTTATACACTGTGCAACAAAAGTATAAGCAAAACACATTTCGAACATTGTGTGGATACAAAATAGAATACTTTACGAACATTGTGTTACAAAATTTTGAATCCAAGCACGCAATTTAATTTGTATGATATTTACTAAAAACTAATGTATTAAGTTATAAACAATTACATTTTTTTATATATACTTTTGTGGCACAGTGTATAAAATATTTTTCAAAGAAACTATTAAGTGTTTAATTTTATTCTAAAATATTCTCTTAATATAACATAAAATATAAAATAGAATATTTTTCGAATATTGTGTGGACAAAAAAGGGTATAATTTTCGAACATTCCCAGTGTAGAAAATCATTACCAGATATGTGGTTATGTAACTACATACTTGGTAATGGTAACTAGTTACTTTTGTTATTACATTTCTTATTACCTTTATATGGCGATGTCGCGAAAAATAATGAGTTATGGTTACACACCAGCATACGAAAAATCAAAAAATATATCGTTACCTATGTTCTTACCAGTACTGACAAAAATAATGAGTCTAAAAATAGATTTTCAAAAAAATAAATTATATAAAAAAAATATTTTTTATTGTATTTTTTTTTTAATAAAATTTGCTGGTGCGGGAATCGAACCGGAGTCTACAGATTGCCAGTCAATAGCTCTACCATCTGAGCTATATCGACATGTAATATTTAATAGATAAAAACATAATTGACCTGCTGCAGACAAGTTAGCTTACTCGCCAACATACAAAAAATCAAAAACTATGTGGTTTCATATATCCTTACCAGTGTTTAAAAAATATTGAGTCTAAAAATACATTTCAAAAAATTTTCAAAAAATCTAGAAAATTATTTTCTATTTGAATAATGATAAAAATAAGTCATTATCAGTAACTCATTATTATATGTTTTAAAATAATGCAGAAGGTAAATGGGTGTCATAACTGGTAGTCCAAAAAATAATGATATGTCATTACCGTTTCTACACTGGGTTGTGTTACAAAATTTTAAATCCGAGCACGCAATTTAATTTTGTACACACAGAAAACAGATTCGTAGTTCCAACCGAATTTTTCGCCAACCGAATTTTTGTAGTTCCAGGTACAATCACTTTTATTTATTTTTAATATCATTGTAACTACCGAAATTTATTTAAAATTTTTGAATTTTTGTTGTGTTAATGATTACTTTAATGTTTGTTTTGTTTTAATGTTTAATTCTATAAATAGAAAAACAGGTTCCACAAAATTTATTTAAAAATTAAAATTTTTTTGTCGCTAACTGGGATCGAACCGTAGACCCTCCGCTTGTCAGATAATTGATTTCCCTCTAAGCTAAGCTCTATTTAAGTTTTTTTAGTCAAATTTCAAATTTGAATTTCTTCAGGTTTGAATATTTTGTCTATAAATAAAATTATATCAACAACAGAAAATCAGTTTTGTCTTTTAATTTGAATAAAAAAAAATTTATATCGCGAACCAGGATTGAACCGGCGACCTTCCGTTTGTCAGCCCATTGCTTTTCCTCTAGGCTAAACTCGACATAAATTTTTTTTGTCAAATTTCAAATTTGAATTTCTTCAGGTTGAAAATTTGAATATTTTGTTTTTGAATAATATTATATTCACAACAGAAAATCAATTGTGTCTTTTAATTTGAATCAATAAAAAAATTATTTAAAAAAAAGTAATGCCTTGGTTGAGGTTTGAACTCAAATCTCTAAGGCTATAAGGCTGTGTCTCTACCTCCTGCGCCACAGATACTTACGTTTAGTTGTTGTCTAACTTAGAATTTAAACACGCATATGTATGAAACGAAAATATATGATATATTCCAAAATTTTATTATGATAAATAAAATTTATGTTCCTTGTTTCAATATATTATTACAATTACCAAAATAATGGAAATTAATGGTTAAAGCTACTAAAGTTGAAAAATTAATTTTAAATTGATTTGAAAAACTAATATTTTGGATAGAGTGATCGATTTTATTGAAACACAACTGATACTAGATTTTTGCAGCCGATATTTTATTCAAATGGCTAAATCTTCGATAAATTGGTGGTTGTTGGTATTGATGTTAATGTGGAAGTTGGTATTTTTTCAATATAGGTTAGAAAAGCCAATATTTTGGATAATATGACAGTGTTTTAGTTCATCATATATATTTTCTGTTCATAAATAAATATAACTTTCCTGATGATGAATTTTAAGTAACTGCAATTAAAATTATTGAATGATGAAAATATTTCGTTGGTTCCGATAGAATTCCAACCAATTTATTTTCTGTGTGTATATACTTTTGTGGCACAGTGTATAAAATATTTTTCAAAACTTTTACAAAGAAACTATTAGGAATTTAATTTTATTCTAAAATATTATTTTAATACAACAAAAAATATAAAGAGGATACTTTTCGAACATTGTGTGGACAAAAAGAGGATACTTTTCGAGCATTGTGTCCCAAATCTCGAGATCCGATCACGCTATTTTATATTTATTATCAAAATACCCAAAATTATTAAAAACGATGGACCAGTCATAAAAATATTATTTTATGTTGATCCAAAACAAGAAATGGATAAAATCTCTGATCACTTAATAAAAAAACAGTGATCACAAAAAACAATCACTTTTGAGTCTGAAAATTTTTACAACTTTTGTCGCAGCGTCCTTGGAATACCCTTCAACATTTTTAAACTTTTTTACACTCAAATGAAAGATAATTTTCTATAGATAGTAGATTTAAAAATGAAAAAATTTAAAAACATTTTTAGATTAACTTTTTGAAGGCTCGACTGAAAAATGAAAAAAAGGGGTTTTCAGCAAAATTCAAGTAGCAATATTTCAGGACCCCTTCGGCCGATTAAAAAATTTTATTTTTTTTTTGGATTTAGCGAACTATAATTTATTAGAAATAATATATCACAACAACAAATATTTTTTAACAAAATTTAAGGATTTTTTTTAAACTTTCCGAAATTTCGAAATTTCAACCGCTTTGCGGGGACCTTGAACGTGAACCGATTTTCAAAATTTTTATTTTTTACTGTTTACAGGACGCATACGCAACTTTTCCGCACCCCCCGTTTTTGAAATTCGCAATTCGGCAAAGTTCGGCCCACTCTATTGTACATGTTCTCTTATTTTGAATAAATTAAAAATAATGGAAAAAATGAGAAAAATTAAATATAATTATTATGATCTTGACATATCAAATCTAATATATTTTTAGGTGTACATTACGAATATGAAATCAAAATTAAAATCGGAGTCGCAGATTTCGCGAAATTTGAAAATTTCATACAAAAAATTTTAAATTTTGATCAGGATGTTTGCTTTTATTTACCACTATGAAAATTTCTTTTTTGCATTTCATTGGTAGCAATAAAATTACACAGGTCGCCATTTTTTTGCCCATATAACGAGGGTTCACTCACCCTAATATCTATGTTTTGTTGCTTTATTTGCTGCACCTTATGAATTTGCTTTTGTTTCCCATTTTTTTTTTACAGATATACAGATTATTTTCCAAACTCTTATACATTTACCAAAAACTTAAGTGAACAAATTATATCGGAATATTCATCAAAGCTACCAATGCTTATATTGCGCCCCTCAGTTGGTAAGTAAACGAAATCGACTACAATGAGAACATTGTCATTATATGAAAAAAATTGTTTCATAAAATTTATAACACTTTATTACAAAATTTGGATTTTGTGTAATAAAACATTTCGGAATGTATAACTTCTTTAACCCTTACAGGCAACTTTGTTATTATGTGCCTATTACTCCTGTTATACTTATTTTTTTTATAACGAATTTTTTTAATCAGTAGCATTGCAGTTCTACAGTGCCTGTATATTAGACCGACTCACGAAAAAAGTAAAAAAAGTGCCTGTTCAAAATAAACCTTGGTTTGTTTTATGATGCTTCCCAAAATATTTCGGGTCTAGCAATGAGATCTCACAAGCTGGACCATTTTTAAAAAAGGTTTTTTTTTTTAGTTTTTGTAAGCATTTTGCATTTTAGCTGAAGACAATATACATTAATATGGATATCATATGAAAGGTTTTTTTGAGGTGCGTCCAGCGGTATATATAACATGTTCAAGCATATCCAGATATGTCCTATTTTCAGCATATTCTGTAAAAAAAAAACAAATTTTC
The DNA here is from genome assembly GCA_949987735.1 of Leucophora obtusa. Taxonomy (NCBI): domain Eukaryota; kingdom Metazoa; phylum Arthropoda; class Insecta; order Diptera; family Anthomyiidae; genus Leucophora; species Leucophora obtusa. The sequence goes on along the minus strand of OX465298.1, from coordinate 52,723,653 downwards.
GAATCTTTTTTACGGAGATGTTTGTGATTGAAATTTCAAACTTAAATATCATAATCTATAATCGATTTAAGTGAACACGTGTTTGAGTTTTTTTTAAATTCGCGATTTTTCCCATTTTATCAGAAATTTAATTTGGTGGAAACAATATGTTCTAAATATTGCAATATGGATACCAAAACTTTTCTTTTGACATGAAAATCATCGCTAAGTGAAAATCAGTGCTGTTTGGAATTTTGCAAATTTTGCACGATGCTCTGGACCAAATTTTGTTATAATTTTTGAGTTACTGCAATCTGCATTTGAATTCAGTATCTACATAGTTGTTGTAAGATAAAAATGAAACTTAACAGAAAAGAACCCTGCACGCGCTTTTTTGGCAGAATAACTTTTTTCGCGAAAAAAAATTTATAAAATTTTAATAATAATTTAAATTAAGTTTCTATGTAGTAGATGTAAGGATTAAAATAAAACTTAACAGAGATAAACCCAACATGCATTTTTTTGCGGAATAACTTTTTTTCGTGAAAAAAAATTATTATAAAATTTTATTTAGAGTCAGCCTATATTTAGATTTTTCTTAAAAAATGGCAGACTCGCATATTTCAATAAAATATTTTATTTAATAATAAACCTACATGAACAACCTATCATGTGGCCTGTCTCGTGACCGGTGAAAACAGGACCGGTTTGAAAGGACCTGTCCCATAAATAGCGAAAATATGAACGGTCTGAAAGCACCTAACCGGTGACCTGTCCCGTAACCGGTTTAAACAGGACTGGTCTTAAAGTGAAAATAGCACCCGTCTGAAAGTACCTGTCCCTTGACAGGTAAAAATGGGACTAAACCATATCAATGTTGTACCGACCGGTCAATGTTGTACCGACTTAAAATTTAGATTAAGAGTATCTTAGAACCCCATTCTCTACGAATATATAATAAAACATTAACTTTTATTAAATAACTTCTCAGTAAAAAGTGAAAAATTGATAGCATCTTTTTGAGAAAAAATGCAATTTTTTCGATCAGCGAAAAATGTTTGACTTTGGATATTTCTCAACACTAAATAATGCCAGATACCTGAAAAAGGTTTTCACAGTTTAATTTCCTAAACTGTTGTCTATATGTCAGTATTTTTTTAAAATATTATCGTTATAATATCGAATTTACAATCGGCCAAAAACTAGAAAAAGTCGAAGAGAAAAATGAGTTTTTTTATTTTTGAAATGAAATAACTTAAAACCCATAACAGTTATTATAGTAAAGTAAGCATGTTTTTTCTTCGTTTCTCGAAGCTCAATCCAAAATATAAAAACTCAACAATATTGGGCAATAATTGAAAGAGCTACACGGTCCAAAAGCTATTTTTTTTTGAGGTGGTCTACTTTGACGCCCAAAAAGTTACCCTGTGATAACACAGGGTAACCATGTATCCAAAATTCAGAAAGCTTGAGTCCTCGTTTATAATTATCGCATACATACTGATGCAATCGGACTTATAGTTCAGAAGATACAGATTTATTACCACTTTTTTTTTTTGTTTCAAACCACTGTGCGACGTCTGATATAAACCATCTTATGTACATTGTTTATTTTTACAATAATAAGCGAAATAACTAGTTTTTTAGCCCTCCTGAGAAGTAAGCTTTTGGCATTTATTGAATATCAGAGCTCGATATGCTCTCTTATAAAAATTTATTGGTTGTATGACGTAAGATATTTTTATATATGATTATATGTTTTATTAAATGCTATAAGATATAATTATATATGATTTCATATATGGTGCCAGACTAACAATATAATTTGAGATATGGTTACATATAGTCCTAAGTCAATAAACTTTTTTTTATGTGTTTAATAAATAATTATATACAGTCACATTTAACCTGAGAGGTCCTACTATCCCACCTCGGGCACAAGAAGAATTTTTTTTAACTTTTTTAACCCAATTTAGGTGACTATTCTTACGACAAGTCTTTCCCTTGTGTTTGTTGTTGCAGTCATAATAAATTATATTTATTAAAATTTTTGTTTGAAAACTTCTAAAAAATTAAGACCTGATATTAATACAATCATAATAATGACAAACAAAACTCAAATTTTTTAAATTTTATTGTTGTTTTGTATGGAAACTTGTGACTTTCAGTCTTAAAATAGTCCTAAGATAGTCACAACGAGTCACAAGTAGGAATAGGCACCTTAATTTACTTGTAAATATTTTTTTTTACAGATCTTAAAAAATTAACCCATTTTCTGCCAACGGCACCTGAAAGTTATGTTTACTGCAACTTGGGATTAATAATATTTTAATATATTGTCATTAGAGTGGTCCAAAAAAAAAAAAAGTTGGAATTTTCACGCTCCACAACCCTACAAATATGCCACTTTGAAAAAAAATGTAGTCTGATCAAAAAAATCACCAAAAAAGTTTTGTTTAGAGGTAGCACATCGCAATTGAAGTTTCGAGGTTGTACTTGTTCTATTATTTTTAATTAATTAAAAATAATGGAAAAAATGAGAAAAATTAAATATAATTATTATGATCGCGACATATCAAATCTAATATATTTTTAGGTGTACATTACGAATATGAAATTAAAATTGAAATCGGAGTCGCGGTTTTCGCGAAATTTTAAAATTTCATACAAAAAAGGATCAACTTCGATCAGGATGTTTTCTTATATTTACCAATACGAAAATTTCGTTTTTGCATTAATATATATCCGCTAAATGTCCTATTATGTGGGATAGGGTTTTTGGTAGCAATAAAATTATAGCAATCTAAATAATAGCGAAATATTAAAAAATGTAAAATTTTAACTTAATTTGCAAGGATATCTGTTATCCTTTTTAAAATTAAAATCAGTGTTATATATAATGAAGGTCCTTGGTAAGTCAATTGCAAAAGTATAACAAATTGCATTTTTCGATAACACCGTTTACAGGTAATTGGGAAAATATCTCAAAAAACTTGAGTTTTTTTGAATTTTCAAAAACCGCGAATAATTCATAAACCACAAATTTTTTTTAAGTTTCGATTGCTGATTCATAATCTCCGTTAAAATAAAGATCAGATTTGAGAAATTTGCGCATACAAGGCAAAAACAAGTTGAATTTTTAATTACATCTTTTCGGAAAATTTCGAAAATTTGACTAAAATATGTATTTTTTTGTATAAATTTAAAAAAAACCTCGAATTACTTAAAAGTTACTTAATTTTTTTAAGTTTTGATTTCAAATTCCTTATATTCACATTAATTAAGACCAGATTTAAAAAAAATTGTTAAATAATAGCGTACAGGTTAAGAAATAATTAAATTTAAAGTCAACCCTACTTTTTGTATAAATTACTCTAGAGATAAATTACTAATTCTTAAAAAACAACTTTTTGTGCTACTTCTAAATAACAGCGGATTTTGCTGAAACTTGGCACAGAGAGTTTTTAGACATTAAGGAATAGGCGCAACATTGTGGAGATCGCGAATTCCAACTTTCGTTTTTTTGGACCACTCTAATTGTCATATATAACCCCACACGTAATTATATATGTGACTGAGGTGCTATTATCGATCCCAGCTCGGGCACAAAAACAAATATTTTTTTAACATTTTTTTAATGAATTTTATTTACTTATAAATATTTTTTTTACAGATCTTAAAAAGATTGAACAACAGCATCTTCAAATTATGTTTTCAATTAATAGTATTTTTTTTTTTGATATGAAATAGATACTTTTTTAATAAATAAATACTTTTTTTTAATCTTTTGTGCTATATTTTAAATTTTATTAAAATTTAAATAATTTGCAATATATCATACGATAAATTTTAATCTCAAATTATTCAATTCGATCTGCCAAAATGAAATAATCCCATGGATATTTTGGGATCTCTTAGGATCTCAATTTGATATTATTGTATATTATTGGATCTCCCAATTTTGAGATCTATTTGGATCTAATTTAATCCTGTAATATATTTGAGGAATCTTATTAGATATGACTGGATACCCCAATTTTTATATGAGCTTGGATAAGATTAAATGTCGATATATATCAAATGATATATATCGATATATTATATGCAAACATATAATGTTTTTTTGATCGGGTACCCCGTTCACGAAATCTCATCCGTTTCCAATCCAATTTCGGTACGAATTTCTTAAAGACCATGATAATTGGGTTAAACTAAATGGCCACTAAAACTAGTTCTGAAAAACAGGATTTTAAGTTTAACTAGCACTTACAAGGAAGGTCTTCGTATGTGGCTCCATTAGATTTACATGAAATTTGGATATGTGATAAGACGACGGAAAAAATAAGCATTTTTAACGGCAAAATCTCACATTTTTGAGGGTTAAAAAATTAGGTAAAAAATGTCCCATTATAATGGGACGAATAATTATTCGTTTTTTGTATTTTTTTCATGTTTGTTCTAAGGAAATGTACACAAATTGGATATAAAATGATAGGTATGTGCGTTGAAGATCTATTAAATTGTGAAGATCTATTAAATTGAATATTGAAAAGTTTTTAAACAAAAAAGTTTCGAACAACTTTGAAACATATTTTTAGCCTCAAAATAACAATTTGCGCCGATATGTTAAGAACTGAAAGCCAAAGAAAAATGATGAATGTTGCGTTTTTATTCAAGCTCTGAATTTCTTGTCAGTAACCTACCCAGCAAAATCTCAGTAATGGGAGCTCATTACTAATATCCAAATAATAAGCAGCAGAATTTGGGTCTAATACATATAATTCGGTGTCAAAACTCATTATTTTTGTTCGACAAGGTCATTTTTGTAAGTACCCAGCAAAACCTTCTATGACCCGGTAATGACTTTGGTACTTTTCTATTACCAAAGATATTATTTTAACAAGGGCGTGTTCATCGAGGTAACTCCTTACCTAGTAATATGTTATTCTGAATTTACATGTTGTGTTTACCTGTTACCTCTAGGTTACAAATAACCTTGAAATAATACGTTTTTTTTAAATTTCATCTTGTTTCATATTGACTATTAAATTAAAAATTACATAATTTTAACAAAAAATTTTGAAATTTTTATTTTATAAGTTTTGGTTATAAAAATAAGCTTTTTGTAATGATGGGGTAAGCTCTTACTTTTCTATTACTGGAGTTATTATTTTAACAAGGGTATGTCCATCGATGTAACACCTTACCTAATAATAAGTTTTTAAAAACATTTTGTTTAAATATTAATTTTTTAAACTGAATATCAATTTTAAATTCACGGAGTTTTAACAAAAAATAGAATTTCTAAAATTTTCTATAAAAACGAATTATTTATACCAATATAACATTCAAACATATGAATTTGGTATTAAAAGTTATGCAAGGGTAATGTGTAAGGGTCCGAGGTAATGTAATGGTAAGCGGTTTGATATATTACCAGGTAATATTCATAGTAATACCCATATATTACCAAGGATTCGCTGCAAGAAAAAACACACAAAATTTGTGCACCCGCTTACCCGCTGCATTATAAAAATATATAAAATAAGTATTTACCAAATTAATTAGTTATTCGGGTACTAATAAGCAGTTCAAAAATAAGTGGTTACAAGTTGTTAAAAAATAAGTCTTACTCATATACTTATTAGTGGTTAAAAAATAAGTAGTTACCAATATCAAATTATTTTTGTATATAAATAAGTAGTCGCGTGTAAGCAAGGCTGCACGTCTTCGTCTAACAAAAATAACTAGTGCAGACGCCGAATTATAAGCAGTGAAAAATTTTAGTTTCATTATATAACCACTTATTAGGTAATGAAACATTTTGCTGGGTAGTGTTTAATGTGCCTCAACCTCCAACGAGATACTACAATCCTCTATATATTCCGTTTTCCGTCAAAACTATGCTGACGCGGATCCTATTATAAGAATGTTCAACGATTTTAATGAATTTGATAGTTACAGCTATGGATATGGAAATAGGACACTTTTATGTGTTGAGAAACATAATTATTTATTTTGAAAAATAAAACAAAAATAAAATGATCAACCTTTTTTGAAACAACAAATAAAATCTAATATGACAATATCATATTAGAATTTGCACACAAAAAAATATACCAGAAAAAAGTTTAACAACTCGTTTTTTTGATATAAAAGTTAAATACAATAGCCCTTTGAATTTGATTCAAACATTATGTTTATCACTATTGCAACTTTTAAAAATAACACTCAACAAATTCATTTGATACAAATAATTGAATAATTTTTCATTTTCAATAAACATAATACTTGAATCAAAGTAAAAATAACTTTTTTTAATTTTGCCCGTTATTTTGATTTTTTTTCAAGGCATGCTATGTTTTGTTTTTCTTTTTGTAAATTTGTCTATTACTTTTGAAGTTTCATATTTTAGTTGCTCTTTGGACTTTAGTTGCTCTTTGGACATACTATGTGTGAACCGGAAAAGTTTAATGAAATTATAGTTATTTAGTAATATGAAAGATTTAGAATTTTATTGCACCTTTTATAATTTTTGTTTTTTTATTTTTCAATAAATAAATTTAAATTTAACATGTTTTTTATTAAAAAAATTATTAAAACTTTGTGTTTAATCAACACATTCTTTCATTAAAAAATCACAAAAATTCAATAATTGTGTTTTATCAAATCAACAACTTTCTTTATTGATCGAAAAACGTAATAATTTCAACAACGTGCTTACAATTTTCATTATCAATTCTGCAAAAATCGTCATCACAGGAAATTCAAAAAAATTTTTTATTGAATCTGCGATTTTCGTATTCAAATATGAAAATTATTTTTTTGTGTGTGGACTTGAGGTAGAAGAATATTCTAACTAAATATATGGAACTATAGAAAGTCCGAAAAAAGAATTTTTGTACTTTTAATGCAAAAATTGAAATAATTGTTGAAGATAAGCATACCACGGCTAAAATCTCATTCAAATATTTAGTTTGTTTTGAGTTTAAAGTTCGTTGTTTTTACAAATGTATTGACAATTTAAATAAATAAAGGACATATATATATATATTGACAACGAACACACAAACATACATATAAATAGTACCCAAAGGGTACTTTTATGTAATTGTTGCTTTCAAAAAGGAGTTGATTTATAGCTGGTTTTACCAAACCAGACAGTTTATATACGAAAGTACAAAATTCTCGTCCCGTTGATTTTTGTACCTTATGTAATATCTGGGTTGGTTTAGTAAAGCTATCATTTTATTATTACGGACAACTTATGAGTTAGCGTGATGGCTACGAAACAATTGTATTGTCTATCAGGAAAATGATCAACCTTTTTTGAAACAACAAATAAAATCTAATACGACAATATCATATTAGAATTTGGACTTGAGGTAGAAGAATATTCTAACTAAATATATGCAAAAATAAAATTTTTTATTTCATATACGGAAAGTGTTATTATTGATGATTGTAATTCATTCTTTATTTAAACAAAAATCCTTCAACAATTTTATATATATTCGTAAATATGTATAAACTAGTAAAAATACCTGGAGTTCTAAATAGGACACATTTTATATTTAAAAAAAACCGTACATTTTTTGGGTTTTTAAACAATTATTATTTGTTTAGCGTTAATATTACACTAATATTTTGTGCTGTATCCATTACTATCAACAACCGATTCGCATCTGCTTTGCATACTCTCAACTAATTCTGGCATCTTTCTTTTGGTAAAGAATACCAGGCTTCTTGAATACCAGCCCAAAGTTCGGTGGAATTTTTGTAATTGTTTTGCGAAACTTTTGTTTTTACATCATTCCATAGATTTTCTATTGGATTAAGGTCCGGACTTTGGGCTGTCCAGTCCAAAACCTAAATTTGTTCTTGTAAAAACCAATCCTTAACTATGTTCGACGAATGCTTCGGATCATTGTCTTGCATAAATGTCCACTTAACTGGCATATTTTCATAGGCAAATGGCTCCATAACATTCTTAAGAATGCTCAAATTAATGCTCATATTAAAACCTGTCCGATACTTTTACGATAGGCCCAACACCACGCCAGGAAAAGCCCCCCATACCATAATATTACCCACACCGTGTTTCAAGGTCTTCTGAGTGTATTTAATGTTTAAAGCCTGTTTTTTTGGGCGGTGTACAAATGTTCTACCATCTGGTCCGACACGATTTACCTTCGTTTCATTGCTCCAAAGCACATTTTTCCAAAAGGACAACTCCCCGTGTAAAAAAGATCAGATCTGGCCAGATCTCAGCACATCTTACCAGATCTAATTAGATCTCAAAATCGGGGACAAATTTGAGATCTAATTAGATCTGATCAGATCTAGGCATATCTGGCCAGATCTTCGTAGATCTTACCAGATCTAATCAGATCTCAAAATTGGGGACAAATTTGAGATCTAATTAGATCTGATCAGATCTAGGCATATCTTGCGCATTTGTCCAGATCACTTTAGATTTGAACAAATTTGGCACTAGATCTTATCAGATCTTGCCATAAGGTATTATCACATATGCCATATCTGATCATATTTGATGTGATCTGGTACAGGATCTAATTAGATTGAATCATATCTATTGAGAACCACAAAGATCTGGTCAGATCTAAACTTTTTTACACGGGTCATTTCCTTTATGGGTTTTGGCAAAATCAATATGTTTCTTAATATTTTTTTTGAAAGAAGAGGCTTCTTTCTACTTATTCGTCCAAATAAGTTTGCTTCATTCAGTCTTCTTCTTACTAACCTGTCTGACACTTGAACGTTGAATTTTTCCCTGATTTCATTAATTATTTGACGGGAGGACATAAAAGGGTTGAGTTTGCTTTTGCGTACTATAGTCCTGTCCATATAAGTTGCAGTTTTACGACGGATTGGCTTACGTTCTTTATTTTGCGTATGATATTTCTTGTCGGCAGCATATATACGAATAGCATTGTATACCATATTTCGCGAACAATTTAGTATTTTAGCAATTTCAGTTGGAGATTTCATCTCGTTGTGGAATTGAGATATAAGTCTTCGTTTTTCTGGATTACAATGTTTTCCACGTCCCATATTGGTACAATTAGAAAAGAATTTACTTATTTCAAACGCAAATTATGAAAAGAAAATTATTACTAAGTGCATCGAGTAAAATTTTGACAATTATTGCAAGTGTCCTATTTTTATGTCCAAGTCAAATATTAAGAAAGTAAAGTAATTTTGTTGTAAATATTTGCATGTTTTAAATATTGCAAAGTTTTGTATATAATCTGAGACTACTTGATTACAGTTTACTATAATAGAAAAGAAACATAATTATTGCTTTATAATTCCCAGTGTAGAAAATCATTACCAGATATGTGGTTATGTAACTACATACTTGGTAATGGTAACCAGTTACTTTTGTTATTACATTTCTTATTACCTTTATATGGCGATGTCGCGAAAAATAATGAGCTGTCGTTACACACCAGCATACGAAAAATCAAAAAATATATCGTTACCTATGTGCTTACCAGTACTGACAAAAATAATGAGCCTAAAAATTGATTTTCTAAAAAATAAATTATATAAAAAAAAATATTTTTATTTTATTTATTTTATATATCTAAAAAATTATTTTCTATTTGAAATAATGATAAAAATAAGTAATTATCAGTAACTCATTATTATATGTTTTAAAATAATACAGAAGGTAAGTGGGTGTCATTACTGGTAGTCCAAAAAATAATGATATGTCATTACCGTTTCTACACTGGGTTATTAAGAGAAATGCATGCAGATAATTTTCTATGTCCATAGCTGTATATTGATTTTCAAATAACATTAAACGTATCATCATTTTAATTCTGAACACATAGTTCTCTTATAATATTTTTTAAAAATATGTAATTTTGAATATTATTGTCTATAGGGTTAATTCCATAGACTAATGGTCTAATTCATAAACTTTTACAATGTCTTATTGCAGAATTTTAAGCTAATTTGTTAAAAACAGTATTCATATTTGCTTAATAACGAAAAAAATAATTTAGGTTTATAGTCGATACTCACTAACTTTAAACCTTTTATAAAGTTTGGAGTGAGGAAGCCACCATTTAATTGTTAATTATTTCATTTTCAGGCATGAAATGATTTATTAAAGCCAGCCCATCCCTAGAATGTGTGGATTCCAACAACTTGCATCCATCAAACTCGAAAAATTTCCAAAAAAAAATGTAAAAATAAAATTAAAAAGAAAAACAAAACAATAGTGATGTACAGACTGTCAAAACATTATTCGAAATTCGATTAATTTTGTATGCTTCGAATAATATGTTCTAAAAAATTACTTTTTTACACACATTTCCATTGATTTGCTTTATAAATAAAAAAAAAATATTTTTAATGGATTTTAAATTTATCTTAGCACATCATTGGTTCTCTAATTTAAGAAAATTGAAAAATTAATTTATAGTTAAAATACGATTATGAATAAAGATTTCTAATAACTCTTTATTAATCGAAATATAGCAAGCTTCAAATACCAAATAAATTTTATTTATGAATTAGCACATAAATAAATAAATAAAAGATTATTTAATTTTATCCACTCTATCCCATATCCAAATTTCATCGAAATCTTCAGGAACCTCGAATGAGACTCTCCTTTTTAACTAATAAACAAAGCTAATCGACATCCCAAGAACTAGACCTTATTGCCTTATCTTTATATCATTCTTTAGTGATGAGTGCTTTAAATGAACCTGTTGCCGGTTGGGTAGATAACATGAACGGACCTATAGCCCTTTTTATTGGTATAGCCGCTGGTGTTTTACCAAAATGCCATGTTAATCCAGATATACAACTAGATGCTATACCCATTGATTTGGTAACTAAAATCACAATTGTTGCGGCTTACAAACGTGGTATGCAAAAAATAAGGTAAGTTTTTGAAATAAAAAAAAAAAATTTAATTATTGAAATTTTCAAATGAAATTATTTATTTTTTAGAAATGAGACTATTCCAAATGACTTAGAGGTTATAAACTGTGCGGCTGCTGGACTTGCTAATGTTACCAACGGACAGGCTGTATCTTTACTTTTATCGGCTATTAAAAATAATCCGCTGGAGAATTGTATATGGAAATTTGATATGCCTGCATTAACTGTTTATTATTATCACTTTCTTTTATATGTAAGTTATAAATTTAAAATTTATTAAGATATTTTATTTTGCTAAGACAAAGATTTGTTTCAGATTTTTCTAATTAATATACCGGCAGCGCTATTAGTAGATAGTCTTCTTATTTTAATGGGTAAAGATCCGATGTTAATGAAGATTTCACGTAAAGTTGTCTATAGTGTGAAGGCTGTCCAACCTTTTGTTTCCAAATCATATAATATGAATAATCAAAATTTGTTTAATTTGGAAAAATACATACCAGATTGTGAACTGTAAGTATACAGTTAGAGAAAAAGTACACTTAAAATATTTTTTTTGTAAAGACCGCTGCAATTGTAATTTAAAACAAATGAAATTTCACTTGAAAACAGAACTACTAACATCTCATTAAATTCAACTTACATTTTCTTTTGTTTCTTACTGTTAAAAAAATGAACCACAGATTAGTCAAAACAACTAAAAAAATTTACTTACATACTTAGGGATGCCAATCGGGATTGATTTTTTAAAATTCCGGGATTTCAAAATTTAAAAAAACGTGATCCTGGAACGAATCGGGATTTTTCGGGATTTTGTGATTTTTGGCCATATGCATAAATACTTTTAAAATGTATAAGTGACTTATAAAGCAAATTTTTTATACAAATTTAATTTTATAAATAAGTTATAAAGCTTTCAAATTATTGTGCATGAGCACTGTAAACTATAAAGAACGAAAGAATTGACAAAAACTCAAGAACTAAGAATTTAACTCCGTCGATATGCTGTGCTATTTTTGTTTAGAATGATTTTATATTCACTATTCTCATATAATTTTAATTTAAAACTGCCAAATAAATTTTAGAATTTTCAATTAGTTTCAGAATTTTTTAATTCTTTTCCTTTCTTTTTACAATTTTCGAAAAATTGCCACATATTTTTGCATTTACGGGATTCGAGCTTAAGATTTTGGGAATCTGGATTTTGGGATTGACATCCCTATTACATACACTTTATTTGGTTTATGTTGTTAAAAAACAAAACGACTATTTAAAAAGAATGTTACGAATTTTCAGTATTTTATGTTGTTTTTTAATAACTTACGATGTTAATTAAAATTTAAATTTTTTTTACAGATGACTGTTATTTTCATTTAAAATAACTTCACTGAAATACAACTTGAAAAGCAAACAAATTCTGACCGCAGGAACACTTTAAAAGATACAGGGTAACTTCTTGGTAAATAAGAACTTACAAGGAATGACTTTGAAGTGGTTTACTCCGATTTTTCTGAAATTTTTATATGATATGAAACATCAAAAAATAATAGACCAATGCCTTTTTGGCGGCCTAATCTAATATAGAGGGATTTAAAAGGGGGTCTATATTTTTTGTCAAAAATTTTTCAAAAAAGTTTTATATCCCGATAAAAAAAATAATATAGGGCTTTATAGAGTCATATGTAATTTAGAATGTTACGTAGTATAATTTCATCCGAGAAATGGGCCCACATAATTATCATATAAGTTTGCATCAATTCAGTTATAATTTGATAATATCAGAAAGTAATATATCCAAATAATGTCGCGATATAATCTGATTAAATTTTATATAGTGGTATAAAATTATAGCTGAAATAATACAAACATATTGGAAATCATATATTGTTGTATACAGTTTATGCACTACGAATTTCATTAAGATCCTAAATATTTACAGAAATAATTACCTCAGAGTAAGAGTTTTTGTCAGACCTAAGTTACTTGCGAAAAGTTCATAATTTTATAGCTTTAACGTTAAACTTCATGAAAACTATATTAATGACAGAAGTCGCTCCGTTCGTTTCTGCCAACACCCTCTAACAGCTATGAATTATTGAATTATGAACTCGTTATTAGTTTTTTAAGAATATTTGAGAAATAAAGTGTACTTTTAAACCATCGCTCGTAAATTTTCCTAAGCATTTTTCAAGCGTACCTCGGTACACTTCAAGGGTATAAAAGGCCAAACATCACAGAAGTCTGGATCAGTTGGCTGCGGTCGTGAACGAGTGAACAAGGTAAGCTCCAGATAATAATACCCTCCTCTCCTCTAGATCCTGTGTTGGAAGCGTGCCATCCTAGAGAGCTCCTACATCCAGGAAGATCCTGAAACATCGTTGGAGGTCCTTGCAAATATCCTGGAAGGTCCGTGCAGTTATCCTTGAAGGTCCTTACAAATCCTGAAAGTTTCTTGAAATTATCCTTGAAGGTCCTTGCGAATATCCTGGAAGGTCCTGGCAGTTGTCCTGGAAGGTCCTTGCAAATATCCTGGAAGGTCCTTCCAGTTATCCTTGAAGGTCCTTACAAATCCTGGAAGGTCCTTGAAATTATCCTTGAAGGTCCTTGCGAATATCCTGGAAGGTCCTTGCAGTTGTCCTTGAAGATCCTTACAAATCCTGGAAGGTCCTTGTAATTATCCTTGAAGGTCATTTCAAATTTCTTGGAAGGTCCTTGCAGTTATCCTTGAAGGTCCTTACGGAGATCCTGGAAGGTCCTCACGAACATCCTGGAAGGTTCTTACGACTGTCCCGGAAGGTCCTTACGAACATCCTTGGAGGTTCTTTTACAACAGAGGAAGCGCGCCGTCCCCGGTCGCTGTCCTCACCCAGACGTAACCAAACAGAGGAAACGTGCCGTCCCCGGTTGTTGTCCTCCTTAAATCGAAGTTCAACAGAGGAAGTGTGCCGTCCCCGGTCGCTGTCCTCACCCAGACGTGTCGCAACAGAGGAAACGTGCCGTCCCCGGTCGTTGTCCTCCTTAAATCGAAGTTCAACAGAGGAAGCGTGCCGTCCCCGGTCGCTGTTCTCACTCAGACGTAACTCACCAGAGGAAACGTGCCATCCCCGGTCGTTGTCCTCCTTAAATCGAAGTTCAACAGAGGAAGCGTGCCGTCCCCGGTCGCTGTCCTCACCCATACGTGTCGCAACAGAGGAAGCGTGCCGTCCCCAGTCGTTGTCCTCCTTAAATCGAAGTTCAACAGAGGAAGCGTGCCGTCCCCGGTCGCTGTCCTCACCTAGACGTAACTCACCAGAGGAAACGTGCCGTCCCCGGTCGTTGTCCTCCTTAAATCGATGTTCAACAAAAGAAGCGTGCCGTCCCCGATCGCTGCCACTGGAAAATCCCGCGTGTGATCGGCCTCGGAACCTCTCTCTTATCTCTTTCTCTGTTCCCACTGTTCTATCTCATATTTAGATTTAGTTTGATAATAAATAAATTAACTTTTATAACGTCTTAAATCACGACTTTTTCTCTCGGTCACTGGATCAAACAAATTTTCTGTGACGAACCCTACCCCCGCGAGCTTATCCCAGCAACCGGAGGTAACTCGTCATTACCCTATTAAACTTTTTAGTACAGTGTTTTTTTAACCTCATATGGACAGATGTAATTAATATTCTAATTCCCAGTGTAGAAAATCATTACCAGATATGTGGTTATGTAACTACATACTTGGTAATGGTAACTACTTACTTTTGTTATTACATTTCTTATTACCTTTATATGGCGATGTCGCGAAAAATAATAAGTTATGGTTACACACCAGCATATGAAAAATCAAAAAGTATATCGTTACCTATGTGCTTACCAGTACTGACAAAAATAATGAGTCTAAAAATAGATTTTCAAAAAAATTAAGTATATAAAAAAAAATATTTTTTATTGTATTTTTTTTTTTTTAATACAATTTCCTGGTGCAGGAATCGAACCTGGGTCTACAGATTGCCAGTCAATAGCTCTACCATCTGAGCTATATCGACATGTAATATTTAATAGATAAAAACATACTTGACCTCCTGCACACAAGTAATCAAAAAATATGTGGTTACATATATCCTTACCAGTGTTTAAAAAATATTGAGTCTAAAAATAGATTTCAAAAAATTTTCAAAAAAATCTGGAAAATTATTTTCTATTTGAAATAATGATAAAAATAAGGCATTATCAGTAACTCATTATTATATGTTTTAAAAGAATACAGAAGGTAAGTGGGTGTCATTACTGGTAGTCCAAAAAATAATGATATGTCATTACCGTTTCTACACTGGGTTAATATGCCTTTTTCAACCTAAACCTTTTTCTCTAAACATTATAAACATTTTAATATTGGTAACAAGGGGTGTGCTTTTTGTTGTATCATTATATCGTCCTAACAAAAAACAGAGTTGTTTAAAATTAAATTGAAAAAATACAACATTTGAGAATAGCACGATACAACATTTTTACGAAAGTATAGTGCCGGTCTCATACAGTTTTTTGTAAATACAAAAAAAATCTTTTTAAAAAGGCACCAACAATAGAAATTGTAAATCCAAAAAAACTTTTGTTATTTATTTTGTAAC
The DNA here is from genome assembly GCA_949987735.1 of Leucophora obtusa. Taxonomy (NCBI): domain Eukaryota; kingdom Metazoa; phylum Arthropoda; class Insecta; order Diptera; family Anthomyiidae; genus Leucophora; species Leucophora obtusa. The sequence goes on along the minus strand of OX465298.1, from coordinate 52,708,147 downwards.
GTGGAATTACTATTTAGAAACAATTTTTATATGAGCAACAAAAATTTACAAGCATTTAAAAAAAATTGTTTGGAAATAAAATTTCAGTTAAGAAAAATGTGTTTGTTTTTACAAAGTTCATTGTTGGTGACTACTTTTTTTCTGTATATATTAAAGTCCGACGGTTAATATCACTTAATATCAGCTGAGATATCTTAAGAATTAAGGTTAAGTAATAACATTATGCTTTACTATTTTTCCGTGCCATTTTGCTTGCCAATTTCAACTTTTTTTGTGCCATTTTAAACTTGCCCTGATAATTACATATTATATTAAATTCTCTAAGATATAATTATATATGATTCTATATATGGTGCAAGATTAACAACCCGAGTAAAAAAAATTGATCTCGCGCAATATCTAATTATATCCAATTTGATATTGTTTAAGATCTGCTGTAATATCTAGCTGATCCAATTAGATCTCAAAATTGGGTGTATCCAATCATATCGTATTAGATCCCATTGTATATATGGGGATAAACTAAGATCAAGTTATATCTCAAAATTGGGAGGTCCAGTGATATCTTTGGGGATAAACCTAGATCTATTTTGATCCGAAAATTGGCGGATCCAGCTATATATTTGCGGATATTTTTAGATCTAATTTGATCCGAAAAATGGCGGATCCAATTAGATCCAGCTATATATTTGGGGATAAACTTAGATCTAATTTGATCTCAATTTTGGCAGATCAAATTAGATCCCGCAATATATTTGTGGATAAACGTATATCTAATTTGATCCGAAAAAGTGGCAGATCGAATTAGATGTAGCTATATATTTGGGGATAAACTTAGATCTAATTTGATCCAAAAAATGGCACATCGAATTAGATCCAGCAATATATTTGTGGATAAACTTAGATCTAATTTGATCCGAAAAAGTGGCAGATCGAATTAGATCCAGCAATATATTTAGGGATAAATATAGATCTAATTTGATCTCAATTTTGGCAGATCTAATTAGATCTAGAAATATATTTGTGGATAAACTTAGATCTAATTTGATCCGAAAAATGGAAGATCGAATTAGATCCAGCAATATATTTGGGGATTAAGTAAGATCTAAATTTATCCAAAAAATTACAGATAAAATTAGATCCAGTAATATACTTCGGGATTGCGTAAGATCTTAACTTTTCCGATAAATTGCAGATCGAATTAAATCCAGTGATATATTTGGGGATTTGGTAGGATCTTAATTTATCCCATAAATTGCAGATCGAATTAGAAACAGCAATATATTTGGAGATTGACATCTAGAACTATCCAGAAAAAGGACAGCTAAAATTAGATCCCGCATTATATTTGGGTACTACGTAAGATCTCCATTTATTTGGGATTAAATAAGATCCCAGACAGATATTGACAATAGTTCAAAAAATAATACAGTGGAAGATCACTGATTTTATAAAAATTAAAATATTTTGTTAAAATAAGGTTTAAAATCAGAAGATCTCGAGTTCGATACCTTTCACGGCTATGCATTTTTTTTATAAAAATGCGCATTCTCCTTGCTGGTCTTGTCGAAATTTTTTCAATAATTTTTATTCTTTGTAATTTACTTGTAAAAATTGTATCATCTTTCTGTGATTTGAAAATAATTTAAACAGAAAGTGATATTAATTTATGATCTTGAGTCAAACTAAAATAACATTCATTTACTTAAAAATAACAGATCAACTAAAAACATTTCCCCCATTCAAAAGAATTTCTTTTTATAAAATTATAATTTTATTTTCTGTAAATGTTCTTATAAAATTATATTTTTTTTATTAAATGGAATTTTTTTTAAAAAATAATTTTATTTACATATTTTTAACGCTCTACACCATTTCCAATTGTATCAATTGTTTTTAAAATTTATCAATTGTATTTCAGAAATAATCAATTGAATTTCCGTTTTATCAATTGTATTTCAGAACTTATGAATTATTTTTCAGATTTATGAATTGTATTTCAGAACTAGTCAATTGAATTTCAGTTTTATCAATTGTATTTCAGAAATTATTAATTGTATTTCCGAAATTCACAACTGTATTTCAGAAATTATCAAACTGTATTTCAGAAATTATCAATTGTATTTCAGAAATTATGAAATGTAATTCAGAAATTTTTCTCTATTAACTATGATAAACCATCAACAAGTTCTGAAATAGATTTGATTATTTCTGAAATACAATTAATAAATTTCTGAAATACATTCCATAATTTCTAAAATACATTTAAAATTTCTGAAATACATTTAATAGCTTCTGAAATACAGTTAATATTGTAGTTGCTGATGAGTTACCATATATGATGGCACCATATATGACAATATATTGTTTAAATGGCACTAATATGGAGCTTTATATGGTAATATATAACTTAGATTCATCCATATACCATTTAATCCGAAAAATGGCCCGATAAAATTGTATCAGTTCTTATTTGTATCAGTTGTTATCTAATTGCATCAGTTTAGATCTGACCTGATTAAATTATGTGTTAATCAGATGAAATTGTATCAGATTTTTGACCTGATACAATTTTATTGGTTTATATTACATGGTATCAGTTTAGGTCCAAATAGATATATTTGTATACAAAATTATATAGTTATATCCCAATTTTGACCTGATATCAGTTTAAAACTTTGATACAATTGTATAAGGTAAATGTCGGATACAATTATATTTTATTTATATAAAATTGAACCAATTACGATCAAACCGATAGAATTGCATCAGGTCAAAAATCTGATACAATTTCATCTGATTAACACATAATTTAATCAGGTCAGATCTAAACTGTTACATTTAGATAAAAATTGATAAACAATTGATAAAAATATATCGGGCCATTCTTCGGATGAAACTATATATTTATACAGATATAACTTAATCACATATATGACTATTTTTCCTCGTGTTGTTTAAATGATACGATATATCAAAGTATATGGTACTATATATGGTAGCATATATTATCATATCTGCATCTGTATTAAAAATGTCGTTCATCAGGTACCATATATGAGCATATATTGTTGAAATGGCACCATATATGACAATATATGGTTTAAATGGCACCAAATATGATAATATATGGTTTGAATGGCACCATATATGATAATATATGGTTTGAATGGCACCATATATGATAATATATAGCTTAAATAACACCATATATAAATATATATCGCACTATATATAGTACCATATATTATCATATCTGGAACTGAATTAAAGATTTTGTTTATGAGGTACCATATATGACCATATATTGTTTAAATGGCACCATATATGATAATATCTAGTTTAACTGTCACCATATATAATTATATATTGTTTAAATGATACCATATATAATTATATATTGCTAAAATGCCACCATATATATTAAGATATAGTTCTATATATAACTATATATGCAATAAGATCAACCATGTTATGTAATATATAATTATATATGCCATATCTAATATTATGAAGGCCGATATCTAATTAGATGAAATTATATATAGCATAATATAAGGAAAAATTTTCGGAAAAAACGTCATATATAATTATATATGGATATACATAACCACATGTCTAATTATATATTGTAATATATGCCACATATGATTATATATAATTTTTTTTACTCGGGAATATAAATTAAGAGGTGATTATATATTGTCCTACGGCAGTAATATTTTCTAATTGTTTAATTTATAATTATTAGAGCGACTCACCTTATATGGACAGAAAAAAGTAAAATAAATGGCACCCTCAAAATAAAACTTGGTTTGTTTTATGATGATTCCCAAAATATTTCGGGTCTAGCACTGAGATCTCACGAGCTGGACCATTTTTAAAAAATGTATTTTTTTAGTTTTTGTAAGAATTTTGCATATTAGCTGCAGACAAGATACTCAATATGGGTATCATCGGTATATGTATCAAACGGTAATGACATATCATTATTTTTTGGAGTACCAGTAATGACACCCACTTACCTTCTGCATTATTTTAAAACATATAATAATGAGTTACAGATAATTACTTACTTTTATCATTATTTCATATAGAAAATAATTTTTTAGATTTCTTTGAAAATTTTTTGAAATTTATTTTTTGACTCAATATTTTTTAAACACTGGTAAGGATATATGTAACCACATATTTTTTGATTTTTTGTATGTTGGCGAGTAAGCTTACTTGTGTGCAGCAGGTCAATTATGTTTTTATCTATTAAATATTACATGTCGACATAGCTCAGATGGTAGAACTGTTGACTGGCATTCTGTAGACCCAGGTTCGATTCCCGCAACAAAAAATTTTATTTAAAAAGAAAAAATACAATAAAAAATATTTTTTTTATATAATTAATTTTTTTGAAAGTCTATTTTTAGACTCATTATTTTTGTCAGTACTGGTAAGCACATAGGTAACGATATATTTTTTGATTTTTCGTAAGCTGGTGTGTAACGACAACTCATTATTTTTCGCGACATCGCCATATAAAGGTAATAAGAAATGTAATAACAAAAGTAAGTAGTTACCATTACCAAGTATGTAGTTACATAACCACATATCTGGTAATGATTTTCTACACTGGGATGTTTTATTTTCAAGGATAATCTATAAAAAAAACAAATTTTTTAATATTTTGTACGGAGATGTTTGTGATTGAAATGTCAGCTTTACATATCATAACCTATAGTCGATTTAAATGAACACGTGTTTCAGATTTTTTGGAAAGTCGCGGTTGCTCGCGTTTTATCAGAAATTCAATGTGGTGGAAACATTATGTTCTAAATAGGGCAATATCGATACCAAAACTTTTCTTTTGACAATTAAATCATCGCTAAGTGGATATAGTTTAGAATTTTGCAAATTTAATACATTTTTCACGGTGCTATGGACCAAATTTTGACAAAATTTTTGATTTACTGCAATCTGCATTTGAATTCAGTAAAATCAATTAAATCGACTATAGATTATGACATGTAAGTTTGACATTTCAATCGCAAACATCTCGGTACAAAACAGTCAAAAATAAGTTCTTTTTATAGAATATCCTTGAAAATAGGACATATCTGGATATCCTTTAATATGCTATATGTCTCATGAAAACCTTTCATATAATACCCATATTGAGCTAAAATGCAAAATTCTTACAAAAACTAAAAAAATATGTTTTCTAAAAATGGTCCAGCGCGTGAGATCTCACTGCTAGACCCGAAATATTTTGGGACTCATCACGAAACAAACCAAGATTTATTTTGAGGGAGGCACTTTTTTACTTTTTTTCGTGAGTCAGTCTAATAACACTGCATGGCAAAATCTTTACTTTTGAAAATTAATAGAGCTCTGACCATCAATTCTATATATTTCGGACATACAGATTTTCCGCGAAATGCCTTTAAAATTAAGCGGTTTTCCATTTAATTTTTTATATACCCGAGTAAAAACGTTTGTATATAATAATATATAATTGCATATACCCATATATGTTTTTGTACGCCAGTGTATATAACCGGACATAATTGTATGTATCCATATATCATTTTTTCTTTTTAGAAAAACTGTAATATATGGCATATTTGATTGCATCTTATTACATATCGATCAGTATATAATTGTATATACCTACCCGGTGAAAAATGTCCATATATGAACATTTATGGTTCAACCATATATGTATGGATCCGAAAAATGAGGTAACACCTAAGTATATGTTCATATATGGACATATATGAACATATACATTTATTAAATATATGCGAATACATGCGAACGTTGCTGTCCTTTATTATAAGGTTATACGATAGATATAAATTTATGTATGACATTCAAATTAGGCGCTACATATGTTCCTTTTTTATTCATAGCATTAAATATAATTCCATATTTATCCAAATATGAGTTCCTTTTACATATATGGAAAAATGTATTCTTCGAAATATGTTCATATACAAGTCCCTTTTGCATAATTTGAATAACATATACTTTCATATTTGTCCATATATGAGTGCCATTTCCATATATGAAATAACAGATGCTTCCATATATGTCTGTATATGAAATTTTTTCCATATATGGAATCATATAAAATCCATATATGTTCATAAAAAATCCATATTTGTTCATATGTGTCCATACATAAACCATATATGAACATGTTTGAGCGTATATGAACATTTTTCACCGGGTATTTAGTACATACTCCAAAATAATATATCTTTTTATATGATATCATTTTTCAAAAAAACACAATTTCGTTTTGGATAAAATTATATATACCCCATTCAGAGTCACACTAGGAAACTTGTCAGTCGCCTATTGTATATAATTTTATATTACATCAAACAACAGACAAATTTTCTGCCTCATTTTGTATGTTATCATACCTATCTAAGGATTTTTGGCAAAACAATTTAAGTCGACCTAAGAACATCTTTCAAGATTTTTTTCGACAATATAGCTATTGAATTCGCATATTTCTGTGTGTTCTTCATATTTTTTGTATTATACACTAAAATATGTGAAACCTCTAAAATCAATTTTTTTTCGAAATTTTATTAATTTCCGTTTGACAAAATATAAGATATAATTTGACAAAATTAGATTTATTTATGTTGTTAAAAATTACACCAAGGTTTTTGGCAGTGGAGACCATTTCGATTCTCTGACTGTTCAGGGTTAACATCGGTTCAAAAGACAATTTCAGAGTTTTCTTCTTAATCATTAAATATTTAGACTTAGATGGATTTAAACATAAACCATTTGCATTTGCCCATGCTTGAATGTGTTCCAAATCAATATTAAGTTTCGCTATACAATCGTTTATTCCACCTATATTACTGTTAATATACAGTTGTACATCATCTGCATACATGTGGATATTACAATACGACAATTGTCGTGCAAGGTCATTCACATAGATTGTGAAGAGTAAAGGCCCAAGTATCGAACCTTGCGGTACGCCCCTTAAGACCGGTAACGCACGTGATGTTTTATTGTCCGCGAAGACAGACTGGCGACGATCCGACAAGTATGAAGATATCAAACGAACAGACGTGTAAGAGAAATTAAATATTGTACGCAATTTTAGGCAGAGAATGTTATGGTCCACCATATCAAATGCTTTTGAGTAGTCTAGTAAGACTAGGAAACAAATTTCACCTCTATCAACACTTCTACGTATTTCCTCAGACACGTCTACGAGGGCTGTTATGCAGCTGTGTTTAGGCCGGAAACCTGATTGTCGACTTGTTAGTAAGCAATTATCATTAATATATTTAGTCATTTGTTGATGTAGTAGCCGCTCAAAAACTTTAGATAAATATGGTAATATGGCAATTGGACGATAATCATTGTTTGATTTTGGAGTCGGTATGATTTTAGCATATTTCCAATTTTGAGGATAAATAATCTTTGTAATAATGTTATTAAATATATATGTTATAAAGGGAAGCATGTGTGGTAAAATAGTTTTCAAGAACTTCGGATGAATTTCATCAAAACCAGTAGCATTTGACTTTATAGATTGACAACTTGAAAGAACATCAATTTGATTTATGCAATCAAAAGCGAATAAACCGTTCTGATGTTCCGTATTTTGATCATAAAAATTCGAGTTGGGAAGTACATTAGGTAGATTTGTAAAAGATTCATTAATTCTATCTACATCTATTCCATTTTCCACTACAGAGGAAAATTTACCAACGCCGATTTCCCTTATAATCTTCCATGTTTTCTTCGTTCCAACAGCTGATGAGAAACGACCCGAATAGTAATCAGATTTCGCTGATTTGATCATTCTATTCACTTCTTTGCGAGCATCACGGTAGATCTCATTTAAATCTGGAATTTTAAAGAGTTTCCAACGTTTAAGCAAAATCTCTTCGATTGATAGCAATTTTTATATCAGAATTGAACCATGGCTTTATTTTAGAAGTTTGCCTGAGAGTTTTGAGTGGCACTGTTTTCTTAAAAACGCATGTGAGATTTTGTTCCAAAAAATTCAGCTGATCATCAACCGAAGGCATATAATAAATGGAATCCCAATTAATCAAGGAAAGCTCAGAGGACAAAATATTATATTTTATATTTTCGTTATCATAATAAGTGACAACATTTGAAACATTCTCTAACAGGAAATCATAAGCTACAAGTAATAAATCATGCTTTGAAAAACATGGCGCCGATAGTTGGTCATATAGTAAGACTTTTTGTTTGTTACCAACAAAAAATATATCTAACAAGGTATTTGTTGTAGTAGTAAAATGCGTTGGGGTAGTAGAATTTGTCGGTTCCAAACCAAAAGACTTCATATCATTGACTAGGTAATTTTCCACGAGAATATTAGAATTGAAATCTCCACATATTATGATATCATCATATTTAACAGTGAGAGTTTCCACTATTTTTATAAAATCTTCTGTTTTAACTCTAGATTTCGGTCTGTACACAGACCCAACCAATAATTTTCCTCTACTTGCCATAATTTCAACAAAAATGTATTCTACCTTCCTAGAATTTTGTTGCACGTCTGAAATTGAATTCCTCTGTTGATTCGTATTTGTACTACTAACCGAGTTTGAAACAAAATTTGAGTTTGTACACATATTGCCAAAATTTTTCTGTCACAGCGGTGCAGTCGGAAATTGTTTAATTCAACAATAGAATCGGCAACAGAATTGTCAAATTATATCTACCGCCGGAATCTTCAAAGATATGGCGAAGCTCATCCATTTTATGCCTCAGACTCTGAGCATTTAAATGGCATATCTTTATACCAGATACTTGCTTTCAAAGTATACTGGTCATACAAGAATTTACATCATTGTAACTGAAAACCACATTATCCATTTGTGATATCATAGTCTAAAAAAATATATGTAAAAGCAATGCAGAGCAGATCAAAACTAAGGTCAAAAGTTATAATTAAAATATGTGTAAAAAAGAAACAAGAGTATTTTGCTAGCCAAAAAATTATATATGTAAATAAAAAATAGAAAATAAAAAAATGTGAAAAAAATGAATCAAAAATATATAAAAAAATTAAAAATATTTGAAGTATAATTAAGAAACTGCATTTATACATCAGCAGCTTGGCACAAATCGGAAAAAAAATTGTAAAGTTCCTCCATGCTATCAATTCGTACAGGTTGTTCGTCGGCATTAAATTTTATATAGACCAGGCCACGCATTGAAAAAACTGATTTTAATTTTTTAACATTTTTGAGACCTACTGCAGCCTGAAGAATTTTAAAATTAGCTGAGGTTAAGTGCACTATATAATAATATCCAATTATATATCTATCTATATGTCACTACATTTGGTTAGTTTGGGGACTGTCCTCAAGCTCTTCCTAGGTCTCTTCCTAGGTCTAGCGCATAGTATCAAGACATTTTTGACTCATATACAGCATAGTTTGCGGACATTTTTGGCTATGTCTCCGAACTATGCGCACCACATACTTATATATTTTTATATACGAGTGTATATAATTGGATATAAAGGGTTCTTCAACAGGGACGCTACAAAAGTAGAAAGACAGGGACAGCAAACGACACCATATTTCTTGCCGCTCTCTTGACATTTCGCTCCAGTAAGGTTTGCCATTTCATGATGGAAAGATATACGAGCCAACAACGAGTCGAAATTATTAAAATTTACTACCGACATTCGGAGTCAGTGGCCTCAACGTTAAGAGCGCTACGTCCAATTTATGGTCGTCATAATGAATGGCTTCGTCAATAAACAAAATATGCATTATTGGTCAGACAGCAATCCACACGTACTCCATGAGTCATCATTGCATCTTGAAAAAATTACGGTTTGGTGCGGTTTATGGGCCGGCTGCGTCATTGGGCCGTACTTCTTCCGTGATGATCAACACCGGCACATTACTGTGAATGGGAATCGCTACCGTTCAATGATAACCGAATATTTTTGGCCCCAATTGGATGATATGGACTTGGAGGACATGTGGTTCCAACAGGACGGCGCCACAAGCCACACAGCGAATGTCACAATCAATTTATTGCAAACCAAGTTTGGAGAACGTGTTATATCACGAAATGGTCCAGTCGATTGGCCGCCTCGGTCGTGAGATTTGACGCCGTTGGACTATTTCCTGTGGGGCTACGTCAAATCTATGGTCTATGCCAACAAACCAGCGACGATTGATGAACTTCGTACGAATATCGGCCGATTTATGTTTGAAAACCGTCGAAAATTGGGTTCAGCGTTTGGACTTCTGCAAGGGTGCCCGTGGTGGCCATGCAAAAGAGATCGATTTCCATACATAATGGCATCGAACGTACTTTCACAGGAATAAAGAATTTCATTGATATCCAAAACCGTTTTTGTTTTATTTAAAAAAACTTTTGTAGCGCTCTTATTGAAGAACCCTTTATTTGTATTACATAATATATAATTTGATATATTTGAGTGTGGACAAAATTCGGACCAAATTTTATAAAACTATATCTTAATCAATCAAATATATATCTAATTGTATCAATTTAGATCTTATTAAACCAATTTAGATATAAAATTACACAGTAAGGTGTTGTCATTTTTCGGATAAAATCATGTATAATACGATAAGTCAAAAATACTTTTTTTGCATGGGTAGGGTTAATATTATTTTAAAAAATCTTTAACCCTTAGTGTCCTGCGGACAAAAATACCTATGAAGCTTATTTAATTTCTGAGTCCATGTTTCTAAAATTTTGAAATTGCTCGAAACACATCTATATTAAGAATATATTTAGCTAATTTTATTTAACCCTAAAATAATATATATTTTTATGTTTTACTTTTTCTCATTTTATGTGTAGTAAAACTTTTGGGTGTTTAGAGGAAGCCCTAAATGCTGATTATTCCAAATACTTTGAAAGTATTTTATGTGGCTTTAAAGAGAATATATTAAATCAACCAAGTGCAGCTTCGGAATCAGCCAAGTTACGTTATAAGATATTTCATATACTTAATAAAACCGTAAAGTCAATTATTTTTATACTAATTATAAGATATTTATGGTTTAAGTTCAATTTTTAAAATAATATATGTATACAAAAAATTGTAGTTACTTTGTAACAATTTTGTTGAGAAATATTTGTCAAAAGTTCTGAATTTATTGGTGTTGTGACATAAAAAATAAGTTCCACATTTCATTCACAGGAATTAGATAGTTACAAAAAATTCTATTGAAGATCGATTAAGTGATTGAAATACACAGACAATAAAATATAGTTAAATCAATTACACTGAGCTAGTTGAAAAATCCGATAAGCGGAGCACCCGGTGGGTAAACCTAAGTCGAGAATGCTGAAGCCGTTTTTCTAGGTTTGCTCTTAAAAAAAGATACGCTCAACCAAAACAACTATTATGGCTACTGAAAATTCTGCTGGTATTGCGGGAAATTTAACTGTTTTGAGCCCAGCGGTATTTTTTGCTAAAAACTAGTATTAAAAATTAGTAGCCGCTACTAAATTTTAGTAAAATTGTAAACTGCAATTCAAAATCGATTTGCTAAAATCAGTTAAAAAATTTACTAAATATCAATAATTTTAGTACAATAAAATTAGTATAAATAATTAGTAGACGCTACTAAATTTCAGTAAATTGTTGTAAACTGCAATTTGAAATCAATCTGCTGAAATTAGAAAAAAGTGTACTAAAAAATAAAGAAACTGTAAAAAAAAAATTAAAATCAAATTAATAAAAAAAAAAAATTTTTTTTTGAATTGTAAAAATGTATAATTAATTCAACATACTTGACATTTGGAGTAAAAATTGCAATCAGTTCTCCAATTATAACCTTTTTATGCATTAGAGATACAATAAAATTTTCTGAGTTTTTTCCAAACTAAGAATATATATATATATATATTGTATTCACAAATATTCACAAACACCTATTTTCCTAATACCAATACAACACACTGCGTTAGTAGGGGGAATCCCCTAAGTGTTGGTCTAACATAAAAAAAAAATATATAAATATAAACTAAACAAGATTTCTAAAAAATCAACAAATACTTATAAATAAAATTTTTTTAAAGTATCCACTTGTTGTTAAATAAGTATATTTTTTGCTAACTTTAGCACTCGGTTCTAAAAAATTAGTAAAATGTTTTGTTGAAATCAGCAACGAAAATTAGTAAAAAGATCCGTAATTTGTAATAAAATAGCAAAAATTATTACTAAAAAAAATTGTACTAAAAATCAGTACAAAAATAGTAAAGCGCGATTGATAACTGTTTACAAATTTTTTTACTAACTTTTTTATCTGAGTATATTTGTGTTTGGAAATTATGGTGCCAAGTGTCCCAAAAAAACCCAATTTTTTCTAATTTTTTGAAAATTTATTTTTAATCAGGTTGTTTGTTGTTCGCCCCAAGCAGCTTTGGGCCAAAATTTATAAATATCGGTGCAGTGAATGAAAACGTCAGGACACTTCGAAACTTTCTATACAAAATGGTATATATTATTGCTTTGTTAAATGGTTTTAAAATATATTAAAATTTGTTTTGAAATGTAAAATTTGTATGGAGATTGTACTTACATTTTTCATCAGAAATTTGAAGCTAAATTTTTAATACAAAGCTGCCTGGTAGAGTAACAAACAACCAGACTAAAAATTAGTAGTAAAAAAAAATTTAAAAATCGCGTATTTTGGGGTTCTTGGAACCACAAATGTCAAATTTAAATATTTTTTTTTTAAGAGCTAACCTAGAAAAACTGCTAGCACCTCTGGATTCAGCCTACTCGGATTAGTTTTAGGCTCTGTCTGATATTTCAAGAAGTTAAATTTTAGTTAATGGGTTCAGTTTTTCTGTTATTTTTTTCATATTTTATGTATTTATTATAGCAATTTTTAATATTTATCAAAATTATACCATAAAACTTAACCCATTCACCGCCACTAAAACTTCTTTAAATATCGGCCAGAGCCAGTGAACAGAGGATGAGATTCATACATAATCTTGAGATTCTATGCTCGTTTGTTTTACCCACCGGGTGCCCCGCTTGTCAGAAAATAATGTCTCCGATTCGAGAACAGTGTTATTATACTACATTTGGTTTAACATCCCCGAGTAAAAAAGTTTATATATCTTATATATAAGAATATAAAATAATCGTATAAGTGTTCATGTAATCTGACCCGCATAATGGGTCTATACAGTTATATCAGATTTATACAAATGGATATAATCTGATGTAAATGCATCCCAAAATTAGACACATCTAATTTAATCGTATTATATCTAATCTGATACAGTTATATACTATTTAATACAATTGTATTTCAAGATTTATACCCAAAATATGTTGGGTTTTGAAATATGTTTAAATTGTAAAACTAACATAAAAAATATTTTTCCTTTCGAACTTTGAAATTTTTATGATTTTAAATAATATAAAGTTTTATCAAAAATTGACTCAGAAAATATTTTAAATTAAGATTTATGTAAACTTATATATAAAATGGCTTAGAAAATCTTTTGGAATCTGGACTATATAAAGTTTTATCTTAAATGACTTAGAATTTTTTTTTGATAATTTACCATATAGTTACATCTAAAACAACTTATGATAAAGGTTAATATTAAATTATATCGAAAATGACAGAAAATTTATTTGATTCGGGTTTATATGTGATTAGGTATGGGGTTATATCTTATTGTATATTAAACCTCAATTTATGGGATCAACCATATCTAGTTCTGTATAGTTATGTGTATCATCATAATATTAAAACATTTTTTGGTATATGCTTTTATATGGTTATACATAAGAAAATTTCGCGAAATATTTGAAAGATATTATAATATATGAATACATATAGATGCAAAGCAATTTTATGTTACTATATGTTAATATATATTTTTGTATTAAAAAATATATTTTTATATATGAACTTTTTTACTCTGGTCTAATTTCTTTTTTTTTGCAAACATTTCTCAACTCAACTAAGTACGAATCGTAGTAAAGTATAGGCTTTCCAAAACTGTTTTCGAATAGAAACATTTCTAATTAATTTATTGTTGTTTCTGCCCTAGTAAAAAAGGGTTTAATAAAATATTGTGTAATTTGATACAATTATATTTAGTTAGGTGTGGTTAATGTGATATCATATATAATTTAATCAACATAAATTAATTTAGACAACTTAGATCTAATAACATTGGGTCAATTTCCCTATTAAATTGTATATAAGTATATATAAATTGTTAGACCATATATAACAATATAAATTTTTATATAATTTGATAGGGGAAATGACCCAATATTATAAGATCTAAGTTATATAATTTTGTTAAAATTTATAGAATTAAATACAATTTTATATGATATCATATTAACCCTACTTGATTAGATATGATTGTATCAAATGATATACTATTTTATTAAAACCATTTTTAGTAGGGTGCTTGATTTTTTCTCTTTTTCTGTGTAATTGTTAATTTACTCTTAATTTTCCACAAAATTTTCGAAATCTGACTAAATTAAATATATTATAATAAATAGTGGAACTCGTTTGATATGAATAAATTTGTATTAAAATAGAAAGAAATTATATTCCAGGATATCTAATAATATAAATAAATTTTATGTTAATGGGAAACAAAGTATATTTTTTTTTATATTAAACACTCGGCAGAATGGGGTGAAATCGAAATAATGTTTCTTAGTAAAATTATATTGCGCAAATTATGGGAAAAAATTTGGCAATATAGTGCCCTTTATAAAATAACTAGCGGGCAAGCCCGCTAGATTTGGCGGCGTGCCTTAGGCCTAGTTTTTGGGATGTCAGGCAAGCCCGCTACGTTGTTAGCGTACCTTAAAGTTTAAAATGTAATTTGTTTTGTATAGGAATTAAATATTTTAATGAAAATAAAATACAATTAGGTTGTTCATAAGGGGTGTGCTATCTGTTGTATCGTTGTATCGTCCTAACTAAAAACAGAGTTGTTAAAATTTTTATTTGTGTTTAACAACGATTTTATATTCAGTTTTCTATCTGTTAGCATACTCAATCATAGGACACTAAACATACGTAAAAATGTTGCATCGTGCTATTCTCAAATGTTGTATTTTTTCAATTTAATTTTTAACAACTCTGTTTTTTGTTAGGACGATATAACGATACAACAAATAGCACACCCCTTGTGAAAAACCTTAATGTTTTTTATTAATGTAAAAATCTTCAAAATAAAAGCCCCCTTCGATGAGAATGCTTATTATGAGCTTATATAAAAAAATAAATAATTTCAAAAATTATTATTGAGAGGAAGCTAAGGTTAAAACAAATTTTCTACTTTTTAAGTAAAAATCAAATATACACACTTAATAGTTAACAATAAATGACGATGTGAGAGCTGTGGTGTAATGGTTAGCGCGTTGAACTATTACACATGTGGGTGCGGGTTCGATCCCCAGCGACCGCAACATCAATTTGGAAAAATAATGTGTATGATTTTTTCATCCCTAATAAAGTGTCCTCCTTCACTATTCCCATAGCACTTAATCCCACCGAATTAAAATAATATAGCAGGGCTATGAAATAAACAGCCTGAACAAAAGTTCGCCAACTAATATTCTGAAACTAACACAATTTTCAAAAATCTGAAAAATATATTTAAGTTAATTTTAAACCATTGATAATACACACAAAGTAAGACTACAGCTTTAGCTTTTAAAAAAGTCATTACTTTGGCCCAAGCACATACAGGATTCTATCAGGATACCTTTCTGGGACATCGTCTTAACTTGAAAAGGAATTATTATGAAATTTGACAAAAGGAATAAATTTAGTATTAGTAACAATATTTATTAAAATTAAGACCCGTGTTCGCTAATTTTGGTAGTTTCCGAAAAACGAAAATCGTTACATCTTCTTAATCAAAGGCACAAAAAATTTAATTTTTGGATTTTATTTATACTTTGGTGAAAATGCATAGGCCGGTTAGAGGGTAAAATAAGTCAGTCAGTCACTCATATATGTAAACACTATGACTCTCTTTGCGATTTGTTTATTGTCATTGCGAACCAATTCGTTCCCCGTTCTGTTTCATTTCGTTCCACATTCCATTCCATTTCGTTCTCTGTTCCATTGCCATTTTCTCGAGTTTCAATTCCAATTGTTCCCCGTTTAATTTCCCCGTTCTTTCCCGAAAGTGTGTTAAAAAAAAGTGTTTCCACAAAAAAAAGTGTTTCCACAAAAAAAAAGAGTTTCCACAAAAAAATGTGTTTCCACAAAAAAAGTGTTTCCACAAAAAAAAAGGTTTCCACCAAAAAAAAGTATCCACAAAAAAAAAAAAAAAGTTTCCACAAAAAGAATGTTTCCACAAAATAAATGGTTTGCACAAAAAAAAATGTTTGCACAAAAAATAAAAAGTCTCCACAAAAAATAAAAAAGTTTCAACAACAAAAAAAAAAGTTTCCACAAAAAAAATATTTCCGCAAAAAAAAAAGTTTCCTCAAAAAAAAAAGTTTCCACAAAAAAAAAAAGGTTTTACAAAAAAAAAATGTTTGCAAAAAAAAACTTTTTCTACAAAAAAAAAAAGTTTCCACAAAAAAAATGTTTCCACAAAAAAAAGTGTTTCCAAAAAAAAACTTTTTCTACAAAAAAAAAAAAAAATATTTCACAAAAAAAAAGTTTCCACACAAAAAATGTTTCCACAAAAAAGCGTTTCCACAAAAAATTATTTTTTTAAGAACCATCAGTAAAAGTAGACCTTTCCAACGCATGTATTGGTTTGTAAATCAGTTGAGTGGTTCTCGAGTTATAAAATGACGAACATATACCAACTTATTTTTATATATATAGATTCACAATCAAGGCGAAAATTACTACAATTAAACAACTGACTGCTGACATATTTTCAAAGTACATTTTAAAAAATTGATATTTTGTTAAAAATGCAATGTGATATTGGTAATCAGTTAGTTTACAATAACTGTTAAGTATATGGGTAAGTTTCATTGATTACAAACTCGTAACCACTTGTTAATTACCCTACGGGAAATTTTAACAAACTGCCACCGAACTGGCCCCTTTATATGAAATAGACTGGTCACTTTTACATGGCGTTGTCATAGGATGTGGAAATTGACCCCTTGTGACATGTCAGAAGACAAATCCTAGGACAGGTTACTAAACTCTCATAAAAAACAAAGTTCAGGGACCTGTCCTGCGATTTGTCTTGTGACATGTCACAAGGGGTCAATTTCTACCTCCTATGACAACGCCATGTAAAAGTAACCAGTCTATTTCATATAAAGGGGCCAGTTCGGTGACAGTTTGTTAAAATTTCCCGTAGGGTACTTATAAGCAAATACAAAGAAGACAGTGCATTAGAGGGTTAATGTTTTCAACTGGTATTCATATTGCCCTACTTCTGTTGTCGCCTTAGATGTGACTAACACAGGAAAACTTTGGTAATGGATGTGACCAACTCATTCATTACCTTGTAATGTGTACTCCTTACAGTTGTAATAAAGTAATTAGTTACCGACAATTGGATACATAATGCATGACTTTGTAATGAATAATCCTTATCTTCAGCATTATTTTGAAGAATTAATTAATTAGTTACCGTAAAATGATTACATAATGCATTGTTTTGTACTGAATACTCCTTACCTTCAATATTATTTAGAACCACAGAATAATGAGCTACCGTTAGTTGATTACATAATGCATTATAATTAAATATAATGTCTATTGCAAAACGCATTATTTCAATTTAAAAATTAATTACTTCGATTGGTAGAACACTAGCGTTTGCAAAAATAATTTTGTAAGTATTTGTTTTACAAAAACTTCAGTGCTTTATAAAAAAAACGAGTAAAAAGGTTAAAGTCGGGCATGCCGACTATACAATACCCTACACCAGTCTAGGTAAAAGCCAACTAATGTTTGGATCCGAAATTCGAATGGGTTAAAATGGGGCTCGTGTCAAAATTTTCTATAATGTGAGTCAGCGTACCAAATTTCATTAAAATATCTTAATATTTGCGACCTGCAGTTTGTAACCAAGCCAATTTTGGGGGGACCCTTATATGGGCACTAGTTCTAAACATGGACCGATGTTCACCAAAATCAATAGGCTTCGTCCTTGGGCCAACATAGGTCTATGTACTAAAGTTCATCAAAATATCTTAATATTTGCGACCTGCAGCGTATAAAGAGTATAATTTTGGTAGGACCCTTATATGGGCACTAGGTCTAAACATGGACCGATGTTCACCAAAATCAATAGGCTGCGTTATTGAGCCAATATAGGTCTGTGTACCAAATTTCAAAAATATCTTAATATTTACGACCTGCAGCGTATAAACAGTATAATTTTGGTAGGACCCTTATATGGGCACTAGGTCTAAACATGGACCGATGTTCACCAAAATCAATAGGCTGCGTTATTGGGCTAACATAGGTCTGTGTACCAAATTTCGTCAAAATATCTTAATATTTACGACCTGCAGCGTATAAACAATATAATTTTGGTAGGACCCTTATAGGTCTAAACATGGACCGATGTTCACCAAAATCAAACTTGTTCGTCCTTGGGCCAACATAGGTCTGCGTACGAAATTTCATCAAAATATCTTAATATTTGCGACCTGTAGAGTGCGCACAAGATTGCATGGACAGACAGACAGACGGACGTTAAATCGAAATAAAAAAAATTCTGAACCGATCGGTATACTATAAGGTGGGTCTACGACCAATATTTTTTGGTGTTACAAACATCAGCACAAACTTATAATACCCTGACCACATAGTGGTGTAGGGTATAAAAACACAGGGAAAAAACCAACATACTCTCCAGACAGAATTTGCCATCGGTACAAAATCAGTGCGCTGGAAGAGCAATAATTTTTCAAAAATGACTACGCTTTGTTAAAAAGGATTGTAGTCAGAAGGTTTTGAGTTCAAATCAGGCAAAACATTTTTTTAAATTCTTTTATTTAAACTTTTTTTCTGTTTCATAAATTTGATATTTTTGTTTATAAAAAAAGACCAACATATTTTTTTTTTTTTGATTGCAAAACGTTGGCTGGTTCCAGAGCTTCAAAGGAATTAATTCCCTTTTTTTGAACTAAATTTATATTTTGGGAAAGAATTGTCTGACCACACTTAAGGAATTAGATGAATTCCTTATTTTTTACTCGATTTACCTTGAAGGAATTCATAAATTTTTTTTTTATATATTCTTTCAATAAATTTAATGCACTCATTTATTAAGGAATTCATTCATATCTAGTTAGTACAACTTTCGGTTTAATTCCACCTTCTTTTAACCCTTAAATGCATGATCTCTTTGATTTTAACCATTTTTTTATATGTGATTTCTAAAGGCGTGTACATTTCAAGAAAAATACCAAAAAAAAATTTATTTTTAAAAAAAGGTGATTTTTATTGAAAAATATGGTTTTTTGCCAAATAGCTAAGTTGTAATTCTTTTAACGTGTATGAAAAAAAAAAGCAAAAATATCTATAAACTATAATTTATACACTTATTGTCGCCAAAATGAATTTTACTGCGAGAATACCACTTTAAATATTTAAATAAATGAATGTTCTTTTAGTTTGACTCTAGATCATAAATTAATATCACTTCTGTTTAAATTAATTTATGATCTAGAGTCAAACTAAAAGAACATTCTTTATAGTAGTGTTGTTTTTTTCAAACGCGTCGTATAGACCAAATACAATTAATATTGTCATTAATATGTATTTTTATTAATTCTAATTTAGTAGGTTTGAGGTTAAGAAGAAGAATAAACCTTCCTCAAAAGTTATAAACACATTAAATTTACAAATCAGACTAGATCTAGTTTCTGCCTTTTTATGGGCAGGCTTCATCTGTTATCTTCCATTAAATTGTATTATTGTTTATATTTTTATTGTCAGATTGTCTCTATATGAATAATTTCAGAAGTGATCAAACAGACATATACAAACATTCTACTTCAGATTTTCTGTTTATCTTCTTGTCATTTACTTAAAAATAAGAGATCAACTAAATATTCCCCCATTCATTTAAATAAATATTTTTGATTATTACACTTTTTGTAAAAAAAACGCGTGTTTTAGATTTTTCAAAAAAATACAGAACAAAACCAAGATTTTTACTCTAACTGTTTAAAAATTTGAGCTAAACTATCGGAACACTATGTACAAAAGGGGCCCCTAATTCCCAAAAATGCAGGTTTGTGCATCAAGTGGGTTTTTTTTATTAAAAAACCGGCATGTTTCCAAATGGCTACACTGAGGTTTATTTAAAAAGTATTAGGTAAAGTTTGTTTTTAATTGAAGAATCAATTAAAATACATTGAAACATATTGTTTAACTTTTTATATTCGTCAATAAAAAACAAACAAAAAAAATATATATCGTCTGTAGGAGTTGTTATTTTCAGTCAAATATTCTATTTTTAGAAAAAATAATTTAAATAATTTCGTTGTTTTCTGTTTTAAAACAAAAAATTCAAATATTTTCGGTTTTCTTTTTTTGTTAAAATAGTTTGTTTACATACAAAATTATTTCAATTCAAATTACAAGAAATTCTTTACTCATACACACAAACATAGCCAAACATAAAATATGAACGTATGTATTGTGTATAGTGTAAAAAAAACTTTCAAATATGAAAAAACAAACCACAAAATCGTTTTTTTTTACATTTTGTCAGTTAAAAATTGATGATTGTTTTAATAGACTTTTCAATTATTTTTATTTCTTTTATGGATTGTTTAAACAATATTTAAAAAAAAATAACAAAATGGAAGAAATTGAAAAAATACTCTGCTAATGAAATAAAGGATTCATTTAAAGCTGTTTGGATATGTATGTATGTAAAATTCTGTTGGGGCAACAAAATTTTTTATGGGTGTAAAACCACTTCTTCTAACAGATATCAGTATTACTGACGCCGAGTTATAAGTAATCAAATATATTAATTTCATTATATACCCAGCAAAAAAAATTGCAAGTAGTGCTTTACAAACTACTTCTTTTAATGCTTCACAAGTGTCCGTTAGAGTATTTTTACTGCTTTTTTAGAAGTTATTCTGAACAACTTCAAAAAATCACTTCTTTCATTGCTTCCCAAGTATTCGTTATTACATTTTTACAGCTTGTTTAGAATTACTTCTGAACCACATCCAAAAAAATCACATAAGTATTGCTTCTAAAGAGTAATTGCTCTAAAAGTGATCGTAAAAATTAATTTTGGTATCATTTGGCATTTTCAAACAGAGGGTCCCGGGTTCGATTCCCGGCGGGACCAATATTTTTTTATTTTTTTTTAAATTCTTTTTTATTCTATTAATTTTTTTTTTAATATTTATAAATAATTTGTTTAAATTCAATATTTTTTTAATTTAAAATTTTTTAAAAATATGTATATAAAAAAAAATGGTGAGAAATTGATTTTTATGTACCTGTAAAAATAGTACTGAAACCAATATTGAATTGGAGTGCACCTTCTACACTTGTTTAATAAGTACTTTTATTGAAGAGAATAAGGAACAATATCTCGCATTAACAAAGTGGTGTTTTTATGCCAGTCAACTTTCATATCAAAGAATAGCTCAGCGGTAGAGCTCAGCGACTAGCAATCGCGAGGTCGAAAGTTCGATATCCGGTGACGGCAATAAAAAAACTTTTGTAAAATAAAAAAAATATAATTTTTTTTTGTGAAGAATTTTTTTTTAACTTTTAATTGGTGAAAAAGAGCTTCCTTTGCACTCGTTCAAAAAGTACTGAAAAAATGTTAAAGTCGGAGTACTCCTCTCCTATGACATCTCAATGTTAAAATCATTAGTGTTTATATTAAAAAAGAAGTACATCTAGATCATCAATTGTAGTGCTTTTTCTACTGCTTCGGCATCTCTTTTTTCGCTGGGTACATAACTACTTATTTGCTGGGAAGTGTTATTTTAGAAAAGGGATTTGAATTACAAAAGTTTCTGTATATACAACGAATTTCTTTAACATTTGTTCTTGAATTCGAATTCCATTTTTCCCATTTTTTTTGTTGTTTTTGTTTTTATTTAGAATTTATTAATTTTTAATAATATTGCCGTTACTAGGCTAGAATTTAAGTTAAAAAAAATGTTTTATATTGGGTCCGATTAACCGTTAACCCTCTAACCGGCAAGCCCGCCTGAGTATTTTATAACAAGAATATAATATTTTTCAATAGAAAACAATATTTGCTAAGTTTTTTGTGAACAATTTTTTTATATACAGGCACGGTTTGGAAGCGAGAAAGTGTCAAACATAAAATTTCAAAAAATAAATATTATTAAACAAAAATCTTAAAAATATATTTAAATGTACTAAAACAATTGATAATGACCACAAAGTAAGATTAAAGATTAAGCTATTCAAAAAATTCCTTACTTTGGTCCACAGACACACAGGATTCCATAAATATACCTTTAGAGGACATCGCCTTAACTTGAAAATTGGCAAAAAGTACATAATTGGTATAACTAGAGTTGCCATTTCCATTTAGACAAGTGGACGTTAACCTCAAAAAGGAGGACATTTGGCTTCAAAAAGAGGGAAATTTTCTTTTTAACCCTTTGGCGGGTGGCGTACATTATAATGTACGTCGACTTCATCAACTCGTCACTGATTTGAATTTTAACCAAAGCGCTATTCATTTACTGTTATCGATTCGTTATTTTGTTCTTATTAAAATTTTATGCAGGCTGTGAAATTTCAAAACAACATGAGAGCAGTAGAGTGCGTTTTGTCTTGTGATCATCAACGCTGCTGAGAATGTGTTTAATGGCGTTTTATTTTCTGGAAAAAAATGTTGCCTTGTTAAAAGGCAACATTTTAAAAATGTTGCCCTCACCCCATTAAAATGTTACATTTTTCCAATCAGAATAGAACACAATAAAATCACTGTTGCATTATTCTAAACATATGTATGTGTATTGTGTATACTCGTATGCAATATTGTTTATGCAAACTTTTACTAATTGTAGCCTAGTGGTTGTGACGCCTGCCTTTGACATGGGCTGGAGGGGTTCAAATTCCAGCTAAAGTAAAAAATAAATTTTTTTATGTATATTCTTTTTTCAATTAAACATTTTTTTTTTCATATTTAAAACAAATTGTATAATTTTTTATTTATTTTTGGCCTAAAAAATTGTTAAATACTAAATAACAGCAAAATAATAAAAATCTAATTAAAATTTTATAAAAACAAAAAAAAAACGAAAAAAAATATTGTGCTCCAACCGGGGTTTGAACCTGCGACCTACTGCATCAGAAGCCCCGTACATTTTTTGAAGGCGAAAAATGTTGCACTTTTGCCTTTTATTTAGGCAAAATTTTTAGAAAAGAACTCCTAGCCCTCTTAGAATGTTACCCTTAATTTACAAAAGAACACAAAAAAGGCAATTCAAAAGCAAAGTGCAAAAAACAAGCAACATTTTTTTCAGAAAAGAAAACGCAATAAATTTAAAAGTTCAAAAAAAGCTAAAGTTTAGTCTCAAAAATTGTGTGATGAATAAAATTCAAAAAGTTTTATGTAGAGATTAGTAACACTATGCTACAGTCAAAATCGGGATGGGATAAAATCAACGGGAAATGTTATATCGGTCAAAAACAAGTTATACGTGTCCCGGCGTTTCGCTGGGTCACCCCTAGGAATCGAGATATATCTATTTTTTGACATAACTCGAGAACCACAAGTCCGATTTTGCTTGAACCCTTCCCGATCACTGACCCCTACCATTTGTCTCACAGTGTAATAGGAAAAATATAAAATTTAAAAAAAATTTTAACCCGCTCGCATGTTAATGTTTGAACTTTGATTCCAAATATCTCCACTAGGGGGCACTGCAATGCCATAAAAGTAATAACCAATATTTCTTGGGCATAGATCTATATTTCCACGAAGTATGGTCGGAAAATTCCTAGCTATTAAAATTCCCGTGTCAAAGGGTTAATAAATTAGTTTTAAAAAAATCAACAACGCGATAAAATATACAAATAAAAATTTATTTTACAAAGAAAACAATTTTTATTCCCACTAAAAAAATCACAAAAAACAAAAAATCATTATGAACTTAAATTTAGTGGAACATAAATAAACAAAAACAAAAGGTCTTTGCATGCATTTTCAAGAATGTACAATTCTATAATTTCTTAATACGAATTGTCAAGAGTTTCAGGAATATTTTCCAACGCTTCCAATTTGAATCAATAGGCGTGTTCGTTTACTTACTACAAGTTACTACTTTTACTACAGCTGGAAAAATTCAATACAAGAAGTAGTAAACAAATCTTTCCAATTGTAGTAAAAGCAGTAATCATTTTGAGTAAATGAACACACTGAATATATTACAATCGCATTTCTTCAACTGTTCGTAAAACTTTTGGCAATTCATATAAAATTTTTATTTGACTTTAATAATATCAGAAATAGTTTTTGTAAAAAAACTTCACAAAAAAGATAAAAAAAGCATTCTGAACTTAAAACTAGTAGCACCTGAATAAAAAAAAAGCAAAAACAACATCGATTAACCAATTTATTGTATATATTTTCGGGAATGTACATTTCTATAATTTCTTGATACGATTTATCAAAAATTTCATGAGTATTTTTCAATACTTCAAATAAGTTATAAAAATGTCATTATCACTAGATGGCACTTTGTTCAAAAAATTGACAATTTTCTTTTTATATTTAAATTTAAATAATAACAAACAATAAAGCAGAAAAAACATACGGATATATAATTTTTATAATTTGAATATATTCCGCGTTTGTTTTTCCTTATTTTGAGCAGTTTTCATTAGTTTTTGAGTTTTCAAATATAGACTCAGCTGATACTAAACGGATACTAAATAGTTGCTCCGGTAATACTAAATTTCAGCGCCCTCTACCGGTGAGTAGTGTAAGTTTTTATTTCCTATCTCTATAATTAATAATCTCTGCAATATATTACTGACGCATTTCTTCAAATATTTGGAAAACTCTTGACAGTTCATATCAAAATTATATTTGACTATAATAATATCAGAAATATGTAGTTTATGGATTCAATTTATTTCTTTATGGCTTCCATTGCGCCTTAATTAATAAAAATATAAGTTCTACGTTGGACTTATGTGCTGACAAGAAAAAATAAAACTCAACAAGTTTTTTCATTTGATAGCAAACATAATTTTTTATAAAAAAATCTTCTTATTAGTTGTGTTAATTGAATTTAAGCCAATGCTAATTTTTTAAAAATTCAACAATTGGCTCACTGCTGATAAGCTTCACATTTTGGCAATCAAAGTAAGTGATGTCAAGTCAATTATAGTGAAAAAACAGCGTTGCCAACAATTCAAAAGTTTAGAAGCAATGAAAAAAGATAAAGAGAAGTGCAAAAAGTAGGACAACCCCGGACACTTACTGAAACAGAAGGGGTACTGCCCCGGACGCCCTAAAAAAGAGGACGGATGGCAACCCTATGTATAACTAGAAAAGCTTATAAGTTTGACTAAAAAATATTGAAATTGTGGTGAGTTTTCGCTCACTTTCGCATTTTTCGAAAAACGAAAATCGCTACATCCTCTTAAGTAGCAGCACAAAGAATGTATTTTTTTACTGTAATTAAAACTAAGTAATTTTTATGCGCTAGTTTTTGAGATTCACTCTTAACTTATTTTGGTCCATATAAGCTAAAGTGCGCAGCGAAAAAAAATTGTAGAAGAACTTATTGTTTATTTTTCGTGAGGAGCATACGGTACAAATTTAATTTCAAAAAAGCTTAGGCCGGTTAGAGGGTTAATCGCGATTACCCGCACCAAATGTAACCGTAACCGCCGCCCAACAAAATTGCTGTTACAGTAGTTTTGACATAGCAGCACAATCAGCTTTTGCAGGAATTTTTGTGCAGATAAGCCAAAAACGCTGCTAAGTCAAATTGTTTACTTACCTTAATGTACAGGTATACAACAACAACATATAACGGTTTCATATAGGCTGAAAACAAACAAAACAAATGAAGCTAATGATGACAACTTTGTGCTTTGTGATTAAAAACGACTAAAGTAGGATATTTTTGTCACAAAAAGTTGACAACACATTTATTTTATGTGTGCATTTTTTTCCGTAGAATTACAAAATAAAGCAAGACACAAGAGGTAGCTAACGGTGATCTTTTTTATGAAAATAATGTACAACTGCCAAAAATATGATGCACTTATCTTGTGCGAAAATGCGCAGGTACGAAAAGTGCACTAAAGAAGGCAATTGGGTACATAATTTTGTAAAATAAAAACGAAACCAAAATTTTGTGCTGTTATAGAAAAAGTACACTTAAGAAAAAGGCATTTAAATCAAAACTACTGCAAATGCAAACTCTAGTCTCTGTTTATTTTTCCTGTGTCATGCCGTATAATTATATGCATATAGACTTTTTCCATGGTTTTTATGAATTTATAATTAACACAAAACACAAATAGTTTTTATAGTGTACTTTAATATTGAATTTTATAATTAAGTAATATAGTACGGTTTTGAATAGCACTAAGAACGGTGCAAAATCTATAAATTGTAAAATAATTCTTTTGGCTTTGACTTCAAGGACTTTGTAAAAGGTAATAAAACGTAAAAACCAATATAAAAGTTTTAAAAAAATTAACAAATATTCTTCCACATAAAAAATCGGTTAATAAAAAGTTATATAATAATGCTGTGGACCTTTTTTGGTTTTAGTGCAACCCGTAGAAATTTAATATTAATCGTTTCACATATGCATGTTTTACAATTTTTTTTTAAAACATTTTTTATATTTTTTTAATATTTATCCTTAAATTGTGATGATGTTTATAACACCAAAAAATTTTTGACCCAGACCCACCTTTTAGTGTAGTGCTTTTTGTTTCGATTTAACGATGTCGATCTGCCTGTGCGCCCGATACAGATTGCAAATATTAAGATATTTCGATAAAATTTGGTTCATTGTCTTATATCGGCCCATCCTTCCAATTCTTCCCTAGAGTATTGTGACCCGTGACACCACTTGCAACTGACGTCTTTCCATTTCTAGAGGGGCGTTACTATACTTTAACACACCCAGAAAACAGATGTAGTTCTGATAACCGCATTTGTAGCCAATCGCATGGTTCGGTTGTGGTAGCCGAATTTTTCAGTTGTGGCAACAGAAAACCAATTGAGACAGTACTAATTTGACTATGGCAACAGAATTTCAGAAGCCACAACCGAAAAATTAATTTAATGCAACTGAACCATTCGACTGGCAACAAATGGGGTTGTCAGCACCGAATCTGTTTTCTGGGTGCAATTTTTCACCCCATAATTATTTTGTCTTCGTGCTACTTCCTAAAACTGCCCATCTAAATGTATATCCAATTATTTTTTGTGTCGTGTCTTATCCATTGATAAAGAAGGGAGAGTGGAGGATAAACATCCATGTCTGCAGCCCCGATTGGCAGAATGGCTCCATTTTTGGCAAGCTCATCTGCCCTTGCGTTTCCTAGAATATCCTTGTGTCCAGGTACCCGGCATAGTCTAACTTTATGTTGCTCACTGAGAACCTTCATCTCTCTGTGGCAGCGGCTGGCAACCTTAGACCTGATATTATCCGAATTAAGAGCCATAATAGCCGCCTGACTATTAATGAAAAATCTCATATCGCATTTATATATCGGCGTCATTGAAATTTGTTCTGCAGCTTTGTATATCGCATAGATTTCAGCCTGAAAAATATCAATCAAAATGATTGGATCCATCGGTAAATACATTAACTTGTGACCACTCAACAGAACCATTTAACCAGTCATCAAGAGTTGGGATCATCACATTAAATCGTACATCCGTTACGCTGTAGGAGATAACATAATCAGTTCCAACATTACCGCCTAAGTTCAGACCAAGATCCATATGATGCACCGGTCTGGTTTCCAGATATCCCGTATGCTTCAGTCTAGTGAGAGTACTTTTGGCAACATCTCCATCATCCAATGGAGTTCTGTTCAAAATTATTTCTTTCCCAATTCTGTTTATCCTAGAAATTGTATCAGTGTATTTCTTATATTGAAGTACAGGCCACCATACATGACTACCATAAGACGTAACGGGTCCCACAATAACGATACAAATCCAGTGAAAAAGCTAAGGCCCCCAGGTTTTGCCCACTATCCAGCAAAACCTTGGTAATGGGTTTGACCTTTTTCACGCATTGCCTGGCAATGGGTACCCTTTTACCCTTGGTTTTACTTAGAAACCTAAAGTAATATGTTAATAACCCTTTAGAAAAACACAACACAAAACTAACTTACATGCCACTATACTTGTATGTGCTTAGGAAGTATATTGGCTTTTGGGCCATTACAATGCGGCCATACCCTGGGTAAAGTAAGCCAGCTTTTGTGTGTACTTACTAGTATCTCCGAGTGCTTTCAAACTCTACACACAAGCTGGCTTATTTCACAAGTAACAACTTATTTCAGTACTTCCTTCGTAATCACTTATTTTATCCTATACCGGTATGACTTAGGCAACCATTTACCCCAAATGACACCCCCATGTTAAAATAATATGTTATGCGACCAAAGTGTAAGTAGTTACACTTTTTGGTTTCTTATTACATTTCCCTTTACCTGGTAATAGAAGGTTTTGCTGGGTAGTTTCTGACATGAATGTAGGGCGGCATTTGCCTTTTTAATTCGCTCCTTTAAGTTTTCAATCCGGTTGAGTTTATTGTCCAATATTATTCCCAACAACTTCGCAGATATTGAAACATATAACCTGATACCGTTCAATTTCGGTAGTTTAAAGTTGGTAACTTGTTTCCTAGTGAATAGAATCAATTCAGTTTTCGAAGGATTAATATTAAGTCCCGACTCCTTAGCCCATTTTGAGACCATCTTTAGCGAATTGCCCAGTACATTAGAAATTGTGTCCAAGACTTTACCTGACGATAGTATAACCACATCATCCGCGTATGCAGTGGCAGTTTTATCGCTTTCGTTTAGCTTCGTAAGAATTTCATTTACAACAAGAAGCCATAATAAGGGTAAGATGTCTCCTCCCTGTGGTGTGTCTCTTGTAGCTACTGCTCGAATAGTAGTATCTCCCGGTTCCAATGATATATATCTATGTGTTAATATTGCCATAAACCAATTTACAAACGGGGTTACAACTCCACTACGCACAAAAGCAGTATGGATTACTCTTGACTCGACATTACTAAATCCACCTTCGATATCCAAAAAGCAGCGAGAGTGTGTTCGTCAAAGGCTAGTGATCCAATATTCTCTCAAGTGTCTTCAACATGAATGAAGATAGGCTTATATGCCTATAAACTTTCGCAGTACAATGCTGCATTTTCCCGGCTTTTGGATTAAAAACTACTTTGAGTTTTCGCCAAGATATGGCCACATAAGTTTCCCGTAAACAAAATCGATAAATCTCAACTAATTATCAGCCGATAACTTCGAAGGCATCCTGACTTATCTTCGGATAAATTCCGCTAATTCCTGGAGACTTGTACGGTCCAAAAGTGTTAACTGCCCATTGCACGGTGTTAATTGCAATAACTTTCTCTATCACTGGGTACAAGCCCAAGTCATTTAATGAATAAAACTGATACCATAGCACAACCAGGAAAATGAGTCTGAAACCATAGGCCAAGCGATTCTGCTGCTGTCTTCGTCCAGACGCCAGTGGACACGCGTAGGTTCCCAATAAAGTGATCCAGCTTCGATAGCAATTTCCGTAGTCTAGAGTGTCCTTTATATTCTCAAGATTCTCAATAAAGTTTTTATAACTTTCCCTTTTCACCTTTCAAAAAGTTTTTGCTTAATTTTTCCGGTTTTTTTTTTTTTTGTTTACTGGGGAAGCTTATAAAATTTAAAAAAACTCGTTGTTTTAAGTTAAGTGTTCTCCTTTACTTTTTGTGTAATAGTAGACAGAGGCAGAAAATTTTATAAAAATATCTGTAAGAACCCAAAAATATCTGTTAGGGCCTAGAGGTTTGTAAAACTTTTTTAATATTACATCTAAGAATGGCTAATAACCATAAAGAAAATTTAATTTCTAACCAAGGTTGGTTACCGTTATCGTTATAATACCGTTATCGCTAAAATACCATTTCACCGTTACCGTTACCAATACCTCTAAAAAAATTCCAAATACCGTTATTTTTATGGGTAGTTACCGGTATTTTACCGGTATTTATTATTTTATATAAAAAATGAAAATTTTTTGACTTTTATTTTATAATCTTGAGTTTAAAAAAAAAAAAATTATAGATAATAATTTTACTTATTAAAACTACCAGCATCGAATTTATAGCTAATAATCAGTATTTTTAGCACTTAAATTTAAAAAATAGGCTAAATTTGTACTTGGTTTTATACGTTTTCAACGTAATTTATTACACCGGTACGTACTGGTATTGCTGTTTCGATAACGGTAAGTTCTAAACTAAATTATATATTTCAAGTGTAATTTGATTTCCAAGTGATTTCAATTTTCAAAAATTTCTGTTTTTTGTCAATAATTAAAATTTTCTGCAATCCGTTTGTGATATGGAGTATATTGTTTTACCCATTTTCTGCCAAGCATGGATTTTGTGCTAATTTTCTGACAAAACTTCTCTTTAGAGATATGTTGATAAAAAATGGATTAAACAATTTAAATACTGTATCTCATAGTTTTGTTACTTGATTTTAACAGTGAAATTATATTTTAATACTTTTTGGATTAATTTTTAATTTATTTATGCGGTTTCCTTCTTCGATATTAGTTTTAAAAGGTCCCAGCAAAAAAAACTTGGATGTAATGCTTTACAAACTACTTCTTCCACTGTTTCACAAGTATCGGTTGGTATATTTTTACTGCAACAAATAACTCCTTTCATTGTTTCTAAAGTATCCATTAGTATATTTTTACAGCTTTTTTATAATTACTTCTAAACAACATCCAAAAAATCAGTTAAGTATTGCTTCTAAAGAGTAATTGCTCTAAAAGTGATCGTAGAAAGTGATTTTCGTATCATTTGGCATTTCCAAACAGAGGGTCATGGGCTCGATTCCCGGCGGGGCCAATATTTTTTATTTTTTTCATTTTTTTCTTATTTTATTAATTTTTTTTTAATTTAATATGGTTAGAATTTGCTTTTTATGCACCTGTAAAAATAGTACTGAAAATAATATTGAATTGGAGTGCACCTTTTACACTTGTTTAATAAGTACTTTAATTGAAGAGAATACTGAACAACATCTCGCAGTAACAAAGTTGTGTTTTTATGTCACTCAACTTTCATATCAAAGAAGAGCTCAGCGGTAGAGCGCTAGGCTCGCAATCGTTGGGTCGCAAGTTCTATGGCGGCAATAAAAAACTTTTTATTAATAAATAAATTTTTTTGCGAAGAATGTTCAAGTTGGAGTACTCCTCTCCTATGACAACACAATTTTAAAATCATTAGTGGTTATGAAAAATAGAAGTACATCTAGATCATCAATTATAGTGATTTTTTACTGCTTCGGCATCTCTTTTTTTGCTGGATTTTTATTACAATTTTATAGATTATCGGAAAGGTTAAATATTAAAAGGAAATTACTTCATAATTATTATTTTGATTTCCAATGGAGTGCGCCATTCCAATATGATCTTAGACTAATTTCAAAGCTAACTATTAGTAAGATAAGTACAGCAAAAATGCAACTGTTTTAGTAATATTTGAGTTAAATTTCGTTCAATTGAACTGCAAATTTACCTTGCTAATAGTGGCTAAAAAAATGTTGCTGAATATTAATAGAAAAAAGCAGTAAAGAAATTGTTATATATTCAAAAGTTAATTTATATTTGAATTTAATTTAGTTGAATACAAATAATGAACTCTCCTGCTACAATAAACGGTAATATTTGCTAGAAAATAGTAGACTGCTTTCTGCAGTGTAGATTTTATTCGCGTTTAGAAAATCAAAAAAAAAAAAAAATTAAAATTCATTGTGATGGTTTAGTCGACTAATTTCCAGAAAATTTTTTGGTTATTTTAGAAGGGTAAATTGTCATTTTCGATTAACTAAAATATAGCCGAAATTTTGTAAATTTAGCTGAATTTTTGTAAAGTTAGTTTAGTCGACTAATTTCCAGTAATTTTTTTGCTGATTTTAGAAGGGTAAATTGTCATTTTCGATTCACTAATATATAGCTGAAATTTTGTAAATTTAATAGATTTTTTCTTGCTGTTTGTATCTTTCTAATGTTTAGCAAACCGCATCTACTGGATTCAGCTGTTTTTCAGCAAAAATTTTTGCAGACTTTTATATTAGTGTATGAACAACTGAAAAAATTTCTCGAATGAACTAGAAGAACACACTAGTTCAAAAATAAAATTGATTGAAATGAACTGTGAACTATAATGCCTGGTTCTAGTCATTTTTATTCCAATTGTTTGTTTGTACAAAATATATAATTTTCTATGGAAATTTCCGGGTGTCCTGACATTTTTACTCACTATTTCAAATTTTTTTTACGATTGACTAACACTCAGGCGATGCTTCCTACTCATGATAGTGCATTGTGTTAGAATTAGGAAAATAAAACAGATTTCGACAATTTTTAACACCAAACTGCTAACAAAAAACAATATGAATAAAAGCAACTGATAGTGCGTCTTTGTGACGAGAACGTGATTAAAATAGACACATGTTTCAAGACGACATCAAATTAAAATCCGAGCTAGATTTGCAAAAATATTTGAGGATTTTGATTTAGCAACAGTGTACTTTCATTTCGCGTTCGAAACATTGATTCTGACCGCGATGATCATTTCGCAGGATCTTCTAAAACCGCAGAATATAGTTTTCTTAAATCACTGCAAGAAGCTTCCTGGGTCAAATCCGAATTTATAAATGCATTTAAATAATTTACAGTCACTTCCAGAATAAATTTCTTGTTTCTCCTAAAGTACGCTTTTTCAAGGACAGTTAATAATTTTAATTTAGAAAAAAATTATGAAAATCCAACATTATAATGCCTAACTTAGTGTGGAAAAAAAATTTTAAAATGTCGAATTATGCCAAATTATCACCCTATAGTAACAGCTTGTGCCTGTAAGCAGGAAACCTGTAATAGCCACTTATCAATTAAAAGTTGCGAAAAAAAAATATGTTTCCTATTTGCAGTCACATTTTATAAATTTTTTCTAAGTAAAAGAGAGGATTGCATTCTATTTATTTTCTAACCTCTTTGATTATGCCTAGCACACATAACTATTCAAGATTTTTACAAAAAAAAGCAATAAAAAACTGTTTCTATGGCCACCAAAAAGCTTAGAAAAATTTTTAAAAAGCAGTTTTCGCAATTGGATTTAGAGTCTATTTATTTATGAAAACTTAAGAAACTTGGCCATTTGGTATTTGATTTCAACAAAAAATAAATATTTTTTATTACATTTGTTAAAAATGTTGTTGCTTTTGTTGTATTTTGTTACTTTTCAAAGTTTGTCAAATAATTTCGGGGGGGGGGGGCTCGATCCCCCAAGCCCCCCCCTAGCTACGTGTATGGGTATCAAGTATTTGTCTTTTTTTTTGGGTACTCGACAATTAAAGCTCCTACTCGATATTTTTACAGTTGCATTTTGGACGGGAAAAGTTATAAAAATGTGACTCCGCTAAAATAATTATCACAAAGCTACAAATCCACAAAAAAACGAGTAAAAAGGTGAAAGTCGGGCATGCCGACTATACAATACCCTACACCAGTCTGGTTAAAGCCAACTAATGTTTGGATCCCAAATTCGAATGGGTTAAAATGGGACTTGTGTCAAAATTTTCTATAATGTGAGTCAGCGAACCAAATTTCATTAAAATATCTTAATATTTGCGACTTGCAGTTTGTAACCAAGCCAATTTTGGGGGGACCCTTATATGGGCACTAGGTCTAAACATGGACCAGTGTTAACCAAAATCAATAGGCTTCGTCCTTGGGCTGATATAAATCAGTGTACCAAATTTCATCAAAATATCTTAATATTTGCGACCTGCATCGTATAAATAATATAATTTTGGGCGGACCCTTATATGGGCACTAGGTCTAAACATGTACCGATGTTCACCAAAATAGGCTTCGTCCTTGGGCCAACATACGTCTGCGTACTAAATTTCATCAAAATATCTTAATATTTGCGACCTGCAGCGTAGAAACAATATAATTTTGGTAGGACCCTTATATTGGCACTAAATCTAAATATGGACCGATTTTAACCAAAGTCAATACGCCTCATCCTTGGGCCGACATAAGTCGGTGTACCAAGTTTCCTCAAAATATCTTAATATTTGCGACCTGTAGAGTGCGCACAAGAATGCATGGACAGACAGACGGACGGACATCGTTAAATCGAAATAAAAAAAATTCTGAGTCGATCGGTATACTATAAGGGGGGTCTGGGACCAATATTTTTTAGTGTTACAAAGATCAGCACAAACTTATAATACCCTGACCACATAGTGGTGTAGGGTATAAAAATCGGAAATAAAGTATTTAAAAGCATTTCGTTGCTGCGCCTAAAAAATTAGCTATGCGCCATTTTTCGATTTTTTTTATTATTTCATTAAGGTCGTATTTTGATCGTGCATTTTCATACCAAAGCGTTTTATGATATCTCAATTGGTTCAGAAGTTAGCAAAAGTAGCTATTTGTTTCCCATATTAAAAATGTTCATTAAAAAGGCTATGTGCCCTTCTACATATGTCTAATTTCATTTCAAGCGTTTGCTTTGCGTTTTCTGTCAAACTGAAAATTGGTAAAGAATTCTTTTTTAACTAAAATCATAACAGTTATAAATTTATTGGAATAGCAAAGCAAATTTTACGAAAACCGACGGAAAATTGCATTTTGTTAAAAAGTATCTCCGCTGAGATTTTAAATAAGTTGTAACCGAATTTTTTGCCAACCGAATTGATTCGCTTGCCCTAACTCACTAATTTGGTTGCCCAAACGAATTCAGTTGTGACAAACGAATGTCAGCTAAATTCGGTTGTAACTACAAATTTTGTTGGCACAGTGAAATTGTTCTGAGAGTGCACATATCCAAATTGTATTACGTTGCATTTACAGCTTTAAGAATTGGGTCATTAAAGGGTTAACTAAAAATTGACTTCTTTTTATACCCTTAACCCTCTAATGCCCAAGGCCGCCAAAAAGCGGTCTTCAGTTTTTAAATAGTTTTGGCTAAATAAAAAAATTTTATTAAACCAGTAATATTGTATCGATATAAAATATAATTAGTTACTTTTCTGCCTTCAGAACAAAAAATCAAGGAATTATTTTAAAGCGAGTAGGATGTAGTTGAAGTGAACATTTTTTAAATTTGAAAAAAATAACTTCTTAAACTTAACTTAAAACAGAAAAAAATATTTGAAAAGTTGCCAAAAATACATTTACAATTTGGCATATATTATCGATAATCACTTGTAAAATGAGTTTTGCTCCAAGGCTCAGAAGATAACGTCAGGATACGTCTTATCAATAACTCAAAAACTAGTTGGCAGATTTTTCTGAAATTAATTATTATACGCTCAGAGTTAGTAGTAAGCAAAACTGATTTCATCACAATTTATCGATGCTCATTCCTAAATTCGTCAAAAAATCGAAAATCGCCTAATTTCTGAAATAACAACACTAGATCAACAGCTTCCGGTATGTAATTTTATTTTACTAATAGTATTATTTATAGTAAAACCAGAAATTATTTGACTATTGGATTTTTTGATCCGTCTTCAATATTTGTTGTGCTATATCTCCTAAATAATGCGATAAATTAAAATTTTAATAATTGTTCCATGGTAGGTTTTCAATGCCAAATACATAGTTTAAATATTATCGCAATTAGAATAAAGATTGTTAGAGGGTTAATACATATACATCACCACGATCTCGAACTATTAAATTTTTAGTCCAAAGGATAATATAAATAATTTGGGGAAAATATTCTAAACCGCTAAAAAATTATTATATACTAATAGAAAAAGTTAGTAAAAGATTTAGTTAAAACTACTAAAAATTAATTAAAAACTACGTTACAGAAAAAATTGCTGAAATTAGATTATTTTTGCTATATATTAGTAAGATAGGAACAGCAAAAATTAAACTGTTAAATATATAGAATTTTAATAGAAAATAACAACTTAACCTACTAAAATCAGAAAAAGACTTGCTAAATTATTAAAAGGTCAAAAAATCACAAACAAATGAAAAACCTTTAAAGCTTTTTCTCGATTTTTTTAAAACAAATAAAAATCGAGCCTCCTGAAATCACCAAATTGATCTGCTGATTTTACTAGAATAGAGTGCTATTTGCATTCAATTAGATTTAACTTAAAAATAACAAAGCTTTTGTAGATATAACGGTTTTTTTGGTATTTTAAGTCTATTAATATTTAACAAAATTTTCTGCACATTTCAAAGGATAATTTGTTATTTTTAATTAACTAAAAGTTAACTCAAATATAACTAGACTTGTGTCGTTCGTGAACAAACTAGTTCAATTGAACTAGTCACTCAATTGATCGAAAGACCTATTTCACTTCTAATTGTTCTTCTAGTTCTAATTTTATTTCTTTTTATTAATTAAAAATATTTTTTACACTAAAAACTTTTCTTAGAATTCTTAATTTGCCTGATATTTTATGTTTTTGAATTAGTCAAAGAGCTATTGAACTAGAAGAGCGAACTAGTGCTTTACAACAAATTGAACTACACCATTTTCACTTTTATTTCATAAAATTCCAAATATATTTCAAAATTGTCCAAAAATGTTTTAAAATTATCCAAAAATGATTTAAAATTGTCCAAAAATATTTTAAAATTGTTCAAATATATTTTAAAATTGTCTAAAAATGTTTCAAAATTGTCCAAAATGTTTCAAAATTATCCAAGAATGTTTTCAAATTTTCTAAAAATGTCTCAAAATTGTCCACAAATCATTCAAAATTGTCCAAAAATCATTCAAAATTGTCAAAAAATCATTCAAAATTGTCCAAAAATGTTTTAAAATTGTCGCAAAATCATTCGAAATTGTCCAAAAATGTTTTAAAACTGTCTAAACACCTTTGATATTTGTCCAATTGCATTTCAAAATTGTCCAAAATGTATTTTAAAATTTTCAAAATGTATTTCAAAATTATACAAATATATTTTAAAATATTACAAGTATATTTTAAAATAATTTATTTGTATTTAAGAAAATTCCATTTGTATTTTATAATTTTCCAAATGTATTCCAAAATTATTAATTTGTATTTAAAAATTTTAAATCTGTATTTCAAAAATTTCCATTTGTGTTTCAAAATTCTCCAAATGTATTTGAGAAAATTCCAAATGTATTTAAAAAAACTCTATTCTGGAATACAAATATAGTTTTTTTAAATATATTTGGAATTTTGTCAAATACATTTGGAGAATTTTGAAATAGGAATGGAATTATTTGAAATGCATTTGGACAATTTTGAAAAACAGATTTAAAATTTTTAAATACAAATAAATAATTTTGAAATACATTTGGACAATTTTAAAATACAAATGGAATTTTCTTAAATACAAATAAAATATTTTAAAATATATTTGTAATATTTTAAAATATATTTGTATAATTTTGAGTGTGTACCAAATTTCATTGAAATATCTTCGTATTTGTGACTTTTGCAGAATGTAAAAAAAAAATTTTGGGGGGGACCCTTATATAGGCACTAGGTCTAAAAATGGACCGATTTCAAGCAAAATCAATAGGCGTCGTCCTTGGGCCGACATAGGTATGTGTACCAAATTTCATTGAAATATCTTCGTATTTGCAACCTGCAGCCTGTAAAAAATAAAATTTTGGGGGGTACCCTTATATAGGCACTAGGTCTAAACATGGACTGATTTCAACCAAAATCAATAGGCGTCGTGCTTGGGCAGATGTAAGTCGGTGTACCAAATTTCATCAAAATACCTTAATATTTGCGACCTGTAGAGTGTTCACAAGAATGCATGGACAGACAGACAGACGGACATCGTTTAATCGAAATAAAAAAAATTCTGAGCCGATCAGTATACTATAAGGTGGGTCTAGGACCAATATTTTTTTGTGTTACAAACATCAGCAGAAACTTATAATACCCTCTCCACGTAGTGGTGTAGGGTATAAATAGCTATGTGTAGTTTTTAGGAAAAATTTTTAAAAGCTCCCAGGAAAAAATTACCCATTACCTTAACAAGGCATTGCCATATAACCGCTTACAAATCTCATTGCCAAATTTCTTTACTGCATTACCAAACACATTCTAACAAGATCGTAAAAAAAGCAAGAGGTATTGTAATCAATTCTAAAAATCAAAACAAACAAGGCATGAAAGTCATTCAAATATAATTATTTACTAACAAAAGTTTTCAAAAATTAATAATTTACTTTTTAAATTATTTGATCTTAGAAAGTAACCGTTTACATTTTGGTAGTAAAACAACAAATTAAGAAGTAGTTCCATATTTTGAAAAGAGAAGTTATTTAGTTTTAAACATAACAGTGAAAAAATTATTTTAAAAATTTTGTGCTAATACGGCATTTTAATATTTAAAGGACTATTTCCCATTTCTTCCCAATAAATTTGCGCTTTATCACAAATATTATTTTTGATATACACAATCACTGCATGAAGAGTAAATAAATGTTCAATGGTAATTAAAAAAGTAAACCAGAAAAGTTGTTTTCGATTAAATAAATAGTAACATTACAAAGAAATATATTTTTTAATTTTTCTTAGCAGTTATTCAAAACAAAATATAAAAAATTACTAAAATTTCTTTTAAGTTATTATATTGAGAATTAAAATAAAAGGAAAATCTATTGTCTTTTGCAATTTTGTCAGTTAATCGATTAATTTTAATTTATTGCTTTGTATTTTGCAAAACGTCCAAAACAAATCTTTTGGCAAAGTAGTTTAAAAAGGTCAACAAAACCCCATATTTTTTCATTTGATACATACCATTTTTTTCTGACTTGAAATCAGTACAAATTTTTTAAAATATAACCAAAAAAAACAACTATAATGCCAATATAATGGTTCAGTTGCTGCAACAAATTTTTTCGGATAATACTACCGAATTTTGGTTTAGGACAGCGAATTTCCGTTCTCGGAAATAACCCTATTGGAAATTTTAATAAACTGTCACCGAACTGGCCCCTTTATATGAAATAGACTGGTCAATTTTACATGGCGTTGTCATGGGAGGGGGAAATTGACCCCTTGTGACATGTCAATAGACAAATCCTAGGACAGGTTACTGAACTCTCATAAAAAACAAAGTTCAGGGACCTGTCCTGGGATTTGTCTTGTGACATGTCACAAGGGGTCCTATGACAACGCCATTTAAAAGTGACCAGTCTATTCCATATAAAGGGGCCAGTTCGGTGACAGTTTGTTAAAATTTCCCGTAGGGAAATTACATTCTAAAAACTAATTTTCTGATAGATACAAACGAAATATTCCACTAGTACACCGAACCAATCCATTGGCTACACTCAAAAAAGTTTGACAGTTGTTTGTATAGTAATCAGTAGTTGTTATATTTAACGGAAATTACAGTTGTTTTTCTACAGAAAAATTCAAAACAACTTTTATGACGGTTATTTAAGATAACAACTAACGAAAAGTACTGTAATTTTGTAACAGTTGTTTAAAGCAGTTATTTTTAATATCAAAATAAACAACTACCAAAACAGTAATTTTACAGCAAACAGTTATTTTTGGTAGTTAATTAAAAAATAAAAAATGTCGTTGATTTTTTTTATTTAAAAATTCTTGTTTAGTTTATATTTGTTATTATTGATATATTTCTAGTTTGCAAATAAAAATCAGAAACTTGTATTGTATCTCCAATGCATAAAGCATAAAAACTGGAGAACGGTTTGGAATTTTTACTTCGAGTTTTTGTAATATTTTTTTGTGATATTTTTGTAACCGAAAGAAAAAAAATAGTTTTTTTATTAAAATATAACTTTTATAAACAAAAACATTTGACTATAAAAAACAGCAGTTTTTACCGATTTCGTCAGTTGTTTTGAAATTTTTTTAGTAAAAATTTATCAGTTAATTTTACGACATTAGTAGTTATTTTTAATGCATTTGTTAGTTATTTTTCAGGAGGTAAAAATAACACAATTTTTAGTTATTTTAAATGTAAATACCTTTGTCGCCTTTTTAACTGCATATATCTTTGTTTTAACTGACATTTTCAGTAGATTCTACCGAAAAACTTTAGTGAGTGTAATATGTTTTCTCTTTGCTAATATCTGATTTATTTCTGCCATAGAAAAACGTTCACATTCTGACTACTTTTTCCATTAAAAATGGTTTATATACAATTTTAAGGTTTTGGGAACCTTTTCTATCGAAAAACCCTCTGATTCTGGGAACTTTTCCTTTCGAAATTTCCACATAAAAACATTCAGATATTGTTGTTAGGACAATTGAAATTTTATAATTTATTTATTTAATTTATTAATTTATTTAATCTATTTATCTAATGTATTTAATTTATTCAATAATTTATTTAATAATTTATTTAATAAATTATTTAATAATTTATTTAATAATTTATTTAATAAATTATTTAATAATAATTATTTAATTTATGTAATTTATTAACTTATTTAATTTATTTAATTTGTTTAATTTATTTAATTTATTTAATTTATTTTATTTATTTAATTTATATAATTCATTTAATTTATTTAATTTATTTTATTTATTTAGTTTATTTAATTTAATTTTTTCATTTAATTTATTTAATTTATCTAATTTATTTAATTTATTGAATTTATTTAATTCATTAAAATTTATTTATTTTATTTGATTTATTTAATTTATTTATTTAATTTATTTATTTAATTTATTTCATTTTATCTAGGTTAATTTATTTGATTTATTTTATTATATTTTATTTATTTAATGTTGATAAGTAAGAGTGGAAGTACAGCTAATATAATAAATATACACTAAACCTGATATGCTATTTAGTATTTGTCGAATTTAGTATAAGTCGAATTCTATTAGTTTAACCATAACCATAAAGCGATTTTAATATTCGCTTCCCTTTTCTGTAATTTGCAAGGTGTATTGTAAGGCTTTATATATAAATTCTAAAGAACTACCTCTTTTATCAAAAAAACAAGCTTGTGCTAAAAAGTATAAAGTAATTATAAAAAAATAAAATCTGATTTAAGCTATAAATTATCATGCAAGACGGTGGCTCAGTGGAAGAGTATCCGCCTGACACGCAGGAAGCCAGGGATCAAATCCCAACGAAACACATGTGTAAGTTTTTTTTATTTATTTTAAAATTTAATTCGTAAATTCTATTTTGAGAATATCTATTTTTAGAAACTCGCTTATTCTTTTTATTATTAGAACACCTTCTTTTACTAAAAATCAAAGGTGTTCTGTAAGAAAAATAGTAACTAGCTACCATTGCGATTCCAAAGAATCGATTGCATTTAGTCTCACGCCTTGTTAAAAGAAACAAGTTGGTAATCCAATTGGGAAGGCGTTCTACCAAAAATACCTGATTCCCAACTCGATTCCCTATTTTGAAAATTTTTTGCTGGGCTCCTATGCGCCCTAAAAGCTGTATTTTTTGTTGTGGTATAATTATGGGAAAGTGGTAAAGGAATAAATAAAAAATTTAACATTAAAAAATATCGCGAAATTACAAAATTAAACGGTTTTTTTGCTCTCCTGTAAAGTTTGAAAAAAACAAACAGCTATTTTCTTAGGCGCAGTAACGATATGTTAAAAAGTATAAAAAAACACGAGTTAAAAGGTTAAAGTCGGGCATGCCGACTATATACAATACCCTACACCAGTCTGGTTAAAAGCCAACTAATGTTTGGATCCGAAATTCGAATGGGTTAAAATGGGGCTTGTGTGTACCAAATTTCATTAAAATATCTTAATATTTGCGACCTGCAGTTTGTAACCAAGCTAATTTTGGGGGGACCCTTATATGGGCACTAGGTCTAAACATGGACCGATGTTCACCAAAATCAATAGGCTTCCTCCTTGGGCCAACATAGGTCTGTGTACCAAATTTCATCAAAATATCTTAATATTTGCGACCTGCAGCGTATAAACAATATAATTTTGGGGGGACCCTTATATGGGCACTAGGTCTAAACATGGACCGGTGTTAAACAAAATCAATAGGCTTCATCCTTGGGCTGGCATAGGTCGGTGTACCAAATTTCATCAAAATATCTTAA
This sequence comes from Leucophora obtusa, assembly GCA_949987735.1. Classification (NCBI taxonomy): domain Eukaryota; kingdom Metazoa; phylum Arthropoda; class Insecta; order Diptera; family Anthomyiidae; genus Leucophora; species Leucophora obtusa. The sequence goes on along the minus strand of OX465298.1, from coordinate 52,665,813 downwards.
TATTTGCAGACCTGCAGCGTATAAACAGTATAATTTTGGAAGGACCCTTATATGGGCACTAGGTCTAAACATGGACCGATGTTCACCTAAATCAATAGGCTTCGTCGTTGGGCTGATATAGGTCGGTGTATCAAATTTCATCAAAATATCTTAATATTTACCACCTGCAGCGTATAAACAGTATAATTTTGGTAGGACCCTTATATGGGCACTAGGTCTAAACATGGACCGATTATAACCAAAATCAATAGGCGTTGTCCCTGGGCCGACATATGTCGGTGTACCAAGTTTCATCAAAATATCTTAATATTTGCGACCTGTAGAGTGCGCACAAAATTGCATGGACAGACAGACAGACAGACGGACGGACGGACAGACGGACATCGTTAAATCGAAATAAAAAAAAATTCTGAGCCGATCGGTATACTATAAGGTGGGTCTAGGACCAATATTTTTTGGTGTTACAAACATCAGCACAAACTTATAATACCCTGACCACATAGTGGTGTAGGGTATAATAATCAACAGTTGGTAAAAAAAGTTTCAAAATATGTTTTGTAAATTGAAATATTGAATCAACGTACATATATATTTTCAAAGAATTTTATTAAAAAATTTAAAAAAAGTTTCAAATTTAAAAGAATTTAAAAGTATCTAGTATTATCGAGTATGAAAATTAAAATTATCGACTAATATTGAGTATCGAAGTGTAACTGAATTTACCAGCACTATTGCTAATGCATTTTTGATGGAGATCAGATACATACATACATAGCATACATTAAAGTTGAACGTTCGAAGTCAAATGTTAAGAAAAATATAACTTAGAAATTTCCTTTGGACTTTGTGTTGTCTTTTATACCTACCTATGAAAGAATGTCACTCATAAAACCAAAAACGTCCCACAAGTGGTGTCTGAATAAGCCAAGCGGGGTTAAAAAATTGTTTTGTAAAATTTAAAAAATAGATTATAACCACACCGAAAAAATTTCTCAGTCACTGGCAACTAAATTTTCAACTGAGTTTCAGGTGAAATACCCCTTACTGAGCTTCAGTTAATAAAATTAATTTTGTATAACTGAATCGTTAGTTGAAAATAGAGTCAAAATATTGAACTGAAAAATCCGTTATTTTAAACGACTGTTTAGTTAAATTAAAAAAAGAAAAAATAATACTAACAATCAACCAAGAACGATATTTTTAGAAAATGTATTTTTTTTTTATTTTAAAGCAATTATGAACACAAGTAAGAACTTAACATAAATTGTTTGAATTTTTTATTATTTTGGCAAAATTATGCACCAAATAACAAAATTAACTAATTCGTCCAGCGATTAAGCATAATTTGACATAGTATTTATATGAACACAAATTAAATTTTTATTCTTTTTATGGGTTTGTTCGCACGACTTCCTCGTATAGTTCCGCTAATTCCATTCTCTTGTATAGGATTTTTTCCGCGTCCCCTATACAAAATAAAAAAAAGATATAAATTTTCTCTGGAAAAACTAAAGCTTATCTTGAAATATTTCCCTTTATCCGGATTTTATTTACCTTTCAATTAATGGTTGCCCGTGGTAGATCAGAAAGAAGTTCTTCTCCATGATCACATTCACAAAAAAAAAAAAAAAAAGAAACCAACCTCAAATTTGTTTTTGGTTCTTTTGAAATGTGTTTTTAAAACTTTTTTGACAATTTCAAATTTCTTAATTTAAATGTACACGGTAACAAAACATAAGTTTGTTTTACATGAAATATTAGTTGATAACAATTATTTCAGTTAATTTGAAAATTATCTGTTTTAACTGAGAAATTCTTTAACTGGGCAACTGAGAAATTTTATCGGTGCAGATCCTGTGTTTATTTTTGTTTTTTTAAATTAACGTTTTTCTAAAAAAAAAACTTGACACTTCAGCTGGAGCTGGAGCCGTCAAAGAAAAAAGTCTTCTTTCACTATACCCTCATGTCTAGTTATGACAAAAATCACACTAATTTAAATTCTTGTCTTACATTTGCAATTTGATTTGTTTTTTGCAGTTACGCATTGACGTTATCAATATGCTAATTACAGACTTTTATGCAAATCGTGAAATTTTCATTACAGGTGGCACAGGTAAATATAAATACGAGGTTATCCCTAAAATTTTTGCAAAATACCAAGTCCGCTTGTAAATTTAATAAATAATTTTTTTCCTATACGTTGTTATTATTTTTTATCCAAAATGGATTTAGTTCAAACGGTTTTTTTTTGTAGAATTTTAAGCAAGCAGCAAAACAATAAAAAAATGGAATTTATTCAAGAAAGTTTTCATTCGATGAATTTTTACGATTTTAAAGTTGGCTTTAGCGAGTAGAACTTCTTTGAATGTCTTTGTTTGCTTTTTATTGATAATGATCCGTCTTTAAGAAAGGTCTGTAAGGTCTGTAGAATTCAAGCTTAATTGATTTTCCATTCCCAATGAAATTTATTAAGATCATCACAATACAGCTTTTGTTACAGAAAACATCGATGCTGTGTGGTATGTGACTGAGCTAGAGCGCCATGTGATAAATGGCGAATTACATGCATCATCTGAGGGAATTGGGAAGACTGCATAATCGACACATTGGTGTCGATTGGTGCAAAAAGTTATATGTTACATAGAAAAATTCAATGCTGGCAGTTTGCAATACAGTCACAGGTGACGAAACTTGTATTCATAAGATTATAAATGCAGATATACAAACACTTGTAGGCCGGAAGTCATAGGCGAAATAGAAACAAACCGAAACCGTCGAATCATACTTTATCACGACAATTCGAGTCCTTATAATTCTGCTTTAACCATTAATTATTTAAACCAAGAATATATTCAAACTATGACCCAGCCTCCACACAGTCCAGCCATGCCACCCGACTTTGTATCCGTTCCCTATTATCAGATATAAATTGAGATATCAAGTAAAGTGTGGAAACAATGACTCAAAAATTAATTTTTAAGAGCGCAAAAGCACATAGATCGTAATGGCATATATTATAAAAAAAAATGTAATTCCTTTATTTTTATGGTTTTGCAAAAATTTTCGGGATGATCGTACATACATAAAATAGTTTTAAAATTTAGGTCAATAACAAAAAAATATTTAATTAAAAGGTTACTTGGGAAAAGCTCTGATTGAAAAACTTTTACGCGATTGCCCAAAAATTAAAATTCTCTACATATTATTACGTGGAAAAAAATCAGTTGCCGCTGATGATCGCTTAGAAGAGCTTAAGAAGTCAAGAGTTTTTGATCGTATACGTAAAGAATGTTCACATGTTTTAAACAAATTACATGCTATCGGAGGTGATAGCAAAGAATTGGGGTTGGCAATAAAAGACAAGGATTTAGAATTGCTACAAAATGTTAGCATAATATTTCATATGGCAGCAAATGTAAAGTGAGTGTATAATAATTATAATTATTTTGCAATATAGTAGAATTTTGTCTTAAATTTTGAGTTTGGAAACTCATTTGGGCTGTATGCATTTAATAAATTTTTCGTATTTATTTTTCCCCAGATTCGATGATCCTTTACGTAGTTCGATATTACTAAATACACGTGGTACTTACGAGTTGATAAAAATTGCTGAAAAACTTAAAAATCTCATTGTGTTTCTACATTGTTCGACGGCCTATTGTAATCCTTTCAAAGATACTGTAGAAGAGAGGGTATTATTTTTTATTTGCGATAAGCTCCTAAAAGTATAGAACCAAATATGTTTAAATTTCAGGTTTATAAAATGTCTTGTGATTGGCGTAAAACTATAAATATTGCTGAAAATCTTGATGATTATACTATGAATGCATTTTATAAGAAGTAAGTTATTCATAAGTTCAGGAGCTGCTGTTAATTTATTTGCACTACTTGATTTTTTCTTTTTGGTAGATTTACCGGCCATTTTCCGAATACATATACATTTACCAAAAATTTAAGCGAACAAATTATATTGGAATACTCATCAAAGTTACCCATGCTTTTGTTTCGTCCCTCAATTGGTAAGTAAATGCAAAAATCGGAAATTAAGCAAAAATATTACAAGAATTTTCATCGGTCTAGACCTAAGAAGAAGTTCTCAAAATTTAGTTTAATTAGAAGTTAAAAAAAAGTCATTGGCTTTTCGGAGTGTCAAATATTTTAAGTTTTTTTTGTATTAAGTTAGGTTAAATGGGAGACCGCCACTCGGCGAATTCATTCGGGGGCCATATGGCCCAATGCGATTCCCTTAATATCCCCCACACCCACAAGGCCAAAACTACGACCCAAAAAAATTTTAAGTCTTTCAGATCTCCTCAAGAATTCCTCTAGACCGGAGAGACACGTCCCAAAGACTGTCCAGGTCATCGAAGAACATGTTGTAAGTATCCATTCCCTACATACCCAAATAATAATTTAAATTTTATGTACTTTGAATTTTATGTTTTTAAAGGCTTCATTAGTCTAAACATAAAGTAAAAAAACGTATCTGTAATCAATTCAATGTTTTAAAATATTTGTTGTCAAGTAAAATCGTAAAAAATGTGTATTGAAAATAGTAATTTTCTATTTTATTACTTGACATTTAATTCTATGTACAAGAAAAAGATAAAAAAACAACCCTTTTATTTTTTATACTCTTTTTGTTCATTGTAAGAGTGCTACGTTACTTTTTTTACGATACTTCCAAACTAATGTGGGCTTAATTCTTGAAATTTTTCTTTCTACATATTTTAAAATTGTATTCATTCACAATTTGTATTTTCAACTAAACACATTCAGTCTTATAGTGTATTTAGACTGGGCAAAAACTAATAGTTTTTGGCCATTTTTAGTTTTTGAGCCGAAAACTACAAAATTAATTTAGCTTTTCCATATAATTTTCATACAAACTAAAAACCAAATTCTACCTGGTTTTTGTCAAAAACCAAGTAAAAATATCTGAAATCTGCATTTTTGATACACCCGGTATCATTTTTAGTTAACTTTCGGTGCACCCTGTTACAACGAATATAGAAGTAAAGCAAGTGTCAAAAAAATATTTTTTATTTTTTTAAGAATATTTCTATTTTAGTTTGAAATTGTGTGTTGTTATTAATTTTTAAACGTATTAATAGTTTTTTTGCATTAATTTAATAATAAAAAAAGCAAGAAAAATATGTAATAAAAAAGTGATGTGACAAAGAAAAACTAAATAACAAGTGTAAATGACTTGGTTTTTCTAATTTAGTTTTGTACAAAAACCAGCTGGTTTTTGCTTAGTCTAAATTCAGTATTACTTAAATAAATTTTATTTAGAATCCTTTGGGATCCTATATTTGCGATCCTGCATCGAAAAAACAAGATTATATTTTTAAAATCTGCAACAACTTTACAAAGATTTAGACTCATCAAAATTTCGATTCGAAATTAAGATGATTTTCAAAAATATTATCTGATCCTGTCACTACGGTTTAATCAATAGTTGTTCAGTTAAACCCCGCAATTGTAATACAAAAAAAGAGGAAATAAATAAAAACTACTCTGCAAACATTACAATACGAAAATGTTTCGCAATCGTATCGCCTTGAAGAAAAACTCTATTGTGGCAATAATCGTATTCTTATTGCGGAAGATCCCCCTTTCGGGAGTAAATGTCGAAAGCGCTACTTTTGAATGATAAATCGGCGATATCGCTCGATAATCGTACATCGTTAATTTATCACCTGGAAGATAAAGAGATGATATCGCTAAATAAACTCCTCGGAACAAACAAAACGATTTATATTTTTCATTATTAAATTTAACTCTGAAAAACAATATCTGCATACATAGTCCATTGACAGAAGCATTAATAATCTTGTTATCATCGTACCCGGTTTTTTCCTCGCACTAAATCTTAATTTTTCCATGAATTTGAATAATTTCAGAAGTGATCAAACAGACATATACAAACATTCTACTTCAGATTTTTTGTTTATCTTCTTATTTCCTCCGTGTCACCTTTTCACAAATATTGCCACATTGACGTATAGTTTGTACGTACAAGTGCAGGCAATTTGTGTATATTGGAGACGGACAGCCAACAGGGCATTTTTATTTTTTATAATAAAGCGTTGTTTTTTCAAACGCGTCGTATAGACTAAATACAATTAATATTGTCATAAAAAACAACACTTTACTATAAAAAATAAAAATGGCGCACGACCTCATTTAGTAAAATCATCATTAAGGCATATGATGCCAATAAAATATCTTAAAAGTGGATTTTGTAACAGTTTATTCGCTCTCCTGAAAATCTATTTAGAAACACATTTGACATTTTGCAGGCCGGTCGACGATTTGTTTAATTAATTATTGTTAAATTTACGGTATTTATATAAAAACACAAGTTGTGAATGACAGATTACATAGCTATATTACTTTTCTTCTTCTTTTGTGAACAAACAAATTTTGAAAATATGTACCTTGAAATATTTTTTGTATAGGTATAGGATATATGTCCAACATATTCTCATAAGATACGTGCACTGACAGCGAATGTCAAAGGATAAGAGATACTCTGATTCATTCCGAGAATCAGAGTAAAAAAAATACCTCTTGCCATCCAAATGAACCGTATAGTGTGCCAAAACAGGGAAACTGGTTAACGGACTTTCAGAAAAGGCGGCGATAATATGCTCCGGAATTCGGGCGCTACAGATGTCCGAGATCGTTGCAGGATCCGGCTCCGTTCGTGTAAAAATCAATGGTTTATACATTTACAGCTGCTACATATTTACCCACTAGTAAAATATTACGCGAGTTCGAACAAGGTAGAGATAACTTATATCTCGATGGCAGAACTGTAAATCCTGTTCTGATCGCTGGAGACTTCAATGCTTGGGCAATGAATGTGGTAGTCACACTACAAATCCAAAGAGAGGCTATTTGCACGAAGCTCTAGAGGTGGTTTTGGTTCCGTGCTTGACCTCACTTTCGTAAGTAGTAGCATATATAGGAATACTACATGTAAGTTGAGTGATGTCTGTACTCATATCATCATCAGGCGATAATATTCAAAATTGTAGCCAACAGGAAAAATCAGTTTTACCCCAAATATGTTGGCCCCGGATGCAGATCTGTTAGCTTTGATCGAAACCTATTCCTAACAGTTCTAGACAAAATGAATCTCATTGGATCTACTGAAATCATGGTAAAACAGCTTATGAAGCAAATTATCGATATATGTGATGCATCAATGTCAAAGAACCCCGTATACTTGTGGACAAAAGATATTGCTATGCTAAGAGGTGAATGCCACCATGCAAGAAGAGCATACCAGATATCCAGAGGACGCGAAGAATTTCCAGAATATTAGGAATCCTTTAGACTCTCAAGATGAAAATTTAAAAAGTCGATAGCGGCAAGTAAACGATAAACTTTTCTTAAGATTGTAGACGAAGCTGAAGCTAATCCATGGGGACTAGCTTATAAGATAGTAATGAAGAGATTTCAGGTCCCAAATCAACCTACCTGCAAAGTTCTGGTAAATAATATAGTGAGTACCCTCTTTCCCGAGCGGATGGGCTTCGAATTTTCTGAAGGCAGAATTGAACAGACGGTAAATATTGAAGATGTAACAGAGGAAGAAATATTGGTAATAGGTAGGAAAATTGGTTTGAAGAAAATGCTTAGACCCGATGGAATTCCAAATTGCGTAATAAAAACAGCGATTAGTGAACAACCCGAAGCATTTACTAAAGTACTTCAGAAGAAGTATTCCCTTATAGATGGAAACACCAAAAGTTGGTGCTGATATCAGAGGGAACCACCTTAGATGCTAAATCGTCATTGATGCAAATTGTCAAAGAGGACATCGAAGGGAAAAGATGGAAGGGCGGTAAAAAATATTACTTTTTGGTTATAACTCTCGATGTGAAAAATGCATTCAAATGTGCCATCTGGCCACACATTATGTGTGCTCTAAAATCACGTGGAATACCATGTAATCTGTTAGCAAGTACTTTAAAAATAGGGTCCTAATAATGTAACCAGAGGGGTATCACATGAATCGGTGATGGCCCCAACACTCCGCAACATTATGTACGATAAGGTTTTGGTTTTTTTCCAGATGAGGCGAAAGTTATCGGGTTTGTGGACGACATAGCGATCGTGGTAGTTGCAAAAGGCGGGTGGCTAACATAGCTATCAATAGAACCAGGAATTGGGTGTTCTCAGTAAATTGAGAGCTGGCAAAACAAAAAACAGAGGCGGTGCTAATAAGCAGCCGGAAATCTTAAGAAGTAGTAGCTCTCAACGTAGGTGGCCATAACATCCCAGTGTAGAAAATCATTACCAGATATGTGGCTATGTAAGTAAATACTTGGTAATGGTAACTACTTACTTTTGTTATTACATTTCTTATTACCTTTATATGGCGATGTCGCGAAAAATAAGGAGTTGTCGTTACACACCAGCTTACGAAAAATCAAAAAATATATCGTTACCTCTGTGCTTACCAGTACTGACAAAAATAATGAGTCTAAAAATATATTTTCAAAAAAATTAATTATATAAAAAAAATATTTTTTATTGTATTTTCTTTTTAAATAAAATTTGCTGGTGCGGGAATCGAACATGGGTCTACAGATTGCCAGTCAACAGCTCTACCATCTGAGCTATATCGACATGTAATATTTAATAGATAAAAACATAATTGACCTGCTGCACACAAGTAAGCTTACTCGCCAACATACAAAAAATCAAAAAATATGTGGTTACATATATCCTTACCAATGTTTAAAAAATATTGAGTCTAAAAATAGATTTCAAAAAATTTTCAAAAAAATCTAAAAAATTATTTTCTATATGAAATAATGATAAAAATAAGTAATTATCAGTAACTCATTATTATATGTTTTAAAATAATGCAGAAGGTAAGTGGGTGTCATTACTGGTACTCCAAAAAATAATGATATGTCATTACCGTTTCTGCACTGGGATTACAACTAAACCATCTATTAAATACTGGCGGACGATAATAAATGAAAGAGTGTGTTTCAAGGAACATATCGGATATTCTTGCAAAAAGGCAGCAAATGTGAGCTCATATTTGACGAGATTGATGCTCAGCGCCAGAGGTCCATGGCAAAATAGAAGACTACTGTTGGTAACCGTAATCAGGGCCATTCTGCTATACGGAAATAAGATATGGTATCAGGCAATGTACACAAAGGAATACACTACAGCGTTATCGTCGACATACCGCCTTTGTGCCTTAAGAGTAGCGAGTGCATCATCATCTTGTGAATTATCTAGAGTCTAACGCACTCTTCAACGATCGACAGTATGGCTTCCCTAGGAGTCGTTCTACGGGAGACCTGTTAGCACTCTTCTCGGAGCGTTGGAGTCGGTCTATCTACCGTTTTGGTGAGGAAATGTCATTAATCTGGATATTTCAAAGGCATTCGATCGTATATCGCATGGAGCTTATTATTTTAGGTGTGGGTAATGTCTTCACTCGTTTTATTTCGAGCTTTCTCAGAGATCGCACTATTCGTGTTATAGATGAGGTCTCATCCGACGAGTTTCAGCTGAATTCAAGGGTACCGCAGGGTACCCTATTCCTTATCTTTCTTAATGACCTTCTTTGTCAAACTTCCAACCCTAACTACTATTTCGCACATGACAGCAATATTTGCCATTCATTTTCCTTCAATTGTAGGCCAAGCCTTGCAGGGATTGGGGGCAAAAGGCAGATTATGAATGACACACTGAATCGAGACCTTTCTACAATCTCTGAGTGGGATCGTCTGAATATGGTCGATTTGAATGCACGTAAGACCCAATGTTGTATGTTGACGCATAGGCCTGTGGAGCCAGCACTGCCATCTATTCATATGGGTGATCCCGATATTGAGGAATCGGATACTCTTGATGTTGTAAGCACGTTTTTTAGGTCTCGAAGGAAGCATTCAATTGTTTAGGTTTTCTTAAACGGTATAATAAATACTTCACTCCATGCGATTTACTCACTATTTATATTATCTATATCCGGCCGAAGATGGAATACAACTCCCATATATGGGCAAGAGCTTCGAAGTCTATTTTGGAGCTTCTGGACCGTGTGCAAAGGAGGGCGTCTACGCTTATCAATGACAGTAGGGTATCCAGCTCTATTGACTCATTGGAGCATCGTCGGAATATGGTTTGTCCGACTCTGTTCTATTGATATTACCATGGGAGGTGTTCTGCCGAGATAAGTGAACTTGTCCCCAGAGCCCGAGTTTTTATTCGTAATACTCGCTTATCCCGTAAAGCACATCCGTTTGTAGTCGATTGGCCAGCAGATCACACAGCGCATTACAGTGAAAATTCTTTCATCAATCGCACTAGCCGTATGTGGAAAAAACTCCCAGCACAGGTCTTGCCTGTAACTTACAATGTAGAAAAAATATTCGCAAACACTACACCCTCTTTTCTCCTTCCCATAACCTATTTTCCTAGTATCAGCACAATGCATAGCATCAGTAGGGGGCATCCCATGAGTGTTGGTCTAATATAAAAAAGAACTTATAAAAATATCGAGCATGCTTCCAGTAGGCCAACTCGCGAAAAAAGCTGCTTATTTATATGAAGTGCCGGGAGTAAATAAAAAAGAGAAGCACTCAGCAGCCGATCTTCGTATTGAGGAGTGGCAGAGAAGGTGCACTAACTCGGATAAAGGTAGATGGACACACAGACTTATTCCTAACATGAAGAGCTGGATAAACCGTTCCCATGGCCAAGTTGACTTTTACTTAACCCAGCTAATTAGTGGTCACGGTTGCTTTAAGTCATACCTACACAAATATGGCTATAAATATGATCCGAATTGCGGGGATTGTAATACCCTAAAAGACGCTAACCACATTATCTTCCAATGCCGCAAATATTTGGAAGATAGGAGGGAACTATTCGTTAATCTACAAATCATACCAAGTCTGGAAAATCTTGTTGACAGAATTTTGGAATCAGCTTATCACTGGAGTGTGGTATCAGACATGTCAGGAGACATTATGAAAATGAAACGCATCCTTGAAAGAAACAGAAGAAATACAACAATTTCAAGTCTCGTTGATTAACAGTGAAGACCCCATATAGAACTCTCTTCACCCTCGATGTAATAATATGTGGTAGTCCAGCGGAATGGGGCAATGGCGACAGGGATGGGGCTTTAGTCGGTAAAAATCCGACAACAGGGCTATGGAGTACACAGCTTTGACAAATTTAGCCAACTCACCATCAGATGGCGCGCAACAACTGTTCTATAAAATTCAACATCTCGCGCAATTACAGTGTTGCCATATTTGAATCTTTTCATCTTTCACCCCCTTTCGTCTCTTCTCTATCCCCTTTCCAAAGAAAACAGCAGGTTAATTATAACCCAAGTAAAAAAAATGATATGGAGCCATATAAAGTTATATTTAATTATATATAATCTTTTATGTAATTAGATATAATTATATCCGAAAAATGAGAACGTCTTATTGCATCATATTGTATCGAATTGTATACAATTGTATACAATTTGGTACAATTTGATACAATTTTATGCAATTTGATACAATTGTATCCGAATTTTGTCCTCATCCAATTACATAAAACTATATCTTTTTGTATAAAATTATATAAAATGTTATAAAAGTGGACATAGTTTGATACAATTATACCTAAATATTGACCCTATATTTTTACCATAATATATATGACCATATCAAACAATATACAAAATTATATTTTTAAATAAAAAAAGATATACAATATCTGGAGATCAGACCTGAGGGATTTCAATTACAATTACTTGTAATTTGTAATTGAAATTACAAGTAAAAAGTGTTTTTTGTTAAAATTTTGTAGAAAAATCTGACTGGGATAGGTTGCATAGGCATGGATGCGTATAAAAAGAATACGTCATGTTGGGCTTACCCCTAACTTGTGCTTTTTGTCATTATTTATTTTCCCAAAAATGTAATTGACATTTTTCAAATTACAAATTACTTGTAATTGTTCTTTTTTGAATTACAATTACAAATAATTTGTAATTGTAATTACAAATAATTTGTAATTGTAATTGAGTTTTTTTCAATTACAATTACATGTAATTGTGTAAATGAATGTGTAATTAATTACAAAATGTAAAGATTAACCCCCAGGTCTACTGGATATCCTATAATTTCGATAAATCTTCCATTACTTTTATCCAGATTTACCATGACAGTGCATGAAACATGAACAAATTTTTATTTGTTTTTAGTAATTTTAAAATAGGTTAACAACACTGAAATTTTTAACTTAATAGGATTGTGATATACAACCACAAGATATAAGAGATCAGTGAAGTGTGCGTTATAGTATAGAGAATTCCATATTATAGCTTCAGTATTGTTAATTTTATGGGCGCGTTAGCCATTTTGACTCACGCTCCTAAACAAAAACAAATTACTCACGCACGAGCATTTCGTGTCTTACTCACGCAGACATGAGTATATTAAAAACTTACTCACAATCAGAAAATTCGCACGCAAAACAGTAAAAATTTCTAAAAACATATGATGCAAAAAAAAACTCACACACGAATCATGCACGGGTTATACATTCTTACTCACGCTCACGCGCGAATTACTTTGGTATAGTAATTATTACTCATGATCACTTGTGAATAACTTCACTCACGATCGTGTCATGCGCCAATCGCTAGTAATTACTAAATCTTAAACTAGTTCAAAATCATTTTTAATATGCATACGGTTTTAATACAATACGGTTTTAAAAGGACCTTATATATTTTTATATAAAATCACTTTGAAAAAATTGCTAATGTGGGATGATATATAATTATAGATGATTTTATAACGAACGTTATATCGTTATATATAAAAGAAAGCATAAAATATTGTAGATATGAAACCATACTAAGTTATATATGGGTTCATATCCGTCAATATATAATCATATATAACACCTATTATATAACATTTCTTAAATGGCTCCATATATAGTTTTATATTATTATGTGTAGTGTCATACTAAATTATATATAAACGTATATGTAATTATATATTTTATATGTTACATTGTGTACTTATATATAGCACATACACTTATATGTAGGCCAGTATGTAATAATATAAAATCACATATGTCTCAATATTAAAACCTTTGAGGAAAAAATATTTAATATAGGACTATATAAAAGTCTATATGCTTCAATTTAAAAGCATATGTGGCCATATCTAACTATAAGTTACTATATTTAATTACATAAAATAATATATGATTATATCAAAACTTTTTTACTCGGGAATGAAAAATTTCCTGAGTGTTTTTTTTTTTCTTAAAAAATAAAAAAACGAGGCATATCGAAGCCAAGTAGAGAGGAGCATGCCCTTCTGCTTAAGTCGTCGTTGCTGTAGCGAGACATAAGAACAAGACTAGTGGTCTTCTTATATAATATACATCACCTGGAGAACGAGAAGCATGAATTTACGCGACTTAAGTCCGCGAATTTGGTTGCCAGATAACCATGCTTCCTAAATTAAAGTCACATCCATATTCTCCTTCACCATAAATCGCAGCAGTGCACTATTCGCTGGCTCGCAGCTGGCTCGTTGGAGGAATCATTTCAAGAGACGCAGTAGGCGTCTTTATCCAAAGGTTACTTTCGTCTGCTTTTATTCTCGCCCGCCCTCTGAAGATTCTACAATCATCAGAACCAGACGGCTTCAACCTCTACCACTGAAAGATAAATCCTTACCTTATGGGTCGTTTCACAAGGATCATTATCAGTGGTAACGATGTCGCTACTTATACTAGCGAAAGTTCTTCGAGATCTTATGTGGTGTTCAACAGTTTCATAACCCCGTTTATTAATACCCCTATGCTTTATGCGTCAACTAGTATCCTCAGTATCGGATCTTTCAAGAACAGCAATCTGCATTGTTGGGAAGACCAGCTCTGTTGGCAAAATCACCGCCAATTTTTACCTACGACAGTGCTAAGTGAAGTGGAAAGTAGTGATGTGGTATTATATGTTGGTTGGTTTTATGCGTTTCGGATCCCTCAGGAATTGCCTAGTCCCTTCCTCGTTCATTAGAGTGGTTATGAAGATTATTTTTGTAGCAGTTTTCGTGGCTTTGTTCCGATTTTATGCTTTAGTGTGTGGCCTGGCTTTCTAGTAATGTATTAATATTTCCGCCCACGCCCTTTTCTCTAGGGACAAGCCAGCTGTTTTAAATACCGATTTGAGATCTTGTATCCTGCCACCCTTTATCTGTCATCTGCTGGCAGCGGACTAACATTACGACTTACTTATATACTTACTAGTGGTTAAAAAATAAGTAGTTACCAAATTCACATTATCTTTATAAATAAATAAGAAGTCGCACGTAAGCTAGACTGCTTATAAAAACGGCTTCGCCTAACAAAAATAACTAGTACTGACGCCGAATTATAAGTAGTAAAAATTTTAGTTTCATTATATAACCACTTATTTGGTAATGAAAGATTTTGCTGGGTATATATATATTTGCAAACTATTAAAGAGTAGTTTAAATTAAAGAGTTGAGTGTTAGGATCAGTCAAAAAATCATGTTCTTAAGATATTTTTGGCAGCCATACAATTTTTCTGATAGTCATAAGATTTCTTATTTTAGACATTTTTCAAAAAATCTTTATCTCTCGTAAAATTTGCATATGCAATTTCTAAACGGAAATTTCCGATATTGGATCTAAAAAGTAGTTTTCATTAAGTGTTATATATCATCATATGAAATCAAAAAAGCCGTAACCCTATTAAAAAAAATTAATATGGAGCTCTATATGGTAATATATATCTTAATGCGATCCATATACCATTTCATCCGAAAAATGGCCCGATATAATTGCGTCAGTTGGTTCTCACTTTTTATCTAATTGTATCAGTTTAGATCTAAACTGATTAGATTTTATATTAAGCAGATGAAATTTTATCTGATTTTTGACCTGATACAATTTTATGGGTTTATGTCGCATGGTATTAGTTTAGATCCAAATAGATACATTACTATACAAACTTGTATAGTTATATCTGAATTTTGACCTGATGCAATTATATCTGCTTCAAAACTTTGATACAATTATATAAGGCAAATGTCGGATACAAATATATTTTATTTATATAAAATTGTACCAACTAGGATCTAAACAGATACCATTAGATATAAACCGATAAAATTGTATCAGGTCAAAAATTGGATATAATTTCATCTGAATAATGTATAATTTTATTAGTTGAGATCTAAACTAATACAATGAGATGAGAACTGATAAACAACTGATACAATTACATCGGGCCATTTTTCGGATGAAACAGTATATTTATATAGATATAACTTAATCGCATTTTATACGACTATATGTAACTGTTTTTACTCGGGAAGTTACATTTAAAAAAATTTACAGGACACGGAAAAAAAACTTCCTAATTTTAAAAAATAAACCAAATTTTTTCAACATTTTTCAACATTAAAGGTACGTATATTACGTAAATTTCGACTGTAAAACATTAAAAAGTTTTCAAACAAAAAACTTTTGGACAGCTTTGAAACTCATGTTTGCCCTCTAAATAACAATTTGGCCCGATATGTTTAGAACCGAAAGTTATTTAATTTTGTCCAAATTTTATCGAAATCTTCAGGAGCCCCGAAAGAGCCTCTCCTTGTTAGCTAATAAACAAAGCTAATCAACATCCCTTAATGTTTTACCTTTATATTATTCTTTAGTGCTGAATGCTTTAAGTGAACCTGTTGCTGGTTGGGTAGATAACATAAACGGACCAGTAGCTGGTATGGTTGCTATAGCTGCTGGTGTTTTACCAATCATGCAAACGAAACCAGATTTAAAACTAGACAGTGTACCCATTGACATGGTAACAAAATTGACAGTTGTTGCGGCTTACAAACGTGGTATACAAAAATTAAAGTTAGTTTTTCAATTTCAAAAGCATAACAAATCAAAAGTATTGAATATTTCCTCTTCTATTCTTTAAAATTTTAGAAATGAAACAATTCCAGATGATTTAGAAGTTATAAACTGTGCTTCAGGCGGAATTTTTAATATAACAATGGATCAGGGTATAAAATACTTCCTTGTGGCTATTAAGGACAACCCATTGGAAAATTGTATATGGAAATTTGATATGCCTTTATTTACGCCATGTTATTATACTTTTCTTTTTTACGTAAGTTACAAATTTAAAAATTATACTTTTGTATAAGAAAAGTTTTTATTTTAGATGTTTCTTATTAATATACCAGCAGCAATTGTGGTAGATAGTCTTCTTCCTTTAATAGGTAAAGATGAGTTATTAATGAAAATTACACGTCGAATTGTTTATACTATGCAGGCTCTTAGATTTTTTGCTACGAAATCATATAATATGAAAAATTCAAATATGATTAATTTGGAAAGCTTTATACCAGATAGTGAACTGTAAGTATAATTAAAGAAAAAAAACCTAATGTACCTACACTCATAGAAATAAATCTGTAAAAATAGGAGAAAAAGTTACTAAAAGTTAGTTAAAAATTATACTGCAGAAAAAACTGCTAAAATTAGCAGATTTTTTTACTAAATACTAGTAAAATGAGAACAGCAAAATTAAAACTGTTAAATTTACAGAATTTTAGTTATATTTAGGCTAACTTTTAGTTAATTGAAAATAGCAAATTGTACTGTAAAATCTGCAGAAAATTTTGCTAAATATTTGTAGACTAAAAATAGCAAAAATAAACTGTTAAATCTACAAAATTTTGCTATTTTTAAGCTAAATTTAGTTGAATGCAAATAGCTGCCTTTTCTGCTAAAATCAGCAGAAGTATATGCTAAAACATTTTAAACTGCTGTTTTCAAAAGGCTCGATTTTTATTTGCATTTAAAAAAAATCGAAAAAAAAATTTTTTAGGCTACTAATTATTTAGCAAAATTTTTTGCTGATTTAAGCAGGTTTCTATTTTCTATTCTCCATTTACAAAAATTTAGATGAAATATAACTAAAATTCTTCCTATTTAACAGTTTTATTTTTGCTGTTCCTATATTACTAGTATATAGCAAAAATAATCTGCTAATTTAGCAGTTTTTTCTGCAGCATCGTTTTTAACTAATTTTTAGTAGTTTTAACTAAATTTTTTTACGGACTTTTTTCTATTAGTGTAGCGAAACCTATAGAATACCATTACATTTAGCGGAAAAGCTCCTGTTTTTAGGCGGGTTAAAGAATACAGGGTAAATTCTTTGTTATCAAAGACTCAGAGAGTTTAATTTTAGTTCAATATTTCACTGTTGATAACCCGAGAACCTGATAACTGAGTAAAGGTTTTTACCAAGCTCAAGAGAAACCTTACAATTGCTTCATCAAATCAGTGTGTCGAGAAATTTGGGTCACACAAAAAATTAAAAACGAATTTCAATTACGAAATTGATTTTGAAACTACAAAATAATATTACTACACTCAAAATAGTTTGTAGTTTAAATTAATTGAAAATGTAATTTTAAATAAATGAAAAATCATTTGAAAACCGGTCTACTAACTTTTCATTTAAATCAAAAGAACTTTTCATTTATTTTTAAATGTTAATAAATAAACTACAAAATCCGTAAAAACAATGATTTTTCATTTATTTCGTTTTTTTAACTTTCAAAAAATTAACTACAAAATCCGTAAGAATAAATGATATTTAGTTTATTTCGTTTTTTTAACTGGCCTAGAAATCGAAAAGGAATTCTTTTTTTAAGAAAACATTTTAAATGAAAATATTAACTGTAACAGCAAATCCGTATTTACATGTAATTTATTTTTTAAATAAAAGACAAAAACAGTTTAAAAATATATCTCTTTGTATTTTAACTGTATAATCATTTAAAAATAAATGTACGGAACACTTTTTAAATAAACTACAGTCAGTTACTGTAATAATATTTTCAGTGTAATTACTACAAATTAATTGAAACTATTAAAGCAATCAAATATTTGTAAAAAAAAAATCAATTTTGCTTTAAACAGATGCTTAGTCTAAATAATCTAGGCTAATAACACAGTCAAAATCGGGATGGGATGAAACCAACGGGAAATGTTATATCGGTCAAAAAAAAGTTATACGTGTCCCGGCGTTTTGCTGGGTCACGTCTAGGAATCGAGATATATCGATTTGAAGTTAGTAACTATCATATAGGAGAAATTGTCACATTTGGTGGTCCCGTGTAAATAAGTTTAGATCTGACCAGATCTTTTTAGTTCTCAATAGATATGATTCAATCTAATTAGATCCTGTACCAGATCACATCAAATATGATCAGATATGGCATATGTGATAATACCTTATGGCAAGATCTGATAAGATCTAGTGCCAAATTTGTTCAAATCTAAAGTGATCTAGACAAATGCGCAAGATATGCCTAGATCTGATCAGATCTAATTAGATCTCAAATTTGTCCCCAATTTTGAGATCTAATTAGATCTGGTAAGATGTGCTGAGATCTGGCCAGATCTGATCTTTTTTACACGGGGTCTTTTTTTTGACATAACTCGAGAACCACTAGTCCGATTTTGCTCAAACAATTTTAAAAAAATTAAAAATTACAATTCCTTTAATCTGTTCATACAGTTTTGCCGGTAAAAATAAATGTATGAAGAAAAAAAATATTTTTTGCCCAAAATATTATATTTTTTTTTTAAATTCATAAAAAATCCAAAACGGAAAAAAAGGCAAGTCGTATTACTTTCACGCAAAGTCACATAACCTTTAAACAAAATGAGACATAGATCATGAAAATCGATTGACGGGTTTCGCTTTCATTCACAATTAAGTGAAGGTATCTCATTTTGACAAGAATATTTATTTTATGTTTCAATGAGTTTGGATAACATTTATTATATATTATTGATCAAAGTCGCCTGTAAAATTAAAAATTATTACAGGTGACTTTGACATTAGGCTCCAAATTGTTGCCTTCTTTCAAAAGCTGGGCAAGTTTTTCTGCTTCACGTTGAGAAAGGTTTAATTCTGCAACAATCTTGTCCATTCTTGCTTGTGATATTGGAATTATTTTGTTCGATGGGCCGGCTTCTGGTGTTGGTTTATAGGTGAAATCCGATTGATCCATTGTTTCAATAGAAAAAGAAGTTTCTCTGTCAGGACTTGGAAGCGGTGGAATTGGTATTTCATCCGAATGTGGTAGAGGTATTTGTGCACTTCTAACAGATATGTAAACTCTTCGTTTAAGGCCTTTACGATTTACTCCACATATTTTGTTTGCGCAAGCGTAACAGTTATCGGAATTGTGCTCTCCTGGATCAGTCCAAATCATTGGTACACCAAAAGAAAGTGAACTGCGTTTCCCTTGGATCCACATGTTAAGAGCATTGTAGCACGTTTTACAAATTTTGTCTGGGGCCCACGAAACGCCGCGAATTATTTCGGAATCAAAATAAAGTTTAAAAGCACGCTCCACTTGCTCAGTGAGTAATGCAGTATTTGTTGAAAAAGCTCTTTTGCCACAAACGTAACAAAATAAATTGATATTTTCTCGACAATTTGCACTCATTTCGGTTTTATACTTTTATTACTTTTTCGTTACTTTAAAAAAATCGTACTTTACGCGTTCGGAGACACTTGTTGAATGACAAAAATTGATCAATGAACACCTATAAAAACTACGTAAGTTTCAATATTTTACTGAGAGGTACTTATGAATTGGCGCATCTTTTAAGGGTGGCTATATACCTGATTCGTGTGCGTTTTAAATTTTTCGAAACGTTCTAAAACATGACCACTCATAAATGTGGGTGCAATTTGTGTAACAAAATCATGCAGGTAGCCAACGGAAAAAACCCAAAATAATTAAAAAAATGCACTTTCCTTTTTTCCTTTTAATTGTCCACGCACATTTATGACATGACCGTTTTTTACTTTGTTACCGCTACCATAAAAATCAAATAACTTTTTGTTTATTACTTTTTTTTTAATATTTTAGGCAAAAAATATTTTTTTCTTCATACATTTATTTTTACCGGCAAAACTGTTGAGTATATAGAAAAACGTTATATGAACAGATTAAAGGAATTGTAATTTTTAATATTTTTTAAAATTGTTTGAGCAAAATCGGACTAGTAGTTCTCGAGTTGTGTCAAAAAAAAGACAACTAAAGGTGACAATTTCCCCTATATGATAGTTACTTACTTCAAATCGATATATCTCGATTCCTGGACTTGACCCAGCGAAACGCCGGGACACGTATAACTTCTTTTTTATCGATATAATATTACCACGGTAGTTTGAACCCTTCCCGATCGGTATCGGTGATATCTGAGCATTCCTAAATTTTTTCTTGGATATTTTAAAGGCATTTTTGTTGGGATTTTTCCTAATATTTCGGATAATGGGTCATATTTGAGCCTCATTAAGTCTCATGGTCATACCAGGTTAATGCTGATTTTGAAAGTATGTAAACTTTTTATACTTCTCAATAATTTTTATCAGTATATTATGGATTTTGTCAGTAACTAAATAAATTTCATACAATTTTTTTCTGATTTATAATATGTTTGCACAAGTTCACGGACATTCAAGGAGGTTTATCGACCCATTTTGAAAATAAAGTCACTTATACAAAAAAAGAATGATTCGTACCGACCACGAGCAAAATAAGAAAAATAATTATTTATTAATATTCTTTAGAATGCGTTACTAAAACAGTCCCTCCAAAATTGGCTTGATTACACGTTGAATGTCGCAAATACGAAGATATCCCAAAGAAAAAGCCTATTGATTCTAGACAGGATCGGTCCATATTTGGACCTATCGCCCATATGGACTATATTTTCGATTTTCTCTTTTATGATTTCATGGAATATTTTGACACAAGTCTGTTTTAACCCATTCAAATTTCGGATCCAAACATTAGTTGGCTTTAGATCAGACTGGTGTAGGGTATTATATAGTGGGCATGCCCGACTTTAACTTTTTAACTCGTTTTTTATATGGAGTACCTATAACAGTTTTTTTCACGCGAAATCGAAACAACTTACTTTGCTTAAGAAATAAAAAGATGATCGTTTCGGGAATTTTTCAGTTCCTCATCATCAGTTCTCTTTAGAAAGTTTTTGGAATAACTGCAATTGTACGACATCGAAATTTCATATTAAACATGAGCTGCTATACCAACTAGATGAGAAAGCCAGTAAAAAAAATACAAAGGGTGGTCCAAACGAAACGCACGATGTTAATTGTAAATAAAACAAAAGATTTGCAGAGAATTATCTTAATATTTTTTTTTTTATGATAGAAGCATCTATGTCAATTATGTGTGAAACCAAATATCGGCCAAATGCTCGCCACGGCTTCGGTTGCATACCTCTCCGATGGTCCATATTTTCAATGGCTCAGAGACATAATTGCGGTTCAATATCGTTAATGTGCCGAATTATCTCTTTCTTTAGCTCTTGAATTGTTCTTGGCTTATTGACGAACACTTTTTCTTTTAAATATCCCTAAAGAAAGAAGTCTAACGGTGTCAAATAACATGATCGTGGCTGCCAATTAACATCGTTACGACCTGAGATAACACGGCCATTGAATTTCTTGCGCAAAAGAGCCATTGTTTCATTGGCTGTGTGGCAAGTGGCACCATCTTGTTGAATGCACATATCGTCCAGGTCCATATCCTCAATTTCTGGCCACAAGAAGTCCGTTATCATCTCGCGATAGCGAACACCGACGACGAGTCGAGGTTGACGGCTCTTCTGACACACTATCGCGAACAACAGCAATGTTTTCCGCAGAACGAACTGGGGGAGCATTCACAGGTGTTTTCACATTTCCTACAGAACCGGTTTGCTGAAATTTACGCAAGATTCTCCCGATTGTGGACACATTTGGTCGATTATGCTGACCAAAAAAGTGCACGAAATGCATTCTGATTTGAACGCCCATTTTCGTAAAAGGCTTCAACAATCTTAACGAGCTGCTCAATTGTATACCTCTCCATGGTTGAATTTGCCAAACACTGAAACACAGAAATGTCAAATTAGGTTGGGCAAAACCTTAACGATAAGGTGTGACTCACAATTAGCATCGTGCATTGTGGTTGGACCACCCTTTATAAATAAATGTTTTCTAGTTTTTTGCAAGCGTAACAAATAGGTTCTTCAAAGTAGTCCGAATTTTGCTCCTCAAGGCGGGACCGTATTGAATATACTACGACAACATCTGCACCACATTTTAGATAAATTGCATCATGTTTAGAGGTCTGTTGTTTTGACAGATCTAGCAATGTAGTGACATCCATTCATGTATAAACAACAATAGAAAATAATGTTTTCTAAAGTGTCAGTAACATTTAAATTTACACAAGCGTAAAATTACAAAAAGTATCCATTAAGACGCACATAAAATTTTTTTATCAAAATCTAATCAAATTAGTCCTGCCATATATCCTTTATCTTAAAATCTTCATAAAACCTGCAAAAATTATCTGGTTGCGATGAAATTTAGCTCGTGAATTGATATTTTCGGGTCTTTTTTGTCCCTTTTTAAAAGGGGCCAAAAAATTCCTTTTCATTGAAGAGTTAGAGGGTTAGAATGTTTCACAAAAATGTTCCTTGTAGTGTTTTACAAAAGTCCGCTCAACACATCCTATACCTAAAATGGAAGGTTCACATGGTTTGAATACTAAACATTCTGAAATGTATGAAATTTGTGTAAAAATCATGAATGTAGGCATTTCAAAAAATCCATTTTTTTTTAATTTGTGGTAAAAAATAGTAACTAATTTTTTAATGATCTATTACATAACAGTATAGAAAATTTTTAATCAGCGATATTGCGAACACCGTTCCTCTACTTGAAATTTACACTCCATATTCGTACCCTGTGGGAAAAGGAACCGGTCACCGGACACGCCAAGTGACCGGTCCTTGGACCGGTTCTTTTATATGAAAAGGACCGGCAACTTTTACATAGGCTTGTCCTAGGAAGGAGTCAATTGCCCCTTGTGACGTGTCACAGGACCGACACAAAAGAACCAGTCACAGGACTGAAGCAAAAGAACCTGTCACAGGACTTAAACAAAAGAACCTGTCTGAGGATTGACGTAAATAAATCTGTCGCAGGACTAACCCAAAAGAACCTGTTACAGAACTGAAGCATAAGAACCTGTCACATGAATGACACAAAAGAACCAGACAAAAAAAGCATTTCAAAGTATGCAAAAACATTCATTTTTGTCAAAATATGAAACTATGAAACGATGTCATTTTGTTCTAAATTTGATGATTCGGATAAATTTTTGGTCAACATTAGTTTTGGACTATCGAAAAAAACCATGCATTTGCGTGGAATACCTTGCCATATTAAGTAAGTTTTAACAGGAATTAAATTCTACAAATTTTATTTGTTTCAGTTCAGTCAAATGCTTAATTTTTATGAAGTTTTAAAGTTATTTATTGCAGACAGAAAATTTAAACAGAATTTCGAAAAAGTTACCTCAATTTGTGAACTTGATTTTAACTGAAACAAATAGCTGTAGAAGTTTAATTCATGCCATTTAATTTTTAAAGCATTTCAATTTTTAGTTTCTCGAATTTAATGGTTAGTTCAAAAGCAAAATTTAAAAAAAATCCTTTACTACGAAATTTTAATGGACGATATTTCCAAGAATAAAAAAGCTTTCTAAAAAATTAAAAAAGCATTTTAAAGAAAAATAAAATTCGGAGTATTTTGATAAAAAAAAACGTGGGCAAATCTGCAGTTTATGGGGTTTCGGCAAAAAAAAAAATATGACCCCCACTGGAATTAAAAAAGAAAAAAACCGTAATTTAATTTCGGGCCTCCCGTTTTTTGTCCCCCCGGGAGGCCCATGGGGACAAAAAACGGGGGGACATAGTAACATGTAAGTGTAGGTACTCAAATTAAAGGAAATTGTCTCACGATTCCAAAAATGTTCTTTTTTTATATCCATAAAACGTAGTTTTCACAGACGCCAGATTTAGGTTTAACTCACAGTTTGTCTTTAGAAAAGTATAGTTTAGTCCCCGTGTCAGACATTTTTCGAAACTTAAGTTTCCTGAAATACTCACATCATACTCAATAGTGCGCCCCACTGTGCATACAAGAAATATTTTTGCAAATATTTATACCCTACACCACTATGTGGTCAGTTTATTATAAGTTTGTGCTGATGTTTGTAACACCAAAAAAGATTGATCCCAGACCCACCTTATAGTATACCGATCGGGTTAGAATTTTTTTATTATTTCGATTTAACGATATCCGTCTGTCTGTCCGTCCGTCTGTCTGTCTGTCTGTCCATGCATTCTTGTGAGCACTCTACAGGTCGCAAATACTAAGATATTTTGATGAAACTTGGTACACCGACTTATGTCGGCCCAAGGACGAAGCCTATTGATTTTGGTGAACATCGGTCCATGTTTAGACCTAGTGCCATATAAGGGTCCTACTAAAATTATATGGTTTATACGCTGCAGGTCGCAAATATTAAGATATTTTGATGAAATTTGGTACATAGACCTACTTTGGCCCAAGAACGAAGCCTATTGATTTTAGTGAACATCGGTCCATGTTTAGACCTAGTACCCATATAAGGGTCCCCCCAAAATTGGCTTGGTTACAAACTGCAGATCGCAAATATTAAGATATTTTAATGAAATTTGGTGCGCTGACTCACATTATAGAAAATTTTGACACAAGCCCCATTTTAACCCATTCGAATTTCGGATCCAAACATTAGTTGGCTTTTACCCAGACTGGTGTAGGGTATTGTATAGTCGGCATGCCCGACTTTAACCTTTTCACTCGTTTGTACATAATTATGTGCCATATAATTCCCATACTTTTTTTTTATTAAACTATATGCATATATAGAAAATTTTTAGTATAACAACCAAAAGCATTGCAGTTCACAAACAAAACAAACACATATTCAGACTCCAAATATATAAACATGACATACACACACTTTTTTACAATTTCATATTTTTTTTTAAATTTTCAATTAATGTTTTAATTGTATTATTACTACTTTAATCGAAATATGTTTCAATTAATCGTATACAATTTTTAGTAATTAATAGTATCATTTGAGTCATAGGTGCAAAATTAATTAAAATTTTAATTGATATAATCAATTTCGTTGTTAAAATTCGTTTTTAGTTTTTTCTGTGTTTATTACCAACACTGGTAATAAACAGTTCAAGTTTTTCTTTCTGCTTTACTTCTTTGTTAATATAATCATATATATGTATGTATATATTCCTCTAACTCCCACTGGAGCATAGGGCGCCAATAACAGCAGATCGCCATCTGACCCGATTTTGAGCGATAGATCTTAATTCGTTCCAAGATACACCTAGTTCGTTCATTTCGGATTCTGTTGAACGTCTTCA
Source organism: Leucophora obtusa (assembly GCA_949987735.1). Lineage (NCBI taxonomy): Eukaryota > Metazoa > Arthropoda > Insecta > Diptera > Anthomyiidae > Leucophora > Leucophora obtusa. The sequence goes on along the minus strand of OX465298.1, from coordinate 52,640,376 downwards.
TGTTGTATGGGGCCTAGCACTTTCTCTTCCATCTTGATTAAATGGATTCCATCTAATAGCTTGCTTTGAGACATTATCATCGTTGCGACGTAATGTGTGTCCAATCCACTGCCACTTTCGTTTACGTATCTCCGTTGCTACCGGCATCTGGTTTGTTTTAGCTAGCAACTCGATACTCGATATTGTGCGGGGCCAAAAGATACGCAATATTCTGCTTACGCAGCGATTTATAAAAGTTTGAAGGCGTTTTGTTATGTTGTTCGTAACCTTCCAAGTTGTACATCCATATAAGAGCACTGATTAATATAAGAAGAGCAAGAAAAATACTCCGTACAAATAGTAGGGCTCAACATAAAATATGCGAGTCTTATTTTTATTTTTAAATTTAAAAATAAAAATAATTTTTTCGACCTTTAATTCTACAATGAAAATTTTTATTTTTTTCTTGTTCGAGGTCCATTATTTCCATACTATAAAATAAAATAGATAGCTTTTTCAAAAACTCCGCCATTTTCCTCCATCAGGATATTCTTCTAACAAATACTTCACAGAGTTTTTACTTTCAAAATATTCTACGCCTTCAGGAATGAAAAGACGATCATTTTGGGGATTTTTCAATTCAACATCATCAGTTCTCTTTAGAAAGTGTTTGGAATAACAACAAAAACTTTAAAAATATTTTTTTCATAGGTTATGTTTGTAGAACAGTTTTTGCCTTGGAAAATATTATGTTTAATTGTAAAAATGTTCAATTCAGTTGCAGAAATTTTTAAAATCAATTAATAAATAGATTAAAATAGAAAAAAAAAATATTAAGTCGATAGTTATTGATAATTAATTGGTAATTATCCAGTCAGAAATCGCCAGTGGTACTAAAAATCAAGCACTGGCATACCACTGGGTAACCACGTTGTTAAAAATAAATGACTGGCAGAACACTCATTTGGGACGCTTTGCCAGCATTTGCAAAAAGTGTTTTGCCAGTATTTGTTTTATAAAAATTTCGGTGGTTTATAAAAAAACCACTGGCAAAGCATTGGCTTAGAGTGGTATGCCACGGTTTGCAACCATGTTTATCTAGTGCTACCTAGCCAATGCTACCAGTGGTACAAAAATCAATTCACTGGTAGACCAATGATTTTATAAAAATGCTGACGCTTCGTTAAAAAAGGTTTGTAGTCAGAAGTTTCCGAGTTCAAATCCGGTTGCAAGCAAAACATTTTTTTTGGAATTTTTTTAATTTAAATTTTTTTTTGTTTTATAAAATCAATTTTTTTGTTTGTGGGAAAGCTCCTTCAAGACCAACTTTTTTTTTTGCTCTCCCAACGCTGGCACATTAGTTACAAAAAATTGTTTGCCAGTACATCAATCTGACGGCCTGGGTTCAAATCACGGCAGGACCAAAAAAAATACACATGAACTTTTTTTAAATTTTATTTTGGAAAATATATTTCCAGACCACCTATTTATTGGTTTTGCCAGCGTTTTGCCAACGTTCAAAAATTTTGTTCCTCCAGTGATTTTCCGGCTCTTTTTAACAGCCGGTCGTTTTGTCTAATAATGTTATCATTTTGGGAATGGGAAATCACTTTTTGCCAGTACTTGTACCACCTGTTAAAGTGCTTTGCCACCGCTTTCCCGTTTGTGTTTTTCTGACTGGGTAATTTAATAGACCATAATTTGAGCATAAATATAAGTCTCTTATTTACTGCGGGTGCGACGTAGAAGATCTGTCTCCCTAATTTGTATACAAAATCCTTATTCTTACTTAATTTCGGTAAAATTAAATACAATTGTAGTTAAAAAAGTGTATATAAAAGCTGTTTTTAAAAATTAACTGATATTGCTGTTATTTTAACTACAAACAATTAATTTTACTGACATAATTCTCTGAGTGTTTAACTTAACCCAACTAATCAAAAAATGGAATGAAAAATTTTAGTTTTTATGTTAAAATGAATCAATTATATTCGAATTAATTATTTTTTTACTTTTTTTAATTTTTTATTTAGTAAAACTTTTGGAATTTTAGAGGAATCTCATAATGTTGACTATTTTAAATATTTCGAGAGTGCTGTAAGTGGAGTTAAAGAGAACATATTTAACCAACCAGCTGCTGCTTCGGAGTCGACCAAGTTACGCTATAAAATATTATCTGTACTTAATAAGACAGTAAAGTTAATAGTTTTTATATTGATTGGAAAATATTTATGGTTTAAGTTAAATTAACAGAATTATGTTGTGTGTAAGATATTTGCAATTTATTTATTTAAATGCAAAGCAAAATTTCTTAAATGCAGTTGATAATATTTTTAATATAAATGGTGATATTTGAAACTCAATTAAAATACATTCGATCAAAATTTAAATACATCTGATATTTTATGCAAATAAAAGCTGTTTTTGTATGTGTAAGGACTTTTCAATTACTTGTGTTGGGTGAAGCTACCCAAGCCCTCAGTTTTCAAAGTAGATTGTGAACACCAAGTATAAACGAAACAATTTTAATTGAATTTATGAACTGAATTCAGTTAAACCGAAAACGAATTTTGTCGTATCGGGTTAGCGTACATTAAAGTTTAAAATGTAATTTGTTTTGTATAGGAATTAAATATTTTTATGAAAATAAAATACAATGAGGAGAAATTGAGAAAATTGTATCATCTTTCTTTAATTTGAAAATAATTTAAACAAAAAGTGATATTAATTTATGATCTATAGTGAAACTAAAGAACATTCATTTAATAAAATACAATGTTTTTTATTAAAGTATAAATGTTCAAAATAAAAGCCCCCTTCGATGAGATTGATTATTAGGAGCTTATATAAAAAATAAATAATTTAAAAAATTATTATTCAGAGGAAGCGAAGCTTAGGTTAAAACAAATTTTCTACTTTTTAAGTAAAAATAAAATCAGATAGGCACACTTAATAATTAACAATAAATATCGATGACGATGTGAGAGCTGTGGTGTAATGGTTAGCGCGTTTAACTGTTACACATGTGGTTGCGGGTTCGATCCCCAGCGACCACAACAATAATTTGGAAAATTAATGTATATGATTTTTGTATCCCTAATACAGTGTCCTCCTTCACTATTCCCATAGCACTTAATCCCACCGAAGTAAAATAATATAATAGGGCTATGAAAAAAACAGCCTCAACAAAAGTTCGCCAACTCACCATCAAATGGCGCCCAACAACTGTTCTAAAATTCAACATCTCGCGCAATTATAGTGTTGCCATATTTTAAGCCTCTCATCTTTCATAATTTGCTATCTCTTCTTTATCCCCTTTCCAAATAAAACAACACGTTAATTAATAGGAAGAATTTAGTGGGTGTTGCTTCTCTAAAAAAAATAAAAAATTCGAATATGAAGTCCAAATTTCAAATTGCTCAAAAGCTATTGAGACATTGTTGAAATAAAAAAGATGTTTTTTTCTTAAAAGATTTTCAGGTTTAACTTTCAATATTGAAATTTTTACATTGCATATTTTTGCTTTATTCAAAAAACATATATTCTTATAATTTCTACTTTCGAATAACACTGCTCTACAAAAAAAAAAAAGGTGAGTGTTATTGCAGTGGTTTAAGGATAATTAAGGGGTGCTGATTTCGAATCTGCAACCAGTTAGTTCAAATTGGCTCTTGGTTTTGCGCAATTCGCGATTTAACTTTTTTTCAATTTTTCAGGGCTATAATTTAACTTTTTCAATTATAGCCCTGGAAAGAACAAACTTATATATGTATCAATATCTCAATAACTTTTCTAAATGTAGTCGCTTAAAGTCAAGATTTTAAAAATTTTAAAGTGTTTTAAAAAAAAAAAAAGTCCGAAGTCCGATTTTGAATATCGAAGCCAATTTGGAAAGAAAAAGTTCCAACATTTTTGTGCTGTCATATTCTGTTAACAAATTATGTGCACTTTTAGAGCCTTTTGTAATTAAATTTAGACTTAAACAAAATTTCCACAAAAAAAAAGATGTTTCCAAAAAAAAAGGTGTTTCCACAAAATAAAAAGTGTTTGCACAAAAAAAAAATGTTTCCACAAAAAAAGTTTCCACAAAAAAAAGTTTCCACAATAAAAAAAAATTTATATAAAAAAAAGTGTTTCAACAAAAAAAAAATGTGTCAACAAAAAAAAAAAAAACAGTTTCCACAAAAAAATGTTTCCACAAAAACAAAAGGTGTTTCCACAAAAAAAAATGTGTCCACAAAAAAAAAGTTTCCACAAAAAAGAAAGTTTCCACAAAAAAGAAAGTTTCAATAAAAAAAAGGTTCCCCAAAAAAAAAAGTTTCCCCCAAAAAAAAAACGTTATCTCAAAAAAAAAGGTCCCACAAAAAAAAAACATCCACAAAAAAAAAATCCACAAAAAAAAAGTTTCCAAAAAAAAACTTTTTCCACAAAAAAAAATATTTCACAAAAAAAAAAAGTTTCCAAAAAAAAAAGTTTCGAAAAAAAAAAATTTTTTCCACAAAAAAAAAATATTTCACAAAAAAAAAAGTTTTCACAAAAAAAAAAAGGTTTACACAAAAAAAGTTTCCACAAAAAAAAATGTTTCAACAAAAAAAAGTGTTTCCACAAAAAAAAAATTGAGATGAGATAAATGGGATGAGCTGAGATTAGATTAGGTTAATGCTTAAGTGCTGCCGACAACCAGGTGTTTCCACAAAAAAAAAAGTTTGGAAAAAAAAAATTTTTACACAAAAAAAAACATTTCCCAAAAAAAAAGTTTCCACAAAAAAAAAAAGTTTCCACAAAAAAAAAAAAGTTTACACAAAAAAAGTTTCCACAAAAAAAAAATGTTTCCACAAAAAAAAAAAGTGTTTCCAGAAAAAAAAAATTGAGATAAATAAATGGGATGAGCTGAGATTAGATTAGGTTAATGCTTAAGTGCTGCCTGGTTATCATATTAACGCCAGGCCTGTTTGTCATAGCAACACGAAAATTTTGTATGGGAATATATAGGAAAATCTAAATGCCATATCTCTGGAACCACTGGGCCAATTTCGTGCAAACTTCACATAAACCATCTACAGACCACCCTCAACGTACCCTGAAATTGAAATCGGTTGACCCGTTTCCGCAGTTAGTGGTGACATCGACATTAGCCATTAGTCGAATCGACCAACATTTTGCTAAATAACTCAAAAATAGCAATACTTACTGCAACAATGTGACCATTCAGAACAAGAGAACAGCTTTGACTAAGAATACAAGAGAATTTAGACCAATCGGTAAAACAAGAAAAAAGAATTATATGTAACTGAAAATCTTCAATTACAAATTGTTCTTTTTTAAATTACAATTACAGATAATATGTAATTATAATTGAGATTTTTCCAATTACAATTATACGTAATTGTGTAATTAATACCAAACGCAATGACCTTAACTACATTCTCAAAACAATTCCGTTGTGAAAACCGAATTTTTTGCCAACCGAATTTATTCAGTTGGAAGAATCGAATTACGAGGATGCGGCAACCGAATTAATTCTTATTTATTCATACACCCAGAAAACAGTCTCAGTTGTAGCCACCGAATTTGTTGCCAATCGAATTCGTGCGGTTACGATAACTATCTTTATATTAAATAATATTTTTGGTCGTGAAAGCCAATATTCGGTTGTCTTATTCAATATTATGTTCCACATAAATATTATTATGTTCCACAAAATTTTATTGAAATTAAAAAACTTTTTTTGAATTTTCTGGTATTGAACCCGGCCATTCAGGTTAATAGTTCACACTCTTAGCCTCTGCACCACAACTACTTTTAATTTTCTTAGCCATATTTACTGTTTATACATATGAGTATTTTATTTTAATTAAAAAAAAAACATATAAATTTTTGTCTTGTCCGGGATTTGAACCCGGAAATCCGGCGTACTAGGCCAACTCCCTACCGACTACACCACAAACACTTATTAATTTTGAAGTCAAATTTTGAATTTATATGATTTGCTTGGAAAACAAATGTAATAAAAAATTCGTTTACCAATACCAATCAATAGTTGTGTGTGTTATCAGTACAATCCACAATTCGGTTGGTTCTACAGAAACTCGACTTTATGGTCATATTTGATTAGGATACCCGTATTTGTAGTTACCACTTTCGAATATTGAAATTTTTTTTTTTTTTTCTTGTATATACACTAAATAAATGGCTGCTTCTACTGCATAAAATTACTAAACTGATACTAATTTTAAAATTGATTGGAGATACCAATAATTTGTTAAAAGGATTGTTTTTTAATTCATTTTCCCTATTTTTAATACCTAGTAAAATATTTATGGTGTAGTATTCACTTATAGGCAACTTCAAATAAAATAACGTCCTGGTAAATTCATTTTAATGGTTTTGATCGAATTCCAACCAATCTTTTTCATGGGTGTATACTTCAATAAACCATAGACAATTTTTAGTACGGTTTTAAAGTATATATTGTAGCTTTTAGAACCATATCAACTTATTTTGTTTAGGTGAAGGGTCTAGGATATAACGGCAATTAATTGGCGACTTCACTTATATACATATTTTATAAATCTCATAAAATCACATAATCGGATTTGCAAAATCTTAACCCATGACGTAAGTTTATATTTCCCTAAATGTATTTCATTAATGAATCACAACTTTTCGGTTAACATTTTCAGAAAATTCAAAAATTTTGGCTAAGTGCACTTACCGGGCGTTCCTAGAAAAACAAAATAAAAACCTGACCTCCTCTAAAATTAAAAAAGAAAATATTTTTTTATTATTGGTTAAAGGGGTACAAACAATTATTTGAAATGTATTGGAAAGAGATACAAACAATTAATGCAATACCAAATAATGATGATCAGTTCATATCATTCAAAATCGTGAATCAGTGATGGGAAAGTTGATACGATAGTACTTTTTTTGATACTATTTGATTCATAAAAGTACCGTAGTACTCCCGGGTCGCATTTGATACTCTTGCATCATCGTTACTCAAGGCTTAGAAAATGCAAATAACAGTCTGAGCATTTTGGCATCATGTGCAAATCACGATTGTGAGTGAACACATCCCGCATTTACTTTATTCCTAACAATAGCTATTAATAAATTCATTTAGCGTAATAAAATATGATAGTGCTTTTATCAGGAATTCTAGCAATTTAAAAAAAAGCAACTGACTGTTTAAAGGCCCAACCATATTAAGCGAAGTTAAATTAAGCAAAAGAGCCATTCCATAAAAATGTTTTGAAGTTGCTTAAGTCAACTTTTGAAAAGTTCCATCTCGATTAAGGCACGATTACACTGAAAATATTATTACAGTAACTGACTGTAGTTTATTTAAAAAGTTATCCGTACATTTATTTTTAAATGATTATTCAGTTAAAATACAAAGAAAAATATTTTTTAACTGTTTATTGTTGTTTATTTAAAAAATAAATTACATATAAATACGGATTTTTGTTACAGTTAATATTTTCATTTAAAATGTTTTGTTAAAAAAAGAATTCCCTTTCGATTTCTAGGTCAGTTAAAAAAACGAAATAAACTAAATATCATTTATTCTTACGGATTTAGTAGTTAATTTTTTGAAATTTAAAAAAACGAAATAAATAGAAAATCATTATTTTTCTAGGGATTTTGTAGTTTATTTATTAACATTTAAAAATAAACGAAAAGTTCTTTTGATTTTAATGAAATGTCAGTAGGCCGGTTTTCAAGTGATTTTTCATTTATTTTAAATTACATTTTCAATTAATTTAAACTACAAACTATTTTGAGTGTACTGACACATTTGTTGTTGTTTCTCATATAAAGTTTTAATTTAACTGCCGGCTAAATTTTAACTGGACATTCAGTTATCGCGCCTAATTTTGTTAATTTCCAATCGAAACTAATGGCACCCAAATTTATCAAATTAAAAACATTTCAAAAATTGTAAAAATTAAAAAAAAACGAGTAAAAAGGTTAAAGTCGGGCATGCCGACTATACAATACCCTACACCACTCTGGTGTATTGTTTGAATCTGAAATTCGAATGGGTTAAAATGGGGCTTGTGTCAAAATTTTCTATAATGTGAGTCAGCGCACCAAATTTCATTAAAATATCTTAATATTTGCGACCTGCAGTTTGTAACCAAGCCAATTTTGGGGGGACCCTTATATGGGCACTAGTTCTAAACAAACCGATGTTCACCAAAATCAATAGGCTTCGTCCTTGGGCCAACATAGGTCTATGTACCAAATTTCATCAAAATATCTTAATATTTGCGACCTGCAGCGTATAAACAATATAATTTTGGTGGGACCCTTATATGGGCACTAGGTCTAAACATGGACCGGTGTTCACCAAAATCAATAGGCTTCGTCCTTGGGTCAACGTAGGTCTATGTACCAAATTTCATCAAAATATCTTAATATTTGCGACCTGCAGCGTATAAAGAGTATAATTTTGGTGGGACCCTTATATGGGCACTAGTTCTAAACATGGACCGGTGTTCACCAAAATCAATAGGCTTCGTCCTTGGGTCAACGTAGGTCTACGTACCAAATTTCATCAAAATATCTTAATATTTGCGACCTGCAGCGTATAAACAGTATAATTTTGGTGGGACCCTTATATGGGCACTAGTTCTAAACATGGACCGATGTTCACCAAAATCAATAGGCTTCGTCCTTGGGTCATCATAGGTCTATGTACCAAATTTCATCAAAATATCTTAATATTTGCGACCTGCAGCGTATAAACAATATAATTTTGGTGGGACCCTTATATGGGCACTAGGTCTAAACATGGACCGATGTTCACCAAAATCAATAGGCTGCGTTATTGGGCCAACATAGGTCTGTGTACCAAATTTCATCAAAATATCTTAATATTTGCGACCTGCAGCGTATAAACAGTATAATTTTGGTAGGACCCTTATATGAGCACTAGGTCTAAACATGGACCGATGTTCACCAAAATCAATAGGCTGCGTTATTGGGCCAACATAGGTCTATGTACCAAATTTCATCAATATATCTTAATATTTGCGACCTGCAGCGTATAAACAGTATAATTTTGGTGGGACCCTTATATGGGCACTAGTTCTAAACATGGACCGATGTTCACCAAAATCAATAGGCTTCGTCCTTGGGCCAACATAGGTCTATGTACCAAATTTCATCAAAATATCTTAATATTTGCGACCTGCAGCGTATAAACAATATAATTTTGGTGGGACCCTTATATGGGCACTAGGTCTAAACATGGACCGATGTTCACCAAAATCAATAGGCTGCGTTATTGGGCCAACATAGGTCTGTGTACCAAATTTCATCAAAATATCTTAATATTTGCGACCTGCAGCGTATAAACAGTATAATTTTGGTAGGACCCTTATATGAGCACTAGGTCTAAACATGGACCGATGTTCACCAAAATCAAACTTGTTCGTCCTTGGGCCAACATAGGTCTGCGTACCAAATTTCATCAAAATATCTTAATATTTGCGACCTGTAGAGTGCGCACAAGATTGCATGGACAGACAGACAGACGGACGGACGGACAGACGGACATCGTTAAATCGAAATAAAAAAAAATTCTGAACCGATCGGTATACTCTAAGGTGGGTCTACGACCAATATTTTTTGGTGTTACAAACATCAGCACAAACTTATAATACCCTGACCACATAGTGGTGTAGGGTATAAAAAATCTCAAAAATTTGTACAAGATCAGCGAATATGCCAAATTTTGTTGACTTTTTTGGAATATTAACGTAAAAATAAAAAACTCAAAAATATTTTAATTTTGTTATTTTAATTAATTTTTGTAGACAATTATGTAAAAAACATTCAATTGCTGCTCTGGTAATATTTATTCGAGTTGTATCGAAACAGCGATAATAAGCGTAAATCCAGAGTTTATGAATTTTTTGTTATTACAATAACACAGTACAACAGCCAATCTGGGGGGTAAGAAATTCCAAGTCAGGGTGATGGTACTAGGTCAGTATAAACCCTCAAAGGGTTTGGCGTTCGTATGTGTCATTTTTTTTTTATGACCTTTTAAATTTTTTCCTTATCCTTGATGTTTTTTCGCTTAGTTGTAACATTTTGGCAAAAACGTAGTTTAACATAACTCGAGAACCACTTGTCCGATTTTGATGAAACAAATTTAGAAAAATTTAGAATTACAATTTCTTTAATCCGTTCATATAACGTTTTTCTTTATAATCAACAGTTTTGCCGGTAAAAATAAATTTGTGGAGAAAAAAAATATTTTTTTGCCTAAAAATTAAATTTTTTTTTTTTTAAATTCATAAAAAATCCAAAACGGAAAAAAGGATCAAGTGTTATTAATTTCATGTATAGTCACATAACCTATAAACAAAATTTAACGCGTTCTGCTTTTATTTACAATTAAGTGAAGGTATCCCATTTTGACAAGAATATTGATATTTGTTTTTATTCAAAAAAGTGTCATTTATCGCCTTTTTCATAAATTTTCCCCAATAACTCCAGACTTCTGGCCATAAACTACTAAAAAAATTAAGTAAACATTTTTATAATTTTTTATTTTTATTTTATTTATTTATTTTTATTTATTTTAATAAATATTGCCTAGACTTTTTCGATGGTGGTTGTTCGGGACTAGTGGCATCGCATTCATCGCTATCATCAGTTTCTGAACCACACATAATGTCAATGTGTGACTCCACTGTTGGCCCTTCTGCATCTCCTGAAAATTCTTTATCATCAAGATCATCCTTGTCTTGCCACACTAACTTACTCCACCAGCAAATTTCCGCAATTATTGCACTCGGCGACTTTTTGCCTCTACATCTGTAAGTTTTTGTTTTATTAAAATGAGTTTGAAAAAATAAAAAATCAGTATTACCTCATTTCAAATGGCATAGCAACTTGATGATAGCGTTCACCTTGTTCATCAGATTCGGTAGCCAATTGTTTGCTGAAGTAGTCCAGATGATGATGTTAATAATGGATTTTCAAGGACATGTGGACACCAATTTCCGAGAATGCTCTTAACATCCTTGCGACAGAAACATCGTAGTTGTTAGAACGATGCTTTCCCAACAAGCCTTCTATTACTTCTTTGATTGCCTTCCATGCATTCAATTCAGCGTCAATCAAAATATTGTTGAATGCGTCACTTTTAATCAGCTTTCGTATATCTGGACCATTTAGTACGCCTGATTGGAAAAAATTAATTTGTTAAGATGGAAAATCATGCGAAATGAATGTGATATTATAACTTACCTTCTTTAATTTTACTTTCGCTGAGTCTCGGGTAAATTAGTTTCAAACACAAGAAAACTTCATCTCTTTTGGCGACAGTTTTGATAAAATTCTTAACAATTCCAAGTTTAATATGCAGTGGAGGCAGCAATATCTTCTCCTTCGGCACTAGAGGCTCACGAATAATATTGGCCGTTTGTAACCTGCTGTGCTCTCTGAGTTTCCATCCGTGGCATGCATATTGGTCACCGGAAAATCGTGTGTCCCAATCGCACAAAAAGCACATATATTTTATATAGCCGCTTTGAAGACCGCAAAGCATTGCTACAACTTTTAAATCGCAGCATATGCGCCACATATGTTTGGCGTAGTTAACCATTTTTAAAATATTTTCTAGTGCATCATATGTTTCTTTCGTTTCTGTACTGTAGGCGATTGGAACTGAAGGTTTTTTATTGGTCTTATGCAGTAAAACCGTCTTCAAGCTGAGTTTTGAACTGTCAATAAATAATCTCCAGTCATCTGCTTCATATTTTATTTCCATTGCGTCCATCAATTTTCCTACATCCGGGCAATATGCAGAAGTTTTTTCATCATTCACAAGGAATAAACTTTGGAGTGTTGCCTGACGACTTCGATAAGCTGTGACTTTCACACCGGGTGCCAACAAATTGCTTGATTTCAAAATGGAAGCCAGCTCTTCCGATTTATGCTGTGTTAATTCCAACTTGGCAACAATTGAATCAAGCTTATTTTGATTTATTAAAATTGGCTCATTGGATACTGATGGCTCATATGGGGAATCATCACGTGCATGATATGTCGAAGCAGTCGTACAAGAGAAAATATCTGGGCTAGAAGCTTTTGGCACAGGAATGTGGTCCGAATGAGGCAATGGTGTTGCGGCACTTGCAACACCAACGTAATTATACGATTTTCTTATCCTTTTTGCGGCTCCTTTATTCGCACATGCATAGCAATTCAATGGATTGTGACCTTCGCCAGGATTAGTCCAAGTCATTGGGATACCGAATGGCATACTTTCACGTCTTCTATTTTTCCAATCCATTAGACGGTTGTAGCAGCTTTTACACACTATATTTGGTACCCAATTTTCGTTCACTATAACATTTTGGTTGAAGTACATCTCATATGTTTGAACAAAATCAGTACTGAAATTTCCCCTTTTTTTATGTGTTGAGACATATTGACCACAGCAGTAGCAAAAGCTATTTATATCTGGCTTGCACAGTTCCATATTCTGTTCTCTTTTGTTCACTTTTAAAAAACTGGAGAAAAATCACTTTTACTGTTCGCGTTCGTCGGCACTTGTTGAATGACAAAAATCACAGAACCAGTGTGAGAAAGAGAAGAAGTATAATGACTATGCCTTTTTTTGCTCATGAGTTATGTGTCTTTACGCGAAAGTAATTAGTTTTGGCACTTTTTTCCATTTTGGATTTTTTATGAATTTTTAAAAAAAAATATTTAAATTTTTAGGCAAAAAATACTTTTTTCCCTTCATACATTCATTTTTAACTTCGAAAGTGTTGCACATATAGGAAAACGGTATAGAAACAGATTAGAGAAATTGTAATTCTAAATTTTTCTAAATTTGTTTCATCAAAATCGGACAAGTGGTTCTCGAGTTATGTTAAACTACGTTTTTGCCAAAATGTTACAACTAAGCGAAAAAACATCAAGATAAGGAAACAATTTAAAAGGTCATAAAAAAAAGGTCATAAATGACACATACGAACGCCAAACCCTTTGAGGGTTTTACTATACTGACCTAGTACCATCACCCTGACTTGGAATTTCTCACCCCCCAGACAATAATCCCAAAAATGTTCCATAGTGTAATTAAACTTTACTTTGTTATACCCTACAGGGTATATGTGGTCAGGGTATTACAAGTTTGTGCTGATGTTTGTAACACCAAAAAATATTGGTCGTAGACCCACCTTATAGTATACCGATCGGTTCAGAATTTTTTTTTATTTCGATTTAACGATGTCCGTCTGTCCGTCCGTCCGTCCGTCTGTCTGTCTGTCCATGCAATTTTGTGCGCACTCTACAGGTCGCAACTATTAAGATATTTGGACGAAATTTGGTACGCAGACCTATGTTGGCCCAAGGACGAACAAGTTTGATTTTTTTGAACATCGGTCCATGTTTAGACCTAGTGCCCATATAAGGGTCCTCCAAAATTATACTGTTTATATGCTGCAGGTCGTAAATATTAAGATATTTTGATGAAATTTGGTACACAGACCTATATTGGCCCAATAATGCAGCCTATTGATTTTGGTGAACATCGGTCCATGTTTAGACCTAGTGCCCATATAAGGGTCCTACCAAAATTATACTGTTTATACGCTGCAGGTCGTAAATATTAAGATATTTTGATGAAATTTGGTACACAGACCTACATTGGCCCAATAACGCAGCCTATTGATTTTGGTGAACATCGGTCCATGTTTAGACCTAGTGCCCATATAAGGGTCTTACCAAAATTATACTGTTTATACGCTGCAGGTCGTAAATATTAAGATATTTTGATGAAATTTGGTACACAGACCTACATTGGCCCAATAACGCAGCCTATTGATTTTGGTGAACATCGGTCTATGTTTAGACCTAGTGCCCATATAAGGGTCCTACCAAAATTATACTGTTTATACGCTGCAGGTCGCAAATATTAAGATATTTTGATGAAATTTGGTACATAGACCTATGTTGGCCCAAGGACGAAGCCTATTGATTTTGGTGAACATCGGTCCATGTTTAGAACTAGTGCCCATATAAGGGTCCCCCCAAAATTATATTTTTTATACGCTGCAGGTCGCAAATATTAAGCTATTTTGATGAAATTTGGTACATAGACCTATGTTGGCCCAAGGACGAAGCCTATTGATTTTGGTGAACATCGGTCCATGTTTAGAACTAGTGCCCATATAAGGGTCCCCCCAAAATTGGCTTGGTTACAAACTGCAGGTCGCAAATATTAAGATATTTTAATGAAATTTGGTGCGCTGACTCACATTATAGAAAATTTTGACACAAGCCCCATTTTAACCCATTCGAATTTCGGATCCAAACAATACACCAGACTGGTGTAGGGTATTGTATAGTCGGCATGCCCGACTTTAACCTTTTTACTCGTTTTTCAATTAGTGTAATTGAATTTTTATACCCTACACCACTATGTGGTCAGGGTATTATAAGTTTGTGCTGATGTTTGTAACACCAAAAAATATTGGTCGTAGACCCACCTTATAGTATACCGATCGGTTCAGAATTTTTTTTTATTTCGATTTAACGATGTCCGTCTGTCCGTCCGTCCGTCTGTCTGTCTGTCCATGCAATCTTGTGCGCACTCTACAGGTCGTAACTATTAAGATATTTTGATGAAATTTGGTACGCAGACCTATGTTGGCCCAAGGACGAACAAGTTTGATTTTGGTGAACATCGGTCCATGTTTAGACCTAGTGCCCATATAAGGGTCCTACCAAAATGATACTGTTTATACGCTGCAGGTCGTAAATATTAAGATATTTTGATGAAATTTGGTACACAGACCTACATTGGCCCAATAACGCAGCCTATTGATTTTGGTGAACATCGGTCCATGTTTAGACCTAGTGCCCATATAAGGGTCCTACCAAAATGATACTGTTTATACGCTGCAGGTCGTAAATATTAAGATATTTTGATGGAATTTGGTACACAGACCTACATTGGCCCAATAACGCAGCCTATTGATTTTGGTGAACATCGGTCCATGTTTAGACCTAGTGCCCATATAAGGGTCTTACCAAAATTATACTGTTTATACGCTGCAGGTCGTAAATATTAAGATATTTTGATGAAATTTGGTACACGGACCTACATAAGCCCAATAACGCAGCCTATTGATTTTGGTGAACATCGGTCTATGTTTAGACCTAGTGCCCATATAAGGGTCCTACCAAAATTATACTTTTTATATGCTGCAGGTCGCAAATATTAAGATATTTTGATGAAATTTGGTACACAGACCTATATTAGCCCAATAACGCAGCCTATTGATTTTGGTAAACATCGGTCCATGTTTAGACCTAGTGCCCATATAAGGGTCCTACCAAAATTATAATGTTTATACGCTGCAGGTCGCAAATATTACGATATTTTGATGAAATTTGGTACATAGACCTATGTTGGCCCAAGGACGAAGCCTATTGATTTTGGTGAATATCGGTCCATGTTTAGAACTAGTGCCCATATAAGGGTCCCCCCAAAATTGGCTTGGTTACAAACTGCAGGTCGCAAATATTAAGATATTTTGATGAAATTTGGTACATAGACCTATGTTGGCCCAAGCCTATTGATTTTGGTGAACATCGGTCCATGTTTAGAACTAGTGCCCATATAAGGGTCCCCCCAAAATTGGCTTGGTTACAAACTGCAGGTCGCAAATATTAAGATATTTTAATGAAATTTGGTGCGCACACATTATAGAAAATTTTGACACAAGCCCCATTTTAACCCATTCGAATTTCGGATCCAAACAATACACCAGACTGGTGTAGGGTATTGTATAGTCGGCATGTCCGACTTTAACCTTTTTACTCGTTTTGAATATAATTTTATTCTGTTTATTTAGAAGTTTCTAAAACGGGCTTTTAAGGTCTTATTTTCTCAGTGCAAATAAAAGATTAGCCTACTTCATTGTTTTTATCCAACGTTTCACTGGGTATTCTCCATCATCTTCAGGGACAAGTTTTATTAAATCTTTTTGTAAAATTTCACATTAAGCAATTTTAATTAATAATGTTTTTAATACTCAACGATATTAGACACAAAACTTAATTTAAATAAAAATAACACAGTACAACAGCCAATCTGGGGGGTGAGAAATTCCAAGTCAGGGTGATGGTACTAGGTCAGTATAGTAAAACCATTAAAGGGTTTGGCGTTCGTATGTGTCATTTTTTTTTATGACCTTTTAAATTTTTTCCTTATCTTGATGTTTTTTCGCTTAGTTGTAACATTTTGGCAAAAACGTAGTTTAACATAACTCGAGAACCACTTGTCCGATTTTGATGAAACAAATTTAGAAAAATTTAGAATTACAATTTCTTTAATCCGTTCATATAACGTTTTTCTTTATAATCAACAGTTTTGCCGGTAAAAATAAATTTGTGGAGAAAAAAAAATATTTTTTTGCCTAAAAATTAAATTTTTTTTTTTTTAAATTCATAAAAAATCCAAAACGGAAAAAAGGATCAAGTGTTATTAATTTCATGTAAAGTCACATAACCTATAAACAAAATTTAACGCGTTCTGCTTTTATTTACAATTAAGTGAAGGTATCCCATTTTGACAAGAATATTGATATTTGTTTTTATTCAAAAAAGTGTCATTTATCGCCTTTTTCATAAATTTTCCCCAATAACTCCAGACTTCTGGCCATAAACTACTAAAAAAATTAAATAAACATTTTTATAATTTTTTATTTTTATTTTATTTATTTATTTTTATTTATTTTAATAAATATTGCCTAGACTTTTTCGATGGTGGTTGTTCGGGACTAGTGGCATCGCATTCATCGCTATCATCAGTTTCTGAACCACACATAATGTCAATGTGTGACTCCACTGTTGGCCCTTCTGCATCTCCTGAAAATTCTTTATCATCAAGATCATCCTTGTATTGCCACACTAACTTACTCCACCAGCAAATTTCCGCAATTATTGCACTCGGCGACTTTTTGCCTCTATATCTGTAAGTTTTTGTTTTATTAAAATGAGTTTGAAAAAATAAAAAATCAGTATTACCTCATTTCAAATGGCATAGCAACTTGATGATAGCGTTCACCTTGTTCATCAGATTCGGTAGCCAATTGTTTGCTGAAGTAGTCCAGATGATGATGTAAATAATGGATTTTCAAGGACATGTGGACACCAATTTCCGAGAATGCTCTTAACATCCTTGCGACAGAAACATCGTAGTTGTTAGAACGATGCTTTCCCAACAAGCCTTCTATTACTTCTTTGATTGCCTGCCATGCATTCAATTCAGCGTCAATCAAAATATAGTTGAATGCGTCACTTTTAATCAGCTTTCGTATATCTGGACCATTTAGTACGCCTGATTGGAAAAAATTAATTTGTTAAGATGGAAAATCATGGGAAATGAATGTGATATTATAACTTACCTTCTTTAATTTTACTTTCGCTGAGTCTCGGGTAAATTAGTTTCAAACACAAGAAAACTTCATCTCTTTTGGCGACAGTTTTGATAAAATTCTTAACAATTCCAAGTTTAATATGCAGTGGAGGCAGCAATATCTTCTCCTTCGGCACTAGAGGCTCACGAATAATATTGGCCGTTTGTAACCTGCTGTGCTCTCTGAGTTTCCATCCGTGGCATGCATATTGGTCACCGGAAAATCGTGTGTCCCAATCGCAAAAAAGCACATATATTTTATATAGCCGCTTTGAAGACCGCAAAGCATTGCTACAACTTTTAAATCGCAGCATATGCGCCACATATGTTTGGCGTAGTTAACCATTTTTAAAATATTTTCCAGTGCATCATATGTTTCTTTCGTTTCTGTACTGTAGGCGATTGGAACTGAAGGTTTTTTATTGGTCTTATGCAGTAAAACCGCCTTCAAGCTGAGTTTTGAACTGTCAATAAATAATCTCCAGTCATCTGCTTCATATTTTATTTCCATTGCGTCCATCAATTTTCCTACATCCGGGCAATATGCAGAAGTTTTTTCATCATTCACAAGGAATAAACTTTGGAGTGTTGCCTGACGACTTCGATAAGCTGTGACTTTCACACCGGGTGCCAACAAATTGTTTGATTTCAAAATGGAAGCCAGCTCTTCCGATTTATGCTGTGTTAATTCCAACTTGGCAACAATTGAATCAAGCTTATTTTGATTTATTAAAATTGGCTCATTGGATACTGATGGCTCATATGGGGAATCATCACGTGCATGATATGTCGGAGCAGTCGTAGAAGAGAAAATATCTGGGCTAGAAGCTTTTGGCACAGGAATGTGGTCCGAATGAGGCAATGGTGTTGCGGCACTTGCAACACCAACGTAATTATACGATTTTCTTATCCTTTTTGCGGCTCCTTTATTCGCACATGCATAGCAATTCAATGGATTGTGACCTTCGCCAGGATTAGTCCAAGTCATTGGGATACCGAATGGCATACTTTCACGTCTTCTATTTTTCCAATCCATTAGACGGTTGTAGCAGCTTTTACACACTATATTTGGTACCCAATTTTCGTTCACTATAACATTTTGGTTGAAGTACATCTCGTATATTTGAACAAAATCAGTACTGAAATTTCCCCTTTTTTTATGTGTTGAGACATATTGACCACAGCAGTAGCAAAAGCTATTTATATCTGGCTTGCACAGTTCCATATTCTGTTCTCTTTTGTTTACTTTTAAAAAACTGGAGAAAAATCACTTTTACTGTTCGCGTTCGTCGGCACTTGTTGAATGACAAAAATCACAGAACCAGTGTGAGAAAGAGAAGAAGTATAATGACAATGCATCTTTTATGTGAACATTACAGAACCAGTGTTGCCACATCAATATTTCTCTTTTAGTACAGTAGAAAAATATGAGAGAGTTCGGCTTGTGAGTGTCAATGTTTTCTCCAAATAATGTTGTGCATATCTGGAGCAAATTTTTGAAATTCATACATTTACCTAATTGTGAATAAATGAGAAACGCGTGCATCGATTTTCATGATCTATGCCTTTTTTTGCTCATGAGTTATGTGACTTTACGCGAAAGTAATTAGTTTTGGCACTTTTTTCCATTTTGGATTTTTTATGAATTTTTAAAAAAAAATATTTAAATTTTTAGGCAAAAAATACTTTTTTCCCTTCATACATTCATTTTTAACTTCGAAAGTGTTGCACATATAGGAAAACGGTATAGAAACAGATTAGAGAAATTGTAATTCTAAATTTTTCTAAATTTGTTTCATCAAAATCGGACAAGTGGTTCTCGAGTTATGTTAAACTACGTTTTTCCAAAATGTTACAACTAAGCGAAAAAATATCAAGGTAAGGAAAAAAATTTAAAAGGTCATAAAAAAAAAATGACACATACGAACGCCAAACCCTTTGAGGGTTTTACTATACTTACCTAGTACCATCACCCTGACTTGGAATTTCTCACCCCCCAGACAATAATCCCAAAAATGTTCCATAGTGTAATCAAAGAAAAACGCAAATAAAATAACATTGCAGTGTTGATGATATTAATTAAAACGAGCAAAAATATTTGTTAGTACTCTTGTCGTCGAAAAAGTACTCTTCAAACAATTTTTTGATACAGCAATAAAAATCTAATTTCCCATCCCTAACGTGAATTATTGAATTGAACTGGTTCGCTCACGAAGGACACAACTCTATTACACACACTCATAAATGTTACAAAAATACTAAAGCTGGGTTTCATGCTAAAGGTTTATGAGTTAATATTAGCAAACCCAAAATTTTTTTGTTAGTTTCTATAATATTTCTTGACATTTCCTTTTGTTTAATTGTTATGTTATATTGCGTTTTGGCAGAGATATTAATATACTTGATTTAACTTAAGCCAACTTTTTAATCTTTACAAATGCATATTTTGACAGTTAAAAAATTAACTTGACAGTTAAAAATTTAAGTCTGAACCTACCAAGGTAGCGCCGAAATTATTTTTTATCTGACTCGTATGTTCACAATATTTTATCCTTAAAAACAACCTAAAATTCATATTAAATTAATTGAAAACACAATTAAAAAAAGGACTACTGATTTTTCATTATATTCAAACCATTTTGCTATTTATTTTCAAACATTGTTCAAACAACCCATAAAAGAAAAAAAATAATTGAAAAGTCTTTTAAAACAATTATCAATTTTTAACTGACAAAACGTAAAAAAACGATTTTGTGGTTGGTTTTTTCATATTTGAACGTTTTTTTTTTGTTTGTTTGGATTTTCAAAACACTACACCATACACAACAGACACGTTAATATTTTTATTGGCTATGCTTGTGTGTATGAGTAAAGAATTTCTTGTAATTTGAATTGAAATAATTTTGTATGTAAACAAACTATTTTAACAAAAAAAGAAAACCGAAAATAGTTGAATTTTTTGTTTTAAAATAGAAAACAACGAAATTATTTAAATTATTTTTTTAAAAATAGAAATCTGAAAATAGAATATTTGACTGAAAATAACAACTCCTACAGGCGATACATATTTTTTCTGGTTTGTTTTTTATTGGTTGACAAAAAAAGTTAAACAATATGTTTCAATGTATTTTAATTGATTCTTCAATTGAAAACAAACTTTACCTATTACTTTTTAAATAAACCTCAATCGGTTATGGAAAATATATTGTGAGTGGATGTGTGTTTTTTATTTATAGCATACATACTTAAGGCTCCATTAGTCTTTGCGTTCCGTGACGGTTCTATAATGTGCCGTGCCGGATGGCTACTTTGTGTAGTTAGTCTTTTCCGTAACAACGTATCAGCTGTTTAATGTTGTTTTTCTTAGCAGAGATCTGCGCCAACCAAATTAATCGGATGCGGTGGCTAAATAAAAAAATTGCAGCGGCGGCTTAAAGCTGGCTGTGAGCCAAAAGCTGATCGGCTAGCCAACTTTAAGTTGACACATACAAAACGGTAAAAAAAAGAAAATTAAAAAAATATATACTATTTCTAGATTTTTATCGTGTAAAAAATTTTTGAAGGCTTTGGTGACAAAAATTAGATGGCGGCTCGGCTTAGCCGGTTTAAGCCATTCGTCGCAGATCTCAAAATAGCAGCTGTCAACTCACTGTCACTTAACGGATAACAAAAATTCTGTTTTCAACAGGTTCATCCGGCACGGCACGTTACATTACACACAAACTAACGACTCAAATGCTTTTTCATAGAACAAAAACAAATCAGCTGATTCGTCACGGCACGTTACGTACAAACTAATTATACCTTTACGCAGCCGTTTAGAAATAGAAACAGTGTTGCCACCAGTAAAACAAAAATTACACAGCTGAAGGTAAAAAATTATCCAAAACCGTATGAAGTTACACAAAAAAATTATAATTTTTTTATATTATTTCAAAATAAAGATGCAACCACAATTGACTAAAGCTGAAATCACAATTGTTAAGTTTGCTCGAAATTTGGTTGAATTTTTACTAAAATGAAAAAGCGCCCATATTTGGCCTACCGAAAATTTTAAATTTTCGCTAGTTTAGAAGTCATTTTATGCGTTTTAGTGTGTTTAATTTTTTCATTGTAATTTTTTAATTTCTTTTGTTTGTTTGAGATGTTTTTAATTTAATTGAGTTGGATACGATGAGTTTCGATTGAAAATTAACCAAATTAATAAACATGAAACTTTACAAAAGTTGACTTAAGCTTTAATGTATTTTCCTGTTATCGCTCTTTCACTTAATTCATATTCGCTAAATATAGTTGGGCCTTTACAGATTTTTAAGTTTGTTCGGAAATTTGCTTTATTTTTTACCAAATTAACGAGCTCCCATATTTGACTTACTCAAATTTTGAAATTTTCGCCAGATTTGCCAATTTTTTTTATATTTTTTAATTGGTTTATTGTTATTTTTAAATTTATTTTGTTTGTTTAAAATGTTTTTAACCCTAGAACACTAATGTTAGTCGATTCGACTAACACCACTTACATTTTTGTGCACAGCTTTTTTCTCGACCGATCGGTCTCAATTCCCTTGTATTCTCGGTCATTGGTGTTTGCTAATTTTGAGTTATTTAGCAAAATGTAAGTCGATTCGACTAATGGCTAGTGTTATTATTTCTTATTTATTATTTTTAACAATCGATCTCAAGAGTATTTGTTATTAATATAAATTTTATACTAATTTTTTTACAAAAAATAAAATTTTACAATAAATAAAAGATTTTTTGGTGGTCCAAATATTGATATTTAAAAAATCGGTAACATATATATGTTAGTCGATTCGGCTAATGATTAGTGTTAATGTATAAAAAATAAGATTAGTGTTCCAGGGTTAAATCGATTAAGTTGGATACGATGAGTTTCGATTGAAAAAGATTGATCTTTTCTAAAATTTACTTAAGCTAGATATGGGTGCTTCAGTGTATTTTCATTTCTTACCGTCTGGTTGGATTACTACGACATTTCACACTGTCGGAGCTAAAGTAATTTCGAGCATTAATTATAACGGTCGAGTCCACAGATTAGCTGGGAACCGTGGCGTTCGAATCCAAACTCTGGCATGCGGAAAATTTAAAAGCTTTCCATTTTTTATTTGTGGACCCATTTCAAAAACATAGAATTTTATAATTAGGAATTGAGGGTTTTTAGTCATATGTAAAATGTTTTTGAATTTATAAATTAATAATAATACAACAAAAGGCATAATAAAATTAACTCTACTGCATTGAACTATAGCTTAAATGTCTGAATTATTTCAATATATTTTCATTCTGCCACACTGTTCTAGATTTACAAAATTTGTATCTGACCAAAACCATATCATGTTAGATACAACAAAAAAAATCGCGCTAAATTCACTTTAAATTATTAGAAAAGGACTTTGAAAGTTACTGGTTTCTATTCAGTCATTCGAAGGTCACAATCATAACAAACCCAAATTTCAATATTTCGCTACATTTGCAAATGATCTTCTAAATGTTTCACAGACAAACTCATTTAGTCTACTTTAAATATCGAATGATTTTTATGAAATTTACGCAAATTTCTCTAGGAAGTGAAATTACACAAAAATGTCATTATTCAAAAAGTATCCAACGAATGTGTAAACAGTCCCGTTTTTGAATAATTATTCAAAAAGTGGCAACACTGAATAGAAACCACATTAAAAGTTGAATTAACTTTTAATTAAAGAGATTATAATAGGGTTTAATCGACTTGTGTAGTGCTTGATTAAGCAGTTAAACCGACTTTTACAAGATTAACTTTTTTGTCTAAATGGGGTATTAAAGATAAACCTGCAGTACAAGAGCCAGATTAAAAGTACAGATATTAAATAAAAAATACTTATTTATTAAATAAAGTGCTTTATGTGTTGAGTTAAAATACATATATATGTACATAAATAAAATTTATATGATTGTAAAAAAAAATATGTGTTTTTTATTACATTGCTTTATTTGAAATTTCTAATTATTTTTTGATATGACGACAGCGTTTGTTTAAATCTGCTTTAAATTTCAACAAATGTGTTTTTGTTAAGGTACCAACAATAAGGTAACAAACATGTTATTTGTATTTATAAAATCAATTCTAGGCTCAGTTTCAGTTTCAATTAAAATATAATTGTATTCACAAAAGGTGTAATATTATTTAGAAAATATTTTTATATGTGTATCTTGCTAATGTAATTACAATTTGAAGTAAGGCTGCGAATTGACTTCAGCATGATGAAAATGTCGTTTTACTCGTATTGTTAAAAAAAAAACCCTGAAGATAGTGCAGAAGTTTGCATATCTTCGTCGATGGTTTGGATAATATTTTAGATAATTTCGGTAACGGTATTTTAAGAGTAACGCTATTTCATTTATTTCGGTAAAGGTACCCAGTGTAGAAACGGTAATGATATATCATTATTTTTTGGCCTACCAGTAATGACACCGCCTTACTTTCTGCATTATTTAAAAATATATAATTATGAGTTACTAATAAATACTTACTTTTTTCATTATTTCAAAATAAAAAATAATGTATTACCAATAAAGACTTTTTGTAAATTTTTTTGAAATCTATTTTTAGACTCAATATTTTTTCCACACTGGTAATCATATACGCAACCACATATTTTTCGATTTTTTGTATGTTGATGAGTAAGCTGACTTGTGCGCAGCTAGTCAATTATGTTTTTATCTATCAAATGTTACATGTCGAGATAGTTCAGATGGTAGAGCTATTGACTGGCAATCTGTAGACCCAGGTTGGATTCTCGCACCAGCAAATTTTATTTAAAAAAAATACAATAAAAAATATATCCCCCCTCTATCCTACATGTATCTATTTATCTTGACTATTAACACTATATTTTGTTTAAATTTCAAATTGAAAAATTTGTATTAAGTATAACAAAAAATTGTTAAAATGGTAAAAATCAAAGGTATGTGTATACTACAAAATATAGAAGAAAAAACCTGAAACAATCTCAATGACCATGTCCATACACTTTTCTTTACCTTTCAAAATGCAGTAGCTTGGAAATATATCGTACAATCACAATTTAAAGACAAGTAAAAAAGGCAGAGCTTTATCAGGAAAAGCAAAAAAAAAATGTAGTTATGTATATTGAAACCCAACCATGCTGCAGTTAAAAGCAAAAACTAACATGAACCAGAAAAACCAAATCTTCAAAAATAAACGAAACGAAAAAACGTACAAGTTTATACAATTTTGATGGACAGAACAATAGAAAAAGGGGTGGAATTTTGTAGCTCACAATAAAAAA
Source organism: Leucophora obtusa (assembly GCA_949987735.1). Lineage (NCBI taxonomy): Eukaryota > Metazoa > Arthropoda > Insecta > Diptera > Anthomyiidae > Leucophora > Leucophora obtusa. The sequence goes on along the minus strand of OX465298.1, from coordinate 52,615,626 downwards.
AAAACAGCATCACAAAGAAAAAATAAAAGAAGGCAACCAGAAAGAAAAAAAAAAGCAACAATCACTTTAGGGAAATCTGTAAACGATTGTAGTTAAGACGAAACAAGTATATGTGATCAGGGCGAAGTTAATATAGCCTACATTGGGCCTTTTATAATTCGCTGAATAAAAAATCATGAGCTCAAACCCGCGTTGGGCGCCAAATATTTTGTTTAAGATTCCTTTTGAAATATAATACTTTTGGATGGAAAATAACACATTCCTGCTGATTTCATTGATGTATCTATATTCCTATCCCGGAATAGATAAATTTTTGATACATGCGTCGCTAGAAAACTTTAAAGTCTTCGTCAGGAAATGACTCATATTATTTCATAAAAAGAATGGCTTCAATTTTTTGAAATGTTACAAATAAAATGTTGATCTCATTTACTTAAGTAGAGGTTCGACAAAAGTATATACCAACAAAGTTTTAAACAGAAGGACAATGGTCACAAACAATATGCAGACATAAAGAAACAACTAACTCACAAAATCAATGATTTGCATTTTATGGCATAAAGAAGAAGAAGAAAAATACCAGCAACAAGATAAAATAACATAAAAATTGATGGATTCTTCTTTTTTCATAATCCAACTAGTACTCAACAGTTTGAGTTAAACTACATTTTATCCATCTCGTGCGTCGGTTGTGTTTTCTTTCTTTATCGTACACAAGAGAAGCATACAAGATTCAAACCAAACTATTTTATAGTGTACAGACGTTTGTATGTTTGTATTGTATTTTCATTGAGCTGTCAAGACATGTCTCCCATCAAAATGTCAGTTGATGGAATTGTGTTGTTGCTGCAACAACAATGACTAGGGATGGCAACGTATCGCAAGCCATTATAGGTATACGGACTAAAGTGAATAAATGATATTCTCTGTGCTAGTTGGTAGAACAACCAATCAAAAAGCGTTTTTTGTTTGACATAAAAGGATTTTTTACGACTTTTTCACAAGTGCACTTTTATGTGTTTCTTGTTCTTTTTTTGGAGTTAAAGATTTCTTTACGTATTCGGATTTGTTGCAAAATGGTAGAAATCTTTTAAAATTAATACTAAATAGAGTGGTGGAGTTCGTAATAATAGACGATTTGAAACAGAAGATTTTAATGGGGGATAAGATAAAAGCTAATGCAAATGTTATGAATTTTCCACGACATCGGTTAGTGCAACTATGGTCCTAGTCGGTTATTAAAGCAACACCTCGTCACCTAAAATGCAAAAGCGCTAACAACAATTTTAATTTTTTTTCAAGAGAACACTTTCAGAACAATTCCTTGTGGTAACGGTTTTTTTTGCTATTACGGAATTGTTTGAGGGTAAAATAAAAAACGTTGTAGAATTAAAAATATTTTTCATTTAAAGGGCATATTTTCTTCTCTTGCTTAAAACACGACTACAGACTTATTTCTATATATAAGTTTGAAGTTTTCTAGGCACCCTATTAAAAAAAATTATATTAATTTTAGTATTATATATATATAATTATATGCGAAAAATGAGAACATCTAATTGCATCAAATTAGATCGTATTATTTCTATACTATTTTTCTATTATTTTATTTTTCATTTATATTTTTTTTTCTTCTTTGGGCAATGTCCTAATATCGTAAATGTTACCTTTTTTTTGATCAATTCAATTAATATTACTTATTATCAACAATTATTTTAATTTTTGCATTAAAAATACAAAAATTGTTTTTTCGGACCTTCTATATTTTCATATATTTAGTTAGAATATTCTTCTACCTTAAGTCCAAATTCTAATATGATATTGTCATATTAGATTTTATTTGTTGTTTCAAAAAGGGTTGATCATTTTCATGATAGACAATACAATTGTTTCGTAGACATCACTCTACTCTTCAGATGTCCGCAATAAGAAAATGATAACTTTCTTACTCAAAACGAGACATTACATAAGGTACAAAAAATCAACGAGACGAGAATTTTGTACTTTCGTATATGAACTGTCTGATTTGGTAAAACCAGCTATAAATCAACTCCTTACTTATTATTTTAAAATTTTGTTTTCATAGTATTATCTACCCGAGTAAAACGGGTTATACATTATTTTATATTATTTAATACAATTATGTCTCGTTATATATTGCTTTGTATGGCACTATATATAGTAAGACATAAATTTCGTCTTTTGACCCAATATCTAAATATATCTTTTTACATATGTTGTCATATTTAATAAGATCTCGCCCATGGAATTGAAATTGTAAGACGAAAAATAGCCCAGATTCATGTTTAATTTAATTTAAGATTTTATCGAAATCAATGGATTTTTAATTGGAAAATATTTTTTACAAAAACAAATTTTGATATAAAGTTCAAGTGATTAAAAACAAAAACATGAACACAAAACTGGCAAAATAATTTTGTATAAAATTTGAGTGAAATTATTTGACGGTTACCCACACATTATCGACGTTGAAAATATTATGTTAAAAGAGTTAACACTTTATATGGGATTTCGTACCAAATATCTATAGCAACAACACAAGTCTATTGATTTAAACAAGAAACATTTATTTCCCCTATATAATTTATGTTATAGGCTTGCTTCAAATGAACTCTTAATATCTTAGTAAATTCAAATTGAAATTCATTTTCATTTAAAACGTTATAAATTTACATCGAAACAACATTTTTTTTTTTTAAATTGAATATTGGGTCATATTAATTAAAGTTGGCCAATTCTTCGAAGTAATTATTTTGATTTAGGAATGACGTACCACCAAATTTATCCATAGGCTTAAAGGATACCATAAAATATAAATGAAATTAAAAGAAAAAAATTATCTACCCGCAAGCAGACTAAAATTGTGTAATAAATAACTTAATCACCTAATAAAAAATTCCTCCTATTAGTGAAATCTAGTTTTTTATTCATACATTTACAAATTTAAAACACTACACTATTTACAAATTTAAAACATTTTTAAACGATTATTTCATGACATTTAATTTTATTGAAAAATGTTTCATGTCAAATTTTTTATCACAATTTTAATGCATTTTGCTCATTTTTTTTAAGTGAAAGCCCAAAAATAAAAGCTTCATTTCAACTTTTCTCACTTTCAAAATGAAAATCTCATCTTTAGTGAAAAATCCAGTAATGATTTATGGAAAATTATTTGAAATTTCATATTATTTAGAATTTTTTTATTTTATGGATTATTCTTAAACTATACTATAGCTCGCATAAGTACTGATTAATGTGTAGATACTTTTTATGTATGCAGTTTCACATCAAGACTCGCAAACTTACTAGATTTGCTTAGTTCACACGATACACGAAACCTTACGTGAATCCCCCATTGTTTTTCAGTACAATATTTAATAAAAACACAAATACGAACATTTTTATCCAACTGGACCTAATTGCATCAAATTTTAAATATTAAGATATTAAGGGTATTCACGATGGTACATGTGCATATTTGCAATTTGCTAATTTGCTATGCAAATTGTAACATATCGTGAGCGTCTTTTTTAAGATCAATTGCATATTTACTTTATGAGCTATTTTGTTCACTGCTGCTAACTTTTTTCCTAAAAATATCCCTAAATCAAACTAAAAAATCACTAGAAAATAGCTGAAAATGGTAAAATATCGCTAGATTTGACGAGAAAATAGCTAAATTGGCAACAGTGATTTTGTTTACGTCAAAAGTAAAAATAAATCGTATTTTTGCGAAAATTTGTGAATCATAAAAAAAATAATAATAAAATAAAAAAAATTTTTATGTTAATAAAAAATCACAAACAATTTTTTTATTTAATATCTTATTTTATAAATCATAATATGGCGGCTGATATGTTAAAAACAGATGTTTTGTTTTATTTGCAACTTAGCTTATATGCAAAGTGATTTTTGCTAAAGGTTTTTTTATTGCAAATGAAGAAAAATAAAGCAAATTGCAAATACATACATTTTGTTGTTGTGTTGATGCAATCGTTGTTTTTTTGCAATCATTTGCAACGTTTGCATCGTTTGCAATACCCATCGTGAGTACCCTTATTATTTCATAAAATAATGTCTGGTCAAAATTCGGAAGTCGAAAAGTCGACTTTTCGACTTTTGCATCACAACAAAGTCGACTTTCAAAAAGTCGAAAATTTTCGCAAAAAGTCGATTAATCGATTAGTCGAAAGTCGACTTATAGAACCCTACGTTATTTATTGTTAATTATTAAGTGTGTCTATTTGATTTATTTTTACTGAAAAGTAGAAAATTTGTTTTAACCTAAGCTTCCTCTGAATAATAACACTATGCGACAGTCAAAATCGGGATGGGATGAAACCAACGGGAAATGTTATATCGGTCAAAAACAAGTTATACGTGTCCCGGCGTTTCACTGGGTCACCCCTAGGAATCAAGATATATATTTTTTTTGACATAACTCGAGAACCACTAGTCCGATTTTGCTGAAACAATTTAAAAAAAATTAAAAATTACAATTCCTTTAATCTGTTCATATAACGTTTTTCTATATACTCAACAGTTTTGCCGTTAGTTTAAACTCTTCCCGATCACTGACCCCTACCATTTGTCTCACAGTGTAATTTTCACAATTACTTATTAATTTTTTTTATAAGCTCCTAATAAGCATTCGCATCAAGGTTGCCAACTCTTCAGCACAAAAAAAGGCTATATTTTTGTTTGAAAATGGCTAGAAATGGCTAAATTATCAAAGTTACCTAAAAAGTTAAATTTTTTATAAAAAAGCAAACGAATTAAAGCTGTTTTAACATTTTAAAGCATTAAATGCGTTAAAATTGTTTATTTTTAAATAAATGTAAATATTTTTACATTAAGATCAGATAATATTATATGAGATCAACTCGTAAAATGTATTTTAAAAAATTATAAAAATGGTACATCAACCCAGTCATCGACATTTAGGTCAGCTTTTTCATAAGAAGAAATTGTTCCAATATGTTTTAAACATTCCCTGGGTGGTTTATAATTGTGGCAACATTTTTCATTAATTTTTAGACCATATCTAAAAATAATTTTTGTCACTTTTCTGATATATCTAGGAATGAAAAGAATATACATACCTAACCTGCAATATTGCATTAACGGTGTCGCTTTGTATTCGGTTTCTTAATTTAGTCTTGACCAAATTCATCTGGCTAAAAAGTCTTTCTACATCCGCGTTTGACCAAGGCAAAGACAAAAGCTGAATTGCGAAATCAGAAATTTCCTTAAAAGGATTGTTGCCAGCAGCATCTTTGTACTCCATAACTTCTGTCCAAAATTTTGCAGTGTTGTCAATGTTTACCCATTTTATTAAATTTATACTGCTATATTGGTCTGCAATTTTTTCTTTAAGACTTTCTTCTTCACAAAAGTTGTTAACTATAGGAATGATGTCATCCTTTTTAGCACATAGTACTTTATCGACGGAAAACCGATCTATTTGTCTTAAAATGTCAAAGTTTTCTGGTAATCTATAAAAAAAATTAGAAAGTGTTAATTTAAAAGTTTTTATATACAAAATCATTTCATAATACCTTGATATTAATTCTTTAATTAGGCTGACAACAAAATTGACACATGTTTTCCTTATCACTGTTAAAACTTGGCAATCTAATTCATCTTTTGCATGAAGAATGTTAGTATGGTTTTCAAAGCTGTAGCCCAAGTTGCAATCAAAAACTATATTCTTTTCAAAATCATCGCGTAAAATGTCAACATCATCATCAACAATAACATATTTTTTCAATTTGTTAATAACATATTCTAAGTCATTTAACAACTTTGTAGGATCAGATTTAGCACTTTGGAAGTTTTTGTTGAGCGTTTGTAAATCGTTCAAAATTGGTTTCAAAAAAAGCAAATACAAATAATGTTCCTCGTCGTAGAGGTCACTTAACTTTTCAGCCATATGGCAATTTTCATAATTTTTGGCAATATTGAAATGGGTTTTTAATTCTATCCATTGGTCTAGAATTCTTGAAGCAGCCACTTCAATTGATAGCCAACGTGTGTCGCATACATTTGTAATTTTTAGCGGAACCTATAAACCTTTAATAATATTAAAGAAGATTATTTTGGACTTATTTTTGTTACTAACCGATCCAGAATTTATAGCCTCATATAGATTTTTATAACATTTTTGGCGAATATAGCTTTTCGAGAACCAGTTATAAGTTTCGTTTACTAAAAACTCAAGGGATTTTGGCATTATTTTTTTCCATGAACGAGTTACGGCAAGTTGAACCGAGTGACAAACGCATTTCACTAGCACAAGTTTTGGAACCAATTTTTTTAACTCTACGTACACACTTCGATGTCTACCGACCATAACACTGGCGTTGTCTGTCCCTATACCAATTAAATTATTGATATCTAGGTTGTAGGCCTTGAGTTCCTTTAAAATAGTCTTTGAAATAAAATCCGAGTTTGCGATTTCTATTTCTGTTAATGACAGAAATGTGGAAATAATTTCCTTTTTTGTTGTACTGTAATACAAAATTACAATTCCTAAAAGGAATTTGATTATTTAATAAAGTTTAAGACAATTAGGTTATTCACAGTTCACGCTATTTGAATTTAATTAATTTAATTAGCATTTATCATAAATTTGACAACTTTCTATACGTTAAACTTAAAAAAAATCATGCTATTTTTAAACTGTGGATTACCTAAATATAAACTTTTACCTAAATATTTAGTAACAGAAATGTCAGTCGACTCGTCAATTAAAAGACTATATTTTGTATCGCCTATATCCTTTCTTAACTCCAACCGAAAATGTGGCCATAAAACATTTCTTATCACATTGGAGCACTTACTGCGATGAAGTTTTACATTTAGCGTATCCTTAAAGCATGCTTTGCATAGATCCGTAAGGTGGTCTACTGTATTTATAGATGTATGTTGACATATAAAGATGCTCATGGCAGCTTCCTGAAGCTTTGTGCTGTAATCTTGTGGAGCAAAAGGTAACTTGGGGGTTGATGAAATAATGGAGCAACATTCTTTATGTTTTCTTGTTGCGGTGTGAGCAACAAGATCATATATTTTGCATTTAATATTACATTTGCAGTATTTGCAAAGTGCTTTGTATGGATCATTTGGGTCTTCTGTTATCCATGCCTTCAAGTCCTTATGCTCCTTATACTCGGCTCTAAACTTTTGACGATATTGAGGTGCCATTTTATTTTATTAAAACTGAATAAAAACTAATTAGAAATTTTTTTAATTGAATAATAATTTAATTACATACCAAATAATTTGCAATTCTTCCTGTTTATTAACCAGATGCACTAATGTTAATTTTGTTTAAAAATAAATTGTTTAATTTTTAAGTAAACTGAGAACTCTTTATAAAAATCTTTTTGGTGACGCTTTAATTTTATTCTTTGAATAAATTCAGAAGAAACTTTTCCAAGTACCGTTAATATGGCGTGGTTGCTAAAATTTGGCACTTTTTAAGCAAAACACATAGTTGAATTAATAGTACTAAAATCAGAGACATACTAAAATTATAATCCTCTAATAAATGATAACAACTCATAAAAAATAAAACGCCAAAATATTTTGTTTATTTAAATAGGAAACAAATACAAGAAGACGATCGCGAAAAAAAATGGCTAGGGCGAAAATTGATGGCTAGATCTTCCGGCTAGATACAATCTAGCCATTTTTTTATGGCTAGATGAAAAAAAATGGCTAGATCTAGCCGGAAAATGGCTAAATTGGCAACCTTGATTCGCATCGAAGGGGACTTTTATCGACTTTAGTTAAAATATTGGGTGGCAGTATGCCTTGACTTGATTTATTTTTGGAGAATTCTAATTGGTTAATTTATTTTCAATCAATCAAAATGTTTGAAAATATGAATATTTTTATAGGGTTTTCATTCACAAAATGAAAAAAACCATATGATTAAAAATAAAGTCAACTTTAAATTTAAAATACACCCCCTAGGAAAATTTTTTACAATCGGTTGCCAATCAGACCAATTCTGCAACTGGTTCCATTGCAACCGATTCCATGGATCTCATATGGAAGGTATGACGGTCGTAGAATGAATTCTGGAACTAGTTCCAGAACTGATTCTAGGGCAACCGGTTCCACTTTGGAGCTATAGAAGTGGTTGCTTTTGGGACAATTTCAAACAAAAATAATTGGTGTTAGAATTTACAGTAGAAGGTGTTGTAGAGGAAAAGCAGCTATTGTGCAACCGATTCTATGGAACAGAAAATTTTCCTGGGTCCCTTATAGTAAGGACCATTGTATTTTACTTTCATAAAAATATTTAATTCCTATAGAAAACAAATTACATTTTAAATGTACGCTAACAACGTAGCGGGCTTGCCCGATACGACAAAATTCGTTTTCGGTGTAACTGACATCCCAAAATCTAGGCCTAAGGCATGCCGCTAAATCAAAAAAGTATATCTATATATTTTTAAATTTATTTTTTTAATATTTACCATTATTGTTTAATTTTTGTATTTTTTTACTATATTATGTCTATTTTTGTAATTGTTATTATGACCTTTTATCATGTTATACAACTTGAACTACAAAAGAATTTTATTCTTTAGTTCTAATAATGAAAAATAAATAAATATCTAAATATTAGATTTAGATTAGATACGAAGGCACTACGCACCTAGAGTTCCCTAGAGATTCAGGCTACCAATAAAGCCAATAATCCTGTTAGGAGAATTCTCCCAAACGTCCGAAGATGACACGGAACTGTAACCCAGAAATCTGAGTCTCCTGTCACACAGTCTCGGACATTCGCAGAGAATATGCTCCGATGTCTCACTATCCAGCTCACAAAACCTGCAAACATCAGTGTCCGACCAGCCCTGTTTGTGGAGCTGGTACCTGAGCCCACAGTGCCCAGTTAAGTATCGCGTCAGAGTTCCTAGGTTACCCCTGTCGAGTGACAATAGTCGCCTTGATACTGCGCCGGGCAAGGAAATAAATCTTTTGGTCAGTAGAAGTTTCCCAATTCCTAGCAAACTCAGTCTCTCTCCAAAACCTGAGCTTTTTGCTAGCGTACCCCCCGGGTATCCCACAGAATGGATTCTGGGTAGACGGGCTCCGCAATTGGCCAGAAAGTCAGCCCTTTCGTTACCCTCGTGCCCTTCATGACCAGGAATCCATCCCAGTGTAAGGGAGTTGTTCCCACTGAGTTCGTTGAGAGTTCCCATACACTGCTTGATCAGACCAGATGATACCCCACAAGCTCCTAGAGCCTTTAGCGCAGCCTGGGTGTCAGAAAGAATGTAGATGCGGGATCTAACCGTGCCTCTCCGTAGGCACTCTCTCACATGCAGATGGCAAAAATTTCTGCCTGAAAAACGGAGGGGTATCTGCCCATTGGTAGAGGACGTTGGAACCCGGGTCCAAAGACACCCCATTAGTCCCCATTAGCAAAGTATTAGATTATATTAGTTCTAAACTGCTAGATGTACTAAGAGCTACAAATGGGAAACATCTAGATAAGGTGCAGCAAACTTCTACAGCCACAAATGAGAAACTGCTAGATGGAATTTGGGAAATTTCTAGAGCCACAAATCAGAAACCGAAGGCAATCGCAGAGGCCATAAAACAATGTGTGGACAATGTTGCCAGTTTTGACGATTTATCGTCATTTATCGATTTATCGATTTTTACTATCAAAAATAGCCAAATGACGATTTTCCTCTTCTAAATGACGATTTTTTTCAATAGGAAATATAGCAATAATTGTTTAAAAATTCGCTATTTTTCCATTATCTAAATCAGTTAATCTGAAAGTTTATTCAAGTAGCTCATAAATATTTATTATATAATTTTTATTTAAGGCAGTCATTTAAGAATCTGAAAGTTTTTGTAGGAAAACTAGCACAGAATCTGGGAACTATTTTTATTTGAATGGATTATTTCTAAATCTCTACTGAATGTAATGTGATTTTCGAAGGGATGTATATCTCATATCGGACTCTTTTTTCATTTTTTTTTTAGTAGGTACCTGTGAAATATCTCTGTACTAAGTACTTTAAAATCTAAAATTTTTTCGATACGAAAAATATTTTTAAAAGTCAACCTTTACTTTCGAGCAATTAATTTCAGTGTATGGTAAATTTTCAATACAGATATAAAATTGTTTGAAATTTGGAGATACGTTTTCTAAATAAATAATAGAAATTGTTTTTGTTACAAAATAAATTTATATTGAAACTTTATTTCACTTCAGCCAATCAAATAAAAAAAGTTTTAGAATTTAAATTACAGCTGACACCGAAAACCGGGTGATTTTAAAATTTTCTGTTATGATTTTAGAATTATAATAATAAAAATATGTGATTGTTAAAGTTTTGACGATTTTTAACACTATTTTGACGATATTAAAACGCAATGACGATTTTTTAAAAAATATTTGACGATTTTGTGCCGAATTAACATGCCAACTTTGAGTGTGGTTCATGTTGAGTTAAAAGTCGGCAAATTTTACGAGAGTAAAATGAGTAATCTGGAAAATGACAAAGAGAAAAAGGTTAGCGATCTTCAATGCCAAGGTGGACTGGTTCAAGTTATTCTAGAAAGCTCTAGCAGAATAAAGACGGCATGTTTCGATAGCATTACACCGGTATTCAAGTTCCAGTTTGAAATTGGGGCTAGAAGAAATTTGTGGAAAAGTAAAGAAAAAGTTATTGAGTTGATATTGGCCTTTAGGGGAACCGCATCAGAAGTTGTTAGCAGCAGGCCGGCGAGCTACAGATATGACAACATTATAGCTGCACTACAATTAGCAAAAGTGCATTGGCAACTTAATAAAAAAAACGATCGAGCTGCTAATTTTGTGGGATACAACGAGGGTCAGTTGGTTCTATTTTTTTACCCTCAACGAAAGAAAAGATCGTCACCTATACTACAAACTCATTGGGACGGCCCCTATAAAGTTGTGCGTTGGTTTTGTAGGCCACCACGGAAAAATCAATTACAATAAAAAGAAGAACATAAAATGGAACTCCCTGTGATGACGAACCCCCTGTGATGACGAACCCCGAAAACGAATAAAGGACCACGATTTAAGGATACGCACCTGGAATGTTCGAACCCTTTACAGACATCCAAGTGGAAAATGTCCTCGAAAACTATAAGGCTGACATCACTGCTATCCAGGAAATGCGATGGAAAGGGCAATGATGCTCCAAATAGGCAAATTGTGATGTTTACTATAGCTGCCATGTAGAAAAGTACGAGTTCGGTTGCGGCTTCGTAGTCAAAGAACGACTGCGCAACCTTGTAGCCGATTTTATACCCGTAGATGAACGGCTTGCTGCTATTCGCATTAAGGCTAAATTTTTCGACATAAGCCTGATCTCTGAATACACGCCGACCGAAGAGAAAGACGAAGGGCAGTTCTTATGATCGGCTTGACGAACTCTACGATCGCTGCCCGAAACACGACATCAAAATTGTCTTTGGCGATTTTATTGCCCCCTTAAAAAGTGCAAAAAAAATTGCCTTAAATTGAAGAATTAGAGGGTTAAAATGTTCCTCACATTATTTTACATAAGTTTGCTGAACAAATCCTGTACCTAAAATGGAAGATTCACATGGTTTCCTATGCCGACGTTGCAAAATGGGAGAAACTTTAATCCCCCAAAATACATAGGGCCAGACGTAAACTTTTAAAACGCCGATACAAGTATATTTTGTTTGCTCCCTTCTACTAGAATCAGTTGTCAGAACTTTATCATATTTTTTTATACAGTGTAATATAAGTTCGACAAAAAAAATTACTTTAAGTGGTGGCAGTTACAGAGACTATTAATTATAGAGATAGGCATCAAAACTTAAACTACTCACCGATAGAGGGCGGTGATATTTAGTATTACCTGAGCAACTATTTAGTATCAGTTTAGTATCAGCTGAGCCTATATTTAAAAACTCAAAAAAACTGCTGAAAACTGTTCAAAATAAGGAAAAACAAACGCGGAATATACTGAAATAATAAAATTTGAAATATTTGTTTGTATTTTTCCTTTGTTGTTTGTTATTATTTAAATTTAAATAAAAAACGAAACTTGTCATTTTTTTTACAAAGTGCCATCTAGTGATAACGATTTTTTATAACTTATTTATTTAGTGATGCCATACCCCTGGGCAGTTATACATAGAAAAATAGTTTTCACCAAACATGCCAAAACTCTCCATTGATAAGTAATATTTATATATAAAAATATTACTGTTTTTGTCTTTAATTAAATGTCAACTGTTAAACTTCAATAAATTCACTTGACTTTAGAATATTTATAAGTAAACGATTTTTAAAAAGTATTTAATTAATCTTGACAAACCAAACAAAATGTTTCTTTTTTTTTGAAAAATTATTGTAATTAATAATGCTCATTAGTCTTACTTCCCATTTTTGGGAAAAATTTAATACTCTTAGAGCTAGCTTGGAAGGTCATAATAATTTAATTAGGTACTTTCACAAGTAATTAATCTTAGGGGGAATTTTGTATTTGTTATCATAGTTTAAGTATTTTGTTTGTCTTTCTGCTGCTGCTGATATCTCTTCTATAACTCCTACACTCAGATGACTCTATAGACGAAAACATATTTGGGTACCTGCCTTTATTTTACTAGACACATCATGATCGTGCATGTAAATACTGTAAAGAGACCAGCCATCATTTCTTAAGGATCTTTTGACATTTCAATTATTTAGTTTTTTTTCATCACTCTTTTATATTATTCAACTAAAATACTATTTTGCTTCGGCTTATCATTTGGTAGTTAAATGGATACTAAAAAAACTAGTTTATCATCCATATGTTTAACATCTCTGTATACAGAGAAATATGTATAAGGAGAAGAAACTTACAACAATATGTTGCTGTTTAAATCCACCATATGCATTTGTAAATAAATGTTTCTTTTAAGTTTGATTAATTGTGTAATTGTTCCTTCATTTTTATCATCGTCATGATCATCACCATCGTCATCACCATTACTATTCCGTACTACAAATAGCATGTAGATATAAGGTCTTATGATCACTTTCTTCCATATCACTTCTATTTTTTGGAAAGACTCAATTGTTTGGTGGTACCTTCACATTCATCTGCCTGCATACACTTATGTAGTTTTTGGTTTAATATTGTAATTACAATCTGAAAAATGACTTTTGACAGTTTCGTATTTGTCTTGTTATTTATCAAAATCTCTTTTGAATAATATGTTTCCATTGTACCTTAAATTGAGCATTTCATTATGTGTTGTACAGAGTTCTATTCGTAAAGATACAGCGTATCTCTATCTTGTTTCTTAGTCAGTAGTCAATTCTAAACAACCTGTTGTTTTGATTGTGCGTGTTTTAGTTTTTTGTATAAAAATACAAAAAATTAACATGTCACTTGTTTCTTTTATTATTATTTTTTTTATTATTCATTTATTTGTTTAGTCGAGTTTCTATTGTTACAAGATTTTTTTAAAGATCTATATTTCAAGATTAGATTTATACAAAACTCTTAATATGATCTTTTGTTGGTAGCTAAGATTTACTACTGTTAAAATTGATTAAGCTGGAATTTGTTTTTCAAAAAAAACACCGGAAATTTATCACATGCAAGCTTACAGCAAGACAAATGAATAGTACTGGCAACGAGCATAGAATCTCAAAAGTATGCATGCATTTCATTCTCTTTTAACGGCCCAGTTGGAAAATGTGTCTTAAAGACAGATCCGTTTAGGTGACAAGTCAGTGGGTGCAAACATCTGCCACAGACGTCTTAAAGACATGTCTGCACTTTTTTACTTTTTCTAAAATGACGCCGACAAACTGCCTATTTGTCATCATCACAAGAATTTATCCTTAACTGGTGCTGACTAACTAGCTATTTGTCATCATCGCAATAATTTTTTCTTAATTCGCGCTACCTAACTGCGTATTTGTCAGTATTGTGTCAAAATAAATCTATGTATAACAGTGATTTGAACTTCAAAACTAAAAACATATCAATCTCTGAGAGTCTAGACATACACCATAATCGATAATCGATTTAAAACCTTATGTACTTAATTTTAACTTAAAAAGTATTCGAAGTTTAACATTCAAATAAAATTAATATAATTTGAATTATAAGAAGATTCAAATAACTTTTAAGATTTGAATTTGAAAAATGGAATATAGGAAACTTTTTGAGACTATGGTTTAGGCAAACGGGTAAGGTGATGAACTAACACGCACAAGGATTCTGGCTCGAATCTTGGTGAGTATGATATCGAATGAAAAACTTTAATAGAATAAAATTAACTACGAGGAAAAGAAAGAGAAGGAAAATGAGTATTGGAAGTAGGAAGGATAAAAAAACCGCAAAAAATTTTTTTAGCTGTTTTTAAAAGTTGAGATGGTGGTGACAACTTAATGACCCGTGCTGAAAATATCAGTGACATCATTTATTCATCGCATTGATCTCCTGATGACTTGTAGTGATGATATTTTTACATTTGAATGAAAATGTCAGCGGGTGTATAGAGGCTCTGGCCGACATTTCAAGAAGTTTTAGTGGGGGAGGATTAGTTAAGTTTTTTCTTAAAATTTTAATAATTGTTAAAAATTGTTCCAATAAATACACAAAATATGAAAAAACATAATAGGGGATTTCATAAAAACTCGTATTTTACTCGTAAACGGTGTTACCCTGGTATGTTTATGAGTTTAATGTCAAACTCCATACATACACAATATGCTTTGTATTTATACAAGATTTACAAGGAATTTACGAGTTTATATGAAAACCTAATATAAAAACTGAACCCATTAACTCCAATTTAACTTCTTGAAATCTCACACAGAGCCAGTGAGAGAACAGTTAATGGTAACTGTAAGACTTGCATAGAGCCTGGCAAAGGCCATTAGGGTTACCGCTGAGAGTTTTGAAAAAGTAGCATAAAAAATTGTTTTGTCAAAACAAAGTCAGACAATTTTTTTACGTTTTTTATTATTTAAACAAAGTATGACCAACGAAAAGAAACAACTTAAACAAAAAATAAATAAAATTCAATAGGAAAAACTTAGAGTAAAAAAAATACTATAGATATACACTAGACTGGCCATAGCGTTATATGGAAAAATTAAAAATTTTCGCACTGAAAAATATGATTTTTCATTTTTTTTTAGTTCCAAGTACCTCCGGGTTGAACCCAAAGTTTTATTATATTACCCATTCATCACCCTTTCTAAAAATGTTGTGCTATTAGCGACAACAAAACAAAGTGATCTAACGGTGTATTGATGTTTTTTGAAATGAAATTTTGTGAATAAAAAAAACATTAAACTCCCAGTGTAGAAAATCATTACCAGATATGTGGTTATGTAACTACATACTTGGTAATGGTAACTACTTACTTTTGTTATTACATTTCTTATTACCTTTATATGGGGATGTCGCGAAAAATAATGAGTTGTCGTTACACACCAGCATACGAAAAATCAAAAAATATATCGTTACCTATGTGCTTACCAGTACTGACAAAAATAATGAGTCTAAAAATAGATTTTCAAAAAAATTAATTATATAAAAAAAAATATTTTTCATTGTATTTTTTTTTTATACCCTACACCACTATGTGGTCAGGGTATTATAAGTTTGTGCTGATGTTTGTAACACCAAAAAATATTGGTCGTAGACCCACCTTATAGTATACCGATCGGTTCAGAATTTTTTTTTATTTCGATTTAACGATGTCCGTCTGTCCGTCCGTCCGTCTGTCTGTCTGTCCATGCAATCTTGTGCGCACTCTACAGGTCACAAATATTAAGATATTTTGATGAAATTTGGTGCGCAGACCTATGTTGGCCCAAGGACGAACAAGTTTGATTTTTGTGAACATCGGTCCATGTTTAGACCTAGTGCCCATATAAGGGTCCTACCAAAATTATATTGTTTATACGCTGCAGGTCGTAAATATTAAGATATTTTGACGAAATTTGGTACACGGACCTATGTTAGCCCAATAACGGAGCCTATTGATTTTGGTGAACATCGGTCCATGTTTAGACCTAGTGCCCATATAAGGGTCCTACCAAAATTATACTGTTTATACGCTGCAGGTCGTAAATATTAAGATATTTTGATGAAATTTGGTACCCAGACCTATATTGGCCCAATAACGCAGCCTATTGATTTTGGTGAACATCGGTCCATGTTTAGACCTAGTGCCCATATAAGGGTCCTACCAAAATTATACTGTTTATACGCTGCAGGTCGTAAATATTAAGATATTTTGATGAAATTTGGTACACAGACCTATATTGGCCCAATAACGCAGCCTATTAATTTTGGTGAACATCGGTCCATGTTTAGACCTAGTGCCCATATAAGGGTCCTACCAAAATTATACTGTTTATACGCTGCAGGTCGTAAATATTAAGATATTTTGATGAAATTTGGTACACAGAACTACATTGGCCCAATAACGCAGCCTATTGATTTTGGTGAACATCGGTCCATGTTTAGACCTAGTGCCCATATAAGGGTCCTACCAAAATTATACTTTTTATACGCTGCAGGTCGTAAATATTAAGATATTTTGATGAAATTTGGTACACAGACCTATATTGGCCCAATAACGCAGCCTATTGATTTTGGTGAACATCGGTCCATGTTTAGACCTAGTGCCCATATAAGGGTCCTACCAAAATTATACTGTTTATACGCTGCAGGTCGTAAATATTAAGATATTTTGATGAAATTTGGTACAGAGACCTACATTGGCCCAATAACGCAGCCTATTGATTTTGGTGAACATCGGTCTATGTTTAGACCTAGTGCCCATATAAGGGTCCTACCAAAATTATACTCTTTATACGCTGCAGGTCGCAAATATTAAGATATTTTGATGAAATTTGGTACACAGACCTATATTGGCCCAATAACGCAGCCTATTGATTTTGGTGAACATCGGTCCATGTTTAGACCTAGTGTCCATATAAGGGTCCTACCAAAATTATACTGGTTATACGCTGCAGGTCGCAAATATTAAGATATTTTGATGAAATTTGGTACAAAGACCTATGTTGGCCCAAGGAAGAAGCCTATTGATTTTGGTGAACATCGGTCCATGTTTAGAACTAGTGCCCATATAAGGGTCCCCCCAAAATTGGTTTGGTTACAAACTGCAGGTCGCAAATATAAAGATATTTTAATGAAATTTGGTGCGCTGACTCACATTATAGAAAATTTTGACACAAGCCCCATTTTAACCCATTCGAATTTCGGATCCAAACAATACACCAGAGTGGTGTAGGGTATTGTATAGTCGGCATGCCCGACTTTAACCTTTTTACTCGTTTTTAATAAAATTTGCTGGTGCGGGAATCGAACCTGGGTCTACAGATTGCCAGTCAACAGCTCTACCATCTGAGCTATATCGACATGTAATATTTAATAGATAAAAATATAATTGACCTGCTGCACACAAGTAAGCTTACTCGCCAACATACAAAAAATCAAAAAATATGTGGTTACATATATCCTTACTAGTGTTTAAAAAATATTGAGTCTAAAAATAGATTTCAAAAAATTTTCAAAAAAATCTAAAAAATTGTTTTGTATTTGAAATAATTATAAAAATAAGTCATTATCCGTAAGTCATTATTATATGTTTTAAAATAATGCAGAAGGTAAGTGGGTGTCATTACTGGTACTCCAAAAAATTATGCTATGTCATTACCGTTTCTAAGCATTACTTGATACTTCTGTTGCTTTACTGCGTAAATACGGTGTCAATACGATCTTCGGATTAAATGCGTTGTTGTTAATTATTAAGAAGTTTTAATATTTGTTGCAGTGGTGCCCAAGATAGAAACTCTTAAAATGAGAATGTGTTGGTGGTTTTACTAAAAATGAGAAGGTATTGGTAACTTCATCAAACAAACCCAAATCATCCTTTCTTGTTGACTGCTTTTCAGCAACTAATCGATTTTTTTGATTGTTTACGCTCTCTGTTGCGTGTTTTATTTGCGTTCGGCTTGTGTATGTGTAAAAAGCCGATTGTTGCCGATTGTTCTTCATACCCCGGGGAAGTGTTTGGGCGACTCTGATTTGATGTATACTAAATTAGTGAAAATTTTGTAGTTTTAAAGTAAAAGTGATAAAAGAAACAAGTGGGCAGTGAATAATAAGTAAAGACAAATTAAATAAAACAATAAACAGTTATAATGGCAAGCTCATCTAAGAAACTACGATCCGATAATGATATATTTTTGGTGGGGAAAATGCGAAAGTGACCTGAAAGGCGCAAAGTTGCCTAATATGAAGCAAGTTCTTCAATTATTTTTTTATAAAACCCGAGTGCAAAAACTCCCTGTGAAGGCAAGCATAAAAAATACAATACATTCTACTCTTGAATTTTGGCAAAAAGCAAATATTCCAACAATGAGCGAAATCAACTGCGTGAAAAAATTTAACTTACTTTATGCCGAATGGAAAAATTTGTCCAAGAACAGATTTGGCAAATATGAAAAATATAGAAACGATGAGAAAGAATTCTGTGAAAAGATCGAAAATTATATATTTGATATCGCAGCTGAGGATGCACTTGAAACGATGACTATTGAAGTGGACAAAGATTTCCTTCTGTTGCAAAGAGAAAAGGGTTGGCCAGGTTGTATGTCAGGCCAGGATTTAAAGCTGTCACGAAAACAAGAACGTAAAGCGAAGCTACTGGAAGAAGCAGAAAAGCGCAAGTGAAAATATCAAGAAGAGTCACAAGAAGTTCAAGGTATTGGTCAATATAATGTCTTTTTTATTGTTATTTTTAATTATTGCTTGTTTTTCAGAGATGAGGTTGCGTCTGATACAGATACCTCAGAAAGTATTGTATACGAAGGCGTAGAAATGGACAATTCAGCTCCGGAAGTTGATTTTCTGAAGGACCAACATCAAGGAATCCAGGGATCTCGCGGAAAAATCCATTTCGTTGATGATAGAATGTTAGCAAGCATGGATAAATGCCGCATCAGTGATCACGATGCAATGCATTTGACATCTGCTACAATTACAGCCGTCTTGCGGAAGTTGCAGGAAATGAAACCTGACTTGAACGACATAAAAGTGGAAGATTTCGTCTTTAACCAAACATCGTTTCAAACAATGCGAAAGGAATATCGCCGCAGACAAGCGAAACAGATCATAGATAAATTCAAGGTTCATAGTGAATAATTAAATATAAATATATTGAAGGTAATTAAAATAATATTTAATTTCAACATAGATTCCTGAAGTATTTTTCTTCGCAATCATAATGACGAAAATGACGAAGTTATTCCGAAAAGATTAAACTTAACGCTGAAACAAGTGAAATCATTTGAAAATAAGAAAAGAAGTAAGTTCTTTCGTCACTCCTCGCTCCAAGCGTTTTTTCCATCGTTTACAAATCGATGAGACATTTTTTGCATTGGATCCATCAATTTGGAAGGATCAAGAAGAATACTGCACCGCCAAACGAATATGCCAACACGTAACCGTTGTAAATAATCCGGCAGAAAGAGCAATAAAACTAATTACAAATTTCAATCGGGCATTGACATACGACGAAGAGGATAAGTAGTATTTGCTGCAAGTTGTGGAGCACTACAGAAAAAACTTTTCATCCCACAAAAAAACCTTCATTAGTATAATATTATCAACAATAAAAAAAAATTAAAAAATTCACCCATTTTTTGGAACTTTGGTTTTAGGGTATTCCGGGCAAGTTTATCCGTAGTTTATCTGCAGACTATTGCGGCGCGTTGGAAAAATAATTATTATAGGTATCGAAGAAATTCAATGGGAAACATACAGTCAGATTTTGTTGTTATTCAAATATAAACAGGAACAAAAATAGTGATGAATGGGTAATGTATTAAAAGTTTAGGTTCAACCCGGAGGTACTTGGAACTAAAAAAAAAAAATTTTAAATATGCATAATTATTTTTATCCCCAACCTCATATTTTTCAGTGCGAAAAATTGAACATTTCCAACAAAAAATGTCCACTATGGCCACTCTAATATACACCAACAAAAATTTTTACAGATTACAAAGGTTCGGTATCGGGCTCCCCAATGAGAGAATTTTGTGAGGAACAAAGTCGTGCCCTCGTTTTGTGCGACACTATTATATTATATGTACTAAATTGAATGTATAATTTTAAGTTAACCCATCTCGATACTCTAGTTAAAGCCAATTAGACATATACCTGAAGTTACGCCCGTCTTGTTGTGTTTATTTTCAATATGGATGAACGTGTGTTTGTATGTATGTAGTGTATGTTTGTGATCGCAAAATTGTGTATAAAAGCACTGTATGTGGCCTACGAGGATCAGTCGGCCTGTGGCTTTCAAGTAGGTAGATCGGGTTGTCTAACTATTTGAAACCAAATAAGGGAGCTTTAAGAACTGTTAGAGTTGGCTTTTCTTATATTTGCCTTTTGTGCGACTTTTGTCAATCCGTAGTTTAAGGACTGTTAGAGTTGATTTTCCTTAAAACTAGTTGCCATTAGTCTGTCTCGTAGTTTAGGGACTTTTAGAGTTAACTTTCCATAAAAGTAGTCCCCTCTAGTCTGTCCCGTAGTTTAAGGACTGAGCGTGGTGTGGCTAAAACATAAATTAATATATGTTTGTATATTAATTTATGTGTAAATTCGTAAATTCCTTGTATAAGTTCAAACCATATCTTTTATGTATGAATTTTGACATTCAACTCATAAGCATACAAGGTTTACACCGTTTACGAGTAGAATACGACTTTATATGAAAACCCCTATTAATTTAACATTTGATTGTTTTGAAAATTTGATTCTGTATATTTGTACAAGTTCGTTACTTGGAATTCAGTCGTCCGTTTCGCTATCTATCAAATTTGGAGTTGATAGCATGTAGTCACAGGTTTTAACTTTTAACCTATTGATTAATTTATTTTTCAATAATCCCAATTAAATGCGTTTTTGGGGCAGCTACCACCTTCGTCACAATTCTTCGCGTCTGATTGTGAGTGTCTCTTATTTAGCTCACAACTTAAATGGAAAATCTATATAACAACTAAATCCACATTGATTGATTAAGTTAAGATAAAATTAACTATCGAACTCTTCTATACTGAGAGAATTATCTGCACTTCAGCAATGAATTTCTTCACAGTTGTAATGAAAAGTTCATAACATTAATGAAACTGGGAATTCAGGAATCGCTCTTACCTTCTCCGAATCGAATTGTACTTTCTTTATCGTGAAGCTACTTTTCCCCACATTAATTGTTGAGATGGCTTTTTTTAATTGCGTTGCCACCTCCTATAAGTGATGTATATGTTCGTCAAAATCCTTTAAACTAATTAACAAGTCATCGAGGTAAACAAAAACATTTGACTTCATAACGTTGCATAAACCAAACGGCATTCTTGTAAACTGATGCAATGGCCGATTAGGGACTATGAATGCTGTCTTTGGTCTTGAAGATTCGTCCAATTTTATTTGCCAAAATGCATCTTTAAGATCCACTTTGAAAGAATATTTGGTGTCCCACATTAGGCGCCATTTATGTGACGATTCATACCCTCTTCCACGGCTGCTCTGAGGAGAAGGTGCTACTTTTAACTTCCGACCGTGCTCAGGTAAAATAGGGTGAGATTCTTTTCTCCTTCGAGGAAGCATAAGAGTCGACGACATAAAAAAGTAGCAAATTCAAAATAGTTGTGTGATTACAGGGTAACATGAGAACATGGAATTTGTGACCGTAGTCTTAACCCGCCCTACTTTGCCGACTTTAACACTTATTGTTGATGCGGCTGTTCCTCCTACTGCCAGTATTTCACAAAAGAAATGAAAACGGTGAAATTGCTGCTGTTGCTGGCGATGGCTTTCCTTTTTGATAACATGATTTTTAATCTCATCCTCGGTAGCTGTGCGAAAAGTGTCACTATCTTCGGGTTCTTCTTCTCCATCCCAATTATCGTGATATAAATCAGAGGATGCTAGTTTCTTACCTGCTATTTATGTTTCAGCAAAACCGCCATTTCCAAAGTATCGCATTCGCTTATTAATATTGTGGCTTCTGTAATCATAAAACCTCTCCGGTATGTCTGAGGTCTTATGATGGACTTTATATAGCCATTTTCATTCTTACACCAAAAATTTTTAAAATTCCAAAAAAACATGTGTTCTAAAAAAATATTTTTAAATTGTTTTCTTTCCTTTTTATTAAATTTCAAATCCTACTCTTTTCGAAAAATTTTGTTTTTTTTTTCTAAAAACCAATTACCTATCGATAAAGCACCGTAAGTTGTTTTTCACGTGGAAAAATTTCACTTAAACTTTAAAAGCCCCAAAATGCAATTTAAATTATAAAAGTGAACAATTTTTTAATTTTATAACAAAGACACAATCACAATGAACACAAAATGTCACTTTTTCCCAAAAAAAATAATAGTCTTGTACATTAAATTTGCGAGAAAAGAAACTCTACACAATTTTCACGTGAAACTCATTATCGTGAAAAATTATTTTTTTTATATGGAGTGTAACAGTTTTTTCACATGAAAAAAATACAAATGCACTGAACAAAATGATTCCGGCAAAATTCGTCCTCACAAGGCACTACACGTAATTTATAAAACAACTTCAATAGAAGTACAAAACTAAACAAAAAAAAAAAAAAAACAATTTTTAAACATTTTAATGGAAAGTAATTCGCATCACTAAAAATTGTTATTAAAATTTCAAATGCTACTCTTTTCGAAAGAGATTTTGCTTTTTTTTTCTAAGAACCAATTACACTGTGAGACAAATGGTAGGGGTCAGTGATCGGGAAGGGTTCAAACTACCGGGGAAAGTTATATCGGTAAAAAAAGAAGTTATACGTGTCACGCCGTTTCGCTGGGTCACCCCTAGGAATCGAGATATATCGATTTGACTTTTGGTGGTGTTTTTTTTAACATAACTCGAGAACCACTAGTCCGATTTTGCTCAAACAATTTAAAAAAAAATTAAAAATTACAATTCCTTTAATGTGTTCATATAACGTTCTTCTATATACTCAACAGTTTTGCCGGTAAAAATAAATGTATGAAGAAAAACATATTTTTTGCCTAAAATATTAAAAAAAAGTAATAAACAAAATGTAATTGATTTTTATGGTAGCGGTAACAAACATTTATTTTTACCGGCAAAACTGTTGAGTATATAGAAAAACGTTATATGAACAGATTAAAGGAATTGTAATTTTTAATTTTTTTAAAATTGTTTGAGCAAAATCGGACTAGTGGTTCTCGAGTTATGTCAAAAAAAAAAGATATATCTCGATTCCTAGGGGTGACCCAGCGAAACGCCGGGACACGTATAACTTGTTTTTGACCGATATAACATTTCCCGTTGGTTTCATCCCATCCCGATTTTGACCTAGTGTCTTGACATGCAATAAAATGAGCAATTGTCAAAATGCTCTCATCTCAAGTGAAGACACCCAATTTCAATTTTATTGCAATATCATGATATCGCTGACATGCCATCTGATCTTGCAATGATGCCAGAGATCAAATGTCACTTTTAGTTTTCATTTTAATTTTGTAATAGAAAAACAACAAAAAATTTGGTAAAAAGGAATGGAAAAGTGTTTAGTTTTTTATTATTTGTCGGTAAACATTAATGTTTCATAAAATTTGGTGTTTTTCGAAGAAAAATCTATGATATTTCTTATCCATGAAATGGTCAAGTGTTCTCCAGCACTCTGCAATTGATATCATTTTGACTTTTCGCTGCAATGTTTTTGACATTTCATATCATATAATTTATTGCATTTGAAGACACCGGGTGACTGTCGCATAGTGTTATCGATTCCAAAAAAAAAAAAAATACAAATACACTGAAGTACAAAATTAAATATAAAATTTTAAATGTATGAAAATATATAAAAATCAGTGAAATGATGAAATTTTGTAGAAAAATAAGAAAAGCAAACATAAAAAAAGATTTTCATTAAATTTATAAAAAGGTAATTAGTGCAACTCACTGAATTTTTTTTTTTATTAAATTATGTAATTTTATGAAAGATGTACATACAACATATATAATGAAATTCTTCAGTGAAGCTGTGAAAAAAAAAGTCTACGAAATGGTATCATTAATATCACGAAGGATAATTATTTTAGTGTAGCTGCGTTTAGTAATCTCTATTATCAAATATGTCCAAATCAGCAATTAAATGATATTTTCTTTTTTTTCAAATACAAAAACTGAATTTCAATTGATATTTTCTGAATTTCAAATGGGAACTCTGAACTACAGTTGCAAAAGGTTTGGGAGCTTAAATTTATTATCAATTTTGTGAATATATTAATCAAAAACAAATGTTCCGATATTTAATATTATAAATAACTTTATTCATAAATTTTAATTAGTTTAAACATAAATGAACCTTTACAATAACATTTGTGTTAATACCCAAAACATAAAATTCTCCATTCAAAAATAAGTTTTCGTAACAGATGACTGTCAATACAAAAGTGTTGAATAATAAAAGAAATATAAACATATATCATGTCACTACACAAGACCGAAAAAGATATAAACTAAATTAAAACCCTTTCGATAAATTGTGACTAAAACATTTTTCATATAAAAAGGAACTGACATCCAGACGGGTACTGACATACACATACTGACACGTTCACATTCATACACTCCCAAATAAAAGAAACACTAAAGAATAGTATTAATAAAAGCAACTAATCAACTTTTGAATTTTGACAATAAAATCCACCTATTTCAGTCTTGTGAATTAAATTAAAGACAACAAAACTCACACAGGCACACACGATGACTACGTAGGCAACATTGAATAGACGAAGATGAAAAAGAAGAAGAACATTTTCAAAATAAGAAAACTGACAGTTTTTGGTTTTGTGAAAATAACAAAAATAGAGAAGAATATGGCGGCTATAAACAAAAAATTTGACATGTCAAAGTTATCAAACAAAAATTTATAGTTTATATGAAAAAAAACTAAGTCAACGAAAATTTAACTAATAATGAAATTGAAGAAAAAAGGAGGAGTTAAAAAAAAAATTATATATAGGGACTTACAACACAACAACAACAAAATATTCAACATAGTCTAAAACAACAACACAAAATTTTAGTGACTATACATCACACACGTAATAAAACAATGTCACGCAATTTAAAACAAAAATGTCAAAATTTGAGTGATTTACAAGCAGCAGACGGACAATATATGTATGTGTATCGGTTTTTTTTTTTTCATTGTATATATTTAGTTACGTATTAGAGATATTGTTTATGTATGCAAGCATGTGTTCTGTGCGAGTGTATGTTTATTGAGTTAATCATCAAGAGATGATATAGAAAGGAATTCTTTTTAAGTTGACAACACAATGGGTTGTCATTTCAAGAAGAAACCCATAAATAAGAAGTTCATAATTCATAAATAAATAAAAAATTTGTTTTATTATATTTTGAAAATTGTTTTTGGTTCTAGACGATATTACTGGTTATTGACTGCCCAGTGTAAAAAATCATTAACAAATATATGCATATACACTAGGGTTCTCCAAAAAAATAAATTGTGATTTATGGGTCACCCCCCAGAAATATTAATTTGGCTGTAAAACTACGTCTCCCAAAAAATTTGAATAATCGGATATCGGCAAGACGTGCAGCATCGGCCCTGAGATTTTAATTTTTTTTAAGATATTAATCTAACAGCCAATTCTCAGCGGGTATTGATGAAACTTCTTGATATTATTTTTATAGGTGTGAAAATAATATTCTTAATTTAATTTCAGAAAATGAACCCTTAAGTGCTGTTGGGGCCTTTATGCCCCACTGAGAATATATTGGAATATTTTCATCATAGGGTCATATAGGCCCAAACAGCACTTAATGGTTAATTTTCTAAAATTAAATTAGGAATATTATTCCGTTCAGAAATATCTGTTATATGTGTTAATATGTTTTAAAAAAATTAAAATCTAAAATTTGACTTTTGACCTTAAATTTTGATTGAAGTATTTGAACTATGCTGTAATATTCCGGTCAAAAACATGGAATTAAAAAAAAGAAGAAAAAACGTACCTTACAGATAAATAACTGACAAAAATCGTAGCTCGTCAAATGAAGAACGGAATTCATAGAGTGTTTGTAGTCTTTAATCCCTAATATGTCCTTAACCCTAGAAAGATAACGTACGTCTGCGAGACGTATGGATTTTGCATTTTATGCTCTCTTTCTCTCAATCGTTAACATAGAAAGTTCTCAAGTTTATTTATCTCAGTCGTTAGCAGTAGCTTGATGGTAGTGGTTGTTTTTCTGCGGTAAGTTGTTTATTTTCTGAGAAATGAGCATAGCATACACCTGTATGTGGAGACCACAAGAATTTAATTTGTGATTCTTGCATATAATGCACTTTGAATTTAATTTTTGTTTATTTGTTTAGTTCAATAATTTTATTAATTTCTAATTGGAGTACAAATTTTTTATTTTTTTTTAGTTTTTAAACAAAACCAAAGTTCTTCAAAGAAGACTTTAAATGTTCTCATTATTTTTAATACATATTTTATTTTAATTTTATATTTAAGTTTTCTGTAACAATAAATAAAAATAAAATGAAATTGAATAAAAAAAATTATCTCAAAAAAAATTGTATCAATATTTGACTATTTAATGTCCTTAGAAGGATTTAAAGAAGTATACGTCTCACAGACGTATCGTTATCTTTTCAGTACAAAAAAATAACGTTATCTTTCTAGGGTTAATAAGACTTTATAGTCCAATCGTCGATTTCTTTAAATTTCTTTAAAAATATTTTTCAAAATCCGAAATAAGCAAAACACGAGTTGAAAAATGCTTCTTATATGGGTATCTTGAAATTTGTAGAATACAAAAATGTTTCGTGGTAGATTATTTCAATACGTTTCAAAATTTTTGTTGTCTTTTGAGAAAGATCTGCTAATTACGAGTTTTTAAAGTTTTTGATTCAAATGGGATTTAAAATGTCAAACTTTTTGAGAAATTTAAAAAAAACTCGTAATTTCACCTAGTAGTCCGTTTTTTAATATTCAGCGCTAATGGGAATGTCTTTCCGATATCCGATTATTCTAATTTTTTGGGGAACGTACAACCAAATAAATGATTCTGGGGGTGACCCGGTCAATAACTCATATTTTTTTCTTCATACAAGGTTAGTGCAAATTTGGTAACTACAGTAGTTTTGATTTAACTGCCTTTTTCTTAAGTGCACATTTGCTATAACTGCACACAATTTTGGCTTCGTTTCTATTTTAAAAAATTATATACGCAATTGTCTTCTTTAAGTGCATTTTTTGTACCTGCGCAATTAAGATAACTGCCTCATATTTTTGGCAGTTTTACATTATTTTCATCAAAAAGATCACCGTTAGCTGCCTCTTGTGTTTTGCTTTGTTTTTCAATTCTAGGGAAAAAAACACACATAAAATAAATGTGTTGTCAACTTTCTTTGTGACAAAAATATCCTACTTAAGTCGTTTTTTAACCATAAAAATCGCAAGATTTGGTGCAAAGCACAAAGTTGTCATCATTAGCTTCATTTGTTTTCAGTCTGTATTGTTATACGTGCATAATAAGGCAGGTAAACAATTTGACTTAGCTGCGTTTTTGGCTTAGCTGCACAAAAATTCTTGCAAAAGTTGGTTGTGCAGCAAAGTCAAAATTACTGTAGTTGATTTTCTTATTAACTTGCTAATTATTTTATATGGGAAAGCGGCGAAAAACAACGAGTCATATTTACACCCATGCATACGAAACATCAAAAATATGTGATTATTTATTCGCTTACCAGTATTGACAAAAATAATGATTCTAAAAATTAATTTTCGAAAAAACAAAATTTAATTAAAAAACACTGAACAATAAAGATTTTTTTAATAAGATGAGCTTTTATCAGGCTGTGCTGACATTCCAGATAACCAGCTGACAGCGCTACCATCTGAGAAATTCGAATTTTAAATAAACGTACACTGTAAATATTATTACAGTAACTGACTGTAGTTTATTTAAAAAATTATCCGTACATTTATTTTTAAATGATTATTCAGTTCAATTGAAATGAAATATATTTCTCAACTCTTTTTGTTTTTTATTTAAAAAACAAATTACATAGAAATACGGATTTTCCGTTACATTTAATATTTTCATTTAAAATGTTTTGTTAAAAAAGAAACCCTTTTAGATTTCTAGGTCAGCTATATACGAAATAAACTAAATATCATTTATTCTTACGGATTTTGTAGTTAATTTTTTGAAAGTTATAAAAATAATATAAATGAAAAATCATTACTTTTTTAAGGATTTTGTAGTTAATTTATTAACATTTAAAAATAAATGAAAAGTTCTTTTGATTTAAATGAAAAGTTAGTAGACCGGTTTTCAAGTGATTTTTAATTTATTTTAAATTACATTTTCAGTTAATTTAAACTACAAAATATTTTGAGTGTATAGTGAAAATTGTCGCAGCTATCAAAGCGTACAATATGTCACATTATAGGGCATATTCCATCCTTTGCAAATGTTTCAAAAAAGCGTTCTTACTTTTAATTTAATTTTTTTGTTGCAAAAGTTTAATTAGAAAATTTAATTTTCCTACACAAAAGTTTTTGCAAGTGTTTCTAAAACTAAAGCTAACTTTAAAATTCTGGAGCTATATTTATGATCTGCATCGCAAAGTCTATGAAATGGTATGCCGCATTCCCGATGCATCAAATTTTTCTTATTTTGTTGTACTGTGTTGATAGAGTTCGTTTCTCTAAATCCCAAGATAAAAAACCAGTGTTGCCAACTCTTGAATGCAGGAAAGCACCGTGAGCATTTTGAAAACGGGTAAAAAGGGTAAAAATTTATCCAAAATGGGGTAAAAAAGCACGATAACAATTTTTTTTAAAATTTAAGTCAAGATTTTAAAAACACATTTTAGCTTTGTAAAATCGTATAAAAAGGTTCAAAAAATTACCAAAAAAGGGGTAAAAAAGCACCAAACTAATATTTCAAAATTTTGAAGTTTAAATATAACGAAGTTGTTATTTAAAATTGTACTACAAACATTGTGAAAAAATGTATTTTTTGTATATTTCGTATTATTTTTTCAATTTTGACAGAAAATTCAAGAAAAATTGAAAAAAGGAGAACAAATACCAAAAATATAAACTGTACAAAAAGCACTAAAAGCACTGCCAGAAATCTGAAAAAGCACTGTAAATACCCGCTTTTTATAAACGGGTATTTGTAAAAAATCACCGGGTATGGGAAGGAAAAAAGCACCACAAAATACCCGAAAAGCACTGAAATGGCAACACTGTAAAAAACACTAATATTTACTGTGAGCGCCATAAGAAACTGTATTATTAAGTTTAATTGAAATAAAAAAACAACAACAATTTTAAAAAAAAACTTCATATTCTTAGCGCTAAAACAAATTGTACAACTTATGCATGAATCATATTAAAGATTTTTAATGGTAAAAAAATTACCGTTAATTAACTAATAATACACTCCAAATAATAAGTCTGTTGGCTGAACAGAAAAATTTGTTACTTTATAAAATCTATTCCTGTCTTTTGGCTTAGAATAAAATTTTAGATTTTAACAAATTCTTTTGTTAAATTTAACAAATCTAAATTTAAGTAAAAAATTAGTAAAACTACAGTTTTATTTGTAATTATACTCAATCGTAAATTTTGTTCAAATTTAGGGTCTGGGGACCGTCCCTGGTGCCAGTCTGTATCATCTAAGGGCATGTAAGGTTACTCCATAGGAGCAAACATTTTGTCCGTTTTGCTGTATCTCGCTTAGTTTTCGAGATATGGGCCATTTTATGAAGTGGAAAATTTTTATTAAAAATTTTCGAGGGTCCAGGGCCCCACCACGGTCCATTTTTGGATAGAGATAACCCCTTTCTCTGGGTTAGGGGTAGTCGAAATTTTCGTTAATTTTGCTCTATCTCTCTTAGTTGTCGAGATACGGGCCATTTAAATAATCGGGAGGGATAGAAATAGCGCCATCTTTAAAACTTCGGATACATTGGTGGCGCCATCTATTATATTTTAACAATAAATGGTGTAAAATTTAACGAATGGGTTTCTGGAATTCTTCCCGTGGGCGGATGCAGCAATGAGTCCTAAACGCTTCACGGTGATGCTGATTAATCTGCACCACTGCGAGGCAGCGACTGACGAACTGCTGCGATTTATGCGGAAGGAGGACATCGACACGGCCTTGATTCAGCAACCCTGGTTATCTGGCAATAGTGTTCGGAGACTCAGCTCACGTTGTTTTATGCTTCTCACTACTCTTTGCGAAGGTAAGATTAGGAGCTGTATATTTTATAAGAAGTCTTTTTCTTATGTCTCATTACAGCAACGAAGATATAACGGTGGCGGCATTGGAGCGGAAGGGCATGCCTACTCTGTTCCTTCCTTCAATGTATCCCCCGTATGAGGAAGACGACCCTCCATCACAAGCGGTCCGCACTCTGGTCGAGGCATGCCTACTCTATTCCTTCCTTCAATGTATCCCCCGTATGAGGAAGACGACCCTACATCACAAGCGGTCCGCACTCTGGTCGAGGTATGCATGATCGAGTGATGTCAATGCTCATCACTCTCTACGGGCAGCACTGATATCAACAATCGCGGTGAGTCACTGTTTAATTACCTACTATCCACTACTTTGATTATATGTAATAGGGGCAATAGGCCAACGCCCTATAATAGGATTAGGGAAGAGGTTATTGATATAACCATGGTATCGAATACTGACCCTATGACAGTCCAAGACTGGAGAGTTTCACATGAATGTTTATTCTCTGACCATTATAGGATTCTCTTCAGCATTGATCTAACTGTTAGGGAAAGGATTTCATATAGGAATCCCAAGAGGACAAACTGGACTAAATTTCATAGTCTTGTTTGGACCACACCGGGCCCGGTCTGTGTGCAAGATTTGGAAAGTTCAGTGCGTTTATTGACGAACACTCTAAGGGAAGCGTATCTGAACTCGTGTCCTGAGCGCCTGCCATCGAGAAAAATTCATCAACCGTGGTGGACACCGGAGCTTAAAGCGCTTAGAAGGGAGAGCGGAAAATTCTTCAGTATGGCGAAGCAAGACAACAGACCGGAGGACTGAGAGAGGTATCGTTCCAGCTTTAATGCTTTCAAGAAGGAGACTCGCAGGGCAAAAAGGGAATCATGGTCTAGATTCTGTGGGGAATTAAGAGGGCACTATAGAGGCGGCGAGGCTTCGTAAGGTGTTTTCTAAGGCACCCAGTTCACCAGGATATCAGATAGGTGAGCATATCTGGTCAATGGTGGATGAACGCAAAATTGCTTGGGCGGTAAGATCTTTCAAGCCCTTGTCGGCGGGGCCTGATGGTATATTCCCGGCACTTTTGGAAGAATCCCTGGATGTTATCATGCCATGGCTGCTTCGTATTTTCACTAGTAGTCTGGCATCTGGGTACATACCCTCTGAATGACGGGAGGTTAGGTTGGTCTTCATCCCCAAGGCGGGAGGGATAAACCACAGTACTGCAAGGGACTACAGACCTATCAGTCTCTCATCGTTTTTATTGAAAACTCTGGAGGGACTGGTGAGAGGAATCTTCTCTGCGGACAACTTCAGAGGTTAGTGAAAACAGCTCGGAGTAAGGTTGTTGCCACAATCGAGGATGATTTTCATGATCGTGAGTATTTGTTCCACGTCCTGGAAGGAGCTTTCAACAACGTGAACATATCGTCGATAATTAGTGCTTTGGAGGGTATTAGCACGAACCCGCAAATAATCCTCTGGACAGGCAACATGCTAAGAAACATAGGGGATGATGAGGCGCGGAAGGTTTTCACAATGGAATCCTCGACTCTTTGGAGAGAACGGGGACGAAGATTGCGGCATATGCTGAAGATGTTGTGCTGCTGATCAGGGTAAAATTTTTCCAGAAGGTCAGTCTAACGGAGGCGCCACTTGGAAAGCTGTCCATGTGGGCAAAGGTTTGTTCACAAGGAAGTATAAACTTGAGAGATTTGATTTCCCTAGACTAGAGGGGGCTGCTCTTCAACTCTCGAAGGAAGCGAAGTTCCTGGGGGTCATTCTGGACTTTCCTGGAAGAGGAATACAGAGGAGATAATGAAGAAGGCCCTTTGTGCTTTCTATACTTGTAGGAGGACTTTAGGGAAGAGATGGGGTCTGCAGTCGTATTTCATCCACTGGATGTACACGGCGATTATTAGACCGATCTTGATCTATGAAGCACTGGTGTGGTGGAGCACGGTGGACTCGCGGTCATATCTCTGCACTCTCGCGAGGGTGTAACGACTGGCGTGTCTGGGTGTCACGGAAGCTGCCGGTTCGACACCCCAGGCAAGCTTGGATTTGATACTTGGCATCCCACCACTGGATATTTATATCAGAGGCATGGCGGCCAAGGCAGCTCTCAGACTGAGGGAGATGGAGGAGCTGAGGCAACGGGCCTGGGGGCACAGTATCATTCTGCATAAGTTTGGTGGTGCACGATTGGATCTTGAAACGGTCTACATTTTACCGATCACGAATTTCCGGAGAACTTTTGAGGTGATTGTACCGATCAGGGAAGACTGGGCCGCTGACTCCGTTATCCGGAGTGGTGGTGTCTCAGTGTATACAGACGGTTCGAAGACGGACATGGGGACAGGGTCGGGAGTATATTCCTGCGAACTGGATTTTCGGGTCTCAGCGCGACTCCCGGTCGATTGTAGCGTTTTCCAGGCAGATGTCAACGCAATTGACTTAGCCGTACGGATGTTAATGGAACGGGATATGGATCCATAATCCATTAAATTCTTTGTGGACAGTCTTGCTTCCTTGAAGGCCTTGGAATCCGATACTATTAGTTTAGATCCAACCGGATTCATCGGCACTCGATCAGGCTGGCATGGGTCCCGGGACACGCTGGTGTCGTGGGGAACGAGGCGGCTGAGGAGTGTGCAAGGAACTGCTCCGAGTCGGTCGGGGGCCCTGTATGGACGGAGGTCTTGCTTCCTTTGGTGGAGCTGTTCGGTGTGATAGGGGATATATCGGACAGGGAGACGAGGGTAAGGTGGACGAGCTTGACCAATTTTAGGATATCTCGAACCCTATGGCCGCTGCCTGATCCAGGGAGAAGGAAGCTTCTTCTTGGTTTTGGCAAGAGTGCGATTGGTGTACTTGTACTTGTCTTTACGGGACATTGCGCTGCGGTTACTCACGTGAGGACTGTGGGGATGAGGATGAAGCGGAGACAGTGCAGCATCTACTTTGTGACTGCCCGGGACTGAAGAAGCGGTGACTCAGATATCTGGGAAGCAGGTTCTTTGACGACCTGAACAGTCTGCGCAATGTTTCTCTGTCTGGTCTCGCGGACTTTTTGAGGGGATCTGGATGGTTTTAGGTTTTTTGTAGGGTACTGGTTTTTCTTTCCATGTGGATGTGGGGGAGACTGAGGGAATCGCAATGGGACTTATGGCTTCCGAGTGAACTTGCCGTTCTGGCAGGCTCCCATTTAACCTAACCTAACGAGTCGGTTATTAAAAATTAGTTATACATAGTTTTGAAAATTAACACTCAAAATTAGTTAAAGTACTGAGGATTTTTAGTATTGCGTTAAATGAAGATAACTAAAGTCTTAGTCTAAATCAGTGTTTCAACTAAAAATTTGTTAAAAATTAGTCAAATCGAGTTTAAACCCGTCTGACAGATTTTTCTACTGACGTATTATTTTAAGTGTAGTAATTACTAATTGACTTGATGGCATCATAATGAGTTCAAATCGGAAGATTTCTGCGTAACTAATTTTATTTTAAAAAGGGTTAAAAAATCTCGCGAACTTGTGTCAAAATAATTTAAAGAAGGGAAAACATTGCGTGAAATTGGTTTAACGAATGAAAGAATCCTCAATATTGTAAAATACATAATTGTTAAGTCGGAAGGTCAAACAAAAAAATAAATAGGACTGTAAATAATAAATTGTACGAAAAGCGAAACAAAATTCAACTGAAAGTATTGTTAAAATATCCGAGAGCATTTCACAATGCTCAGGTGTCAGCGTTTGCGCCAGCACAATGCGTAGAGCACTACATATAAATCGACTATAAGGACCAGTTCCAAGAAGAAAACCGTAAACATATACCGAAAAGATTTTGATAAAAAGTTTCAAACTAAATCCAATGCATTTAGTAAAGTGTTGTTTTTTCAAACGCGTCATATAGACCAAATGCAATTAATATTGTAATTAATATTTATTTTATTTATTTTAATTAAGTAGGTTTGAGGTTAAGAAGAAGAATAAACATTTTTTCAAAGTTATAAACACATTATTAAATCAGACTAGATTCAGTTTCTGCCTTTTTTTTTCCTTCATCAGAGAAACCTTAAACTGATACCGGTTACTTGTAGCGATTTGTGATTACCAGCGCAGCGACTTTCATTTACTTCAAAATCGAAAATATGCGCTTAAACTATGCAGCGAAATATGCACTTAAATGGAATTTTGTACTAAAAATCCAAAAATATGCACTAAAAACCCAAAAATATGCACTTAAGATCCAAAAATAATCGCTTAAAAATGCACTATAAATTTATCGATTTTTAAAAATCATATTTATTATTCGAGCGTTTGGTTAAAAATTAAATTCAATATACATAAATATCTAAGTAGATGACTACTTGATGTTTTCCTTCTAATTAAATGCTTCGTTATTAAGGGTGTTAAATACTCAGAGACTATTAATTATAGAGATAGGAAATCAAAACTTACACTACTCACCGGTAGGGGGCGCTGATATTTAGTATCACCTAAGCAACTATTTAGTATCACTTTAGTATCAGCTGAGCCTATATTTAAAAACTCAAAAATTGCTGAAAACTACGCAAAATAAGAAAAAATCAAGCGCAGAATATGTTAAAATAATTAAATTTGAGAATTCCTTTTTTTTTGTTTGGATTTTTTGTTTGTTATTATTTCAATTTAAATAAAAAAAGAAAATTGTCAATTTTTTGAACAAAGTGCCATCTAGTGATAACGATGTCGTTATAACTTTTGTTTTTGGTGATGCCATACCCCTGTAAATACTGTAACAACAGAATTTTAAGTGGCATATTTAGACGGTTGTCAAAAATTCAAATAACAATATTTTTACTACATTATTTTTGTATTTAAAATATATATTATTGTAGTATTTTTAAAAAATATTAGTTTTAAATTTCTCCAACCAAAATCGCAAGGGTTGCCACTTCATTATTAGCCTTTTTTAAAAAAGGCAAAATCTACAGCCTACATTAATTAT
Organism: Leucophora obtusa; assembly: GCA_949987735.1. Taxonomy (NCBI): domain Eukaryota; kingdom Metazoa; phylum Arthropoda; class Insecta; order Diptera; family Anthomyiidae; genus Leucophora; species Leucophora obtusa. Next base: position 52,580,216 of record OX465298.1, on the reverse strand, counting down.
TGGAAAATAAAAATGTAAAATGATTCTTAATACCAGATAAATTCTCTAGTTCTTATCGTGGCCCGATTTTTATTTTTTAAATTTTTCTTTAACAAAGTTGCCACACAAACTTGAAAATTCAAAAAAAGGCAAGAAAAAACAATTTTACTTGGGAATATAAAATTTATTTAACTGAAATTAAAAAAGGGCCACGATATGGACTACATTTTTTGTTGACTACGAAAAAAAAAGAACCGGATTGAAATCCGTTAACCCACCTTGGCAGCCGATTTTGAACTCATGGTTGCGAGAAAAACGCGTTTGAAGCCTAAAGTTAATTTTCAGCTAAGAAAACAGCAAAATTTGAAAAAATTGTAAATGAAGAAAAGTTATACCTCCTAGCTTACTACATGTCCACCAAATTTGGGACGAATCGGTTAATGGGTATTTGATATATTAAACCCAATAATCTTAAAAATGATGGTAGATATATAATTATACATAATGCTACTCATATTATTTTGTAAAAATGCTATAATTTTGTACAGTTTTTAATGTATTTCGTATTTTTTCCCATTTATACTCTATATATATTGATTACTTTTATAACTTATATTAGGCCATCAGCACCTGCCCCATATGACGTGTCTTCAACATCCATCAAGAAATCGTCATTGGGTTTTCTTTGAAAACTGCGTGCAATTTTAAATCTTTTGATGTAGCTTTTATCTTTTTGTTCTGCCCTGTTATAAGATATAAAGGGTTGTTCAACAGGGACGCTACAAAAGTAGAAAGACAGGGACAGCAAACGACGCCATACTTCTTGCCGCTCTTTTGACATTTCTCTTCAGTAAGGTTTGCCATTTCATGATGGAAAGATATACGAGCCAACAAAGAGTCGAAATTATTAAAATTTACTACCGAAATTCGGAGTCAGTGGCCTCAACGTTAAGAGCGCTACGTCTAATTTATGGTCGTCATAATCGTCCTAGCAGATCAACAATTGAGCGTGTGGCTACGTCAAATCTATGGTCTATGCCAACAAGCCAGCGACGATTGATGAACTTCGTACGAATATCGAACGTGAAATTGCAGCAGTATCGGCCGATTTATGCTTGAATACCATCGAAAATTGGGTTCAGCGTCTGGACTTCTGCAAGCGTGCCCGTGGTGGCCATGCAAAAGAGATCAATTTCCATACATAATGGCATCGAACGTACTTTCACAGGAATAAAGAATTTCATTGATATCCAAAACCGTTTTTGTTTTATTTAAACTTTTTTACTTTTGTAGCGCTATTATTGAAAAACCCTTTACGATTTCTAATAAGTTAATAAAAATGCAAACAAAAAGTGTTACACACAAATTTACCACATAGAGTATTACTTTGGGACTAAAACATATTTTACAAAAAAACATGTGATTTCCTAGAGTCGATAACACCCTTAATGATTTCATAGATTTACATATCCTCAGTTCCATATTGCAAAATAAGACTTTTAGTTTTGTGTATGGAGCAACTCTACAAAATACATAAATAAAATAATTAAAAATAAGGTTGGCAAATTCTTCTTCTTCTTTATTTTTCATTAGATCTTATTCTTAGTTAAAAAAATTATGAAGAAAATATGCAAATTAATAAATAATGTGCAAAAATATGCAATAAGAATCATAAAATATGAACTTAAAAGTAAAATATGCAAAAATATGCATTTATAACAAAATATGCAACAACAAATCGATGCTATTTTGTTGCAAATTCTTTGATTCGGAAAAGTATTTGGTTTAAATAATTTTTGGATTAATGACTACAAACATGCATTTGTATGAAAGTAGCTGCCCTGGTGATTACTAACTCTGCTGAACGATGTTTTCTTTGATTTGTTTTTAAATACAGCAGAGAAACCTTAAACTGATACCGGTTACTTGTAGCACTTTGTGATTGCCAGCCAGGGCAGCGACTTTCATGCACTTAAAATCGAAAATATGCGCTTAAAATATGCAGTGAAATATGCACGAGTTTTATAGTTTCCTTTGATTTTTAAAAATTTTTGTTTTTGAATTATATTTATGTGTTTTTCTTTGTCACTCTTACAAAACAATTTTTTTTTTAAATCAAAAACAATCAATCAGTATTTGATCAAAAGTAGCAAATACTTTTTAGGCTACCAAGACCAGCGAGACCTCAGCGATCAGTTTGAGTGCTGTTAACTACAAAAATGTATCTGCTGACCGCAACCAATGATACCAAGCACACCACAAAAATAGTAGAGGAATGGCTGCTTTTCAGTATTCCCAAACAGCTCGAAAATCCACTCCCGTCATCCGACCTGAAATCTCAACGTTAATAGATTTTCACATCTAACAAAATTTCTTCGCTTTACTTTCTAAAAAGTTTTGCTGCCATACTTTAGATTATACTGCGAGTATTATAAACATTAGCTGTTTAATTTTTTTTTTTACTTCAAGCGGTTAAACGCATATTTGTTTTAAATATTTAACGCTGATAGATATGAGTGAAAATACAGCTATTGTTATTCTTTCTGTACAGTTTCATTTGACGCTGCAAATATGAAATATTGTTTGTTATTGTAATTATTATTGAAATGAGAAAAGAGAGAATATCTTCTTCAAAAATATAAATTGTTGCATTAAATGATAAAGCAAATTAGTAAAATAATGTTGATATTATAAAAGGTTAAACTGTGCAGTTTTTTTTTGACACTCACAGTATATTCACTTATATCACAATAACTTCAAGTGATGTATGTATGTAAAATGTACCTACTTCAAAAAGTTAAAATCCACATTCGTAACTGACAACCGTTTTTGAATATTCAACGTTAGACGAAATATTCAACAAAATATTACCCAATTCTATTCTAACTAAATTTGCAAACCTTCACCGAAATTTTAAAACGATGTGACTTAATGAGGTTTAAAATTAAAACAATACACCCCGGTGGTTTTATTCCGTCTTTAAGAAGAAACGGAACAAAAGTCACGTTCATAAAAATATTTACAAAGTAAACATTAAGTCATAAATATGATGGTAGCGCACAAATTAGGTAAATTTTTATTGTTTGAAAAAACATTGCAAGATTTCAAAGAAAGAAATTCAAAAGAAATGACCTTTACTTAAAGTAAACCCTAACTAAATTACCCTAAACGCCTTTTCTTTAAACAAAACGACCGACAAAAGGACAAACTGGAATAGCGAGAGAGTCACAACACAGTTTGAGGTTTTGTTGACAATTTACACTCAATTCCTAAAGTTGTTGTTGCTTTTGTCTCAAATGCAACTTATGCAACAACGTAGAAGTACAAATGACAACAACGAATTAACGAAAAGTGAAATCATTTTTTTTTTTTTTTTTTTGAAAACTGTGCACTTTCGCTTACAACATTTATTTTATTGCTGTTAGATATGACAACACAGCAAGATACAAATAAATTACTTTAACTGTCAAAAAAGATGGAAATTTTTAATTTTAATTTAGCATGACTTTTGTCAGTCTATCTGCCGTACTGGCTGACTGTCTATCTCTGTTTCTGCTAAATGACTTTTTTCTCTTTCTAATATACTGCAAAAGTAATAACAACAAAAGCAATTGAAGGAAAAACTGATAAAAAAAAATTTAAGCAGATGCAATATCTGTGGGATACTTGCTTGTCTCATCTCTTTCTTTGCAACTACTAGTGCGTAATATTTATTCCTGCCATATGGAAAATATGAAAATTATGATGATTTACAACATTTACAAGTACAAAAAAAGATGAATATACAAAAAAAAAACACGAAACGATTTGAAATTAACAAGCCATAACAATTTTTGTTAAACCAAAAGACACATTGAAATTTTAAAAGATTTTATTTCCAAAAAAATATTTAGTTTCTTTAAAACTGTTGAAAATTTTTATGATGTCTGGTTTTCTATACAACTCACACAAATTCTGTTTTGAAATTTATCAAATTTATGATCATCAATTGGTTGAAAATTAAATAAAAAATATGTATATAAGAAATACGGAATTTTTTTCTTTTATCTTTTCCTCTATTAACTCTTAAAATGCATGAATTTTGTTCTTATGATTTTTTAATATATAATATTATTTTATGAGGCCTGTTTCCTGGCACTTAGGCCTTTTTTTAATGTATTGGTCTATCTTTTGTTTCTCAAAATTCTTATGATAGATTTATGTTTCTGTGATTTTATTTTTGTCTATATTTCTTTTCAATTCAACTTTATTTCTTATTCCCATATTTCTATTTTATTGTTGTTTTTGTTCGTTAAATGTCAATCTCAATTATCAAATTTATGGTGTTTATGGTTTTTATTATATTAAAAAAATTCTCATTTTCTTAGGTCTGCTGTCCATTTTTATTTCCATTTTTAATTTGTTGTAATTATAAAATATTAATCATAATTTCTAAGATTTTTAGATTTCAATCGACAGCTCAGCCTAGCAATGAACTGTGTTTACATGTTATGGAACAGTGATTCTCAACCGGTTGACAATTAATGAAATTAACGAAATTTTATATGGGAAACAACAACACTTTTGTTTATCGACTGGCAATCTGGAGTACCAGCTTCAATTACCGGCACAAGAAAAATTTATTTAAAAAAATTTACAATAAAAAAATAAATATTTTTTTACAAAACTTATTTTTAGAAAATCTATTTTTAGACCCATTTTTTTGTCAATACTGTTAAACATAACTGTAACAACATATTTTTTCCGTATGCTGGTTTGTCAGCATAACTCATATCTTTTTTTCGCCATAGGAAAGTAATAAGAAATGTAATAAGAAAAATAACTTGTTACCATTACCAGGTATGTAGTTACATAAGCACATGTCTGGTAATGACTTTTCTGCATTGTAATGATTTTGCTGGGTATTAAGTTTGTTATGTTTGTTTATTATGTTTATGAGTTTCCAGATGTCGTTCGCTGTGAAAGGAATAAGTGATGGCATGTATTTTATTTTTGCATTCTTATTGTATTTTTCTTCGTCTGAGATAAAAAGTGATCCGGAAATACCACCGTTTTTGGAATAGTGGAATAGTTGCAATGTTATACAAAACTATTCTTATATATTTTTTAATATTTTTTATTTTTATGATTTGGGGCGTATTGCTATAAAAATTATATTATATTGATTGAGAGCCACTGCTCTTTACATTTTGATTTGCTGGTTTAGTCAATCAGCTTTATTTCATTTTTATTATTAGTTTCTATCTATTTTTCAATAATATTTTAAGCGTTACAAATTTTGTATTTATTGATTAAAATTTTCATATAGAAAAATAAATTATTTTTTATGTTGATAATAAAATTTTATGTATAAAAATATATATCAACTGATTTTTTTTAGAGTTTAATGAAATAAATTTTATGACTTCTTGGAATAAAGTTTTATGAAATTAAATTTTTTTTAAATATATTTTTTTTAATAATGATCAGATGAGCAAGGCATATACATATATCAGAGATAACAAATTTTGTTCAAACGAGATTTCTCTATCCCGTTTATATGTGCCTTTGGAAAGTTTTCCTATAGAGGCAATCAAAGCAAGAAGACCTATTAAATTTTCACCAGAGTCTAAAAAGTCCTGAAAATATGATTGAAATTTTTACCACAGTTTATTTTTAAACTACACAGAAGGGGTTTTTATACAAATATAAAATTTTCATTTCCTGCAAAAGTTTTTAAAATAAAGTAATTTTTCCTATATGTTCCTAGTTTTTGCAACCGTTATTTTGCAGCGTAGTTAAATACATTGATAACGAAATCAGAATAGCGAATTCAGAATACTTCTCCAAGAAGTTTGGCTCAGCTGTGCAATCCAAAAAAACCTGGAAGACTATCCGGGACATTGGGATTAGGGGAAGGGGCACAAATGCTAGCTGCCTTTACAAATTTACCTCTTGTCCAAACGCGCAATGATCATTACAATTTTTACTCTCAAACCAACACCACAGCTTCTGACCAAGGCTTTGAATTTACATGCGTCAACCAAGCTGATGTTTTGCCTTGTTTTTCCTCAGTTATTTCAAATGAAGTTGGATGTATTATAATATCCATCATAAGTTCTTTAGGTTTCTTTCACCCATTCTCCTTCCATATGTGACTCACATTTTTGAGACCATTATAATGTCTAGCGCTTTTCCCTTCAAATGGAAACATGAGAAATTTATTCCAGTATGCGATCTTATGCTGTATTCCGAAAGTTTTTGAGAAGCTACTGTACTCTCAGATGAGTGGGTAAGTAAATGCAGATGGCCTTTTGAGTGATTGGCAATCAGGATTTCATACGGATAATATCTATTTAACTGCTCTTGCTGAAGCAACTGAGAGCATCAGGCGTCGGCTAGATGATAATAAAGTAACCTTTTTGGTACTTCTTGACCATTCCAATGCCTTTGACACTGTCAATCACCAAACTTTGTGCATAAAACTCAGAAACCTTTTCAGTTTTTCATCAAGCTCTTCTCAGCTTATTTTTTCTTATTTAGTTAACCGTACGCAATCTGTTTGTATTGATATTTTATCATATCAACCTCTGAATCTTACGGGTTCAATTCTGCGACCGCTTCTGTTTTCTTTATATGCCAACGATCTTCCTCTACAACTCACTCACTGTAAAGTACATATGTATGCCGATGATGTACACACTCAAAATAGTTTGTAGTTTAAATTAACTGAAAATGTAATTTAAAATAAATGAAAAATCACTTGAAAACCGGTCTACTGACTTTTCATTTAAATCAAAAGAACCTTTCATTTATTTTTGAATGTTAATAAATAAACTACAAAATCCTTAAAAAATAATGATTTTTCATTTATTTCGTTTTTTTAAATTTCAAAAAATTAACTACAAAATCCGTAAGAATAAATGATATTTAGTTTATTTGGTTTTTTTAACTGACCTAGAAATCGAAAAGGAATTCTTTTTTTAACAAAACATTTTAAATGAAAATATTAACAGTAACAGAAAATCCGTATTTATATGTAATTTATTTTTTAAATAAACGACAAAAACAGTTAAAAAATATATTTCTTTGTATTTTAACTAAATAATCATTTAAAAACAAATGTACGGATAACTTTTTAAATAAACTAGAGTCAGTTACTGTAATAATATTTAGTGCAGTTATATTTCAGTTCCCCGGTACAATCCGTTAGGGAGAACATTGATAAACTTAATTATAAATTAGGTAAAACACATCGCTGGGCTATGACAAATAGTCTCTGTTTAAACCTTGAAAAGTCAAAATGCCTAATGATTCACAAATGGTCAATTAAACCAGATATTGATAACTTATAAAGGACCAGAGGATTTCAGTTGTTCCAGTAGCCAAAAACTTGGGCATAGTTCTTAATAGTACACTAACATGGGCTGATCACATAAACTTTTTAGTCGCCCAAACATATGTCAAACCAAGGACCATTGAGTATAAGGATGTACACAAGTAATTTCCACGGGTCGAAAAAATAAATTCAAGATTAGATTATTTGGTGGTGACCTTCATACTTTTAACTTGCTTGCCCTGGGGCAAGCCTTGTGTTGCCTTGTGGTTGTGACCTGCGCTCCCTAGTTTGCCGCGGTCTTTTTTGGTTGCATAGGCATGGATGCGTATAAAAAGAATACGTCATGTTGGGCTTACCCCTAACTTGTGCTTTTTGTCATTATTTATTTTCCCAAAAAATGTAATTGACATTTTTCAAATTACAAATTACTTGTAATTGTTCTTTTTTGAATTACAATTACAAATAATTTGTAATTGTAATTACAAATAATTTGTAATTGTAATTGAGTTTTTTTCAATTATAATTACATGTAATTGTGTAAATGCATGTGTAATTAATTACAAAATGTAATGATTAACCCCCAGGTCTACTGGATATCCTATAATTTCAATAAATCTTCCATTACTTTTATCCAGATTTACCATGACAGTGCATTAAACATGAACAAATTTTTCTTTGTTTTTAGTAATTTTAAAATAAGGTTAACAACACTGAAATTTTTAACTTAATAGGATTGTGATATACAACCAAGATATAAGAGATCAGTCAAGTGTGCGTTATAGTATAGAGAATTCCATATTAAAGCTTCAGTATTGTTAATTTTATGGGCGCGTTAGCCATTTTAACTCACGCTCCTAAACAAAAACAAATTACTCAAGCACGAGCATTTCGTGTCTTACTCACGCAGACATGAGTATATTAAAAACTTACTCACAATCAGAAAATTCTTACGCAAAACAGTAAAAATTACTAAAAAACATATGATGCAAAAAATAAACTCACATACGAATCATGCACGGATTATATATTCTTACTCACGCTCACGTACGAATTATATATTCTCACTCTAACGGGCGAATTACTTTGGTATAGTAATTATTACTCACGATCACTTGTGAATAACTTCACTCACGATCGTGTCATGCGCCAATCCCTAGTAATTACAAAATCTAAAACTATTTCAAAATCATTTTTAATATGGAACCACATTTAATACAATACGGTTTTAAAAGGCCCTTATACATATATTTTTATATAAAATCACTTTGAAAAAATTGCTAATGTGGGATAATATATAACACTATGCGACAGTCAAAATCGGGATGGGATGAAACCAACGGGAAATGTTATATCGGTCAAAGCAAGTTATACGTGTCCCGGCGTTTCGCTGGGTCACCCCTAGGACTCGAGATATATCTTTTTTTTGACATAACTCGAGAACCACTACACCTTTTGCAATTGTAATTCAGAAAATATCAATTGAAATTCAGAAAATATCAATTGAAATTCAGAATTTCCATTTGAAATTCAGAAAACATCAATTGAAATTCAGAATTTCCATTTGAAATTCAGAAAACATCAATTGAAATTCAGATTTTTCATTTGAAATTCAGAAAATATCAATTGAAATTCAGAAAATATCATTTGAAATTCAGAAAATATCAATTGAAATTCAGAAAATATCATTTGAAATTCAGAAAATATCATTTGCAATTCAGAAAATATCAATTATTATTCAGAAAACATCAATTGAAATTCAGAAAATATCAATTGAAATTCAGAAAATATCAATTGAAATTCAGAAATCGTCATTTGAAATTCAGAAAATATCAATTGAAATTCAGAAACCGTCACTTGAAATTCAGAAAATATCAATTGAAATTCAGAAAATATCATTTGAAATTCAGAAAATGTCAATTGAAATTCAGAAAATATCATTTGAAATTCAGAAAATATCATTTGAAATTCAGAAAATATCAATTGAAATTCAGAAAACATCAATTGAAATTCAGAAAATATCAATTGAAATTCAGAAATCGTCATTTGAAATTCAGAAAATAGCAATAGAATTTCAATTGATATTTTCTGAATTTCAATTGATGTTTTCTGAATATCAATTGATATTTTCTGAATTTCAATTAACATTTTCTGAATTTCAAATGATACTTTCTGAATTTCAAATGATATTTTCTGAATTTCAATTGACATTTTCTGAATTTCAAATGATACTTTCTGAATTTCAATTGATATTTTCTGAATTTCAAATGACGATTTCTGAATTTCAATTGAGATTTTCTGAATTTCAATTGATATTATCTGAATTTCAATTGATGTTTTCTGAATAATAATTGATATTTTCTGAATTTCAAATGATATTTTCTAAATTTCAAATGATATTTTCTGAATTTCAATTGATATTTTCTGAATTTCAAATGACATTTTCTGAATTTCAATTGATAGTTTCTGAATTTCAAATGGAAAATCTGAATTTCAATTGATGTTTTCTGAATTTCAAATGGAAATTCTGAATTTCAATTGATGTTTTCTAAATTTCAAATGGAAATTCTGAATTTCAATTGATATTTTCTGAATTTCAAATGGAAATTCTGAATTTCAATTGATATTTTCTGAATTACAGTTGCAAAAGGTGTAGTCCGATTTTGCTCAAACAATTTTAAAAAAATTAAAAATTACAATTCCTTTAATCTGTTCATATAACGTTTTTCTATATACTCAACAGTTTTGCCGGTAAAAATAAATGTTTGTTACCGCTACCATAAAAATCAATAACCTTTTGTTTATTACTTTTTTTTAATATTTTAGGCAAAAAATATTTTTTTCTTCATACATTTATTTTTACCACCAAAGGTCAAATCGATATATCTCGATTCCTAGGGGTGACCCAGCGAAACGCCGGGACACGTATAACTTCTTTTTTACCGATATAACTTTCCCCGGTAGTTTGAACCCTTCCCGATCACTGACCCCTACCATTTGTCTCACAGTGTAATTATAGATGATTTTATAAAGAATGTTATATCGTTATATATAAAAGAAATCATGAAATATTGTAGATATGAAACCATACTAACCCAGCAAAATCTTTCATTACCAAATAAGTGGTTATATAATAGAAATTCATAGCTCCGCACAACTTATTTCTGGGCGTCTAAACTCATTATTTTTGTTTGGCGTGGTCGTTTTTATAAGTACTCACGCTTACCCGCTCGCTTACGATAAAATGGGAAATAAGTAGTTATGAGATTTTGAATAATAAGTGGTTACACATGCTTACAAAAAGTTGAATTATAAGTGGTTATCCGACTGCTTACTTGATTCTTAAAAAAGGAGTTAGGCAAATACTATTAGCTTAAGGAAATATATTAAGAAAAAGTTAAGTTTTCTTTAGTGTGTAATTTTATGACTCGTCATAAAAATTTTAACATAAAACATATTTACATATAATAAATAAAAATGTATAAAATTTAATGTATAAAAGTACTTATTTAAACTATTACGCGTAAGTCATTATTTTATATTTAAAAACATTGAATACAATAGGCGTTATTAGGAAGTCATTATTTTATATACTCAAATAATGCAAAAGGTAATGATATATCGTTTTTGGTAATGCAGATAGTAATGAGGTGTCATTACCAATATTTTGCTGGGAAGTTATATATGGGTTCATATGCGTCAATATATAATCATATATAACACCTATTATATAATATTTCTTAAATGGCTCCATATATAGTTTTATATTATTATGTATAGTGTCATACTAAATTATATATAAACGTATATCTAATTATATCTTTTATATATTACATTGTGTACTTATATATAGCACATACACTTATATGTAGGCCAGTATGTAATAATATAAAATCACATATGTCTCAATATTAAAACCTTTGAGGCAAAAATATTTAATATATGACTATATAAAAGTCTATATGCTTCAATTTAAAAGCATATGTGGCCATATTTAACTATAAGTTACTATATGTAATTACATAAAATAATATATGATTATATCAAAACTTTTTTACTCGGGATAACACTAAGCAAATTGGTAGCTTTTTACACAGCCGCTCATACTCATACACACACACACACCATGGGACAACCAATCGAATCATTTCTTTATACTCCAAAAATATTTGGCGAAAAAAATGTTCGCCGTATGTTTTTAAGAAAAATATTTACATTTTTGTTTTGCAAATATGGTAGAAGGTTTTTGATTTATAAAAATAGCATTTTTTTCTTCAAATAATATTTTATTTCACATACATAATTAATTATTTAAAAGTAATTATTTAATTTTTGTAAATTATTTTATCTAATTTAATATATTAAGTTTGTGTCTAAAGTTCCTTGATATGTTTTTGTAGGAAAAACAGAAACTTGAAATTATAAAGTTTTTTGTCTTTTGAAATTCAAATATAGAAAAGATTTATTAATCAATACTTCATAAAGACAAATTCAAAATTATTTTTTCAAAAATATTAATTGAAATAAAAACATATAAAAAAAATAATGACAATCGGGCATGCCAGGCACGTAGCTAGGAATTTCTTTGGAGAGGAGGCTTTTTAAAAATCTTATTTTTTAGGTTTTTTTTTTTACTGGGGAAACTTATAAAACTATGTACACAGAAAAAAATTTATAACCGTTACAAAATACTCGTTATTTTAAGTTAAGTGTGCCCTTTTAGTAAAATGAGAGTAAGCACAAAATTCTCTTTCTAAATTAGAAAATTGCCTAAAAATACGGGAATTTTTATATCTTTTTATTTTTTTACAAAAAATTAATTTTACGTTATATTGTAATTTATTATTAAAAAAAAAAATTATAATTTTTTGATTGCAGAAACAGCAATCATAATTTTGTTTTCTATTACATATGTATGTTATAAAGGAATAAATATAATAGAAACTTATTAGGCATATTTTTCATAAATATTTAGTAGGAACAAATTTTCCTTGCTTTTTATTGAATTAAATGTGTGATTTTATTTTTATAATAAAAATAATTTATGTGTTATTAAAAACATCTTGTAGAATATTGTGAAATTAAAAAAATAATTTTTGTTATTTTTCGCTAAGTGAAAAGAAAAAAGTATTTTTTTATTTGAATATAAAAAATACGCTAAAGGAAATATCTTATTTTTTATGAACCTTGCACGATTTTGAATAACATAATGTAACATTTTTAAAAAATATCAAGTGAAATTTAAAATTATTATTTAAAAAATATTAACTGAAAAAAAACAAATTATAATAGGGCATGCCGATTATATGATACCCCCTATACTACCAGCTTGCTTGAAAGTAAAGAAATTTTAATCCCTTTCAAAATAATGTAGAATTATATTTTTATAAATTTTTTTATTTATTAAATGGATTTATTTAATGAATTTAAAAAAAATTATTTTCTAATAAGTTTATATATATATATGTGACAGCGCATAGAGAAAGGGACCTAAGGGTAAAAAAATCAATTTTTTTTAGATGTGGACAACATCTGAGCATCGAATGAGACCGATCACATGCCCTTTTTTTACCCTTAGGTCCCTTTCTATTTTGCGCGTGACATATATATTTTTTAAATATTTAAAATATTTTTTTATTTCATTTTTTTTCCTATAATGTAAAATAATTTAAATTGAAATTTAATTTTTTTTTTAAATATTTTTTTTTTCACTCCTAATTTTCTAGTTTTCTTAAGCAGGCTTGCTTTGGTAAGAGCATCATCTATATCGCGTCTGACCATGATGCGTTGTACCGGATCCATTGTCCGGAGCTGACATGCCAAATAAACACCATAAGCATCCAAACCATCAGGATTGCCAAAAATGGAATGTCTAGCTTGCGGCACATTTCCTGAATTTACTACAACCACTGGAATACTTTGATTGCAATTAATATCTTGCCCTCTGATGGAAGAACCTTTATTTTGGACATTGCTTTCCATTTTACTTGTTGTTTTGCTAACTTTTTCTGTGTGAAGTAGCGGTGAGTAGCTCCGACGTTATGGTGGCACCAAAATTTCTTCTATACCTTGCGCATTTGGGAAATCTTCTTCTTCCTCAATATGAATCGCTTGTGGTGGAGAGTTTGATGGTGAATTGTTTTGGTTCGAAAACAATTTCAAATATTTGAAGTACCATAGTATTGGTGTATATTGTTGGTTTTTTTTCATCTCCCGCTCCTCCTTCAAGAAATTTATTCTTAAATACTTTAATATTTCAAGGAGATTGATTCTAGTTGCGTATGGGTCCACTTCTTTTAATTTATTGTGCAGATGTTGCATTTCTTCATCTCTTTTTTCTTTCTTTAGAAATAGTGGATGAGAGTCATCCCCCAGCAATCTTCATTTTTCATAATCGGTTATGAATTGTTTCACCCACTTCTGGCTATAACTTTTTAAATTATTTGGAAACTCCATATTTTGTAGTTGACAATATTTTTGTTGAACTTTTCACTTTGATAATTTTCTTTTGGTTTTTTAACCTTTTTTTGTTTCTTAAGTGGAACAGATGAGAAGTCCATAATAAGCAACTCTAAAATTTGCCTGCTTTTTGTGTAAAACTGTGATGTTTATTTTTTAATTTGATTTTTTTGATTGATTTTGGAAAAAAATTATTTTTTTTTTACACATTTACTAAGATAGCACTTTGTGGTATTTATTGAAAAAAAATTGTACACATTTACTAAGATAGCACTTTGTGGTATTTATTGAAAAAAAAATTGTACTTTTTTAATAGATTTTTTTTTATTGGCAAATTAGGAAAAAAGTTTATAAAATTTTTGGAAATTATTAAGGAAAACATGATAAAATAATAATTTTTCAAAATAATTTGTTCGACAATTCTTTATGATTTCCATATTAAATCCTTTTTATTAAATCCTTTTTATAAAAATTTTAATTTACATTTTTATTTTATTTTAATTTAATTTTGAATTTAAAAAAATGATAATATTTTAGAGAAATTAACAAATTATCATAGTATATACATATATCACGGTCAGACGCGATATAGATGATGCTCTTACCAAAGCCACAGAATTCACATTTTAAGCTCTAAAGTTAGCACGTTGTAAAATACATGATTTTTGAAGTTTAACCTTAGAAAGTTAAACCCATAAATGCTAATTTAAATTTAATTTAAAATAGTAATAACTGTGAATTCCATCATTTTGTTATAAAAATTTAGACATAATTTTAACATACACAGAAAAAATTATAAACCTTAAATATCTAATTTAATATATATTAAAAATAAAAATTGTTTCTAAATAAATATTTAATTGACTCAATTAATATTTTAATTGACTTTTAAATATTTTTGCAAATATTTGTTACATAATTACCCAGGTGGAAATTGAAGACGGTACAAAAAACAAAGCGCTATGAAAGCGTTTGTTGTCAATGGTACAAAAAAAAGCGTTTTCACAGCGTTGAAATCATTATTTTGGAATGCTTTTCGAACGTTCACAAACAGTATTTTAGGAGCGCTTTTCATACAAAATTTACAACCGTTTGTGAAATAAAAACACTGTTAAAACATTGCTTTAAAGCGTTTTTCTAATGTTTGCAAAAAGGACTTTAGCAGTACTTCTTTTAAAGAATATATAACCGATTATTTAAAAAACACTGTAAAAACATTTATTTAAAGCGCCTTCAAAATGTTCGAAAAAGTGCATTCCAATGGCAGAGTTCTCTTTTTAAAGTATTTGATCAAAATGAAAAAAAAAAAAATGTTTTTTTTTATATATGTATACATATATAATTTTAATTATATTTTACTATTTATGTAAAAAGAGTTATAGCAATCATTATTTATGCAATTGTCTCATTATGAAAATTTGTAAGAATACACTTAACTTGCACTAATTGTATACTAATATCAGCATAATTTTCATTAAATTTTTTTTACATTATACAATCCAATTTCTTTTGATGAAAGTGAATACTTAATAACATCAGTTGTTTCATTATAAATTTGGCCATTTAAAAATATATCATCACAATTGTGTTTACAATGTTTGATGCTAAAAATTTCTTTAATTACTAGAGTAGGCATACATACGTTACTGAGTAGGCATACATACGTTGCCAGGGTGAGATGAAGTGAATTAAAAAAAATAATTTAATTGATAATTTTTTCAATATCATTTTGAAATGTTTAATTTTCTAGGTAGTTTCCGCAATTTCAATTGGTATAAATATTGTTTCTAAATACAACCGATTTGTTTGTTAATACGATAAAGTTTTAGTCGAGAATAACCCAACAGTACAAGCATTTTTTTCTGTGTAATATTTTAAATAATTCAAAATTCTGAATAAAATACTTTTTATGTTTAAGTTTATCAATTTAAGTGTATTTTTCATAACTTTACAATAAATATTAATTCAAATTTAATAAAATATAATTTATTAAAAAATGTTAATATATAAAAATGTTTTAAAAAATTTGTATTTAAAACGATGGCAAAGTACTTCATTTGTTTATTTTCTAACGATTTGACAGCGTTAAAATTGGTATGTTGTAATAACGTTTATAGACTGTTGAGAAAGTACTTTGAAATTTGTTTTTGGAACGGTTTGACAACGATATAAAATACCACCCTGAGACCGTAAACCATGGTTATCATTTGGGTCGTTTTCACAACGCTCTGAAATTGTAAACCAGAATGTTCTACATACGCTAGTTTGATAATTAAAAAAGCATTTTAAAGTTTTTTTTTCTGCAACGCTTTGAAAACGTTATAAAATACCACACTCACACCGTAAACCATGGTTATCATTTGGGGCGTTGTCAAAACGCTTTAAACTTGTAAATCGATATATTTTGAAAACGTTTGTACCACCTTTTAAAATGCTATATAATTCCCATACTTTTTTTTCTTAAACTGTATGCACATTAGAGTGGTCCAAAAAAAAAAAAAAGTTGGAATTTTCACGCTCCACAACCCTACAAATATGCCACTTTGAAAAAAATGTAGTCTGATCACAAAAATCACCAAAAAAGTTTTGTTTAGAGGTAGCACATCGCAATTGAAGTTTCGAGGTTGTACTTGTTCTATTATTTTTAATTAATTAAAAATAATGGAAAAATGAGAAAAATTAAATATAATTATTATGATCGCGACATATCAAATCTAATATATTTTTAGGTATACATTACGAATATGAAATCAAAATTGAAATCGGAGTCGCGGATTTCGCGAAATTTTAAAATTTCATACAAAAAAGGATGAACTTCGATCAGGATGTTTTCTTATATTTACCAATATGAAAATTTCGTTTTTGCATTAATATATATCTGCTAAATGTCCTATTATGTGGGATAGGGTTTTTGGTAGCAATGAAATTATAGCAATCTAAATAATAGCGAAATATTAAAAAATGTCAAATTTTAACTTAATTTGCAAGGATATCTGTTATCCTTTTTAAAATTAAAATCAGTGTTATATATAATGAAGGTCCTTGGTAAGTAAATTGCAAAAGTATAACAAATTTCATTTTTCGATAACACCGTTTACAGGTAATTGGGCAAATATCTCAAAAAACTTGAGTTTTTTTGAATTTTCAAAAACCGCGAATAATTCATAAACCACAAATTTTTTTTAAGTTTCGATTACTGATTCATAATCTGCGTTAAAATAAAGATCAGATTTGAGAAATTTGCGCATAC
Organism: Leucophora obtusa; assembly: GCA_949987735.1. Lineage (NCBI taxonomy): Eukaryota > Metazoa > Arthropoda > Insecta > Diptera > Anthomyiidae > Leucophora > Leucophora obtusa. The sequence goes on along the minus strand of OX465298.1, from coordinate 52,563,213 downwards.
AAGGCAAAAACAAGTTAAATTTTTAATTACATCTTTTCGGAAAATTTGACTAAAATATGTATTTTTTTGTATAAATTAAAAAAAAACCGCGAATTACTTAAAAGTTACTTAATTTTTTTAAGTTTTGAATTCAAATTCCTTATATTCACATTAATTAAGACCAGATTAAAAAAAATTGTTAAATAATAGCGTACAGGTTAAGAAATAATTAAATTTAAAGTCAACCCTACTTTTTGTATAAATTACTCTAGAGATAAATTACTAATTCTTAAAAGACAACTTTTTGTGCTACCTCTAAATAACAGCGGATTTAGCTGAAACTTGGCACAGAGAGTTTTTAGACATTAAGGAATAGGGGCAACATTGTGGAGATCGCGAATTCCAACTTTCATGTTTTTTTGGACCACTCTAATGCACATATAGAAAATTTTTAGTATAACAACCAAAAGCATTGCAGTTCACAAACAAAACAAACACATATGGAGTATTCCAAATATATAAACATGACATACACACACTTTTTTACAATTTCATATTTTTATTTTTTTAGTTTTCACTTAATGTTTTAATTGATATATTACTTTAATCGAAATTTGTTTCCATTAATCGTATACAATTTTTAGTAATCAATAGTATCATTTGAGTGATAGGTGCAAAATCAATTAAAATTTTAATTTATATAATCAATTTCGTTTTTAAAATTCGTTTTTAGTTTTTTCTGTGTAATGTTAGAAAACATCATTAGTTTAATAACGTTAAGATTTTTAGTCCGGGTGGCCTTTCTGTTGAAATGCTCATTTATTAATTTTTATTAACTTTGAGCGGACAGGTATCGTCCTATTTTGGCATGCTAGCAAACTATCCATACTGCTCGTCTTTTTCATTACCTTTAGTTAATAAAGAAATAAAGTATCAGAAAAATTGGTTTAATAATGCTTTGTGAAAAATATATTTTGTAATTAATTTAGGTGGAAAATGCTCTAAACTGCCAACACTGGTTTAGTGATAGTTCGATAATTCTCGGAGGAGTGTAAGTACCACAATTTTCTCTATAAATTATGTATATATTCTCAGCTATGACAATTAACACAACATTCCAGTTAATTTAGTTTTCTTTCAGTATTTTTAGGTTTAGATCTACTTTCAAAAATAATAATTATATGGTTAATATGGTTTTAAATCATATTGGCTACAAATATCTTTTTATCTAATAAATACTTATATACATAACATTTTCAATCTTTTAGTTTGAATTCTAGGTAGTATGTCTAACTTTCTCACGCACATAATTCAATCACTTAAAATGTTAAAAACAATAAATTATTGATTTGTGTCTAATGCGTAAAAGCAATCTAATAGTATGACTATTGAAATACTCATACATACAGTAAAACCCGGATAAGACGAATTCTGGGTTAATAGTTTTTCATTTTTAATAAGAACTTCATAAAATTTGCAATAGAGCAGACGAATTATTTCTCATAAAACATTTGGCAAACAATTTATTAAAAAAAAATGCATTAAAAAGATTAAATCCAAAATTAGTTTAGAAGTAAAGTGCGGCGAAATGAGGGAGGTATCGTGAGGTATAAATCTATTTTCAATAGATCTTCTTACTTCAAATCTACTTCCAAACTAAACAGTTGTGTATAATATCAACACTCAGAAGTAAACAGCTGACACGATACTACCAGACTAATGGAGCCTTAACTTGTTTTTGTTTTTTAATTATAAACATTTTACAAATAAAAAAAAAAAAATAAATAAATAAACAAATTTGATGAAGGTTAATACGAAACTCTAAACTCTTTTATAATGAGCAAATTTGACTTGTCTCTTGGAATTCGTTTTAGCCGAGTTTTAGTCTACTTAGATAAGCACCTTTTTTAAAAGACCCACACAAATCTTATTTTGTAATTCTTTTAGTATCAATGTAGCATACTGAAAAAAAAACTAACAATAGTGACTAAATTATTTGACATATTCTTATCTTAAACCAAGTAAAACTGCTCTACTATGACAAGAGATGAGGACGAATGCATCTTTAAAAGACATCACTGATCGAGGGTAACAATAAATAAAGTGAAAATGAATTCAAAAAGAAAAAACATCATGGTCTTTGAAAGAAATATGTCAAAATAAATAACAAGGAAATACTAAAAGGTGTATTTTGTGTATTAATTCAAAGAAATGTAATATGAAAAGAAAGAAAATTTTACAAAAAAAAAAAACAGTATTTTTTAAAGTGAATACATACCAAGCAAAAATAAATGAAACAATTTCTAAATGAGTCACTGAGGTTTTTACAACAACATCCAAAGCTGGAATAAATATATGCTAAATATATAAATCTTTTTCATGAGTGAAAAGAAGTTAATATTGAATATGGGAGTTGCATGGGAACGTGCTGGCACAGAAATCAGAGTGCTGCGGGTTCGGGTCCTGGCGGGGTGAAAGAAATGTTTTCGAAGTTTTTGTAAAATACATATTTTTTTTTTGATATTAATTTATTGGTGTATAATTTAAAAATGTGGGATTTTTAGTAAATTTTGGGCGTTTATTGTGTAACATTGGTACAATATATTGGATGTATATGTAAAAATTCGGGGTTCCTAACAGATGAGTATCTTTTACACATGGTTTGTGTCTTTAATAACTTATATGACTTTTTGTGGGGTAAATATCTGTCATTTATTCTCACTCAGTCATTGAACTAGGCTTTCCAGTACCGATTTCGGTAATACCGAAATTGTCGAAATTCGATCCATTTAAGCAAATTCGAAATACCGATTTTGGAACGAAACCGATTTCGGTATTGCATACAATTTTTTTGTTTATTATTTTAATATTTTATGTCTTTTTAAATAGAAATTTTAACAAATTTGACAATAATTCTGTTTTTGTGCATCTTTACAAAATTTATATTTTAAGGATGAACATTAATAAATACGAGTATATTGCATTTTTACTCAACTAGAACTTCGAACAACGCAAAAACTAAAACTAACCCATCCAAAAAATGTCTGATTACTTTTAAATAGTATAACTTTTACAAGGGTTGTATCCACGAGTCTTAATTAATTCAAACATAAAAATAATGTTTATAGTTAAGTGTTGTTTTTTCAAACGCGTCGTATAGACCAAATACAATTAATATTGTAATTAATATGTATTTTTATTAATTCTAATTTAGTAGGTTTGAGGTTAAGAATACAATAATTGGCTTATGATAACGATATATGGATAATATTCCCAAAATAAAGTTATTTTATATCTTAATATCGACACCTTAATTCAATCAAATTCCCGCATGATATTGATTTTTGTTGGCGTACATTATACATATTAAAAAAAATATACACACAAACAGCTACATTTTATTTAAGTAATAATCATATAACTACACATACATACATAATTTCATTTACAGACTTTCAAGTTTTCATTTGAAATGATGTGATAATAAATCAAGGATAATCTACTTTTCAGGATCATAATTTTTGTTATAAATTGACAGGCGCAGTGTCGCAATACTATACACTCGCATGCATTGACACACACACAAATAACACAAATGTCATACTGTCTTTATAAAAATAAGGCAGGAACAGAAAAAAATTTAATAAAATATGGCAAACATTCAAACCCAAGAAGAGCATGAAATGTGAAAAGTAGAATGAAATGAAAAAAGAAAAGCAAAGTGACAGATTTATGTGTGTTATACAATACACACAACATAACGAACGCACTTTACGCACATCAAACAAAACAACAAAAAAAAAATGAATAAACTGACACACACATATATATTTGTGTATCCAACTGTGCATGTGTTTGTAGATATTGAATGATGTATCTCTAAATATGTTCAAGAGTTAAGTTTCTTAAATTGTTCATATGATTTTTTGTAGATTTTTTTGCCCGCCCTAGTTTAACTGGATATCAATTTCACATAAAAATTGTGAAATCACTATAGAAAGCTAAAGAAAATATTAAATTCTTCCATATATTACATACAGTTTATTACAATAAAAAGTTTCAGAGAAATTAAAATTATTAAAAATCCTAATTTGACGTAATTGGTTATATTTTTATCAATAGGGTAAATTTTAGCGCCCAACTAAGGGAAGTATGTATTATAACCAAGGCAAACGGAAATATGCCGTATCATGTTTTTTTCTACGCGTTGTATTTATAAATGAATAAGACAAATTAAATGAATCAATAAGCTCGAGATCTTTTTGTTTTTTTAGTTTTATTAACGAATTCTTTATTTATTTTAAAAATTCAAATAGCTGGCATCTTCTGGAAATCTTAAAATAAAATATGAAAACAGTATTTGAAACTACATCAGTACTAGATATTTCTGTTAGAGGAAGTCGTTTTTATTAGAAAAATAATAATCTTTTATTTTTCCAAAGGTGGGACACATATTACCTTCAACTTTTTATAAATGCAAATTATTTGCTGGGCATTACTGAGATTTTACTCGGTTACCGTTATTAGTTAAAATTAATTGATTTTGTGTTAAACAGGGTTAGAAATATATTTCATTATGAGTGCCAAAAGCGTGGCAACGCTGACGTTAGGAAGTGTTTGGAAAATGTGAACAAAAAAAATTATTTTAAAAGTTAATAGATAATAAAATACAAAAGTTAAAAGCAAAAAAATATATAACTATCATTAACCTTTCATAAAAAGAAAGGGCAAATAAAAGTAAATTATATATTTATTAAAAAATGCCAGTTGGGTGCTCTTTCCACTTCCATGAGAGATTTCAATCATGTTTGCCTTATTCTAAATTCAATGGAGGTAACTTAATAAATAATAACTCTGACATTCAAAACATATTGAGTTGTTGAATAATTAACGTCGTTTTTTTCATATTTTACAAAGCAAATTTGACCATTTTGTTGAATGCCATCTTTCGGTAAGTTGAAAAATTTTACGTTCGAAGAAGCTATTGTTTTTAGAAGCGAAAAACTGGTCCCACTCATTTTTAACATCCTGATCGGAATCGAAAGTTTTACCATTCAAATGGTTTTGAAGGTAGCGAAACAAATGGTAATCTGATGGTGCTAACTCAGGGTTATATGGTGGATGTGACATCAGTTCACAATTGAGCCCTGTTTATTTTTGATGAGTTACCAAAGAGGCGTGGGGTCTAGCGTTAACACGATTGGCCAGTTTAGGGCGTTTTTTTCTTGATTTCTTCGTTTAATTTCGATAGTTGACGACATTAGACATTCGAATCAAGAGTTTGATTTCTTGGAAGCAGGTCAAAGTAGACTATGCCCTTGCAATCCCACCAAACAGAAAGCATAATCTTCTTTTGGTGAATATTGGCTTTGGATGTGGATTATTGTGGCTCATTTTGCTTGATCCATGATCGTTTTCGGACTACGTTGTCGTAAACCATCCATTTTTCATCACCCGTTATGATTCCTTTTAGATATGGGTCGTTTTGGTTACGATTCAGCAAAGTCTCGGATATGTTAATGCATTTGGAACCCAAACATCCAGTTTGTTTATGTAACCAAGCTGCTGTAAGTACAAGTAAACCGTTGAATTCGATATGTCGAACTTCTCTGCTATCTCTCGAGTTGCCATTCGCTGGTTAGTTTCGATTAACGCCTTTATTTTGTCGACATCAGTAGTAGTTGGACGACCAGTATGTGGTGCATCTAGCACATTAAAATTTACAGAACGAAATCGAGAAAACCAACGCTGACACTGTCGTTGAGTGAGCCAGTCCTCACCATAAACTTCACATAATTTCTTTCGAGCTTGCACCGCATTTTTGCCCTTTTGGAAGTAGAACAATAAAATATGCCGATAATGCTCTCTTTGATTGTAAACTTAAACAATACAAATTAAAATCTTTAGATTAGAAAAAACTTTGGTTTTTCAAATTCTAAATTTAGTAGGCTATCAGAAAATCGTTTTACTAAAGTTATAAGATGAAAAGTCCTAGAGAAAATCGTAAAAACTGAGGTGGTTAGATAACTCACCACCAAACCGCAAAGAGTTAAAGTTAATAATCAACTACACAATAATAACAGCGCTAAAAGAAGTCATAATCGCCCTAAAATCCCAATAGTAAAAACAACAATGAAAAATAAACACGAAAGACTTTAACGGCACGCTGATTAAATAAGCCCCTTCAATCAAATAAATTTTCAGCACTTGTAACCGATGATGATCACGATGATCAAGAATCAGAAAACCATAAAAATAATAATAATGATGATAAAATTAACAGTAATCAACCCAAATAAGTACCTAAAAGTAAACCTCCATCCACTTATTTTGAAGGAGTTTAGATGATTACAAAGAGTATACAGAATAAAGGGATTGGGGGACTCTCTAGGTAAACAATTTGACTTAGCTGCATTTTTGGCTTACCTGCACAAAAATTCTTGCCAAAGTTGGTTGCGCAGCTAAGTCAAAATTACTGTATCTGTATACATAATCCATTGACCAACTTATAAATTATCTTGATTTCATCTTAGCCGATTTTTGCCGCGCAAATAATCTTGACTTTTCACGATTTTAGTTCCTATATATCTTTTGATTGTTTTTATACAAATTTAGTTTTTATTTTTTCCAAAATGACAAAAGATTTCAAACAAATATGCTTTATCTTCCAGATGATACAAAGGTGATATTGCCGCAATATTATCATAAAAAGTTATGACAAAAGATAAAATTTTTTAATTATTTTTTTCCAAGTATCGCCGAATTATCTTCCAAATGATAAATGGAAGACAATTTCAAGTAAATACTACTTGATTATTCTCATTCAGATAACAAATAGAAGATATCGCTTTAATATCTTCTTGGAGGATACATTCCAAATGTTTGCAGGGCCATTATGTGCGCTCTTTGTATGACTCAAAACAACGATTGTAACCAGGGATAGAAAATAACAATTTAGTTATTATAAAAATCAATAATGGAACCTTAATTATACACTCTTAAAAATGAATGTAAAAACGCTCCTTTAAGTGTGTAAGTTTTAATTTAGAAATACGCAAAATGCGTAAATGAATGCATAAAATGTGTAAGAAATTCATTTAAGCATTTTTGTCTAGAATATTACACACAAAATATAGTATTTTGTTTGTTTACAAATATGTTTCAATATTGTACGCATTAATTAGGAAAAATTATACATTTACCCCTAAATTCATAAACGCTTTGTAAAATTATAGGAGGTTTATTGAACAAATTTTGTATGAAAATGACGTATTGTAAACCTGCTATAACTTTACAAAGCATTTATGAATTGAGGGGTAAATTTGGTAACTAAAAAATTGTATACATTGTTTAGGCACATTGTGTGTAATTTAAATTTGTCATAGACATTAAAAAATTTTCTGTTAAATAATGAAAATTTTCTGTTAAATAAAAAGAATTATTCATATGTACAAGTCGGAAAATCTATTAGCGGATTTTAATATAGTATGGTTTGTATAATTTGTTTACAATATTGGGAATAATGCTTTCAATTTCCATATTTTAGGATTTAAATCAAAAGGAATGCACAAAAGAATACAAAATCCTGGAGACAGTCAGATTGAGTGCCACGTAATTATATTTAAAGTTCCTTTTCGGTTTCGGTCCAATGGAATCTTAAGCCCACAAAATTAACTGAATAAATTGACATATTCACTAAAATTGGATCCACCTATCCTGGCTTATATTTTCATGGCATTTAGAATTTGCAAAATTTAAAATTTCTAATATAAAAATAGAAATTTAAGAAGAATGTTTATTGCAATATGAACTCCACTTCCAAATATGAATTGATATGGATCTGGTTGGTATTTCATATTTGGTTATTTCTGGTTTAGGCTCTACCCAGGTCCATATTTTAAAAGGTAACTTGCGGCGGTTCAAGGAAAACCTGCAAAAATTCATTTGTGAGCGGCGATTGGACCTGATAGTCCAACAAAAAATTGATATATGCTTATGATTAGCGTACATTTCAAGACATTGATAATTTATCTTGTATAACTTTCAAAATGTTAATAAATAAACGGATTATTAGTATGTACGATTTTTATTTAAAAAAACGTTTTCCATGCATTTACAAGCATTATTATGCATATTTCTAAATATTTAAAATGTAGGTTCAAGCACTTAATTGAGCTTTCTTAGACATATACAATTTGAATTTCAATAAAATTGTAATGTTTCTAAACATTTTGATACAATTTTAAAGGCACTTTTAAACATACTGTGCCTATTATTTTTAAACACAATGTGTCTACATATTTGAATTTTAAACACAATGCTTGTTTTTGCACAAGTTATAGTAGCTACATATCAAGTTACCTACATTTAAAAGAGTAGATTTCAACAAAAATTTATTAGAGTGTACTATTTCAACAGTATCATAGCCTAGATTATGAATTTTAAAAAAACCATACGTAAAAAATTAAACAAAATCAAATTTATTTGGATCCGATGGATTAAAGTTCATCCGGAGACCACCAAAAAAACGATACTCTCTAATATATTAGAAACAACGCGTTAAACACGGCGGAGGATCCCTTATGCTGTGGGGTCGTAAATATAACACACTAGTGTAAATTTTATTTTGAGGTGCATTCTCCCGTGATGGTGTTGGACCAGAAGTCAATATTGAGGACAGAATAAACACAGAGGGCTACTACAAGAGCACATACTTTCTCACATGCAGGAAACAATGTCTGTTGGAAGCACATTCCAATACGACAATGACCTTAAGCACACCAGTCGCTTAGCTAGGCAATTTCTTAGTAAAAATTGTGTGGAAATTTTACATTGGCCAGCACAGTCACCCGATTCAAACTCCATACATAATCTATAGGAGCTTGTAGACAGCGAAATACGAAAGAAAAAGCGCTCAGATTTAAGGGATTTCGAAATTGTTGTTAAACAGGTGTAGCAAGACATACCTTCACAAAATTGGTTGCGCTCGTGGATTCTATGCCTTTACGAATGAAAGGAATACTTAAAAACAATGCCTATTCCACTAAATAATATAGCTCTAAATAATATGTTGAATTTTTAAACAAATAAAATCGATTAAATGTAAAATACCTACATAAAAGTTGTTCGTAAAAAGTAATTCACATAAATAAATGTAAATCAGACCACTTAAAATATGAAACTAAACATCAACGAATATAATAACAAAAGATAAGCGCAAATAAAAAACCATTAGAAGAAATCAAAGCATACTTAGATGATATAGCATAGCGTTGTATTTTTTATGCTCGCAACTGTACATTGATGCTCAAGATTTCTTTTTGGAATTTTTTTTCGCGTTTTTTTCTGCAATCAGCTAGCAAACTTTATTGTATAAATGGGTTTTATATTCCGTAGGTTATATATTAAAAAAATCGCACTTGAAAAGTTGAAAAATAACGGCGGAATTCGATAAATGCTTTATGGTGCAGAAAAAGAATCTGCGATTGACATTCTGCAAACGACTATATTGTTGGAAAAATTTCCCTTTTTGCAAATGTTTTTTTCACAATTTTTGGCTAATATTTGCTAATATCTAAATATTTAATTTTATTTTTTTTTTTAACAAGCCGAAGAGGAAGCTATTTTTTAGCTAATTACATATTTACATATGTAAGAGCTAGCTAAAATTTTTTGGTATTAGAGCCCGATTGAGTGAGCCTTTTCCATCCCTGATTAACATCGGAGTTCATTCCTGTTCGAAGCCGCATAATATTTTTTCACATAAAAAATATTGTTGCAAGGCCATTGGAAATATGTGAATTGAAAATTAATTTTCGATTTAAAAAACTGAAATTTAAATACAATGTATTTAAAAACTCCTTACCTGTAAGTTTAGAATAACATGTTACTAGGTAAAGAGTAGGGATGCCGAACAGGACTGGTTTTAACAAATCCCGGGATTCGGGATTTTGAAAATTAAATCCCGGGTTCCCGGGATTTTTCGGGGTTTTGGGATTTTTTTGTTTTATAATATTTTTAATTTTAAAAATAAATAGCGGAAATAAACCCTACAAATTAAAATTATTCAATATAAATGTACTTATTATTTTTTTAGTATGAAGAAATAAACAAATTAAGCCGGATTCACAATGCTGGAGTACTTCACGCTGCAGAGTGGAGTGCGTAAAATAGAGATAGCATGATACAAAAAATATGTAAGTGCAAAAAAGAAAGGAACAAAATTCACTCAGAGTGGATTACTACAACATTGTGAATCTTGCTTTAAACAGAAACTACACTCATAGAAATAAGTATGTAAAAATAGCAGAAAAAGCTAAATACTATTGTAAAAATTAGCAAAAAAGGTTCCGCGATTAAAACTACTGAAATCAGGCAGAACTGGTTTGCTAAATAATTGTTAAAGTTCCCAAATATAAAAAATATACTTTTGAGTTAAATTTAAGCAAATTGCAAATTACAATTCACCTTTGAAGAAACTTTTTAACCAGAAGTAGCTAAAACAGTGCTATATCTACAAATTTTTAATTTAGTGGGCGCTGTGGTGTAATGTTTAGCGCGTTGGACTGTTACACATGGGTTTGCGGATTCGATCCCCAACCAAGGTAACATCAATTTATGAAAAATAATAATATGTATGAGTTTTTTCTCTCCCTCATATATATCGCAGCGTCCTCCTTCTGTGTTGCCATAGCACTTAACCCCACCGAAGTAAAATGACATAACTATGAACAAGCTATGAACTATAAAGCATCAACAAAGTTCGCCAAGTTTTCATCAGATGGCGCGCAACAACTGTTCTAATATTCAACATCTCGCGCAATTACAGTGTTGTCATATTTGAAGTCCTTCAACTTTGACCACCTGTCACTTCTTTTCTATCCCCTTTCCACAGTAAGCAACACGTTATTAATAGGAAGGATTTCCTGAGTGTTACTTCTCTTTAAAAAAAAATATTTGGCTAAAATTAATTGAATGCAAATACAAACTACTCTGCTGAAATAATCAGAAATATTTAATGACTATTTATTAGTTTTTTTAAATCAACTAACATAAAATATTAAGCACATACCTCTGCTGATTTCAGAAAGGCATATTGTTAGAATTTTCTAATTTAACAAAAATTAGCTGTTTTTAGTCGGCAAAATTATTTTGCATGAAGTTATGATTTTAGCAAATCATCAATAAAATAAATAAAAACATGTCCGTTAAAAGATTAAATAAAGCTGAATTACGACTTTCAACATTTTCACAGCTGAATAAAAGTTTTTAAATTATTAACGTTTTTATTCAGATTTATTTAATCTGAAATCTATTTTAATCTATTATTTATGAATGGGAAAAATTAGTTCTTTAATAACATTTAAAAAGATATTAGATTTATGTGATTTAGGTGGAATATAACAATAAAAACAAATACAAAAAGATATAAAATATGCCAAATAATGAAATCGGAAATCCCGGGATTTTTTAAGACCAATCCCGGGATTTCTAAATCCCGAAATTTTTTTAAATCTATTTTTAGACTCAATATTTTTTCAACACTTGTAGGTATATATGTAACCACATATTTCTTGATATTTGCGCAGCAAGTCAATTATATTTTTATCTATCAAATATTACATGTCGAGATAGCTCAGATGGTAGATCTATTGACTGGCAATCTGGAGATCCAGGTTCGATTCCCGCACGGCCAAGATTTATTAAAAAAAATTTACAATAAAAAATATTTTTTTATAAAATTTGAAAATGAGAATCTATTTTAGACTGGTAAGTAAATACTGTTTTTGTATTTCATACCATTGGTATAAGTAAATTCAAATTTTATTTTTACCCTACTTCTTTGTTAATACAAGAAGAGGCAAAAACATTTTTTCTCCGGACTGTGAGTGTTGTCAAAGTCAAAAACTTTCATAATATTCTATTGTTGAGTTTGCATTGCAGAAGACTTCGAAAACATATTTTATTGTTTGCTTCATTCCCATTTTGTTAATGCAGCAGACTACAGTTAATATGAGATTTTGATGCTTCAAATTGCATTGCACTACTGCCACCACTTTCTAAATAAAACTGATGAAGGGGACCTGGAAACTCCACGAAACGATCGTCTTATCATTCCTGAAAGTGTAGAGGTTTTTGAAAGCAAAATCTCTATACTTATTATGCTAATTCATAATAAGGAAATTGCCCTCGAACTGAATTTATAAATTTCTAATTAATCAATTAAAAAGGTCGAAAAAACAATTTTATTTTTTTAAATAGAAATTAAAAACCAACACATTCACTGTAAATCTTGAAATGTTTTCCCAAATTTTGTCAACGTTGTTTTGTTTTGTCTGGCAGAAGTAGAAAAAAACCCCAGCAAAAATAGCCGTGGTTCTAGAAGCAATGCAGTACTATAACCACGTTTTTAGCGCTTCTCTCCCTTCTAAAAATTCACTAAAAGAAGACAGAGTTTTTGATGTTGTATTTTTGTTGTAATTTATTGCTTCTAGGTGGGACATTGCGAATAAAAATCATGCCATACACCCATAAAAGAAGCTGCTTCCAAAAATGTAGTAAAAAGTAGAACTTCGTTTATTGGGGGTATATGGCATGATTTTTTTTCGCGATCTCTCAATTAGAAGCAATAAATTACAACATCAGAAGCTCTGCATTCTATTATTGCAAGTTTGGAAGAGAGTAGATCTAAAAAATGCGCTTCTTGTTTAGCATTGCTTCTAAAATCGTGTCTGACATTTTTTCAAAATTCTAAAATATCGCAATCTGGTTTAATATAATCAAGCAAACTCACGCACAAAAATTTACTCACGCACGACTCACTCACGAACATTTTTTTGACTCACGCTCACGCACGACTCACTTGAGTGCTGTCACTTTAACTTACGCTGACGCGTGAATCACGCAAATTTCGTGTCACGTGCCCATATCTATTAGGTACACTGACTCATTTGGGCTAAGAATATAGCCGATTGATATCGGATATAATCGTTCAATCTTTGGAACTAGAATCCATATATTTTTCTAATTTATATTCTAATTTTTTTACCAATTCACAGATAATTTTTGTTAGAAGTTCATTTCAACCCACTAAGATTTCTGATCCAACCATTCATTGAGTCAAGCACCATGTAAACGAGCATGTGCCAAATGCAAGCCACCGAGCCAAAAACAAAATAAAACTTACAGGAACCAAGGTTGCATGTTTGATTAAAACCAGTAGGTTTTTCATAATAAAATATATTGAAAAGTATTTCTTTCAAATATTCTGTCGTATGATAAACCTAGCCTTGGTTCCCCGTAATTTGTTTTGTTTGGCTCGGTCACTTTTTGACTCGGTGTCTTGATGGCTGGCTCGGTGGCTCGCATTTGGAACATACTGGTGTACACGGTCATTGGTTCAACATAGTCGGTATGCCCTACTTTAACTTTTTTATTACCCGTTTAAAATATTATTAATTAGATTAAGTTGGGTATTATGAGTTTCCAAATTAATAGAAATGAAACTTTAAAAAATTTAAGCTAAATATTGATACTATGATGTATTAGTTTTTTTTTTAATTAATGAAATTTCAAGCTAATATTTAAGACAAAAATTCCTTTTGATTCTGACTACAAAACTGGCCCAGTAACTTTTTATTGCCATGGTTTGTATATTTAGCAAAAAAAAAAAAAACATCAAATAGCAATCACACAGAAAACAGAATTTGAACTTGATATGGTGAGTGGATGAAATGTAAGGAGTAACCCTTATTTGACACATTAAATGTCATTTGAACATGCGAATGACCGTTTTTATGGCATTTAACAGCAGCCATCTTTATTTCCATCTTAGGTTGAATAAGAATTGTACAAGTAGAAATGCTATTAGACATTAAACACGTTTCATATCATTTGCTTTGGTAGCAATATGACCATTTAAAGTTTTTTTTTCCTTTTATTGAAATCATTAAATCATTCTATCAATCCATTTAATATTATATATATATCCAATCGCTTGGGGTTTTCTCTTTGTATGAATCCCTTCTTTTCATTTAATGTGGTGATGTGTGCTTGATAAGGTTTCGTTTTTAAAAGTGTCAAACGAATAAGACATTATTTAGTACTTAAAATGATTCATTGGAATTTATAACATGATTTTCGTTTTTATATAAAAAGTAATAATTCTATACTTTATAGGGGAGAGGGTGACATTTTCCTAAAGTCTACATAAAGAAGGTAGTTTATAGAAGATTTAAGGTTTATGAATTCAATTGAATTAAGATTTTTTGTAATTTCATAATTATAAATTCTTTCTTAATAATGGATGTTTTCTACTCTCTATCAAAGATGGTCTCCTGGTAGCAAAGAGTATAAAATCTTAGAGGAGATTTTTTCTTACTCACCGTATTTTATTGTTTTGTGTGTTGTTTGGAAAAGCAAATTAAAACTTTTTTTACAAAAAAAAAATTTAATTGCAATATGTTGCTATCAACACGAACTTTTATTTTGCTTTTATTGTATTGTTTTCTATTAAAATTTACTAGTTTTTTATTTTTATTTGTTCGTTAAAATATGGAATATTTAAAAAATGTGTTGAAATATTATTGAAAAATATGGAAGAAAGTGAATTAAGAGAGTAATGTTATACAAACTTGTTTTAATTTGCTTTGCCCGACTTCATGAACAAGAAAAAAAGAGAGAAGATTGAGCGAGGAAGAGGCATATAGAAGGTCACTGCTGGTAGTCAATTTCAAATGATTTTGAAAACTAAAGAATATTTAGAGTATGGTTTCCAATATTCGTATGTCAATAAATACATTTTTTACTCGTATATATTTAAATCATTTTACTTTTATCTGTATTTTATAATTCCTATTAAATTGTATAATTAATGAGTCTGCATCAATTATATTAACCGTAACTAATATTAACTTTATTTTTTCCAATAAAGTTTAATGTGTATATAAAAGATTCACTGCTTTGATTTGCCAATAAATTTAATCATAACATATGATAATGCAAACATACATATAAATATGATAAGTATGAAATCAAATGTCTAAAATGTTAATTTTTAGTTCAAAATAATTACATTTTATATGATATATAAAAACAAACGCTAAATGAAATATTGTCATTGAATAATATGTAGCATCCTATAACTAATATAATATGTGGAAAAAAATTTATATATGTTAAATATGAAAATGAAGGTATGACATAATGAAATAAAACTGGAAATGTTGAAAGCATTAGTAATCGAACGAATGACAATATTATAATGGGGGAAGTCTCTTGCAGGTGGTAATGCATGACTAAAGTATGCCTTACAAACAAATCCAATTTTGTGGCTAAATTTTGAGACAATTTGTATGGATCTAGGATATTTCATAATTTTTTTTGGAAATGTGGCTCTGTGGTGTAATGATTAGCACATTGTACTGTTACAAGTAAGGTTGTGGGTTCGATCCCCATTCAAGGCAACATCAATTTATGAAAAATAATAATATGTATTAGTTTTTTCTAGCCCTCATACATATCGCAGCGTCCTCCTTCCACAAAGTTCACCATCTCATCATCAGATAGAGCGCAACAACATATTCCGCAATTACAGTGTTGCCATATTTGAAGCCCTTTATCTTTCACCACCTTTCATTTCTGCAACCACTTGCACTCGCTCATCCAAGGTTTTTTTCCGTTTGGTGCAGGATCTATGGTGTTACTGGCAACTAGACTCATCTTACTTTTAACATCATTACATCCGCTATCGAGAGAGTAGGTAAGGGTAATTTTTGATATTTGGGTTTAGGATATTGAGCAGCTGTTGTCAGTTTAAGACGTTCTAAGTCGTACTAGGGTGGTTGTTCCTTCTTTTCCGGAGCCGTAACAATAGCAGTAAAAATAGATTGCTTCCGAGCAAGCAGTAATTTCTGCCGGGATATTTCTTTCGTTTGTGCGAAAACGAGCCCACATTAGTCTTCCTGAAATGGGTCTCCAACCGATGATGCATTTCCTAGCCTCAGGTGTTAATAAAATGCCAACTCTGGATACTCGTTTACTGGCAGCATCCCGGAATACAACAGTGTGGAACCCACCGGACTTCGCTTAAATCTAGTGCATTTATATTGCAACGTTGAAATTGTCTTTACATTTGAAGAAATCGTGAATTCATATTGGGGTCCATGCTATCCCTATTATTTAAAGGGATAAAAACATTCGTAGTCATTATACCATACCCAAAAGTCGGCAACGGTTGATCTCGAATTCTTTTATTTCTTTTCAGTTTATCGGATGACTTGTTCGCTATATAAAATCAGGAGCGTAGGTTGCTGGCCTTGGTTCCATAGTTTGGTGAAAGGGCTGTTATCAAAACACCCAAACATGATGAATTGGAGCCGAGGTTTCAAAACATCCGGTGTTCGCAATCTTCCTACTTCATGGGATGCACATTGGCCATTCAGGGTTCATTGACACTCCTTGTGTGGCAACAGAATTTCCGAAGTGCCGATTTTAAGGTTATACTGCCTAATACGACAGTATATACTAGAATACTATCGGCAGTATATGCTTACCCCCCGTTTTTATAAAGCGAACGGAATTATTCCTTCAGAGGAATTGTAGGTACTATATATGTACATTAGACCGACTCACCAAAAAAAGTAAAAAAGTGCCCCCCTCAAAATAAACATTGGTTTGTTTTATGATGATTCCCAAAATATTTCGGGTCTAGCAATGCGATTTCACGAGCTGGACCATTTTTAAAAAAGTTATTTTTTTAGTTTTTGTAGGAAATTTGCATCTTAGCTGAAGACAAGATACTCAATATCGGTACCATAGGAAAGGTTTTTTAGAGGTGCGTCCAGCGGTATATAACATGTTCAAGCATATCCTGACATGCCCTATTTTCAAGGACATTCTATATACTCTTTTGTACGGATATATTTGTGATTGAAATGTCAAACTTACATATCATAATCTATAGACGATTTAGGTGAACACGTGTTTCAGATTTTTTTGAAACTCGCGATTTTCTAGACCTTATGTGTGCGTGTATGTGTAAAAAACAAAATCAGCTGTCCAATAAAAGCTGAAAGTCAGTATTGAATTTATGATTTTTTTTAGATAAAGAAATAAAACATTCAAGTTATTATGTTAGGACATTTTAGAGTTAACGGTATTTTAAATTACTTCGTTAGACTGTTTTAGGGTTCACAGTAATTATAGTAATTTCAGCTGAGTATTTTAAGATTAACGATAGTTGAAATTGTTTCTTTAGTGGTATTTTAAGGTTAACGGTAGCCATTTGAAAATGTTTCTAATCGTAATTGCTAGTTTAGGGTTAACGTTTACCAATGATGTTTTAAATATGGGAAGTAAGAAATATTCATTTGAGATTTATAAAAATAGCGTTAATAAATTTATTTCGAAATTTATTTATTTTGAAAAATACGCGTACACCCTGGAGAAGTCTTGCGTACCATATGTTGCAGATCCCTGGTCTAGTGAATTAAACAAATTATTAGAGTCTTGTTAATAACTGTTATACATACTTGTATATCCCTCTGTATCGTAGGGTGTATTTTTGTACTAAGTGGATGTCAAAAAATTTAATATGACATTTGTGAAATTTTACGGAAATACCTAGAAAAAAAACATAATAATATGCACAAAAAATATACCCATAGTATTAGTAAATATCTTCAATCTGCTGTCAATATAAAAACAGCATATATGTATGTACCCGGTGAAAACTTTTCAAATAAATATAATCACATCCCGTTAGAAAAACGTGTAAGTCCACACAATTTAATCGATTTCGTGTACCTACTTCACATTGTGCGTACTTACGATATGGGATACTTGTGTATAACAATTGTATATAAATTTTGTCTAACTTAAATACATGCCACTGTACTTATGTGTACTTACGAAGTATATTGGCTTGTGGGGGGCCATTATAATGCGACCATACCTGGATAAATTAAGCCAGCTTGTGTGTAGGGTTTGAAAGTACTCGGAGATACTTGTGTGTACTTACTAGAATGCCCGAGTGCTTTCAAACTCTATACACAAGCTGGCTTACTTTAACCAGGGTGTGGCCGCATTGTAATGGCCCACAATTCAATATACTTCGTAAGTACACACAAGTATAGTGGCATGTAAGGTTAACAAAATTTTCGGAAAATTTCAAATGTTTTAAGTTTCATATACAACCCAGCGAAAAAAGAGATGCCGAAGCAGTAGAAAAAGCACTACAATTGATGATTTAGATGTACTTCTTTTTTTTACCATAATCACTAATGATTTTAACATTGAGTTGTCATTTTTGAACGAGTGCGACGGAAACTCTTTTTCATGCATTAAAAGTTAAAAAAAATTCTTCACCCGAGTAAAAATAGTTATATATTGTCATATATAATGTGATTGGGTTATACCTGACAATGAGTGGAGTCACATTAAGACACATCATTATATACAACTACATCTGATATTATTTTTTCAATGATTTTTTTGTATGGTAAATTATGTTATTACATATCCCCAAATCTAACTCGATATATAACTACATAAGCCATACAAAACTAATCAAAATATATGTAGTTACCATTATGATTATATATGGTTCAATACTAAGTTATATAATACTGTATGTGTCGTCATACTAAAAATATATTCTTGTAATTTTATATAACGTTCTATATAATCCCGTAGAAATTAATATATAGTTCAACATCAAATTTAGTAGTCTGCAAATTAAGAGTTAATTACTCCATAGCCAAATAATTTTCACGTAATTTTTTTGCATGTAAAATCATGTTAAAAAATGATGCGTACAATTTAGAAGACAAAAGCATTCAACTAAATTTATATTTTATGTTATGAAATTTGGGCCTTTAAAATTGTTTAAACTATACAAATTTCAATGTCAATTTAATAGCTGGTATGCACCAAGAGTATACCTACTATCAGACAAAATTATATAAAATCAGATATTTTTATATCGAATTAGATATAATATGATGTCCTGGATATGGACAAATCTCGGATCAAATTGTATCAAATTATATCTAATTTTATATAATTAGACACATGCAAATGACCCATTTTTCGGATCAAGCAGTATGTGGTTGTATATGGGGACTTATCAAATAAGATATAATTATATGTGACACCATATTAAGATTTTTACCTGGGCAGAAAAAAATTATATTTTTTTTATTTTAGAAAAGTTTTTTTTTATTGGCGCCACCGGGTATCGAATTTGCGACCTCACGATTGCTAGTCTAACGCTCTACCGCTGAGCTATTCATTGATATGAAAGTTGACTGGCATAAAAACACCACTTTGTTACTGAATAAAAAAAATTAAAAATTAAAAAAATATTGGTCCCGCCGGGAATCGAACGCGGGACCCTCTGTTTGAAAATACCAAATGATACAAAACTCACTTTTTAAGATCACTTTTAGAGCAATTACTCTTTAGAAGCAATACTTAAGTGAGTTTTTGGATGTTGTTCAGAAGTAATTCTAAAAAAGCAGTAAGAATATACTAACGGATACTTTGGAAGCAATGAAAGAAGTGATTTTTTGAAGTTGTTCAGAATAACTTCTAGAAAGCAGTTAAAATACACTAACGGATACTTGTGAAGCAGTGAAAGCAGTAGTTTGTAAAGCATTACTTGTAATTTTTTTTGCTGGGAATTGTTATACACAAATATTCCATATCGTAAGTACACACAATGTGAAGTACACGAAATCGATTACATTGTGTGGTCTTACACGTTTATCTAAAGGGATATTAACATTTATGGTTCCACACCAGTCATTATTTCAAATTGTCGGCTTGCCTGCAAGCAGTGCTAAGTATGTATTACTGAACAGGTTTTCAGGAGAGAGAGAAAACTGATTCATATTATCCTTTTAAGATATCTTCTTGACATCATATGCCCTAATGGTGATTTTATTAAATGAGGTCGTGCATCTTTAACCCTTAAATGCATGGTGTAGCCATTTGGAAACATACAAGTTTTAACTTGATCCACAAAACTGCATTTTTGGGCATTGAAGCCATTCGTTACAAAGTGTTCTTATAGTTTAGTTCAGATTTTTTAAACAGTTATAGGTTTTGCTTGTTTGTGAAAAATCTAAAACACTCGTTTTTTTTTACAAGCAGTGTAATAATCAAAAATCTTTGTTTAAATATTTAAAGTGGTATTCTCGCAATAAAATTCATTTTGGCTAGAATAAATGAATAATTTAGTTATTTTTTTTATTTAGTTTTTTTTATACACGTTAAAATAATCACAATTTAGCTATTTGGCAAAAAAAAAAACATATTTTTCAATAAAAATCACCTTTTTTTATATATAAAGTAAAGGTATAATTAGTTTGTATGTAACGTGCCGTGACGAATCAGCTGATTTGTTTTTGTTCTATGAAAAAGCATTTGAGTCGTTAGTTTTTCTGTACTGTAACGTGGCGTGCCGGATGAACCTGTTGAAAACAGAATTTTTGTTATCCGTTAAGTGACAGCGAGTTGACAGCTGATATTTTGAGATCTACGACGAATGGCTTAAACCGGTTAAGCCGAGCCGCCGTCTAATTTGTGTCACCGCCGCCGTCGAAAATTTTTTTGCACGATAAAAATCTATAAATAGTATACCGTCGTTGCGCCTAAGAAAATAGCTATTTGTCGAAAAACTTTTTTGTGAAGAGTCCTACAAAACCGATTTTTTCTGCCTTTCGCGAAACCTTTTATAAATTATTTTTTCACACGTATATAAACAAAACTCCGAAGTTTCCATTTATAAAAGAATATCCAAAAAACATAGCCAAGATAAAAAATAAACACCTAATTTAGGTGCCTCACAAATAATTTTTAAAAACAAATAGTTAATTTCTGAGGCGCAGCAACGACATATTTTTATTAATTTTCTTTTTTTACCGTTAAGCCGATGTTTTGTATATGTCAACTTAAAGTTGGCTAGCCGATCAGCATTTGGTCCACAGCCAGCTTTAAGCCGCCGCTGAAATTTTTTTATTTAGCCACCGCAACCGATTAATCTGGTTAGATCTCTGCTAAGAAAAGCAATATTAAACAGCTAATACGTTGTTACGGAAAAGACTTACTACACAAAAGAGCCATCCGGCACGGCACGTTACAGAAACATCCCGGAACGCATATACTAATGGAGCCTTAATTTATAGGTTTTTTTTATCATTTTTTTACTGTCTATTTTTATATTCAATATATTTTGAACTCTGGTAAGGATAACTTCATCTCAAAATTGGGGTGTCCGGTAATATCCAATAAGATCCCTTAAATATATTACAGGATTAAATTAGATTCAAATAGATCTCAAAATTGGGAGATCCAATAATATCAAATTCAGATCCTAAAATATAACATGCGATTAATTTAGATCCAATTAGATACAAATGGGTTTAATAATTTGGCAGATCGAATTGGATATTTTGAGACCTAAATTTATCCTATGATAAATTGGTGGTTATTTAAATTAAAAAAAAAAAATATTTTCTTAATAAAAAAAAAAAACACCGTCGGCAGGATACGAACCCAGATTGTTGGAGTTGTATTCTGTCACTTTACTCACTCAGCTACACACCGCTATACAAAATGACTGACTATTTGAGATAACATTGTTCGTGTTATTGCGTTATATATAATTATATTAATTTTATATATACATGACTTAGAAAAAATAAATTAATAACATTCTTGCGAAAAACAAAAATTCAAAATCTTAAATGTTTTTCACAAAATTTTTTGGTGAAGAAGAAAAAAAATCTTTGTTGGAGGGTCTAGGACCCGATTTGTATGGCTCAATAAAAATTTCCTGCACAATTTTAATTTTCAACCGATTTTCGCTTTAAGATTATATAGCTAACGATGCAATAATGCGCACATATTTTTCATTTCCAACAGATTTAGACTCAAACAAAGTTTTTCTCTACCAAAACTATCAACTTGTTGTGGCACATAATTTATAGCTAACAAATTCATAGTTGTGAGGCAAACCAAAATTTTTCTTGGATTGCAAATCGATTGGAAATGAAAATTTCTCGCGAATTTTGCATTTTCCAACAATTTGTAGTTATCAAACTGATAGGTTTGCTACAAAAAAATTTTGAATGGACCTGACTATCTCAGTAAGAGAAATCTATCAGTCTATGTTTTACACACAGAAAAAAAAATTGCCAACCGAATTGCTAACCTATTTTGGTTGCTAGAACCAATAAATTCGGTTGGTGAAACCATATTGGAATGTAATTCGTAAATATTTTGGTTATTGCAACTAAAAATTAGTTGTATAAACCAAATTTTGTTGTGATAACCAATATTCAGTTGTACCAACCTATTTTAGTAGATGCAACTGAATTTCAGTTGGAAATGGCATATTCTTTGTGTGTATCAAAGGAAGAACCTTTGCTTTTTATATGCTTAAATCAGGTAGTAACAAACTGATACAGTACTATTTAAAAGAGTCAATTCGTAACTTGTTCCACGAGTGGCAAATTAGTACCAGTTTTGCTCCCGATTTTTCGTCATTGAATTGTAATTTTCAAACGAGTTCTACAACTAGGACCAAAGTGGGAGTTTGGCGACAATTGCCCCGATCGCAATGACTTCACCATGTTAAATCCTATACTTGTTTGTATGGAGAGGCGGTAGAACTCGTACAGGTGTTTTTTGTTTCAAATGAACTAGTACATAACTGCTTCGGAACTAGTATTTTTTTTTTCTAATGGGATGATTGTCGTAATCATCAACTCAAAAATATGTGATACTCTTCGAATGGGGTCATTCCGAGCAGTGGGTATCTATCCATCTGTGTGTCGTTCAATCCTCGCTGTATTTATTGTAGGTACCTAATTAAATACTTCACTGTAAATTTATAACTGAGTTTTCTTGGTTTTAGTTTGCTATATGAATTTTGTCAAAATGAAAATTTTAAAAAGATATATAGAGATTGTTTTCTGATTTAACAAATAAAAGTTTGAATTTCATTTTCTATAATTTGTAAAAAATAATTTACCACCAACCACCACATTTATTTGGTCGGATTTTTTATAATTAGGTGTTTTTTTTAGGAATATTTCTCTTTTTGTCCCAGTTTGGCCCGAGTTCGCTAATTATCGAAAGAACAGAGAGTAGCATAGTTTCTCTATAAAGTATATACCCTTTCATCCCAATCATGCTTTTCTTTGCAAACAAAAACCGTATGCGAACGTATTTGATCCTAAATGTACATTTTTCACCGGGTATGACCTATACATTTACAATATAAATGATATTTACAAAACGACCATCAGATATACATATGAATATACAGATCTATCTATATAAATCTTTATATCTATTTTGCAATTAAAATACATACCATCCATAGATTTATAATATTACAATATTATTAAAAATATTTATGATTCTATGCCATGACCATTCGATTTATATATTTATAACATTCATTTCAACCTCCTCCCCCTCTCTCCACAGTTATGACAGGTAATAAAAATAATTTATGCGCATTTAGGGTTGTTGAATATTACAACTCTGGTTGAAAAAAGAAAACCCCAAAAAAATTTTGCATTTGGCGGACTGTCAGACATTTGGGAAAAACAAAAAAAAATATTTTTTTTGAACTGTCACCACTATAAATATATAGTGCTGACAAATAATAATAAAATATAAATATTATACAAGAAGGGGTTTGTATATATCACTCTCACTCTTTCCATACTTCCGCTAGAGAAAAGATGTATACTGCTCATTTATTTTGTGTGTGTTTGTTGTTTTTTGGGCTATAATTCATTTTTATTATCACAAAATCACAAATCAAATTTTTTTTGGGCATGTGATGGTTATTATTAGTATAGAAGTAATAATGTATAGACCTTTTTGTGTCTAGCTGTGTGTATATGTGCCTATCATTATCTGTAGTCAGTCGTCCTTTGTGTATGTTGTGAGTTGAAATGAAGCTTTTGCCAGGAATTCATACAAATCATTTAGAAAAATTAATATTAGTAGTAATAGATGAAGGAAAATAATGGAAAAAAAGTGGCAGAATCTTAGCCACCACCTTAAATATAACAGTTGCCATCATAATTTTTATGATATCTGTGTCCAATCTTTTGATTTATTACTTTTGCACGCATCACAAAAATTATTATTTTTAATCTTCTGAATAGTCCGACAGTTAAGTAAATGCGAAATGGAATATATTTTATATAAATGGTTTCATTTCCGGTTTTACAGGGAATTTTTTATGTACAGTTTGAATGTAATAAATACATATGGGCATTTCCACGGAAAGGTCCACTGAGACCGAAAAATTAAAAGCTGACAAAAAATCTCTCCTGATTTGTGTTAATAAAAAAAAATACTTAAATATAATTAAAATAAAGAGTCCACAGTTTATCTTATATCAAAAAATGGGCTACAAAGTTGCGTTCAGGTTTTGGTCACCTTTTTCGTTTTTAGTAACATTTTCTCCTTAATAATTACTTATTTTAAAGTGATGATTAAAGTTCACTCTTATAACAAAATATTTGTTACAAGAGTGAATTCAAAAAAAAATGCAAGGGTAGTAACTAAAAATCAGTAAATGGTGAATTTTGGATTTCCTTTTATTGACATTCTATTGTCATATTCACATGTATCAAATAATAAATTTATGTCACAAACGCAACGTCTTGTCATGTTACACACGATGGGTTGTAAAGTTTAATTAATTCAGCAAATTTCAAAATAAACTAATAATATTGCTAATCTAAAATCTATTGCTAAAAAAAAAAAATGATCAAAAAAGTCCGACGCAATGCGCAGACTTTTGCGTTTTTGTGGAAAATAAAAAACTAGCTTCTAGTTTTGTCACGTCACATCACCCTATCTAATTGCTTATATTTAAGGACTATGCATTTCGGTTCAAATAACCGGTTCTTGCAAACAATCATTTCGTATTTCTTTATAAATAAAACTTAAAAAAAATTCGTAAAAATATTGAACATTTCTATTTTGTTCCTTTCTTGAAAGCAATCCGCAGCGTAAATTATTCACCCAGGAAAAAGATTGGTTGGAATTCGATCAAAACCATTAAAATGAATTTCCCAGGACATTATTTTATTTGGAGTTGCCTATAATTGAATACTACACCAAAAATATTTTACTAGGTATTAAAAATAAGGAAAATGAACTAAATAACAATCATTTTAACAAATTATTGGTATCTCCAATCAATTTTAAAATTAGTATCAATTTAGTAATTCTCTACAGTAGAAGCAGCCATTTATTTAATAAATATACAAGAAAATTGGGGTTACCTATAACCTTTATTACAAAAATTTCAATATTCGAAAGTGGTAACTACAAGTACGGGTATCCTAATCAAATATGACCTTAAAGTCGAGTTTCTGTAAAACCAACCGAATTGTGGATTGTATTGATAACACACAAAACTATTGATTGGTATTGGTAAACGAATTTTGTACTATATTAATTCAAAATTAGACTTCAAAATTATTAAGTGTTTGTGGTGTAGTCGGTAGAGACTTGGCCTAGTACGCCGGATTTCTGAGTTCAAATCCCGGAAAAGACAAAAATATATATGTTTTATTTTAAATTAAAATAAAATCCCAGCAAAACCACACATTACCAAATAATGGGTAAAGTAATGTATCGCCATACAGTTGGACTGGTTACTTTACACCTTAGTTCACTGATGAATTTTACAGGCGATGAGCCTCAAAGTAATGTGTTATTGTTACCAGTATACTTACAAAAAAATGAAGAGTAATGGGTTACCTAGTTGCAGATAGATATTAAAAAAGTAATTGGTTACCCATATGATTACGAAGAGGCTGAGAATAATTGGTTACGTATATAATTATAAGGACTGAAATAGTAATTAGTTACCCTATAATTACACAATTTAAATTAAAAATTATCTACCCGTGAAAAAAAATTTATTCGGTAGCATATCTTTTTTTAATTGGCATCATACTAAATTATATAAAATTTAATCCGGAAAATGGATTAATCACATTGTATATAAACGAATAAAAAAGATATTTGAATTGATATAATTTCATCCAATTTTATCGGAGTTTTGGTCTTATTCAATTGCATTAAACTTTGTTTGTTTATTTGAATATGTATAGTGTAAGAAAACGACCAATTATTTAACTGATAGAATTATCTGAATTATATTAATAAATTTTTGCACAAAACCGATGAAATTTCACTGGGCCTCGTCTATTGAAACATTTCATTGAATTAATGGAATTTTTGATAAAGTGTTGTGAAAATATTCATTTTACTTATTAAAAGTTTACACTTAATGAAAAAGTTATGTGTTTAGCTATCAAATATTAATATGTCTCGTTAGCTCAGTGGGTAGAGCAATCGTCTGCCAATCTGACGGCCTGGGTTCAAATCACGGCAGGACCAAAAAAAATACATATGAACTTTTTTTAAATTTTATTTTGGAAAATATATTTCCAGACCACTTATTTATTGGTTTTGCCAGCGTTTTGCCAACGTTTAAAAATTTTGTTCCTCCAGTGCTTTTCCGGCGCTTTTTGAACAGCCGGTCCTTTTCTCTAATGATGTTATCATTTTGGGAATGGGAAAGCACTTTTTTCCAGTACTTGTACCACCTGTTAAAGTGCTTTGCCACCGCTTTCCCGTTTGTATTTTTCTGACTGGGGAGTGATAATAGCTGGACAACTACTGGCTGTGCCAAAATGCTAGTACTGGCAAACAATTTTCAGTAACTCGTATGCCAGTGTTTGGAGGGCAAAAAAAAAAGTTGGTCTTGAAGGAGCTTTCCCACAAACAAAAAAATTTATTTTATAAAACAAACAAAATTTTAAATTAAAAAAAAATCCCAAAAAATTTTTTTGCTTGCAACCGGATTTGAACTCGGAACCTTCCGACTACAAACATTTTTTAACGAAGCGTCAGCATTTTTATAAAATCATTGGTTTTCCAGTGAATTGATTTTTGTACGCCTGGTAGCATTGGCTAGGTAGCACTGGATAACCACTGGTTACAAACCTTGGCATATCACTCTAAGCCAGTTCTTTGCCAGTGGTTTTTTTTATAAACCACCGAAATTTTTGTAAAACAAATACTGGTAAAACGCTTTTCGCAAACGCTGGCAAAGCGTCCCAAATGAGTGTTCTGCCAGTCATTTATTTTTAATACCGTGGTTACCCAGTGGTATGCCAGTGCTTGATTTTTTGTACCACAGGCGATTTCTGACTGGGTATGTATATAATTAGACTTACATATACAATTTCTAATATAAAATTAATTCTTTCCCACTACACCGAAAAAATATCTCAGTTGCTCAGTTAGAGAAATTCTCAGTTGAAACCAAATAAATTTAAAGTAACCGATATAATCGAAATCAACTATTATTTGAGAAAAATAAAACAAATTATTTGGTACCCTGTAAAAGTACATTTAAATTTGTATTGTCAAATTGTATTGTCTAAATAAAAACAAATACATAAATATGGTACAACACTTTTAATTGATATTATTTGGTCCAGTTTGGTAAGTTAAATTAAATTCATTTGGTAATAAGAGCAAAATATTAATAAATTGTCTTTTTTAGAACGAAAATCGTAAAATTTCATTGGGAAAAACATGCCTCAAATTAGGTTGCGGGAAAATAAGAAATTTGTACTATGAACAAAAATTTCATTGAGAATGAAAATTTATGTAATATTCTGCCTTAACAGTATTTCGTTCTTTAATAATAAGTAAAATGTTTTTTATCCTTAATAAAAATTATTATTGCGAATTTAGCGGAAAATGCATTGCATCATTTTATTAGCACCCAAATATAAATAAATGACATGAACGATTTTTATTAGTAATTAGCTACTAAATTCAAAATCAATTTCATTCTAACTGGCGGCATATTGTTTCTGGTAATTATGAACCCAGTTAAATTACATATTCGAAATAAAATTAGTAACATTCAACTAAATCTATCAACTGATACTCAGTAAGGGGTATTTCACCTGAGACTCAGTTAAAAATTTAGTTGCTGGTAACTGAGACATTTTTTCGGTGTACGAATATTCCACGAAAAACCACCTGAACTTTTTCACGATCATGAAAATTTCAGGTTTTTAAGACATTTTATTAATAAAAATTTTTAAATTACTATAAAATATTTTCTAATTTATGTCCCTTGCAAGATCCCGGGATCCCGGGAATTCAAGATAAATTTCCCGCTTTCCCGGGAAATTAAATAGTGCGGGATTCTGCATTCCCTAATTGTAATTAAAAAGTGCGACATTGGTATGTCTCATTTATCCCAGAAATGAAAAAATTCTGGGTCATTAGAAACCCTAGATGCAACATAACATATAAGCTCAGCTTTTTAATTTTGTATTGAATTATTAAGTATATAATTGTATTTAAATCCACATACATTTTGTTCGATTCGAGATAGTAAATAATTTTATCTAAAATATTCTTGGGTGACATTTATTTTTATAAAGTGTTG
This sequence comes from Leucophora obtusa, assembly GCA_949987735.1. Taxonomy (NCBI): domain Eukaryota; kingdom Metazoa; phylum Arthropoda; class Insecta; order Diptera; family Anthomyiidae; genus Leucophora; species Leucophora obtusa. The sequence goes on along the minus strand of OX465298.1, from coordinate 52,534,709 downwards.
TTCGAAGCAATATAAAAATGTATCTTCAACGAGATATAATTTGATCAAGTATATGTATTTGTATATGGCATATAAAATGATATAAGAGAAAAGATTTTTTAGGACATGATTATATAAGGCAACGAATAAGAAAATTTTGAAAATCGGAATCGCAGATAAATTCATATTTAATTTTATACGTTGTTATTAACTCTTTAATATGAATAGATACAATTGGATCAAACCTAACTTGATTAAATCTAATCGTTTTTTCACGGGTAAGTAAATAATTTTTATATTAAAACAATGTATTTTGTAATAGTAATTACTTTATATTTATTTATAATGCAATATGTAATCAACATTCGGTAGCCCATTACTTAATGTTTCAAAATAATTATACATGTATGCAGTATACATTACAAAGTAATGCATTATGTAATCAACTATAGGTAACTCATTACTCTGTGTTTCTAAATAATGCTCAAGGTAAGGATTATACATTACAAAATAATGCATTATGTAATAAATTTTCGGTAACTTATTACTTCATGATTCAAAATAATGATCAAGGTAAGGAGTATTCATTACAAAGTAATTCATTATGTATCCAATTATAGGTAACCAATTATTTTATGTTGAACAATAATTATACTTGTAAGGAGTACACATTACAAGGTAATGCATGAGTTTGTCGCACCCATTACCAAAGTTTTGCAGGGATATTTATATGTATAAACAGTAAATGTGGCTAAGAAAATTAAAAGTAGTTGTGGTGCGGTGGGTAAGAGTGTGAACTATTAACCTGAATGGCCGGGTTCAATACCAGAAAATTCAAAAAAAGTTTTTTAATTTCAATAAAATTTTGTGGAACATAATAATATTTATGTGGAACATAATATTGAATTAGACAACCGAATATTGGCTTTCACAACGAAAAATATAATCTCTATATATAAAAGAATAACGTGACTGACTGATTGACTCAACATCGCCCAGCCCAAACCGGTGAAGCTAGGAAGTTGAAATTTGGTATGTAGGTTTCTCTTTCGGCGTAGACGTCCGATAAGACAGGATTTTTGTAAATTCCTACCGGAACGGGCAAAAAGGGGGAAAGTCTCCCCCTTGACGGCCTGCCAAACCCCCTTTGGCTAGAAAGCTGAAATTTAAGATATGTGTTCCTTGGAGTAGGGGCTAACTTTTCGGGAAAGTACTTTCTAGAATTAAAAGTGGGGGTTAAAAAGGGGAAAAAGTCCCCTTGACGGCCTCCTCAAACTGCTGGAGCTATGAAGTTGAAATTTGGTATGTAGGTTCCTCGACCGGTGTAGACGTCCGTTAAGACAGCATTTTTTGAAATTCTTATCGGGAGGGGCAAAAAGGGGATAAAAAAAGTACCCGTTTCCAAAAAAGTACCTCTTTCCAAAAAAATACCTTTTTCCAAAAAAAGTACATTTTTCCAAAAAAAAAGTACCTTTTTCCAAAAAAGTACCTTTTGCCAAAAAAGTCCTTTTTTCAAAAAAAGTACCGTTTTCCAAAAAAGTACCTTTTTCAAAAAAGTAATTTTTTTCAAAAAAAATACATTTTTCAAAAAAAGTACCTTTTTCCAAAAAAAGTACCTTTTTCTAAAAAAATTAACCTTTTCCAAAAAGAAGTACCTTTTCTTATTTTATCTAAAAGAAATTTTTTTTTTCTTTTTTTCAAAAAGGAGTTGATTTATAACTGGTTTTACCAAATCAGACAGTTCATATACGAAAGTACAAAATTCTCATCCCGTTGGTTTTTTGTACCTTATGTAATGTCTCGTTTTGAGTAGGAAAGTTATCATTTTCTTAGCGGACAACTGAAGAGTAGAGTGATGTCTACGAAACAATTGTATTGTCTATCATGAAAATGATCAACCCTTTTTGAAACAACAAATAAAAATCTAATATGACAATATCATATTAGAATTTGGACTTGAGGTGGAAGAATATTCTAACTAAATATATGAAAGAAATTTAATTCTAAACTTTAAGGCCCACTAACAACGTTTAATAAAAAAATAGTTGTCGTAACCGCACGAATTCGATTGACAACAAATTCGGTGGCCACAACTGAGACTATTTTCTGGGTACGATAAATTTACCAACCCTACACTCATAATAATTCATGCTTAAAAATACGAAAATATTTTTTCGTACAATATACAAACCTTTGGTTTATATCACAAATATTTTATATACAACAAATTTCATAAATTTACAAATTTCGTAAATAATACAAACACGATTTTGTAAATTATTTTTAGTATAAAGTACAAAAAAATTGTAATACTACAAAATGTTTGTATTAAGTTGATGGTAAAAAATTGATTAAATTTAAGAATTTCGTAAATTATACAAATAAAGTTTAATGAAAAAATGTTTGTATAATGTACGAAAATATCGTAATATTACCAAATACCATTTAGTAAACATACAAAATTTTTTTTATTTAACGATTTCGTTTGTATATTTTACAAATATTTTAGATAAAATTATTTTGAATTTTTACAAAATATTTATATATTTACAAAACTTTTTTGCACGTTTACAACATTTCGTAAAATATAGTTAACATCTGTCATTAATTCTCATTTGGTCATTGAACGAAATAGTGTAAACAACAACGTTTTTCTTTGCTTAAAAAATCTCGAATTTTGTGCCAAAAAAAGTATTATTTGCGAAAAGTTTTGCTTTACTTCTTCAATTGAATATGTTCCATTGATTTCAACGTGCTAAAGATGGTTTGTGCGGTTCAGAAGTGGTGATTTTGACACGGAAGACAAAGACCGCACAGATCAGCCAAAAAAGTTGGAAGAGATGAATTGGAGGCATTTCTCGATGAAAATTGTTGTTAAGCTCAAAGAGAACTTGCAAAATCATTCGGAGTTTCGCAAGCAGCAATTTCAAATCGTTTGCAAGCAGCAGGGAAATGGGTACCACAAGCAAGAAAATGGGTACCACACGATTTGCAGCCGAGAGACGTTGAAAGACGATTTGCATGTCCGAAATGCTGCTTGAAAGCCATAAAAAGAAGTCATTTTTGCATCGAATCATTACTGACGATGAAAAATGGATCCATTACGACAACCTGAAACGTAAGAAATAGTATGTGAAGCATGGCTGAAGGGTCTCATCTATTATGAGCTACTGAAATCGGGCCAGGCGATCACAGGGGACCTGTACCGTTTGGCCCGGGTATCCGAAATTGGCTTGATTAGTTCTTGGCCTCAAAAAATGTGCATTTGTTTTGGCGCGGAATAAATATGTTTCCAGAAAGTTGGGAAAAGATCATAGATAACGATGGCCAATGTTTCACAGTAACATAAACGCCTAAAATTTGCCAAATATATCGTATTTTTAGGTTATACACCCAATTTTCTACTAGATACAAAATTATTTTGTATTTAAACCAAATATTTATATCTTTACCAATCTTTTTTTTGTACTTTTATGAAATTTCGTATAATATAGAAAGAAAAATTCGATACTAGAAAACAAAATATTCTACTAGATACAAAATTATTTTGTATTTAAACCAAATATTTGTATCTTTACCAATCTTTTTTTTGTAGTTTTATAAAATTTCGTAAAATATACAAATAAAAATTCGATACTAGAAACGAAATATCATTTGTACATATTACAAAAATATTCGTAATATCAAAACAACCAAAACTTTCGTAAAATGAACCACATTTTTCGTTTATTTTACCTATGGATTATTATGAGTGTAGTAAATTTATCGTACCCAACGAAACTACACAATGCCAAATAATGTGTTTCCATAGAGTCTGATGCAATACTTTACACCTTACTTCACTGATGAATTTTACAGGCGATGAGCCTATAATTGGTTTCTTATGTAGTAATTGGTTTCTTATGTGGTTACGAGAATGGGAAAAGTAATGGGTCTAAAACTACATTTTAGTAAAAAAAAAATTATTTAAACGTGGTCACGCTGGGATTCGAACCTGGGATCACTGCTTGTTAGCCGAGAACTCTACCACATGAGCTATCGACACATATAACATTTGATTGCTTAAAAAGTAAACGAATTTTTGTGGTTTTTATTTTCGTTCGTAATGTCGAAAAATATACACCTTACACCCCTGCTTACAACAAAACACAAAGTAATGTGTCTAAAAATAGATTTTCCAAAATAGTACTTTCGATTTATAAATCATGCAATATGTAATCAGTGATTGGTAAGTCATTACTTTTTGTTTTGAAATAATGCAGAAGGTATCGAGGTGTATCGTACCCATTACCAAAGTTTTTACAAACCATAGATTACATATCTCTTACTCTTTGACATCTACTGTCAGTGCACGTATCTCATGAGAATGTGTTGTACATACGTGCCATACCTATACAAAAAAATATTTGAATGTGTGAGTAAAAATTTGTTTGTTGACAAAAGAAGAAGAAGAAGAGTAAGATATCTATGTAATCTTTGTTACAAACATCATCATATTGAATATTATTTTGATAGTTCATCATGAAAAATTCTGTTTTACAAATTAGGGAATATTATTCGGAAGAAATAATTGTGGTAGTTAGGAAGACATGGACGATAAATATTTAAAATGCAGCAACATTTGTTAAGGTACGTTTATGCAAATACGCTTGTGTATGTTAACATTATATAATAGGGGTTTTATGAATGTCCTAATTTTTTATAAATAGAAATTGTAAATTATGGTGGCAAAAAAAAAAACATTTCAGGTGTCCTTGTTTTGTATTCTTATTCCTCTTTGTTATGTTTCCATTTCATCATTATTGTTATTTTTTTTGCCATTTTCGTTGTTTAATTTAACAACGCCCCAAGTTGGAAAATGATATTTATGGAATTTAACATTACCGTCAAGTTAATTTTTTCTAAAGCTTTAGTTCAGTTTTGTTTGCTCTTTTGTCCGTATATATTATCCGTTCAGCTTCGTCTATCATCGTGACATTTACTGCCGTCTCTTCTTTTATTTATTTATTTTTTCTCTAACTACTACATGAGCATTTTTGTATATACTTTAAGATTATTTTTTTACTTTTTCGTCGTCTTCATCTTAGTCCTGGTGACTGACAGTCGCCGCGGCCATGATGTTAAATGCCAAACTCTGTTTTTGATGTTGACTATAAGTTGATGTACATCTCGACATCGTCTTCGTTCTTGTTGCTGCTGTGGTGTTGTAGTTGGTAGTGTGTTTTCAGTCTTGGTATGACGACGATGATGATGGTGATGGCGAGTGAGTGGTTGAGTTGGTGGGTTCTTGATTGTCTTGACATTGTGTGTTATGGTTATAGCCATATACTACCGTAGATGATTTTAATGCTGGTAGTGGTGGTGGTGGATGATTCTGCATACATTTTTTTAACTTCTTCGTCATTGTCTTCTTTTTGTTGTTAGTTGGTTTTTCTCTTTCCCTCACAAGATTGTCCTTATATAGTAGTTTTTTCTTGTGTTCTTCTTTTGTTTTAGGATTTATTTAATGTCTAAATAAATTAAGAATGTCATTGTGTTTTTCAAGAATTTATTTCTTATATCCTTTAGGGTATTGTATGGTAGTTAGTTGAATGTTTTTAATTTGATTAGAATTGTTTCTTATGACCCATTCTGCATGACTGTTTTAATATGGATAAAGTAATAAGAAAAAAACAAAGTTATTATGATTTTGAATTTCAATAAATTTCGAGCTTAAATAACTGAGAATCTTAAGTTGTTATTTTGTAGCAAAAGTCGTTGCTTTTTTGAACTCTGACTTTAGTGCATTTAACTATATTAAGTCAATATAACCAGATATGTATGAATTATCCAAATTAGATACATTTGCCTTAAAACTAACTTTTCTTGCACCTATCACACCATAATTTTATTTAAATTAACAGGACTCATTTCATAATATAACATCGATACAGAATTACTTGTCGCATGAACTTCTCTAGGAACGAGAACGCACTCTATTGAACTTGGTTAGAGTTGGTTCAGACGTTCCTCTTTGAATTGGTTGTATATATCTGGTTGCTAGTTGGATATTAAATGCTATGTAGAACCGTTAGTCGTGCCTGAAAATTTAAGAAAAACAGGACCCAATTTGTTGAAATATAATTTTCAGTAATTTCCCGGCAAAAAAGGTAAAAGTCGTATTTTAAAAACCACTTTTTTCATTGCTTCCAAAGTACAGTGTAATTTTACTGCCCTTTTAGAAGTAATTCTAAACAACTTAAAAAATTTCTTTCATTGCTACCAAATATATTTACAGTTTTCTTGCAAGTATTTCTGAACAACATCCAAAAAAATTACTTAATTTTTGATTTTAAGGCATTATTGCTCTAAAAGTAATCACAAGAAGAGATTAGGATACAGTTTTTTCCAACACGTGATAGCGGGCTCGAATCCTTTCGGAACCAATATTTTAAATTTTTTTTTAAATATTTGTAATCAATTTGTTGTAGACCATATTATTTTAATTTTAAAATATTTAAAAATAAATAAAATAAAAATTATGAAAAAATGTGAAAAAAGTACTGCAAAAATTAAAAGTACTTTTATTCAATAAGTATAAGTACTTTTATTGAAGAGGCGTTTTTATGGCAGTCTATAGTCATTAGGGATGCCAAACGGGATATCCCGAATCCCGAAATCCCGGGATTTTCGGGATTGGCAAAATCCCGATTCCCGGGATTATTTCTCAAAAATCCCGGGATTTTCTTATTTTTTAATATTAATATAAACGCAAATAAACAAAGTGAGCAATTTTAGATTACCTACGTTTTCCTTGAATTTTCTCATATTGATAAGAAATTGATGCCAAGATATTGGTAAAATTATAAATTAAGTAGATTATTCGAGTAAACTATGCAAAGACTTTGCAGAAAAATTTGAAATTTTGGTAAACAATATTAAGTTTTTGAGTACTACATGCGAAAAATCAAGTTTGTTTGTTATTTTACCGATTTATTCATCCAAGCGAAATTCGATTTCTGAAACTGGGACTGTAAGTTTTGGCTGGGAATGTAAGTTTGATTTCTTCCATCAAAACATATGATAATGATAACCAAATAACTTTGTTGCTGTAATTACACGAGGTTATCGGAACGAATCTGTTTTAAAATCTGCTTACAAAATACTGGGCGCAAGTGTACTTAATGACAGTCCTTCATATATTATCCCAGCCAGAAAAATACAAACGGGAAAGCGATGGCAAGGTATTTTAACAGGTGGTACAAGTAATGACAAAAATTGCTTTCCCATTTCGAATATGATAACGCCAATAGACAAAAGGACCGGCAGTTCAAAAAGCGCCGGAAAAGTACTGGAGAAACAAAATTTTTAACTTTGGCAAAACGCTGCCAAAACCAATAAATAGGTGGTTTGGAATTATATTTTCCAAAATAAAATTTAAAAAAGTTCATATGTATTTTTTTTTGCCCTGCCGTGATGTTTTGTAAAACAAATACTGGCAAAACGATTTTTGCAAACGCTGGCAAAGCGTCCCAAATGAGTGTTCTGCCAGTTATTTATTTTTAACATCGCGGTTACCAAGTGGTATGCAAGTACTTGATTTTTTGTACCACTGTCAATTTCTGACTGAGATGTTTCTATATTCATTAAATGTACCACATTATTAATTATAAATAATTATAAAACGCTTTATTCTATAAAAAAATTAGTTACATAACATAAAAATTTTTACAAATAAAGGAAAATTTAAATCCCGAAATCCCGTAAAATCCCGGGATCCCGATATATACAAATATTTATCGATAACGGTATACCGTTACCGAAACAGACTTAAATAACGTTACCTTTACCGTTACCGAAACTTCGATACCGTTACCCTTACCGTCATTCGTTTCGGTAACCAACCTTGTGATTTTTTACTTTCAAATGATGACGAATTGATGAAATAGTTTCCGATGACAACTCAAAATTCATATAATTAGAGTTTCTGCTAAAAAAAAGGAGTACATTTACATCAGCAATAGTACAGCTTTTTCTACTACTTTTGCATCTCTATTGTACTCGGTTTATTCAGATTTTTCACTATATTTAGTATGCCATTAAGTTTTCGCCAATATAATAAGGACCATTCTTATAATCTTAAGACTATAAGTCAGCTTTATCCCTCGAAACCAAGCTAATAGTCCACAAGCAAGCTAGTTCGCATGTGGTGCTATTGAATTCATTTATAAATTACAAAACGTTTCCAAAATAAAGTTTTACTTAGGATAGTTAACGCGTCTTGGACCATAAGAAATACAAACCTTAATCTCGATATGCATGTTTATAGATTGGAAATAAATACTTCTACAAGAGAGTATCAGTCATCTAGGATACACCATATCGAATTTTAAGAACGCCAGTCGGTTTGGAAAAGTAAATATTTTAAATGACGTTAAAAATTATACCTAACCAATAATTTTAACCTACACCAATTTTGGAGGAAGGTTTTCCGGTTCTTTAGATTCATTGTCAAACTTGCCACAGACCGATTTTATCCGGCATATTGAATTTTAAAAAATCAAACTAGGTTTTGAAAAGTAAATACTTTTAAATTAAAAGCAGTAACTTAAATATGCACCACTTTTGGACTGAAGATTAGAATGGTTTACAAAAAATTAATAGACCGGAAAACTCGTTTCTCAAAATTTGTTACCGATTAAAATAATGGCCCAGCCAACAAAATTTTGAAACTTATTCAAGGGTTCTTATTGAAAGAGTAAAAAAATATTCAAATAGAATACAGTTTTTTGAAATTTTAAAATTTTTTGTCAAAACTTGCTCAAATTTTGGACGAAAATATGGGCCTTCTAAAATGAATCACAAAAGGCGCAATAATTTGAAGCAAATTATTAAACCTAAAAGAGGGTTCAGAAATGACTCATAAATGTAAATAAATTTGAATATTTTGTGAACAATGAAAAACGGCTAAAAAATATTAATTTTTGAGCCTTCAGAATAAAAAAAAATATTTTTTTGAGAAATTTTTGACTTAAAAAAAGATTCTCTTGGATGAACCACTTTCATACAAAAATTTTAACATTTAATAATATTTTTTGAGCTTTTTTTGATTCATTTTTGGGCTTGTTTACTGGGGGGGTTATAATCTTAAAAATTATTTAATAATAATTGTTTTTCAATGCCGAGCACCGATTTTTTAAAATTCAATACGGCGGATAATAGATGGTGGACAAATTTTTAAAAAGTGAAGAAATTTATATAAATTATTTTTTTTATTTGAAACTCTTTAAACTCGGGCTTTTGAGATTCTTCAATAAGAATCTGAAGTTAGAATTTAAAAATTTGAAAAAACGCTATTTTGGATCCGCTATTTTTAATTTTAAAAATGTAACTTTTAATCCTTACTAAGTCTAAAAATCAGTTAGTACGAGGGGCACCAATTATTTTTCGGAAATAGCAAATAATAAAAAACATTTTTAAATGAAAATTGCTTTATTGTTTTTCAAAATATTCCCCTTGATGATCAATACTCTTTTGCATTCGTTCAAACAATTTGGCATAGCAGTTTTTCCATTCCTCTTGAGACACCTCCAAAACATGGATTTTGAACGCTTCAACTGCTTTTTCGGCACTTGTAAATCGTTGACCACGCAGTTCATCTTTGATATTCGGGAACATGAAGAAGTGATTGGGTGCCAAATCAGGACTGTGCGGAGGATGAGTAATCAATTCGATGTTTTGACTGCTCAAAAATTCACCTGTTTGACGAGATATGTGAGAGTTCGCATTGTCATGATGGAGAATAATTCGTCTTTTGCGGTCGGTTTTACGAATTTCTATAAAGAATTCCGGCAAACCAATGGTCGCGTACCACTCAGAATTGACCGCCATAAGTTGCTCAAGTGGAAAAGTGGCCACATGACCCATTCAGCCGAAGAAACAGACGACCATTTGATTCGCCTTTTTTTACAACTAAGTGTACATGTAAAATCGAGTGTATTGAAGTGGATCTAATGTGCAAGGATGCCTCTATCTCACGATATGTCACATGACGATCTTACATTATGAGTTCACGAACTGCATCGATGTTTTGTGGCACAACAACCGATTTTGGACGACCTTCACGGAATTCGTCGGCGACCGAACTACGACCACGATTGAATTCAATATACCAGCGATATACTGTGGTTTTTGATGGTGATTTATCGCCATACAAAAAACTGAGTTCATTGACACCTTCTTTTTCAGATAATCCACGTCGAAAGTTGTGAAAAATAATCCAACGAAAACCTTCTCTTGAAATTTAAATTTTTTGGACAAATTGATTTTCTTAACTCACTGTAAACAAAACATATACTTAGCACTTGTACACCAAAACCTTGTGAGTACGTTTATGCTAAAAAAATTTCAAATTTTATTATGGTGTTGCCAGATTTTAGCTATTGACATTAGTGTTGCCAGTTCCCGAAATATAAATAGGACCCCTCGTAACAAATTTCAGGAGAATCAGTTCAGTTTTAAAAAATCGTCTGTCATATACAGTTTTAAGAAACGAAAAATATCCAAGTTGACAGAGAGTACTCCATATTTTTTCAATTATAAAAAAACTTGCAGGTTCGGCGGAAATAAGTATAATTTAGGAATCGTTTGTCCTCGGTTAAATAGGATCATTCCTGCAAAGCTTTGCAGGATATAAAAAAGCGATAGCTAAATTGACAGACCCGAACAATCTCTAAAAGTTTTTGAAAGGCCTTTTATATATCGTTCAGATTTTCTTTCCTTCAAATACGAGCATGGAACACATTCTCTCCTTGATGGAGTTTGAAAAAAACTGTGCCAGGCTGAAAGCATACTGGAACTTGAACTTAACCCTGTAGCGACGGCAGGAATGAACTCATGGAAATAGTTAGGTGAATCTATATACAAAAGTTGCGACTCAGTCAGACAGAGTAAGTTGCTGGCACAGGGTCACTCAAACCTTACTGATGATAGATCCAGGTCGGAACCATGTGCTGTGTACTACTAACTTTAAAGGTTGAACAGAGATAACATAGTGGAAATTCACCGACAATACCATACACTGGTGGCACATGAAGGCTGAAGAATATCCTTGGTAATTGAATGTTTCTTTCCCTAAAAGTTGCTGGGTCCTAACTACTCGGTACGCAGTGTACTCAGGGTGTAATTACAATCTGGCTGTTCTTGATACACAAACTTTGTCTTTCTCAGTTATGTGTCTGTCAACAGGAGGAGCTTGAGTGTTGTATTTATACATAAAATAGCTAAAAGATGTTACGAAATTCGAGAAAACTTCAGACGAATAAGTCTCTCGATGCACACATAAGACAAAACCTGAAGAAAGGTCGCTCAACGAAGACTGAAGTTCACGAGTTGGTGATGGTAGTGGATGGATCTTCGGGATGTGGACAATATACCAAATAGCTTCCTTCAATAAAAAAAGGTACTTTAATACAACTAAATAATACCCATGCTGGAAATCCGAATTGCTAACGCTTGCCTGAGTTATAATTCCTGCCATTCTTTCCCAGGGTTTTCATAAACAACTTATTCCGACTATGTGGTGATACCAGTATCAGGGATGTTCCTGTATTTGACAAGTGATATCATGATAGTAGGTATAGATACTCTCATTAATTGGGCTACAAGCTATAGTCTTTTAGCAAGTCCAATCGAAACATTAATTATACTTTTCACTACAAAGGCCAAACAAAGCTTTCTAACCTCTCATTTAACGCTATAAATAGAATGTTCTCCTCCGGGACTCCAAGCTATCGTGAAAATTTAACGCCAAGTAGAGAGGAAGACACCATTGTGTCTTGAGGGCATATCAAGACCTACATCTGGTTACATCTGTCATGTAATTAGATACCGCAGCATTTTGGATGATGGTGCGATGTACACTGCCGTAACTCTAGTAAAATCGGAAAGGAACATTCACTGAATGGGTTGTCGGTGAAATCTAACATAGGTGATCTAATCCGTAATCTTAATCTCTTAGATTGTATCAAGTTCTCCATATATCATCGTCTTACAATTGTTCACGAGGGGATGTGATACAATTACTTCGACTATATTAAGTTGCTTCGTGGAAATAGGTCTTTTAGTAGTTAGTAAAAGCCGACTTACTTCTGAACCTCTTTTCATGAGGAGTCAAATGGTTGGTTGAATTAATTCACAATACTGCTGGATTATCAACTGTAACTTAATTTGACTTTTATCGAAACTTACTTTGATTTAAAAAGCGTTCATAAAAACAAACAGAAATTTATTATACATTGCGATACTTTAACTTTAAAAGCCTTATAAAAAGACAAATATTTAATGATACTTAAATCCATCTGATAGTATAGTCAATAAATTGACAATCAACCAATCATCTGCAAAATTTATATCCCGTCATAATTATCGTATGAACACTATAACAATATTGACGATGATAATGATGATTGTCGACCAACGTATACAACTACACTGACGTATAAAGTAATATCCCAGTGTATAAAATCATTACCGGATATGTGGTTATATAACTTCATAACTGGTAATGCTAACTAGTTACTTTTCTTATTTCCATAAATTTCTTAATAATTTTGTATTATGCTGTCGCGCAAATTAGTGCAATACTTTATATTTAAAATAATGATAGAAATAATTTATTATTGGTAACGCATTATTTTTTGTTTGAAAATAATGGAAAAAATTACTACTCAGTTCTATGTGTTTTAAAATAATGCAGAAAATAGTCGGATACGTTAATGGTAGTCCAAAAAACAATGATATGTCATTGCCGTTTCTACACTGGGATTCTTTGGGACTTGTTTTACAGTTTCATATAAAGAGTTTTCGTATTACAAAAAATGTTCATAGTTTATTACACGAAAATAACGATGAATGATTGAATATAAGCGAAATATGTTAAATATACTCGCAGGTCTGGTTCAGAAGCAAGCAAATTTAAAATCCCCCCTTAGAACCACATCAATAACAGCCATACTACTTTTATATATTTACCATTGGTTGTATGAGAGTATGAGACACCCTGTTGTGTTCTGCTACATAAGACATGAGATGACGACATGATTGTTATTCATACATTAATTCCGCCATATTAAGTTGTTTTAAATACGTACAAACGTTCAGTCCTACAATGAAGTAGATGGATTGTCTATCTTATAAAAATGTTGTCCATGTTGTTGGTAAGTATACGATATTGTCATTTAATTGTATGCGTAGTTTTGTAAAGCATCTAATGGATATTATGAATACATGTTTTATGTCACTGCACAATGGCATTAAGAATTACTTTTTTCTAAATAAAACTTTAAATTTTACACAAGTTAAAAAATCTGAATTCTTAATTTTTACAAATATTTGGTTTATTAATCGTTTTGATTAGGTATGGGCGATTAATGGTTTAATTATGCAACCGGATTAACCATAAACCTGATTAATCAAATAAAACAGGATGACAAAATCTCAACCTCTAAAAATTAATAGAGTTCTGACCATTGACTCTATACATATGTTTCGGACATGCTGATTAAAATGGCGTGCTTTATTTTTCGTACAGATTTTTCGTGAAATACCTTTAAAGTTTAGCGGGTTTTCATTTAGTTTTTTATATACAAAAATTTTCGGCAGAAAGAGAGAATGTGAATGTATTGGTGTTTTACACTGTGTGAAATTAGTTTATCATTTTTAAATTTATTTTTGTATATTAAGAACATGCATTAATGAAGAAATGAAATAATAAATGCATGAATGAATTAAAGAAATAAAAAAAAATAATTCATACTAATTTAATTTTTTAAAATAATTCATAATAAATTTTATTATACTAAAATATTAATTAAAAATGTTTATTTTTTTGTATAGAAATTACTTATTCTTAAAAAAGTATTGCATTAGTTAGTAATTTTATGAATTAAAGAAATAAAAAGAATTCATAATAAATTTCCTGCTCTTGTAAAATTTTAAGAGTGTAAAATTTTTCTAAAATTTCTTAAACAAAGCGACATCAACCTGCTTTGTTTAAAGCTAACATGCTACTAAATGGAATATTTTCATTTGTTATGCTCTTAGTTGAGAGTTTTGTTGTCATTCGTGTTGTTTACGCGTGAAAAGCCGATTATGATTGGCCACTGGTGGCTATGGGTGCCGACCACTGAATTAATATCAATTTTTTGTGGTAAAATGTAGGCACAGAACCTATCTATACCACTGTTCGTGTTTTTAACAGTTTCCATTTGCAAAAGTATTGCAATAAATACATTTATATACTACAAATTTTGTTTCGTTTTTACTGAAATTAGTATTAAAATTTCTTTAAGCCCAAATTACTTGAACGTAAATGTAACGTGACGAATCAGCTGATTCAACCTGCTTAATGAGAATCACATAGTGCTGAGTACTAGACGTAAACGAGTCGTAACGTGCCGGACATTTCTGTTGAAAACAGAATTTTTTCTCCGTTTTTACTTGAGATTGCAAAACAGCGGTTTTTAGTTGCATATCAGTGATGGGATTTGTGGCACAATTGTACCATGTTTGGCACAATCAAAGTTTGATTGGTACACTGGCACATTTTGGTTATTTCCAAAAATTCTATAGAAATCCGGTTTATTTAAGAAGGAAATTTATTGGCAAAAATAATAAAAAAAAATTTTAATTTTCATACAAAATTTTGTGTTTAAAACGAACACATAAAATATTATATTTGAAAAGTAAACAAATTAAGAAAATAAAAAATAAAAACTAATTTAATGATTGAATGAATACAATGAGCTAAATCGACTACAAATTATTTTCGATTTAAAATGAAATTGAATCCGATTTTCAGGGATAAAATATAATCCACAATGAATTTTTATGAAAGCTCTTGCTTGTTATTTTATAAAAAAATGCAAGTTTTGGTACTATAGGGGTCGAAAATGTACGATTTTTAAACTGGTTGGTACTATCCTGAGAATCAAATTTATCAATCCTTAATAGCACGTTACATATTTTGAGTAACTTAGCAAAAATAAAATACCACGTTACGACTCGTTCTCGTTACATTTACGATCAGGTAGGTTGGAAACAACCAAACAACGAATAGAATGTTTGGGTATAGTGAGTTTAATAATTTGCCTCAAAGTTTGAAAAGTACAAATAGAATTTCAAAATATAAAATTTCTTTAATGAATTATTTGCTAAAGCAATTCGAAGAGCTTTTGGTGTCAAACTTTATCAAACTTTGTCAAATGTTAACATAGAAATTTGTAAATAACAGAATTATTATTATTATTTTTTTATTTTTTGTATATTAAAATTGTAAATTTAATTGTTGCCAACTTGCCTTTACAATGCCTTAATCGCGCTGAGGCATTATATTCCCGAGTAAAAAAAATTGATCTCGCGCAATATCTAATTATATCCAATTTGATATTGTTTGAGATCTGCTGTAATATCTAGCTGATCCAATTAGATCTCAAAATTGGGTGTATCCAATCATATCGTATTAGATCCCATTGTGTATATGGGGATAAACTAAGATCAAGTTATATCTCAACATTGGGAGGTCCAGTGATATCTTTGGGGATAAACCTAGATCTATTTTGATCCGAAAATTGGCGGATCCAGCTATATATTTGCGGATATTTTTAGATCTAATTTGATCCGAAAAATGGCGGATCCAATTAGATCCAGCTATATATTTGGGGATAAACTTAGATCTAATTTGATCTCAATTTTGGCAGATCAAATTAGATCCGGCAATATATTTGTGGATAAACGTATATCTAATTTGATCCGAAAAAGTGGCAGATCGAATTAGATCTATCTATATGTTTGGGGATAAACTTAGATCTAATTTGATCCGAAAAATGGCACATCGATTTAGATCCAGCAATATATTTGTGGATAAACTTAGATATAAATTGATCTGAAAAATGGTAGATCAAATTAGATCCAGCAATATATTTGGGGATAAACTTGGATCTAAATTTATCAGAAAAATATTAAAATGGCAGATCGAATTAGAAACAGCAATATATTTGGGGATTGACATCTAAAAGTATCCATAAAAATGACAGATAAAATTAGATGCCGCATTATATTTGGGTACTACGTAAGATCTCCATTTATTTGGGATTAAATAAGATCCCAGACATATATTGCCAACTGTTCAAAAAATAATAGACTGTCAGAGCACTGATTGTATAAAAATTACAATATTTTGTTAAAATAAGGTTTAAACTCAGAAGGGCTCGAGTTTCTTTTACAAAATGAATTTCTTTTTATAAAATTAAAAATTTTTTTTCTATAAATTTTTTTATAGAATTATATATTTATTTATTTATTAAATTGAAATCTTTGAATAAAATAATTTTATTTACATCTTTTTGACGCTCTACACCATTTCCAATTGTATTAATTGTTTTAAGATTTATCAATTGTATTTCAGAAATAATCAATTGAATTTCAGTTTTATCAATTGTGTTTCAGAACTCATCAATTATTTTTCACATTGTATTTCAGAACTAGTCAATTGAAGTTCAGTTTTATCAATTGTGTTTCAGAAATTATTAATTGTATTTCCGAAATTCACAACTGTATTTCAGAAATTATTAAACTGTATTTCAGAAATTATCAATCGTATTTCCGAAATGAAATGTATTTGAGAAATTTTTCTCTATTAGCTATGAAATTCTGAAATAGATTTCATTATTTCTGGACACAACTAAATAAATAAATAATTAAATTTGCGTAATATTGTAGTTTCTGAAGTGCAAATAATATTTTGTGATATACAATTAAAATTTTCTAAAATACATTTAATAATTTCTGGAATACCTTTTTTCGATGCTTATAAGTTAGCTCGAAATGCTTTTATCATTCATTTAATTTGTAGCTATCACACATCTATAACAAGTCTCGTTAGATTAGAGTGTAGAGGTCTTGGCTGACAATCTGGTGGACTGGGTTAAATTTCATGTTTTTAAAAGCAAATATTAAAAAAGTTTTCTGAATTTTTTGAAAAATGTTTTTTGAAATCTATTTTTTTGCCAAGATAGTTAATGCAACGTTCTGCCAACGCATAACCGACCATCGCCAACGGTTTGCCAGCATTGTATATTAACATTAATTAACACTATATTTTTATTTTTAGGAAATACATTTTTATTTTATTATAAGTTAACATTAAATTGAATTTTAGATAATGGTACCAATTTGTAGTTGTAATTATTATATATTAAATCTTATATTCATAAACATTCTATACAGTTAGACGAGGTTTATGGAACTATTTAACTTTATAAAGTGTTTATAAATTATAACTTAAATGTACATATATATATGTTAAATGTACGTGAACAAATTGTTGATATGGACCCACAAATTGTATCTCAACTGATATTGGAATTATTGTACCATTACCATACATCAATATATATTGAATGATATACATATATTACAATATATGACACTGTATTATAAATATTGTTAATGAAGTAACATATCTGATAATATTTTTTATAGCGACATACATAGTTTTACATTATTCAAATTAAACCATATATGGAATTGTATTCAAAATGTTGATGTGGTACCAAATTTTACCATATATTGTTTAAATTGTGCCATATATGACAATATATTGTTTAAATGATACCATATATGTCTATATATTAATATTGTTTAAATGACACCATATATCAATATATATGGGACTATATATGGTAGCATATATTATCATATCTGCATCTGTATTAAAAATGTCGTTCATCAGGTACCATATATGAGCATATATTGTTGAAATGGCACCATATATGACAATATATGGTTTAAATGGCACCATATATGGTAATATATTGCTTAAATAACACCATATATAAATATATATGGCACTATATATGGTAGCATATATTATCATATGTGGAACTGTATTAAAAATATTGTTCATGAGGTACCATATATGGGCATATATTGTTGAAATTGCACCATATATGATAATATATGGTTTAAATGGTACCATATATGATAATATATGGTTTGAATGGCACCATATATGATAATATATGGTTTGAATGGCACCATATATGATAATATATAGTTTAAATAACAACATATATAAATATATATCGCACTATATATAGTACCATATATTATCATATCTGGAACTGAATTAAAGATTTGGTTTATGAGGTACCATATATGACCATATATTGTTTAAATGGCACCATATATGATAATATCTAGTTTAACTGTCACCATATATAATTATATATTGCTTAAATGATACCATATATAATTATATATTGCTAAAATGCCACCATATATATTAAGATATAGTTCTATATACAACTATATCTGCAATAAGATCAACCATGTTATGTAATATATAATTATATATGCCATATCTAATATTATGAAGGCCGATATCTAATTAGATGAAATTATATATGGCATAATATAAAGAAAATTTTTCGGAAAAAACCTCATATATAATTATATATGGATATACATAACCACATGTCTAATTATATATTGTAATATATACCACATATGATTATATATAATTTTTTTTACTCGGGTTGTAATAAATTATTAAAATGGTATAAAAGATCAACTTAATAAATAAATAAAAAAATACTGTGAAAGAAAATTCTATCAGAGTACTTTCATAACTTCATTGATCTCTCGCGTCTTTTTAGATTCGTGAGATGCTCGAACTGGTTCAGTGCTGAACGCTGTTGAGCCGTCACTATCGAGGCATCACAACGGACCTCAGGGTATAAATTTGCTGGTGCATACTAGAGGGCTGAATGAATGTCTTACAAGACATTCTCTTGCATGCGCTGATGAGAGATTTGACGATTTTTAATACTAAATATAACAAAAATTGACGATTTTACTTATTTGTAGTTATTTACAAGATGTTAAAATTCAGATCATTACAAAAAAAAAAAAAATAAATAAAATAGAAAACAAAAAAAAAATATTTTGGTGTTGTATAAGAAAATGTTTTGTGAATGTCTTGCAAAACATTCATACTGGCCGCTAGTGCATACATAGCGCCAGTTGTAATATTTTATTACCCGAGAATTAGTTATATTTTTCGAAACTTTTTAACCAAATATAGGTTCGACCTCATTAAATTTTTTATTAAAAGGTAACGAGTTTTCTTTGATATCAAATTTTTGTCTTCCCAGCCAGCAAAATTTGGATACTTTTAAGAGTGTTCGTATTCTACACAGAGGGAATTTTGATGGACGAGTTTTAATGAAATTTTTCAATAAACTAATGAAGTTTTCTTCACAAGGTAAAAGAAAATTTTCTTAAGTTTGATTAAAAAAATTCATATACTTTATGGATCTGGTTTTAATGAAACTTTTTCATTGAGTATATGCATTTTTTTTTAATAAATGAAATGAAAATTTTCACTACATTTTATGAATTCAATGAAAAGTTTCAACGGACGAGTTCCAGTGTATCTTCATTGGTTTAATGCAAAAATTCATTAATATAATTCAGATAATTCTCTCAGTGTATGTGTCAAAACTTAGTCAAATAAAACACATTTTTAAAAAAAAAAAGATTAATTTTTGAGTCTTTCGAATTTTTTTAAATCACTTTTTTGAGTCATTTTTTAATCAAAAAAGAAAAATCTTTTAGATGAACCACTTTCATAAAAATATTTGAACTTTTAATAATATTTTTTAGGCTTTTTTTATTCATTTTTGGGCTTGTTTGCTGGCTGGATTACTATCTAAATTGTTGGATACTGAGAAAGAATTCTATATTTCAAAGTATATTAAATATTCGTTTTAAAGTTGAAAATCATTAAATATTTTATTTTTACCGCGTTTATTTTTCGGCCTTAATATTTTGGTTGTACTGCCCCAGTGTACATAGAATATGTTGTTGTTGATGATGATGTTGAAATTTTATGTATCATCACTACTAAATCTATCGCTTTATGGTTTGATTCTGTATTTTATTTATTTGTATTTTATGACCATTTCAAGATGTCGCATGTAAATTGTTACTTAAAGACTGTGATTTGTTTCTTCATTTTTTTTTATAACATTTTAAAATTTTATATCTTTTTATTTCGACTTAAAAGACATTTCTATACTGGTTACAAATATAGAAATCTTTGTAATAAATCTGCCATTTTTATTGATTTTATACATCTTCATTTATGTGTTTTTTCGATTTTATTATAGACATCCTTTTGTCATGTTTAAAATTGATACATCAACCTCATTTTAGTAATTTTATAAAGTTCGACCATTTGAAATGGGTTGCCTTTTGTAGTTAAACTCCTTTTATGTCTGGTGGTGGTATGATGCTCATTTGTCTTTCCCCATCTACCATGCTCTTTACTTTTTAACTATCATATAATTTTATTACTTTTTCTATTTCAAAATCTTTTTTCTGTGGTCATTATTGTTATGTAGTTTTTCACTTCCAGATTTTTTTTTGTTGCTGTTGTCGCCTAGATTGTCGCCTTTGTCCATTTTTATGCAGTAACTACTTATTGTGCTGTTTTGTTGTATTGCAGCTTCTTTCTTGTCATGGCCATTACTTTTGACTGGGTGTATCGTAAATGGTCAATAAATTCGTTTGATTTATATTATCGTAAACGATTAAATTGTGACTTATTCATCTTATTTATTATCAATAGTTTTCTTTCTTTATTTCGTTTTATTTAGGTTTATTGATTAAATATAAATTAAGAATTTTTGCTTAATGGCATTTCGGGTCGAAAAAATTTCCAATTTTTAAGGTAATTTCAAAAACTTGTCGCTTACGACAGAAGACAAATTTCGTTGCGTAAAACTATTAAAATTTAAAAATATAAATTTCATTGCTTTATTAAAGATTATATATTTTATAGATTGACGATGCTACTCACGGTTCTCTCGATAATGGCCTTATGTAAGTCAACAAATACAATATTATTGTACTTGCTGTAAAAAAAAATACTCCTTTCGTTGGTATTTTCCCGAGAGGGGCAAGATCATAACCATTACATTTTCATTACCATTACTTTGTGTAATGGTAATAAAAGTTTTATTACTTTATGTAATGGCAATGAAAATTTGATTTTGATTTCCATTTATTTTTTGTAATGGAAGGAAAAAATCATTAATAGTGTGAAAATGAAAAAAAAAAATAATTGGCTCTAGGAAACTTTTTTTTTTCATAAGTTTTTTCTCTATTTGTTGTAAAATGAAAATTGTAAATTCTATTTGGAATTTGTAATATTCGATCTTAAACTGAACAAAAAATAACACTCAATAATAATAATAATTATTACTTTACTAAAAGCAAAATATGTTTATAATCCTCACATTGTCACAAATACATCCGCCCCCACTATAGATTATGAGGATCTACGGTTTGCATACCTTGCGCCCATTCAGACCTATTCAAACTGATAACCGATGCGATCCGTAGGCATATTAACAAGAGAAGTTCGCTGATGTGCTCTCCCAAAATTTTCCAGTTTTAAAATTTCGAATAATTTAAAAAACTTATTTTAATTGATGCTTATAAAGTAGCTTTTCATAACAGTTTAACAGCGTAATTCATAAATTTTTATAACAGTCTTATTGTAGGATTTTAAGATAATTTGTGAAAAACAGTATTCATATTTGCTTAATAACGAAGAAAATAATCAAGATTTATAGCTGGTACTCATTAACTTTAAAGCTTTAATAAAGTTTGGAGTGAGGAGGTCACTATTTAATTGTTAATTATTTAATTTTCAGGCATTAAATGATTTATTAAAGCCATCCTTTCCCTAGAAAGGATTTCAACAACCTTCATACATCAAGCTGAAAAAAGCTACAACAATTGCGTAGCCAATAACCTTTAACGAAAAAATTTTAAAAAAATGTAAAATTAAAAAGAAAAACAAAATATAGTGATGTACATACTGTCAAAACATTATTCGACATTCGATTACTTTTGTATGCTTCGAATAATATGTTCTAAAAAATTACTTTTTTAAGCACATTTCCATTGATTTGCTTTATAAATAAAAAAAAATGTTTTAATGGCTTTTAAATTTATCTTAGCACATCATTAGTTCTCTAATTTAAGAAAATACATTTTCATCTCCGATTACCAGGTCAATCGTTTAGAGTGTTGCCATCAGTAAAACAAAAAATTACACAGCTTTAGGTCAAAAATTATCCAAAACTGTATGAAATTACACAAAACAGTTATAAATTTTTTTTTATATTTTTACAAATAATATATGAGGCCATTTAGGCCCACTAACTTTTCTTGAGAAGTTAACTTTACCTTAACCATGGGTAACTAACCAATACTAAATATGAAAATTAAACCATAATAACTTATCAATATTTTAACTCTGGGTAGTTGACCTTGGTATGAAATGTCAGAATAAAAACAAAAAGAAAAACAAAAATTATTAACAAAAAATTTTTTTTTCAATACGGGAAAATTAAAAGCTTTTCTCGCGGTTTTATGTGTGTTTCTGGTCGTAAAAAAAATAATACACTTGATCATGTCGTTTTTTTTTTAAAGATTCGCGGTCGCTAAATGCTATAAAATGATTGTGTCTTTTTGCATACTACGAGAGGTGATTTAATTAAATCCATTTGGTAAGTTTATAAAATAAAAGTGGATTATTGGAACTATTAATAAGTATTTCGTGCTAATCTAGACAACCGCGGAGAGATTCGCGCATAAAATTTTGGAAATTTTGTGATAGATTACTAAATTAAGGCAATTTATGTGATCAGCACATCAAAGTGAGTAGAAGAATAATCGCTGTGCATGATTTTGTATCTTTTTGTAATTGCGAGTCAAAACTGTGGGTTGTTCAGGGGTTCCTCACATACTTTTAAAATATTTAAAACATGATTGGTTCACATTTCATAAATTCGAGAGTGATTTCTATGCGCTTTTTTATATTTAAGAATTAAATTCAGTAGTCTTGTACTTCATTCAGTATTCTTGAGCTTTGATACATGATTCTTTTTGAATTTGATATGCTGATTCCAAATTCTTAAATGTAAGTTACCCAAAATTGATGGAAACATTGTTTTTCTGAGAGTGGTTTTCAAAAGAATTTTTTCCTATAACGGTACACAAATTAAGAAAATGTCCTATGTATTTTAGAGAACAAAATTCATTCTTTACTACCATCGTAACAAAAAGTCTTAAGCTATTTGAATGCATTTTGTATAGTATTTTAAAATTCGTAGAAAGCTGTTTTTCGCGTTTTTAATCACGATTTTCTCAAAATTGAGAGGTGATAGAGAATTCGGAATAGAGATTTGGAATCAGCAAGTAAAATAATAAAAGTATGTATGAAGCTTCTACCAACAGCGACTTTTCATTTTGTAGAGGTGTACAATTCGTGTCAAATTGTTATAATATTGGTCACCATTTTTGGGTTTAATTATTCAAGACAGATTTTGGCTCCCTGAACCAATAAAAAAATAAATTTTTCCTATTTCCTTATATGAGGCCAATTTCTGTGAGCTATCACAGAAACCTAAATCCTAAATAGCAAAAATTTGTGCACGATTTTAAGTACTGATGCAATTTTTATAAGTTTTGGTAAAGTTCGGGAAATGCACATCGAAAATACTTACATATGTCATAAACGATTCTTAGTCAAAGTTTGGTTAAAGCTGCGCTTTAAATTTTTTTAATAATCATCATTACAAGTCTAATGTATTAAAATATCTTATGTAGGGGGAATTGTTCTAAAATAGCCTTAGTTAAGTTTCTTAACCACAGATATTTCTATGGTTAAATTTTAGCATTGGTTGGAAGAAATGCTTGGTTAAAATTTAGATAAGTTATTCAGAAAATATGTTTACCAGTGGTTAAGGCTAGTAGAGGTCTTAACCAGGGTATAAATTGAGATAAGTTAACGGGCCTTAGACCAATTTTTCTTTACGTTGTGGGGAAGAATCAAAAATATTTTGGAAATAATGTAGTGATTTCTTATCGGCTGGTTGGATTACTATGAAATTTCTCATTTACATGAAGTTTGAAAAATATGTTCGCAAAACATGAACAATAAACGGGGTTAAAATATAGAACAAATTTACGAAATAATTCGTCGGAAAATAGAAATTTGTGGTAAATGTTTCATAAACTCATTTAATCGAGTCGAGTTTTCATTTGATTATTAAAAAGCTCTGGAAATGAATTTACGGAAATTTCCGCACAAAATGTCATTATTCAAAAATTATCCAGCGAATGTGTAAACAGTCCCGTTTTTAAATAATTATTCAAAAAGTGGCAACACTGATCGTTTACTAAATTTGTACATCACTTACGACCAATGTTGCCAGTTTGGACGATTTATCGCAATTTTGACGATTTTTACTATCGAAAATAGCAAAATGACGATTTTCTTCTTCAAAATGACGATTTTTTTTTGTAGGAAATATAGCAACAATTATTCAAAAATACGTTGTTTTTCCATTATCTATATCAATAAATATGGATTTTTTTCAAGTAACTCATAAATAATTATCATAAAATTTTTATTTAAGGTAATCATTTTAGAATCTGAAAGTCTTTAGAAGGAAAGCTAACACAGAATCTGGCAATTATTTTTATTTAAAAAGGGGTTTTCCTAAATCCCTAATGAATGTAACGTGTTTTTCGAAAGGATGTACTTATATCTCATATCGGACTCTTTAAAATCTAAATTTTTTTTTGATACGAAAATTTTTTTTAAAAGTGAACTTTTTCTTTCGAACAATTAATTTCAGTATATCGTCGACCGGCCTGCTAAAAATTGTTTGAAATTTGTAGATTTAGAGAATTATTTTCTAAAACACTTCGATGAAGTGGTACGTTATTTCTATAGAAATTGTTATTGTTAAAAAATTAATTTACATTCAAAGTTTCCTTCACTTCAACCAATCAAATAAAAAACTGAATTTTTCTTAAATTACAACAGACATCGAAAACCGGGTGATTTTAAAATGTTCTATTATGATTTTAGGGTTATGATGATAATAAAAATATATTATTACTAGCCGGCGCAGCCCGCTACGTTGTTAGCGTGCCTTAAAGTTTAGGGGTGGGGGGCGCAGCAGGGTTGGAAAGCATTTTATAATATTAAAAATAGCGGGCAAAGCCCGCTGCGTTGTTAGCGTGTCTTAAAGTTTTTTTTTTAATTCCAGTTTATGTAAAGGTAGACCTGGCAATTCAAGTAAATTCACAAATTCAGTTGGAAAATTTACTGCGTCGGTTTCTTCCACCGGTGCTTCGTTACATGAAGTTTAAATATCGGAATATATAAGTTCCATTCCTTTTCTAAGGTTTTTTCTCTTTTAGAAAATTTGTTTAACTTTTTGGAGAGTATGTTTCTATGCTACATAAGTTTCATATTCCGTGGATAGTGTTTGAACAGGTAATTCCCTCTTCCAATCCATTTGCATTGTCTATAATTTCAATTCCACTCGTTCAACGTTTATATCCATTTCATTCCACTTGTGTAGTGTTTCAATTCCACTCGTTTCCTATTTAGTTTCTTAATTTTAGTGTTTCATATACACTTGTTCTTTAAGTTTTAGGTTTCTAGCTAAAGACGCAGACATTAAGGGGGGGGGGGGCAATTTTCCCCTTTTGAACCACCATTTTTACCACGTTCCTGTCCAAAGTCCTAGAAATGCCTTGTCGATAAGTTAGCCCATACTCCAAGGAAAACATATTATATATTACAGGTTTCTAGCCGAAGGGTTCGGTTAGGCCATCAAGGGGGAGAATTGTTCCGTTTTTACCCCTCCCGATAGGAATTTTCAAAAATTCCGTCTTAGAGGACGTCTGCGTTGGAGGAGGAACCTACTACATACATAATTTTAGGTCTCTATATCCAGCAGTTTGGCCAGGCCGTCAAGGGGGAAGTTTTTTCCCTTTTTACCCCTCCCGGTATGAATTTCCAAAAATACCATCTTAGGGGACGTCAACGTTGGAGAAGGAACTCAAATACCGAATTTAAGATCCCTTGTTCCAGCAGTTTGGCCAGGCCGTTAAGGGGGAGACTTTTCCTGTTTTTGACCCTACCTGTAGAAATTTCCAAAAATCTTAGCGGATGTCTACAATAGAGTAGGAACTTTAACACCAAATTTCAACTTCCTACCTCCAGCGGTTTGGGCAGGCCTTTAAGCGGCACTTTTCGCTTCATTAATCCCCATTTTTGCAATGTCCCTGTTCAAAAAGCACCTTCCCGGTAAGTGAGCCCATACTCCAAGTAACATATGTTTTACATTTCAGGTTTCTAGCCAACTTTTACTATTTGTGCCCCTCTCGGTAGGAATTTCCGAAAATCCATCGACAGGGAATTTCAGCTTCCAAGTTCCAGCAGTTTGAGCAGGCTGTCAAGGGGGACACTTTCTTTTTTTGTCCCTCCCGGTTGGAATTAGGCTGGAAGAGGAACCTAAGTACCGAATTTCAGCTTCCTAGTTCCAGCAGTTTGGACAGGTCGTTAAGGGGCAACTTTCCCTTTTTGAGCCCCCATTTTATAACGACCCTGTCCAAAATTCAAAAAAGTATCTTTCTAATAAGTTAGCCCTTACTCCAGGGACCCACATTTTAAGCTTCAGGTTTCTAGCCGAAGGGGTTTTTACCGGCCCCCAAGGTGAGGCTTTTCTTCTTTTTGCCCCTCCCTTTAGGAATTTACAAAAATTCCATCTTCGCGGCTATCTGCGATGGATGAGGAACATTCATACCAAATTTCAACTGCATTGCCTAAGCGGTTTGGGCAGGCCGTTAGTGGGGACATTTTTCCCTTTCAACCACCATTTTTACTATGTTCCTGTTCCAAAATAGAAAAATTACGTTGCCGGTGAGTTAGTCCTACTCCAAGGAATATTTAATTAAAATTTTAGGTTGGCCAAACGGGATTGGGCAAGCCGTCAGGAGGAGACTTTTACCTTATTTCCCCTCCCGATAGGAATTTCAAAAATTCCGTCTAAGCGGACGCCTACACAGAAGGAGGAACTCACATACCGAGTTTCCTTTTGGGATATCCTGTAGGGAATTCCAAAAATACAAACTTAGTCGATGTCTACTACAGTGGAGGAACCTTTATACCAAATTTCAACTTCTTACCTCCAGTGGTTTGGGCAGGCACTTTTCCAATTTGTTAGACTGTTTATGGGGAGACTTTTCCCCTTTTTGCCCGTTCCGGTAGGAATTTCCAAAAATCCCGTCTTAGCGCACGTCAATGCGAATATCAAGAAACCTTGTTTTAGTGGAGATATCCGTGGGGGGAGGAAAAAAAGTAGTTTTTTTTGAAATTATATATTATTTTAAATGGTACTTTTTGGAAAAACGAAATTTTTTGGAAAAAGATACTTTGTTTTTACAAAGTACTTTATTTGTACTTTTTTTGGAAAAGGTATTTTTTTTAAAGGTGTTTTTTGTTGGAAAAATGTATGTTTTTGGGAAAAGGTACTTTTTTTGGAAAAGGTACTTTTTTTTGGGAAAAAGTTACTTTTTTTGGAAAAAGGTACTTTTTTTGGAAAAATGTACTTTTTTTGGAAAAAGGTACTTTTTTGGAAAAGGTACTTTTTTTTGGAAAAGGTACATTTTTTTAGAAAAAGGTACATTTTTTGGAAAAATGTACTTTTTTTAAAAAAGGTACTTTTTTTTGGAAAAAGGTACTTTTTTTGGAAAAAGGTACTGTTTTGGAAAAAGGTTTTTTTTTGGAAAAAGGTATTTTTTTTGGAAAAAGGTACTTTTTTTGGAAAAAGGTACTTTTTTTGGAAAAAGGTACTTTTTTTGGAAAAAGGTACTTTTTTTGGAAAAAGGTACTTTTTTTGGAAAAAAGTACTTTTTTTGAAAAAAGGTACTTTTTTGGAAAAAGGTACTTTTTTTTGGAAAAAGGTACTTTTTTTTGGAAAAAGGTACTTTTTTTGAAAAAAGGAATTTTTTTTGGAAAAAGGTACTTTTTTTTGATAAAGGTACTTTTTTTGGAAAAAGGTACTTTTTTTGGAAAAAGGTACTTTTTTTGGAAACAGGTACTTTTTTTTGGAAAAAGGTACTTTTTTCGGAAAAAGGTACTTTTTTGGAAAAAGGTACTTTTTTTGGAAAAAGGTACTTTTTTGGGAAAAAGGTACTTTTTTGGGAAAAAGGTACTTTTTTTGGGAAAAGGTACTTTTTTTGGGAAAAGGTACTTTTTTGGAAAAAGGTACTTTTTTTGTCCCCTTTTTGCCCCTCCCGATAAGAATTTCCAAAAATGTCGTCTCAACGGACGTCTACACCGGTCGAGGAACCTACATACCAAATTTCAGCTTCATAGCTCCAGCAGTTTGAGCAGGCCGTCAAGGGGGAGACTTTTTCCCCTTTTTGCCCGTCCCTGTAATAATTTCCAAAACTCCCGTCTTGGTGGATGTCTACGATAGTGGAGGAACCTTTATACCAAATTTCAACTTCCTACCTCCAGCGGTTTGGGCAGACCGTCAAGGGGGGCCTTTTTCCCCTTTTTAACCCCCATTTTTACAACGTCCCTGTCCAAAATTCCAGAAAGTACTTTCCAGAAAAGTTAGCCCATACTCCAAGGAACACATATCTTAAATTTCAGCTTTCTAGCCAAAGGGGTTTTGGCAGGCCGCCAAGGTGGAGACTTTTCCCCTTTTTTCCCGTTCCGGTAGGAATTTCCAAAAATCCCGTCTTAGCGGACGTCTACGCCGAAAGAGGAACCTACATACCAAATTTCAACTTCCTAGCTTCAGCGGTTTGGGCTGGGCGATGTTGAGTCAGTCAGTCAGTCACGTTATTCTTTTATATATAGAGATTAAAGTTTTGACGATTTTTAACAATATTTTGACGATATTTCAAAACGCAATGACGATTTTGACGAAAATGTCGCGAAAATTAATGAGTTATGCTTACACACCAGCATACGAAAAATCTAAAAATATGTCATAACATATTTATCAGTACTAGCAAAAAGAATGACTCTAAAAGTAGACTTTCAAAAAATTAAGTTTTTTTATTGCAATTTTTATAAAACTTATATTAAATAGTTAAGTCCTTGTTAAAATTATAAAAGCAATAATAGACAGCGACATTTTTTTAAGACTGAGGGCGATTATCTTACAATATAAGTAACTAAAAATATCCGTTAACCACAAACATTTCCATAAAAATTTCACATTCATCACTCAAGTTTAGTTATTTTTTTTTGAGATAAGTTAGCAAGTCGAAACGTCATGAATTGAAATAGTTTTCGAGGTCAAAATCCCAACACCACAATTTGAAAAAATTAATAGCTAAGTTTTTGTCTAAAGAAATTTCCCACGTATTCACTTTAATGTGAACCTTCATTAAAGATTTGACTCTCAGTTAACTGTCAAATACCTCAAATCCTTACCAGCAAAAATTATAACATAAATCCTTGAAAATATTAGCCACAATCACCAAAGTGTTAAAAACACAAATAATCATTCATTTATTGAAACACTGTTGCCTGAATTTCCCACCTTTAAACCATCTCTACAATTGTAGCAGTACCTAAGCAGATATTGTTGAAGTTAAACATTTAATATTTACACATAAAAATGCGCTACAGTGACGGAAGCAGCTACAATAACGACGAAAATGATGACGTCGATTACATTTATGGATATGAGCAATTCTCAAATATTTAAAATTTTTTTGCTTTTAAAAAACTGAATATTATTTTAATGGTACATTAATGCTGTTTTGAATATAAAGATATATCCCCAGAAATAAGCGACTAAAATCCATTCGTGTGCATCAGTTTGAATAACCCAGCAAAACCTTCTATTAGCAGGTAAAGGGAAATGAAATAAGAAACCAAAAATTGTAACTACCCTACGGGAAATTTTAACAAACTGTCACCGAACTGGCCCCTTTATATGAAATAGACTGGTCACTTTTACGTGGCGTTATCATAGGAGGGGGAAATTGACCCTTTGTGATATGTCACAAGACAAATCCTAGGACAGGTTACTGAACTCTCATAAAAAACAAAGTTCAGGGACCTGTCCTAGGATTTGTTTTGTGACATGTCACAAGGGGTCAATTTTCCCCTCCTATGACAACGCCATGTAAAAG
This sequence comes from Leucophora obtusa, assembly GCA_949987735.1. Taxonomy (NCBI): domain Eukaryota; kingdom Metazoa; phylum Arthropoda; class Insecta; order Diptera; family Anthomyiidae; genus Leucophora; species Leucophora obtusa. The sequence goes on along the minus strand of OX465298.1, from coordinate 52,504,652 downwards.
TGACCAGTCTATTTCATATAAAGGGGCCAATTTCGGAGCGCTCATAAATAAGATTCTTAAATGGCTCATAGAAATGATTATTGTTTTTTTGAAAACACTCTTTTTTTGGTAGAAAATATGAACCCACAGAAAACAATCCAAAAAGTTGTCTCCACAATCTAAAAAGCTGTCTCAAAATAAGGGTTCATTTTTCGTACTCAAAGAAGATTCCAAAATTATTTAAATTTATGAGGAAAATTTCGATTTTATACGTTCTTTTTTCTGAGTCATTTCTGAGTACACAGGGGGCTCTTTTGGACGGACCACTTTCATAGGAAAAAGTGGAAAAATGTTTATGTTTTTGGAGCTCATTTCTGAGTCCCTAATGATCATCTTTGTTTGCTGGGATTGGAATTTTGTCAATATTACTTTTCAAAATATATTAGGGGAATAGTTTAAGTTTTAATTGTTTGTTTTTCATATCTCGGATAGTTTTCGAAGCATTTTAGATACTTTTGAAGCAATGAAAGAAGTGGTTTGTAGATCATGAGTTCCAATTTTTTTTGCTGGGTAATTACTTTACTGATCTGAAATTTTGCAGAAAAAATTGTCGTTCACCCAGTTTATGAGCCGTTGTTCTTTCAGTTTGAAATTAAGAAAAAATATATTTAGTCAGTTTCATGGAATTTCAAAACATTTGAGAATTGCTCAAATGTAAACTACTAAAGAATTAAATCTTAAAATTAAAATAAATTTCTACACATTTTGCAATAGAATAACATAGGAGTTTTCATATAAATTCGTAAATTACTTGTAAACCTTGTATAAATACAAACCATATCTTTTATGTATGGAGTTTGATATTAAACTCATAAACATACCAAGTTTACACCGTTTACGAGTAAAATACGAGTTTATATGAAAACCCCTAATATGTCCGCTCGTGTACTTTACCAGAACATACCTACACCACCATTGAAGATAACTTCTGGAGGCACTAAATCTATTTTTAAAATCTATTCCAAATAAATTACAATTTTTAAGTAAATTCTGCTAGTGGAACAATTTCCAGTGGATTGAAACCAATTCCCCCAAATTTGATTCGGAAATATTACTCAGAAAACCTAATGAAATTCTTACATGTTCTAGCTACGTCCAACCGTCGCACAGTGATTCATCCCCATAAAGCAAATCGGCAAAATTAAAAGAGTTATCGTAGAAGAATGAAATTCGGTGTGCTCTTTCAGAACATGTAAATCAAGGAAAATTCGGAGTTTCACAAGGGCAGGGACATGACTATCTCCCATATATCCTTTTTCTAAAAAACTATATTTTGGCTACATTTATGATCACAATGCACCAAAAACTTAAAATAGTTCCTAAAATAATACTTTTTAGCTCTTTGACAAATTTTGTTTCATTCGGTGTAAGGACATGACTACCTCCCATATATCCTTTTTCTTAAAAACTATATTTTGGCCAGATTTAAGATCAGAATGCACTAGGAACTTACAATAGTTTATAAAATTATTCGCCCTTACTATCAAAATTTTTCAAATGTATATTTTAGTTAAAGTCGACTTTAGTTAAAATATTGGGTGGCAGTATGCCTTGACTTGGTTTATTTTTGGGGCATTCTGATTGGTTAATTTATTTTCAACCAATCAAAATGTTTGAAAATATAAATATTTTTGTAGGGTTTTCATACACAAAACCCAATAAACACTGAAAAACTAAAAATTCAAGTGCTGTAAAAAAAGATTGAATTCAGCTTTATTTTAAGTGTTTTTTTTCCAGTGAAAATCCTGGTCATGCAAATTAAAATAATTTGTTTTTCTATTCTTGTCAATACTGAAAAATAAAAAAACAAGAAATCAGTTTTTTATATGGAAATATAAAAGGAATCTGAATTTCTTCCTTGGATTTTAATAAATATGTAGGTAATTGATCTTTCTTTGTGCCTAAACTTTATTCTAACATTATTCTTTTCTCCTTAGCTAAAAAAAGCACAACCACATTTGAAGCTGCCAGAAAAAGGAAGGAGAAACTACAAATAATTGGTTTCCGTCGCCTTGAAATGTTGGATATTAAAATAAAAATAAAAATGTTAATGTATGTATGACAAAATAATTATATAACTGCAAATAAATTGCATCAAATATTACAATTATCGTGTTTTAATGGGCTTGATTTATTCTTGAAGATAGGGCTTGAATACAAGGGTTTTTAGTGTGTTGTTTGAACTTGAATTGAATTGTAATTCAAGGCCTGAATTCAAGCATATTTACACTCTTATGCTCGACTGGAATTCCAGTGCCCCTTTTGCTGGAATATGCTATTGAATTACAGTGTAAATCAAGTATAAATCAAGGCTTGAAATTGAAAAATGTGAATTATGCTTGATTTCAACTTGAATTCCAGCAAAATTGTTTATTGGGATTGCTCAATTTTTACAAGTTTTTTTAGGGTGCAATATTGTTTTATTTTAGCAAAACCTTCAATATGACACACACATGGTCAAAAATATTGGGAACTTGCTAAAATTTAGTATCATAAAATGTCCTGGAAAGGAGTTGCTCCCCACACAAAACCCGAATTATCATTTTTTAAATTTTTTATTTTTCTTTCATAATAACTATTATGTTACAAAAATAGCTTTTGACATTTCCAAATTATATATGTATGTATTTTAAAAAAACTTGACAAATAAATAAAAAAAAGGAGTTTTTTCATTTCTATTAAATTTATGGGCATTTCGATTCTAGGTTAAAGTGGGTTAGTGATATCCAGCAAAACCAAAATTCCGTATCTGAATAATTTTAAGTACACTCAACCAAAAAAGTCTGTAATGGCTACTGAAAATTTTGCTGTTATTACGGGAAATTTAACTGTTATGAGGCCAGCGGTATTTTTTGCTAATTTTAGCAACACATGCCTGCTGATCTGTAGTACAATAAAATTAGCAGAAAAAATTAGTAACCGCTACTAAATTTTAGTAAAATTTATGTAAAATGCAATTCAAAATCGATTTGCTAAAATCAGTTAAAAAACTTACTAAATATCATAATTTTAGTACAATGAAATTAGTATAAATAATTAGTTGCAGCTACTAAATTTCAGTAAATTGCTGTAAACTGTAATTTAAAATCAATCTGCTGAAATTAGCAAAAAATTGTACTAAAAAATAAAAAAAACTTTAAAATTTAAAAAAAAAAATTTTTTTCTTTCGTTTGTGACAAGCGTATAATTACTTCATCGTACTTGAAATTTGGAGTCAAAATTGCAAACGGTTCTCCAGTTATTGCCGTTTTATGTAACTAAATATATGAAAATATAGAAAGTCCGAAAAAACAATTTTTGTATTTTTAATGCAAAAATTAAGAAATTATTTTCGTTATGACTTTGCAGAGACTTCGAAAACATATTTTATTGTTTGCTCCATTCTTATTTCGTTGATGTAGCAGACTACATTTAATATAAGATTTTGATGTTTCAATTTGCATTGCACTATTGCCACCACTTTCTAAAGAAAACTGAAGAAGGGGACCTGAAAATCCCCGAAACGCGATCGTCTTTTCATTCCTGAAAGTGTTGAGGTTTTTGAAAACAAAAACTCTGTGAAGTATTTGTTAGGAGAATATCCTGATGAAGAAAAATAGCAGTTTTTGAAAAAAAGTACTTATTATGATAATTCATAATAAGGAAATGGCATCGAGCTGAATTAATAAATTTCTAATTAATCAATTAAAAAGGTCGAAAAAACTATTTTTATTTTTTAAGTAAAAATTAAAAACCAACATTTTATAAAATTAAAATTTAATAATAAATCTGAACCCGGACCGGCAGCGTATGAATATTTGAATTTTAATTCCAAATATCTTTGCCCCCAGCAATTTAAAGTTGGGATGGAAAGAGTTAAGTTGATAAATTTTTGTTATTTTTATTTTGGTTTTTTTTTTTTTTTTTTTTTTTTTTGAAAAACATTTGTGATATGTATCAATAAAAAACTGCCACTACACTTAAAATACCGTTACCGAAGTAACTGAAATATTTGTAACCATAAAATTCCGTTACTGAAATAAGCAAAATACAGGTATCTTTAAAATACCGTTATCCTTATCGAGAACCGCATCGTTTTGGTTATCAACCATGAAAAAGTCAGTCCTTATCCTCATAACATTGCCCATTCTGTTGGGGATTAAGTCTAAAAATGTTTTAATTATAATAACGGTGTCCAGATAAGGCTTTCAAAAAAAAAGATATGTAATTCCAGCAAGATACAGGTTGCTACTTATCATCTCTTGACAATTCTTTTTTATCGGAACGGAAAGTCAAGTGAATTAATTCCTTTAAATATTCGCTAAGAAAAGTATTAAAAAGCAGCTGCAATATTACAACAATACTTGCACCGACAATCAACATTAACTTGGTCAAATGCAAGTGTATGATGGTATAAATGCATTTGCAACAATATATATGGGTAATTCCATCTCAAATCGGCCAATGGTTGGAATCAACCCCTTTCGATTTGTATGAATTTTGGTCAGGACTTTTCTTTCTTTAACGAAGTTTTGCCAAAGGAAAAAAATTACAACATTTTTTTTTTTCAAAGTTATGCAATATTTAAAATTTCAAAAAATGCCATAATTTTTCGCATTTTTTGTACTGTTACGAGTTTATTTTTTGAATATCTCGAAAACTATAATAGCTACAATAATGGTTCTTATCTCGTTTTAAAGAGGATATTTAGGGATATTAAAAAATACATATTTAAAAAAAATATTTTAAATTTTGAAATTTTACAATTTTAAAAATCGAAAAAATCAAAATCCTATTTTTTTTCCTAAATTTTTTTATATAAATCCTCTAACTGATCTTAAAATATTCTGAAATTTTCAATAAAGCATTTTTTTTTTAAAGAAATGAATTTTTGAATTATTCTATTTTTTTATTTTTTAATTTAAATCTTAATACAATAATACTGTACAACACAAAAAGTATCAAGGTTCTGACAACTGATTCTGGTAGGGGGACCAAAAAAAGTACACATCTGGCCCTATGTTTTTTGGAGGGTTAAACTTTCCCCCTTTTGCAAATGTTTATTGTGAATCGGCATAGGAAACAATGTGAATCTTCCATTTTATGTATAGGTTGTATTCAGAGAACTTATATAAAACTACGAGGAATATCTTTGTGATATATTTTAACCATCTAACTTAACTCTTCAGTGAAAGGGAATTTTTTGGCCCCTTTTTAAAAGGGACAAAAATGAACCGTAAGTTGAAGAGTTAGAGCGTTAAAATATTACACAAAAGTATTCCTCGTAGTGTTTTACATAAGTTCGCTGAATATCCTGTACATAAGTTCGCTGAATACATCCTGTACCTAAAATAGAAGATTCACATCGTTTCCTATGCCGATTCACAATAAACATTTGCAAAAGGGGGAACTTTAACCCCCCAAAACGCCGATAAACCTGTATTTTTTTTGGTCCCCCAAAAAAAAAATTAAATTAAAATATTTTTTATTTGAACATTTTTTTTTAATATATATTTTTTAATATCCCTAAATATCCTCTTTAAAACGAGATAAGAACCATAGTTGTAGCTATTATAGTTTTCGAGATATTCAAAAAATGCGAAAAATTATGGCATTTTTTTGAGATTTTAAATATTGCATAACTTTGGAAAAAAATGTTGTAATTTTTTTCCTTTGGCAAAACCATGTTATATAATGAAAAAAGTACTGGCCAAAATTCATCCAAATCGAAAGGGGTCGATTCCAACCATTGGTCGATTTGAGATGGAATGACCCATATACAACTGACTATTCTGAATAGTTCGCTCAGCAACATCTAAAATAATGCAGGAACAAATATGTATATAGTGTTAAAGAAAAAAAAAGTGAAATGAAACTCCCCAGTCAGAAAAATACAAACGGGAAACAATGGCAAGGCACTTTAACAAGTGGTACAAGTACTGGGAAAAACTATTTTCCCAATTCCAAAATTATAACATCATTAGCCAAAAGGACCGGCTGTTCAAAATGCCCTGGAAAGTCACTGGGGAAACAAAGTTTTCAACGTTGACAAAACGCTGGCAAAACCATAAAATAGGTGGTCTGGAAATAGAATTTCCAAAATAAAATTTAAAAGTTCATATGTATTTTTCTTGTCCCTTCCGTGATTTGAACCCAGAGTTGTAAAAGTATTAAGTGTTTGGGTAATGAGTACTTAATACCGAGTGTATTTCTGGGTACTCAATACTAAAGAGTAAGTACTCAATAATTTCAGAGTTGTATTTCTCCGTATATGAGCGTAATTTTGCAATAAAAATCTATAAAAAGGCAACTCGGTTTTTTTTATGAAATACAACTATGTGTTTGTATGAATATAAAAAGTATTGAGCAGTATCGAGTAAATATATGAAAAATATTGAGTAGTGTCGAATATTTAAAAGTCTCGACACTCTACAATTTTAATCTTTACCCACTGAGCTAACCAGAAATATAATCCTTTATAACTGAAAACTTAAATGAATAATAACAGCTGGATAAATATCGGTTGTGTAAAAATGCTAGCACTGGCAAAAAGTTTGGTGGAACTAACAAGTCAACGTTGGAAGTAAAATGGCCTTAAAGGAGCTTTTCACGAAAAAAATCAATTTTATTTAAATTAAAAAAAAAAAAAAATTTTGTTTGCCTGTAACCGGTTTTGAACTCGGAACCTTCTGTCAACAAAAGTTTTTTAATAAAATTTTACCAATTTCTGACTGTATCTTCTTCTTTATTTACCTATTTGTTTTCCGAATGTTAGCGACATATACAATTAAAGTCGATCATATTACATAAGTATTAAATAATTTCATAAAGTTTTTGTAATCTCCGCGAAAGTGTCTCTATTTCTTGCCTCGCTAAGGAGATTCCCCACATCCCGGATACCAGTCCACACCTGTATGTTATTAAGCCATGTTATTTCCTTTCGTCCTCTAGTAGGCCGTCCTTCAATATTTGCTCTCGTAATGATTTGTAACAGCTTATATTTTGGGTTTCTCATAATGTGGCCCATGTATTTCGTTTCTTTATAGTGGCTAAGAGCTCTCTATTGCGGTGTATTCTTCCTAATACTTCGCTGTTCGATATAAAGTGGGTATATTGGCTGTATATTTAATACCTGTATAACCATTTTTTTCAAACTTTGGCATAGCACTCTACTCAAATTCTTTGCCAATGATTTTTTTTATAAACAACAGACATTTTTGTAAACAATTATTTTTCAAATGCTGTCAACACGTTCAAAACGAGTGTTCTGCCATTTACTTTTAACACCACGGTTACCCAGTGATATGCCAGTACTTTTTTTGTACTACAGGTAATTTCTGACCGGGTCAACTCAACAGCAAAAACTTTTTTTTTTTATCGCTGACACATTATATACTTTAACATTTGCATAAAAGCAAGCCAAAAGAGGTACACATAAGAGAGGGGCCAGTTAAAACGGGAAACAATGTAGGGTTAATGTTACCAGTGAAAAGAGAGACAACTGGCACACATATGGTTTGACAGACGACGACGATTGTGAGTTTTTTTTGTTACAGCAACAGCAACAACAACAATATACAATAATGTAGCAACAAAACAGACACTTTCAATGCAACATGTTACATTCATACGGTCGCTCCTTCCTTCGTTCGTTCATTCATTCTATATTCACATGTGTCACACATTATCACACAGAAATAAAACTGATTTCATTGTTCTGCTATTGTGCTGTTGCAATTGTAGTTATATGAACACTGCCATTAAAAAGTATACGGATAGCACATTTGAAGTTCTTTTTTCCATACGAAGGATAATTGAAAAATCACGGGGTAAAATTATGAAATATGATGATAATTGCCAATAATGATGAAAATTGACAAAGAACCCAGCAAAAAAAGGGTTGCCGAAGAAGTAGAAAAAGCACTACAACTGATGTACTTCTTTTTTAACATAAACACTAATGATTTTAACATTGAGTTGTCATAGGAAAGAAGTACTCCCACTTCAACATTTTTTCAGTACTTTTTGAACGAGTGCTAAGGAAGATCTTTTTCACCAATTAAAAGTTAAAAAAAATTCTTTACAGAAACAATTATTTTTTTTTTATTTTACAAAAGTTTTTGTATTGCCTGCCGCCACCGGGTATCGAACTTGCGACCTCACGATCGCTAGTCTAGCGCTCTACCGCTGAGCTATTCTTTGATATGAAAGTTGACTGGCATAAAAAGTACTTACTAAACTAGTGTTAAAGGCACTCTCCAAATCAATATTGTTTTCAGCACTATTTTTACAGGTGCATTAAAGCAATTTCTCACCATTTTTAATATATACATATTTTTAAAAATTTTAAAATTAGAAAAATATTGAATTTAAACAAATTAATTAAAAAAATTAATAGAATACAAACAAAATTAAAAAAAAATAAAAAAAATATTGGTCCCGACGTGAATCGAACCTGGGACCCTCTGTTTGGAAATGCCAAGTGATACCAAAATCACTTTTTACGATCAATTTTAGAGCAATTACTTTTTAGAAGCAATATTTTAGTGATTTTCTGGATGTGGTTCAGAATGTTATAGCCAATTACCATTATTTTAAAACTGAAAGGATTTTCGATCTTAACTTGTAAAGAAGGTACGTATATATCAAGGCGAAGGTAAATCAAGACGTAAGTATACAAAGGCTAAAATATATCAAGGCGAAGGGGTTTAAAATAATTGGTCGGTGATTTAAATAATAAAATTCTATTATTCTGGTTCTTTGTTCAGTTGTGAATATCCCCATTATTTATTTTCTAGATGTTATTTAGATAATTTAAAAAAAAAAAATTAAAAAAAATATATAACCCAGCAAACAAAGATGATCATTAATGACTCACAAAGGAGCTCCATAAACATTTTTCCACTTTTTCCTATGAAAGTGGTCCGTCCAAAAGAGCCCCCTGTGTACTCAGAAATGACTCGGAAAAAAAAAAGTATAAAATCGAAATTTTCCTCATAAATTTAAATAATTTTGTAAGCTTTTTTGAGTCCGAAAAATGAACCCTCATTTTGAGACAGCTTTTTAGATTGTAGAGACAACTTTTTGGATTGTTTTCTGAGGGTTCATATTTTTTACCAAAAAAGAGTGTTTTAAAAAAAAACAATAATCATTTCTGTGAGCCATTTAAGAATTTTATTTATGAGCGCTCCGAAATTGCTGGCTGGTGACTTTTGGTATATCAAAGCGTACTATATTAAGGCGAACTGCCAGATCTTAATGAAACTTGGATATATTGTAGATGAGATATATTTATTTACGAATCTCCGTTTTTGGCATAAAAAGCCGTAAGGAAAATGAAACTAATAATCTAATGGCGTATAAAAATATTTAAAAAATCCGAAAATAAAGCAGCTTTGAACAATTCCAACCCCGTTTTTCAGCGCCCAAATATGAGATTGGTCATGTCTCTTATATTTGTCTTCTCTGCAACATTTCGAATTTTGGTGCCAGGTCATTACCCCAGCAGACTTTATTCCAATTTTCGGTTTTAGAAGTATATCTGAAAACTCTCGGTTAAAATTCCAATAATGGAAATGAGGTATTGAAAATACCCCAGAAACGAATCCGGCCAAAAGCCGGCTATCCATAAAAGCAAAGAAGTCGGTAAACATAGTAGAGGATTCGAAAATATTATGGGTATTATGACCCTTATTCTGGGTTTTATGGCCATTCTCTTCTGGGAATTACAGCTACTTCTAGTGTTTCCAATTCGGTTAATCGATTAACCGATTCCTCTATTAATCGCCTCTATTTCGGTTAATGTCGAAACAAATAATTTAAAACTCAAATAATTATTCGATTGGAATAATCGGTTAAAATAGGTCGATTAAACGGTTACATTTTTAATATGGACTTTTCTTCTATTTTTGCCATCAAATTCTGAAAGAGTAACTCAAATCAAGTCGGTATTGACATGACACGTCATGTTTCAAGAGACTTTTAATTTGTGGTAATTTTTTTGCAAATATTTTAGCAAAATATTAAAGTTTCTATTTGGAAATAAAAGGCCTTAAAAAAACTTCGCGAATAGTTAAACTAAATGTGTTTTTTAAAACTTCTCAAAACAAACATCGTGTCTGGCTGGAGCAGGCTTTAGGAAACACAATAGACAACTTTTCATTTGTTTTAATTCTTTTAAAACTTAAAGCTAATACTTCCATGTCCTTCAAGGTAAGGTTGCATTTGTTTTAAAACTGTTTAACACATCTGTCAATTGACATCCCAGCCAGCAATTTCGGAGCGCTCATAATTCTTAAATGGCTCATAGAAATGATTTTTGTATTTTTGAAAACACTCTTTTTTTGGAAGAAAATATGAACCCTCAGAAAACAATCCAAAAAATTGTCTCTACAATCTAAAAAGCTGTCTCAAAATGAGGGTTCATTTTTCGGACTCAAAGAAGATTCCAAAATTATTTAAAGTTATGAGGAAAATTTCGATTTTATACGTTCTTTTTTCTGAGTCACTTCTAAATACACAGGGGGCTCTTTTAGACGGACTACTTTCATAGGAAAAAGTGGAAAAATGTTTATGTTTTTGGAGCTCAATTCTGAGTCATTAATGATCATCTTTGTTTGCTGGGATGTTAATTCTGTAATAACTCTACCTCTTCTTCATGGATGATAACCGAAACGATGCGGTTATCGGTAAGGGTAGCGCTATTTTAGATTATTTCGGTAACGGTATTTTAAGGGTAACGCTATTTTAGATTATTTCGGTAACGGTATTTTAAGGGTAACTCTATTTCATTTATTTCGGTAACGGTATTTTACGGTTAACGCTATTTCAGTTATTTCGCTAACGGTATTTTAAGGATAACGGTAGTCAGTTATTGCGATGCATCTCGCAATTTTTTTTTAGAAAAAAGAAAAATACGAAAAATACTTAATAACCACGCGCAATTACCAAAAGCAGAAGGGGGTCAAGGGAAATTATTTCCAAATGCCAACCTCACCCACAGTCCACCTTGGACATGGTGTCCCCTGTTAACGCTGACGAGGCTCTGACGACCGAGTATGGGCGGTATAACCCGGTTCCCACAGCAATCGGACTATGTGCCGGAACGATTCGGATGTATTCGAATCTTCGAATTTATCCGAGCAAGGATTGCCACTCCGGCTTTAAATGAGAATTATTAACTACAAATTCTCATTTTAAAGCCGTTACAACAACAACAACAACCAAAAGCAGAAAATTAAAAATATCGATAACGGTATTTTAGGGGTAACGGTATTTCATTTATGCCGGTAACGGTATTTTAAGGGTTTCGATATTTTATTTATTTCGGTATCGGTATTTTAAGGATAACGGTATTTTAGTTATTTCGGTAACGGTATTTTAAGGATAACGGTATTTCGGTTATTTCGGTAATGGTATTTTAGGTGTAACGGTAGTCAGTTGAAAGGGTTTTGAATCGATAACAATATTTTAGCGGTATTGCCTGCCAACCCTTTATTTTTCAATTATTTAATATTGCTAAAATACTACAATACACCAGCTTCCTCAAAAATTGCAACAACTTTTTTACCAAAGTGTTTGTACGACTATTTTGTTTTGTTTTAAAGTTAAAGAATATCCAATATATTGACACATGGTATTTCAGCGAGATATTTCGCGTTTTGCCAAGTGTCAAATTGTATTTCGTATGAGTGCAGTCAGTGAGTGTTGTGATTGTTTAACAGTGTCCGTTTTCTGTTGGTTTTGAGCAACAAGTTATTGTTGTTACTATTTAAAAGTTATTAATGAAACATTTTAATTGACACTATAGTATTATTGCAGATGATGATTTTAAGCTTTATACACATGACTTTTGGTGTGAATTTATTGTTAGTTTAGGTTTTAAAATATAGACACAATTCAGAAATGAGGTTAGTGCTGGCAGATTTGGTTACTTTTCAATACTCGACACTACTCGATATTTTTAATTTGGATACTCGATACTACTCGATACGTTTATCGGTTTTTATATTTAAAATTTTTTAAGATGTTTTAATATAATTTTTTAAAAATGTTTAAGTTGATTAAATATTTAAATTTAAAAACATATTTTTAAACTTTTTCACCAACTATACATAATGTATTTCATAGATTTTTAACATATAAAGTGTGTTTGTTTACACGCGGTGGAGGGAGCATTTCCACTGTTTTAAACTGTGTTAGAGATCCTACTCTCCAGCCTCCTATTTTTATAAATCCATCAGGGAATATTATTCCAAGGTTAAGAATTACACCACCAAGTATAGCGGAAACCATAGATGCTATATAACAACTTCCAAATGGAAAAGCTGCAGGTACAGATGCTATACCTGCTGAGATATGTAAGTGCGATCCTGCACTTTCAGCACAAATTTTACACCCCTGATCTCAGAAACTGAAACTTTTCCTGAAGAATGGATGGATGGAATTATTGTCAAAATTGCGAAAAAGGGAGACCTGAAAAATTGCACAAACTGGCGAGGTATATGTGTTTTGCCAACCATAGCCAAAATAGTGGCCAAAATAATACTAAATCGTATAAAGGAACATCTAAAGCAAACCATCAGCTCATGCCAAGCCGGATTTCGAAGTGGTTCATCGTGCGCAGATCACATCAACTCATTTTGTATTATTATAGAACAATGCATTGATACTATTTATCGATTTTGAAAAAGCTTTCGATTCCATTAATCGAGACTGTATATGGTTAGCCTTGCGAAGGAGAAATATACCAGAAAAATATATATCACTGATTAAAGAAAGCTACAATCATGCTAGATGCTTCGTACTACATAAGGGAAAACTTTCTGATCCATTTATGGTAGAAAGTGGAGTTCGTCAGGGTTGTATATTATCGCCACTCTTGTTTCTTATCGTTATGGAAGATGTCCTCAATAACATTGAGAATAAAAGACAATGGATACAATGGAAAATCAAACAACTAAAGAACTCCAGGAAAAGCTGCAATGTACGGGACTCAAAATAAACGATGACAAAACAAAAACGCTAATTATTGGTTCAACAACAGAACCAATAACCATCAGTAATCATACGTTTGATGCTACAGATCAATTTTGTTGCTAGCTAAAACAAACCAGACGCCGGTAGCAACGGAGATACGTAAACGAAAGTGGCAGTGGATTGGACACACATTACGTCGCAATGATGATAATGTCTCAAAGCAAGCTCTTAGATGGAATCCATTTCATCAAGATGGAAGCGAAAGTGGTAGGCCACGTACAACATGGAGACGTTCAACAGAATCCGAAATGAACCAATTAGGTGTATCTTGGAACGAATTAAGATCTATCGCTCAAAATCGGGTCAGATGGCGATCTGCTGTTATTAGCGCCCTATGCTCCAGTGGGAGTTGGATGAATATATATATATATATAATATATTGTTTACACGCTATTTTTACTAGCTTTACCATTTTTACCAGTTTTACTCAAAAATCAGTTCGAGTACAAAAAAATCAAAAATAGTAAAAACTAGTAAAAAGTTTAAAGTGGAATTTTACTAGCTTTTACTTGAAAAATTTCTTCCAGCAAAAACTAGTAATATGTTTTTTTGTGTAACAAACGATAAAATTGAACACATTTTTATGTGAATCGTTATTAAATTTATTTAACCTTTTGATTGTCATTAAAGTTTGCACTCCGCGGACCTTTTTTTCTGCGATTTTCGTAAATTTTTTTTGTTTGTTTACTATTTTCACAATTTTTTTATTCGAGTACTTTTGAATATTTTGACAATATTTTCAATATTTTTTCTCTTTTACTAGTTTTACTAGAAATGTAGTCATACGAACCTATACTTTTCAATATTTGCTTTTGATTTTCTCTTTTAGCAGAGTTGTAGTTTTGATACATTTTTAGCGGAGTCACATTATTGTAGTAAATATTTTAGGAGAGTCACATTTTTATAAATTTTTTCCGTCCAAAATGCACCACTGAAAATATCGAGTAGTAGTTTTCAGTATCGAGTGCCTAAAAAAAAGACAAATAATCGATACTCGCACTGAGAGAATTACCCTTCATGATATTATTGATATAATTTCATAGAATTTTTTTCGTAGAACCAATGAAGAATTTCATTATGTATATAATAATATTTAATTAATATTATGAAATTTTTCATAACTTTTCTTTCATAAAATTTCATTAAAAAAACTCATTGATTTTCATAAATTAGATCTCCATAAATTTAATGAAAATGTTCTTTATATATATGAAATTGTTCAATAGTATTTACTTTTTTTTAATTTTTTAATAAAATATCGTCATTTACTGAGAGAATAATCTTTTATAATTTTTATTTTTTTTTTATTTAATTAATTTTTTATTATTATTTAATGAATTCTTTCTTTAGATATATTTTGTACATCCATAAAATATGCTACGATTTTATTACGCCTTTTGCATTTGCTAAGTACTTTTTATTTATCCACTCCAGCTTACCAACGACAACAACCAACTATAATAAATAATAGTAAATGAAATTGCTTCTTAAATTTTATGAAGCTCTTCATTGGCTGAATGTTTTATTCATTGGACGAGTGGCATATTAATTTTATGAAGAGTTTCATTAATTTTATGAACTTTTCATAAACATTGACTTTAATGAAACGTGTTTCATAGATTCTATCAAAAGTTTCAATGGACGAGTTCCAGTGACAATTTTCATTGAAACTATGAAGAAATTCATTACTGAAGTGATGATAATTCTCTTAGTGCGGTACCCTATACTCTTATTTTTAGCAGCACTAAATTAGGTGTGGAAGAAGTTTAGGTGTTGTTTCATATTTATTGTATTTTAGTGTGCATACTTCCGATAACACTATGGAACATTTTTGGGATTATTGTCTGGGGGGTGAGAAATTCCAAGTCAGGGTGATGGTACTAGGTCAGTATAGTAAAACCCTCAAAGGGTTTGGCGTTCGTATGTGTCATTTTTTTTTATGACGTTTTAAATTTTTTCCTTTTCTTGATGTTTTTTCGCTTAGTTGTAACTCGAGAACCACTTGTCCGATTTTGATGAAACAAATTTAGAAAAATTTAGAATTACAATTTCTTTAATCCGTTCATATAACATTTTTCTTTATAATCAACAGTTTTGCCGGTAAAAATAAATTTGTGGAGAAAAAGAAATATTTTTTTGCCTAAAAATTAAAATTTTTTATGAATTTAAAAAAAAAAATTTTTAATTTTTAGGCAAAAAAATATTTTTTTTTCTCCACAAATTTATTTTTACCGGCAAAACTGTTGATTATAAAGAAAAATGTTATATGAACGGATTAAAGAAATTGTAATTCTAAATTTTTCTAAATTTGTTTCATCAAAATCGGACAAGTGGTTCTCGAGTTACAACTAAGCGAAAAAACATCAAGAAAAGGAAAAAATTTAAAAGGTCATAAAAAAAAATGACACATACGAACGCCAAACCCTTTGAGGGTTTTACTATACTGACCTAGTACCATCACCCTGACTTGGAATTTCTCACCCCCCAGATTGGCTGTTGTACTGTGTAATTAACCAATTCAGAAGAATTTTGTATTTTTTGTGTGCGGCGTAATTTTACACAAACAAATGTTGAAATATCTTATGACAAGCTAAAAGGCCGATATTTCGTTACCGGTAGCTTTAAATATCAAATAGCGCCACCAAGGTATCCGAAGTTTTAAGCATGGCGCTATTTCTTTCCCTTCTGATTTTTAAAATGGCCCATATCTCGAAAACTAAGAGAGATAGAGCAAAATTGATAAAAATTTTGATTACCCCTAACCGTACAATGCGGTTATCCCTATTATAAAATGAACCTTGGCGGGGCCTTGGACCCTCGGAAATCTTTAATAAAAATTTTCGATTTCATAAAATGGCCCATATCTCGAAAACTAAGCGAGATAGAGCAAAACGGACTAAATGTTTGCTCCGTTGGAGCATTTAATTATATTAAAAATATTTTATTATAATTATATTTCATCCTAATACAAACCTAAGATTCCGAGGAGCTTTCTACATGAAATATCCTCAGATTTTGAGCATTTTTTCTAATAGAAAAAGCCTCAGTTCTTTTTCCTATAGAAAAGCGTTAGCTTCTGGGCACTATTTACTAAGAAAACATCAGGTTATGGGTACTCGTAGTAGTTTGAAAATAAATGCTTTGGCAACCATGTAATTTAGTGTTTTTTATTTTTTGAGCTTGCAATGAATTTATGTCAAACAATTTTCTCTGTTAAATTTTAAAAAAGCCACCAAAACGAAAAAAATGGAATTTACCCGTGTAAAATAGATCAGATCTCAGTAGATCTTACCAGATCTCAAAATTGGGGACAAATTTGAGATCTAATTAGATCTGATCAGATCTAGGCATCTCTGGACAGATCTTAGTAGATCTCACAAGATCTAATTAGATCTCAAAATTGGGGACAAATTTGAGATCTAATTAGATCTGGGCATATCTGGCGCAATTTTCCGGATCACTTTAGATTTGAACAGATTTGGCACTGGATCTTATCAGATCTTGCCATAAGGTAACATCACATATGCCATATCTGATCATATTTGATGAGATCTGGTACAGGATCTAATTAGATTCAATCATATATATTTAGATCCAAAAAGATCTGATCAGATTTTAACACGGGTTACACGAAATAGTTTTCGTTGCATGATTTTCTACGATTTTAAAGTTGGCTTGAATCAGTTTGGCTTTTGATTAAGAAACATTATAGCTAAGAAATGTGTATTACTGCACAGAGGAAAAAATAGGTTGGAATTCGATTAAACCCATTAAAATTAATTTGCTGTACGTTATTTTAATTGGAATAACCTATAATTAAATACTAAACTAAAAATATTGTATTAGCAATTGAAAATAGGAAAAATTAACTAAAAAAAAAGTTATCGATATTAGAAAGCAGCAACTACAAATACGGGTGTCTTAATAATATATGCCTTAAATTAAAATTTCAATAAAAGGAACCGAATTGTGGATTATATTGATAACAGAGACAACTATTGATTGGTATTGGAAAATTAGGCATACAAATTTATGGGTATTTGTGGTATAGTGGGTTTAGATTAGTCTATTATACCATATTTCTGGGTTCAAATACCGGAAGTTCTTTTTAACTGAAATAATATATACATTATGGATGTTCAATTTATATGGAAGCAAAAATAATTCACTGCAATATTTGTGTAAAATTCGTGTTAACATGTAAGTGCTGCGAACCAGGGTAATAGTTCAGGACTTTTTAGATAGGAGTCTTCATCGGCTTTCCTTATTATAAGAAAAACCATTTCAAAATATTCTTATTATACCCTACACCACTATGTGGTCAGGGTATTATAAGTTTGTGCTGATGTTTTTTTACTAAACTGGTAAGCAGATAACATAAAGCAGCCTAAAAATGCACACATGCTACAAGTTGGAAATGTTAAGATATTTTGATGAAATTTGGTATACCGACTTATATCATCCTAGGGACGAAGCATACTAATTTTGGTTAAAATTGGTCCATACTTGGACTTAGTGCCCATATAAAGTACCCCCCAAAATTGGTTTACGCAGATATTTTAATGAAATTCGGTGCATCAACTTATTTCTCCTCAAAGTCAAACCTCTTGATTGTGGTTAAAATCGATCCATGTTTAGACATAGTGACCATATAAAGGTTCCTCCCAAAATTGACTTTTACGCACGCTAAAGGTCGTAAATAAAAGTCTATTTTGTGAGATTCCATATAAAATCAATAGGCTTTACTCATGAGCCCATTTGAATTCGTGTACTAAATTTTATTAAAATATCTTTTTGTTTGCGACCTGTAGTGTGTAACGACCGAAGTCGCTCCGCTCGTTTCTATCTACACACGTTGCAATTTACTCTATGTACTTACTAACACACCACACTGTTTTATAAAGTGCAGCATCGTAAAAATCTGGGTCAGTTGCCAGCAGCCGTGAACGTGACCACAAGGTAATTTCTACTAATCTATCTTTCTATCTCTTAAGAACTTTTCCTGACAAGGACGTATGGCGTGCGTGGGTCACATCCTTTGAGGTCGTGTCCTGGGAATATCCTTCGGTGTCCTTTGAATACCCTTCGAGGTCCTTGGAATATCCTTCGAAGTCCTTTGAATATCCTTCGAGTATATTGCGAAGATCCATGAACATCATTTGCATTCAGGAAGCGTGCCGTTCGTAGGTCAGTTCCTGGCATATCATTTGAGTGTCCTGCCGTATACTTTCGAATACCCTGCCATATCCTGCGAAGGTCCTTAAACATCTTTTGCATATCCTGCCAAAACCCGCGAAGATCCTTGAACATCATTTGCATCCAGGAAGCGTGCCGTTCATAGGGCACTTCCTGCCGTATCCTTTTGAATATCCTGCCATATATTGCGAATTTCCTTGAATATCTTTTTTATCCAGGGAGCTTGCCGTTCGTAGGTCACATCCCGAATACCCTACGAAGGACTTGGAATTTGAATGCATCCATCTATATTATATTAGATTCAACCAGAGGCGGAAAAAAATAAAAGTTGTTTTATTTCTATGGTTTTCGAAAAATTTTCGGTATAATCTCATAGTGAGACCTAGAGTTGAATTATTTAATAAATATAATTACACCCAGAAAACAAATTCAGTTCTCATAACCGCATTTGTAGCCAATCGCATGGTTCAGTTGTGGTAGCAGCATTTTTCAGTTGTGGCAACCGAAAACCAATTGAGACGGGGCTAATTTGACTGTGGCAACGGAATCTCAGTTGCATCAAGAATAATTCGGTAGCCGCAACCGAAAAATTCATTTGATGCAACTGAACCATTCGATTGGAAACAAATGGGGTCACAACCGAATCTGTTTTCTGGGTGTACCTTTTAATGTTATTTATATAGAAGCTTATATAAGTAATCCTGTTATAAATGTGAGTGTTTGTCTGTGTCTGTTTATTCCATCATCAGGCCCAAACGCCCGCACCGCTTTTCTTTAAATTGTCTGAACAGCCAAGTTACTAGAGGCCATACTAAATCGTGGTCGGACAACACCAATATTTTATTGTGATATTTTTCGGCTCTTGTTTACCGATTTAGAAAAAAAATAAGCACCTCAACTTATAATATTTTCCTAAGCATTGTGTTAAAAGCGCACGGTATAGGATTAGGGGGCGTGCAATATCTGTACACTCAAAAAAATAAGTTAGTAGAAAAATTAGTAAAACGTCTTGTATATCAAGTTCACTAGTTTTCACCAATTTTTTTGCTGAAATTCCGTTTTCAGCAAAAGTTTTAGTTATATTTTTTTAGCACTAAACTAATTTTGAACTAAAGTTTGAAAAATTGTGCTGATAACCGCAATTATAGCGTGGACGACAACCAGATAGACAAGCGCACGGTATAGGATTAGGGGGCGTGCAATATCTGTACACTCAAAAAAATAAGTTAGTAGAAAAATTAGTAAAACGTCTTGTATATCAAGTTCACTAGTTTTCACCAATTTTTTTGCTGAAATTCCGTTTTCAGCAAAAGTTTTAGTTATATTTTTTTAGCACTAAACTAATTTTGAACTAAAGTTTGAAAAATTGGGCTGATAACCGCAATTATAGCGTGGACGACAACCAGATAGACAAGATGTAGATGTCGCAGCTTGCTTGGATGTAGTGGTACAGACAGAAATGATAACTTAAAAAAAAACACTTAACATTTTCTATATTTAAATTTTCAGCAAATAAATTAACGGAAGTAAAATGTCTCTAAAAATTTGAGTTTTTTTCAGTCTACTAATATTCAGCAAAACGTTTAGTGATTTTAGCAAGGATATTTTTCATTTGCAATCGATTAAGTGTTAGCGAAACTTTTGCTGAGATTACTATTTGTTGTGGTAAAAATCAGCTCTCTAAACTTTTCTGAAATTACCAACTTTTTTGCAAGCACGCTTCTGACTAATCCTTTGCTGACACAGCAACATTTTTTGCTGACTTTACTGACTTTTTTTTTGAGTGTACCCTACTCCTGTTAAATGTATATAAACAAAATTTTACACGATGTTTTCTCCCATACAACCCGAAATGTTCAAAAGCTTTACCTCGGCTACTGTAAAGCGTTCTATGCTAAGTTCTAGTCTAAGTTCTATTCCAAAATTGGCGGAATAAGACAAGGTAGCATGGCATCCAGCATAAATTAGCGCCTGTTTATGTATTACGAAAATGGTCTAAACGAAAGCAAAGTAACGAAAATTTGTTTTTGTTTCCGATATATTCTTGACGAAAGTAATTGTCAATTCCTATCGTTTTGAGTATTTTCGTAATAGATAAACAGGCCCTTAATATCCAAAACTTGAAATTGCTTTCGCTCAGCTCCTGTTAAACGTACATATATACGCAAAATTGACACAGCGTTTTATAATAATATTTTTAAGTGCTGTGCCAAAAGTAGGAAATTGCATTACTTTGGCGCAAACCGAACATGAAAAGGCTTTTTGAGTAACATTTCTAAGCAATGGTTTTCTTTCCATGTGTATGTGGGGGAGACTGAGGGAATCTCAATGGGCCTCCGAGTAAACTCGCCAATTCAACGTAACCTAACCTAATGCGCCAAATGTGGATGGTATAGCACCTCCCATTCTGCCCAAAATTTTAAATTCCTTTAACTCTGTTTCTATGATATTTCTGTTAACCTGTTAAACGGTACGTTAAGTATATTTTTAAAATCTGATTTTATTTTTGTGTTATCATTTTATAATCAAACCCCTCAATTCATAAATGCTTCGTAAAGTTATAGCAGGTTTACAAAACGTCATTTTCATACAAAATTTGTTCATTAAACCTCTTATAATTTTACAAAGTGTTTATGAATTTAGGGGAAATTTTTTTTAAAATTAAATTTTAATTTTTATTAAATTCTTTTGATTGTTTTGAAATTAATTATTTTTTGTTATATGTTTAAGATTAATATTTTTTAGTTATCACAATATAAAAATAAAATAGAAAACATCTGTTAATAAAAATAATCATAAATCTATTGATGAGTAATCAACTAACACTACCTCTATTTCAAAAAGCCGCTACCCAAACAAAATTTTTAATAACATACTACCATTGCTACCATCATCATTATTATCAACTTAATAAACCTTTAATAACTGCCTTTCGAAAAGAGACAGACTCCTTATAACATTCCATAAATATCTTTCTCACACTTATCTGAACTCAGGCACCGAGATATTTATACATACATATGTACTCGTACATAAAACATGTATGTTTGTTTGTATGTATATATTTATTAGTGGATAAAATTTCAAGAGATGTATGTATATATCATTAAAAACTATACAAATACATAATAAAAATAAATCAATCAATAACGATTAATTTAACAACATACATTAACAAAAAAATAAAAAAATAACGCATAAAATATTAAGAAAAAATAAAACAAAAATATATAATCAAATACCAATAAGAGACCCGCTAAGAAGATGATGATGATGCTGATGGCGGATGGTGGTGAGGACCCACCATTACCATAGAGAGACGACGAAAGAATGTAAAAACAAGAAATGTTCAAACATGCTGATGTTTTTCTGTTTTATTTATTTTTTTCACTGAATACTACTCAGATGATGGAAATCTTGATGAAGCATATCACGCAGTTTCATTGCAACATCAAATTGAACAGCAAGATAAAAATAACAACAACAAAACATTTGATATAAAGATTAGCCATAACATAGTTTTAATAAAGTTAAATTTGTGGATATCTGAGCGTTCTGAACTATTGATTTTCATATTCGACACACCCATGTGTGCCGACATATAAAAATTTTTGAACTACCAGTAATGAAACCAACTTACTTTCTAAATTATTTCAAAATATATGATAATGAGTTACTAATAATTGGACTTAACATATTTTGTATGTAAACACCACTGCAAATGTACTTAAAAACAAATGAAATTTTACTTGTAAAAAGGACCACTACATTATAATTAAATTCTGTTGAAATTTACCCAACTTATAGGAAGAAACTGTACTCCTACTCTAAATTTGGAATATACTCTCAAAACGAGAAAAGTTTGATACCTTCGGGAAAATTCGTATCAAAATTCGTATATGCGGATTTGAGCCTTAACCCTGTGTAAATCACCATACAAAACCACCTAAAATTTGGTGTTCTGTATTATGGCATAAACACCCAGCAAAAAAAATGTTAAGTAATGATTTATAAATTATTCATTTATTTCTTTCACTGCTTCACAAGTATCCATTAGTGTATTTTTACCGCTTGTTTAGAAGCAATTCTGAACAACTTCAAAAACTTGTTTCTTTCATTTCTTCCAAAATATCTGTTAGTATATTTTTTACAGTTTTTTTAGAATTAATAATGAACAACATCCCAAAAATCAATTAAGTGTTGCATATAGATTTTCTGTTGCGAATAGATTTTCGTTGTGTATTTACATTTGCTCTATATTGAATGCATAAGAATGAAACAAAAACCACAACACATCTTCTGTTCTTATTTAACTCATTAATTCAGCTACGCAGAGATACGTTTACGTCTGGCTAATCCGGGCTTAAACCAAATTGATTACAATTATCAATATAAATTCTCGAGAATTCATCAGATATATTCCACTAAACCCCTAAATGAGGGTAATTGAAAGTCCAACTCTCTTAACTTATGTTTTATATCTTGTAATTGTCGGCTGATGAAATTTATCGATGTAAGAATCTTGGCGCAAACCTCTTCGGTATTATCTAGCCTTTGCAAAATAGGACCGCAGACACAGCCAGAGTCTAATGGAATTTCGAGAAGATTTTGTCATTAGAATGAAGGCTTATTCCAAAATTCAAAATAAATTTACCTGAAAAAAATCTTGTTCCTATAAACACATTTCGCCGTCCTTGCCAAAATACCAAACTAACATCATCCATTCCTCTGGATAAAATGTATCAATCGTGACAACTTTAAAATAAAAATTTAAGAAACCTGACTGACAATAACTCCAAGATTATTCAAAAATCTATAACAACATTTTCTGTTTTTTTTTTGTTTTTCCCTTAAATTACAAAGTAAGACAGTCTTTCCACTTAATATAAAGGCACGCACTCACAGATCATATGCTATAAAACTATATAACAAACATGGGCAAGTGCGGCCCCACGGTCCACATGGGCCAAATTCGTGCGGCCACTCATTCATTTTAAAACAATAAACAAATTAATTTTAACTTTTAAACAAAATTTAAAAAATTTAAGTCAGAATTTAAAAATAATACAGAAAACAGCAATAACAAAATAAACATCCAATGGGGCCTCAAAAACAATACACCGATCAACAAATATCGATTTTTTTGCACAGACTTCCTCTAAAAATTTTTTTCGCCTCCTACATACGAAAATTAAGTGAAAAATTTCTTCTTTATTTAAACCTTAAGCCTGGGAAAAATACTTTATGGCTTAATATGACGTAGAAGTATTTATTTTTTATGATCTTCAGTTTAAAAAAAACATTCATTTTAGGAAATGTCCAAGGCTGTACTACTGCCCTCTTAAGGATCTCTAAAATCTACTTTTCAGAATTGTCCTTGAAGCACTTAAGTTTGGTAAAGCATTTAGACACAATACAATTTTATTAATTTTTAAAGGTTTATTATTTAAAAGTGACTTTACAGAAAATTTTTTGCCGATTTTTGCTAAATATTAGTAAGATTAGCAGAACAAAAATAAACAGTTAAATATAATAATCAGGGCAGCGACTTTTATGCAAATGCATATTTGTAGTCATTAATCCAAAAATGATTTTGACCAAATAATTTTCCGAATCAAAGAATTTGCAAAATGGCATCGATTTGTTGTTGCATATTTTTAGATATTTTATGATTTTTATTGCATATTTTTCAATAAGTTGAATAATTTTGCATATATTTTTAAAAACTAAAAATAAATAAGATTTAATGAAAAATAAAGAAAAGGAAGAATTTGCAAACCTTAACGCAGTAGGTACTTAACTAGAAGGAAAACATCAAGTTGTCATCTACTTAGACATTTACATATATTGGATTTAATTTTTAACCAAACGCTCTCGAGTAATAAATATGAATTTTGAAAATCGATGAATTTTTTGGTTTTAGGAGTTTACATCTTTAATGCATATTTTTTGGTTTTTAGTGCATATTTCCATTTAAGTGCATATTCTGCATTTTATTTAAATTTAACTTAAATTTAGCTCAAATACAACTAAAATTCAGTATATTTAACAGCTTTATTTTTACTATTATTATCTTATTAATATTTAGCAAAGAAAATCTGTTTATTTCAGAAGTTTTTTAAGCAAGGTTATTTTAAACTAATTTTTAGCAGCTTTAGCAAACCTTTTTACAGGCTGTTTTCTATTAATGTACTTAATCCGACGAACCATCCCATCCCACTTTTGACAGGATTATACCGCTTTTACAAGGCTTGTGCCGCCTTGAATTTTTATCCTGCTTTTATAGCAAATATTTCCGCTTTTCCCATTTTTTAAATATGATATTAAACTTTTGAATAAAGTTTTCATAATTTATTTTTTCTAGAGTTCCCAACCAGCAAACGAGACCATAAATGAATCCGAAAAGTGTTCGAAATATACATATTATTAAACTTTCACTTGTACAAAAGTGGTGCATCTTTTGTTTGAATAATTTTTGACTTACTGAATAAGAACCCTCATGAAAGTATCCAAATTTTCTGACAGGGTTATAAGTCTTGTGATTGAATTTTTAAAATTTAAGAATTAATTTAATGCAATCAGAGAGGTTAATATTTGTTATAAATTTACGATACGAAAATGTTGTAGACCTGAGTTTTAAATTTCATTTACATTCAGATTTTCTATAAAAATTATATTTTTCCACATTTTGTATCAAAATTCCGTTTGTCATGTAATTCATGTTACACATTTCAATAAATAAAACAGTTGATCAAAATCCATAAAGTAAATTTAAAAATATTTGAAAAATTGGCGAAAACCTTAAACTAAATTTTTTAAAATAACGAAAACTATATTTTTGAAGTTTAATTCGACAATATTTTTTGACTTCAGATTCGTATTAAGGTGGGAAAAATATTTTAAAAACATTTATTGAGTCTGTACCTATATTTTTAAATATATTTTAATCAACAATGTAAAAAGTCATAAAAATATAAATGATTAATTAGAAATTTATTAATTTAGTTCGAGGCCGATTTCCTTATTATGAATTAACATAATAAGTATTTTTTTCAAAAACTGATATTTTTCTTCACTAGGATACTCTCCTGACAAATACTTCACAGAGTTTTTGCTTTCAAAAACCTCTAACATTTTCAGGAATGAAAAGACGATCGTTTCGGGGATTTTCTAAGTCCCCTTCTTCAGTTTTTTTTAGAAAGTGGTGGCAATAGTGCAATGCAAATTGAAACATCAAAATTTCATATTACACGTAGTCTGCTACATCAACGAAATGAGAATTGAGCAAACAATAAAATATGTTTTCGAAGTCTTCTTGAAAGCATAGCCAATAATAGAAATATTATGATTTTGATGTACTTCTCCGCAATTTGGACTCATAAAGGATAAGGGGATAAAAAAAGAAAGACCCACAATTCGAAGGCTATTCAATGGACCTTTTTTGGCTTTAGATCCGGGCTTAGGAAACCAATATATTAAAAAAAAAGGTTTAAGCAGAAGGCTGCACAAAAAATTCATTTTTGTCGAGTAATGTATTAATTTGTGCGGCTCTCAGTAAGATTGTGAAATCGCAAATTTGGCCCTTCAAGCCATTTACGTGCCCATACCTGCTATATAATATGCAAACGAATTTGCTAAAGTAAAAAATAACTATTGCACTGTGAAATCATTCATTTACCAATTAAAAGGTCAGATGGACATAAATTTTATTTAAAATTAAGAAATCTACTTGGTATCAAGAGTGCTCGACCATAGAACGTTCTGCTTGCAAAGCAAACGCTCTACCGTCTTTCCGTATATTTTGTGTTTATGTTAAAAAACAAAAAAATTACTAAAAGCAAAAAATTATACTACTTATACGAATATAGCTGAAGAACAGTGATATACTACCGGGTGACCGGTTATGGGATATATCTTTTGGGGTCAGTTGATTCAGTGGCGGCTCCAGCTCAAGTCTCTGGGGGGGGGGGGGGGGGAATTTTGGAAAAAAAAATTTTTTATTAAATTTTCATAAAAAAAATTTTTTTGACCCCTTTTGATTTGGCCATACACTACTTGTTGGACGTTTTTGGACTCCGCAGCGCAAGGTTAACGATTTTATGAGCGACGCTTTAGGTATAAAAGACAATAAAAAATCCAACGGAAAATTCTAAGTTATATTATTCATCAAAAACTTTAATATTTGATACGTATTTGACATCCAACAAGGATGGGTTAGTAATGCCTAAAAAAGTTTATATTAAATAACATATAAAATCAACAATTGAAATTTCCACACTCTATTTGAATTGTATGAAACTTGCTATAACTTGGAATACTTTGTATAGCTAAAATTGGTGTTCAATTTGGGGAAAATTATCAAATTTGCTATAGACTTTCCGTACATATTTGGGTCTAACTTTTGTATTATTTTAGCTATGTGACTGGTTGATATATCACCTTAAAGCTTCTGAAAGCGTGCCTAGTTGGTCTGCAACTCATTCTTTAATTTGATAATTTCTGATTTATTAAAAAAATTTTTAATTTTTGAGAATTTTTCTACAATTAATTAATTGTTTCTACACTCTAATTAAATTCTGTTGAAATTTACCCAACTTATAGTAGGAAACTGAACTCCTACTATAAATTGGGTAAATTTACTCAATGTGCGTAATTGAAAAAAAATACGCACATTGTGTTTAAGTTGGTGCACAAATAATTTGTAAGTTTACATTGAATGTGCGTAAAAATTAAATGAAATTTTGAAATTAGTGTGTTAATTAAATAAATTTGTGTGTAAAAAAGCACGTTTCACGTGTAAATGTACGCATAAAATGCGTAAAAATCCACAAAAAATGCGCAAAAATCCACAGAAAGTGCGTAAAAATAAAATATAATGCGTACATTTACAACAGGTGTGCTAACTTTAAGCACCACCCAAAATTTTTTTAAATAAAATAACAAATTAATTTTTAGTACGTATTTTATTAATAATAATATCCGAGTCATTCTCTCATAATCGTTTATGTCCAAATTAGTCGTTTTGGGATCTTAAGGCATTTGTATAAAATTCATATAAAAATTTGTTATAACTATTGAATGGGTGCGATGACTCCTGCTCAACAAAATGCCTTCTTTGAAAGGGGGGCAGTAACCGTCAACAATAATGGGAGAAAACGCCTTAAGAGAGATATGGCCTACGCAGGAACAACTGAGTGCAATGACTCCTGCTCAACAAAGTCGGTATTCATTGAGAACTGCCTAACTTGCAAAGAAAGCATTTTGTTCAGCAGGAGTCATTGCACTCAGTTGTTCCTTCGTAGGCCATATCTCTCTTAAGGCGTTTTCTCCCGTTATTGTTGACGATTACTGCCTCCCTGTCCAAGAAGGCATTTTGTTGAGCAGGAGTCCTCGCACCCAGTTGTTTTACCTAGGCCGTATCTCTCTTACGGCGTTTTCTCCCGTTATTGTTGACGGTTGTTTGTTGACTGCCTCCCTTGCAAAGAAGGCATTTTGTTGAGCAGGAGTTATTGCACCCAGTAATTCCTGCGTAGGCCGTGTCTCTCTTACGGCGTTTTCAATTTTGAAATGAGGTTTAGACTACCACATGCGTTAATAATAATTACCAAAAACAATTTCATGCTTATATTGCTATTTCCAGACTCTAATGTGTTTGTGGAAATGTTGTAATTCACAAAAAATAATCCGTTTTCGCTTTTTCTTTTTACTATTTATAATTTTTTTTTTAATTTTTTCCAATTCGAAATGTCAGAGTATTTATTACTATTATTGGATAGTATATTTACCAACTTTGTGCGTAAAAATTTTATTTAACAAAGCAATAGTAATTTTAGGCACAATGTGTTTATTTATAAGCACATAATGTCTAAAAATACTTTGTGTGTGTACTATTGCGTATGAAAGTGTGTACAAAAAGAGTTTACGCATTTTTTGTTTATATTTACCGAATTTTCGTAAAATTAAACAAAATTTTACCCATTTTATAGTAGTAAATTTACAAACATTTTTTAGAGTGTATTCTTTTATAATTGAAGCCATGATTGAGCCACGTGAATAGTTACTATTTTGAAATGAACTTTAACCATTTATCGTTATCAAAGGTCTTAAGCCATTTTATCTTAATACGCGGTTCGGGATACTTTATCGTAGCCTTTTAATATTTTTGTATTAGTTCTTAGTTTTTTATCAATGACACTGTCAAATATCAGTTTGGTACTGCTTTTGGTTCCTGAGTTATAGTATAGTATTACATAAATTCTATTTTTCAGCATTTGTATGAAAAAAGACCCAATAAGAGTGCCAGTATAAGATTTCGTAAAGGCAAAAATAAAGTAATGACGAACAACATAAGCGTGTTCGTTTACTTACTACAAGTTACTACTTTTACTATAGCTGCAAAATTTCAATATAAAATGTAAACAAAACTTTACAATTATAGTAAAAGTAGTAAGAATTTCGGCTAATCGAACACACCGCATATATTTTTTCAGAAATTTTAAAGAATCCATTTTTCGATATACATATGACGATTTAAATCGCGGATTTCATTAAATTAATCTTTGAAAATTTTACAAAAAACGTCGCCGGAGTCTGAAAAGTCCTCAAAATTTGATTGAGATGATTACAAGGATTTAACTCAGAGATTACTTTTTAACAACAATACAAAAAGTTAATATTTCCTGAAAAGTTTTGAAATTTTTTTCATTATTTTTATATTCACTTTATTTATTAGAAGCTGATTTTTTATACTTCAGTTATAAATTTGAACTAAAAACTACTAATATTTAAAAAATTCTTGTTTTTTAATTATTTTTTCGGAATGTTTCGCAGACCTCCTAGGATGCGATTAGGGACGCTCAGGGGTTCGTGATCAACATTTGGAAAACTTTGTATAATTAAATTTAAATTTTCATACCGGTTTTGGTATAGCTGTGGGACTTAGACGTCGTTATTACACCAACATTCCGTATTTTAAAGTTAAAACACTTTGCAGGTTGGGAGGAAGTGTAGGATCTAACGCTAGTCAATTACTCGCAGGAAATCATAAATTGAGTATTTCAAATGAAATTATTTCGGGAACATAACTATATACTCTACGATATCAACATGTATACTCAGGTTTTCCGAAAGACAGACTGGAATAAGTTCAATTCGATCCTTTGGAAAGTCCTAAAAAAGAACTCCACCATATCTTTCCGAATGAAATTTGGAGAATTTCAAGTGAAATTAATTGTAAATTCTCTGAACAAAAATAACGGTAATTAATTGTTTTCTTACAATATTAAGAAAATTTTAAGAGAAATTTCGATTTTTTATTTCGAAATGAGAAAATTCTAAAATATAGTAGCATTTACCACTTCAAATTTAGAAAATTCCATTAGAAGTTCAGTTCTGCAATTTTAATGAAAAAAAATCAAAATAAAATTTTGCCTTTTTCCCAAAAAAAAAATTAAAAAAAAAATTAAGTCTTTTTCACGTGTAAAAATTTTACTCGAACATTAATTTTACTCAAATTTTAATTTAAATTATAAAAATGAACAATTTCTCAATTTTATATCAAAGACACAATCACAATATACAAAAAATGTGATTTTTCGCCAAGAAAAATAATAGTCTTGTACATTAAATTTGCGTGAAAACAATCTCTACTCAGTTTTCACGTAAAATTCATTGTCGTGGAAAATTATCATTTTTTTTATATGCAGGAGTATAACAATTTTTTCACGTGAAATCCGAACAACTTACGGTGCTTTACTATCAAACAGTATTTTACTTTTAATGTCGAATTTATATTTAAACGGCTTTGTTAATTTTGTGTATGAAAATCCTAAAGAAATATTTACATTTTCAAATATTTTAATTGGTTAAAAATAAATTAACCAATCAGAAAGCTCAAAAAATAAACTAGGTCAAAGCATGCTGCCACCCAAAATTTTAACTAAAGTCAACAAAAATATACATTTGGAAAATTTAAATAGTAAGGGCGTTTATTTTTATTTAAAACATTTTCAATTAAAATTGGAATTTTCTATTAAAAAATGCGAAACTTTAAAATGAAATTTCTTTTTGTCATTTGAAATTAGAAAAATTTCAAACGAAATTGATCTACATACAATTTTGAAAATCTAATTTGAAATTTAGATCTTTTAACTACATTTCTCCACAAACTTTAATTTTTTTATAACCAAAATTATCAGTTTTTTAATGAATATATTAAAATATCTATTGAGATTTTTTAAATGACGATTGGTTAAATGAAAATAAGGAAAAGATTTTATATTTCATATTATTATTCATAACAAATTTGTATTTCTTTCACTTTATCCTTTTTTCTCCTCTTTTTTCTGTCCTTTTTCCATCTTTTTCCTTTTTTCTCTTCTTTTTCTCTCCTTTTTCTCTGCTTTTTCCTTTTTTCCCTTTTTTTTCGATTTCGGGGGGGGGGGGGGGGGGGGGGGGAATAGGGAGTCGCGCATGGTTGATTTATTATTCCCGTTGGCCACAAGCAACACTCAGGAAATTCTTCCTACTTCCTGTTGAAAGGGGATAGAAGAGAGATCAAGATAATATAACTATATATTTTTAAAAATTAAATTAGTAATTTCAGCAAAAGAGCGGGCTGGTTTTTAGCAAAAAAGTAGTAATCGCAGCAAAAGTTTTGCTAACACTTAGTTGATTGCAAATGAACAAAAAATCCTTACTAAAATCAATAAAACTTTTTGCTGAATTTATTAGATAAAAAAAAAATAAAAAAAATTTGTAGAGAAATTATACTTTAGTTAATTTATTTGTTAAAAATTTAAATCTAGAAATTGTGTGGAGTTGTTTTTGTTTTAATTATAAGTTTTGTTACCTGTACTACAACCATACAAGCCGCGACATATACGTCTACCCAGAAAACAGATTCTTGCCGAATTTATTGCCAATAAAATGCTTCGGTTGTGACAATAGAATTTTTCAGTTGGGACTACCGAATTATTGTTTAGGCAATAGAAATTCTGTTGCAAATATCAAATGACTATTGACTCTACTGATATTCAGTTGTTGCAACAGAAAAAATTGGCTGCCACAATCGAACCATTCGATTGGCAACAAATTTGATTGTAAGAACGAATCTGTTTTTTCTTTATAATAAAAAGCAAGTAAAAGAGTAACTAATAAATAATAAAAGATAAATAAAAAAGTTATTTAAAGAAATACCGCGAAGGTGAAATAAAGCTGTTTTGTATAAAACCTTAAAAACCAAGGATGGCAACATCGAAAGGAACTTAGGTTGTGATTTTCATACTGGTATAATTCTGTTTTTTATTTCGGTCACTGTTACGGTAAAGTTTTTTAAAACAACAGTTAAAAAACTTTACCGTAACAGTGTTCATATTTGAACTAATTTAGTGATATGTCCTCGATTAGCCGGTCACAGGATAGGTGCTTTTAGGTCAATTGGCTCTTGATTCCTTAAGGCGAGTTTACACTGTAACATTTTTGGTACGATTTTGCTTTAGTCAACATGTAAAACATATAGTCAAGGTTGCAAAATATTTCAGAAATCTTATAATGTAAACCAGCCATTATTGGGAAGTAATGTCATTTCATTTTGTTGAGGCCCTAAGCAATGCTCCCAATAGTTACAGAGAGTTATCAATGACAGAAGGTTATCAAACTCTATTTATTTATTGGAACATCTTCGAAAATTCAACTACCTTTTTCCTCCCTCCCAACAATAACCTTATTTTCTGATATCAATATAATGCAATACTTAATAGGAATCATCCGCTGAGTGATGATGTTACATAAGTATATAAAAAACATAATATTTCTAGCCTCCTCTGACAACGAAAGTGTCTTAAGTAAATCTCTTAGATTTTTATGAAATTTCGATGTGCTCTCGCCGAGGAATTAAAAGCAATCTTTAATGAATATAACAAAATATTAAAACTATATTGCGTACAGCCTTTTTACCTCAATATATTCATATTAACGGCTGCAGCAAATAAGCCATTCATACGTACATACATATATAAATATGTAGCATATAACCATCAGTCTCATTGGATCCTAATTCTCAATAACGAATTTAAGCAATTTACTTAAATGCTAATTTATGACTTATAGATCCACAGGTAGCCGAAGCAACAGCAAAATATAAATACCAAAAGGAAAGAGAAAAAATGATAAAATACTAACAAACACACTCCAATACATAAATATATCATTTTAAAACAAACTTCATATATCTACCACTAAACACCATAAACATATCACTCCAATCAACCAACTTAACAAAACTAATACATACGCAGGCCTAAAATATTTACCAACAACCATTTCATTATTCTGATAGTCTCCAATATAAAACAAAAACAAGTCATGTTGTGATCTTATACTCGATCATCATCATCAGAACACCAGCAACCATTGCAACAACAGCAACAACAAACACATCACATTCGCCAGCAACAACAACAAAAACCTTTATATACAAGTCTTATTTTTTTGTAGAAAAAAGCCAGAAGCTTTACAATATGTGTGCACCTCCATGGAAAACTGGTAAAATTCAATTGACTGACAGTTTTAATATCGACAATCGACAAAATATGTATGCAAGTACATCTCACTGTTACGATCGCCAGTGGTATGTATGCGCATGATATGTGTTGTGTAGGAGATCCAATATTTAAAAGAATGAGAAAAATAATCTGAAAATATATTTTTAGGTTGTAGAATAGGTTACGGCTGCTCTAAAATCTTTTAAATGGCAAACCAAAGGCACATTTCCTAGAAAATCGAAGCTATTATCTGAAATTTAGGAAATCACCTTTGGTTAAGGGAATACATTTTTCACTGGCTATTGCAATAAGAAGGACATTTCATTATGAATTGTGCCCATTAAATACTCCTGTAGACGGATTGGTTCTTTGCCAATGATGGTTCTATGTATGCCATAGGTAGTTATAATCTTATTTGGTACATCCATATTGCCACTCAAAGCAAGATTCTATCGACCCCCTTTTTAAATCCCATCACTTACAATTTATTGGCTTCTAGATCTATCAATATCCTCCTGTTAAAAATGTATGATATGCTCAAACGTAAATAATAAAATTGAAAATAAAAACATAATTTGCTACAATGAGTGTTTCCAGTTCACACTTTCAATTTGAACTATAAACTCAATGTACAATATTCAAAAACAGTTCCCATATTACAGCCTTGGATGTATCAGAATCTAAGAATTCTTGAAATGGAAATATTACTAAGAGCAATAACATATTGCAAGATATTTTTGATCACCACCGTCAGCCTCAATAGTTCTAAGGCGAAATGAATATCAAGTATTTCTAAAATGAAACCCGAAAATGCCTTTGCAAAGTTGGCTTGAACTTTTATTTTCTGTTGTCTTGATAAGAATCACTTAATGAAGACTTAACATAAGTTGATCATTTTTACCCATATTTTTTTGTATTCTCCTGAGCAATTGTTAAAAATTATCCAAATTAGTTCAGCAGTTTGGAGTTTGTGATTAAAAATGTAAAGACACACGAATTTTTTCCATACAAAATGTCAAGTATTAGTGCTTTGCTAAAATGTACGGAGATTTTTCAGGTGTCCTCATATTTTCACTAACAACTTCTGAACTACTTGACTGATTTGGATCAGTTTTAACCCTAACCTGCTCAGGAGAATAACAAAAAATCTGAGTAAAAATGAAGAAGCGGTTTTTAAGGCTCCATTAGTCTCTGCGATCCGTAACGTTTGTGTAACGTGCCATGCCGAATGGCTCTTTTGTGTAGTTAGTCTTTTCCGTACCAATGTATCAAGAGTTTTGACAAAAATTTTATATTCTTTCCTTAATTTGTGGTATTTTCGGAGCTTAAAATATCAATTTAATCGAATGCGGTGACTGAAAAAACTTCGGCGGCGGTATAAGGCTGGCTTTAAGCCAACAGCTGATCGGCTAGACAACTTTTAGTGTACACACCAAAAATCGGATTAGCATTAAAAAAGAGAATTAAACACAAAATTACAAAAAATGCAAAAACATTTCTGCTGGCGGCGGTTACCAAAAATGTAGGGTGCGGATTGTGAATCGGCTGTCGCTTAACGTAGTACAAAAATTCTGTTTTTAACAGGTTCATCCGGAACGTAACATTACGTCACAGACAAACTAACGACTCAAACGCTTTTTTATAAAAAAAACAAATCAGCCGATTCGTCGCGGAACGTTACATTCAAACTAATATACCTTTAGTCTTCTCTTCGAAGTCGCCATTATATCAGACGAACACTTCGAGATATCATAAATTAAAAATGCGACCTAACTTCGCAAAACCCTTCAGGAGTCTTATATAACTGATAGTGTACTTTCATTTTGCGTTGAAAATACTGCTGCTGAAATTTCTTGCTACACTGTATATTTTCGTCAGCTAAATTTTCTGTTCCAAAGACCGACTTTTAGAACAATTTCCTTTCCTTTATAAATGATGATTTTTTTCAACTAGTTTTAGATTAGAAAGAGAAGCAACACTCAGGAAATTCTTCCTATTAATTAACGTGTTGCTTCCTTTGGAAAGGGGATAGAGAAGAAGTGAAAGGTGGTGAAAGAAGAAGGGCTTCAAATATGACACTGTAATTGCGCGAGATGTTGATTTTTAGAACAGTTGTTGCGCCCCATCTGATGTTGAGTTGGCGGACTCTGTTGAAGCTTTTTAGTTCATAGCCCTGTTATATTATTTTACTTCGGTGGGGTTAAGTGCTATGGGAACACCGAAGGAGGGCACTGCGATATGTATGAGGGATAGAAAAAAACTCATACATATTATTTTTCATAAATTGATGTTGCCTTGGCTGGGGCTCGAACCCGCAACCTCACGTGTAACAGTCCAACGCGCTAACCATTACACCACAGCGCCCATATTTTGTGCTGCCTGGAGTTCCCAAGAGATTCAGGCTACCAATAAAGCCAATAATCCCGTTAAAGGAATTTCGCCAAACGTCCGAAGATGACACGAAACGGTCACCCAGAAATCTGAGTCTCCTGTCACACAGTCTCGGACATTCGCAGAGAATATGCTCCGATGTCTCACTTTCCAGCTCACAAAGCCTGCAAACATCAGTTTGAACTAGTTTTAGTATCAGATTTCACGCAACAACTGTTCTTAGATTAAATACCTCGCGCAATTACAGTGTTGCCATATTGGAAGCCATTCACCTTTCTCCACTTTTCATCTGTTTTGTATACCCTTTCCAAAGAAATCAACATGTTAATTTATAGGAAGAAAGTTTCTTCTCCTTCAATTTTGGAAAAAGTAATAAAAAAATCTATATTACCATCCATAAATCTATGAACTGGTTAATAGAACAATTTTGAACGATTACTTTGGTCGTATAATTATTTTATCGTTTTTTTCCTATACGTGTTACGAAATCTCATACAAATTTTGGCATTGTGCATGTTAAGTGTTAACTCTTTAAATTTTTCAAAGTCGATAATGTACAGGCATTGTATACAAAATATATTGTTATTTTTTTTCGTATTCATGGTAAGTGTGGGCAACAAAACAAGGCTTGATTTGTTTTGACATGAACCGAAATAGAGGCGTTTAATCCGATAATCGATTAACCGATTGGAAACACTACCGCGAACACAAAGTCATATCTTTGTAATTTCGCTAAAGTACAATAATTGGTTTGTCTGAGTATGACAAGGGTATATGTCGCGGCCAAGGTGGACAAGGTAGCTATTCGACTGAGAGAGATAAAATTACTAAGTCAATATTCTTTGAGACACAGTACAATACTTTATAAAGTTTGCTGTACAAGATTAGATCTAGTTACGAATTTAATTCCGCGATTCGCGAAATTTCTGGAATTCATTGGAATTTTTGAAATTTTTAGCATGACAAATTGTATTTTAGCTTAAAATTTACAAGATCTAAAATAACTTGTCAATCAAGTTTACTCCTGGCAATGTGGTAACACTGTAGTGAATCCCATGGCTAAATATGAAGGCACGTAGTCAGTCCCTATGGTGGAGCTGTTCGTTGTGATTAGGGATGTCTCCGATAGAAAATGAAGGTCGAGTTCGACAGCCTTGGCTGCGTTAGAGATATCTCTGAGCTGATGGGAGTTATCTAACCCATGGCTAACGAGCAATGTTGTTGATTTTGGCAAGAGGACGATCATCGTATTATTAGGGAATCTCACTGGGCACTGCGAAATAGGTCGGTTGGCTGCGCGCTCGGATTCGGGCTATTGGGACGAAGCAGAAGAGAACACTACACCATCTATACTGCAAATGTCAAGGACTAAAGGAGCGGCTATTGGAAAATCTGGGAAGAAGATACTTCGAAGAATTCCTAGCTCGTGGTTTATCACAAAGGTGTGTCTCAGACCGAAGAGAATCGCAATGGACTATATGGCCCTCTGGAGTATTCGCCTTATATTTGAAAGCGACAAAACTCATCACATAGCTATATAGTCCATCGTTCAGTGCTCTGTAAAAACCTCCATAAACAGTCTATTTATCTGCCTGGCAGAACCAAGAAGAGTTTTGGGTTTTTTGTTTAGATGATGGTCATTGGTTACAAAATATATAGCACTATTTTAGAGTTGTGCTTAATCGTTAATTTTTCTGACTAGATCATTATCGTCAATTCGAGTCAGTGGTTCAAATAGTTCAATCGTTCTTTTTTGTTTTGAGCTGTGGATGAGTTGCAGTTCATGAACTGTGGCGTTTGTTTGACAATATTTTGCTACACTATTCAAATTCAACATGTTTTTTCACCAGTTTTATTGTGCATACACTAAAGGTATGAGAAAAATTACAACTTTAATACAAATACAAATTTTAAATGTGTTTTATGAAAAAAAATTTAATTCTTTTAACAACTTAATTGAAAAGAGATCAAATTTTTCTATGAATAAAAAAGAACGATTAAACGAAAAGAGCTAATAATGGTGAATGATGTCATATCGTTTAAGTGAGTGAATAATTCAATTGAACTATTTCGTTCACGAACGAAACAACTCTACACTTAATATATGTATATTCCCGTCGTAAGGAACATAGGACCTCAACCACTAAATATCAGCACTGCGAAAGACTTGCACATTCATCACTCTAACCTTTCTCCACAAATCGATCGTTTCGTAAGTTTCCATGTCAGTCTGAGGGAGTGTCGACGCATTTGGCTTAGTCCCTCACACACTTGGATCGAATTCCAAGACTCTTAAAAAGAGCCAAGTAGATGCTCAAATATGATGAAGTCATAGCTTCACTGTCGTCTTCTCGGATTTTTGTTAGCATCGATTTTTACCTTCCCAAGTCCGATATCAGGCTGACGGAAAGAATATGCAATTGGTTAAGGGATTCGATTCAAAACGATCTACGAAATTGTTAATGGATGCAAGCGCTGCACGGGAAACTTTTATATCAATATGGCAAGCTTGTTTTTCTTTATTTATAAGATTGAGGAAATATAATGTTTGTGATATATTTTTGTAACCAGATGTTCTACGAAAATTTAGAATGACCCACAGGATTTTTGATGTCCGACAATTACTTTTTTTGTTATTATTTTTGTTCTCTTACCCAATATAAATATACATTATTCTCGTTGATGATCAACATGCAATCATACAATTTTTAAGTAAATTTTTTCAATTTTACACACACTAACACAGTCACAGTTCTAGTTGACAGATGAGCAATTGCTGCCATGCCGTGCTTATGTTAAGACCATCAATATTTTATTTATTTTCACTATGTTTTCTTCATATGAACATCGATACTCGTCTGAGAAAAGTTCGAACTCCTCTTTCTTGTTATTTCCTCTTCACTCTTATTAATTTTTTATTATTATTTTCGTAATACCAATGGTTGATGATGATCACACATTTGTAAATGTGTTTTTTTTTTCTTTTCGTCTTC
Source organism: Leucophora obtusa (assembly GCA_949987735.1). NCBI lineage: Eukaryota > Metazoa > Arthropoda > Insecta > Diptera > Anthomyiidae > Leucophora > Leucophora obtusa. The sequence goes on along the minus strand of OX465298.1, from coordinate 52,466,473 downwards.
TACTCCTTCTTGTTGGATCGTTTAGTTGCTTGGCGAGTTGAGTGACGGCCACTGACTGCTTTATGAGCACGAAGACATGCAGCATGCAATGTATTTTTCAGTTGGAGTTTTAAAGTTAATGTTGTTGGTGGCAATGAATGGTTTTGGATATCCGTATGGTGGTAGGTGCTTATAAACGTAGAACAGAGGCTACGAGAATTTTTTGTAGGTTATTGGTTGTACCCAAAATTGATTGAACACGCAAATTCTTATATTTTGTGGAATAGGAGGTCAATTAAAAGGCCTTTTGCAAGTGTATTGGAAAATATTTGACACCATGAAAGATTTCATTAAAAGATACAAAAAAAGTGCATTACTATACTTTGTGAAAAGTTTTGACAAGTTGTAGAAGATTGGTAAATAATTTTTTAAGATCTGTGAACAAATTTTGCAGGAACATTCTTAAGGGGGGACATGACATTCGCTGCAGAGAAAACAGACCTTTTTTTAAAAATTCATAACTCAGTCAAAAACAAACATTTTTCCAAAATTTTTTTATTGTAGAGAATTGAACAAATTACAAGAAAAAAAATTCAAAAAAATATATTTTTCACTCCAACATGGTTTTATAGAGCTCTAAACTGGCGGCAGAGAAAAAAACGGGGCCTCGTGGTTGCAGCGCCGAGAGTCGCAAAAATTGTCCGATCTGGAAAAAAATGACTTTTAAATCTTAACAAAATTGGTTATCGTATGACACGAGCTTTTTTTAATTTTTTTCAATTTTTGGTGATGTTCCAAATTTGAAAGTGTTTTTTCGAAAAAAATATTGACTTTAAAAATTCATAAAAATTGGAAAAAAAATTGGAAAAAAAATTCAAAAAAAAAGCTCGTGTCATACGATAGCAAATCAAGTTTAAAAAAATACAAAAAAAAAAATTTCGTCAAAAAATGAACCCGCTAGTGCCGCAACCAGTACAAAAAACATGGTTTCGAGATAAACGCGTTCAAAGTTTGTGTATATACCAGCTGCCGTGCGTAAAATTAAAAATGCGCTCTCATTAATCCGGCTGTAACTTTTGAACCCGTAGGAATTTTTACATGAAATTTTTTTTCTTAGAATCTTAAGAATATTTACTAAAATACAAAATTATAAAAAAAAGTCTTAATGTCCCCCTTTAAGAAAAGTATCTTAAATGGCGTCATCCATCGGTGTTCCCATCGCACTTAACCCTACCGAAGTAAAATAATATAACAGGGCTATGAACACAAAGCTTCAACAAAGTTCGCCAACTCTTCATGAGGCGAAGATTCAACATCTCGCGCAATTACAGTGTTACCATATTTGAAGCCCTTCATATTTCATCACCTTTCACTTCTCCTCTATCCCCTTTCCAAAGAAAGCAACACGTTACTTAATAGGAAGAATTTCCAAATTTTTGCTTCTCTTTAAAAAAAAAAATGTAGAGGCAATTTAAATTAAAAAATCATATTTACAAAAAGTCTAATTGAATTTACAAACCATTTTTATTGGTGTATATAGCTTCTTATGAAAAAAATGTAGTTTAACCCAGATTTCGAGTCATATGTAAACGCAGCCTTATGCGCTAAACCAACAGTTCCCAAATGGGGTCCGTATCAGAATTCCAGGGGGTCCGCCAAGAGATCCGAGAAAAACCATAAAACAAGTTATTAAAAAAAAACAATTTTTTTATAATTTTCAAATTATTTAACAAAATATTGTTTTGAAAAATGTTTTTTACCTTATTCCTGCTTAAAATTGCCCATCATTTAAAATAAGCAGGTGCTTTTATTAATTTTGCCCCATAATTTATAAAGTAACTAGCCGGCGCAGCCCGCTACGTTGTTAGCGTGCCTTAAAGTTTAGGGGGGGGGGGGGGGCGCAGCAGGGTTGGAAAGCATTTTATAATATTAAAAATATTATATTATATATGTCTTAGCGTGTCTTAAAGTTTTTTTTTTAATTCCAGTTTATGTAAAGGTAGACCTGGCAATTCAAGTAAATTCACAAATTCAGTTGGAAAATTTACTGCGTCGGTTTCTTCCACCGGTGCTTCGTTACATGAAGTTTAAATATCGGAATATATAAGTTCCATTCCTTTTCTAAGGTTTTTTCTCTTTTAGAAAATTTGTTTAACTTTTTGGAGAGTATGTTTCTATGCTACATAAGTTTTATATTCCGTGGATAGTGTTTGAACAGGTAATTCCCTCTTCCAATCCATTTGCATTGTCTATAATTTCAATTCCACTCGTTCAACGTTTATATCCATTTCATTCCACTTGTGTAGTGTTTCAATTCCACTCGTTTCCTATTTAGTTTCTTAATTTTAGTGTTTCATATACACTTGTTCTTTAAGTTTTAGGTTTCTAGCTAAAGACGCAGACGTTAAGGGGGGGGGGGGCAATTTTCCCCTTTTGAACCACCAAATTTACCACGTTCCTGTCCAAAGTCCTAGAAATGCCTTGTCGATAAGTTAGCTCATACTCCAAGGAAAACATATTATATATTACAGGTTTCTAGCCGAAGGGTTCGGTTAGGCCATCAAGGGGGAGAATTATTCCGTTTTTACCCCTCCCGGTATGAATTTCCAAAAATACCATCTTAGGGGACGTCAATGTTGGAGAAGGAACCCAAATACCGAATTTAAGCTCCCTTGTTCCAGCAGTTTGGCCAGGCCGTTAAGGGGGAGACTTTTCCTGTTTTTGACCCTACCTGTAGAAATTTCCAAATATCTCATCTTAGCGGATGTCTACAATAGAGGAGGAACTTTAATGCCAAATTTCAACTTCCTACCTCCAGCGGTTTAGGCAGGCCTTTAAGCGGCACTTTTCGCTTCATTAATCCCCATTTTTGCAATGTCCCTGTCCAAAAAGCACCTTCCCGGTAAGTGAGCCCATACTCCAAGTAACATATGTTTTACATTTCAGGTTTCTAGCCAACTTTTACTATTTGTGCCCCTCTCGGTAGGAATTTCCGAAAATCCATCGACAGGGAATTTCAGCTTCCTAGTTCCAGCAGTTTGAGCAGGCTGTCAAGGGGGACACTTTTTCTTTTTTTGTCCCTCCCGGTTGGAATTAGGCTGGAAGAGGAACCTAAGTACCGAATTTCAGCTTCCTAGTTCCAGCAGTTTGGACAGGTCGTTAAGAGGTAACTTTCCCTTTTTGAGCCCCCATTTTATAACGACCCTGTCCAAAATTCAAAAAAGTATCTTTCTAATAAGTTGGCCCTTACTCCAGGGACCCACATTTTAAGCTTCAGGTTTCTAGCCGAAGGGGTTTTTACAGGCCCCCAAGGTGAGGCTTTTCTTCTTTTTGCCCCTCCCTTTAGGAATTTACAAAAATTCCATCTTCGCGGCTATCTGCGATGGATGAGGAACATTCATACCAAATTTCAACTGCATTGCCTAAGTGGTTTGGGCAGGCCGTTAGTGGGGACATTTTTCCCTTTCAACCACCATTTTTACTATGTTCCTGTTCCAAAATAGAAAAATTACGTTGCCGGTGAGTTAGTCCTACTCCAAGGAATACATATTTAAAATTTTATGTTGCCCAAAAGGGATTGGGCAAGCCGTCAGGAGGAGACTTTTACCTTATTTCCCCTCCCGATAGGAATTTCAAAAATTCCGTCTAAGCGGACGCCTACACAGTTCCTCCTTCTCACATACCGAGTTTCCTTTTGGGATATCCTGTAGGGAATTCCAAAAATACAAACTTAGTCGATGTCTACTACAGTGGAGGAACCTTTATACCAAATTTCAACTTCTTACCTCCAGTGGTTTGGGCAGGCACTTTTCCAATTTGTGAGACTGTTTATGGGGAGACTTTTCCCCTTTTTGCCCGTTCCGGTAGGAATTTCCAAAAATCCCCTCTTAGCGCACGTCTTTGCCGAATATCAAGAAACCTTGTTTTAGTGGAGATATCCGTGGGTGGAGGAAAAAAAGTAGTTTTTTTGAAATTATATATTATTTTAAATGGTACTTTTTGGAAAAACGAAATTTTTTGGAAAAAGATGCTTTGTTTTTACAAAGTACTTTATTTGTACTTTTTTTGGAAAAGGTATTTTTTTTTTAAAAGGTGTTTTTTTGGAAAAATTTATGTTTTTTGGAAAAAGGTACTTTTTTGGAAAAGGTACTTCTTTTGGAAAAGGAACATTTTTTTATAAAAAGGTACTTTTTTTTGGGAAAAGGTACTTTTTTTTGGAAAAGGTACTTTTTTTGAAAAAGGTATTTTTTTGAAAAAATGTATGTTTTTTGGGAAAAGGAAAATTTTTTTTAGAAAAAGGTACTTTTTTTGGGAAAAGGTACTTTTTTTTGGAAAAGTATTTTTTTGAAAAAATGTATGTTTTTTTAGAAAAAGGTACTTTTTTTGGGAAAAGGTACTTTTTTTTGGAAAACGTTCTTTTTTGAAAAAGGTATTTTTTTGAAAAATGTATGTTTTTTGGGAAAAGGTACTTTTTTTGGAAAATGTACTTTTTTTTGGAAAAGTAAATTTTTTTAGAAAAAGCTACATTTTTTGGAAAAAGGTACTTTTTTTTGGAAAAAGATACTTTTTTTGGAAAAAGGTACTTTTTTTTGGAAAAGGGTACTTTTTTTGGAAAAAGGTACTTTTTTTGGAAAAATGTACTTTTTTTGGAAAAAGGTACTTTTTTGGAAAAAGGTACTTTTTTTTGGAAAAAGGTACTTTTTTTGGAAAAAGGTACTTTTTTTTGGAAAAAGGTACTTTTTTTTGGAAAAAGGTACTTTTTTTGGAAAAGGGTACTTTTTTGGAAAAAGGTACTTTTTTGGAAAAAGGTACTTTTTTGGAAAAAGGTACTTTTTTTGGAAAAAGGTACTTTTTTTTGGAAAAAGGTACTTTTTTGGGAAAAAGGTACTTTTTTTGGAAAAAGGTACTTTTTTTGGAAAAAGGTACTTTTTTTGGAAAAAAGTACTTTTTTGGGAAAAAGGTACTTTTTTTGGGAAAAGGTACTTTTTTTGGGAAAAGGTACTTTTTTTGGGAAAAGATACTTTTTTGGAAAAAGGTACTTTTTTTGTCCCCTTTTTGCCCCTCCCGATAAGAATTTCCAAAAATGCCGTGTCAACGGCCATCTACACCCGTCGAGGAACCTACATACCAAATTTCAACTTCATAGCTCCAGCAGTTTGAGCAGGCCGTCAAGGGGGAGACTTTTTCCCCTTTTTGCCCGTCCCTGTAAAAATTTCCAAAACTCCCATCTTGGTGGATGTCTACGATAGTGGAGGAACCTTTATACCAAATTTCAACTTCCTACCTCCAGCGGTTTAGGCAGGCCGTCAAGGGGGGCATTTTTCCCCTTTTTAACCCCCATTTTTACAACGTCCCTGTCCAAAATTCTAGAAAGTACTTTCCAGAAAAGTTAGCCCCTACTCCAAGGATCACATATCTTAAATTTCAGCTTTCTAGCCAAAGGGGTTTTGGCAGGCCGTCAAGGGGGAGACTTTCCCCCTTTTTGCCCGTTCCGGTAGGAATTTCCAAAAATCCCGTCTTAGCGGACGTCTACCCCGAAAGAGGAACCTACATACCAAATTTCAACTTCCTAGCTTCAGCGGTTTGGGCTGGGCGATGTTGAGTCAGTCAGTCAGTCAATCAGTCAGTCAGTCACGTTATTCTTTTATATATAGAGATTTTCGCTCAAACTGTTTTGGGGGTCCGTGAGCTAGTAGAAATGTCTCAAGGGGTCCGTGAAACAAAACTTAGTGGGAACCGCTGCATTAAACACATAGACGACTGCAGCTACATGACTACAGTCTGTCAAAAATAAAATACACACGTTTATATGAAAACAATTATTTTGACACCAACACAGCTACACGACAACTTTTGGCGCTGTAGTCAACTTAGGATAATTTCTATTTTTGTTGGCTACAAAACAAAAATAGTGTTAACAAAATAACAAAATATGTAAAACAGGACAATTTTTCCCGCTAGAGGCGAAATAAAATCGCTAGTTCTGATTAGTATATCACCGTTATAGGAACACTGAAGAAACAGCTGTATATATTTTACAATTGTTTGAAGGTTTCATTAATTTATATTTGTAAATAATTTTATTGTGATGTTTTGTAAAAAAAATGGATTTTACAAAATTAACAAAATTATCCTCAGCCATTATTTTAGAATCATAAACCGAAAAAGATTAATATTTATCAAAATGTCAAATTTTTAGGATCAGCTGTTTACTATGTTGCTACCGTTTTCAAAAAAAATAAGTAGCGGACTATACGACTACAATTGCAGCCAGCAGCATTTGTAGTCGTGTAGCCGCAGTCGTCTATGTGTTTAAAGCATTATAAACTTAATTTTATAGGTTCAGTTTTATAGCCAGAACTAAAAACTATTATTGTCTTAAATAAAGGGTGTTTTCTAAGTAGGGTTTGGGATTTCCCGGACTTTTTTATTTCCCGGGAAACGGGAATGAAAAAATTTGATTCCCGGGATTCCCGGGAATCCCGGGAAATATTTTTGAACAAAATTGTTAATGAAAACCACCTATATAAGTAATTTTTGTTACAAAAAACACTATTTCAGTACAAATGCAGTCTGTGTAGTGAGAATTCAAAGTAAAAAATATCAGAATGTTGAACATTTGATTTCACATAAATTACTCGCAGCACTGCCAATGAATTGCATGTTTCTAGCAGAAAGCACCTACTACTGGACTGTCGGAAACAAACCGTTTCATCACACTTGGCCCATTAGATATGGTGGCCACAATGTTATTTTCCAAAGACAAATAAAACTCTTCTAGTCTTATTTCTACAATTCTTCTTATTTCATCAGCATTATAATAATAAACCAACCCCAGGTTATAAAATGAATTATTTCCTTTTATACATATGTTCAAATATGTTGTGATAGTCTTGTCCATTCATCTAAGATTATAGTAAATCTCCTATTGTTAGAAATATTGCTCGATATTTCTTTTATCGTGATATCTTTTACATGATTGTAGTAATTTAATATAATGTTCTTTACATCGGTTTCATTTTTTTGCAATGCCAGGTTTTTATTACAAAAACTTTCTCGAATAAACGAATATCTAGTTATGGTGCGGATTGACTGCGGCTAATTTGGATACCATTTCAGGAAATGTTTGCCCTACCATAAAACCTTTAATGCCTATTCAGCTTACACTTTTTTCTTAGGGTACTTTGCTAATTTTAGCTGAAACGTTATTCTTGTTGTTGTTTTCTTCAAGAGAAGTTGCATGACCATCAATTTTTTTTGTGAACCAAATTTAGATACCACCGTTAACCATTAGTCTTTTCTTTTCACATTTATTAATGAAAACGTTACTTATAAAATTATTGACCCTTAATATAAAGGAGTATTTTAAATTTAAAGTCGACTTTATTTTTAATCAAACGGTTTTGTTTATTTTGTGTATGAAAACCTTACAAAAATATTTATATTTTCAAATATTTTGATTGGTTGAAAATAAATTAACCAATCAGAATGCTCCAAAAATACACCAAGTCAAGGTATACTGCCACCCAATATTTTAACTAAAGTCGACTTTACCTAAATTATACATTTGAAAAATTTAGATAGTAAGGGCGATTATTTGTAAGAAACAAAACTTTTTTTTCATATTTCTTTTAAACATTTTACCAAGTTTTTAGGTTTTACTCCTTAAATTTTGAATAAGTTATGCGAAAAATCTTTATTAGTTGAAATGCTCCTAATTACTCGGCAAAGATTTTATTTGTGTGTCAAATAAATGTATTTCCTTTTAAAAGATTTTAACAATGACATTTTTGTTTTGGTATTTAAAATGTTTTTTATGACTAAAATTAAAAAATCATATTCGAAACAAAAACAATTTAAAAAATTTAATATTTTTAAAATTTCCCGTTTTCCCGGGAAAAATATATTATTTTCCCGGGAATTCCCGGCAAACTTTTCCCGGGATTTCCCGGGAATTCCCGCCCGGGAATTCCCGAACCCCAAACCCTATTTCTAAGCCTAATAGAACTTACGAAAGGGTTAACTGTCAAGCGAACTGTCATACTGCGCTAACTTTTTGACATTTCTGGTCAGTAGGGTAAGGAAATTCATGGAAATGCATGTTTTTTCTCGATAGTCAAAAACAAATATAGCCTAAATACTTATCCGAATTATCAAACAAAATGCCATCGATTTTTAGTTGCATATTTTTGCATATTCTGAAAAAATGCATGTTTTTCCATATTTTTACTTAAAATGCATATTTGGTGCCTTCTTATTGCATATTTTGTGCTTTTTAATGCATATTTGTGTATATTTTTAGTTTTTAGAAGCAATTTATAATTTGTAAAAAATATAAAAAAATTTATACGTTTTCTCGCAGGGGTCTCCCATGGTCCTGATGAATGGCAACACCGGTTTTTAATGCAACAGATGGTGCTGACTGCTGTTTTGTTTTTCTGGGCAATACTGTTTCATTTTATTTGGGGAGCAGTGCTGCTAGGGTTTGGGGTTCGGGAATTCCCGTGAAAAGTTTGCCGGGAATTCCCGGGAAAATAATATATTTTTCCCGGGAAAACAGGAAATTTTAAAAATATTAAATTTTAAAAATTGTTTTTGTTTCGAATAGTATTTAATTTAAGTAGTAAAACCTAAAAATTTGGTAAAATGTTTAAAAGAAATATGAAAAAAAGCTTTGTTTCTTACAAATAATCGCTCTTACTATCTAAATTTTTCAAATGTATAATTTAGGTAAAGTCGACTTTAGTTCAAATATTGGGTGGCAGTATACCTTGACTTGGTTTATTTTTGGAGCATTCTGATTGGTTAATTTATTTTCAACCAATCAAAATATTTGAAAATATAAATATTTTTGTAAGGTTTTCATACACAAAATGAACAAAACCATTTGATTAAAAATAAAGTCGACTTTAAATTTAAAATACTCCTTTATATTAAGGGTCAATAATTTTATAAGAACCGTTTTCATTAATAAATGTGAAGAGAAAAGACTAATGGTTAACGGTGGTATCTAAATTTGGTTATCCGACTTCTAAATTTGGTTCACAAAAAAAAAAAAAAATTGATGGTCATGCAACTTCTCTTGAAGAAAACAACAAGAATAACATTTCAGCTAAAATTAGCAAAGTACCCGAAGAAAAAAGTGTAAGCTGAATAGGTATTAAAGGTTTTATGGTAGGGCAAACATTTCCTGAAATGGTATCCAAATTATGTGCAGTCAATCCACACCATAACTAGATCTTCGTTTATTCGAGAAAGTTTTTATAGTAAAAACCTGGCATTGCAAAAAAATGAAACCGATGTAAAGAACATTATATTAAATTACTACAAGCATGTAAAAAATATCATGATAAAAGAAATATCGAGAAATATTTCTAACAATAGGAGATTTACTATAATCTTAGATGAATGGACAAGAATATCACAAAAGAGATATTTGAACATATGAATAAACGGAAATAATTCATTTTATAAACTGGGGTTGGTTTATATATCAGGAAGATGTAATGTTGATGAAATAAGAAGAATTGTAGAAATAAGACTAGAAGAGTTTTATTTGTCTTTGGAAAATAACATTGTGGCCGCCATATCTAATGGGCCAAGTGTGATGAAACGGTTTGTTTCCGACAGTCCAGTAGTAGGTGCCTGCTAGAATCATGCAATTCATTTGGCAGTGCTGCGAGTAATTTATGTGAAATCAAATGTTCAACATTCTGATGTTTTTTACTTTGAATTCTCACTACACAGACTGCATTTGTACTGAAATAGTGTTTTTTTTTAACAAAAATTACTTATATAGGTGGTTTTTATTTAACAATATTGTTTAAAAATATTTCCCGGGATTCCCGGGAATCCCGGGAATCAAATTTTTTCATTCCCGTTTCCCGGGAAATAAAAAAGTCCGGGAAATCCCAAACCCTAAGTGCTGCACAAAAACTTTTAGCTTATACCCATTTTAAGTGTTTAAATCCCCAATGTTATACCCAATTCATTTCAATTTAAACAAAAAATCAGAAAAAGGAGCTAAGTTATCGCTCTTAAGTTCAGAAAGTTATTAAGAAATATGTGAGCAAATTAAATAAAATTGAATATCTTACGAAGAAATATTTACGTTTTCACTCGAACTTTAAAGGCCTCAAATCTTTGTTAAAATTGTGAAACTAAAACAATTTTATTAATGAAAGACAAATCACAATTAAGCTGAAATGTCACCATTTCAAAATAAAAGTCGTATATTAAATTTTCTGGAGAAAAAATTCTACACAATTTTCACACGAACTTCATAATTGTGAAGTCTTTTTTTCTAAAATTTGTAAATCTAGTAAGGTGTAAGTTCTAGGGCTCGTAAACTCTTTTGAACATTAAGTTTGCATAAGTCGAGTTTACACGATTCAGAAGGTACATAAGAGGTTATATGAAAACCCCTGGTACTTTTTGAGCCTACACAAAATTTATTTTTTTCTGAGTCCTTTGCATGTAACAATTTCAGTATTGGAAAATAGAAAATTTTTTTATTAACTAATGAACTTGGTTGTTTTTCGTTATTTCAAGATTTATAAATATTTGGAGAACATTTCTTTAATAATTCAAATATTTCGTAGAAATTTTGAAATTCTTTAACAGACCTAATTTGATCGACTTTAATTTGAAATAATACGCATATAATTTATACGAAAATTCTTCTTATTTTGGGCCTAAAACTAAATCTTTTAAAATTTACAAATTTTGTAATTTGTCCCCAAAACGAAGTCGAAATCCCTAATTTGGGCCCAAATCCCCTTTGCTAACAACTCTGTAAAACCTCATTTGACATAAAAAAAATCCTCCCTTGAGAAAATTTCCCAAAATAAAATCCTCCTTTGACAAAATTTCCCACATGCTAGCTACATCTGCAGTTTGTTTAAAAATTTATCCATGTTGCATCTCTATATTATATGTCTCTGTTTTCACGTTTAATTCAAAGACAATATTTACATGTATATTTTTTTCATTATTTTTAAAAATAAAATTTCTTAAAAACCTTATTGACCTATGGAAAAGCTTGGAGTTCTATGTGTATTTGCAAAATATCTAACTTACATATATTTTTATATTTTAAAGTGCGTTATTTCTGCAAAAATAATCGTTTTTAGTGCATATTTTTTATGTTTTTAATTCATATTTTTCTTTTTTAGCCGAATTTTTTAGGCGCATATTTTCAATTTTTAAGTGCATGAAATTCCCTGCCCTAATGAAATTCCCTTGCAAATAATCATGAGAAGACGCTTGAACAACGCTACCAAATTATAGAGATTTACTTTGAATATCAATCATCAATTTGCGCAACTTATAGACGCAAAATTGTATTCAGCGATGAGGCTCATTTTTGTTTTAACGGGTGTGTTAATGAACAAGATTGCCACATATGGAGTAAGATCAATACACAACAGACCCTACAGGCTCTATTATATCCAGAAAAATGCACCGTTTGGTGAAGTTTACACGCTGGTGGCATCATTCGACATTATTTCTTCAAAAATGAAGCCGGAGGCCGCGTTTCGGTAAATGGAGATCGTTACCGCACCATGATCTATGATTTTTTGTTTGAAAATATGGATGATATTGATCCGGGCGAGATGTGGTGCTACGTGCCATACGGCGACCGCAAACATCGACCTGTCAATCGGCCTCCAAAGTCGTGCGATTTGACACACCTCGATTATTTCCAGTGGGGCCACGTGAAGTCACTTGTTTACGCTGATAAATCCTAAACAGAAACGAAGATTGCTCATGTTATTCGTGACAAGGCCAGCAATGCTCGAAAAAGTGGCCCAAAATTGGAGGTCCAGAATTCGCTTCGTCACAGCCATATGTCCGAAATCATTTTCAAATGTTAGTGCCATGTATTGATCTTTGAAATAAATAAAATTTTAGCATTAAAATTAAATGTTTTGTGTTATTTCTTGCAACTCAAAGTGCACCCTTTATTCCTTAAGTCACACATTTTCAAACAAAATTTTTAACTTAAGAATTATTTATGACAAAATTCGTTCTTAATTCTGACTAAAAAGCTATACCATACATTCACTTCGTATTTGTAATGGATTAAAGTGTAAAATTTTACCAAATTTTTTACATTTAGTTTGGAATTAGTACTGATTTAAACTTTTATGCATTTATGGCTTCTACAAAAGAACATCGAAGTGGAGTGGTAACTTTCTCTATATACAATTATTATTTATATTATAAGTCGAATAAACAACTTATGTATTATTAGTGCAACAATGTTATTACAAGTTTAAATTTGCCTACAATATTATCAATCTAGATTAACTACTATTTTAATGACACCCCTTTCGATAATAAACCTTCAGCGATAAATTGGCTATAAATCATACACATTGCATTTGCAATGCAAAAACCAATTTAATTAACTTAATTTATGAGAATAAACCCAAAATATTGTTGATACTTGTTATATGTACTTTGCCTAAAACTTCCCCCTCCCAAAAATATCTCTGTAATACAACTTGGCTCCAGCAGACTCATAAATAAAAAAAATAATATTGTACACAGTATAACAAACCGATTTCCAAAGCATAGTTTGCACCTGTCAGTCGATTATTGCATGACAACTAGCTTGCAAATCATGACATGAGTTCAATTTGTGACAATTATTATGGCAACATTTCAAAGAACAACAAAACAACTTAAATTGTATTAGCACATAGATTTTGAAAAAAAAAAAAATTAAAAACAACTGCAATAAAATACTACTACTACAATAAATAATACAATTTTAAAATCAGTGATTTTTATCTAAATTTGCTTTGTGAATTTTATGCTTTTTGTAACAATTGCATTTAAAAGCTTTAAATGACATTTAAAGTTTTATTATTTAGCGAATTTTACATTTTTATTACCATATTTTTTGAAGTTCTAACTCTAGTTAATACACTAGGCACAAAAGTGATAATGAATTTCTATTTAATTTGAAAGACATTTCGTTTGCAGTTAAATATAAGAAACTAGCTTAAAAGCTCTTTACTCTGTTAACGGTAGTTTTAAATATCGGAATATATTTAGAAGAAAATTGTATTCTTTTTCAATTATGGTTTAATATTAGGTTTTTTTAATTTTTTTTAAAGGGTTTGCATAGGGCTTTAGATGGTGGTTCTACATAAAAATTTACGAATTTCCTGTCTTAGTGGAGGCCAACGTAGAACCTTTAACAAATTGAAAATGTTTCCTCTTTCTACTTGATTCCCATTCTATTCCATTTCATTCCAATTGTCAGTAACTCTCTATTTCATTTCCATTGTGTAGTGTTTCCATGTCAATCGTTCGTCGTTCCATTCCATTTCTTTCCAGTCGTCTAGTGTTTCAATTGCACTCATTCGCCGTTTCATGCAATTACGTTTCCCAATTGTGATGCTCTAACTCCACTCGTTCCCCGTTCCGTTATATTTCGCTTCACGTTCCAATACATTGTCCAGTGTTTTAATATCAATCGTACTCTGTTACATTACATTAGTTTCCACCTCTATGGCGCTTTAATCCCACTTTTCCCCATTTCATTTCCCAATTCCATTTTGCACCCGTTTCCCAAACTTAGTGGTTTTTTATGATGGACTAACACACAGGTATTAGAACAGTGTCGCCCAAACACTTGTTAGAACGACGAAGATTAATCGGCTTTTTACACGTACACAACCCGAACGACAACGGTGCAATAGTTACCAATACATTCTCTTTTTTTGTAACATAACTAACACATTCTCATTTCTCTTTGTGGGCACCACTGTATTAGAATTACGAAAATATGTAGGTTATAGGTGGGAGGAAAGAGCGAGACTTCAAATTAATCATATTTAATTAATTTTTATTGGCCTTTCAAGAACTATACTCTGAAAATACAGTTATGTATGTATATGTGACTATTTTTTGTATATTTATTAGAGTTCGTCACAAAAATTTGATTTTCGGATGTAATCACTTTTTTAAAGTTTTTACATAGAAAAAAAGAATGGCGTTTTTTTTTTCTTTTTTATTTCAACTCCCTCCACTGGCGCAAGTCGGCCAAAAACGCTAATTTTAAGACCCTTTTCCTACATAGCAAAAACAGCTGCATTTATAGGAAATCTGATTTTACCAGTCGATTCTACAACAAAATTTAATACACAAAACTTTTTTTTTTGCATTTTCAAAATACACAAATAGCCATTAGAGTGGTTCGAAAATCCGCTTTTTTCAAAAACTTCTAAAAAGTAATTTTTTTATTACACCCAATGAAAATGTATTTCCGGCGGAGTACATGGGTATAAAAATTTTGGATATACCGCGAACCGTTAAAAAGTTATAAGCTAATCAAATTTGGATTTCTTTTTTTTTAATTCTATGAAAAAGTATTTGAGCTAATTAAAATGCAGCTTTCAATACTCGCTGCCGCATTATAAATTTATGTTTTAGTAATGACAAAATAATTTGTAAGTTTTGTAATGTTTATTACAAAGATTTTTTTTACAAAACATATTTGATTACTAAATAACTTTTTAACGGGTCGCAGTATATCAAAAATTTTTGTACCAATATTCTCAGCAGGGAACACATTTTCATTGTGTGTAATAAAAAAGTAACTTTTTTGAAATTTTTGAAAAAACTGGATTTTTGGACCACTCTAATGACTATCTGCTGTATTCAGAGAACACAAAAAAAATGTTTTTGATATTAATTTTTGCTGTCGAATCAAATGTTAAAGTTAGATTTCCCAGAAATGCAGCCGTTTTTGCTCTGCAGAAAATGGGTCTCCAAATCAGCGTGTTCGGCCGACTTGCGCCAGTGGAAGGAGTTGAAATAAAAAACAAAAAAACGCCATTCTTTTTTTCTATGCAAAAACTTTAAAAAAAAGTGATGATATCGGAAAATCAAAGAAATTTTTTTTTTTTTGACAACCCTAATATTTATAGAAGTTTCAAAAATGAATCCGAAAAAGGGGGAAATTTATCAAAAATGAAATTTAAAAAGTCATGCTCTAAAATAACACATTTTGTGATGTGTCTTCTGAGGGAGAATATTTTCTCTAAAAATGCTCATAAATATGAGTAATTTTAAGCCTTGCTTTTTTAATTTTCATTTATAAAATTTTTAAAGAATTTATTTTTGAAATTTTCTTTATACACAGAAAAAACAGTAGGCACCAACAATGAAATTTTTAAAGGCAATCACATTTTGTTTTAAATTGAAATTTTATTCCCAACAATTTTTTTGTTTGAAATATTTGTAACTAGTTTGTAAATTGTTATCTTTCATATAAAAATTGTTTAAAAATAAAAATTCAAAGTTACAAAAAATAAAAGAATTTTTTTTTATATTTACAAATTTCTTTGTTGGTGCCTTTTTAAAAAGTTTTTTTTTATAAATTTGGTATGAGAAAGGTGTTTAAAAATTTAACTAGAATTTTGTAAATTCATTCTGTGTACGTTTTCTTTCAGTTATACGAAAAATATCGGTAAAATAATGAAAAAATGCGCGGTGAATTTTATTGCAAGTGTTTATTTATTAAGATATCCAGTAAACAACTAACACATTATAGCGGATACAGAAATTTGCAAGGTAATTCAAGAAAACTTTTCCTTTCTTCCTAGGAGCTTAACAATCCAGAATTCTGTAAAGTGCATCAAGAAGGTGTGTGTGTGTGTGTGTGTGTTTCTGTTCTTTTTTGTTCATTATTAGTATTATTTTTGTTATTGTTTTTATCGCATTCCTGTTTTGTATTTTTAGCTTCAAAGAACATGCACAGTAGGAATAGCAACAGAAAATTCTCAAAAATTACTCAGAAAGGGATCATAAAAGACTCTTAAATATGTGTCTTAAATGACTCCAAAAATACTTCGAAAACGAGGGAAATTTTCCCTTCCAATGCTCACAATTGTGAATCTTTTATGAGTGATAAAAGAATGCTCAGAAAAAGGCTTCACCTCACACAGAGAAAAAGTATACCATTTTCCAACTGAAATTCGGGTACATCTACTAAAATAGGTTCACGGAGGAAAAAGACGTTTTTGTATATGTTTGGAGGTAATCAATGTATGTTTACAAACTACCATATATGTATTTGCAGTGTGCTTCCAATTATATTGTTTTTATAGTTACTATACATATATTTCCCGGTAATAATTATATTTGTGGATACAATTAACATATATTTGGAAAAACGGCGAATTTCAATTCTTGATACATATAAAGTTGTATGTAGCCATTATAACTTTTGTAGTTGGTAATAATCGTTTAGTTTAGCAAGACTGCATCTAGTCAGAAAATTTAGTGATATTTTTCCTTTATTTATTAATTTTATTGTGAAAGATGTGAAAAATAAAATAAATTAGTATAAATAAAACATAAAATTGTGTTAAAAAGAAACAAAAAATATTTAATTGTGTATATTAAAGTATTAACTTATTATAAGAGTTTTTAATTAATATTTGTTAATAAAAATAAATAAAAAATAAATGAAGAAATTGTAGTTATTGTTTTTCAATGAAAGATTTGTATTAGATGTAAAATTCAATGTGATTTAAAATATATTTAGTTATTAAATAATCGCCAAGCAGTAGATGTATTAATTTTACTTTTTATGTTTTTCCATTAAAATATAGAGAAATTTGGAGAGAAGAATAAATATGCCTATTGTTTGGCATATATTAATAATTGCTTTATAACTAAATATATTATTTATATATAGTATTTGCATGGAAACATAATTTGTTTATTACAAACATATTATATGTTTGCTGCCAAACATAACATATTTGCATGCAAATATATATTGTTTCTAGTAAAAACACGGTGAATATGTTTAACAATTTCTCCAAATATATATATATTACCAGCAAAAATATGTTTGGGACAGGCCGTTTTTTTCAGCGTGTTGGTACAACTGAATATTGGTTATCACAACAAAATTCGGTTTATAATTCGGAATTTTAGTTGCAGTACCCAAAATAGCTATGGTTTCACCAACCGAATTTATTGTTTGTAGCAACTAAAATAGGCTTAGCAATTCGGTTGGCAATTTTTTTTCGTGTGTGCTGCAAAGAAAAACACTATCTTATTTTTATGATTTCGAAAGGTCTCAAGACCCTTTATTTTTGGACTAGGAATGTTCATTTGTTATCTTTAACCGTCTACATTTATATTCTAGCACGCTTTAAATTTTGGTTGCCTATATTACCACTAGAGGGCGCTACAAGACAAAATAAATGGAAAAATTTCTTAATGAAGCATGGGGCTCTATATACTTACCTTAAAATAAGAAAGAAGAAATCAATTTTTTTTTGGAAAACGTTAACCCGTGGCGAAAGTTGGACGAAAATGGCCTATTTTGGGAAAAAGTGTATTATTATTAAAAATTTAGAAAAAAATTATTTTTTTATTTCATTTATTCATTTAATATAGTTAAAATGCTTCAGATATGGAATTTTGACTTCATCGAAAATCATTAACCCACTTTATCCTGGAATCTAAAATGACCCACGAATTTGAGAAAAATTTTTTTTAAATTTATTTTAAAGATTTTTTAAAATGCCTAATTTGGAGATGTCGATTGCTATTTGTACCACATAATAGTTGATATTAAAGAAAAAAAAATAGATTGGAAAAATGATAATTCGAGTTTGTGTTTGGAGCGACTCCTTTCCAGGACATTTTACAACAATTGCTCATTTTGTCAAAAATTTAACAAAATTTTAATGTTTTCATCAAAGTTTACAGAATTTTCGGAAAAGTAACACTTTAATTTGTTTAAAAAGTCGTTAACCCTTAGCGGCCTGCAGTCAGAAAAGACCTATGAAACTTAATATTAATTATGACTACGAGATTGTAAGGCCTTTAAATTTGACAAAAAAAAATCTCAACTGGATAAAAATAGTTATTTTATGTAACATGATTCATGTAGGGTTAATTTTTGCACATTCGGCCAAAAACGACCTGCTAGGAAATTTACAGAATAAAACTTTTCATAATTTTCGAAAAATATCACTTTAAATGAATCTAAGAGATACCCTAATATCTGCATTACCAATAATGATATATCATTACCTTTTGTATTATTTTATAACATAAAATTATGACTTCCTAATAACGGCCTATTGTAGTCATTGCTTTTAAATATAAAATAGTTACTTACTCGCAATAGTTTAAGTAAGTACTTTTTACAAAGTTAAATTTTATACATTTTTATTTATTATATTTATTTATTTATTTAAATTTTGGAAGGCCCCAACACAGTAAGGTTATATAGGCCCTTTATTATTAGGAATTACAATTTTTGTTATATCTACGTATGTTTTAGACACTAAAATTAAATAGGTTTATTTCATTTAAGAATTTTTTAACATATTCAAATTCATGATCTTTTGTAAGGATTTCAAGATTATTTATTTTATATTTTAATCTTTTTTCATGTATTAAATTACAATCATTAAATATGTGAGCTACACTAATTGTTTCACCACAGTTGCAAAGTAGAGGCTGTGTCTTTTCAATAAGATGTTTATGCGAGAACAAACAGTGACCAATTTTAAGTCTGTTAAGTTTGATAAAATCAGTTTTGGGTATAGTAGGAGCTTTAAATTTGTGGACAATATTTTTTTGAATTTCATATAGCTTGGTGTCATTATCATTTGTCCACAGGTTGTCCCAGAGATCAAATATATTATTTAATATATGTAAATATGTTTTGTATTAAAATTTTTATGACGGGTTCTAAAATTACACACTAGCAAAAACTTTAATTTCTCTGAATGTATTTCCTGAAGCGAATAGTATTTGTGTAACTCCTTATTTTAAGAATCAAGTAAGCAGTCGGATAACCACTTATAATTCAACTTTTCATAACCATTTGTGTAACCACTTATTAATCAAAATCTTATAAGTACTTACTTTTAATTTTTTAGTAAGCGAGCGGGTAAGAGTGACTACACTGAGAGAATCATCCTTCATGATATTAATGATGTAATTTGATAGAATTTTTCGTAGAACCAATGAAGATTTTCATTATGTGTATAATACTTAATTAATATTATGAAATTTTTCATAACTTTTCTTTCATAAGATTTCATAATTTCATTAAAAAATTCAATGAATTTCATAAATTAGATTTCTATAAATTTATTGAAAATGTTCCTTATATATATGAAATTGTTCATTAGTATTTACTTTTTTTTATTTTTTTTATAAAATATCTTCATTTCCTGAGAGAATAATATTTTAAAATTTTTATTTTTTTTTTTAAATAAATTTTTTATTATTAATTTAGCACTATGAAATTTTTTTTAAAATTATATTAGTTTTTTCTAAACTTTTTCTTTACGAAACTTTTTAATATAATGAATTCTTTCTTTAGATATATTTTGTACATCAGTGAAATATGCTACGATTTTATTACGCCTTTTGCATTTGCTAGGTGCTTTTTATTTACCCACTCCAGGTTAGCAACGACAACAGCCAACTATAATAAATAATAGTAAATGAAATTGCTTCATAGATTTTATAAAGCTTTTCATTGGCTGAATGATTTGTTCATTGGACCAGTGGCCTATTAATTTTATGAAGAATTTCATTAATTTTATGAACTTTTCATAAACATTGACTTTAGTGAAACCTGTTTCATAGAATCTATGAAAAGTTTAAATGGGCGAGTTCCAATGACAATTTTCATTGAAACTATGAAGAAATTCATTACTGAAGTGATGGTAATTCTCTCAGTGTACTTATAAAAACGACCACGCCAAACAAAAATAATGAGTTTAGACGCCAAAATATAATAAATTAGTTTTATAAAAGTTAACGCTTTTCTGGAATTTTCCAAAAGTTAAAATTTTCAGTTAAACACTACTCATCTGCCATTGATGATACTCGTATATGCCGAATAATAACATATCTGCAAACTGAAAAGTGAATATATAGGAGAACTTTAATGACCTATATTTTGGCTTCTCTCCTAATTGTAATGAAGGCATATTTTATTAGCACAGTGTATAATTGTTGTTGCATGTTGGTTGTTGTTGTTGTATATGTAAAACTAAGAACAATAATTTCGTAAGATTTTGTAACTAATTGCTTTAGATACGATTGTTTGTTGTAATATACTAAAATATGGGCGTGTGTTTTTTATTTCTTCGTAGTTTAACTTTAAGCCGTGTTTTCATACAGTATTTAACTTTTGCTTGTATTTTTGCACAATAAATATAATGCGATTTTAATGATTAACTTGTATTTGTTTTTAATTTTTATTAACGGTATTTTTATTAACATTTTGTATATTGTTTACACTTGTCTCTTTGGCACACCTGAATATTTGCTAAAACGTAAAGAAAATTTTGTAATAATTGATTAGATTACATAAATAGTTATGTATATGTTCCCGATTAAAAATAATTGATGTGAGGCATTATATAGTCATATGTAATCTAACATGTGTCTTTATACAATTTTATCCGAGTTGCTTTGATTAAAATTTTACTCTTGGTTATGTGAGTGAAATTGGTCTTTAACCTTAACCACGAATAAAATTGGGATAGTCTTAAATTGAGCCTTCTTTTACATAAGTTAGCCGAGCTATGAATTGTTTGGTCGATTAAATTCTTCAATTTCAATTTGTAGTACTAAAAAAATTTCCAACAGTTTTTTTAAAATTAATTTTTCAATGATTCACCATTGCACAATTTATTTGAAAAATTGATGACAAGTAAAGTTAGTTAGCTTTTAAAATATTAACTGACTATTGGTTAAATATTAATGAAAAAATTTGCTGTTGTTTTCTATTTAATTTATTAAGATTTTCTTTTAATAGTTAAGTTAAACTTAACCCCACAGTATGAGACCCATCGTAAATATGTCGATTGATCGATACCCAGTGTAGAAACGGTAATGACATATCATTATTTTTTGGACTACCAGTAATGACACCCACTTACCTTCTGTATTATTTTAAAACATATAATAATGAGTTATTGATAATGACTTATTTTTATCATTATTTCAAATAGAAAATAATTTTTTAGATTTTTTTGAAAATTTTTTGAAATCTATTTTTAGACTCATTATTTTTTAAACACTGGTAAGGATATATGTAACCACATATTTTTTGATTTTTTGTATGTTGGCGAGTAAGCTTACTTGTGTGCAGCAGGTCAATTGTGTTTTTATCTATTAAATATTACATGTCGATATAGCTCAGATGGTAGAGCTGTTGACTGGCAATCTGTAGACCCAGGTTCGATTCCCGCACCAGCAAATTTTATTAAAAAAAAAAAAAAAAAATAAAAAATATTTTTTTCTATATAATTTATTTTTTAGAAAATCTATTTTTAGACTCATTATTTTTGTCAGTACTGGTAAGCACATAGGTACCGATATATTTTTTGATTTTTCGTATGCTGGTGTGTAACGACAACTCATTATTTTTCGCGCCATCGCCATATAAAGGTAATAAGAAATGTAATAACAAAAGTAACTACCCAGTCAGAAAAATACAAACGGGAAAGCGGTGGCAAAGCACTTTAACAGGTGGTACAAGTACTGGCAAAAAGTGCTTTCCCACACTCAAAATAGTTTGTAGTTTAAATTAACTGAAAATGTAATTTAAAATAAATGAAAAATCACTTGAATACCGGTCTACTGACTTTTCATTTAAATCAAAAGAACTTTTCATTTATTTTTAAATGTTAATAAATGAACTACAAAATCCTTAAAAAATAATGATTTTTCATTTATTTCGTTTTTTTAAATTTCAAAAAATTAACTACAAAATCCGTAAGAATAAATGATATTTAGTTTATTTCATTTTTTTAACTGACCTAAAAATAGAAAAGGAATTCTTTTTTTAACAAAACATTTTAAATGAAAATATTAACTGTAACAGAAAATCCGTATTTCTATGTAATTTATTTTTTAAATAAATAACAAAAATAGTTAAAAAATATATTTCTTTGTATTTTAACTGAATAATCATTTAAAAATAAATGTACGGATAACTTTTTAAATAAACTACAGTCAGTTACTGTAATAACATTTTCAGTGCATTCCCAAAATGATAACATCATTAGACAAAAGGACCGGCTGTTCAAAAAGCGCCGGAAAAGCACTGGAGGAACAAAATTTTTAAACGTTGGCAAAACGCTGGCAAAACCAATAAATGGTGGTCTGGAAATATATTTTCCAAAATAAAATTAAAAAAAAAGTTCATAAGTATTTTTTTGACCCTGCCGTGATTTGAACCCAGGCCGTCAGATTGGCAGACGATTGCTCTACCCACTGAGCTAACGAGACATATAATATTTAATGGCTAAACACATAAATGAGTGATAATAGCTGGACAACTACTGGCTGTGCCAAAATGCTAGTACTGGCAAACAAATTTTAGTAACTAGTATGCCAGTGTTTGGAGGGTAAAAAGAAAGTTGGTCTTGAAGGAGCTTTCCCACAAACAAAAAAATTAATTTAATGAAACAAAAAAAATTTTAAATTAAAAAAAATCAAAAAAAAATTTTTTACTTGCAACCGGATTTGAACTCGGAACCTTCCGACTACAAACATTTTTTAACGAAGCGTCAGCATTTTTATAAAATCATTGGTCTACCAGTGAATTGATTTTTGTACGCCTGGTAGCATTGGCTAGGTAGCACTGGATAACCACTGGTTGCAAACCTTGGCATATCACTCTAAGCCAATTCTTTGCCAGTGTTTTTTTTTATAAACCACCGAAATTTTTGTAAAAAAAAAATACAGGTAAAACGCTTTTCGCAAACGCTGGCAAAGCGTCCCAAATGAGTGTTCTGCCAGTCATTTATTTTTAATACCATGGTTACCCAGTGGTATGCCAGTGCTTGATTTTTTGTACCACTGGCGATTTCTGACTGGGTAGTTACCATTACCAAGTATGTAGTTACATAACCACATATCTGGTAATGATTTTCTACACTGGGTATCGTAATTTTTAAAATTAGGGAATTGATGCCCTGTGTTCAGTTATTACTACTAACTTTTATGTTAATTTTTTATTTTAGTTCCGCAAATTTATTATCCCATTCGGCAACATACTCGCATAGAAAATGCAATAGTTGAAAATTGGTGCCAAATTAAAAAAAGTACATATTGTAATAAAAAACCGGTTAACCAGACAAAACCCGAAACCGGTCAGTTTTTTAAAATAAAAAAGGACGTTTCGGTTTTGAATACTCTAGGTTTAAAGCATTATAATTTCCTTAAATATCACAGTATAATGGCTTCATAAATATATAATATTTGCTGAATATAATCCTATTAAAATTAAAGCTACTTCATGAAACCTTAGATTCCAAATGATTTTTTAGAGAAATATCCACTTAAGATAAGAAAATCTTTAAAACAGACCCTAAACAAAAATTTAAATAAATTAATTGCCGCCATTTAGACATTATTAATGACAGCTCATCATATTAATTAAAACATTCATAGCCACCTTAATTATTAAAAATCAAACACACATACTAAGTTTTGAAAATTCAAAATAAAGGCAACTGCGAGTATAAAAAACAAAGCCGCTGACAAACAACGGTCAACTAAAAAAAATAATGATAAAGTATTTTTTCCAAAATAAAAAAATTGATTTGGTCAACGCCATCAACTAAAAAAATTTGTGTGATCTTAGTGATTGTCTTGCATATACCCAGACATAAATTGCCAGTGGTACAAAAGAATCAAGCGCTTGCTTAACACTGGTTAACCGTGGTGTTAAAATAAGTGACTAGAAGAATACACATTTTTTACGCTTTGCCATCGTTTAGAAAAAGGGTTTTGCTAGTATTTGCTTTACAAAAAATTCAGTGGTTTACAAAAATACCACTGGGGAAAAATTGGTTTCGAGTGCTAAGCCAACGTTTGAAAAAAGTGGTTATCCAGTACTATCTGATCAGAAATTGCCAACCGCACAAAAGTAATGCACTTTTAAAGCAATGATTTTATAAAAGTGAGGACTCATTGTTTAAAAAAGGTTTTTACACAGAAGGTTTCGAGTTCAAATCTGGCTACAGGCAAAAATTTTTTTGATTTTGTTACTGTAATAAAAAAAAATTTGTTTCAAAAAATTGTTTTAATTTTTTTTGTTTGTGGAAAAGCTCCTTTTGGACTAACTTTTGTGTTTTCCCAGCGTTAGCATGTTAGTACCAACAAGCTTTTTTCCAATGCTAACATTTTTGCTCAACTAGTAGTTATGCAGCTGTTATCATTTATGTATGATTTTGGCTCCTAGTATTATATGTCTCGTTAGTTCTGTTAGAGCTGTCGTCCCTGGCTTCAAATCACTTCAGGACCAAAAAAATACATATTAACTTTTTTTTTATTTTATTTTGGAAAACCTATTTCGAGACAACCTATTTAGGTATTGATTTTGCCAGCGGTTTTGCAATGTTGTAAATTTTGTTTTCCCAGTGCTTTTCCAGCACTTTTTGAACAACTTGTCCGTTTGAATTATGGTGTTATTATTCGTCAATGAGAAAGCACTTTTTGTCAGTATATTTTCCACCTGATAAAGTGCCTTGCCATCGTTTTGCCGTTTGTATTTTTCTGACTGGGTAGTCACAAATATATAAAAAAAATTTAAATAATAACCCCTCACTAATGAATAACAGCTAAAAAATTAGGGACATTCACGTTGTGTAATGCTAATAAAAGTGTAAATGGTGTTGATGTATTTATTATGTTTCTCTCGTTTAAATGTATTGCGAATGTACATATCGCACCCTAAATACAAAAAAAACTTGATTGCCAAGAAAAAATGGCTGTTTTATAACTATCTGCTGAACGAGCTGGTCACTAACCGCTCAGTCTGAGCCCTGTTATAGTGCTTTTATATTTGGAGAGCGTAAAAAATATTTACTACTTTTGATCAAATAGTGATAAGGAAATCGATGAGCAAAAAAAAATTTATAATTTCAAAATGTGTTATAGAAATATATTTTAGTCCAAGTTTCATAAAAATCTACATTAAGAATAAGGAATGGCGTTTGAAAAATTTCATTTTAGAGCATCGGTTCATTAAATTCAATGGCAATTTTAAGCAATAAATAGATACTTATTAGTGCTTTGACACCTACTGGTTTTTGTTCGTCTACGCGGTAGATATCTAAGCATTGAAGGACATCTATTGCTCGAAATAGCAGGCATTAATAGTCCCAATTTTAACGTCGACTTGAAGATCCTTTAAGCTAATTTATTTCTTCCAAAATATAATTCTTTAAGGTCGATTCACCATGCTGGAGTACTCCAACATTTAGATTGTTATTCATCTTACAAATTGATAAAACTTAAACATTTTTCAAAATTTGTATTTTATACTTTTAAATCATTTATTTATTGGGTGGTATGAATAAAACAAATCTTTACTATTTGTTAAATTCTTAACTTAAGTTACTTCGGTAAGGTATATAAAATAACTTATTTTAAAATAACCAGAAAATAAAAATATAGAATACTGGATCACATATTTTTTTCGAATCATGGAACGTTAAAGGCGTTAAATTTAACGTATATTTTTTAAACTATAGAAGTAATAGAACTAAATCCATTAGGTGTATGTTATAAATGCGACTGAACATATTTTTTTTTTTAAATTTCTTTAAAAAGTGAAGCCTTACGCGCTCTAATGCCGTTTTTTACTTTCTTAATTGGTAAACTGTATAATTCTTAGTGAACTTAAGGTTATTCAAATAAAGGTAGAATTAGTTTGTACGTAACGTTCCGTGACGAACCAGCTGATTTGTTTTATGAAAAAGAATTTTAGTTCGTTAGTTTTTCTGTAACGTAAAAATAATTTTTACACCATACAAATTTAGAAATAATATTTTTTTTAATTCTCTTTTTCTTTTGACGATGTTTTTTATGTAAGTTGGCTAGCCGATCAGCTTTTGGCTCACAGCCAGCTTTAAGCCGCCGCACAGTGGGGCCAAATGCATGAAAAGTGGCGATTAATTCATAGAAGTCGTAATTTAAAAAAAAAATATTTTTTATTAATGGATATTTATAAATACATAAAAAACCAACATTTAAAAAAAAAACAGAGTGAAAAAACACATTTTTTAACCCTTTATGGGCCATTTTGTGTTCTGTAAAAAATCCTCTTTTTTCACATTTTTTGCTGTAACTTTAGAACGGTGCGCTATAAATTATTCAATTAAATTGCAAATTAAAGCATACTAAATGTACTTTAAGAAAAATAAGTAATATTTTTAAAAATAATAAGGAATAAATATTTTATATGTATTTCTATTAGAAAATTTTTAAATTAAAATCATACCTTTTTTCTCAAAATTTTGCTCAAAAATGAAACATTTGAAAATCTAATTGTTTTTTTATTGATAAATAACCATAAACACACTATTTAAAAAAAATTTAATTAAATTCGGTTATTCTATTTTTTTTTTTTCTTTTTGAAAACAACAATATTTTATTATAATCATTATTACCTTCAATGTTAGTATTTACTTCACATTCAATTTCATAATCATAAATTAATTCGTTACAATAATCTTAATCTTCATCTCCATCTTCATCTCCATCTTCATCTCCATCTTCATCTCCATCTTCATCTCCATCTTCATCTCCATCTTCATCATTGCTATTTTGATTGCTGGGAAGTACAAGCAACTCCAATGCAGATTTTGGCATTAGCTCTTTTTTCTTTTTAGAACTATTGTTCATGCTTGTTATAAACGGATCTGAACTTAAGAGAAATCTATTAAAGATATCTTCCATTGTTTTTTCCCGACTGCATTTACGGGCAAAATTCTCCCTATAACTTTTAAAATCTTTATTTCTGGCTTCCTGAGACTCTTCGGTTAGCTGACCAATTGGCAATGGCGATAATGATATAATTTCAGGCCCATGAATAAAATAGAGTAGGAGGCATATAGTACCATGGATATTTTTTCACAAATAGCCTGGCAGTGTTATTAGCCAAGTTTGTAAATTTTTCAATGTTGACCTCAATACCACTAGAAACTACAATTAATATTGTGTGCATATTTTTGATCAACTCTAAATCAATATTAGTAATTTCAGCAGATACTTCTGCATTCTTAAAAAAACGTCTTGCAGTATTCCCGTCATTAGAGTTACCAAAACCAGGTTTTGGTTGATCAATGATCAATCCCGTTCTCTTTTTAAATTCGCGTTGAATACGACTTTTAGTTTCAGCAATAATTTTTTTTTCTTCGTCACTTCTTGCCTGCCATTTTGAATTGGAAGTTTATATGCCAAGTGAATAAGACATTCAAAAAATCTTATCCAGCCATGTAGGACAGACAAACCGAACTCCATGAAGTCTACGTTGGAATCTCTAGAAATCATTTGTTCAATATTGTTGAACTCCTTGCTGGTAGCGCCACATATGTAGCACTTTTGTGTGGACTTTGTGTCTGTAATCGCGTTACACACTTTACCGTCAATCATAACGAGAATTAGTTTGTGGTTCACTTTTATCTTTCTTTCTCCAACTGATATTACTGTATCGATAAGAGCATTTTTTTCTGTCTCCACTCTTTCTCTTTCTGTTTTAATACTGTTGACCGTTTCTTTCATAAATTCAATTTTTAATGGCCTGCAAAACCTAGTTGAAGACGGTCGAGGATTATGCCAAATGATTTTGTTTTTACAAACTAATTTTAATGGTACAATTGACGTAATAAATACAGAAGAATCAGATGCATTACTGTCATGAAAGGCTTGTTTGTAAGAACTATGCCCTGAACTTCCGTCAAAGCCCCACTTAGTGTATAAAGTAATTTTTTCGATTTCTTCGTTGTCTAACGAATTTAAATCTGCATTTTTAACCGACAAAAGGCGTTCAGTGGTATGATCCAATATTCCTTGTAGGCTAACTTGCGCTGATGTTTCAGAAATTTTCATTTGTTCTCCCTTTGGGTAACATTTTTTCTTAGCTCTTTGGACCAATTTATATGATGGAAATTTCTCAGGTGCAACCTTTCTAATAACATTATATTGGTGGCGACTTAGCTTCGCTTCTACCAAAACGGACAGAGCTTCATCCGGAGTTAACTGCTGTGGTGGTACCTGTTCTATACTTTTTCGGTATTTTTTGGCTTTTGTTGGAGATGATATTATTTCCTTTAACAATTTTCGACTCATCTATTTTTCCAGCAGCTCTCAAGCTCATTTGTGTGGCGTAAGCCAAAACAGGCAAAGAAATTTGATCTCTTATGTCTTTACATTTCTTAACTTTTGTTTTTTCTTTGCACTCTTCAAATGAGAGATCATTGCGACCTCTTTTTTGTTGTGGTTCTGGTGGTTGACTGAATGAGATTGAGGCATCCAGCCAATTCTTATTATTTTTTACAAAAATTTCATTCTTTCTATGACATTTTTGCCACCGAATCTCATAGCTAGAGCAAAAATTATGAAACCTTGTCATAAAATCTACCATATCCGAAGGGTCGACACGTTTTATTACTTCCCATCTCAAAAGTTTAAATTTATCCTGAAGTGATTTAGGTTCTGCACTCCTCATAAAATTATGCAACTCATGACGAGGAATGAAAATTGTTTTGGGACATGTTCCTAAAATTAATAAGATTTCTATTCGTTTAAAATTTGCAAAAAGTAATTCCTTTAACCCTGTACCGAATAATTTACACTTTCACAACACTTTAAATATGTAACATCACATCACAAAACATTGACAGCTAAAACAATAAATAAACGTGTCAGTACCGAATCAATAATACCCTACGGATGGATAGAAATTCTTAAAAATGTATTATCATTATATTAGTAGATTGATATCACCAGCTTAAAACAAAATTAAAACTTTACTCGTATGATGCATGTATATGACCAACAGTTATTATGTAGGACTCAAATAAATGACAATAATAAATAGGGATGGGAGCGTGACCTCCTTCAATTTTTCAAAATAGTGCACTTGTGCCATATACAATTTTCTAATAATTTAAAATTAACAAATGTTTAAGTAAAATTCATTGAAATATCATAAACACATGTAAAATAATTTAATTAGTTTTATTCATAGTAAATAAACCCAACATACGCAATCACGTGAGCATGCGTGAATTAAAGTTACTCACGCCCCCATCTCTAATTAACAACACATTTTTTTAGCTACAATAACAACTACTATAACGAAAATAATGACAAAACAAAGTAAAAACAACTTGATGTTTTGTTTTGTTTTTTTTTTTTTCATATTTGTGGATTTTTAGCATCTTGAGTTATTTCACAAAAACAAGCATAACTCAAAAATCGCAAAAAATCGCAAAAAAATATTTTGGGGTTTATTAGTTGAGATCTGATATTATAACACTATATAGACGATTTTACGCAAGCTCACGAACAAAGTTGTTGAAACTCCATATATAAATCAAAAATAGCCCATTTTTGGGCTAATTTTATTTTATTAACATTTAATATTTTTAAAACATTTATTTAAACAAAAAAACATGTACTATATAGTAAACTACCTGAAGTTGACGGTTCCATTATAAAAATTTAACTTTTAGAAGTATTAATAGAAAAAATTATCAATTGAAATATCAAAATTTTCACTTTTTTTCAATATGCACAAAAAAAATAACAATTATTCAACTTTAAGTGCTCACTTCAACTAAAGCAAACAACTTAAAAGTATAATTTTTGCAATTAGTGATGCAGAATTTTATCCACTTTCACCCGGTACCAAACACGATCATGAATTTTAAAGTTCATATTTTGAATTAATCGCCACTTTTCATTCATTTGGCCCCAATGTGCGCCGCTGCAATTTTTTCACTCACCCAACGCAGCCGATTAGTCTGGTCGGCGCAGATCTCTGCTAAGATTTCTCTTAAAAAGAAGTAAACATACAACATTAAACAGCTGATACCTAATTACGGAAAAGACTAACTACACAACAGAGCCATCCGGCACGGACGTTACAGAAACGTTACGAAACGCAGAGACTAATGGAGCCTTAAGTCGTACGTATACGTCATTGAAAAAATCGCTGTAAGTCAGCTACAAAGTTAATGACACATTTTTGCGATTAACATTTGTGTGTGCTTTTTCAATTTGAATTTAATTTATTTAATTTTTTGGTTCAACGCGTAATCAATATAAGACGTGTGAAAAAATCTCACTTATGCAAACCGCGAAAGTTTCGTATTACTCAACTGTAATTTAGTCACTGAAAACATAAATTATTTTGTTTAATTTTGTAATTTGTTAGAAATTTTCACCTTATAAATATTCAAAAATGTCGAATTATTCGACACGAAAAACCCGGTTTCTGGAATAATTGGAAAACCGCCCTTTTTCAAAAGCCGGTTTAGAAAACCCGGAAATATAGAAAAAACCGGTTTATCGAATAACTCGTAAACCGGTTTTGACAACTCTATACTTTATCGATTGCATAGATCTCTGTCTTACTTTCCTAGTACCTATTACAAATTTGGCTGTGAATAGACTTATTGTATATTTTTTTTCTAAATAACAATAATATTAAAATAAAAGTTACCATATCCAATAATTTATGAAACATAAATAAAAAAACAAAAATACAAATCATTTTGTTTGTTGACAGTTGCTTATGTTTCTTTTTCCAGTCTCCACTTCTACACTCATACACCATTACAATTCATTATAAGATGATGTTTACAAGTTGGGGTTTAAAGTAGACAACATGAGCGCGGGGGTTTGACTGGCGTAGTAGTTGTTAATACTGTTGTTGTGGTTATAGTTACCCATCAAATAGTGATGCCACGTTTATAATAATTATTCATAGACGGGATAGTTTTGAAATTTGAAATGCATTTAGTCTTGTTTTATGGCTTGTTATTTGTATTTTTAGTGATTTGTGTGAGAATCACCTATACAATATTAATTATTTTTTTTCATTAATTCCATGAAGTTTCGATGAAAGGCTTCACTAAATTTATGCAATTTTTCCTAAAATTTTATACGAAATATCTTTTTTATTTATTAAATATTTATTTCGTGCCCACATTGAAGAAGTTTCATTTAAAACCAGTACAGTAGACGCTCGCAAATTAGAGCTTTCAGTAATTCGAACGTCCAGAAATTAGAATCAATGTTTGCAATACATTAAACGCTCTGAAATTCGAATTTAAAATTCTAATTTCTGAGCGTTTTTTTTTTTGGTTATTTGAATACACAGGAAATCCCCAATTTATTTTTATTCTGTTTGAATAAAGTAAAACTAAAAAGGGGAATCACCAAATTATATATGTTTTTCCCTATTTGTTTTTTTTTTTTGTCGCATTTATGTACATTTTTGGCCAGTTTATTTGTGAAATTTGATACGCGTGTACATATTATTTGGCAGTCTCTATTAAATAGTGAAAATGTATCATTTAGAATGTTAAATAAACGTAAAAAAAAACACTTTATCATTGGAAACTAAAGTCAAAATATTAGAAAAGATTGACAAAGTCGTTCAAGGGAACCGGTTAGCCCTAGATTTTAATGTGACAACATCTTCAATCAGCTACATCAAATCACATAGAACAGCAATATTGAATGCTGTTTCAAACACATATCAGGAGGCAAACAATAAATCTTTGCACAGCGCTGAATATCCAAAAATGGAAAGTCGTCTGTATGAGTGGTTTTTAAATCAACGAGAAAAAAAGTGGACATTGACTGGGCCAATATTAAAAGAGAAAGCTAAACAAATATTTAGAGAGGAATATCCCGATAAAGATGAAAATGCATTCCGGGCAAGTGATGGATGGTTTACCAAATTTAAGAAGCGACACGGTATCCGTTTTTTAAAAATTTGTGGCGAGATTCTTTCCAGTGATGTTGCTTCAGTCACTCCTTTTATTCATCGATATCGTGCAAAGATCGCTGAGATGGGTTTAATGGAGTCACAAATATATAATGTCGACGAAACCGGATTATTTTTTCGTTGCCTACCAGACAGAACTTATGTCTCTGCTTTTGAAAAAAACGCCCCTGGACATAAAATTCAAAAAGACAGAATTTCAGTCCTACTTGGTGCAAACTCTGATGGATCACACAAATTAGTTCCATTGGTAATTGGAAAAGCAAAAAAACCCAGGTGTTTTAAAAATTTCAATAATCCTCTGCATTACAACTTTTCAAAAAATGCTTGGATGACTTCTCGGATTTTTCACGAATGGTTTCACGGAATATTTATTAAAGAGGTAAACAAAAATATTGATTTCAGGTTCAGTACATAATTTTAAAATTTTTTTCAATTCACAGGTGATCCGCTTTTTTCAGGAAAATAATTTGCCTCCGAAAGCCATTTTGCTTATAGATAATTGCTCCGCTCATACACCCATTGAGAAACTTAAAGTGACGATGGAAACATAGTTGTATTATTCTTTCCACCAAATGTGACAGCAGCTTTACAACCAATGGATCAAAACCCTATTAAGTTAACAAAGCTCAATTACAGAAGTATGTTTCTTTCTCAGTTAATTGCTGAAGGTGGTGAACTGAAGAATCATTTGAAATCCCATTCGACCCGCAATGCTATATTATTACTGAAACAAGCTTGGGATGCGGTACCACAAAGTGTTATGAAGAAATCTTGGTCAAAGTTGTCCAATTGGGACTCTAACCAATACGACAGCGACGATGACGTGCCAATGCACAATTGTTGCAAATAGATCAGGACTGCAACGAAGTTATTCAGATAACTCAAGCTCTTTTAAAATAAATAGCTCCCAACGATGGCATCGGTATAGAAGACATCGACAGATGGAATGAAGATATGTTTGATGACGGATCTGTTTATGTTCTCAGTGGCGATGGTGAGTCTTCAGATAGCAGCGAAGACGACGTTGTTGCAGTATCATCGGTTGTCTCTAATACTACAGCCATTGAAAGCGTAAATAATTTAATAAAATGGTGCAATAACAGTGAATTGTTTTCAACTAAGCACATAAGTAATCTTTTGGCTCTCCGTAATGATATTTCGGATTTAAAGAAACCAAAAAAACAAACAAATATAACTGATTATATGTCAAACAAAGATTAGTTGTTAACTTGGCCATTGTTTAATTTTAATTGTTTAATTTTTTTTAAATACAGTTTTTTAGTTTTTAATTAAAAAAAATACATGTGATGTAATTGGACTGCATTGCTATGTTTTGTTGCCATTCGTTTTTTTTTTTATATTCATATTTTTAATTTAAAAAAATACATTTGATGTATTGGACTGAATTGTTGTGTTTTGTTTTCTTGTTTTTATCAAATAAAATTGAATTAAAAAATATTAAAAAGAGTTTTATTTAAGTTTTTGGAAGTAAATTTACTCAATTTTTTTTTTCGAAAAAAAACGTCCAGAAGTTAGAATAATTCAGAAATTAGAATTGCCTCAAAAACAAAGCGGTTCTAATTTGCGAGCGTCTACTGTATCATGAAAATCATTAAATTTTGAAAATATTTCATTCGCTTTTCGAGGAAAACTTCATGAGTTTACTGAAAATTTTTCTTAAAAACTCGTCAAGGAAAATTCTTTTAATGTAGTAAAGTATCAGAATTTTGAGAAAAATATATTTCAAATTTCAGAATAATTATCAAAATTTTGGTTTCACTTGTAACAATTTATTTTTGTTATGTTATATATTTGATATCGACTTCCATTGGCAAACATATTATGGGTATATGGGTCAAACCATTAATAAATTGCTATGTCTAGAAAAAGGATTTGAGCTTATGAGTATTATGTAAGACCAACTTGATAGCAAAATATTCTAGAAATATCAAAATTTTTGATATCAAATGGTGCGTACATGAAATACCTGGGTTTTAAAAGATTTTCAGACTTTTGCGAAAAAGGTTTCTACAAGATATATAAAACATATGGGGTTTTAAGGGGTCCTTAGGGTTTCACAAGACAGAGTTCTGTTCCTAAACATTCGATTTCATTTTATGCCAGCTATTTAGTAAAATGTTTTTGTGCAATTTTGGGTAATTTTCGAGCAACACCTGTTTTAGTGTTGGCAACACTGCCATCAAATGAATTAAAACGCCATGTTTTATTGATGATGACGACAACAGCATAAAGGTAGTGTAGACATCGATGAATAGCTTGCATTAATGTTAAACTTCGCATTTTTTTGGTTTTATTTTTTTGTATTTTGATTAAAATCATCATCAGAAGACATTAACACTGTATGCTGCTGCCGCCGATATCAACTTAACTGATATTTAACAGAGCAGATATTTGAAGGAACTTTTTGTTTAATTCAATAGCGATACCATATTTTTTTTACCGACATCGATTGAAGGTATTAACAAATCTAGATCTCAATTAAAAAACATTTTAACGACAAACGATAGTGGAATAACACTAAGAAAAGAAAAAAAAATTCCTCCAATCTGCATTATTTTTATCCACAAATGGTCTCCAGACTTACCATGTAGCGATTTAGACATGAACAAATTTTTATTTGTTTTTAGCGATTTTAAAATAAGGTTAACAATACGAAATGCTTTGTGAAAAGGTTAAGTAATGAAATTTGAAAATAACACACGAAGCAACAACAGCAAATACAATTTTCATGTTGATTTGTGTGTAATTTTCAAATTGCATTACACATTTTATAGCATTTGTAGACACTAGGTAACGTAGAAAAAAACTTGACTTATTTGTTATATCGTGGTAGGTATAGCATAATCCTATTCACTTTAAAATTTCAGTGTTGGCAACTTTATTTTAAAATGACTTAAAACAAAGAAAAATTTGTTCATGTCCAAGGCACTGCCATGGTAAGTCTGGGGGCCATTTGTAGACAAAAATAATGCATGATTTGAGGAAATTTTAAAGGATTTCCAAAAATGTACAGTTTGTGTAGATCCAGTCAGTACTCGCTAAATGTTACTATGTAATTTGATAAAAGGTCGATATCGCTAAATTTTCATTAAAAGCCACGCTCACTTAAAACAAGTGAAAAGAAAAAGAAACAGATGCTACGCTAAAATTCCGAACAATTTTTTGGACCATCTCCGCGCTTTTTGGGGTGAATTTAGCCACTATTTTGATATTTAAAAATAAAGGCAACCAGAATAAACTTAGAAAGACTTGAATTGTCCCTATTATATTTTCCATCACTGTATAAGAAAGGACGAATATACCTGGATAAATATATTAAATTTTGTATATAGTGTTCCTTAAATCTACAGTAAAGCTCTAATTTCATTAGATTTTAGATTTCCTTTTAAAATTAAATTTTTTTATTTATTATTATTACTATTGTTATTATATTAATTAAAAGATTTGAAATTTAAATTCAAACTATATAATTCCAAATGAAAATAATGTATTTTTGTTAAAATTGTAAAAAAAAAATAATTAATATAGATTTCTTTGTAATATTCTCTCTAACAACAATTGATTCTTTGAAAGTCTGCAATTAGGTTTAAACATATGGCCAACTACCGCTGCTGTATAATTTTTCTTTAAATATTTTTATTTTGGAAATGAAATTTATGCAAATTAAATTGGAGTTGTTAGAGCATAACGAATTGAAAAGTAATTTTGATTAAAGAAAATTTAAAATAACTGACAATGAATTGAAGATTATTTATGATGATTAATTGTATTTAAGACGATATCCAAATTTTAATCGGTCTATACTTTTTATTGTTTACGCATAATTTGAAGTTAGATAATAAAACATATAAAAATATTTAGGCTGCACTCATAGAAATAAACCTACAAAAATAGCAGAAAAAGTTCCCAGTGTAGAAATTCATTACCAGATATGTGGTTATGTAATTACATACTTGGTAATGGTAACTAGTTACTATTGTTATTACATTTCTTATTACCTTTATATGACGATGTCGCGAAAAATAATGAGTTATGGTTACAGAACAGCATACGAAAATTTAAAAATATATCGTTACCTACGTGCTTACCAGTACTGACAAAAATAGTGAGTCTAAAAATAGATTTTCAAAAATATAAATTATATAAAACAAATATTTTTTATTTTATTTTTTTAAATAAAATTTGCTGGTGCGGGAATCGAACCTAGGTCTACAGATTGCCAGTCAACAGCTCTACCATCTGAGCTATATCGACATGTAATATTTAATAGATAAAAACACAATTGACCTGCTGCACACAAGTAAGCTTACTCGCCAACATACAAAAAATCAAAAAATATGTGGTTACATATATGCTTACCAGTGTTTAAAAAATATTGAGTTTAAAAATAGATTTAAAAAAATTAAAAAAAAAAATCTAGAAAATTATTTTCTATTTGAAATAATGATAAAATAAGTCATTATCAGTAACTTATTATTATATGTTTTAAAATAATGCGGAAGGTAAGTGGGTGTCATTACTGGTAGTCCTAAAAATAATGATGTGATTACCGTTTCTACACTGGGTTACTAGAAATTAGTTACAAATAACCTTGTAGAAAAAACTGCTGAAATTAGCAGTTCCTTTTTTGCCAAATACTGTAAGATATAGCAAAAATAAAACTGTTAAATTTAGAGGATTTTGGTTTTATTTGTGTCGACTTTTAGTTAATTCAAAACGACAAAAAATATTCTGAAATCTGCTAAATATTAGTAGACTAAAATTAGCATAAACAAACAGTTATATCTACAAAATTTTTGTTATTTTTTAAGTTAAACTTAGTGGAATGCAAATAGTCTTCTCTACTGCTAAAATCAATAGAAATATTTGATAAAAAAATATTAAACTGCTGATTTCGGAATGCTTGATTTTTAACTGCATTAAAAAATTCTAACTTTTAGTCTTTATGATTTTAGAGTCTACTAATTGGCAAAAATTTTTGCGGATTTTGTTAGGTAGAGTTAAATTTAACTTAAATCTTCATATTTTATAGTTTTATTTTTGCTGTTCCTATCTTACTAAAATTTATGAAAAATAATTTGCTAATTAGAGTTGTCAAGTATTCGACCTATTTGAAACCCCAGTTTTCTAATAATTCAAAAAACCGCGTTTTTATAAAGCCGGTTTTCGGTTTTTTTTTAAATTTAAAACCGGTTCCATGTTTTTATTAATAGTGATTTTGTATTGTGTGGAAAATTTCTTTATAAAACATACAAAAAATTGCTAAAAGTCTTGAAATTTACTATTTTGTTCCTTTCTTGAAAGCAAATCCGCAGCGTAAATTATTCCATTATTACGAATCCACCTTAAAACAAAAAGTTATGCTTTCTAAAGTCACAGAAAGATATTGAAAAGCCCAATATTTTTTTCGTAATTTTTGCGAAAAAAGCTATTAACATCCATAAAAAAATTACTTCACTTTCTCTGGCATTGTTGCAAAATTGCGGTGGTTTTCTCGCAACACTTTTATAGACAGGTCCATTTTAAAATGTCACAAAAAGAACTTTGGTTTTATGGAGATCGTAGCTTACCAATAAATATGAAAACTTTTAAAATTTTTATTACAATTTCAGGTTTCCAAATTATAAAATAATTTATCACAGCTGGAGACAAATAAGACAGAACTCTTTTATTTATTGAGGAAAATTAAAAAATCGATCTTTTTAGATCTTAAATCTTTCCTACCCGAGTAAAAAAGTTTTGGTATAATCATATATTATTTTATGTAATTGCATTTAGTAACTTATAGTTACATATGGCAGGATATGCTTTTAAATTCAAGCAGATATACTTTTATATAGTCATATGTTAGATATTTTTTCCTCAAAGGTTTTAATATGGAGGCATATGTGATTTTATATTATTACATACTGGCCTACATATAATTGCATGTGCTATACATACCCTACGGGAAATTTTAACAAACTGTCACCGAACTGGCCCCTTTATATGGAATAGACTGGTCACTTTTACATGGCGTTGTCATAGGAGGGGGAAATTGACCCCTTGTGACATGTCACAAGATAAATCCCAGGACAGGTCCCTGAACTTTGTTTTTTATGAGAGTTCAGTAACCTGTCCTAGGATTTGTCTTGTGACATGTCACAAGGGGTCAATTTTCACCTCCTATGACAACGCCATGTAAAAGTGACCAGTCTATTTCAAATAAAGGGGCCAGTTCGGTGACAGTTTGTTAAAATTTCCCGTAGGGTAAGTACATAAAGTAATATATTACAGATATAATTACATATACGTTTATATATAATTTAGTATGACACTATACATAATAATATAAAACTATATGTGGAGCCATATAAGAAATATTTCATAATTTGTGTTAGATATGATTATATATTGACGAATAAAAACCCATATATAACTTAATACGGTTCCATATCTACAATATTTCATGATTTCTTTAAAATATAACAATATAACGTTCTTTATAAAATCATCTATAATTATACATATATCATCCCACATAAGCAATTATTTCAAAGTGATTTTATATAAAAATATATAAGGTCCATATAAAACCGTATTATATTATATGTGGTTCTATGTTAAAATTGATTTTGAACTAAATTTAGATTTAGTAATTACTAGGGATTGGCGCGTGACTAGAAATGTTCGTGAGTCACGAACATCTCTGTGAATAACACGCGATCGTGAGTAGTAATTACTATACTCAAGTGATTCGTGCGTGAGAGTGAATAAGAATATATAACCCGTGCATGATTCGTGTGAGTTTATTTTTTGCATCATATATTTTTAGTAATTTTTACTATTTTGTAATATTTTACTATTTTTTTTTACTATTTTTCTTATATCTTGGTTGTACATATAACATGATCGTATTAACTTTAAAATTTCAGTCTTGTCAACTTTAATTTAAAATTACTAAAAATAAAGAAAATTTTGTTCATGTTTAATGCACTGTCATGGTAAATCTGGATAAAAGTAATGGAAGATTTATCGAAATTAGAGGATCTTCAGCAGACCTTTGGTTTAATCATTATATTTGGAAATTAATTACACATGCAATTACACAATTACATGAAATTGTAATTGAAAAAAAATCAATTACAATTACATATTATTTGTAATTGTAATTAAAAAAAAAACAATTACAAGTAATTTGTAATTTAAAATTTGCAATTATACATTACATATAATTGTAATTGAAAAAATTTCAATTACAATTACATTTTTTTCGGAAAAGAAATAATGACAAAAAGCACAAGTGAGGGGTCAGCCCAACATGACGTATTCTTTTTATACTTATCCACGCCTATCCAACCTATCCCAGTCAGTTTTTTCTACAAAATTTTAACAAAAAACACTTTAATTCTAAATGTAATTGAAATTTGTAATTGAAATCACTTTCAATTACAATTACTTATAATTGAAAATTTTCAATTACAGTTACATGAAATGTAATTGTGTTTTTTTTTTTAATTTCAATTACATTTACTTGCAATTGTAATTGAAATCCCCCAGGTCTGATCTCCATATATTGCATATCTTTTTTATTTAAAAAAATAATTTTTGCATATTGTTAGATATGGTCCTATATAATATGATAAAAAGTATAAGGTCAATATTTAGATATAATTGTATCAAACTATGTCCACTTTTATAACATTTTATATAATTTTATACAAAAAGATATAATTTGATGTAATTGGATGAGGACAAAATTCGGATACAATTGTATCGAATTGCATAAAATTGTATCAAATTGTACCAAATTGTATACAATTCTATACAATTCGATACAATAAGATACAATAAGATGTTCTCATTTTTCGGATATAATTATATCTAATTATATAAAAGATTATATATAATTAAATATAACTTCATATGGCTCCTTATCATTTTTTTTTACTTGGGTATTAAACTTTTTGTCAAAAAATATGACTTCTTTCAGGCAGAGGGAAAATATGGAATCCAGAAAAAAAGACTTGAAAGAATTCTAACATTCTTATTTCGAAAACTGATTACCGAAACCACAACAAACAATTCAAACAAACAGATCCCCACGATGACGACCTTCAGCATTAAAAAATGACACGAATCATAGATACATCCAAACTGGCCCAAGTATGCAAGGAATTCGTCAACTCCAACCTGCTACTCCTAGGACTGTGTGAAACAAGATGGCCAGAAGCAGCAGAATTCAATACCTCCGAAACACTCACCCTTTTAAACTCCGGCAAGCCACCGGACCAACTTGGCCCAGATAACACCGGACGCGAAAGAATAATGGGACTGCATGCCATAGGTAATATGACTCCAAACGGAGAGTTTTTCACCGAAATCTGCAACAATTACAACCTTGTTGTAGGTGGCTCTATATTTCCCTACAAAACCTATCACAAAGTGACGTGGGTATCGCCTGACAAAACTACCGGGAACCAAATTGACCATATTGCCGTAAGTAGATCATGCCGCAGAATTCTTCTTGACGTACGATGCAAGAGCGGAGCGGACTGTTTCTCAGACCACCACTTGGTAGTTGGCAGTCTCCAATTAAAAGTTGCAGCTATTTGGAAGCCAGTATCCACTGAACGGAAGTATGATCTGGAAAAACTAAAAAACAGCGAAATACTTCAAAATTATGTTGAAGAGCTAAAATGAGTTCTAGCGATACAACTTGCACACCCAGAGGTAGAGTGTCAAAACACGAAAAACAATTTTATAGATACTGCCAGGGAACACATTGGTTTCGCGATGCCTAAGAGAGCCCGTTGGCTATCTGGCGCCACATGGAAGTTAATCCTGGAAAGAAAGGAAATAAAGGCAAAAATAAATTCCGCTAGAACCTGCGGTGAGAAGAGGAAACTGGGAGAGGCCTACTCACGACACGACAAGCAAGTAAAGCGGAGTGCTAGAAACGATAAAAGAATATGGTACTTGCTAGTGCACAGATCCAAAGATCTATACGGGATAACCAAAAAGCTCAACAGAAAAAAATTCTCGAATACCAAACCACTTAAAAATAGTGACAGCGTACTGACAACATCCAAGAACGAGCAAATGGAAATATGGAGACAGCCTTATTCCAGCATGCTTTCTAATACCCCAACAAACCTGGA
The DNA here is from genome assembly GCA_949987735.1 of Leucophora obtusa. Taxonomy (NCBI): domain Eukaryota; kingdom Metazoa; phylum Arthropoda; class Insecta; order Diptera; family Anthomyiidae; genus Leucophora; species Leucophora obtusa. Next base: position 52,425,499 of record OX465298.1, on the reverse strand, counting down.
AAATATCGATAACTTATCGAATTTCAAAGGCTAACCAGTCTTTTGGTATGCTCGCCCTATACGGAAATCTTCAGCTATTTCGAAATACACTAAAATTAGGATCTTCAATTCTTGGATCAAGTCGGTGCTTTTATACGCCTGTTAATCTTGGAACACGTCACTATACGACATAAACGCGATCCAATAATTAATTAGCCGATTCCTACGAAGGATCTTAAAGATATTTTGGCCAAACATCATAACCAACACGCAAACAGATCTGTCCAATCCATATCGAAATCCTTAGCCGCAAATGGCGTTGGATTGGTCACACGCTGCGAAGACCTCAAAGTGTTATTGCTACACTCACTGTTTTGAGGCCAGCGGTATTTTTTGCTAATTTTAGCAACACATGTCTGCTGATCTGTAGTACAATAAAATTAGTAGAAAAAATTAGTAGCCGCTACTATATTTTAGTAAAATTTATGTAAAATGCAATTCAAAATCGATTTGCTAAAATCAGTTAAAAAATTTACTAAATATTTAATTTTAGTACAATGAAATTAGTATAAATAATTAGTTGCTGCTACTAAATTTCAGTAAATTGCTATAAACTGTAATTTAAAATCAATCTGCTGAAATTAGCAAAAAATTGTACTCAAAAATAAAAAAAACTGTAAAATCTAAAAAAAAAATTTTTCTTTCGATTGTAACAAGCGTATAATTACTTCATCGTACTTGAAATTTGTAGTCAAAATTGCAAACGGTTCTCCAGTTATTGCCGTTTTATGCATTGGAGATGCAACAAAATTTTCTGGGTGTTATTTCTAAACTAAGAATATATCAATAGTAACAAATATAAACTAAACAAGAATTGTAAAAAATCAAAAAAAAAATATTTTTAAATTAGTATATTTTTCTGCTAAATTTAGCACTCGGTTTTGAAAAATTAGTAAAATGTTTTGCTGAAATCAGCAGCGAAAATTAGTAAAAAAATCCGTAATTTGTAACAAGAGAATAGCAAAAATGATTACTAAAAATAAAAATTGTACTAATAATCAGTATAAAAATAGTATAGTGCGATTGGAAACTGTTTACAAATTTTTTTCTGAGTGTAGAGCTGCTACTGTTTGGAACCCTCAGCGCAACACTTAGCGTCGTCAACTCGAAAACGAAGTCAACATAAGCGGTCTAAGCTGCAGACAAATAAAACATCTCTCATCAAACCGAATGGAGAGAGTTCGTTATGGTCTTTTGTTCCTAATGGAACCATAGGACATAATATACTGGAGTGAACGAACACTAAATATTTTGTATAGTTACACAGTACAACACTAAAAATGCATCGGGCATGCGACATATGAATTCTGAGAGATTTTCGGATGAATATTCAAAAATTCAGTTTTTTTGTTAAAATTTCTTATTTATTCATACACACAAAATAATACGTTGTTACATTTAATAAACCTAAATTTAAGTAAGAAATTTATAAAACTACAGTTTTATCTGTAATTATACTGAGTCGTAGAATTTATCCAAATTTATCCAAATTTGTTGAAAAAAAGTTTGCTTTGCACTCGTTCAAAAAGTACTGAAAAAATGTAGATGTGGGAGTACTCCTGTCGTAAATGCCAAAGATATAACGAAAAATGTGTAATGTCGACCCCTACGTTCGGTAAAAAAAAAGTTTTTTTGAAATGGCCTTGAAAAAATACTTCATATTGGAGGGTGTACCGCACACTTTTTTTTTTGCCTGTAAGGTGGTACGGTCTAATGTACAAACTATGCGGTATATTATCAAAAATGTCTTCAAAGTATTCGCAAGACCTAGGAAGAGTTTGAGGACAAAACTAACCAAATATCTCCATAGTTTACTGTGGATCAAAAAAATGTCCCCGGAGATTGCGATATCTAGTCTAAATTTGAAACAGTAGCCGTGTTTTTGCTCATACCTATCAACGTTAAGCATTTAAGTCAAATATACGTTTAACCGAAGATAATGTTAATAATATTCGCGGTATAATAAAGCAAGCAAAACTTTTTAGCAAGTAACGCGAAGAAGTTACTTTAGATGTCAAAATGTATAAACGTTGGGTTTTCAACGCTGATAATTATCCGCGTTGAAAGTTAACGAGCATAGAAAAAGTAATGTGTTAGTTTTTGTCTCAAGCACGTTTTTGTGTACTTTGAGTTTATTCTGAGTTAAAGGATATAATTAAGTCGAAAACACAGCTAGTGTCAAGAATATACTATTGTTTGACATGCATTATTTTATGCTGTAAAGTAATAGAGCAGGTGAAGAACATATTAATTAATATTTCGATATAATTCACAAGGTAGGGAGGTATCATTGTTGATAGAACAAAAAATAATAAAACTCCATTTTCCTTTTAAACACTGGGTTTGTGTGATTTAGCTAAAATGTAAATATAATTTCCCTGACACATATAAAATAAATTTCTTAAATACCCTCTTTAAAAAAATCATAATTGTATATAATAAAAGAAAAGAAAATATTACCAACAACCAGGGCATCTTCAACATGAAAACGTGTTAAAATTCACGCGCGGACAGCCAACGGTGGCAGCAGGCAACAGGTTAATTTTTGCTTAAAGGTTACAACATGGTCGATTATATTTTAAACAATTTATACAAAATAAACTAAACGAGAGAGCTGAGGCAGCACCACTAACACCAATATGGACAAAAGAAAAACACCATCTAATACCAACAATGCACATAGTGGTAGTAAAAATATAGGGTTATTCAATAAGACCGCAGATTTTCTTTTATAAATAAAACATATCAAAATTGGTCAAAATTATATATTTTTTTTATTTCATCATCTTTATTAGGTTATGGCATTTACGTATGAAGCACAATATCCGTTAAATGTCCACCGCGACTTCTCTGGCAACACAAGATGCGCGTATCGAAATTTTCCATGACTTTTTGGCATAGTTCGGGCTATATATCATTTATAACGTGTATGATTTCGTCCTTCAACTCTGGAATCGTCTCCGGCTTATTAACATAGACCATACTCTTCACATAACCCCAGAGAAAGAAGTCCAATGGTGTCAAATCCTATGATCTAGACGGCCATTTGACCTCGTTATTTCTTGAAATAATGCGTCCTGGGTACTTCGTTCACAATAGGGTCATTGTTTCATGCCCAGTATGGCAAGTGGCACCGTCCTGTTGAAACCACATGTGTTCGAAGTCCATGCCATTTAATTCAGGTCATAAAAAGTTTCTTTTCATGTCACGATAAAAAAAATCCCGCTATGCTCCAAATCAAAGCTTTGAAGAAATAATTCTTTTTTGAATGAATTCACTACCAATCGAATTCAATTTTCTCTAGAATTGAATGAATTCCTTTTCTTAAGTAATTCACTGAATTCGTTCAATTGAACGCGCTCATCAAACAATAAATTCAAAGAATTAATTCCATTGCAATAGTTCTCTTTATTAAATCAAATGAATTAATTCACTGGTGAACGCGTTCTATTTTATAAATCGAACGGAAAAAAAAGTGAATTAATTCCTTACTGAATTAATTCACCACAGAATTCGTTCAATTTCATTTTCGTTCAGTGAATTAAAAAAAATAAAATTACGTTCAGTGAATTAAAAAAAAAATAAAATTACGTTCAGTGAATTAAAAAAAATTAAATTACGTTCAGCGCATTAAAAAAGAAAAAAATACGTTCACTGAATTGAAAAATAAATACGTTCATTTAATCGAAGAACAAAAATTACGTTCGCTGAATACAAAGCCTGTTTTCTGCCATTTAGTAGAAGAAAACATTGTGTTGTAAAAACGTATAAATGAAATACGTCATAGTCAAGCATCTACATTTTACTGGGAAGCATAAGTTTTCAAAATTAATAGTTATATTTTTTCCAAATTCATCTATATCTGTAAAGTTTTTATTTTTAATAGTAAAAGGATTTATTTTTAATCATGTACCTTGATAAAGTGCATCGGATATCTCTAACACTTAGTTTTTACTAGCGAACGCTGTAAAATTGCTTAGTTGCAAATTTTATTTGTAAATAAATATTTTCTTCTACTGAACGGCAGAAAACAGGCTTTAATTCACTGAACGTAATTTTATTTTTTTTTAATTCACTGAACGTAATTTTAATTTTTTTAATTCACTGAACGTAATTTTATTTTTTTTTAATTCACTGAACGAAAATGAAATTGAACGAATTCGGTGGTGAATTAATTCAGTAAGGAATTAATTCACTTTTTTCCGTTCGATTTATAAAATTGAACGCGTTCACCGGTGAATTAATTCATTTGATTTAATAAAAAGAACTATAGCAATTGAATTAATTCGTAATGAAATAAATCGAACGAAAACAAATATGAATTAATTCCATTCAATATATGGTGCTTTGTGAATTAATTCATCGAATTTTTAATTCAGAATTGAAAAATTGAATTAAGGAATTAATTCTTCAAAGCTCTGCTCCAAATGCACTTCTTGCACAATGACCATTTTTATAAAATATTTGGATAACTTTTACGCGTTCTTCAACTGAATATCGGTCCATGACTTAATTTGCCAAAAAACTGTGGTACCAATTGTCGCAAAAAAAAATTTAAAAACCTCCACAAATCACAAATACTTGCTTTCAAATATCTGCACTTCTATTGAACAACCCTATATAAAAAAAATTATTGAAAATGTAGAGAAAAAATTATATGCAACAAATGGCTGGAAGTGGAAACCCATACAATCGTATAAGTGGAACTAGTAAAAAATAACTCTTTAGTAGTGCAATTTACACTGAAGGTCAATAGAAAAAGATATGTATTAATTTAGAATACATTTTTCATTGCTAACCAGGAATATACTCAAGATTAACTCTTCGATTTTGATAAGATTTAGACAAGTCATTAAGAAATAGGGACTTTTTTCTTGAAGTACCCGGCAAAACTGTGCCACACTAATGACAATTCCGTTGACTTTTTTCGAATCGAATTGGTTCGGTTGCCCCAACCTCGCAAATTTGAATTGAGCCCCCAATTCGGTTGTAGCCACCGAGTTAATTCATTTATCACAACGGAATTTTCCTTGACTACCTTGTAATCATAACCCGTTACCTTTTGCACTATTTTAAAATATATTAATAGTTTAAAAGACCATTACTTTATTAACAATAGTTTTAAATATACACCCAAAATATTTCTTAGTTGATTGTAACGAATATTTCAACTATCTAATAGGTGAAATACCCCTAACTAATATATAGTTGAACTGATTTAGTTCATGATAACTAAGTTTTTTAAATATCAAAAAATTAGTATAAATCAACTATATGATAATAAAAAATAGTTAATGAACCCTACGGATTACGTTTTGTTTTATTTTTAGTAGTATTACCAATTGAATATTGACAAACTTTTTATTAAAAAAATTTAATGTCACAAAAACTTTGCACAAAGTTGAATAACACCAAAACAATTCTAAATTATTAAGAAGTTTAATTGTACACTTAAAAGCCAAATTTATTAGTTTTTCATCATTTTTTATAGCTATGCTCCATTTGTTTTAAATCCATCTTTAAAACGTATAATGGTGGGAGGATTTAAAATATGGAGAAAATTTTTCATAAAAGATTTTTCTTGCTTCTTATTCTTGACCATTTCGTTTTATTATTAAAGCTTCCAAAATTGTGTCTGTAAAACATAGACATAATAAATATTGATTTTAAATTGATTACAACTTCTAAACTTTGAAATTATTTTCATTATCGTTTATTAAAAATTGAGAAAATTATTTACGTTAAAATCGATAAATATTTAACTCTACTATTTTCTTGAGCTTAAGGTTTGGTTTTTATTTATAAAAAGTTTTTTATTTTCGATATTTCGCTACTCCAATGTGTAGCATCTTCAGGAAATAACAATTAAATGAAAAAATTATAAACAATTTTAAAGTTTGAAAAAATTTGAAAAGCATTTGTCAAATATAAATTTTATGTATACATTTATGAAAATAAATGTATGAAGAAAAAAATATTTTTTGCCTAAAATATTAAAAAAAAGAATAAACAAAAGGTTATTGATTTTTATGGTAGCGGTAACAAACATTTATTTTTACCGGCAAAACTGTTGAGTATATAGAAAAACGTTATATGAACAGATTAAAGGAATTGTACTTTTTAATTTTTTTAAAATTGTTTGAGCAAAATCGGACTAGTGGTTCTCGAGTTATGTCAAAAAAAAAATATATCTCGATTCCTAGGGGTGACCCAGCGAAACGCCGGGACACATATAACTTGTTTTTGACCGATATAACATTTCCCGTTGGTTTCATCCCATCCCGATTTTGACTGTCGCATAGTGTAATTAACAATAAAAAATGTATTAATATAATGTGTTATAAATTAATGTAATGTGTGCTATTTCTTTTGTATTAAATATCTATAATTCTGAGCTACATTTTCAATATCTGCCTTAAAGTTAATTCTATTTGTTGCTGGTGTATTAATTATCTGTAACATTTCTAATATATAACGACGTTTATAATTATGTTCTGTATTTAAAACTGATACATTTTCAAAGTCAGGATAGTGATTTAAACTTGAACAATGAGAAGATAATGCTGTCTTTTGTGAATTAATATGTCTATATTTCTGATCTGATCTATGTCCAGCTATTCTAGTTCTCAATTTATTCTTTGTTGTACCTATATATACCTTATCACTATTCTCTCCGTCATTTCCACTACATGGTATTTTATATACTATATTTGATATGTCCAATTTCTGTATCCTATCCTTTGCCTTACTGTATAATTTATTTACTGTATTGTATGATTTAAAAGCTATTCTATATCTATTAGTATCTATTATCTTTGATTTATCTAAACGTTCTGATATTCCCGGTATATAGACCATAGACTTGTAAATCTTCTGTTCAATTAAATTCCCTGTGTTACTATTCCTCCTAAATTTATATTGATTTATTAATGAAGAAATTAATCCTATCGGAAAATCATTATCTCTTAATAAATTCCTAATTATTTCCTCATTCGTTTTATGAAATTTTCTGTCACTAATAGTCAATACTTTTTCTATCAAATTCTTTGCAGTGTTAATAATGATTTTCTTACTATGTTTTGAATAAAAATTAGTAATTCTACCTGACGCTGTTGGTTTCTGATACCAATCCATTATCAAATTAGTAGCGAAATATCGAAAATAAAAAACTTTTTATAAATAAAAACCAAACCTTAAGCTCAAGAAAATAGTAGAGTTAAAAATTGAAAAAGAAGGTTAAATAAACAAAAAGAATCGATAAATATTATTAAAATCTAGGCTAGCTCCTTGACACTGTATTCCCTATTTTTAGTGTTTGAACTGCACTCATTTGCCGTTGCATTTTATATTCCTCCACTTTTTCGGTGCTTCATTTCGTTTCCGAATTAAAGTGTTTCAATTCCACTCGTTCCCCACGCCATTTTGTTTCATAGGTTTAGGCATCCAATCCCACTCATTCCTCCTCGCTTTTCATTTCGTTTCTTGTTCCACTCCATTTCGTTTCCCGTTCCATTCCACCTAGTTTCCATTGTCTAGTTTTGGACTTCCTCTCGTTCCCCATTCCAAACCCTTCCGCGTGTTTGCGTAATACGTGCTGATTTTCTTATAACACACGAACGACAACACATCGTTTACACAAGCTTGATTCGCTCCGCTACTATTAGCGTAAGCCAATAAACTAAAGGAGACGAACCAGTGACATAATCTCTTTCCCTGGAGCCTCCCGTAAAGCAAAGACTTCAGTTTTTCTGAAGCCAAAACAAACGCCGGTGCATTGTCATGATGGAACAAGATATTTTTATTATTTAAGTGAAGTCGTTTTTTCTTGATTTCTTCATCCAATATGTCCAATAATTCAACATAATAATTGGCCATTATTATTTTTCCTTTCTCCAAGCTTAGGTCGGCTCTTACACGCTTGTAACCACTCCGCAGATTGTCTATTGGACTCTGGTGTATAATAATGAATCCACATCTCGTCCATTGTTACAACTAGTTGTAAAAATTTAGTTGAATTTTGTTTAAACAGCTCCAAAGCACACTTTGAATCGTGAACACGTTTCAGTTTTTGGTCAACTGTTAAAAAATGCGGCACCCATCGCGCAAAAACCTTTTTAATATTTAAATGAGCATCTAATATATGACCAACTCGCTCTGTTGATATCTTTTTGATGTGAGCACTCTCACTTACTTTAATTTTGCCATCATCCAAAACAATCCGATGCACTTACTTACACTTCTTACTGCCTCATTTGGAAGACCAGAACGTTCACCATTTTCTGTAGTCGTACGACTACATTTAAGTTCGTAATACCACCTTTTTAACATTGAATATGATGGCAAAGATTCACCATAATCCATTATTTGGCGTGAACAGTATTTTTCCCAATTAAAAAGCAATGCTTAATCAAAATATGTAATTCTTTGAAATCCTTTTCTTTTTTAAAAAGCAGTATCATGTTTATTATGGTAAAAATTGTATCATCTTTCTTTGATTTGAAAATAATTTAAACAGTATCACACTAAAAAAAAGAACATTCAGTAACTTTTTTTCTAATTGACAAAATGTCACGAAATTTTTAAGCGATACTTGTAAGGGTTGGCCCTACTCAATAAACATAAAATATTGGTACTTTTTACGCCATCTCTATGTGAAGCCACGGACTTTTCACTCCATGTAGTAGAATTTATTGAGCGGTTCGAAGACTTACCCAGTTGCTATGTTTTTCTAAGGAAGCGACTTCTGGAAAGAGGCTGGCATTATAGTAATACCGTTTCAAGCGGGATGAAATACCCTCCGGGGAGGAGTTTGAAAGACAATTCAATCGATCAATTTTACCAAAACTATACCTAGGCCATCTTTTTTCAAATCGACACAACACTTAGTAAATTCTTTCTATTAATTCACGTGTTGCTTTCTTTGAAACGGAGGTAGGTTAGGTTAGGTTGAATGGGAGCCCGCCAGAACGGCGAGTTCACTCGGAGGCCATAGGGCCCATTGTGATTCCCTTAGTTTTCCCCACATGAAAAGAAATACCACGACCCGAGAAATCTAGAACCATCCCGATCCCCTTAAAAAGCTCGCAAGACCAGACAGAGAAACATCGCGTAGACTGTCCAGGTCGTCGAAAAACCTGCACCCCAGATATCTGAGTCGCCGTTCCTTCAGTCCCGGACATTCACAAAGCAGATGATGCACTGTCTCCTCCTCCTCCTCGTCCCCACAGCCCCTGCAGTAGTCCGCCTGAGCGTAACCCCAACGCGCAGCCATTCGGCCTATCGCGCAGTGTCCCGTTAGAACCCCTACAAGCATCCCGACCGTCCGCTTGCCAAATCCAAGAAGAATCTTTGTCCTCCCCGGATCTGGCAGTGGCCATAGGGTCCGAGATATCCTACAATTGGTCAAGGTTGTCCACCTTGCCCTCGTCTCCCTATCCGATATATCCCCTATCACACCGAATAGCTCCACCAGAGGAACCAGGACCTCCGTCTGTATAGGGTCCCCAACCGACTCGGAGCCATTCCTCGCACACTCGTCAGCCCGCTCGTTCCCCGCAATCCCAGCGTGTCCAGGGACCCACGCCAGCCTTACCGAGTGCCGACGAATACGGTCGAGGGATTCAATACAGTGCCGCACACACCCCGATCTGACAGTATCGGATTCCAGGGCTTTCAAAGCAGCAAGACTGTCCGCAAAGATGCTAATGGACGATGGATCCAAATCCCGTTCCATTATCATCCGTGCGGCCACGTCAATTGCATACACTTCCGCCTGGAACACGCTACAATCGCCCGAGAGTCGTATGGAGATTCGAAGGTCCAGTTCGCCGGAGTAAACTCCCGACCCTGTCCCCATGTCCGTCTTCGAACCGTCCGTGAACACTGAGATATCACCACTCCGAATAACGGAGTCGGCTGCCCAGTCTTCCCTGGTCGGTACAATCACCTCAAAAGTCCTCTGGAAATTCGTGACCGGTACAATAGAGTCCGTTTCACGATCCAGTAGTGCACCACCAATCCCATGCAGAATGGTACTGTGCCCCCAAGTGCGTTGCCTCAGCTCCTGCATCTCCCTGAGTCTGAGAGCTGCCTTTGCCGCCGTGCCCCTGATACAAATATCCAGTGGTGGGATGCCAAGCATCACCTCCAAACTTGCGTGGGGTGTAGAACGAGCCGCCCCCGTAATACCCAGACGAGCCAGTCGTTGCACCTTTGCGAGAGTGGAGAGATATGAACCCGTGTCCACCGCCCTCCACCACACCAGTGCCCCGTAGGTCAAGATTGGTCTGATAATCGCCGCATACATCCAGTGAATGATATACGGCTGTAGACCCCATCTCTTCCCAAAGGTCCTTCTACAGGTGTAAAAAGCACATAAGGCTTTTCTCATTCTCTCCTCGGTATTCCTCTTCCAGGAAAGTTTAGAGTCAAGAATGACACCCAGATACTTTGCCTCCCCCGAGAGTTGAAGAGTAACTCCGTCCAATCTAGGGATATCAAATCTCTCCGGTTTGTACTTCCTGGTGAAGAAAACAAGTTCGGTTTTAGATGGATTGACTCCCACACCGTTCTCCCTTGCCCACCTGGATAGCATCGTAAGCGCCGACTCCATGAGATCACTGACCGTCTGGAGAAATTTCCCCCTGATCAGTAGCACAACGTCATCGGCGTATGCCACAACCTTCGTCCCCGTTCTGCCCAATGAGTCAAGGATTCCATTGATCACAAGATTCCACAGAAGAGGAGAAATGACCCCCCCTTGTGGAGTACCCCTTGTGACCACCTTCCGCGCCCCATCACCGCCTATGTCCGAGTTTATAGCCCTATTCCTGAGCATATTGCCCGTCCACAGGGTTATCTGCGGGTCAGTGACAATACCCTCCAAGGCACTAATGATCGATGATATACTCACGTTGTTGAAAGCCCCTTCTACATCCAGGAAGGACGCCAACACATACTCACGGTCGTGAAGAGCATCCTCAATTGTGCCGACAACCTCACTCAGAGCCGTTTCCACCGACCTCCCCTTGAGGTATGCGTGTTGGGCTCTGCTGAAATTGTCTGCAGAGAGGATGCTCCTCACATGAACATCCACCAGTCTCTCCAGCGTTTTCAATAAAAACGACGAGAGACTAATCGGCCTGTAGTCCCTGGCGGTGCTGTGGTTTATCCTCCCCGCTTTCGGGATGAAGACCACCCTGACCTCTCTCCACCCAGAGGGTATATACCCCGATGCCAGGCTGCCAGTAAAAATACGCAGCAGCCATGGCATGATAATGTCCAGGGACTCCCACAAAAGTGCCGGGAAAATACCATCCGGCCCTGCTGATTTGTAGGGCTTAAAAGACCGTATCGCCCAAGCAATTTTGCGTTCGTCTACCATTGACCAGATGTGCTCACCTATCTGAATTGCAGTCGATGAGAGTGCGTCCAACGGGACCTTGGACATCACATCCTCTCTGCAACCCGGAAAGTGAGTTTCCATCAGGAGCTCAATGGTTTCCCTATTACCCTCCGTGAAAGTACCATCAGGCCTCATAAGGGATCCTGGTGCACTGGGTGCCTTAGAAAGAACTTTACGAAGCCTCGCTGCCTCCGTAGTGCCCTCCACTTCCCCACAGAACTTAGACCACGACGGAGGTAGAAAGGAAATGAAAGTTATTAGAAAATGAAGGGCTTCAAATATGGCAATACTGAAATTGCGCCAGGTGCTGAGTCTTAGAACAGTTGCTGCCCACCATCAGATGAAAAGTTTGCGAACTTTGCTGAAGCGTGTTGGTCATAGCCCTCTTAAGTTATTTTACTTCGGTGAGGTTAAGTGCTACGGGAAAACTGAAGGAGGACGCTGCCATATGTGTGAGGGAAAGAGAGCTCACATATATTATTTTTGTAAAATGATTTTTCCATCGCTAGTGGTCGAACCCGCAAACTTATGTGTAACAGTCCAAGGCGCTAACCATTATAATACAACAAATTTCTCAAAAATTGTTCGAATAATTTAAAATGTCCAAAGTTCGAATAACGAATAATTCGAATAATTTCATACGATTAATCGATTAATCGAAATTAGTAGAAAAATACAAAAATGTTTAAAAAATATAATTTTTTTATTAAAGTAAATGTGCTAAAACATCAAAATTTTTTTAAAAAGTTATGACAAATAAGTTGCTGTAGGCTTGTACCTATCCGAATGTCATTCTGGCCTAAGAAAATAATTAAGGGACGACTTTTGGAATTTCTAGAAATATTTGTTAGCTTTAACTGAATGAGAATTTTATGTTTTCAGTAGCAGCATTAATAAATATCTTAAATCCCAAAGAAAAAACAGAAACAATATAAAATTATCACAGTTTGCTTTGTCATCTTCCAAATTACTACCCTGTTGTTGTGACTTATCATATAAAGTAGTGGTATCTATTTACGTATAATAAATTTTTAATTATTTTTTACGACTTTTTAAACGTTGATATTAAATGAAAGCATTAATAATTATTGTAATTAATGATTATTAAAATTATTAGTTATAATAAATGCTCAGTGCAATAAAGCTTGTTTAGTGAGCACTCTGAATTAATAAAATAAAAGGATGGCGGTACGGAAACGTAGAGGGAAAACAATTTCTCAATGGAATTCCTCCTTACATTTACGTTTTTTATGTATTCAATGCATACGAAAGAGATACAAATTAATGTACCGGGTTTTATATTCTTCTTTTGGGTGTGGTTCTCCCCGATTTGGATAAAATTTTAATATGTGAAATAGGAGACAGAAAAGATAAAACTATTGACAAAATCTGGTCTCAATTATTACACTTTTTTATTTTTATTAGTTTCAGAAGAGTTACTGAATTTATTTTTGTTCCTTTTTTTTAATAAAATTATTAAAAACACAATAAGTGTATGTATATTATTTTACAGAAAATTTTTTCGATTAATCGATTAATTTTAAAATTTTGTTCGATTAACCAGTTAAGTAAAAAACCCGAATAATTATTTGCACGATTAATAGATTAAAATAAAAAGCCGATTAATTGAATACCCTAAATACAACACACCACAATAACCACTGAGCTCAATTGCCGAAGGAACGGGCGAAAGACTCTATCATATCTTTACAAACACTTATCCATCAACACCATGAAATACGAAAATTTGATAACACCGATCGAATCTATGAGAGCCTATAAACTGTATATACGTCGAAGGCGCCTTACTTCAATAGATATGTTAAGCTACTGGATGAATAGCAGGCAATTCTACGTGAAGCTGAAACTCATACGAAATATTTTATCGGTATATTTCCGGCACATGAGACTTACAGACAAATTACATATTGCTGGTACTTTAAGATGAAAGGACACACTAGACGACAATGCCGCACCAGATGAGTATGTTCGGTTTCCGACGTGTTATTGAAGGGGTGCTGTCGAGAAACTGTCAATGCTCATTACTCGTGGTAGAAAGCGGACAGCATGTTTTGCGCTAACTGGAAGCATTTTGTATAAAAGGCGTAGATTTTCAATGCTTCTACACTCAGGAAACTTCTGCAGTCAGAATTTGTTAATTATTTGAGTAGTATTTCAGTGAAGTTATTTTGAATGAAAATAACATTCATTTGTAGAAGAAATGTAAATTTTAACTACATTAGTAACTTACTAAAAAAAACAAAAAACATACAATACTGAAAATTCGTAACATTCATTTTATGGAGTCGTTTTTGTTTTTTTTAATAAACCAAATAAGATGAATGTAAGTAAATTTTGTTAATTGTTTCGACTAATTTATGGTTCATTTTATTAACAGTCAAAAACAACAAAAAAAATGTAAGTTGAATTTAATGAAATGTTAATGGTCCTGTTTTCAAGTGAAATTTCATTTGTTTTAAATTACGTTTGCGGCGGTCTTTACGAACAAAATATTGTAAGTGTATGTAGGTCACCATATCCGAAAACACTTCCATCAAAGTGGCGAATGAATTCAAAGTCACAACAAAGAGAAAGTACCAAATCAATATGTAAGCTAATGAATGAATGACTCCCCTTTTAGAATCCTGTTTTCCAGAATAAACTGAGCATGTTATCTAAGCACTAGCTTTTATAAAAACCAGCCAGGTGAAAATATATGTGGATGGAGTCAAACTTCCACATTTCAACAAGACAATGAGGAACCAGTTTACGTCATTAGATGCCAAAATGTCGAGAAATTAAAATAGAATATATTAGATACGAGTTGTTAAATGTTATAAGGTCCTGTGATTTTAACCCATTATATCAAACGAGTAATGTAGATGAATGTGTTAATATTTTGAATATTATGTTGAATAAAGTTCACTCGATCGTTCCATTTGTAAAGCGTAAAAGAGTGGATATTCAAACGAAGTGGATAAATGCTCCTGAAATTACATATTTCTTATCTTTACGTAATTTGGCATATAAAGCCTTTATAAATGATAGGACTGACGAAAATCGTAAAATTTTTTGTAGAGCTCGGAACAGGGCGAAGTCGATTATGAGAAAGTACAAAAGAGAATCTAACAGTAGGTCTTTTGATAATCTTACTACTGAACAGATGTGGTCTAAACTCAGAAATTCTGGCATAACAAGTGGTGATGATAATGTGCATTTTTCAGATATTGATGGTTTGAACAAGTTTTTTGTGGATTCTCAAAGTAATAATAGTCCTTCTGATGTTATTTTCGATGACACAAACTTGGAAGGCTTTATGTTTAGATGTGTTAGTATTGATGAGTTAATCATTGCTTTTTCAACAATTAAATCGAATTCTGCTGGATGGGACGGTTTTTCAATGAAATTTCTGAAAATAGTATTTCCTTTTTTTAAGGAGCACATTTTGTATATAGTAAATGCAATTTTGACTTCGTCTTTTTTCCCTAAGGATTGGAAATTGGCAAGAGTTACACCGATAAGAAAAGTTGGCACATCGGATGAATTAAATAATCTCCGTCCTATTTCAGTTTTACCGATTTTTGCTAAGTTAGTGGAGAGTTTAATGAAAAATCAAATGACTGAATATTTGGATTCAAATAGATTTTTGCATGATTGTCAATTTGGTTTTAGACGTGGACGTAGTTCCACACATCTTCTACTTAATTTGACTGATAATGTGAGAAGTGCATTAAGTAATGGTCGATTATCCATTTTATTATCGCTTGATTTATCCAGAGCTTTTGATAACATTCCACATATGATACTTATAGAGAAATTGGCAAATTATTTTAAGTTTTCATCTAGTGCATGTAGATTGATATCCTCTTATCTGAAAGATCGTTTACAATATGTTTCGATTGGTGGTAATTCTAGTAGTATTCTGCCAGTGTTGTCTGGAGTGCCTCAGGGTTCAGTTTTAGGACCACTTTTGTTCATAATGTTTCTTAATGATCTTTTTTATATTTATGATAACAGCATGTGTACTTCATTTGCATTTGCTGATGACGTACAGTTATTGATATCGGGGGATAAGGAATTTTTTGATGTTTTTCAGTCAAATATTTACTATTATGTTAATGAGACTATTGATTGGATGAATCGAAATGGTTTGGTTATCAATGCTGATAAAACTAAGACATTGTTTTTTGGAAAGCCCTCGTATAGGGATGACATATCAATTTTTGTTGGACCTACGGAAATTAAGTTTGTAGATAGATTGACTTGTCTGGGTGTGGTTCTTGATAATGAGCTTAAATTTAATTATCAGATTAATTCAATATCATCTAGAGTGCATTATGTTCTTAGGAAACTATATTGCACTAACTTATATATCCCATTAGCAGTAAGGAAGAAAATAGTTCACGCTCTAATTATGCCTATTTTTAATTATGGTATTGAGATATATTCTGGTACCCCTGGTTTTAATTTAAAAAGATTGTCATTACTTTTTAATCGTGTTGTTAGATATATATATTCATTAAAGAATCGAGATCATATATCTTCTTACGTGCAAAATTTTCTGGGATGTAGTTTCAACAGCTTTATTAAAATTCGTAATCTCCTTTTATTTTACAGAACATTTAAAATTGGTTATCCTTCAAATTTCACCGATCGATTTAGATTTAGTAAATCCAATAGAAATAAGCAGATTTTGTTACCAAAGCTAACTACTATATTAGATCGTGCATATTTTGTTAGAGTGGCTAAGTTATATAATGCTCTGCCAAGAGCGCTTAAATCATTTTCTAATCCATATGTTTTGCAAAAACGTCATCTTATTGCTTATGAACAAGCACAAATCGCACCTTTATAATTTGTTTTTTACATATTGAAATTTTAGGATAAACTTATGTAGTTTATACAAATATTTATACCATAGAGATTATATAATTCAAATATTAACAGAGTTTGTAATCTAAAAGATATAATACCTTTGCCTATAAAATAAATTAACTATCGCTGAGTGGGTTCATTATTATTATCTTTATTGTTATGTACATAGCTAGTAAGTTGTATTTGTAATTTATCTAATTGGCCCCATGGGCTTAAAATTACAATAAATGAAATTAAATTAAATTAAAAAAAAAAAAAAATTAGATACAAATTTGAATGGAGACCTTTTTGTGAAGTTGTTTTTTTTTTATTATATATCGTCAGTTTATTATTTGTTTGACCCATATGCCAAAAAGTCGTTATCGATATGAACTACAATAAAAAAGGATTTTTTTTTTTAATTCGATACTGGGTATCTTAGATATGATATAAGATATCGAGAAAGAGGTTTCGTAATCCGAAAATATAGTCCAATCCTAACCCCCAGTCTATATTAGCAATAAATATCTTAGCAAAAAGTTAGGTACGTCGGCAAAATAACGGCTTAAAATTGATTATTGCGGAGCTTATTTAAAGGTATGAGAACACGTAATTATGCTAACTCATAATTTGCAATAATTCAACGAAGAAGGTTATGCGACGCTTACTTATAAATAACCTTGTAAAAATCGATAAATTTTTTTGTTTTATTTATAATTAGTTGAATTGTATTTAATTCTTCTTAATTTAATTAGTTTGTTGCTCTTGCTTTATTTTCTCTTATTTTATTAATGGCGTCCTAAAATGTCATCTGAGTTTGACATTTCATCTCAGTAATATCTCGGTAATAATTGTTAAGGAAGATTCGCTAACAATTATTGCGACATATGTTGCCAGCAATAAATATGTACGCAATTGAGTGGTCTACACTGAAGATAACATAATTTTGACATTCGCTGCAATATATATCAACAAATTTATTGCTAATCTAGACTGGGGGTAACTAAATTTTTTGGGTCAAATCCGTAATCAAATCAAAATCCTAGAAATGCAAAAAAATAATCAAAAGTTGATTGGTATACAAAACATTGCTCTATTTGCAAACTCGTCTCATTAGTCTTTGCACGTGGCTTTCAACTTCTTTTCTGGATACCAAATTCCACTAGTTCTCAACTGTTTTATAGTTAGCACTACCATTCTTATCTTCTTTAAAGTTCCTTTTATAATTAACCCATATTGTTCTATTTGTCGCAATGTTGATTATTTTTCTGTGATACAAAATCGATTTCGCTGTTTCTGTACCATTAAATCATGTCCTTTCCAATAACAATCCGATAAAATCCCCTGACAGTCCGATATAATAAAAACATCTATGATTTTTCATATAAAAGTTATGATTTGTTACTTTCTGGACCGGCGTTGCACCAAACAGGGTCATGTTTCCCACAAATGATAAATTACTGTAAATATGAGTAAATACATGACAATTTTGATTAATAATCCATATAATTTTTTTGTAAATTGAAACACTGTAGGGATTATACTAAAATACAATACCCATACTAGGGTATTCAATCGATTAATCGTTATTCGATTAATCGAACAATTTTTCTCAAAAATTGTTCGAATAAATCAAAATGTCCAAATTTCGAATAACGAATAATTTCTTACGATTAATCGAAATTGATAGAAAATTACAGAAATGTTTAAAAAATATAAATTTTTTATTAATTATTGTAATTAATTAATAAAGTAAAATAAAGGGATGGAGGTACGAGGCGTAAAGGGAAAATCAATCTCATCAGAATTCCTCTCTACATTTACGTTTTTTATGTATTCAATGCATACGAAAGAGGTACAAATTAATGTACGGGATCTTATATTCTTCTTTAACTCATTGCGGTGTGTTTCTCGCCAATTTGGATAAAATTTTAATATGTGAAAGAGGGGACAGAAAAAATAAAAATAATGACAAAATATTATCTCAATTATTACATATTTTTTATTTTTTTGAATTTCAGAAGAGTTACTGAATTTATTTTTGTTCCTTTTTTAAATAAAATTATTAAAAACACAACAAGTGTATGTATATTATTTTACATAAATTTTTTTCGATTAATCGATTAATTTTAAAATTTTGTTCGATTAACCGGTTAAGAAAAAAACCCGAATAATTATTTGCACGATTAATCGATTAGAATAAAAAGCCGATTAACTGAATAGCCTAACCCATACATATCTTGGTAAGATTTTGTACGAAAAAGTGTTTCCAACAAACGGTAACTTTTATTTATATATTCACTTGATTAGTTTAGTTGCAATATTCAAAATATGCGTAGTGTATGTAAGGTGAGTTAAGAAGCCCGTTATAAAGGCTAAAAAAACAGTAGAAAAGTAGATTTTTGAAAAACTACTTGTACTACTACCAAAGCTGCTGCAGATGATGATGCTGCTACTGCTGTATGTAGCTTAAAGTTACATGGTTTTGTAATGGTGGCAATATAACACCTGAGTTTCAAAAAGCAAAGTGTAAGTAAACGCACATTTGTTAGGAAAACTTAAACAAAACACAAAATCCATAAGCTTTACGAGGCCTTATATGGTGTTTTTATATATTCTTTCATATGCTGTGGTTAAAAGAAGCACGAGGGTTAAGAGTAACATTAACACATGGTGTGAAGGTGTCATTTGTAAAAACATGCTTATACTGACTCCACTACAAATCGTTAAGTTGTAGAACTTCAAACCAAAACTAACTTTGTTGCTGATAATGTTCATATAAGGAAAAGAAGAGGATAGGAGCTAAATAAATGTGAGGTAGATTCTTCTGTTTTTATTTTGTTTGCTATAACAATGATTACTAGATATCTTCTATTCTAGTGGAATTGTAATGGTCAATACAGCTTTTCTCTCTCCGCTGGCTTTACCGGCCTTCTCTAGTTCGATTCCTGTTGCAACAACTACAACATATGTCATGCAAATTAAATCCACATGTCTTTTTTTACAAGCTTTTCCCTTCTTCTTCTTCTCCTTGTGCACTTCCATTGTGCATTTACAGGGTTGGGTTTTGGCCGGCAATTGTGTTGACATTTTAACATTTGTTATATATTTATTCTGTATGTAGTTAGTTACACATATTTTTTTCTTTTTATTTCATTTTAATCAAAGTTTTCATTTCACAGTCTGACTTTTTTTTAAGGAAATGTTCAGTTTTTTGCACCGTATTCCACATTTTTTACTCATTTCAACAATTGTGCGTACTTTGACACATTTTAACAATTTATGACTTTACATTGTGTAGTTTGACAACTAAATTCAAAGCAATTCACATGTCATATAAAACTGTATTTGTATTTTTTGTTTTCTATGATTGTTAAATGTTGCTCTTGTATGTAGTGCCATTCATTGAATTATATTTAAATAATTTAAAATTTTTGTCTTTGCTGCTGCTACTTGTGACAATGCGTGTGTCACAAAAGTGCGTGCATATTGACATCTTGTCAATGACAGGTTGTTTGTTATGTTTTATATTTTCATAATTGTAATAGTTTTACATGATTTGTTTTTAATTTAACTGATTAAAATATAGATTGAATATTAACATAAATTGAAGGACTTTTCATTTGTTAAAATATGGTCAAATCTTTTGATATGTAGTACGTTGAAAGGGGAAATAGATTTGTAAAATATCGTTATACTCGATACTCCTCAATATTTTTCAAGTATTGACTCAATACTAATCAATAGTTTTTACAATCAGGGTTGTATTTTCATAATAAAAAATGGTTGTATTTTCACAACATTTTTTTATGGCAAAACTATGCTTGTATATATAGAAACACAACTCTGGAAATATTAAGTGGCTACCTTTAAATATTGAGTACTCGAAAAAACATTCAGTATTGCATACTCAATACCAAAATACTCAAATATTTACAATTCCTATGGGAAATATATTAATATTCCAAATATCTGAAAACATGTCGAACTCGCGAGTGGGTTTAAAATTAAGACCGCGAGTGTGTGTGAATCTAAATCAAAATTCACTCTTGGGGCTATCTCTACTCGACAGAAAGCAACTGTTTACGGGTGATTGAGTACGTTGCTTTCTTAGCTTCCAGATCGCTCTACAAGTGTATTTATAGGTAAAATCTACTCAAGCATGTTTCACTTAAATGCGTATCTAATAAAATAATGCTATAACAGGGTTTTGTCGTCAGCTGAGGTAGTCCAGTCGCGTCCAGGGTCTACTTGAGGACCCGTAAACCTTAAGTAAAAACACAATCGATTTTTCATTTCACAAATGGCAACACCTTGTTGATTCACTCGGGTTTATTCGGTTCAGAGAATTATCCGTCGGCAATACGAACTTCGGCTTCAGGTAGTCGTCCTCCGACTCGGTTATGCTCGGCAGGTAGTCGTCGTTCGACTCGGTTGGGTGTCGGCAGGTAGTCGTATTCCGACTCGGTTATGTGCTCGGCAGTTAGTCGTCGTTCGACTCGGTTGGGTGTCGGCAGGTAGTCGTCTTCCGACTCGGTTATGTGCTCGGCAGGTAGTCGTCTTCAGACTCGGGTATAGGTATCCTCGGGTTGGCGACCTCCTCTGCGGTGGAGTCGCATATAATCCCGATCACCTAGGCAGTGGTGATCAATAGAACAGACCGTGAAGGCTGTGATATTAGAACAGACCGCGAAGGCTGTGATATTAGAACAGACCGCGAAGGCTGTGGTATTAGAACAGACCGCGAAGGCTGTGAAATTATTTATGAGACAACCAACCGAAGTCTATCGTCTTTCCAAAAATTAGCTCGTTACTGGCAAAGTATCGGGCTATGGCAGTTAGCTTTTGACCACCCCGTGTGTGTAGCAACTTGAACTACTTATTTAAATTAAAAAATTAACCAAATGAGAATTATATGTGTCTAAAAAGCAAAGCACAAAAATTTATAAAACAATAAACAATAGTGTGTGCTTTAACATACTCACAAACTAACTGGTATGCAGTACGTATACAACATACATACGAACCCATATAAAGAATATAAGCAGTACCTGTACAGTAGACGCTCGCAAATTAGAACCGCTTTGTTTTTGAGGCAATTCTAATTTCTGAATTATTCTAATTTCTGGACGTTTTTTTTTCGAAAAAAAAATTGAGTAAATTTATTCCAAAAACTTAAATAAAACTCTTTTTAATATTTTTTAATTCAATTTTATTTGATAAAAACAAGAAAACAAAACACAACAATTCAGTCCAATACATCAAATGTATTTTTTTAAATTAAAATTATGAATATAAAAAAAAACGAATGGCAACAAAACATAGCAATGCAGTCCAATTACATCACATATATTTTTTTTAATTAAAAACTAAAAAACTGTATTTAAAAAAAATTAAACAATTAAAATTAAACAATGGCCAAGTTAACAACTAATCTTTGTTTGACATATAATCAGTTATATTTGTTTGTTTTTTTGGTTTCTTTAAATCCGAAATATCATTACGGAGAGCCAAAAGATTACTTATGTGCTTAGTTGAAAACAATTCACTGTTATTGCACCATTTTATTAAATTATTTACGCTTTCAATGGCTGTAGTATTAGAGACAACTGATGATACTGCAACAACGTCGTCTTCGCTGCTATCTGAAGACTCACCATCGCTACTGAGAACATAAACAGATCCGTCATCAAACATATCTTCATTCCATCTGTCGATGTCTTCTATACCGATGCAATCGTTGGGAGCTATTTCTTTTAAAAGAGCTTGAGTTATCTGAATAACTTCGTTGCAGTCCTGATCTATTTGCAACAATTGTGCTATTGGCACGTCATCATCGCTGTCGTATTGGTTAGAGTCCCAATTGGACAACTTTGACCAAGATTTCTTCATAACACTTTGTGGTACCGCATCCCAAGCTTGTTTCAGTAATAATATAGCATTGCGGATCGAATGGGATTTCAAATGATTCTTCAGTTCACCACCTTCAGCAATTAACTGAGAAAGAAACATACTTCTGTAATTGAGCTTTGTTAACTTAATAGGGTTTTGATCCATTGGTTGTAAAGCTGCTGTCACATTTGGTGGAAAGAATAATGCAACTATGTTTCCATCGTCGCTTTTAAGTTTCTCAATGGGTGTATGAGCGGAGCAATTATCTATAAGCAAAATGGCTTTCGGAGGCAAATTATTTTCCTGAGAAAAGCGGATCACCTGTGAATTGAAAAAAATTTTAAAATTATGTACTGAACCTGAAATCAATATTTTTGTTTACCTCTTTAATAAATATTCCGTGAAACCATTCGTGAAAAATCCGAGAAGTCATCCAAGCATTTTTTGAAAAGTTGTAATGCAGAGGATTATTGAAATTTTTAAAACACCTGGGTTTTTTTGCTTTTCCAATTACCAATGGAACTAATTTGTGTGATCCATCAGAGTTTGCACCAAGTAGGACTGAAATTCTGTCTTTTTGAATTTTATGTCCAGGGGCGTTTTTTTCAAAAGCAGAGACATAGGTTCTGTCTAGTAGGCAACGAAAAAATAATCCGGTTTCGTCGACATTATATATTTGTGGCTCCATTAAACCCATCTCAGCGATCTTTGCACGATATCGATGAATAAAAGGAGTGACTGAAGCAACATCACTGGAAAGAATCTCGCCACAAATTTTTAAAAAACGGATACTGTGTCGCTTCTTAAATTTGGTAAACCATCCATCACTTGCCCGGAATGCATTTTCATCTTTATCGGGATATTCCTCTCTAAATATTTGTTTAGCTTTCTCTTTTAATATTGGCCCAGTTAATGTACACTTTTTTTCTCGTTGATTTAAAAACCACTCATACAGACGACTTTCCATTTTTGGATATTCAGCGCTGTGCAAAGATTTATTGTTTGCCTCCTGATATGTGTTTGAAACAGCATTTAATATTGCTTTTCTATGTGATTTGATGTAGCTGATTGAAGATGTTGTCACATTAAAATCTAGGACTAACCGGTTCCCTTGAACGCCTTTGTCAAGCTTTTCTAATATTTTGAATTTAGTTTCCAATGATAAAGTGTTTTTTTTACGTTTATTTAACATTTTAAATGATACAATTTCACTATTTAATAGAGACTGCCAAATAATATGTACACGCGTATCAAATTTCAAAATAAACTAGCCAAAAATGTACATAAATGCGACAAAAAAAAAAACAAATAGGGAAAAACATATATAATTTGGTGATTCCCCTTTTTATTTTTCTTTATTCAAACAGAATAAAAATAAATTGGGGATTTCCTGTGTATTCAAATAACAAAAAAAAAAACGCTCAGAAATTAGAATTTTAAATTCGAATTTCAGAGCGTTTAATGTATTGCAAACATTGATTCTAATTTCTGGACGTTCGAATTACTGAAAGCTCTAATTTGCGAGCGTCTACTGTATTGTATTCACACTGCATAAAAATAAATATTATCGACAAAGTGCTTTCACACTGAATTAAATTTCAATTATGTAAGTAGCCAAATTGGAGTGGTAATTTGCGACGTTACAATGCTACCCAACAAACAACACGTTCCGTATACGTAGCGTTTTCGGTCCGTCACAAACGGATCCATATACGGATCCAGAAAACGGAACTTAAGGAACATCGAAACTAATTCGAATCCATTGAAAGTCCGTCAGTCGGTGGACTATTTTCGTACCGGTTATGTCATGTGAAAAACGGACATGAGGCCGGTGAAATACCGTCAATGACGGACTGTTTACGGACCGTTATTCGTGTAAAAAGACTGGTGACTCCGTTTTTAGTTTACGGTTTTTGGCCGTATCCATACCGTTTTTTAAAACAAAAACGGACTTGTATGTATACATAAATTTTGCCTAGTTTTCTATTAATTTTGAGCTTTATATATTATTGTTCTTTTTGTTTATTGAAATAATAAAAAAAAAAAAACAGAAAAACATACAACAGTAATTTTGTCCTTTTATAAAATTTAATACCTGATAAAAACAAAAAACTGCTTAGTTGAAGTTAAACTAATGGTATTTACAATAGAGTTTTTACACATAACATAAATTTGAATACTCTTCTACACCAAACCTGTCGCCAGTTAGGAAGTACCCAGCAAAAACAGACATTACCGAGTAATAAAGCGAGTAAGTAGCACACAAAGAGTTTCACTACTTACCAGGCTATTTAATCGCAACATTACTTTTGTTCGCGATGTCCAAAAATTCATGGGTGGTCATTACCTTCTCGCTTACAAAAAAAGTGCGAATAATGAGTAACACATAATGAAAGAATAAGTAGGTACTCACAAAGGTAGAATAAGTGGTTACTCAGAAGTTAGGAAATAAGTGGTTACCCTACATTGTAAAATAGTTGGTCATATTGGAAAAAAAAAACTTTTTACCTTGGAAAATTTCCTATTTAGTTCAAAACAAATTTATAAATAAAATTTTAATATAAAAAAATACTTAATCAGTACTTATTTAATCAATTACCAGTAAGTGATTACTTTTCACGAATATATAAGTACTTCTATAACTTAATATCGGTAAGGCATTATTTTGTATTTTAAAGTAATGGAAAAGGTAATGACCTATCATTACTTGGTAATCCGTATGGTAATGACTTGTCATTACCATGTTTTTGCTGGGTAATTGCACCATGGCATTCATCATCGTAAAAACACCTTTTGAATTCCATAAATATTTACCATCTTACAATTGACACACGAAGACATTTGTGTGTTGCTGATGTATGCTGGTGGTCTTGAATTGATGCACGCTTTTATGAGGTAATATCTTCATGTATGTTCATTAGACTGGTCCAAAAAAATAGTTGGAATTTTCGCCCTCCCCAGCCCTACAAATGTGCCATTGCGAAAATATATATAGTCTGATAAAAAATCACCAAAAAAGTTTTGTTTAGAGTTGGCCGATCGCAATTGAATTTATAAGTATGTACTTGTTTTATTATATTTAATTAATTATAAATAATGGAAAAAATTAGAAAAATTAAATAAAATATTATGATCGCGATATATCAAATCTAATATTTTTTTAGGTGTACATTGCGAATATGAAATCAAAATTTAAATTGGAGTCGTGGATTTCGCGAAATTTTAAAATTTCATACAAAATATATTCAACTTTTATCATGTAGTTTTCTTAAATTTACCACTATGAAAATTTCTTTTTTGCATTAATACCCATTAATGCAAAAAAGAAATTATTTTTTGGACTACCAGTAATAACACCCACTTACCTTCTTCATTATTTTAAAACATATAATAATGAGTCACTGACAATGATTTATTTTTATCATTATTTCAAATAGAAAATAATTTTCTAGATTTTTTTGAAAATTTTTTCAAATCTATTTTTAGACTCAATGGCCGTTTTTTTAATCACTGGATTTATTTTCGGATTTATTTTATTTTTTTAAAAAATCCACATTTTGGTTTTTAATTTCCAAAATTGACTATTTTTATCAAAATCTAACACTTATTCGATAATATAATGTGAAAGAAAATCGTTAAATAATGTAAAAATGTAAATACAGGAATTGAATTAAGCTAAATCCAAAATGGATTTATAAAATAAATAAATCCGTTTTGGATTTAGCTTAATTTAATTCTAGAAATTGTTTTTTCGCAAAATTTTAATTTTTTCTTTCACATTATATTAGCGAATAAGTGTAAGATTTGAATAAAAATATAGAATTTTTTAAATTTAAAAAGAAAATGTGGATTTTTTAACAAAATAAAATAAATCCAAAAATAAATCCGGTGATTAAAAAAAAGGCCAAATATTTTTTAAACACTGGTAAGGATATATGTAACGACATATTTTTTGATTTTTTGTATGTTGGCGAGTAAGCTTACTTGTGTGCAGCAGGTCAATTATGTTTTTATCTATTAAATATTACATGTCGATATAGCTCAGATGGTAGAGCTATTGACTGGCAATCTGTAGACCCAGGTTCGATTCCCGCACCAGCAAATTTTATTTAATAAAAAAAAAAAATAAAATAAAAAAACATTTTTTTTTATATAATTTATTTTTTTGAAAATCTATTTTTAGACTCATTATTTTTATCAGTACTGGTAAGCACATAGGTAACGATATATTTTTTGATTTTTCGTATGCTGGTTTGTAACCATAACTCATTATTTTTCGCGACATCGCCTTATAAAGGTAATAAGAAATGTAATAACAAAAGTAACTAGTTACCATTACCAAGTATGTAGTTACATAACCACATATCTGGTAATGATTTTCTACACTGGGTATATATCTATGGAATGTCCTACTATGGGGATAGGATTTTTGATAGCAATAAAATTATATCAAGTTAGATAATAGCGAAATATTAAAAAAAGTAAAATTTTAAGTTAATTTGCAAGGATATCTGTATCCTTTTTAAAATTAAAATCAGTGTCATATATAATAAAAGCCCTTGGTAAATAAATTCCAAGTAATTAGTAAATTTACAAGTACTTAGGAAAATACCTCAAAAACTTGAGTTTTTTTGAATTTTCGAAAACTGCGAATAATTTATACACCACAAATTAGAGTTCGCTAAAAACCGAAAAATTTGGAAACCGCGGTTTCGGTTTTTCAAAATTATAAAAACCGCGGTTTCGGTTATTTTTCGGTTATCTTGTGATATTAATATAATTGTTTTAAAATAATTAAATATAACAATATTCTAACTAAATATATGATATTTAAATATGCAGGAAAATTAAACAGTTTAATATATCCAAGATATCTTTTAGAATTCGATTGAATTTCTCACTCGAATATTTAAAGGCAATAACGCCATTTCAAAACCTTTCCGGGAGAAGAAATAAACGCGGAAACCCCTTATAAATGATTTTTTTTTCTTTTTTCGGCAATTAATTTAAATTTTAGAAATTTGTTTAAAACAATAAAAAGTTAAAATTTTTATAAATTTCGCGGAATACGAAATAAGGCTTTTTGAAAAATCGGCGAAAGTCGTAACTGAATATGTGAAACTCAATGGTCCTTACTATAAAAGAGTATTCTAAATTTAATGTCGACTTTATTTTTAATCATACGATTTTGTTCATTTTGTGTATGAAAACCCTACAAAAATATTCATATTTCCAAACATTTTGATTGGTTGAAAATAAATTAACCAATCAGAATTCTCCAAAAATAAATCAAGTCAAGGCATACTGCCACCCAATATTTTAACTAAAGTCGACTTTAACTAAAATATACATTTGAAAATTTTTGATAGTAAGGGCGAATATCTCTTTTTGGTGCAATTTTTTACTTACATTATAAGCTTCAGTTTATATTATCCGTAATAACAAAAACAAAAAATTCTTAAAGCAATTTTTAATGTAGCAAATGTTCATTACAATTAAATACAATATTTTGTAAAATAGAAGCTGAGTCTTTTCGAAATTCAAGATTCAATAATATGCAATTTAATTAATTATTTTAATTGGTTAAAGTATTTGTTAAAAACCGACTTATTTTTGTCGGTTTGCGGTTTCGGTTTTGAGGCTTGAAAAACCGCGGTTTCGGTTTCGATTAAAACCGAACAGCAAACTCTACCACAAATGTTCTTTTTTTTAATTTTGGTTGCATTCGAATAGGGACAACATTGTGGGGAACCGAATTACAACTTTCATGTTTTTTGGACAACTTTAATGTTCATTTATGAACATTAGGGGGACCTTATTTTTCAACTTGCGATTTAAGGCTTTCTTCCCCTCTATAAATGTTCGTTTGGATATAAAAATACATCATGCAAAAAACTTAGGTGATTGTATAACGCGAACACGTGCCGCATCTGCCCTGAAATTTTAACTATGATTTACAAGTGGAAAAAAATACTTTTTGGGTTTTTTTGAAAATACTGTCCCGTAGGTATCTGTATTTCTTCCGGCATGCTGTGTGTTTAACTCTATTATCAATACTTTCAGAAGTTAAAGATATCTAAACAGGTGCTTTTTTGGAAATGGCTCCATCAAATACCAAAGAACAAGAAAATATCTTCCAATTAATCAGAAAATAAAACTGATTAACGACTGTCGCAAAAATATAACATTTAAATTGTTGTCTGAGAAATACGGTATTGGCAAACTAACTGTGCGCTATTCAGTAAAAGTAATAAAATTTATGACTCTTCTAACCGTGGTTTTCGATTATTCGTGCTGAGCCTGGTCCAGGCTTGGAATTTTGTTCTGAATATTTAGCATGATATTTTTGTACAAAAGTGAATTCGATTTGTGTCTAAAAATTTCTCGATATCCTGATGGCTCTAAATCTGTTTGTCCTCCTAAGTGACTTAAATTAATTGTGTTTCTGCCTTAAGTCTTTCGACAAAAAATCTTCAAAACCACATATAATTTTTTTCAATAAGTTACGTTTCTATAATTTGTTTGCATATAAATATTATCATGCCATAAAACTTTGTAGTTTCTATTTAAAATTATCAATATTATAAACTCCCTTTATATAAATTATGTTTATCTTATATTTACAAATGTTTATTATCTACCGGATGCCTATTTTATAGATTACTTTAATTTCAACTATTTAACTAACAAATCTTTTAACTACAGTTTTATTTATCTTTATATCAATTGGTGTGTTTTTCTATTTAACAAATATTAACAATTTAATTATATTTTTTTAATCAACTACACAACTCTTAGTATCTCGGTATCATATTCATACTCTCATACATATATTTGATTTAATACGATTGTACCATTTGCACATACCTGCAACATACATATCTCTAAATACTATAGTAGCGGCAATTTTATTTTTGTAGTTGTGGTAGTATTTTGGTTCAAGTATGTTTAATATTTCCAAATGCAATTAACATCCATATTTACTTAATTTCAATAGATACTACAATTCTTGTTTTTACTTATTTTTTTCTATGATTTTACCGCCACGTAAAGTTTGTTCGTTATATACACTCAAAAATAATAGTCAGTAAAGGCGGCAAAAAAGTTTGATAGCTTAATAAAATTATAATCAGGAGCGTACTATCAGAAAAATTTTTATCGTCAGCAATCAGCTGAATTTACAAGAAAAATATAAAAAAATTACTTGTTTCACAACATTATTGAAATTTTTTTTAAATATTTTTTTTCATTATATGATTAGCACTATCAAATGTTTGAACCCAATTTTGGGCAAAAGTTATAGAGAAAATTTGTAAAATAAACACCCGAGTAAAAACGTTTGTTCCAGCTAAACATCGATATAACATATTTAATTGGAGGTGCTCTTTTTAGACTGTCAAAAATAAAATTTGATTTTTTTTATAACACAAGCTTTTGAACTTTGTTAGAAAATTTATACAAAATTTTTAAACAACAATATAGGTTTTCTGCTTTCTGTAAAATGTTCTTTTGTCAAAATCCACAGATATTTATTATCTTTCAGATAATAAAATAACTAAAAACGTTTAACAGTTCTCATGAAGTTTAACGTTAAAGCAAAAAAGTCATGAACATTATTCTTGCAGATATATAGGATTTCAGTGAAATTTCTGGTGCAAAAGTCAGGTAGAGAAATACAGTAAAACTCGCTTAAGACGAATTCCGGGGGACTAGATTAATTAGTTCGTTGTAAGCGAGATTCGTATTAACCGGGGTAAAATTATCCACAAAATATTTAAATTTTCTTGAAACAACATTAAAAATTTTACAATTTTTTCATTTGGTTTCCTAAATATATTGTTTGCAATATACAGTCATATGCAATATAATAGGGACATTAAAGTTTTTTTCTAATTTTATTCTCGTTGCCTTTATTTTTAAAGATCAAAATAGTGGATAGATTCGCCCCAAAATCCGAGGAGATAGTTTAGAAAATTGTGTAGAATTTTAATGTGATGTCTGTATTTTTATTTTGTCACTTGTTTTAAGTAGGCGGGGCTTTTAATGAAAAATAAGCGATATCGACTTTCTATCAAATTGCATAGTAAAATTTAGCGAGTACTAATCAGTTATGTAAAACCTGTATATTTTTGGAATTCCTATAAAATTTCCCTAAGTATTGCATTATTTTTTTCTACAAATGGTCGCCTCACTTAAAATGACAGTGCCTTAAACATGACCAAATTTTTATTTGTTTTTAGCGATTTTAAAATAAAGTTAACAACACTGAAATTTTAAAGTGAATGGGCTTATTCTATACTTAGTGCGGTATAACAAATCAGTCAAGGTTTTTTTACGTTATTGTATAAAGCATTCCGTATTTAAATTTCAGTGTTGTTAACTTTATTTTAAAATCGCTAAAAACAAAGAAAAATTTGGTCATGTTTAAGGCACTGTCATTTTAAGTGTGGCGACCATTTGTAGAAAAAAATAATGCAATACTTAGGGAAATTTTATAGGAATTCCAAAAATATACAGGTTTTACATAACTGATTAGTACTCGCTAAATTTTACTATGCAATTTGATAGAAAGTCGATATCGCTTATTTTTCATTAAAAGCCCCGCCTACTTGAAACAAGTGACAAAATAAAAATACAGACATTACGTTAAAATTCTACACAATTTTCTAAACTATCTCCTCGGATTTTGGGGCGAATTTATCCACTATTTTGATCTTTAAAAATAAAGACAACGAGAATAAAATTAGAAAAAAAACTTTAATGTCCCTATTATATTGCACATAACTATATTTAGGAAAAAATGTCTGTGTGTTCGGTTTAAAATCTGTCAGAAAAAAAAATACAGAAGAAATAGTCGAATTTTGTAAAGTTCGTATTAAAAGTGGAAAATTATATAGAAATTTGTTTGTAGGACCATCACAAACAGTTCGTTTTAACCGAGTGTTCGCCCTAAGCGAATTCGTATTAACCGATGTTTTTTATATTGAAATTGTTGCCAAAACTTCGGGACTTCTAAATTTCCGAGAATTCGTCTTATCCGAGTTCGTATTAAGCAAGTTATACTGTATATGATTTTTTATCAGGGTGTTCGTTTACTCGAATTTCTTACGACTTTTACTACAATTGGAAAGTTCTGTTATTTTTTTATTGAATTTTTCCAGCTGTAGTAAATGTAGTAACTTGTAGTATGTAAACGAACAAGCTTTATTTGTTTGTATTACTTCAGATATAATTTTATACCACTGAATAAAATCTGATCAAATTGTATCGCGCCATTATTCAAATAAATATTTATCTGATATTATCAATCTTTAACTGAATTGGTGCAAACTTTTGTAATTATATGGGCCCATTTTTCGGATAAAGTTGTGTAAAGTCACATGATAAATTACATATGACTGTATAAAGCCCCATATAGTTTTTTTTTTGGTCTACGAAGGCCAACTTCAAATCCTGGTATGAACTATAAGTAACCTCGAAATATTTTTTGGTATTTTTCCTATAACACTACATGACACTTAAAAAATTAATGGAGACCATCAGTTCTATATATTTGGGACATGCTGATTATAATGGCGTACTTTATTTTTCGATCAATGGTACAGATTTTTCGCTAAATGTCTTTAAAGTTTGGCGGTTGTCCATTCAGTTTTTTATATACAAAATTTTTCAAATTCCATTAATATGAATTTTTTTTGTAATAAAATGTAAGCACAGGACCTGTGGCCATATTTACGATTAAATCCAATGTGATAATCTTGATATTTAAACCACTACTTAGCGTTTTATATAGGTTTTTATGGTTTTTTGTTATTTCAGCGATTTTAGTCGCCGAATGTACAATCGACTTCAATAAATGTAATACCTCAGTAAGGAAGCAATTTAAAGGAAATATTTCAATAAAAAAAATGTATTCATCTATAAAAGTGGCGATTTTAACGTACTTTTTATTTTTTTAAACACTTTTTATTCTATTAATTTTTTTTAATATTTATAATAAATTTGTTTAAATTCTTTTTTTTTAATTTTTAAAAATATGTGTATATAAAAAATGGTGAAAAATTGCCGTTTATGCACCTATAAAAATAGTACTTGAAACAATATTCAAATGGAGTGCACACTTGTTTATTGAAGAGAATAAGGAACAATATCTCGCAGTAACAAAGTGGTATTTTTATGTCAGTCAACTTTGTTATGAAAGATTAGCTCAGCGGTAGAGCTCTAGACTAGCAATCGTGAGGTCGCAAGTTCCGATACCCGGTGGCGGCAATAGAAGAACTTTTGTAAAATAAAAAAAATATAATTTTTTTGTGAAGAATTTTTTTTTAACTTTTAATTGGTGAAAAAGAGCTTCATTTTCACTCGTTCAAAAAGTACTGAAAAAATGTTAAAGTGGTAGTACCCCCTTTCTATGAAAACTTAATGTTATAGTAATTAGTGTTTAAGTTAAAAAAGGAGTACATCTAGATCATCAATTGTAGTGCTTTTTCTACTGCTTCGGCATCTCTTTCCTTGCTAGGTGGCTACGCATAAAAATGCTGTATATAGTTCTAAAAAGGAAAAACCAAAATATCGGTTTTATAACCCTTTTTCTTTAAAAAGCGAAGGGGAACTCAAAAAGATTTCCCAATACGTTTATGCGCAAAATTTTATTAGCAAAATAATTAGTTTAATACTGAAGAATATAACAAAAGCTTTTGCTGAAAATACAATTTCATCAAAAAAATTGTAGAAACCTACATATTTTGAAATTGTGATTCAAAAATATCAATTGAAATTCATAAATCGTCAGCTGAAATTCAAAAAAATATCAATTGAAATTTAGAAATCATAAATTAAAATTCATGTTATCAATTGACGATTTCTGAATTTCAGTTGATATTTTCTGAATTTCAATTTATATTTTCTGAATTACAATTGATGTTTTTCTAAATATCAATTGATATTTTCTGAATTACAATTAATGTTTTCTGAATTTTAAATGATATGTTCTGAATTTTAATTAATATTTTCTGAATTTCAGATTTTATTTTCTGAATTTCAAATGGAATATCTGAAATTCAACTGATGTTTTTTGAATTTCAAATGGAAATTCTAAATTTCAATTTATATTTTCTGAATTACAATTGCAAATATTACACTTGATAAACATGACGTTTATCTAATTTCCAACTAACTTATTTTTTTTTTTTTTTTTGAGTGTAGAGATAAAAGCTGAGTTTATATACATATGTTGCAAACAAAATTCTTTATATTTGTAGACGTGTTTACATGCCTTATTAAGTAATTGAATTTATTAATTAATTTTAAATAAACAATTAGTCGGTACTTTTTTTGAAAGAATTAAAATTATTTTGTTTATTTTCGAATTGATAAAATTATATAAATATTTGTTAAAATTAATTTTGGAATAAATTAATATTGTATAATTTGAGATAATGAAAACGTTTAAATTAATTGGGGCTGTTTAATAGTTCACTAACAAGGAAAGACCCCCAACGCGGAGCTTAATGAGCTTCGGACATATTGTAGAAAAAAAAAATTTAAAGGCCACGTATTTTTTTTGGCTGCCCCATCTCATACCCAGTGTAGAAACGGTAATGACATATCATTATTTTTTGGACTACCAGTAATGATATTATGTATTATTTTAAAACATATAATAATGAGTTACTGATAATGACTTATTTTTATCATTATTTCAAATAGAAAATAATTTTCTATATATTTTTTTAAATGTTTTGAAATCTATTTTTAGACTCAATATTTTTTAAACACTGGTGAGGATATATGTAACCACATATTTTTTGATTTTTTGTATGTTGGCGAGTAAGCTTACTTGTGTGCAGCAGGTCAATTGTGTTTTTATCTATTAAATATTACATGTCGATATAGCTCAGATGGTAGAGCTGTTGACTGGCAATCTGTAGACCCAGGTTCGATTCCCGCACCAGCAAATTTTATTTAAAAAAAAAAAAAATACAATAAAAAATATTTTTTTTTATATAATTTATTTTTTAGAAAATCTATTTTTAGACTCATTATTTTTGTCAGTACTGGTAAGCACATAGGTAACGATATATTTTTTGATTTTTCGTATGCTGTTTTGTAACGACAACTCATTATTTTTCGCGACATCGCTATATAAAGGTAATAAGAAATGTAATAATAAAAGTAACTAGTTACCATTACCAAGTATGTAGTTACATAACCACATATCTGGTAATGATTTTCTACACTTGGTATTTAACGGTTAAAAAATGGGGGCAAAAATCACCCAATTTTTAATTTTTTCGGTTTATTTCATATTTGTCCCAAAGTAACTATAGTAAATTTTAGTGTCGTACGAAGGTGTTTCAGAAACCTATTTACCATTGTATACATGTTTAAGCATGCTTATTTGTTTATGGCATAACACAAAACATCAGAAGCTTAGGTGGTTTTGTATAGGTACGCATTCAGGGTTAAGGGCCAAAGTCATATATTTTAATCCTTATAAAATTTAAATAAGGCGGTGTTTCGGCTTTTTTCGATATTCGGTCTACTTCGGGTTTGAGACGAATTTACCCGAATGTATATATTTTTAAAGATTTGGGAACCCCTGACAATTTAATATGTGCAATATGGGTATCAAACTCTTTCTTTTTGAGAGTACATTTTGGTTATGTAAAAATAATTTTAATTTCATAAATATCAGATATATTAATTAGAAATTTATTAATTCAGTTCCAGGCCAATTTCCTTATTATGAGTTACCATAATAAAAACTTTATGTCAAAAACTGCTATTTTTCTTCATCAGGATACTCTCCTGACAAATACTTCACAGATTTTTTGCTTTCAAAAAACCTCTACACTTTCAGGAATGAAAAGACGATCGTTTCGGGGATTTTCCAGGTCCCCAGCATCAGTTTTCTTTAGAAAGTGGTGGCGTAGTGCAACGCAAATTGAAGCATCAAAATCTCATATTAAATGTAGTCTGCTACATCAATGAAATGAAAATGGAGCAAACAATAAAATATGATTTATGTTTCGAAATATGTTTTCGAAAAAAACAATTTTTATTTTTTAAATAAAAATTAAAAACCAACATTTTTTCAGACATATCGCCATACAAAATATTATGAAAAATAGAGTTTTTCCAAAATATTTTTTTTTGGTTGTTCTACAGCATGCCATGTCTTTCTGCATCACATAATGCAGTTTTCAATAAATGATTTATAAATTAATCAGCCTTACTATCAATATTTTCCAAATGTATATTTTAGTTAAAATCGGCTTTAGTTAAAATATTGGGTGGCAGTATGCCTTGACTTGGTTTTTTTGGAGCATTCTGATTGGTTAATTTATTTTCAACCAATCAAAATGTTTGAAAATACAAATATTTTTGTAGGGTTTTCATACACAAAATGAACAAAACTGTATGATTAAAAATAAAGTCGACTTTAAATTTAAAATACTCTTTTATAGTAAGGGCCAATGTTTATAATTTTTAGAGAAAATGTTTATACTTTTTCTTAACCTCGAACCTACTAAATTAAAATTGCAAAAATGCATATTAATTATAATATTAATTGCAGCTGTTAAAACACGAGTGTTCTAAAAATACATTACGAAATGCCCTGTGGCAACCCGGCTTCGATATATGCAGGTTGGCTGCTCTTGAACGGAAAAACCATATAGCAGTGTGGCAACATTTGCTAAATAAGGATCGAGATTGAAGGATAAACAGAAATCTAAAAATAGAATGTTTGTATGTGTTTGCGTTTGATCACTTCAGAGTAAAAGACAATAACAGAAAGCTTAATAGGGAAGAAAAAATTAAATAGTTACATTGCAATCAAGGCCTTGCTTAGGTGAGATGGCTAAGCTGTCGTCACACTTCAGTATAGTTACGTTTGTAATGTGGGGACATATTTATGTTACTTTATGGCTCCTTTTATGTGGCTCATATATTTAAGTCGTAATTAATGCAAAAAGTGCTAGAAAAATTTCTACATATCCATTAGGGCAACCTATAACATGCTTGCCAAGTACATCTTCATATCCATCATTATCATCAACAAGTTGTACGTT
Source organism: Leucophora obtusa (assembly GCA_949987735.1). NCBI lineage: Eukaryota > Metazoa > Arthropoda > Insecta > Diptera > Anthomyiidae > Leucophora > Leucophora obtusa. The sequence goes on along the minus strand of OX465298.1, from coordinate 52,389,235 downwards.
GAATTCACCAAGAAGTATTTATAACAACGTCTTTATTAGGGATTTTGATTACTATGCTATTTATCGTAAGTAGTTGGCTATAAAAGTTGTCTTTAACCGGTATCTCAGTGTCCGAAGGCGCGTAGCATTATATTAATGTGATGTTTTTGTATTTTGTTCTTAAAGTCGCCGTGGCGACATAGTCGTACCTAGACCATTTTTCTGGGGTGGGCAAGGGCCACATTTATGTTTGGCTGTTTATTTGCCCATTCTCAGACCCTTAATCTTAAAAAACACTTTCGACATTATGCATGCGATTTTTTCATACAGTAGAACCATAAAAATCGCAAGATCTGGTGCAAAGCACAAAGTTGTCATCATTAGCTTCATTTGTTTTCAGTCTGTATTGGTATAACTGCACATTAAGGCAGGTAAACAATTTGACTTAGCTGCGTTTTTGGCTTGCCTGCACAAAAATTCTTGCAAAAGTTGGTTGTGCAGCTAAGTGAAAATTACTGTACAAAAAAAAGACTTAAAAATAACTCCCTTCCTTTTGATAAAATTTTCAAAAGTTTTTTATAAAAAAGTCTGAAAAATGCAACCTTTTTTCTGAAGAAAATCTCATGCAGGGAATGCTATACGCTCAGAATAGTATAAAATTTTGATATTTGATGGAGAAAAGAAATCTAAGATCAACCTGTCTCATATTTTCTTCCACCTCTGACGAACCTATTCTTAACCCATATTTTGACCACTTAAATTACCGAGGTGATCAAAAACTGACATTTTCTTCGTAGAATTTTTGTTTCTACAACATATTGAAATATCCTCAAAAGGGTACACTCATAGAAATAAATCTGTAAAAATAGCAGAAAAAGTAACTAAAAATTAGTTAAAAATGATGTGGCAGAAGAAACTGTTAAATGAGCAGATTTATTTTTGCTAAATACAAGTAAAATAAGAACAGCAAAAATAAACCTGTTAAATTTACAGTTTTACAATTTTTTTTTTAGTAAATATTTCTGCTTATTTAACATTATGGACTGCTATTTGCATATAACTGGATTTAGCTTAAAAATAACAAAAAATTATAGATATAACAGTTTGTTTTTGCTATTTTTAGTCTACTAATATATAGCAAAATTTTCTGTAGATTTTACAATACAATTTGTCATTTCCAATTAACTAAAAGTTAACTTAAATATACCTAAAATTCTACAAATTTAACAGCTTTATTTTTGCTGTTCTTATTTTACTAGTATTTAGCAAAAAAAAACAGTTCTTTCTGGAGCATCATTTTTAACTAATTTTTAGTTGCTTTTTCTGCTATTATTACAGATTTATTTCCATGAGTGTGACATTAACAAATTAGTCCTTTAAAAAACTATTAAATCCAAGAAATTTTTCTGTTATAGCCTGAACTAAGATCGATTTGTTTCTTAAATATTTCTTAAGTAAGAATTTTTAAACAACATTTCTTAGTTAAGAAATATTCAAGACAAAAATCGATATTAGTTCTGGCTGTACAACTGACCCTTAGATTCCAACAAATTATCTTTCTAGAAAACTAGATGACATTTTCCCAATTAAAAACACAGTATTAACTGATATTAAAAAAAAATAATCATAGAACAAGAATTATAGACAGATTTTTTTAAAATTCTGGGGTGTGCAAAAAGCAGTCTAGGGTTTGCTTTGCCCACCCCAGACCGGCCTTAGTCCGCCAATGTGTGGCGATCCTTTCAGATGCTAAAAAATATGCCAACACATCTTACATGTGGATCATTTTGGTTAGGCAAGCAGAATATACCAGCACATTTACTTTTTTGTTGCAAAGTTCCCTACTTCCTATTCATCTCAATTCACTTAGACAACAAACGCTGATATTTAACCGCTCACATTCTCGGGTAAGTTCGGCAAATTTTCCAGCCTGATTTAACATCCTGACATTCCACTGAACAAATCGTACTATTGTTCTTCATCTAGAGGTTTCGTTCTTTTTTATTATTTATGTTATTGTTGTTGCTTGTAAATACTCGAATCATTTTATATTCGGTTATCGATGATAGATTTACATAAAAACTACGAACATAAACCGAGGATTTTTTTTATCATATTTGAAACTCTATGAATAACCTACCACCTCCATTGTGAATAACCTACTACCTAACTTGCTTCATCATCCCCTTTATATTTTTGTTCTTTGTAAAATAGATGAGTCTAAGAACAAATTTTAAAAATTATCCTTACAGAGTGAGCTTTGAATCCTTGGGAGGGAACTTAATTGCTAATATGACAAGAATATGAAAGCTTTTCACTTAAAGCAAAAACATTCTTACATTAATCAACACTGTTCAAATGAGAGTCATATGAAAGGAATGTAATTCGTTACATGCTCGATATTTGTGTGGGTGTTTTGCCATTTATATGTAGTATGTATTTATATGGAAATATACGTTTGTATTTGTACTTATATAAATAATATTTATTAATGTATTTTTATGGGTGCTATGTGTATAGAAAAACATAGTATTCATACTTCTGTTTGTCTGTCTGTCCGTCTCTTCGTACATCTCTAACAATGTAATAATTCATGATGTTGTTTTTGTCACTGTTGTCGTTGTCACAGTGTTTGTTACTTTATTATGATGGTTACCAACTTCATAGTGAGAGAAAAAAATACTAGGAGCTATTGTTGTTATAAACTGTTATATGTCGTATGATATGATACGATGATACCCAACAACATTTTCTATTAAAAGAACTCTTTTTTAGAATAAATTCTTTTCCTTTGTGGACCTATTTGGTTTCTATTTGTAAATGAACCAAATGCAGCCTCTAGATCTCCAAAATAGAACCGGTTCTCCTAGAAACTAGTTCTAGAACCGATGCTCCATTAGTTATAGCGTAGAGGGGGGATACTTCGCCAGTGGGGCCATACACTAATCTCATTTTTCTCCGATGTTAAGGGAGATAAAAAATTGGAAAAAATATATTTTGTGTATTTTTCAATTACATTTCCTTGGCATCCACTTTGACGAATTTATATCACATGCGACCTTTTTGTGTTTTTTGGGGAGTCAAAAAATAATTGAAAGCAATTACATTTTCCTTTTTGTGTTTTTTGGGGAGTCAAAAAATAATTGAAAGCAGTTACATTTTCCAATAACTCCCTCAAATCGTGTGATAAAAAAATAATTTTTTATTATGTTAGACTTATGATCCTAATCTTACAGAAGATAATAATTTGATTTTAATAAATGCTTAAAAAGTATGAAAAAATATTAATTTTATGTTAGTGCCTGTCTCTGGGACACAATCACCAGACGGCCCCTGAAGCTACGAAGAGTTGGTGCATACCTGCCTTAAATGCTCTGTAAGACTTTTCTATATGTGTAAAATATGCTTAATAGTAAATTAGTACAATCGTGTTCATTCTGAAATTTATTTAATTAATCAGTTTTTTGTAATTTTGAAGAATCATTATATTATAGTTTTAAATTATTTTTTTTTAATGTAGTGGAGATTTATTGATTAAAAAGTATCATATACCTTAAAGAACTTATTCTAAATTATTTATTTCAGTCATTAAAACACTGACTTTGCCGTATTAACAAATTTTTTTGTTGAAATTGTATCTAGCTCTTTTGGCGAATATTCCCCAAGTTTAGGGCAGTTACGCCGATTTGGGTTACTTCTAAAATCATTAAAAAAGTAATAGAAAATATGCAAATAATTGGAATAAAAATTTTAGGAATTAAAGCCAAGATATGTAGATCTTCAATTTGAAAGTAATTTTTGAAAAATAATTAGGGATTCAGAAATTACAGTGCTTTGAAAAAAAGTGGCGAAGGATACCCCCTCTACCCTAACTTATATTTAAGTTTCGCAGAATGGATTCCGGAACCAGTTCCATGGAAGAGATTCTAATGAAGCCAGTTGTGGAAGTAGTGTGTTTGGCAACCGATTACAAAATATTTTCCTGGGTACTTATTTGTACAGTGGTGGGATATAAAACTACGATGTACGTATTTGGTACAAGTTTTAATGGTGGTTGTTGGTTGGAAACAATTTTAAGCTTTCACAATTATTATCATGTTCTTGTTGGTGTTGTTGCTGATGAAGATGCTACTGCCTCTGCTGGTGATGATGATGGTTTAGAAATTGTATACATCGTAAGATGAAAAATAAGCGAAAACAAAAACGTGTAAGTAAAGTAGTAATTCATGTGACACAAGACAGTTAAGAGAGGATACAGATACTAACTACTTTGCGCTGAAAGTTATTTTTCTTATACAAAAACACAAAACCCCATGATTGAATAGTATGAGGAATTTTCTTTTATTCAAGACATAATCCAACAATAAGGTTATTACAAGCCGTTTCTGGGTTCGTACATCTTTTGGTGCAATTTGGATATGTATTTAATAGAGGGGACAAAATTAAATAACTTTCGGTTCTAAACGTATCGGCCCAAATTTATATTTAGGGGATATAAATAAGTCTCAAAATTGTTCTAAACTTTTTAATATTTTATGCACACCATTCAATAGTTCCTCAAAATACCATTCATTTGATACCTTATTTCTATACATTTCCAGCAACCAAAAACCAGGGTAATTTTTGACCCCAATTTTAACCCTCGAATATGAGATTGGGTCGCTAAAATGGTGCACTTATTTAATTTTTCTGTCTTCTATATTACATTTCCCAGTGTCATCTAAACCTGAGTAGTCCACTTACACAGACCTGTCTTGTTCGTCGAATTAGGCCTAAAATCAATATCGTAGACTAGATTTTTTGAAATATTTATTTTTACACAAAAAATAATGATATGGAATATCTGAGGCTAATATGGAACTACGGCAACTAAAAGTTAAGCAACACAATCACTGTATGTCGATTTTCTTGTAATTTCTACTATACGAATATTTGAAAAATTTGAACTTCTTTTTGATCCCAGTGTATAAATATGTCAAAACAGCTAAAAACATAGTATTTATGTTTTAAATACTTACTCTAGGGGAGGATGGATAAATATACGTTCAAATATACTGAATACTAACTCTAAAATACTGCTCTGAACAAGAAAAATTATGACGGAAACGTTGTCTTCCAAAAATTTGTGGTTATCATCATGGCAAGACACGATGGTGATGTTGATGCTGATACTTCCACTGTTACTGCAGGGTGTTGCCTTAATACCAACCATTTTTATAATTTTGTATCTTAAAGTATGGAAGATTTATCATTCATTTTGTTTGTTTTTTTTTCTATTTAATTTTAAGATATCTAGATATTTTATATAGAATTTTGTTAACTACCCAAATAAAAATGATTAATGATAGATTTTTATAGACTTTTTAAAGCTCAAACGGAGACGAGAAAATGAAATTTTTGTTGTCGTCTATAAATGATAATAAATTTCTTTAAATAACGCCATTTTTATTTGGTTATAAAAGGCTTTTTTTCCGATGTTATTAAATTAGATTTATGTTCGTAATTTATATTTCTATATTTTAAGATTATATATTTGATTTCATTATGGAGCTAGAAAATTATTTAAAATTGGATCAAGGGTGGATAAACTTACGAACTTAATATCATAACTGGTTTACCGATACTACTTATTTTAATATCGAGTACTATTCTTCAGGCATCACCAAAAAATAAGTTATAAAAAATTGTTATCACGAGATGGCACTTTGTTAAAAAATTGACAATTTTCTTTTTTTAAATTTGGTAAACTGGCATAAAACCACTAAGTTAAGAAAAATTTCAATTTTTGGAAATATCGGGCCAAGTAAAGGCCCACCTCCATAGGTCCTGAAATTTAAAAATATTATATTAGCTAAATAAATGGACGTAAAATTACAAAAACTATCCATTGAGATACACATAGAACTGGAAACGTTTGTGCCAATTTTTATCAAAATCGAAGCAAAGATTCTTAGTCCTGCCATATATCCTTTATCTTAAAATCTTCATAAAACCTGCAAAAATTATCCGATTGCCACACTCATAGAAATAAATCCGTAAAAATAGCAGAAAAAGTTACTAAAAATTAGTTAAAAATGATGCTGCAGAAAAAACTGCTAAAATTAGCAGATTTTTTTACTAAATACTAGTAAAATGAGAACAGCAAAATTAAAACTGCTAAATTTACAGAATTTTAGTTATATTTAGGCTAACTTTTAGTTAATTGAAAATAGCAAATTGTACTGTAAAATCTGCAGAAAATTTTGCTAAATATTTGTAGACTAAAAATAGCAAAAATAAACTGTTAAATCTACAAAATTTTTGCTATTTTTAAGCTAAATTTAGTTGAATGCAAATAGCAGTCTATTCTGCTAAAATCAGCAGAAATATTTGCTAAAAAATTGTAAACTGCTGTTTTCAAAAGGCTCGATTTTTATTTGCATTTAAAAAAAAAATCGAAAAAAAACATCGAAAATTTTAAATTTTTTGGTGATTTTTTAGGCTACTAATTATTTAGCAAAATTTTTTGCTGATTTTAGCAGGTTAATTTGCTAATCTCCATTTACAAAAATTTAGCTCATATATAACTAAAATTCTGTATATTTAACAGTTTTAGTTTTGCTGTTCCTATATTACTAATATATAGCAAAAATAATCTGCTAATTTAGCAGTTTTTTTCTGCAGCATCATTTTTAACTAATTTTTAGTAGTTTTTACTGAATTTTCTACGGACTTTTTTCTATTAGTGCATGAAATATATCACGTGAATTGATACAACCTCAAGCCATATTTATTTTAAATGCTTAAAATGATTTTTCTAAAACAAAAAAAAAGTAAAAAGGATTAAGATAGGAAACCATGTGCATCCTGCATTTTAGGTTAGGGTATGTTCAGCGAACTTATGTAAAGCACTGTGAGGAGTATTTTTGTGGAACATTCTAACCTCTAACTCTTCAATTAAAGGGACTTTTTTGGCCCCTTCTTAAAAAGGGACAAAAAAGACCCGTAAGTTGAAGAGGGTTAAAATGTTTCTCATAGTATTTTACATAAGTTCGCTGAACACTAGGGTTTGGGATTTCCCGGACTTTCTTATTTCCCGGGAAAATTTTATTCCCGGGAATCCCGGGAAATATTTTTGAACAAAATTATTAATGAAAACCACCTATTTAAGTAATTTTTGTTAAAAAAAATTAATTAATCGGTAAACGTAGATTTGCTTTAAATACTTAACGTTGATAGGTATGAGCGAAAATACTGCTATTATTTCAAAGAAATTAAAAATGCGGCTAAAAAAGACAAATATGCATTAAAGGTATAGAAAATATGCACAAAAAAATATTATTTTTGCAAAAATAATGGACTCTAAAGCTTAAAAATACATTTAAGTTAGCTATTTTGCAAACAGGCACAGAACTCGAAGCTTTTCCATACGTCAATAAGGTTTTTAAGAATGTTTATTTTTAAAAATAATAAGAAAACGAGTAAGAAAGTTAAAGTCGGGCATGCCGACTATATAATACCCAAACCAGTCAACTAATGTCTGGATCCGAAATTCGAATGGGTTAAAACGGATTTGTGTAAACATTTTCTATAAAAGGATAAAACAAAATCGAAAATATAGCCCATATGGGCGATATGTCCAAATATGGACCGGTCCTATCTATAATCAATAGGCTTTGTCCTTGGGACCATGTGAGTTAGTGAACCAAATTTCATTGCAATATCTTCGTATTTGCGACCGGCAGCATGTAGAAAATCCAATTTTGGGGGGACCCTTATATGGGCACTAGGTCTAAACATGGACCGATTTTAACCAAAAGCAATAGGCTTCATCCTTGGGCCGACATAGGTCTGTTTACCAAACTTTATTGAAATATATTCAACAACGGGGAAGACCCTTATATTGGCACTAGCTCTAAACATCGATTTTTCTACAAAATTAAAAATGCTCCTTTAAATAGTAAAAATATGCATTAAAAAGCACAAAATATGCAGTAAAACGCACTAAATATGCATTTGAAGTCAAAATATGCAACTACAAATCGATGCCATTTTGTTCTAAATTTGATGATTCGGATAAATATTCACTCCATATTAGTTTTATAATACATGCATTTGCATGAAATTCCTTGCCCTAGTAATAATAACAGCTACTAGTTAACATTACCAGGTATGTAGTTATATATCCATATATCTGGTAATGATTTTCTACATTGGCAAATGTTAATGAATCACTTAATGCCTGAAAATTAAATAATTCACAATTAAATGGTGACTTCCTCATGCCAAACTTTATTAAAGGAGTATACCCAGCAAATATTTTTTAAACAGGTTACCTCTGAATCTGTTCTAGAACAGCTCTTTTTACCACTGGTTTCATGGAACAGATTCTAGGACTGATTCCTGGGAGTCAAAATGTAAGGTATAACTAGTTCTGGAACCGGTTCCAAAGCACTCTGTCTAGTATGGAGGAAAAGAACCTGTTGCTTTTGGGACACACTCAAATAAAAATGAAGTAGAACAGGTTGCATGCAACTACAAGTTGTTCTACAACCCGTTCTTTACATCCGACAAATTCGCTGGATAGTTGATGAGTACCTTTATTATATTTTTCATTAAAAAAACGGTTATCTAGGGTAACGCTATTTTCGATTATATCGGTAACGGTATTTTTAAGGTAATCCTATTTAATTTATTTCGGTATCGTCATTTTAGGGTTAACGATATTTCGGTTACTGTATTTTAAGGGTAACGGTATTTTAGTTATATCGGTAACCGTATTTTAAGGGTAACGGTGGTCAGTTATTTCGGCGCATACTGCATTTTTTATTACAAACAACAAAATAAATCAAAACTTAATTTATCTCAAATTATCAATAAGCACATACAATTACCAAGAGCAGCAATTTAAAAATAACGGTAACGGTATTTTGAGGATAACGGTATTGCAGTTATTTCGGTAACAGTATTTTAAGGATAACGGTATTGTGATTATTTCGGTAACGGTTTTTTAAGGGTAAAGGTAGCCAGTTGAAAGGGTTTTGAATCGCTATGGGTATTTTGGGGGTATTGCCTGCCAACCATTGGCGGACTTAGGCCGGTCTGGCTGCTAGGCTGCTTTTTGCCCACCCCAGAATTTAAAAAAATTCTATTTATAATTCTAATATGTATCTGTGATTTTGATGGCAAAAATTATCACAATATTATTTTTTTATTATGAATGAATCCTGTGTTTTTGGTTGGAAAAATGTCTACTGGTTTCCTAGAAAGATAATTTGTTGAAATCTAAGGGCCAGTTTGTTGTTTGAAAAATTCTTATTTACGAAATATGAAACTGGCCCTAAGAGGGTTTCTTTAAGAAAAATTATTAGCATCACAGTGTTGTTGAATAAGCATCTGAAGGCATTTGATATGAAAGGATTCTTAATAGAAAAATATTGCAGAATCTTGTTTGGTAAGATAAATATCTTAGATTTAATTGTTTTCTAAACGAATAATTAGTTATTACCTAACAAAGAAGTTATTTCAATCTAAACACTACTATGTTGATGAAATTTCAATATATTGTAGAAAAAAAAATTCGAACGTCGGGGTCATTTTAAAATTTTTTTTTCGTATGAAAAAAATTTTAAGCATAATTTTGAAAGTGTTTTTTAAGATTAAAGAGTCTGAGAATGGACAAGTAAACAGTCGAACCTTTATGGGTCCCTTGCCCACCCCAGAAAAATGGTGCCAACCCTGCTTTTAGCTTAAAACCCTGCAATAAGACTGTTGTATAATTTTTTTAATTATGCTGTAAATATTTTGTATGTTATAGTAATTACGATTGTTATTAAACAAGCAGAATATTTTCAATTTTGGTTAAATATCTTAATTGTTTGTGCAATTATGATGATCGAAAAAGTCCACAAAACTTATGAATCAGTAGTAGATAAAAACTTTCACGTCAAAGTAGTAATACTTCCATAAAAAATATCTATCAGCTCTAAATGTTAAAATAATTGGATATAAATTAAAATATTAGCATCGTCTTTGTTTTAAAAGCAAATTAAAGAAATTTTAGGAAGGAATTTCAATCTATACTAAAGTTCAAAAGCCGACCTCGATAGAGAACACATAAATTGTAAGTGATTAAACATGTTAATAGACCTTAAAAAAAAAAAATAATAACGTTAGTAGAGACCTTCTTTTAAATTTAGTAATTTTACGACATCAATAGAATTTCATCAAGTTCAAAAACATTGGAATAAAATATTAATATTAATTTTTATTTTGTTTTTGTTTTCTCATTAACCACCTAAATATACCTATACAAATCGAAGTAAAGTCATAAATTTTCGTTAGTGAAACAAGCCTTAAATATCCCATCGAGTATTATTTAAAGCTTGTCAAAATGAGAATGATGATTTTTTGGATATTGTCTCCACTGAAAATGTAACGAAAGATAGAAAAAATAACTTAAATTGATTGGTAATCTTAAAGGTGTTCAACGTTTTATATGTACTATACACTCAGAGAAAAAATCATTCACTATATTGTATGATAATCAATGAGGAATTGTCATGTTAATGATGTTGGCATAAATATGATGACATTTTTCATAAATTCTTCATCATTTCTTAGAAATATGTAATATTTTTGTCGTGTAAATAGCGCATATCTCGACAATAGAGAGAGAGAGATATAAATATGACAAGACGTATAAATTTTTTATTGTAGTGGAGAACTACGCATTTTTTACCCAGTTTTAAGGTTTTTATAAATATGATGAAGCTTTTCGTTTGAGTGTACATGTCGACAAAGAGTAATAAAAGATTACAAATCAGATTTTTTTTGGGTTTTGTCTTAAAGATGAAACATTAGGTAGTTTTGTTATATTTGTTTGTTCCCCAAACGAAACAAATGCCGTGTTCTTCATTTTAAATTTATGACCATTGATTTGGGCGTTATTTTCTCTCTTCACATTTTTATACTTCTGGCACTCTGATTTCATATTGATCCAGGTAATAAATATTTGTTTCACAAAAACAATACTGACATATTCATTTATTAGCTAAAAGACATTAACTTTTGATTTGTTATTTTTCATTTTTGATATACTCATACAACAGTATCAAAGTGTGGGTTTCATGGGGGGATATTATCTATATTGCTTTTGTTTTAAGAACTCGTTTTTTTAATTTAATTTTGAAAGAAATGATTTAGATTTCTTAAATACATTTTATTTGTTAATTTCTCGAAAATTTGCATAATGATGAAATATTTAATTAATTTCTATATCACTAACTTTAACAATAGAAATTAATAAAATTTGTTTTCGCTTGTTTAGGTTAAATATTTTCAAATTCATTAATTTTATATCAAAAAGCATTTATCAATTTAAACTATTTAATAAATTTAAATTTTTTTCTGAAGCTGCGCTTGACATACATAAAAAATTTAAATCAGGCTTTATGTTCATACATAGATAAAAGTAGAAATTTAATATGTACTTAAAACAATTGTATCCGAGAAATGTGTCCATTAGAGTTATGACTTATTTTTAACAAAATTTTTACCTATCACCACGTGGTAGGCAATACTAAATTGATAAAAAAAAAAATCGGGTTTGCGGGTCATTTCGGCAAAAAAACCTTCCGCACCAAATGCAATTTCTAAAAATAATTTTTGCTCGGGGATTTTGTTTACCTAATTTACATAACGAATTATTACCAAAATTATTGCAAACGACAAAAAATATATCCAGAAGTCCCTCCAAAAAGGTTTCGTAATATTTACCGTAAATAGCTTTTAATAAGCATCGTTTGAGTCTCATTTCTTTCAAACTTCGGAGAAATGTTATAATTAAACTAATACCATATAGACCAAATTTCAACCCTTTTGGTGCGGGAACTTTTTCGACAGCAGCGAAAAAGTAAGATTTCGTTTCTTAATATTTTTTTTATGGCCTTTTTGGCTAGGGCATGTAAAATTTGATATTTGCAAAAAAATCTAAAAGTCATAACCCTAGTGTCAATATAATTACTAGGGTATTCAATCGGTTAACCGTTACTCGATTAATCGATGAATTTCTTTAAAAAACTTCTTCGAATAATTTCAAATTTCAATTTCGAGTAACGAATAAATCGAGTCATTTTGGTTGATTAATCCAGTAACTCGAGAAAATCGAAAAAGATTTTTTTGTTTAGTGTATACCAACCCCTATAATTTGCTGACTATTTTAAAAAATAATAATTATTATAAAACGAATTTTGTATGAAAAATTTATTTTATAAGCCATTAATAAATTTAAAAAGTGATTACGCATATCGTCGCTGCTCACTACAAACCTACAAATCTGCTATATTTCAACCTTTTGTGGCACTTACTTTTTTTTTTTTTTTTTTTTTTTTTTTTTTTAAAGAGAAGCAACACTCAGCTAATTCTTCCTATTAATTAACGTGTTGCTTCCTTTGGAAAGGAGAAATTATTTTTTTACAAACATATAAACCAAACTTCGAGCTTTTCATTTATAAAAGAATTATTTCCAAAAACCATGGCCAAGACACAAAATAAAGACCTAATTTAGGTGTTTCACAAATAACTTTTGAAAACAAATGCTATTTTCTTATATTTTATCAGTTTCACTAAAATCCGCCTCGACATAATGCCTTTAAATTTAATAAAACCTCCCAAGAAATTGGAAAATTACCTACAAAGCAACAACAATATTGCTTACGGTGTTGTTTTGCCTTTAATTTTTAAATTTTACGATATAACAATTATTTTAGTTTTTACATTTAAAAATACAAAAATTGTTTTCTTGGACTTTCTATATTTTTATATACATATTTAGTTAGAATATTGTTCTACCTCAAGTCGAAAACCTAATATGATATTGTCATATTAGATTTTATTTGTTGTTTCAACAAGGTTGACCATTTTCATGATAGACAGTACAATTGTTTCGTGGGTATCAACCCAACTCTTCAGTTGTCCGCAATAAGGTCAAAATGAAGTGATTATTAATGGAAAATTTGTATGGAGAATCTCAAGATAATACATTAGATAATGCAAAAATCCTCATGATAACTGCAAGCTCGTTAATGTGAATAGGGTATTAGTTAACAAGATTAAGATAAAAAACTTTAGATATGAAATATATATGCTTGATAATGAATACCAAAATATTCCTAGTCAACTGAATTCCAATTTCGTAAAAAAATAACGATTTTAAAATATGCATGTTCAAAAATATACTTTATGTCTTTTTACCATAGTTACTTCCAAAAAAAAAGAAAGAAAATTTTGATGCAAAAGTTGTGATTCTTTTGATGAAATGAATTTAGTAGAATATAAACTTAAGTCATTTGTTAAGATTTTGCAAATCCAGTTACGAGATTTTTCAAGAATTCCAAATTAGAGGAAATAGTAAAATTTTCACTTTAATTGCAAGGATAAATATTCAACATCTTTTACCTAATCCGAACTAAATTGATATGAATATTAAAGCTCCAAATACATACTCTAAGCCCACATTAAAAATTATACGAATTTTGGTGAAGTTTATACATATATGAGCTACTAGGCAATTTTAAAGAAAAAAAAATTGTTTTTGGTAAAAGATAAATTTACAAATATTTCAAAAACTGGACCTATTTTCAAACCTGGTGTCTATATTAATGATCTACGTCCCAAAATGTATCAGTTTGGATCGCGTGCCCAATGCATACCCAAAAAGAGATGCCGAAGCAGTAGAAAAAGCACTACAATTGATGATCTAGATGTACTTCTTTTTTAGCATAACCACTAATGATTTTAACATTGAGTTGTCATAGGAGAGGAGTACTCCCACTTCAACATTTTTCAGTAATTTTTGAACGAGTGCAAAGGAAGCTCTTTTTCTCCAATTAAAATTAATTTTTATTGCCGCCACCAGGTATCGAACTTGCGACCTCACACTGATAGAATTTTCGTTGATACTATTAATGAATCGATTTCATTAATCTGAATTCACTGATTTAATGAAAAAATTTCATTGAGTTAATGAAAAATTCATTAATTTAATGAATTTTTTCATTATATATTTTCAACTAACCCCTAAAATATACTATAATTTTTATAAGGGTTTTAAATTTGCTAATTACTAAAATAGATATATGTTCCAGTAATGAACGCTAGGGTTGCAAACTGAAATTATTTAAATACAAAAGTCCAAATAATGACATCATTTTGTTTTGGCTATTTAGATCAATCGGTAACGCGATAATGTTTACATTCTGGTGATTGCGGGTTCAAGTCGATTTCAGGGAGATGTCAAAAATGTTATAAAAACGAAAAAGAAGTATATGTACAAATAAAAATTAATAAAATAAAAATAAATAAAAAAAGTAACGCAAAGAAAAATATATTTTTTTCAATTAGTTTTCATTTAATGAATACGTTTCATTGATCTAATGATCGCGTTCTTTGGAAACTTTTCAATGAAAAAAATCATTGGATTAGTGAACAAATTCATTAATACTATGAACAAAATTCTATCAGTGCACGATTGCTCAACGATGAAAGTTGACTGGCATAAAAACACCACTTTGTTACTGCGAGATATTGTTCCTTATTTTCTTCAATAAAAGTTCTTATTAAACAAGTGTAAAAAGTGCACTCCAATTCCAAATTTTTTTAGTACTATATCTACAGGTGCTTCAAAACAATTTCTCATAATATTTTTTATACATATGGGTGATATCAAAAAATGTGATAAAAACCGTGTAACCATGCATATTATCACATTTCTAATGCATGGATTACATTTGAGTTACGTATTTCTATATATATCAGCGCATTGTCACCTGTTTTACAAAATTTATAACAATCTGACCAATTTTTGGTTAATACATAAAATTTGTGAACAATTTTATAGGCCAAATGTAAACTCCGTAACAAGTAACTCATAAGGTTTTTTAAATTTAATAGCTTATATTTTAATAACCAATAAAGCTAAACACTAACTGTAAGAATTTTTATAAAGATGAAAAGTGCAGTTTTTAATAGAAATTAATACATTTTACAAAATTTTTCGTATATCTTAGCTATCACGACTTCAACTCTGTAACGATTTTTCGTCATAATTTTTGATAAAAATGCATATACCAGAATTTTGGAGTTATCTATTATTTATATTCCGAAAAGTATAATGTTATTTATACTCAAATGATCGTTGGACTGTAAGTAATCATCCAGTATAACAGACTTGAAGCTTTTCTTTAATAAGATTTGAAAAAATGTTGTAAACTCCGTTCCTAATTTTTACACCAAACTATTTAACGAGTAAGAAAAACAATGTCATATTTGGATTCACCTTGTAGGCATCATGCGATTTTGTTTCGGAAAAAAATTCTGACAAAGCGTTTCTGAAAGAAAACTAAAAAAGTAACCAAATGTAAACTCCGTAACTGTAAACTCCGTAACCACAATTGTTTGCTTCAGGTTTCATTGGAATAAATGTAGATAAATAATTTTGCGTCAAATAAAAAAAAGTTATCAGTTTTTTACCCTAAGCTGCTGGAGCGAAAAACGATTGATTTTGCATTTCATTGGTTTTGAATCGATATTTCGAGTCATTACTGACATTAGTTTGACAAATTAAATTTGTTTCACACAATTTAAAAATTTTTTGATCGCAAAATGTTATGTTTTTAATATATTATTTTATAACTGCGCAACCGCTGTTGGGATTTTAAAAAATTTTATTTTTTTGGAAAGCATTTAAAAGGACCAAAAATACAAAATTAAAAAAAAAATAAAATTTTTTTTCGCGGAATGAATTGTATTTTTATTCGCGAAACCGCCAATTTGATAAACACAAATTATATATCATTGGAAAGAAAATTGAAAACCCAAATACGAAAAACTAATAAATTGAAGAAAATTCGTACGCAATTTTTTTTTGTTATATCTTTTGCTTGCAGAAATGTAAACTCCGTTACAACAAAAAAAATTAAAATTGTGCAAAAAAAGTTATTGCGACAACTTGTAGATGAGATTTTTTGCAATTAGGTTTATAATGACTAAACTTACTGATTCCATTAAGAAAAAACCGAAATATTAACACTTTTTGCTTCTCACAAATTTGGTCCAAAAACTTATCACATTTTTTGATTTCACCCATATATATTTTTAAAAATTTTAAGATTAAAAGAAATATTGAATTTAAACAAATTAAGTATAAATATTTAAAAAAAAGTTATTAAAATAAAAAAAATAAAAAAAATATAGGTCCCGCCGGGAATCGAACCCGGGACCCTCTGTTTGGAATGCAAAATGGTACCAAAATCACTTTTTAGGATCACTTTTAGAGCAATTACTGTTTAGAAGCAATACTTAAGTGATTTTTTGAATGATGTTCAGAAGTAATTCTAAAAAATTAGTAAAAATATACTAACGGATACTTTGGAAGCAATGAAAGAAGTGATTTTTTGAAGTTGTTCAGAATAACTTCTAAAAAAGCTGTAAAAATACACTAACGGGTACTTTATGTTATTGTATAAAATCATAATTATATGAGCTGATACAAACACATGCAAAGTCAGATATAGTTGCATCTGGTTATCATATCAAAAATTTCACCAAAATGCTAAATATTTCCCGAAATATTTACCCGAAAATGCGCTGGGTTTTTTTAATCAAGTATTCGAAACATTTTATTTTTTGTTTTTAACAAAACTACATATCTTTCGTTCGATTTGAGTTCATATACATATTATCTAATTTCAAATGTAACAAAGATGATAAAATTTACAAGTAAATTACAGAGAATCCGTATTTTCGCATCTCGCTACGAATCAGTATTGCCTTTATGGGTTAATAACACTATGCGACAGTCAAAATCGGGATGGGATGAAACCAACGGGAAATGTTATATCGGTCAAAAACAAGTTATACCTGTCCCGGCGTTTCGCTGGGTCACCCCTAGGAATCGAGATATATCTTTTTTTTTTACATAACACGAGAACCACTAGTCCGATTTTGCTCAAACAATTTAAAAAAAATTAAAAATTACAATTCCTTGAATCTGTTCATATAACGTTTTTCTATATACTCAACAGTTTTGCCGGTAAAAATAAATGTTTGTTACCGCTACCATAAAAATCTATAACCTTTTGTTTATTACTTTTTTTTAATATTTTAGGCAAAAAATATTTTTTTCTTCATACATTTATTTTTACCGGCAAAACTGTTGAGTATATAGAAAAACGTTATATGAACAGATTAAAGCAATTGTAATTTTTAATTTTTTTAAAATTGTTTGTGCAAAATCGGACTAGTGGTTCTCGAGTTATGTCAAAAAAAAGACCACCAAAGGTCAAATCGATATATCTCGATTCCAAGGGGTGACCCAGCGAAACGCCGGTAGTTTGAACCCTTCCCGATCACTGACCCCTACCATTTGTCTCACAGTGTAATTGATTATGATCTATTTATATTGAATGTGAAACAAATTGACAAATTCGAGGCAACTCAATTGGACTAACATCAATGTAATTCTAACAATACTATTTCTGTCCTCTGGGACCCTTATATGGGTACTAGGTCTAAACATGGACCGATGTTCACCAAAATCAATAGGCTTCGTCCTTTGGCCAAAATAGGTCTGTGTACCAAATTTCATCAAAATATCTTACTATTTGCGACCTACAGCGTATAAACAATATAGTTTTGGGGGGACCCTTATATGGGCACTAGGTCTAAACATAGACCGATGTTCACCAAAATCAATAGGCTTCGTCCTTGGGCCGACATAAGTCGGTGTATCAAATTTCATCAAAATATCTTAATATTTGCGACCTGCAGCGTATAAACAATATAATTTTGGTAGGACCCTTATATGGGCACTAGGTCTAAACATGGACCGATGTTCACCAAAATCAATAGGCTTCGTCCTTGGGCCAAAATAGGTCTGCGTACCAAATTTCATCAAAATATCTTACTATTTGCGACTTCCAGCGTATAAACAATATAGTTTTGGGGGGACCCTTATATGGGCACTAGGTCTAAACATGGACCGATGTTCACCAAAATCAATAGGCTTCGTCCTTGGGCCAAAATAGGTCTGCGTACCAAATTTCATCAAAATATCTTAATATTTGCGACCTGCAGCGTATAAACCATATAATTTTAGTAGAACCCTTATATGAGCACTAGGTCTAAACATGGACCGATGTTCATCAAAATCAATAGGCTTCGTCCTTGGGCTAACATAGGTTTGTGTACCAAATTTCATCAAAATATCTTAATATTTGCGACCTGCAGCGTATAAACAATATAATTTTGGTAGGACCCTTATATGGGCACTAGGTCTAAACATGGACCGATTTTAACCAAAATCAATAGACTTCGTCCTTGGGCCAACATAGGTCGGTGTACCAAACTTCATCAAAATATCTTAATATTTGCGACCTGCAGCGTATAAACCATATAATTTTAGTAGGACCCTTATATGGGTACTAGGTCTAAACATGGACCGATGTTCACCAAAATCAATAGGCTTCGTCCTTTGGCCAAAATAGGTCCGTGTACCAAATTTCATCAAAATATCTTACTATTTGCGACCTCCAGCGTATAAACAATATAGTTTTGGGGGGACCCTTATATGGGCACTAGGTCTAAACATGGACCGATGTTCACCAAAATCAATAGGCTTCGTCCTTGGGCCAAAATAGGTCTGCGTACCAAATTTCATCAAAATATCTTAATATTTGCGACCTGCAGCGTATAAACCATATAATTTTAGTAGAACCCTTATATGAGCACTAGGTCTAAACATGGACCGATGTTCATCAAAATCAATAGGCTTCGTCCTTGGGCTAACATAGGTTTGTGTACCAAATTTCATCAAAATATCTTAATATTTGCGACCTGCAGCGTATAAACAATATAATTTTGGTAGGACCCTTATATGGGCACTAGGTCTAAACATGGACCGATTTTAACCAAAATCAATAGACTTCGTCCTTGGGACAACATAGGTCGGTGTACCAAACTTCATCAAAATATCTTAATATTTGCGACCTGCAGCGTATAAACCATATAATTTTAATAGGACCCTTATATGGGCACTAGGTCTAAACATGCACCGATGTCCACCAAAATCAATAGGCTTCGTCTTTGGGCTAACATAGGTTTGTGTACCAAATTTCATCAAAATATCTTAATATTTGCGACCTGCAGCGTATAAACCATATAATTTTATTATGACCCTTATATGGGCACTAGGTCTAAACATGGACCGATGTTCACCAAAATCAATAGGCGTCGTCCTTGGGCCGACATAAGTCGGTGTACCAAGTTTCATCAAAATATCTTAATATTTGCGACCTGTAGAGTGCGCACAAGAATGCATGGACAGACAGACAGACGGACGGACGGACAGACGGACATCGTTAAATCGAAATAAAAAAAATTCTAAGCCGATCGGTATACTATAAGGTGGGTCTAGGACCAATATGTTTTGGTGTTACAAACATCAGCACAAACTTATAATACCCTGACCACATAGTGGTGTAGGGTATAAAAAAACAAAGAAAACATCGTTCAGCAGAGTAAGTAATCACACAGCGCTACAAGTCACCGGTATAAGTTTAAGGTTTCTCTGCCGAATGCTACCAATGTCTACAAATGAAATAAAATGAGCAATGAAATTGGAAAATAACACAGAAAGTAACAACAATGAAACTAATTTTGCTGTTGAATTGTGTGTAATTTGAAAATTTTATGTAACCATAAAATGTCACCGAGAACCATATTGTGGTTTTTCATAAATTATAAGGGCCCGTGAAAAAATGAAGTTAGGTTTATTAGAGAGCGAATAACAACGTATAAAATTAAATATGAGTTTATCTGCGATTCCGATTTTCAAAATATTCTTATTAGTTGCCTTACATAATCATATCTGAAAATATCTTTTCTCTTATATCATTTTATATGCCATATACAAAAACATATACTTGATCAAATTATATCTCGTTGAAGATAAATTTGTATATTGCTTCGAACAACACTTTATAAAACTAAATGTGAATTAAAATTTGATTTTTTTACTATCACTTTTAAATAAAGTATGAAAATTAGGGCCATTTTGAATTTCAGTTTTTTCATTTTGTCACTGTTTTTAAGTGGGCGTGGCTTTTAACCAAAAATTAGCGATATCAACCTTTTATCAAATTACAAAGTAAAATTTAGGCACTACTGATCGGTTCTGTACAAACTATAAAATTTCCTTAAGTCTTGCATTATTTTTATGTACAAATTACCAAAAATTTCTTTGTTTTTAGCGATTTTAAAAGAAAGTTAACAACACTGAAATTTTAACATGAAATGCTTTTTAGTATAACGTAAAAAAAAATCTTGACTGATTTGTTATATTGTGGTAAGAAAAGCATAAAACTATTCACTTTAAAATTTCAGTGCTGTTAACTTTATTAAAAATCGCTAAAACCAATGAAAAATTTGGTAATGTTAAAAGTGCTGCAATTTGTAGATAAAAATAATGACTAACTAAGAATGACTATTTGTAGATAAAAATAATGCAAGACTTAAGGAAATTTTATACGATTTCCAAAAATATACAGTTTGTACAGAACCGATCAGTATTGCCTAAATTTTACTATGTAATTTGATAAAAGATTGACATCGCTAATTTTTCGTTAAAAGCCACGCCCACTTAAAACAAGTGACAAAATGAAAAACAAACATTACGTTAAAATTCTGTACAATTTTCTGAACCATCTCCTTGCCTTCTGTGGCGAATTTAGCCACTATTTTGATCTTTAAAAATAAAGGCAACAACAATAAAATTAGAAAAAAAACTTGAATTGACTTAAATTCATGTCCACAACTGTAGTAGGATATTTTACTTAGGTAAGAAACTTTACAACAAAATTTTCTAAGTGAGAGCTATAATGCTGATCCTTATTTTTTTTTAAAGAGAAGCAACACTCAGGAATTTCTTCCTATTAATTAACGTGTTGCTTCCTTTGGAAAAGGGAAAGAGAAGAAGTGAAAGGTGGTTTAAGATGAAGGGCTTCAAATATGACAAATAAGTAAAGTAAATATGATTCTAGGTCAACTTGTTCATATTTAAGTGAATGTGATTTCCGAATTTAAAAATAAGCTGACATTTTTAATTAAAAAAAAAAACAAGCCTGAGATTTGTGTGATTTCAAAGCTGTTTCTATTTTAGTAAACATTGTTTCTCCATTATTTTAATTTTTTTCTGTGTGGTTACTATTAACTAATAATGGGTTATATAATCTACACACAGAGAAATTTGCTGGACCAGTTTTAATGAAATTTTTTAGTAAAATAATAAAGTTTTCTTTTCTTCACAAGGTAAATGGAAAATTTTCTTAGATGAAAAATCTTTATATAATTTACGAATCAAGTTTTAATGAAACTTTTTCGTTAAGTGTATGAAACTTTTAATAAATAAAATTAATATGTTCACAACATTTTATGAAAAATTCCATTAATTCAAAAAAAGTTTCATTGGACGAGGCCCAGAGAAAAATGATCAGTTTTATGCAAAAATTTATTAATATCATTCAGATAATTCTCTCAGTTAATTAATTGGTTGTTTTCCTTCACTATACATATGCATGTAAACAAACAAAATTTAATGCAATTGAATAAGACCAAAACTCCGATAAAATTGGATGAAATTATATCAATTCAAATATCTTTTTTATTCGTTTATATACAATCTGATTAATCCATTTTCCGGATCAAATTTTATATAATTTAGTATGATGCCAAATAACAAAAATATGCTACCGAATAAATTTTTTTTCACGGGGGGCTGCACCATACATTAAAAAAGTAAAACTACAAATCTTTAACTAAAATGAAAGCAGATGGAATTAATGATTCATATATCTTGTTTTTTTGTAAGAAAAAATCGGTTCACAAATCCATCGACTCCAAAACGGATTGCACAAGAACTCATTACAAACTCAACGTTTTTCAAAGTTCTGTTTTGGTATTTTTGAATTACATAAGTAGAACTAAACATTTTTGGAATTATTTTTATATTTTTAGCAGAGTAGGAAAATAAACTCTAACGAACCGTGCTTTTAGGGTTGCGTACCGCACGTCACGAACACAGTACACAAGCATATTGGTTGCGTAGAAAACACATACGCTATTCTCTCTAATTAGTGTAATTGTTTATACACACAATCCGAATTCGGTACGCTACGGGTGTAAATATGTGTTGAAAGTACAGTACATAATCGTAGCGTTTGCGTTCATCAGACAATCGCAGTGTACCGCATTCGGTTTGTGTAGAAACACACAACCGCTAAAACGATTAATACTGTTCGTGTTTCTTAGCCGTACCCTACTCTACATGTTGTGTACAGTTTATTTTCCTACTCTGATTTTTAGCATTGATAAATGTGTTGAAAACTCAGCAGGTTGTAAGAGACTGAATATTATTCCGACAATAAAAACATGTATAAAAAATTAAAGCCTTCTTCATTCACAGAGAGAATTTTGCTGGACGAGTTTTAATGAAAATTTTCAGTGAACTAATGAAGTTTTCTTCACAAAGTAAATGAAAAATATCATAAATATGATGAAAAAGCTTCATACATTTTATGAATCTAGTTTTAATGAAACTTTTTCATTGAGTGTATGAAAGTTTTAATAAATGAAATGAAATTTTTTACAATATTTTATGAAAAATTCCACTAATTTAATGAAAAGTTTGAATGGACGAGTTCCAGTGCAACTTCGTTATTTTTATGCAAAAATTCATTAATATCATGCAGATAATTCTCTCAGTGTTCGAATTTTTATTTAATAATTTTGTTGGGTACAGCAAAAAAAAAATCCCGCCCCTTTAAAGGTTCACTATGCACTTAACTTAAACGATGATTACAAACTTAAAGATGCAGTCAGTAGTTTAAGTGCTTTTTGATGAATTAAAACGCCGACTTTGTCACATAGTTTTAAATTTAAGACCAATGCGGGGCACTATTACAGTCAGCACTAAGTACGAATTTTAATAAAACTTTACTTGGAAGAGAAATTTTCACTTGGAAGAGAAATTTTTACTAAAGTAAAATTCGAGTTTAAAGTCCTGCATTGTGCTGACTATAAAACTCGCCCACTCAACAGACAAATCTGGAATGATTACTGAAAATTTTAATGTTATTACAGGAAATTTAACTATTTTGAGTATTGCGGTGTATTTTGCTTATTTTAGCAACTCATGCCTACTAATTTGTACTACAATGAAATTAGTAGAAAAAATTTGTGACCGCTACTAAATTTTAATAATATTTTTGAATAAAAAAGATCTGAATTTAAATTTCAACAAGGGCGGAACAAAAATCAGCTAAGGGCCGCATTTGCTTACTGCTGTTATATACTGTATTTAAAACAATATTTTATAATGTTTATTAAGATTACTAAAATATGTGTTTTTGTAACCTTTAACTAACCAAATTTTTCATAATTCCTTTTTCGATCCCTTGTTCATACAAATTTTAGTGTTAATTTGAAGAAATTATCAACATTTCAGTATTAATAATGTGAATAAACAAACTAACCACCAATAATAAGGAGAAAAATGAAAACTACAAAAAAAAAACAGAATCTTTGCCCAACCCCCGAACAGCAGACAACAAAATCAAGTGTGAATTATATTCAAATTATGTTGATATAAAACAAATGCCCCAAAAAAAATTTGTGCTGCTCGTTCAAGAAAAACTGAATGAAAAATATAAAAAACTTCCCAAATGAAATGAAATAAATTTATCACCATGAAATGGAATAATAAAACATAACGAAAATAAAGTATAGAATTCACAATACAATGAACAATAAAATCAAAATGAATGAGTACGAGTAAATAAATAAAATAAAAAATAAACCAAATGAAGATGTAAATTATAAGAAATGAACTACCAACATGAGCAAAAAAAAAAAAAAAAACTATCTCTGATGAAAGCATGAACAAAAAAGTGAATGTACGAGTACGGTATTGAGTATAATTATTAGAAAGTCTTTCTGTTATATCGAAATCATATTTAGTTGCTGATTCTTCAAGAAATTTTAAAAGCTTTTGAGTTCGCTTCTAAGAAAAATAAAACTTGTTTTGTTGAGCGAAATGCAACACATAGAAAATAAATTGGTTGGAGTTCTATCTGAACCAACGAAATACTTTCGTTATTCAATACTTTTTATGGCAATTACTGAAAATTCATCATCAGGAAAGTTTAATTTATTTGTGAATAGAAAGCGGCCTATATACGGTCAAGCATGCTTTCCAGCTTGTTTGACAAACAAAAATAGATTTTGGAATACACGGTCAAGCATGCTGTAAAATTTGAAATCAAAAACGATAAATCAACACAGCGTATGATAATGACGAAATTATTATTATTAATATTTTTCTTTGAATTTCATTTTTGAATTTCTGTTTTTGCATTTTTTAGGTCATTTATTAACGTTATCCCTTTCCTGTCACAAAATAACTAATTAAAAACTCTCCAATGTTTGATGATTTTTTCATTACACGGTAAATCGTGTTTGCCAAAAATGCCGAAAAATCAAAAAATTTTGTTTTTCGTCCAACATGTTTAACAAATCGTCAAATTAGACATTACCCAGCAAAAAAAAGTCATTACAAAAAAGTTATTTTAAAAGCACTCCGAATAGCATCAACTGATTGTGGAGTAGTTACAATTTAGCTCTAACACTGATTTATTTTACACGTGGTGTCCCATGTGTCAGTAGTTTAACTTGAGCATTTTGTTAGTAATTTAAAAGTACATAAATAATGTTAATAAAGTATGGTTTTTTTGGTATACATTTTCATCACATCAATACGAGTACAATTTGTTTGCATTTTTAGAGTGATTTAGAAGTACTCTTTATAATATATAATATAATACATTTTTAAAAGTGATTTAAATGTGCTTTTTATAATTTATGAATCATATTTTAGAGGTAATTTTAATGTTTAGCCCTTACAGAACCCATTTCTGAACCTATTGTGTAACAAAAGCTTCAATTTATTATTATTTGTAGGGCAATATTAAGGAAACACTTCTTTTGCATCTGATTCTATTCGATTTAGTCAAAATCAGACAAAACCAAAATTTTTTTAAATTTTTGTTCAACAGTTTTTTTTTGAGAAGTTTGTAACATGTTTACTTTAGTCTTTAAATTCAAAAAATATACGATATTGAATTAAATAAGAACGAGTTTTTGGGATGTCAGTTAAACTTGGTTTAGTTAAACCGAAAACGAATTATATCAGCCATTTCAAGTTTATTAACAAAAATTTGCCTGAACAACTTTTTCTTGTTTAGAATTTATGTCTTCATTGAAAGAAAATAAAATAGATTTTAGAAGCAGTATTCCAGTTATAAACTGCGTTAAACTAAGTTTAAAGATAATCTACATCCTACAAACTGGGCATATTTAAGTTATATGTAACCCTCTGAATAATTTTTTTAAAAACATTACTCAAGGAATTTTCAGAATATTAAAGCGTACTAGGAAACTATTTTTTCATATATATATATATATATATATATATATATATATATATATATATATATATATATATATTTTTTTTTTTTTCATTTTAACAAATAAAGGAAAGAAAAGCATCGACATTTTACGACTCTACAGTAATAAGGGCATCATTACAAATTTGCTGAAGCCGCATATCTGTGATTGAAATTTTAGCTTTAAATTCATTAAAGAATCCGAGAACCGTTGGAGGACAGTTTTTCCCCAGACATATTTCGAAGGCGACATTTATAGAACTTTTTATGTATAAGGTAAGGGACCAACATCTGTTAACGAACCTCTTGATTGGTCTGTTTTAAACGATAAAATATGTTAACATTGTAACAAATTTTATTAACATATTTCTTTGGTGCACGGTGCAAAAGCACGCGAGCGACTTCATAGAGCCTTAACAATACATTTTAATTGTTAACTTTTATTTTTTTTGCATTTAGTGAAAAGAAGAATTCATATTAGGGTCATAGTCCAGGAGATTCAATGGGATCCAATTCTTTATTTCCTTTCCTTTTTAAATGGGAACTGTAATTGAAGTATTTTTTAAAATATGTACGAATAATTAAAAAATATGTAAATAATTGTAAATTAATAAAGTACGTTAATAAAATTAACTATTTTGTTTTTTTAGAGATAAAAAATGGAATCTCTAATAAATTCGTAATTTACAAATTGATTTACAAAGAAAAAAACAACATTTTTGAAAGTTGTTTTAAAGCACATACATTCGAAACAGAAAAAGAGCACTTATCGCTCCATTGTAACCAATTTAAAAGTTGTTTGTTTTGAATGACTTACACATATTTTTGCTGGGTACATTATCAAATTCATACAGCCGTGCTTGGTCGTATATAGGCCGCTGAAAATATATACGATTAACCAAAACACTGTCACATTATCCAAAATATTGCCTTTTCTAATCAATATTGAAAAAATACTAACCTTCAATACCAACAACCACCAATTTATCGAAGATATAGTCATTTGAATAAAATATCGGCAGAAAAAATCTAGTATCAGTTGTGTTTCAATAAAATATATCACTCTCTCCAAAGTATTAGTTTTACCAATCAATTTAGAATTGTTTTTGTCAACTTTAGTGCCATTAACCACTAATTTCCATTATTTTGGTAATTATAATAATACATTGAGGCAAGGAACAGATATATTTTTTTTATCATAATATGCATATTTAAATTCAAAGAAAGACAGCAACTAAATGTAAGTACCTGTGGCGCAGAAGGTAGAGACAGCCGATAGCCTTAGCAATCTAAGTTCAAACCTCAGCCAAGGCATATATATATATGGGAAAATCTACGAAATAGGTCGATTTCAGATTTTAAAAATGAAAAATTTCAACTCAATAAGCACGTAGGTTTTAAAAATTCAAGTGCTTTAAATTTTGCTTGACGTAAAGTATATTTCAAATTCTAGCACATGTTTTTTTAACAAAAATATTTCAAACTTGAATTTTTGTTTCCCTTTTGCTGTAGTATGCTATTGAAATAAAATGTAATAAAAGTTGAATTCAAGCCTTGATACTGGAAAACAGGGCTGGAATTGAACTTGATTTCAACTTGAATTCCAGTGAAAATGTTTATAGGGAAGTTAGCGGCACACATTTTTTTCTAGATTAACTTATTTAAAATGCATTAAAAAGAAGTAATCTGTTCGCGTGAATAAATTTTTTTTTCGCTAATAAGTGTTTTTAAATTTTTGGATAACTTTCCCGTGCTGAGTCCGAATTTGGTTTCCAAATTTTTCCAACACATCTGGTTTTGGAAAAAAATTGAGGTCAAAGTTAACAAAAACCTTTTTTTGGCAATTTTTGAGTGGTTTTTACACACTTTTACCTCGTGTTAATGAAAAAAGATGACACAAATTTTGCAATCATCACGGTAAGTTTATTCGAAAACGCATAGTCGTGCTATATTTCCATTATTGATTTTAAGTAATGTTGTTTTTTTAATTTTTCCTTCCGTCTATCTCTCCATGTAATCTAGTACGCATGTTACAGGTCGCAAATATTAAGATATTTTGATGAAATTTGGTAGACCGACTTATATCAGCCCAAAAACGAAGTTTACGGATTTCGGTTTAAATCGGTCTGTGTTTGGACCTAGTACCCATATAAATTTCCCTCAAAATTGCAACAAAAAATTGAATGGCACATGCATGGTTTAAAGAATTATGTGATCAAATATGTCTTGCATGGTACATATCTTTATTGATATTATTATGTGAAAGTGCTAAATGGATCGGATGAACTTTGTATTCTCTACAGCATATCTTTCTCCAAAAATCGCTAAAAGGTTAAATTCAAATTGAAAGCACCTCCAGAGTTTTAAGAATTATGAAGTCGAATCAATATCATAACTATCATTATATGAAAGTGCTAAACAGATCGGAGTTTTTTTATACTCTACATCACTTTTCGCTGCAAAATACTCTAAAAATTCAACTTTTAATTGACTGGCACATCCACAGATAAAATAATTAATGGTTAAAATCTGGCTTAAATGATATATATCGTCATTAATATTGTTGTGTGTAAGTGCTAAAATAATCAGATTATCCGTTTCCTCTCTACATTACTTTTAGCTCCAAAAATCTATGAAAAGCTACAAAATTCAACCTAAAATGGCTCTGGATGCCAAAATAATAGTATGATCTATTTAGCAGTTACACACAATAATAGTATTATTGATACATACCGATCACGCAGGACTGCAACTAATTATTTCTCAAACTGCGGATGCGCCCTGCAAAAAATATAAAATTTTATGTTCTTCACGCATAGACATGAAGAGATTATTATTGTCATATCTTCTTTATTTCTGAAGGCAGACTAATCAAATTTGGCCTCTTTTACTTTGCTTATTTGTCAGTTATATGTCAGTATCAAAAAATTTTCAATTATATTGACGTTGAAAGCGCATTTCCTCCTTCAAACAAGCCAGTTGGGCAATGTAGCGATCACTATTGATGGTCTGGCCTTTTTTAAGGTAATCAGGGTACAAAATGCCAGACGCATCCCAAAATACTGATGCCATAACTTTACCATCTGGCTGTTGCCTCTTTGGCTTCTTCGGGAGAGGTTCTCCAGTTGTTGTCCAGTCAGCTAACTCCCGATTCGACTCTGGAGTGAAGTGGCAGATCCAAGTTTCATTCATTATTACAAAGCGATGCAAAAAGTCCTTTTTATCTCGCCGAAACAGATTTCAATATCATCGAGACGTCGTTGTTTTTAGTGCACTGTGAACAAACGCAGCACCCATTTCGAAAACAGCTTTCGCATAGAGAAATGTCCATGCAAAATAAAGCCGACACGTTCCTTCGATATCTTTATGAACGGAGTTTTTTCCCATTAAAAAGCAATGATAAATCAATACCCGAAATTGCTTTGAATCCATTGTTTTCAAAATCGCAAAAATAGTGCACTAAAACAGCTGTACTTGTTCACTAATGAACGAATTGTCATTAAATTTTGACAGGTATTATATGAAGGTTGGTAGTTCTAAAAATCATATGAATTTTTCACTAGCGGCGCCACCTATATGTCAAGCTCGGGCGGTGGTTGATCGCTTTTCGGCAGGAGTAAATTACCTGCAGGCATCTCAGCAATTAGGTAAGCCTTATCAACCGGATCAGTGAATATTTGGTCAACCTTTCTCAGAGTTGGGATATCTGAACTATATCTTTTATCGAATGACCAAAAGCTCTTACTACCCCTAGGAGCACAAAGAACTTTAGTACGAAGACATTGTTCGTATAGAATCTTTTCACGACTAAGTACTTTGGAATACTGTAATCGCGCCCTTTATCGAAGCAGATCGGTATTGGCGTTTTTGTTATCCCGCCAATTATTGAACGCTAACTGTCTGGATCTTACTGCATTCCTGCAAGCCTGGTTAAACCAATATTTATCTTTTGGTTAAGCCGAAATTTTTTTCGAAGTGGTGAAAGTTATTATTCTAAGTAATTTAATAAGTTCAACCATTTTCGCTGCGGCATAGATATTGTCGTCGAGGAAACAGAGTCTCCAATTAAAATGCCGGAAAGGAAATTGAAGGTTTCGCAGCTGTTGCTGAAACTTTAAGAAGTTTGGAGACCGAAAAAGAAGTGAAAATGGCACAATAGTCCGAATTAACGTCAATTACTTCATACCGGATGTTTAGTAAGGAAAATATCGAAATTATTTTCGAGTTTTCCTTCAAGACTTTGCGCTACAAAGTGTTCGATATAAAAGCCCTCGGGAGTTGTATGACTCGAATGGTGAAGCCAGGTAAAGTTGTGAATATTAAAATCTCCAGCAATGACGGACAACTCCCCAGAATTCTAGAAATGAAATCGGAAAGGAAATACCATTAAGGGTATTCGCCATGTTTGGGCTTCTGTATAAGTATCCGATATGCAACATGTGTGACCTTATTTTGAAATTAACCCAAATTGTGTTGAATTCTATATCATCACAGTTTATATGCTGCTGATACTTGGACACTGCATCGTCACGAATGTACATTGCAAGGCTCTGATGAAAAATAAAAAGAGATAGGAGATGATAACCAGGTATATAGATCAGTAATCCCACATACCTGGGTCTTACAAAAGGCGAAAACATATGGCCGATTTAAATTAATGTGAGCATATACGTAGAAGAAATTCGCCCTCGGTCCACGTAAGTTGCAGAAATCAATACGAAATCTTTCTGTAATTACCATGTATTGGAATTACAAACCAAATTGTTCTTAATCAGTGACCAGTGTCGTCACAGACGAAGCCAACAACAAACAAAACAGCAACCTACTTACACTACATAACATTATAATAAAGGGATAGAAAATCGTTGAACAAAATCAGGCATAAAATCCCTTTGCATGGTTATTGCATAGAAAAAAATGCATCGAAAACAAAAACTATATTCAGCAATAAAGGGTTGCTGCATATTTATTTCAAATCCTAGAACTAATTACGGTATGAATGAGGCAATCGATAGAGCTTTACAATTATTTAAAAATATATCTGAAAGTAACAATGTATTACCAGATCTAAGCTGTGAGAAGATTATTGTAGAAACTATCGCTATTTATATCCGTTAACAATCGGTTGTCATATTCACAGAACACAGGAAGGAAACAATGCATAGACCTCGGCCTTTGCGAGAGAGCTATTTCATTCCGGCAGCAATAACGATCGCTGGCAAACGGCCGCCGTCTTTGGTAGTTAATTGCCACCTAAGAAATACAACAAATGTTTTTTTTTGTAAACTTGTGCCATATCGACCCGGATTTAGCTTAGCTTACATTTTGATTCTAAAGACGACACTTTTCGCAATGGCGAATAATTGTTACAAAGCTAATAAAAAACCCAACTTCTCAAGGATTTATTCCAGAAGATATGCTAAACTAGGGTTTGGGGTTAATTTCTAGTGATATCATTACATAATTTTCCATATTTCTGAAATTACTACATATCGTTAAAGGTTCTAATGACTTGCTGATAAACTGTATTTGTACAGAATGAGAACATAGTGGAAAGATGTGCATGTATGAATGTTTTAGGTAGTATAAATGTAAATATATATTATTTGGAAACTGACCATTTATTTTGAACACCAGAGGCAGGTAATATCAATCTACACTTTGTATCTTAGATACTACAAAACAAAAAGATATACAGTCAACAACAACTATGAACAACAAACACCATCAACTACAGCAACTTACAGAGCCTTAACTACATATAATAACAACAAAAGTGAAAAAGAAATAAAACCAAGTGTAAAATGAATTTCATTTTACGAGTAAAATATATTATAATGGCGTATAACCAGAAATAAAAAAATAAAAAAATTATAAGAATTTCATACAACCCAACCTATCTGCCAAACAACCAATGTTGGCATGGCTGCTCACTCAATTCATCCAAATGCAAACACTGTATACAGATGAATACATTGAGAAACACCCTCCCGGGCAATGATTGATTGCTCATCATATTTTATTCTTAATGAAAATGCACCCTGCTGGCAGTTAAGATATATACTCACAATTATTGCTCACTTTAGTCATTCTGACTGTATGTACAACGTACATCTACTTCTACACTAACAAATCAGCACTTACTTACCAATACACTTACACCTAGATTCTTATAAATTGTGTGCACAGATAATAAAACAGCACACCTGAAAACTTATAGCATTTTGTATGAATAGAGTTGATTTTGATGTAAGGTTGGATATAATTCTTGTTACTTTTCTACTACTGGCTGCTGTGCTTATGGGGTCGCATATTGTGCTGTTCTTATATGTCAAGATGTGCTTTATGGTGAAAAATATATGCAACAATATATCAGGAAAAAAATCTTTTTTAGGAAAATACTTCTGAATTCACAAAATGTTTTTAAAATTTTTAGACCAGCTGACGTATCTCGAAATAACCAAAGTTTAGTGCTTAATCATACCCAGGTAGAAAAATAAGAATGGCACATTTTTGGCGCTTCGTTTGAGATAGTAGTACATGTACTGGCAATAAGTTGGATTTTTAACTTTTAAAATATTGGCATGTAATGATAACCCCAATATACGCTTGTCAGCAGTAATTGCCATATCGATATGATTCAGTACTTTAAATAAAATAATTTAGTCTATAGACAGCGTTTTAAAAATGTGACCTTTTATCAAATGTGAGGAAAATACCTTATTTTCATAGTTTTTAGCCAAAAATCAGATTTTCACAAGTCTTAGCTCATATTAAAGCTTAGCAAATCTTAGTTCAGATAATGCGTGAGTCGTGTCAAACTGTTACGATATTTTGGTTAATCATTGAAAGATGCAGCCCAGCATTGCGTTTACAAATTATTCACCGGTATTAGAAAAAATCTGACTTCCACGAAGAACGCTGAGGGTCGTTTCTTGCTTAATGAATAACACAATACACAAAATTTCTGTACTTGCACTGAGAAGCCACTCAAAGAGGTGCAGGATCTGCGATTTGTGAGGTCGATTTATCATGAGAATTTGTTCAGTGTAGAATTTTTGTCATCACTAATGTACAGCGGTTTTTGAGTTTGATAACACTATGCGACAGTCAATATCGGGATGGGATGAAACCAACGGGAAATATTATACCGGTCAAAAACAAGTTATACGTGTCCCTGCGTTTCGATGGGTCACCCCTAGGAATCGAGATATATCTTTTTTTTGACATAACTCGAGAACCACTAGTCCGATTTTGCTCAAACAATTTAAAAAAAATTAAAAATTACAATTCCTTTAATCTGTTCATATAACGTTTTTCTATATACTCAACAGTTTTGCCGGTAAAAATAAATGTTTGTTACCGCTACCATAAAAATCAATAACCTTTTGTTTATTACTTTTTTTTAATATTTCAGGCAAAAAATATTTTTTTCTTCATACATTTATTTTTACCGGCAAAACTGTTGAGTATATAGAAAAACGTTATATGAACAGATTAAAGGAATTGTAATGTTAAATTTTTTTAAAATTGTTTGAGCAAAATCGGACTAGTGGTTCTCGAGTTATGTCAAAAAAAAACCACCAAAGGTCAAATCGATATATCTCGATTCCTAGAGGTGACCCAGCGAAACGCCGGGACACGTATAACTTCTTTTTTACCGATATAACTTTCCCCGGTAGTTTGAACCCTTCCCGATCACTGACCCCTACCATTTGTCTCACAGTGTAATTTTAAATTTTGATCATATTTGTTTTTGGAAATTTAGTTTGTCAGTTGTAGAAAAATTTCTTCATTTGAAAAATAGAATTTGATTATTTTGGAGGCTAAGGCGCTATGTACAATTTCAGTTCGGGTAACAAGGGAATTTTGGATATTTTTTTTAAATCTCCAATTTGGATAATTGTGTTAAGAATTGAATGAATCTTGTGCAAATTTATATCTTTTTTACCGAGTCGTCTAATTTTTTAAGGATATCTTGGTAACCTCTAAACTTGGTAACATCTAAACCTCTTCTCCTATAATCTATAATCGCGGACGTTCTGGTATAATCTTTAACCTCATAGACGGAGATACAAGGTCAATAATCTGTGTGAGAATATTCGTCAATTGTAAGGATTCCCTTAGTATTGTACGTCATCGAACGCTAACAGTGTCGTTATAAATTTTATTATGGTATTTTGCTCAAGGGAAAAGTTTTGATAATTTTTTTATGCAAATTTTGAGGGGAAAAACCGTTATTACGCATGCCATAGGGTGGCCACTAGGTTAGTGGGGTGTACTGGCAGATTATACACAATTTTTCTGATTACTTCAATATAAATAGTTTATAATAAATTCAACTCCCTTAACTTTTCAAATTGTCTTAATATTTTGCATCTTCAATATTAATTTTAATTTTTTTTAATTTTAAGTTGGCATATAAATATCCCCTCTAATAATGAAAATTCCTATCCTCACTCTCGGCACTTATATCCAAATATACATGTATCCACTTCACATTTTCTTACATATTCGATAGACTCAATTTGAAATTAATATTCAAATAATTATTTGCGCAAATAAGTACAATACATTGCTACTCGAGGTCATCCGGCGCCTGTTGGGACTATAATGTAAGTTGTGCTTGTTTTATTTTATTCAAATTATTCAAAAGGAAACAACCTGTTTATTAAGGTGGGTCGAATTAGCAATCGATATTGTGCCATCGATTTTTCGATAGATTTTGGCATGGGGAAATAAAGTTCCACTACGAGAAATCAAAAAAATCATTTTCGAGGCGCCCAAATTTCTTTTTCTCAACATTTATTTTTAAGGTTTTTTAAGTAGGTAATAAAAAAAATCGGCTGATTTATTTTTTTTAAGTACCACCTTTCCAAGGTGAAATTGTACGCTAAAAATGAGGGCGATAGCAGTTTTTCCAAAAAAAAAAAAATTTCTTGAGGTTTTGGACGAATTTTTTTTAGAAAAATCGATCTTTTTTTACGTGTTAATTTTTAAGGTTTTTTTTAGTAAGTATGTTAAAAAAATTCGCAGATTTCAAATTTTTTAAATATAAGGTAAAATTGTATGCTTAAAACGACGACGATATGATTTTTTGCGAAAAAATTTTTTTGTTTGGGTTTTTAGGCGAGTTTGGAACGAAAT
Source organism: Leucophora obtusa (assembly GCA_949987735.1). Taxonomy (NCBI): domain Eukaryota; kingdom Metazoa; phylum Arthropoda; class Insecta; order Diptera; family Anthomyiidae; genus Leucophora; species Leucophora obtusa. Next base: position 52,354,574 of record OX465298.1, on the reverse strand, counting down.
TTGGGCGCCTCGAAAATGATTTTTTTGATATGTCGTAGTAAAACGTTTTTTCCTCATGCCTAAAAGCTATCGAAAAATCGATGGCACAATATCGACAAATTTTTGTCTTCATAAATCGGTAAACCCTACTGTATATTTATAAGTATTCAAATTCTTTTATATAATTTCGTAAAGGGTGTTATATAATATAAATTGCAACTATGGTTGCCATATAAAGAAAAACAAATAGTTTTCGGTATTCATGTTATTTTTTTAAAATCAATATACACTTTCTAAATAATTAATATAATTAAATTAAATTACTACTATAAAAATTAACGGCTGAATGTTATATTTTTTTTTGTTATACTTATGTGTGTAATTTTTTTTAATACTCCACATTTCCTGATTTTTATTTATTCTCCTATAAATATCTTTCCAAATCTGTTATCTATATAAAGGGACCTAGTATGTGAAAATGAAGTTTTGAGAAGGACGCATTTAAAGTTTCATAACGCATTATCACTTTGAACACACCTTCAGTTGGGAGATGCGATTTGGTATGGTTAGTTATGATTGGGTGAAATCTAACTCATTTCATTTTATTCTACACCCTTTTAGGTACCAGAATCCACTCTTAAGTCCAAACCCGTTTTTTGACACACTAGGTCCCTTTTCTCGGAGAAGATCACGTATAAATAAAAATCAAATGTCGTTCGTTGGTAATTGCATCAGTTGAGAACGGCTGGACCGATTTGGACAATTTTTTTTTAAATATTCGTCATAGTACAACTTAGGTCTTTACGGTAAGAAAAATTGACTTTGACCACTTTTACGTCCACTTTTTTCGATTTATCTAAAAACGGAAAACGGCTGCACCGATATGGCAAATTTTTATTTTTAATGTTCGTAGTAATCTAATTTAAGTTTTTACTGAAAGAAAAATTTACCACGCCCACTTTTACGCCCACTTTTTTCGATTTATCTAAAATCGGAAAACGACTGCACCGATTTGGCAAATTTTTTTTTAAATGTTCGTAGTAATCCAATTTAAGTTTTTACTGAAAGAAAAATTGAACACGCCCACTTTTTCGATGTATCTAAAATCGCAAGATCTAATCTAATCTAATCTAATTTTTATTTAAATGTTCGTAATAGTCCACAAAAGTTTTTTACAGAAAGAAAACTTTTCCACGCCCACTAATACGCCCACTTTTATTAAATCGTCGGGTAATTTTCTGTACAAGCCTAACTATACGGTCACGAATAAGGTTTTTAGGGAAAGAAAAATAGTTATGGTATTGAAGAAGTTTTAAGTTCAACAATTTGCAAAAATATTAATTTTTGTATACACTCTCCATGATAACTGACAATAGGAACTACATATTTTCTTGATTCTACTTTGTTTTGTTCGATATACTCTCAGGTTGTAAACAACTCATTTGCTGTTACTTTTGTATTGTTTCGCGATTTGTGCAAAAATACCGCTATTTCTTTATCTACATTAAAATTTATTTCGTTACATGTGCAAATGCTGATTGACTGCTTATTGTCAAATTGTGGATCAAATTAATCGGTTGATGAAAAATAAAATAAGTGTAATTGTTAATTGTGAACTAAACAAAGTTTAAAGTGTTTCTAAAAATGTTAACTAACGGTGATATGCTTTTTTTTAAATTAAGATTCCATTGTAAGTACATTTTGCAAATGATTTATGAACTGAAATAAGTCAAATCGTTTTATCTCAAACAAATTTATAGATTAACCTACTATAGACTTGAAGTTATAAACGGTTAAAAGGTAAGAGCAAAGTGAATAAATTTTCTCGCATTGTAATGCCACCAATAAGAAGGAGCAATTTAGGTCGCAGAACTCGCAATGCTTCAAGCCAAGTGTATTTTCGATCTAATCAAACTGCGGAGCAACTCGAAGAGCGTACCGTACCGGAAAATGCAAGCGTTTAAAATTGAATGGCACGTCGGTCGGAACCATGGGGATCCGTGGTAATAAAACGTCTTCCCCTTTGTACTTTCCTTTAAGTATTGTTGCTTCGATACGCGATTTTAAAAGCTTGCATGCCCGATGCATTTTTAGTGTTGTACTGTGTTATTATATAATACAATATCAGTAATATATTATTTTAAAGGCTCCAAATAAGTAGTGATATATCTCTATATCGCTAACTCATTATTTCATACCTCCCACATAATTATTGATGTATCATTATGTTCAGGTTACTAAGTGAAACCAAGGGTAAAGGGGTACCCATTGCCAGGCAATGCGTGAAAAAGGTCAAACCCATTACCAAGGTTTTGCTGGGAAGTCAAAATCATAGCTAATTAGAATTCGCCTTCTACTAAAGATGTATTCTATTCGAAATAATACCCTACTTTGGAATTTTTCATTGGCATTGAACTTCAATTGGCATTACTTGGCAAAAAAATGTATTACCATTCAATACCAATGAAATTTTTTTCAATTGGCATTGAATAAAGCAATGGTAATGAAATATACACATAATTAAAGAAAAAGGCATTTTATAAAAAAGGAAATTAAGACAGGAATGTAAAATTTCAGAGCAATATATTTATGTACATTATAAATATTCGCTATTTTATCAAGTTGCATCAAGTATACTTGCTGTTCACTCTTAACACTGGTTAGTGTAGATGGATCAGCCTCTAGTAATGTAAACTTGACGAAATAGCGAATATAAGATAAGAAATACGCGAATTTTGTTCTTTTATTAAGACATGAAAACAAATGCTTTTTTCATAAAATATAATTGTGCATTTAGGCATTGAACAATGCCAATTGAAAAAATTGGTCCATTCAATTAACTAGTCCCAAGTATGTATAATATTGATAAAATACATTACATTGCATAGTTGGCTATATTCACTTTGGGTTTGCTAGAGCTGATATCATCCCAGCCAAACTTTGGTATTGGGTGCGATATATTCACGGATTACTCTATAATGATAACTCGTTACCTTCTGCATTGTTTCAAAACAAGAAGTAATGACTTACCGACGACTCATTACGAGAAGTATTGCATGATTTATAAGCGCAAAGTAATAGTTAAAACATTTTTGAAAATTTATTTTGAAACACATTACTCGTACTTTATTTTTTGAAGCCTGGGGATAAAATGTATATTTTTCGACATTACGAACGAAAATACGAAGCACAAAAATTCATTTACCTTTTAAGCAATCAAATGGTATATTTTTCGATAGCTTAGGTAATACAGTTCTGGAATAACAAGCAGGGATCGCATATTCGAAACCCTGCTTAACCATGCACTTAACCATTATAAGTATTTAATAAAAAAAATATTTGTAATTAATGTTGTTTAATAAATTTTTTTATGAAAATCTCTATTTTTGGACACATTACTTTTTCCATCATCGTAACGACGTACTTTATCACCTCCTCTCCATACGTCACCTTGGGGCTCATTGACTGTAAAATTCATCTGTAAAGTAATGGATGGTATACCAGCGCTGGTATTGAAACAGTGCTCTTCGACGCTATCGCGACCATTGGCAACCCTCTTTAGCACGTCGTACCGCATGGGTATCTTTCCATCGTGTTGGAAGGTTGCCAATGTCCAGCCAATCCCCAAAAAGGTGGGGCTACTAACCCTGATAATTACCGCCCAATCGCAATCTGCTCTGCGCTCTCGAAGGTCATGGAGAACATGGTTAACTATCATCTTGTTAATTATCTTGAATCCAATTTGCTTCTTCTACGGGAGACCTGATGGCGTTCCTTTCGGAGCGTTGGAGTAGGTCCATTCACAGATTTGGTGAAAGCAAAGTGGTTGCGCTAGATATTTCCAAGGCATTTGATCGTGTATGGCATAAAGCACTCGTGTCAAAGCTTATTGCTTTTGGTGTCGTTGATGACTTCTCTCGATTCATATCGAGTTTTCTCAGCGATCGCACTATAAGAGTTGTTATAGATGGGGTCTCATTTAATGAGTTTCAGTTGAATGCAGGGGTACCACAAGGCTCTGTTCTTTCTCCTTCTCTCTTTCTTATCTTTCTGAATGACTTCCTTTGTCAGACTACCAATCCTATTTACTATTTTGCAGATGACAGCAACATTTGCCATTCATATTCCTTTGATTATAGGTCAAGCCTTGTAGAGATTGGGGGCAAGAGGCAGATTATGTATGACACACTCAATCAGGACCTAATTACGATCTCTGAATGTGGTCGCGCGAATAGGGTCGATTTTAATCCACGCAAGACCCAATGTTGTTTGCTGACTCATAGCACCGCTGAGCCATCAATGTCATCTGTATATATGGGTGGTATCAATATTGAGGAATCTGAAGCTCTTGATGTTCTGGGCATGAGAATACAGTGTGATGTCCGTTGAAAGGATCACGTCATTCAAGTGTCGAAAGAGGCATTCAAGTGTCTTGGCTTTCTTAATCGGTGTAAGAACAACTTCACTTCTTCTGATCTCCTTACTATTTATACCACACATATCCGGCCGAAGATGGAATACAACTCCCACATATGGGCAGGGGCTGCAAAGTCTATTTTGGAGCTTTTGGAGAGTGTACAAAGGAGGGCGTCGGCGCTCATTATTGACAGAAGGGTATCCAGCTCTATTGACTCATTGGAGCATCGTCGGAATGTGGCTTGTGTAACACTGTTCTATCGTTACTACCATGGGAAGTGTTCTGCTGAGATAAGTGTTTTTATCCCGAGGTCCCGTGTTTTTGTCCGTAACACTCGCTTGTCTAGTAGATCTCATCCGTTTGCGGTCGATTGTCCAGTTAATCGCACAACGCATTATAGAGAGAATTCGTTTATTGGTCGAACCGCCCGTATGTGGAATAAACTCCCCGCAGATGTCTTTCCTGATTCTTACAATCTAGAGAAATTCAAGTCTAACGTTCACAAACACTACTCCCTATTTCCTCCTCCCCATAACCTATTTTCCTAATATCAAAACCATGCATTGCATTAGTAGTGGGCATCCCCTGAGTGTTGCTCTATAGTAAAAAAATAAAATAAAAATTGGCTTCTATGGCTACACATTATTTGGTAATTTTGCTGGGCAATAAGCTCCTATAAGATGAGCTCCTATGGATACATATTACTTTATACATTATTTGGTAATGTGGGGTTTTGCTGTGATGTAACCAGAGTAAGAGATATAGCTGAACAGGAACTAGTTTTTACTAACAGTTTAAGTTTTAAGTTAAAAATCCAGTTGATTTTAGGCCACTGTCAACAACCTCAATTAATTTAGGAGACCATTGCGAATTATTTTTATTAAATTGCATTTTATTTGACCGTTTAAGTTTTTGAAATCATATCACACACTAAAGTTGTAAATCATAGCAATGAATTCATCATCACATGAACAGTTTTTTTTTTTTTTTTTTTTTTTTTTACAAATACTAAACACTGCATATCAAGTAGAACATAAAATAACAGTTAAGCAAACAAAAGATAATTCATTTGAATTGACCAACATACAGAAAAAAAACTATTCGCACAATATCCTTCCTTTTTGTTTGAAAACATGACGGACGGAACCACCACAATGACAGAATACAGAAAGAATGGCATGTGTTTTAACGCATAAACAACACTGGAACAACACAACACATTTAAATCAAGAGACAGACTAACGCACATGCAATGTGTCACATAGAAGGACGCCTACATACATGCTGCTACTAACTACTATATAGAGAACCAAACAAAAATGTGCAACAAAAAAATTTATGTACCATAGGATAACAAGGACGACATTCCATCACTCTGTTATTTGGAGAGAAAAAATAAAAACAACAATAGCAAGCGACGTTTATCATGTGCTCAAATGACCATTAAATGTGTTCAACGACGCCATCATCATCACAGTCATCATCAGTTTTGGACAAAAAATACTAAATTTTCAACAAGGACTACATACTACATGACAGAACTATTCCTAGTGGTTATGGTCATATGAATATACAGTTACATCTGCAACGTCCTCATCGTTGGAGAGTAGTCATTGTAGTAAGAACCAAGTAAAACATTTATCAAATGATAAATTGAGTGAATGACTTCATGCATGTTGCGACATCTTCCGTTAGCATCAATTTTATCCCAAAAAAAAAAAAAAATACATGTGGAACACTAGTGATAGTGATTGCTGTTGTTGTTTATTTGGAAGCTACTCATCACAATTGGCTGCAGTGCCTAAAGCAACAATTGCACATATATATTGTATATACTCGTATATGAATAGTAACTATGGTCCATAGATTGTCACTGAATGATGTAATGCCTTTTGATGTTGATGGTTATGCAGATGATGGTAATATTTTTTTCCACAATAATCCAGCAGAGGGAGTTTATTGTTTGTTTATGTATTTTTTCCATTAGCCTAAAGGCAAAAAGGAAGTTGTTTTTGAATAAGTCTACCCACACACATCACATGTTAGTTTCATTGTGGATGTATAACACACCATTTCAAATTGAATTTTGAAAACAAAAGATTTCATTTTTAAATTTTATATATTGGAGGTTCTAACAGTCTATTCTTTCGGATTAGCAGTTATTTGGACATAAAGCACCCTTCATCGGGTTTCCTCAATATGGTTTACTGTCTCCTACACTCGGAAAATAAATACACTTTTCACTTTTCTTTAGTCACTTTTTTAGTTGTTTCTGTTCAGTTATTTTTAAAGTATACCTACTGTAAAAAATTTTTGTAAATTCTCTACTATAAAATGGGTAAAACTTTGTTTAATTTTACGAAAATTCGGAAAATATAAACAAAAAGCCCGTATTTTTTTCTACTTACTACCATACACAATAATACACACACAAAGTATTTTTAGACATTATGCGTTTACAAATAAACACATTGTGCCTAAAATTACTATTCTTTTGTTAAATAAAACTTTTACGCAGAAAGTTGGTAAATATACTAACATATAATTGCAATAAATACTCTGACATTTTAAATTGTGAAAAATTTAAAAAACAATTTTAAATAATATAAAGAAAAAGCTAGAATGGATTATTTTTTGTGAATTACTATATATTACAACAAACACATTTGTATCTGGAAATAGCAACAAAATAATAAAATAGTTTTTGGTTTGCAAGCAGCAGGATTCATCCAAAAGCAAGGAAATTGGGTACCACACGAGTTGAAGCCGAGAGACGTTAAAAGACGATGTTGCATGTCGGAAATGCTGCTTGAATGCCATAAAAAGAAGTAATTTTTTAACCGAATCATTACTGGCGATGAAAAATGGATACATTATGATAACCCGAAGCGCAAGAAATCGTCTTTGAAGCCTGGACAATCAGCCAAACTAACGCCAAAGCCGAATATCCATGGCACCAAAGTAATGCTCTGTATTCGGTGGGACCAGATGGGGGTCCCATCTATTATGAGCTACTGAAATTGGCCGAGACGATCACATGAGACCTGTATAGATCACAGTTGATTCGTTTGAAGAGAACATTTTCCGAAAAACGCCCTGAATATGGGACCAGACATGAATGAAGCCATAATATTCCATAATAACAACGCTCGGCCACATATTGCAAGAACTAAAACCAATTTAGAAAATAGTGAATAAGAAGTTTTGCTTCACCCGCCTTCTAGTCTAGACCTTGCCCCGTACGACTACCATTTGTTTCGATCGATGCAGAACGCTCTCGCTGGAATACGCTTTATTTCAGAATAGGGTATCCGAAATCTATATGTTGCTAGAAAGGTGGGAAAAGGTCATAGCTAATAATGGTCAATACTTTCAATAAATTTATATTGTACCAATATTTCACAATAAACGCCTAAAATTAGCCAAAAATTATACACGAGAAAGACACTGATATTATTATTAATAAAATACGTACTCAAAATTAATTTGTTTTTTTACTTAAAAGGGAAATGTTTTTGTGCGGTTTAACTTAAATTAAAGCACTGCACTGTGGGCCAGCATCGCCGTTTTTTGGCCAAAAGTACAATTCAGGTAAAGGCAAAATATGTTTATATATTCAAAACCTAGGATTGTTGAATATGTTGTGAGTGAAATATGTTATCATTGTGGATACTCGTTGTTAGTTGGCGAGAGTTCAAACTCAAAGTTTTTTTTAATTTTGTGACATTTTTTATTTTATAATGATACAATAAAAAAGTCATAAATAAACAATAATTTGTTCCAAAAACAATCTCAAATTATAAAACTGAAACTAGTTATCAAAAAAAAAAAAAATAGACACCTGTTAAGTATTTACGAAAAAAGTAACATGGATTTTTTTGAAAATCCTAAATTTTCAAAAAAAAACCCCAAAATGTTCCAAGAGATATTTGAAAAACTTGAATGCGAATGTATTCCCTAAGATGTCTTCTACCTAGGTTTTTGCGACCGTTTGCGACCGTTCATAAACTTTCCAGATTTTGCCCTTTAACTGAAAAAGTACCTTCAGATCTCGCTGATTTTTAATAAAAACTAAAAAAAGCACTAAAAATTACCTTAAATGCAAGTTCTGGTTTTCTGACACAGACTAACCCCCTAAAGTCCAGGTTTGTCGGACATTTCAGTGCCAATTCCGAATAAGTACGAAATTAACCCTTAAACACATTTTAAGTTTTGACTTATTTCTGGCATTGAAGTTAAATTTTCAACTTTGATGTCATCAGAGATTTATATTAGAATTTCATGACAAATATTTTTGCTTAACATTTTAACCCTCTAGCTCTTCAACTTATGGGTCTTTTTTGACACTTTTAAAAAAGGGCAAAATAAGACCCTTTAATTGCAGAGTTAGAGGGCTAAAATGTTCCGCAAAAATATTTGTCATGAAATTCTACTATAAGTCTCTGAAGATATTAAAGTTGAAAATTTAACTTCAATGCCAGAAATAAGCCAAAACTTAAAATGTGTTTAAGGGTTAATTTTTTATCCCTTGAATTTTTATTCCGCTTTTAAAGCAAATAATTTTGCCTTATCACAATTTTTTAATACGATATTCAACTTTTGAATAAAGTTTTTATAATTTAATTTTCCAGCCAGCAAGCAAGTCCAAAAATGAATCAGAAAAGTGCTCAAAATATATTATTAAACTTTTACTTGTATGAAAGTAGCGCATCCAAAAGAGCCTTATTTTTCGATTCAAAAATGACTTAAAGAAATTTTTCAAAAATTAGATAACCCAGCCAGCAATTACGGAGCGCTCATAAATAAGATTTTTGAATGGCTCATAGAAATGATTACACAGCTATACAAAATATGACAATATTTATAAGTTGCACAACTTTTCAGTGGTTTTAGGTTAATTAGTGGGTGCTGATTTCGAATCTGCAACCAGTTTGTTCAAATAGGATCTAGCTTTTGCACAATTCACTTTTTTAATTTTTCAGCCGATTTTTTCAATAAAAAATTTATAATTTATTAACCATAGCTTCGGAAAGAAAACGCTTTACACAAAAAACTTAAATGTATATCAATATCTCAATAACTTTTCTAAATATAGTCGCTGAAAGTCAAAATTTCAAATTTTTTTAAGGTTTTTTTAAAAAAAAATTTTTAAATATAAGACGAAGTCCGATTTTAAATATCAAAGCCAATTTGGAAAGAAAAAGGTCCAAAATTTATATACATGTCACATTGCATTAACAAATTATGTGTAGTTTTAGAGCCTTTTGTAATTAAATTTACACTTAAAATGAACAAAAAAATATTTTACTGTACTAAAAATCTACTGTACTATTACAGAATTTTTTTTTCCAAAAATATCAGATTTCATTCAATATTGGATAATTTTTTAATAATGATATTTTTGTGTAGTTTTTGTGTAATTTTTACAGAAATTTCCGTAAATTTTTAAAAGTCCCGGAGCTTTTTAATAATTTAATAAAAATTAGTCGATATTTAGACGAAACGAGTTTGTCAGTGAAACATTTAACACAAATCTCCATTTTCTGGTGAATTACTTTTGTAGATGAATTACTTTTGTAGATTTCATCAAAAATGGTGTTATGTATTTTTTTGTTTTGTTTAAAGCACCGCCTTTTGTTTATTTTTTGCGAAAGTAATTGTCAAGCTTCTTTCAAAAATTCTCTTGGTTTGCAAGAACATTTAAAAATTCAGCGAAAGAGTGGAAAAGTTTGAGTTTGTTATGATTGTGACTTCCTAATGTCTGAAATTTTTTTTTCCCGTACTTATCATGATACTAGGCTTTGAGCAGACAAAAATTTTTCTAACGCATCAAGGTAGAGCAGAATCAGAATATTAATAAATCCAAAATGTTTCCGATTTCAACAGAATCGTATGAAATTTTTGAAAAAAAATGTTATATTTTATATGTTTATTTTTTAAAAGAAGATTTGTTGAGACACATACTGCAAAGAAATTTCATGTTAAGGTCTGCCTTGCTACCATTAACATAAAAATTAAAGAAAACAGGCAAAATTTTACAAATACGGTATTTTAAAATTTTTTCCTGTCTTGCCGACATTTAAAGCTAGGGTTGAACAGGGCTTATGACATCACGTTACGGACGCCTTGGAGGATCTACTCCATCTTTTTTTAAATTCCAGCTTTGTACTCAGAGAAAAATTGGTTTAATTTAAATATAAACGGTTAAATTTTGTGGAGTATGGGAGAGAATAATTAGCAAGTAAGTAATATTTTTGCATGCAATGCATCCGAATGAAGTAGCCTTTCTGAAGAACATAAATACTTTGTTCTGAAAGAAACATTTAATATGGAAAAAATACAATTTTTTTTAATCTTCAAATTTAAAAGCACGCTATTTAAATCCTGAAAAAGATATTGCATTGAAATTCACTTTAGTTAAAAGAATAATTTGTTATAATAATATCTGAGAAATTGGCCTGGATTTGCTTTTGCAGAAGGCAAAAACACGGAACAGGTTATAGCAAAAATGAAAAATTTTAGTTTTAAAATGCAAATAACTTTTGCACTTTGTAGATAACAGAAATGTTACGTTTTTAAAAATCGGTTTGTAAATATAAAAATGACAAAATTTTGGAGTTGAATGGCATAGCTCCCGCAGTTTCGGCCATCCAAAACTTACAGTGTGAAATTTCATATCAGTCGGTAAGAAATGGCGAAATTCTTCCCAAAACATTTGTATTCTTTTTAACTGTGCCCAGGAGAGTTTATTTTGAAATAATATGAAAAATATATTTTTTGTGTAATTTCATGCGGTTTTGGATAATTTTTGATCTACAGCTGTGTAATTTTTTGTTTTACTGGTGGCAACACTGAATTTGATGTAATCGGAGCCTGAGAGGTTTGATATTTGTTATAAATTTGCGACACGAAAATGTTGTAGACCTATGAGTTTTAAATTTCATTTACATTCAGATTTTCTATAAAAATTATATTTTTCCACGTCTTGAATCAAAATTGCGTTCGTCACGTAATTCATGTTACACATTTTAATAAATAAAACAAGGGATCAAAATCCATTAAGTGAATTTAAAAATATTTGAAAACTTGGTGAAGACCTTAAACCCAATTTTTTGAAATAACGGAGACTATATTAACGAAGATTAATTCGAAAAAGTTTTTTGACTTCAGATTAGTATTGAGGACGGCAAAATATTTTAAAAACATTTATTGAGTCCATGCCTATATTTTTAAATATTCATATTTAGATCAAATATATAAAAAATCATAAAATATTTCCCTGGGTGAGGGGATAAAAAAGAAATACGAACAACTCGAAGGTTATTCAATTAACTTTTTTTGACTTTAGATACCGGCTTAGGAATCCAAAATAATCAAAAAAAGTTTAAAGCAGAAGGCTGTACTAAATATTTAAAAAATGTGTTGAAATACTATTAAAATATATGAAAAAAACAATTAGTTAAAAGTTTTAAATTTAACCAACATGTTTTCATTTGCTTTGCCCGACTTCACGAAAGTAGCCAGAAAATTTTCGTGAAAAAGCGGGACAATGCTATAAAAAATGGCGGGATTTCAAAGGCTTTGACGGGACAAAAAAACATAAATGTTAAAATTAAAAAAATTTTCAAAAATGCTAGTAGATCACTTTATAATTATATAATTTTAATTCTAAAATTCAATGAGTTGTTTGCGTTTTGATCCATGATATCGCGAAATAAATATTAAAGAAGTCACAGTCTTCTTGATTTTAGCTTTTATTTTAGAATTTTGTTGGAAGGGCAAAAAGAAAAAACATCTTAGTAGGTTTGAGGTTAAGAAGAAAAATAAAAATTTTTTCAAAAGTTATAACTACATTATGAATTTGCAAATCAGACTAGATCTAGATTCTGCCTTTTTATGGACAGGCTTCATCAGTGATTTTCCATTAAATTGTATTATTGTTTATATTTTATTGTCTGATTTTCTCTATATGATAATTTTTTCAACAACCTGTTGGCTGTAGGTATCGAACCCATGCAGTCCTACATTACAAACGTAACTATACTAGAGTTCGAAAGCTTAGCCATACTAGGCTAGGCTAACATCTCTTTTAAGGGTCACTGCACTTACTAATGGCTTACATTTATATATTTTTTTAGAGAATGCTTTTCGCAATTAAAAAGGCTTTTATTAGATTCTGTAACTTGATAGTTATATTTTTATATTTATGCTCAAAATATCGTGAATAACGGTGGGTCTCATACTGTACGTTTAACTTTAACTTAACTATAAACAAAAGAAAATGTCAAAAAAATGTACACAAAACAACAACAAATTTTTGGGTCAACTATTAACCTAAGTTTAAACCTGCAGTATGAGACCCACCGTAAGTAGCTCTACTCCCTTCCATAAGCAAATTTCCACAATCGTGTTCAAACTATTTTATGATTTTCCAAAAAATAGAATATTTTAAAAATTTGCATTTGAAAAAGTAACGATTTAAAAAAAATCGAGTGCAGTAATTCTCGTTGAGTTTAAAGTAACAAATATTTCTAGAAATGATAAAAATTCGTCCCTTGATGATTTCCTCAGGCAAAAATTAAATCCCGACAGCTACAAGCCTCCAGCAATTTATTTTTTCCAACTGTGATTTCTTGTAATTTGTGCCGCTTTCGATTAATAGATTAATCGTATCAAACTATTTGTTATTCGGTATCCGCACATTTGAAATTATTCGAAAGGGTTTCGAAAAAAATGTTCGGCTAATCTAACAACGACGATTGAATACCCTACTGAGTCGCTCCCAACACAAAATCTAATTATCATTTTTCCAATTTCTTTTTTTCTTTAATAACAATTGTTATATTCGCAGCAAACAAAAAAATTGGAAGTAATGTTTTACAAACTACTTCTTTCACTGCTTCACAAGTATCCGTTAGTGTATTTTTGCTGCTCTTTTAGAAGTAGTTATGAACATCAAAAATCACTTCTTTGGTTGCTTCCAAAGTATTCGTATATTTTTACAGCTTTTTAGAATTACTTCTGAACAACATCCAAAAAATCACTTAAGTTAGTTTTTAAAACATAATTGCTCCAAAAGTGTTTTTTTTTCATTTGGTATCTCTAAACAGATGATCGTGTGTTCGATTCCTGGAGGGACCAATATGTTTTCCACTTTTTATTATTTTTTTTAATATTTACAATTAATTTGTTTAAATTCAATATTTCCGTAACTTAAAAATTTTAAAAATATATGAAATAAAAATGATGAAAAATTTGCGCTTGTGAAAATATTTAGTACTGAGAACAGTACTGAATTGCAGTGCACCTTTTGTACTTGTTTGAAAAGTACTTTTATTGAAGAGAATAAAGCACAATTACAAAGTGATGTTTTAATGCCAATCAACTTTTATATCAAAGAACAGCTCAGCGAGAGGGAGCTAGAATAGCAATCACGAGGTCGCAAGTTCGATACCCGATGGCGGAAATAAAAATCTTTTATAAAATAAAAAAATATAATTTTATTTGGCGAAGAACTTTTTTTAAATATTTAGTTGGCGAAAAAGAGCTTCATTTACGCGCTCGTTCAAAAAAAAACTGAAAAAATGCTGAAGTGGGTGTACTCCTCTCCCAAGGCAACTTAATGTTAAAAGCATTAGTGTTTATGTTAAAAAAGAAGTACATCTCGAGCATCAATAAAAGTGCTTTGGTATCTCTTTTTTTGTTGGGATTATATAAAACAGCAATCGATATCTCCAAATTGGGCATCTTTAAAATTAATTTAAAAATTTGTGGGTCGTTTTTGGATTTTTATCAAATTTGTGGGTCATTCTGAATTCCAGGCTAAAGTGGGTTAATGATAGTCGATGAAGTCAGTATTCCATATCTGAATAATTTTGAGTATATGAAATGAATATGGCCCAATTACTGAAATTCCAGTTAAAATTTAGCCGACAGTTAAGTACAAATTTTATATCGGAAACAACAACAAATATGTCAGCTAAAGTCCCAGTTAGTTGCTAATGAGACATTGTGAAAATAGGGTTAAATGAAATAAAAACATAATTTTTTTGAAATTCTGATTTCTAAGTAATGAATTTTGGGAATTTTTAATAATAATATACTCTCTTCCAAAATAGGCAATTTTCGGCCGTTAAAATCAAAATTTGTGTTCAACCAATTAAATCACTTGTAGCATGTGTAGCATGAATTGTATGCGTTATTACCTACAAGAATATTTTGGGTAATTGAAATTAAAAGATCATATTACAAAGTAATAATACATACGATACACACTATTTGTATTGTACAATGACCGTTGTAGTTACAGTGAGTTAAGCTGAGAACACTCAGTCAAACTCTTATAACAACCACTGTAACAGTCACCACTTTTGGTATTGTACATTTATCGTTGTTTCATACTTTATGAATCTTACCAAAAGTTTTCAGTCCATTTGCTGCATTTCCCACTGTTTATAGAATTGCTTAGTAAGCAATAATGTACTATATATTAAGTTCGATTTTACCCAATAAAGTAATTACTTTGCTTAACGTCTTAGGGAGCGTATCATCCGCTCCATGCAAAGTTTATAAAAAGTAAACGAAAAGACTTTTTATTTACACACTTTGACCTACTTAAATCACTTTGACTTACTTAAATCACCATGCCGCGTCATTAATACGTCAGCAGTGTGTATGAGACAAATGCTAGCCATATTATTGCCTGTAGTATTTTTCTGTAAAACCTTTATTTTAAGAGTTATAGCACAAAGAATTTTTAAACTAATTTTGTCGCAAGTTTGATACCCGGTGGCGGCAATAAAAATCTTTTGTAAAATAAAAAAAATATAATTTTTTTTTCGAATAATTTTTTTTAAATTTTAATCGCTGAAAAATAGCTTTCTTTTCACCTGTTCGAAAAGTACCGAAAAAATGTTGAAGTGGGAGTACTCCTCTCCTACAGAGCTGTAAATGAATCATTTTTTTTTTTTGATTTTCAATTCAAATGAATTGAAATTCATTTCCAATTCAAATGAATTTGGCAAAATGAATTGCAATTCTTTTCCAATTCAAATGAATTGATTTTGCATTAATTCAAATGATATAAAAATGAATTGCAATTCGTATTAATGAAATGAAAATGAACTAAAATCAATCAAAGTAAACAAAAACACATTTAATATTGAAGAAGCAATTAATAATTTCATTGCAATTAATTTTCCATTTTTCTAATTAATTTGAATTAATTCAAAATCAATTCAATTCAAATGACTTGGAAATGAATTGCAATTCATTTCGCCAAATTCATTTGATAATTTAATAATTTGCTGATACCAACTGGATAATTTCTTTATTTACCTCCTTTGATGTCTGCAATATAAAAGTATATGTACCCGAAGCGCTGATTTTGAACAAGATTCTTCTGGGTCTAAATCCAAGTTGAATATTTCTAAAAATTTTAATGAAATGGTGTTGTTAGTTTGTAAAGTCTGTATGATAGACTCGGAGCCAAAGTTATTTTTCATTGCTTTTAATTGTGCAACAATCATAAAATGTATTTTGTCTTCTGGCATCATCATCATCAAAAACATCACACAGGAGGACTGCTCTTGTTGTTGATGATGATTTGAATTCTATGATGAAACTCTATGCAATAAGAAAAAGTAAAAGCCATAAATGTATGTGTGACTTAAATTACCATCATATCTACTACAATCCTTGTTTTTCTATCTTTCCAAAGCAAAACAACAATACTTTATTTTTTCCATTGCTATCTGCATCTTTTTGGATTTTATTCTCATTTCTTTGTTTATAATTTATATGCATACATTGCATGTTTTTTTGGTTCATTTTTGCTATTTTCACTAGTAGTCCTAATAACGCGAATATTTATGTGTCCTTACTGTTTGTTATTGTGTTGGGGTTACAACTGAGTTATCACATCACTCAGATAGTCTGTCATTCTATGCATGCTATGGTATCATCAAAGTAGTCTTATGTCAAGAGAAAGTGGAATTGTTGTTAGACATTTAGTACAAGTGTGTGGAAGAATATTGCAGCTGTGACTGCAATAAAGACGTAGTGTGAAATTTTAAAAAAGTGCCATAATCAAATGGCGTTTGGTCACCTTGCTTTCGTGCTTTTTTTCTGCAAGCTGTTAAACACATACTTATAGGAATGTAACTTCCCTGTGGATGGACCTGTCACAGGACACGTCACGTGACTGATCTATTGGGGAAGGTTCCAGTCCATTGGGGCAGGTACCAGTCACTTTTACATGGGCTTGTTATAAGAGGGGGGGAATTGCATTTTGTGGCATGTAACAGGACTAACGCAAAAGAATAAGTCATAGAACTAACGCAAAAGAACTGGTCTCAGATCTAACGCAAAGGAACAGGTTATACAACTAACGCAAAAGACCAGGTCACAGAACTCACCCCAAAGGACATGTTACGGTATCACTTTTAAAAATAAACAACACAAGAGTTTTTATTTATTTTTTTATTTATTTATTTATTTTGTTGTTCCACACACAAGACTTAAAGTCTTATATTGCAGTGAAGAACTGATTATTCGTTAAATAAACTTTTTATAATTTAATAACTTAAGAACTAATTATGAAGAAAAAAAATAAAGTAATCAAACATACATATATAAAATATGGTACCTATGCATAATAATTTCAAAACCTTGTAACACGTTTTTAAAATGAATTATTCGATTTATAAGCCATTTATAAGTTCAAAAAGTTGTCTATGTTTATAATAGCAAAGGCACAAATAATAATAATAATAACAATAAAAAAAAATAAAAATAAAATAATAATTTTTTTTTTGTTTTTTGACTTACAATTAAAAACTAACAATTTGAAAAATTATAAACATAATATAAAAGAAAATAATTTAATTTAATCAAATACGTTTGAAAAATAGGTAATTATGGTTTTTTTGAACCGCAGTGCGTTACTTAAGATTTGATAACAATAAGGAATTGAGTTCCAGAGATGGATGGCATTGATATAGAATTGCCAAGTTGATATAAGGCTTTTATATTTAAATGCTTTCAGTCTTTTACCCCTACAAATAGGGTCTGAAAAAATTAGTTTCTCATAAAGATGTACAGGCTGATGCAAATAAATGATTTTATGTAAGAAAGTCAAAATTCGAGTTTTCAGTAAATCGTTGAGACTGAGGCCATATAATTTTTTGGAAAACGCAGATACTCGTGCACGTCTTTTTAAACCATATACATAGCGAACGATATTATTGAAAACGACGTTTAATTTATTTTCACTTATTGAGTCACAACTGGCAAAGAGTTCACACCCGTACAACAAAATTGGAATAAGGTAAGTTTTAGCAAGCAGTATTCTAATTTTTAATGGTGTACAGTGTTGGGTTCGCCAGAGTGTTCTCATCATGGAGAAAGTTCGACCACATGCATATTTAATATGATCAGACCAGGTAAGGGTATTATTAAAAAAGATTCCTAGATTCTTAGCGGTACTTACAATTTCAATACGTTGATTATTTATTGAAATGTTGGGAATAATTATTTTCTTCGCTAATCGTTTTTGTATAATAAGACACTTAGATTTTTTAGGGTTAATCCCCAGACCATTAGCCGTTGCCCACACATGAATGCGATCAAGTTCCAAATTCAAAGTTCTTACACACTGATCAAGCAAGGTTTCATTGCAACTAATGTAAAGTTGAACATCATCAGCATACATTCTAACTTTACAGTATGTTAGAATATCCGGGAGATCATTAGTTTGTGTCTAATACTTTGAAATTGAGTTTATGTTCAGTTTAATATAAATATAAAAAATATTTTCATTTTTATGATTAAATTTTTTGTAATGGAAATAAAAGCAAATTAAGTAATTTGAAATAAACATAACATTTTAATATAGTCGAATTTCGGTTATTCGGGTTGTTCGGGAAGATATATATATTCTAAAATCATGAATAATAGAGTTAAACCACGGTTAGTAGAGGTATAAAATCAAATACACAGCATGCCGGTTAACAGATGTACTCGGTTAATGGAGGCCCGGATAATCGAGGTTCAACTGTACCTTGAAATGCACTGTAAATTTGTAATTATACAATGAAACGATACATAAACTTGTAAAAATAGCAAACAAATCTAAACTTTGCAAATCGAAATAAATTCGCAAAAAAATCAATAGTGAATGAAATCTGATGCTTTTTAGAAAAAAAATTATTAGCAATTTAAAAATTTATTTATTTAATTCTTAAAGTCTATAGAACAATGTTTTTTACAGACAAATTTCACAGTCTAATTTTTAATTTTCATCAAAATAAAAAAAAAAATAATGTGACATTAGCCGCTTTTTCTAATCACTTGGATTTAACAAATCAGATGGGGTTAGATTCTCCTTATTTTAAAAAGAATTTTCCGTCCGACACTTCTTACACCCTAATTTTTAATACCAAATTCGATGATTAAGTATTTTACTTTAGCTTTTAAGTTTTAATTATATTTTATATAAAACAGCAATAGACAGTCTGCCTTTTCAGTTTTATCACTTTAATTTTTATTTTTACATAATTGAAAAATTCCATTGTAATATTTAATATTCACTAATTGGATTTAATTAAATTACTTACAATAGAGTTTTGTACGAATAATTCTAAATCCAAAAAAAAAAAAACGCTAATTGTTTATAATATTTTTTTATTTTCAAACAAAAAGCTTTTAAAGTTGTATTTAGACGTATCAAATTCAACGATTTTATCAGCGTATAATTTATTGAAATAAATTTAATTTTTATTTTAGTTGATGTTACAATGTTGTTGTTACAATGAGTGTTAATTTTGTTCGGTTTTAAGATCAAATAGAGAAAAAGCTTATGAAAAAAACTTTCCTAGAACCAATGGTTGACAATTAATGCATTTTCAAGTGCTACCAAGGACTTTCACCAAATTCTGTTCATGTATTACAACTAAAGTTTTAAACAAAGCTATTTTTTGTTTTCTATATTGTAGTTCTTGCAATGCAATGCAAATAAAATCATCAGTTAATTAATCCGCACCCTGATTAATTTTTGTTTAAAATCACCCAACTTATAGTAGGAAACTAAACTCCTACTATAAATAACATAAAATAAATTCACCTCCAGTGCATAACTAAAAAAAAATATACACATATTGCGTAAGTTAATTACACACAAAGCTTGTAAATTTACGTTGAAAATGCATAAAATAATTTCAGAAATTATGTGAAATTTTTCCACCGCTACCGGGTAACAATCTTGTTCCGATGCCGTGGCTTAAATGCTCTGCGCTTTGTACGCTTGGATGAAGTTTTGGACATTGCGTTCGTTTTGTACAACTAACTGTCGATAAGCTGAGGGTATAAAAGAAAGCAGTGGCTATGGCAAAGCGGAACTCGTGGCGAACGTTCTGTGAATCCATAGACAACAATCGTGACTCTGCCAGGCTCAGAATGCTTTTGGCATAGGGTCACTCAAACCCTGCTTACGTAAAGAGGGATGATGGATCCTGGTCGGAGTCGTCGGTCGAGCCATTGGAGATCCTAATTAACACTCACTTTCCTGGTTGCAGGGATACGAGCACTTTGGGAAATGAACGGCTCTGCCTCGCACGGTGGCTTATAGTTAGCTTGGGAAAGATAGCCTGGGCAACTGGAAGTTTCTGTCCTTACAAATCGCCGGGTCTCAATGGCATTCTTCCGGTAATGGTACAGAGTGCTCAAAAGCTGACTACTCCCTGGCTGCTCGAGATACACAAACTTTGTCTCTCTCTGAACTACATGCATGTTAGCTGGAGGAGATTTAGAATCCGAGTAAAACGGAACTGGTGCTTTCATCACAGAGGCCAAACGGAGCTTTAGATCACCGCTGCTTTATGGCTGCAAACTCACCAGCTCGTAACATGCTAAGTATCATGGCATCATCCTGGACTCGAAACTATCTTGGAAACTCAATATCGAGCATAGGGTTAGGAAGGCAACGGTTGCTTTCTACTCCTGTAGGAGCATATTTGGATCTAGATGGGGTTTGAGTTCGAAAATGATGTTGTGGATGTACACGTCAATCGTAATGGTTACGGGGGCGATTAGGACCGCGGGACTTACGTGGGTAGGCACGGCAACAGGCTCCGACTGGAGCGTGATATACGATACCTCAGCTGGGGCATTCCAGGTAAAGAGGAGACGGTGAGTCATCTCCTCTGTGATTCCCCGGCGCTATAGGGTTGCCGACATAAGACTTTAGGCGATCATATACCAGACGACCTGTAGGTGATATGGGGGGTAAGATTAGGTTATCTTATCCGGTATCTTAATCCTACGGATTGGGTCTAGTTCTGCGGATATTAGTTATTAACGGGTAGTGTGGTGTTTTCAAAACGGAGTCGCTCTTAACTCTACTTGCTGCTCACGAGATCCTGTTGAAAATTGTCCATCTAAAATGCCAGATTTCTAGTACTTTTTCCTAGAGCAAAAAACTTAGCACTTTTTCCTATACGGAAAGCATTACATTCTGGGCACTATTTCTTAGGAAAGCATCAGGTTATGGGATCCTTTTCCTATAGAAAATCCGTTCCTCTATAGATAATTCCTTAGATGTCTAAAGAATCTAATGGGTTTCTATTGGAAAACATCTTCAGAATCATATGGTTTTTACAGGAAAAATTTCTCTATGGGACAAAATTCGGAGAATCTGACAATTTCCTGTCAGGGTTTTCTTTAGAAAAAAGTATTAGGATTTTAAGTAATTTCCTATGGGACAAGTCCTCCAGATTTTAGGGTATTTTACGGGCAAATATGCTTTTTCTTTAGAAAAAGTTATCAGAATGCAATAGATTATATGATAAACTATTCAAAATTCGCGAGATTTTCTGATCGTTTGTTTCTAACCTCGATAGAGAATTATCAATATCTGAGCATTTTTCCTACTTAAAAATCCTCTGAGTTTTTTCCTATAGATACAGCCTCAGATTCTGGACACATGTTCCTTTAGACAAAGTTTCAGAGTCGATATTCAATAGGAATAATGCAATAGGGGAAAAAATAGATATTAAACACTTTAGGTTATTGAAAATCCTTAGAAACCTCCCTGGAAGATGACTTTTTCTAATGGATAAAGAAATTTTGTATCATAAAATATCAATACATTTTCGTACTTTTATATTAAATTGATTCGAAACTGATCCTATCACTAAATAGGTTTCCATTAGGGATCACTGCACTACCGATATCACTGTTTGATTTACTTGACTTTGATTCCCCAAGCCTAGAAGGAATAAGTGAAACGATATCTTTGAAAAACTAACAAAATTTATCGTCAATTTCAAAATATTTTCACTTCTATTATAAATTAACAAATTTACAAAATTTGTGCGTAAAAGTTTAAAATGATTAACAAATAAAAAATTGTATACACAACAATTCTAATTGTAAAGAAATAATCCCTATAATTGCATTATATGTGTATCATTGTATTTGGAAGTGTGTACAAAGTTATTTTACGCATTTTGTGTTTATATTTACTCACTATACGATATACTAAACAAAAATTTACTGCATCAAAGGAATTAAACTCATTTTATAGTAGTGAATTTACAAATAATTCTTAGAGTGTACCCAATTAATTAGTCCCATGTATGGTTCTACCATTATTTCATACGACATAGTATATAATTAAAAAAAAAGGATTCCCAATATGATTTCAAATTACTCTACTTACCCCTAAAAAAATAGTCACCGACAACTCTGTTCTTCAATGTTACATCCTCAATTCATGTGCATTGTTTTTGGTGCTTTATTTTCTTCACAGAGCTTAGAAACATACATCACTCTGGTCATCATGATGTGAAATGTTAGTGTTTTAATAGACTCAACTTGTCCAGTATGATCTGTTTGTTTCTAGTCATACGTTTACATTTATCGCCTCTTCATAAAGTCATATTCATACAGCTTTTTTTCTAATCTTAACATTTTTGTTGGACTGTTATAATTTGAGTGAGTAAAATGTGGCAGTATATTAGTTAGATGTTGGAAGACAAACATTGCAAAAGGTTGATTAGACAAGTGAGTCATAAAATTTAGTGAACGAAAGATAAAAACGTCACAAGTAGTTTATGTGGGCTTTTTGCTGTTAAGGACATGCAAAAATGGAAATTGTAATAAACAAGTCCAATGATGATGATGATGATGATGATGATGATAATAGTGGTAAAAAAAACTCTTTTCTTAAATACATTTGTATAAAACTTGGCATCATTTAGAAAAATTTCATTCATATACATGATGATGTCTAGTCCCCTTGTCTTGTCTCTTTTATTTTATATTCATGCTTGATTTTATACACTATGCACTATTTATGATTAGAACAATTAATCTCTAATTATATCCAAACACAACAGTTGTCATGATAGTTTGTTTTGTGGTGTTTTCTTTCCGTCATCTCTTTTGCTGGTTTTTGCTGTACAAGTATAAGTATTTTCCCCAACATGCAATTTAGCATTGTCTTTCCAACACTGTCACTGCTATTCTTCTTCTTTAGCAACCGTATGATTGTAAGTTGTTTGTTTTTATTGTTGCTGTTGTATTTTTGGATCAGCTACATTTAGCACAGTTTTCATTCATTATCGGATTATGACAAGTTACCACACATCATCAAGTTTTCTTAAGTTGACTTGCATTTGTTTTGTTGCAATGAAAAGACTACTTACATCAACATAAAAGCAAACGAATATGTTTCTCATAAACATAAATTAGCCAAAAATTATCATTACATGTCAACAGTATGGTTTTCGTTTCATTTGTTTTTTGTTTCTGTTTGTCATTATTCTTGTTAATTGAATGTCTTGTATGTCTTTAGTGAAATGTCAAATTATCGCCGAGTCGAGACAAAAGACTAACAGATGTAAGATCGTTTCATTTGCAATTAATATCCATAAATTTGAATATAATTAGACTATAAGATTATTCTATCACTTATTTCGTTAAAAAATGAACGTCACTGCTTTGATATTAAGAAAATGGTATGTTCTCAGATTTGTATATTGGAGAACTATATCGATATTGCTACAGTTTCGATGATATTATTTTAAGCGTTTGAGCTGAAATTTGGATATGCGGCAATGATAAAAAATAGGATTTTCAATATAGTACTAACCAGTTAAAAAAATAGAACTTTTTGCACCTTCATTTTACAAAATTTTGTTTAAATTTGTTTATTATAAACCAAAAAACGTACATAACATACGTATAAAAAATTTTTTGTGCATTGAAACAAATTTTAAAATATAATACGATGTAACTACCCAGGAAAATTTTCTATTTCAAAGAATCGGTTGTAGAATAGCTACTTTTCCTTTACAACCGCTTTTGCTGTCAATTGTAACACCGATTATTATTGTTTGAAATTGTCCCAAAAGCAACCACTTCTATAGCTCAAAAGTTGAACCGGTTGCCCCAGAATCAGTTCTGGAACTAGTTCTAGAACTGATTATGCGTCAGTCATAACTTCCATATGAGATCCGTGGAACTGGTTCCGGATTGTAAAAAATTTTCTTGGGTATTAATATTTTGAGCTTAATAATGAAAAATAAAATCTGAAAATTGTTAGTGAAAATATTTTTATTGCTTTTTCAGGTATTATCCTTAATGATCTGTACACTTTTGCATGCGTTGGATCCATTTGTCATAGCATTTTTCCCATTCCGCTTGAGACACCTCCAAAACATGATGTCTGAATGCATCTACGGCTTCTTCTGCCGATGTAAATCGCTGTTCGCGTAATTTTTCTTTGATGTGCGAGAACAAAACAAAGTTATCGGGTGCCAAATCGGAGCTGTACGGCAGATGGCCTACTTATTCCATCTTTTGATTGCTCAAAAAGTCACTTGTTTGAGCCGATGTGTGTTGTCATTGTGAAAAATTATCCTTTTTTGGGTGTTGGTTTTTCTCATTCAGAATTAACTATTCTACGTTACTCTAACGGTATATGACTAGTTTTTCCAAAAAAATAGGTGACCATTTTTTTCAAAGTGCTTGTAGAGCGAACATCTTCTATTGGATTTCGTTAATAATGAAACTCCCTTACAGTCGACTGCTGTTTCCAGCGAGTGCAAATCTTTTTTACGGCTAAATTTTGATGCAATATTTTATTTATTCTGATGAAACCAAAAAGTATTTATTGACTGGAGAGACTACCGTGCTCACCGTTTTTTGTTGTTGTGTGTCGAACTTGGAAAAGCAATTGAAAACATTTTTTCACAACATCCCAGTGTAGAAACGGTAATGACATATAATTATTTTTTGGACTACCAGTAATGACACCCACTTACCATCTGCATTATTTTAAAACATATAATAATGAGTTACTGATAATGACTTATTTTTATCATTACTTCAAATAGAAAATAATTTTCTAGATTTTTTTTAAAATTTTTTGAAATCTATTTTTAGACTCAATATTTTTTAAACACTGGTAAGGATATATGTAACCACATATTTTTTAATTTTTTGTATGTTGGCGAGTAAGCTTACTTGTGTGCAGCAGGTCAATTATGTTTTTATCTATTAAATATTACATGTCGATCATACATGGGACTAATTAATTAGGTGGTCTAATTAATTGGTGATTTCATTACCATTGCATTGATATCAATTGTAATGAAATTATTTTCATTACCATTTTTTTAATTAATGGTAATGATTCTAAAATTTAATTTCATTGATTAATGACAATGATTTTAAATTTCATTACCATTAATAATGAGTAAATTAAAAAAAATAATTGCCATTGGCAGAAAAACATAAAAATGGAGTAAAAATCGCTGAAATCGAACATCGAATATGCTCATTCAGGCTCATGCTCATTTGAAATTAAATATTACTTTCCATTCCATTGTTATTTGTATCCAGGTAAAGTTTAACGGAATTAAATGGATCCTCCTTAAAAAATTATGTTTTATAACTTCCCCGGCCAAACCCGTTGTTCGATTTCATTTGTCTGAATTTTTTGTAAACAAATGGTTTTTAATCAATTGTAATTAGTTTTTTTATACATTAGTGTAATTTCATTACCATTAGTAATGATTTTTCTAATGAAAAATATTTCATTACCATTTAATGGTAATGAATATATTTCATTAGTATGAACTAATGGTAATGAAATTTCAATGGTAATGAAAAATTCCCATGTATGATGTCGATATAGCTCAGATGGTAGAGCAGTTGACTGGCAATCTGTAGACCCAGGTTCGATTCCCGCACCAGCAAATTTTATTTGCTGGTGCGGACTCATTATTTTTGTCAGTACTGGTAAGCACATAGGTAACGATATATTTTTTGATTTTTCGTATGCTGGTGTGTAACCATAACTCATTATTTTTCGCGACATCGCCATATAAAGGTAATAAGAAATGTAATAACAAAAGTAACTAGTTACCATTACCAAGTATGTTGTTATATAACCACATATCTGGTAATGATTTTCTACACTGGGATGTTAACTAAAAATTGTTTCTATCAACACAAACTTTTATTTTGCTTTTATTGTGTTATTTTCTACTAAAATTTTTTATTTTATTTTAATCATTTGTTCGTTAAAATACTGAATATTAAAAAATGTGTTGAAATATTATTAATAAATATGAAAAAAATTTGAATTAAGAGGGTAATATTTTACACTCAATGTTTTCATTTGCTTTGGCCGACTTCGCGAACAAAAATAAAGAACAATTGTTGAGCGAGGAAGAGAAGTATAGGAGGCCACTGGTGAAGCATATGCCTAAGGTATCCTCAATCTCAGAGAATGTCACATGATGATCTTGGGTTATCCGTTTTTGGAAAGCATCAATATTTTCTGGCACAATTTGCCGTGGGAAGAAGGATGTCCGCGATTAAATTCATTACACCAGCGTTGCACAGTTGCAAAGGACGGAGCTTCATCACTAAAAGTTTAATATAATTTGTCTATGCACTTTGGTGTAGATAATCCACATCAAAAATCAATCGTTGAGCGAAAATTGCCACGTATTAATTCCATTTTTTTGCTGACACACAACTTTCACTTTGTAAACAACACAAATAATACTCTAATGACAAAAAATTCTAAGCTAGGTTATAGTCAAAAATATTAAACTTTCTAGTGAAAATATCAGCTGGTGCCTAACAAGTGTTAAAGTGGTCAAGGCTCACAATATAAATAGTAACCCTCGTAAAGATATCAAAGCTGAATTCGCAGTGCTGGTGTAGTTCACTCTACATACTTCAATTGGTTCCTTTCTTCTGCGCACTTACTATTTTTAGTATTTTTCTCTAACTTTTGTTTTTGCATCCAATATGCAGGGTAGAGTATCTTAAATCGGCCCAATCTCATATTTAGGTCTTAAAAAGCGTGGTTAAAAATTATCTAATTTTAAGATTTTTTAATTCATTACTTCAGAGCAAAAAAATTTGAAGTCATGCTTAACAAGCAAATTCCTTCAATAATTTAAAAGTATCCGTTAGTATATTTTTACTGCTTTCCTAGAAGTAATTCTGAACAATATCACTTCTTTAATTGCTTCCAAAGTATTTGTCCCTATATGTTTACAGTTTTTCAAAAGTAATTCTGAACAACATTCAAAAACTTACTTAAGTATTGCTTTTACTACATTTAAATTTTTTTTTTAATTTTAAAATTAATTCGCTTGAATTCAATATTTTTTTTTTTGATTTTTCAATTTTTAAACATAAAAAAAGTGATAAAAAAATAGCTTTTTATATACCTGTGAAAATAGTACTGAAAATAATACCGAATTTCAAAGCAATTTTTGCACTTGTTTATTTTTTGAAGAGAATAAATTACAACAATATCTCGCAATAAGAAAGTTCTATTTTTATGCCAGTCATCTTTCATATCAAAGAATAGCTCAGCGGTAGATATCTAGACTAACAATCTTGAAGTCGCAAGCTCGATAGCCTTCACCAACACCTTTGACACCGATGAGGAGCCATTTGCCAACACCCCACCTTCCCCATTTTCTGGTTCATGATTTTTTTTCGAACCTCACAAAATTAGGGGTCTAGGGTATCGAAATCGAAAAATCGTGCACTATCCCACTTCATATCAGTAGAAAGAATATTAAAACCTCTTTCATAGGAAACAAATTAAAAAAAAATTTTACCCATTTTGAGATATTAAGTATACTAAATTTTAAATAGTATTTGTTAACTCAAGATTTTTATTAAATAAGGACTGTAATTAAAAAAATGAACCATTAGCACCTTAAACCGTAATGATTTTAAGGTGATAACAAACGGAGGGATAAACTTAAGCTTATGCTTACATGAAACAGAACAGTTGTCAAAGATAAAAATATCATCATCCGCTATGAAGGATCAGGACCAGAGATACAAGCCAGCCGATCTCAGCCGGTTAGCCGCCGCCAGCCGACACCTTTGCCAAGCCGATTCAGCCGCCGACAGCCGACAACAAAATGAAAAAAATATTTAGGCACTAAACATCAATAAATTTTGACGAAAATAGTTCTGCTTACTATTACCTCTGAGTATATAATCTATGTTTAATTTCAAGAAAATCTGTTGGCTAGTTTTTGAGTTGTAGAGATATTTGTAAAACGTATCCTGTCGTTATCCTGTGAGTCCTCGAGAATAAATTTTAACTGATTTTACAATTAGAGGCTCTAATTGTAAAAATTTTTTCAAATTTTCGAAATTTTCACTTTACATGCTTCTCGCTTGAAACCCGTTCCTTATACAAAAAAAGTTTAAAGGCAAAAAAAGTAGGCAGTTAAGTTTTCTATGGATATAGTACAACTTGTTTAATAAAATATTGTTATTTACCCAAAAACTATTTAAAATCTGAAGACCGCCAAAAGGCGGCCTTGGGCATTAAAGGGTTAATTTTAAATAAACAAAAATTTAGAAAAGTTTTTTGACGATATTGTAATGCCATTTCTGTTAAGTTTCACAACCCTGTTTATAGAATCTAATCCTTTTTCAATCCCATTCCAGTAGGGTTTTCATAAAGACTACGATAGTTGTTAATTATTAAACAAGGTTGGTTACCGAAACGAATAACGGTAAGGTAACGGTATCGAATTTCGTTTGTTTCGGTAACGGTATTTAGGACTGTTTCGGTAACGGTATGCCGTTATCGAATCAACAATACCGGTACGTACCGAAATTATAAACTGCCTCAAAAACATATAAAAACAAATAAAAAATTATTATTATATATTTGTCAATTTAATAGTGTATTTAGACTGGGCGAAAACTGGTAGTTTTTGGGCATTTTTAGTTTTTGAGGCGAAAACTACAAAATTTATTTAGTTTTTCCATACAATTTTCACACAAACTGAAAACCAGATTCTACCTGGTTTTTGCCAATAACCAAATAAAAATATCTGAAATGTGCATTCTTGATACACCCGGTATCATTTATAATTAATTTTCGATACACCCTGTTGCAACG
Source organism: Leucophora obtusa (assembly GCA_949987735.1). NCBI lineage: Eukaryota > Metazoa > Arthropoda > Insecta > Diptera > Anthomyiidae > Leucophora > Leucophora obtusa. The sequence goes on along the minus strand of OX465298.1, from coordinate 52,325,715 downwards.
AATATAGAAGTAAAGCAAGTGTCAAAAAAATATTTTTTTAATTTTTTAAAAATATTTCTGTTTTAATTTGCAATTGTGTCTTGTTATTCTTTTTTAAATGTATTAATAATTCTTATACATTAATTTGATAATAAAAAAAGAAAGAAAAGTGTGTAATAAAAAAGTGTTGTGACAAAGAAAAACTAAATAACCAGTGTAAATTACTTGGCTTTTGCAATTTAGTTTTGTAATAAAACCAACTGGTTTTTGCTCAGTCTAAATTCAGTATAAGTGTTAAAAATACAGATTATAAGCTTTAAATTCAATTTAAATTATTATCTATAATTTTTTTTTTGGAAAAAAACCCAAGATTATTATTATAAAGTTAAAAAATTGGCATTTTTATAAAAATTAACAAATACCGGTAACTACCAATAAAAATAACGGTATCGGTAACGATAGCGGTATTTGGAAAATTTTTAGAGGTAGAGGTATTGGTAACGGTATTTTAGCGATAATGGTAACCGTTAACCAACCTTGTTATTAATTTTTTGAATTTGTTTTTTTTTAGTCAAACGTGTTAAATTGAATGAATTTTGAATTTAAAAAAGGAATTCATTAAAATCAAAACGATTCTATTGTTAATAAATTCATTCGAAAACGAATTAACTCTTCAATGCTCTATTAGTTCACTTAAGTTAAAACGGCAGTTAAAAATTCTGTGACACGGGATTCAAATCGATTGAAATCAGGGATGGTAGGTAATGCCTCTAAAATACCGTTATCGATTTAAAACTCTTCCAACTGACTACCGTTATTCTTAAAATGCCGTTACCGAAATAAGTTAAATAGCGTTACCCTTAAAATACCGTTACCGAAATAATCTAAAATAGTGTTACCGCACCGATTCGGTTACCATTCATGATTGAAAACACATTTAAACAAAGATTTTAGTTATCTTCATTTAACACATTAACCCTTTCACTACCGACTTTTTGTTTGCGTATGTATTGTTATTTTGCCTTCAGATTCTTGTTAAGAGTCCTCAAATTAGAAAAAAATATTTAACATATTTTGCCCTCTCCCCCTCCTACCCACTAAAAATGACGTTCAAAAATCCCTTAAACATTTGAGTAGCCAAAAATCCTATGGTTGGTTTTCTTCTCGTCATAAAACGAAGCTATATGCCAAATTCCAATTATCTATCTTCATTAGTCTAGGAGAAACATCAAAACCCCCTTTGCACGGAGATTATGATATATTAAAAAAATTTGACTTCTTTCACAAATATCGCGACCATATTGCCATGTTGAACTGCTTATACATATAATGATTTTTATTTGAATTCCAAGATCCTAATAAACTTATTTGCAAAAAGTGTAAAGTTTTTTTTGCACTATTAAATTTTATATATTCTTTTAAAGATGTGTACTATTAATGAATATCCTCAGTACTTTAAATAACACTGTGGAACAAATTCAGGTTAGCAAAAGTTAGGTCGATTCTGAGAGTGAGGGGTGAAAATAGAGGCTAAATTAGAAGACCCGTATCGCGGCGTTTGTTTATGTTAGTTCGATTTTTTTTTTAATCGACCTTCGAACTTTGCAGTCAAATGCCGATTTTCAGCATATGGTTTTTTGGTTATAACTCGTCGACTATTTGATATTTTTTAAATCTGTAAAAGCCAAATTATTGCTAGAGACCAAAAATTGATGTAGAAAATTTTTGTGGTGCTTGTGAAGCAAAATGTTGGAAAAATAATTTTTTTTTCATGCTTTTTGAAAATATTTTCCACAAAACTAAGTCTTTTTTGCTTTCTGTTTGATCTATAATATGCTTCTCAGTTTCTTCTTTGTCTTCCCCTTCTTCCTCTTTTTCCTCGTCTTCCTTCGTCTTGAAAGGTGTTTTTATACCAAAGATTGTTACAATAAGTGCAAAATTCAACAAATGTATTTATAATTTTAACAACGACATTGTGAAATTTAAGATCAATTTTTATAAATTCGATACTTTTGCGTGTATGTATCTGTCGAAATTCTTGGAAAATTTGCATTTTAGCCGACGTTAGCCGATTAGCCGCCGCCAGTCGACACTATTTTTTTTAGCCAGCCGCCGCCGATGCGTTTGCGGCTCATCTCCAAAAATCAATCGCCGCCGACCATTTTAGCCATTAGCCGCCGCCAGTCGACAGAATGGACCGGCTTGTATCTCTGATCAGGACCCTGAGCAACTATACTAGAAAGCAGCTGAGTTTATATTTAAAAACACAAAAGTTGTCGAAAAAAACGTAACATTAAAATGAAACGCACTAAATATGTTGGGTTAACAAAATTTTATTTTCTTTACATTTTGTTTGTTTTTATTAAAATTTTTAATAAAAAAAGTGTCAGTTTACTGAACAAACTTCCACCCATAGAATATAAACTATAGAGATAAGAAATCACAACTTGCACTACTAACAAGGAGAGGGCGCTGAAATTTAGTATTACCTGAGAAACTATTTAATATTTGCTTAGTATCAGTTGTGCCTATATTTGGAAACTCAAAACTTGTTGAAATCTGTACAAAATAAAAAAAAAAAAATAATAAAATTTCGGATATGCATTTGTTCTTCTTTACATATTTAAATTTAAATAAAAAAAGGAAAGTGTAAATTTGTTGAACAAAGTGCCACCTAGTGATAACGATGTCGTTATAAATTATGTTTTCGGTGATGCCATAGCCCTGGTTTTCTCTATAATTTCTTCAAACTCGTCGAAGAAAAGATATAGGGGCTACTCTTCCAACCTAGTTTTATTATTACTCGTATCTCTTATATTTCCAAAATTGCAGACTATCAACTCTTTATAAAATATTTTTCACATAAAATCAACAAAAAATAAAAGAATTAAAAATACATCCTGTTTATGATCCAACCATTGTAAATGTCATCTATAATAATTTCTTGCTTAAATGAAATTTGCAACAATTTGTTTAGTATTGAATGGGGAAGAAATATTGTATACGATGTGAAAATGAAATTAAATCACATTCATTTAATGTGTATTCGTATTTTCGTAAAATCGTCAACAAATATTTCATAAATTTTTTTGATGACAAAGACAAGTGAAGACTACGAGGTGTAGGCACTTCTTGTTCTGTTGAAGATATGTCGAGGAAAATACAAAAAAAGCATGTCCGCATTCTTTTAAACAAACATAGAGTGCAAAACAGATAGCATTTGCATTGAAGAACATTGAACAGACATTTATAAAAATTATTTTTATTAATTGCCAACGAAGCGACAAATTTTGATGGTGTTGCCATTTATTTGTGTGCCTACTCGTAATATGCTGTGAAAAAAGATGAACAACAGCATTGACAGACTTACAGAAATAAGTGCAACAAACAGTGATGTCAACTTTATGGGATGAGAATGTGTAGAAAAGTTATAAAAACAAATAGCAAAAAGCGCTAAGATTTCCCTTTGGCAGTTCAGTTTAAACCGAATATTCAGTAAAGTGCCGAATACATTATTCTTGATGTTTGTAAATTCGATCTTCTTGATTAAATCTCAAAAACATGGCAATTAAGTGACATAACATTAATATTACTAACCATTTAACCTTTTACTTCATGGCGTTTCATATACAGTGGTGGTCAAAACATTTGCAACTGAAATCACATGTCACCTAGTAACACGTTTTTATCATCGAAAGGCTTTCAGCATAAACCAATTGGAAATTTCGTGAAGACGTCTTTATGATGGCTTAGCAACATGTCGCTATCATTGCTGACTTCCTGATCCACTCCCACACGAAATACCTATAGATACTAGGGATATAACTTCTTGGAATTTTTGCCAGAAACCTTTTTGTTTAACAAAAATAAAAAATTTTACTCATCTTAGGAATCGCTTTCGGTGCAGGAGGTTTTCTTTATACCAAATTGATTAAAAAAACTGTTTTTATTATCAGGACAATTTGATCTATTAGAGTTTGCCTTAGGAGCTTGGACCCTAAATAATGTTATATATTCCTAATAGACACCTGCTGACATTTTCACACAAATGTAAAAATGTAATCGGGACAAGTCACCAGGACTTGGGACATATCTTTAGAAAGCAGTCACTGACATTTCCAACTAGGGTCAACACCTCAACTTACAGAATTCGCAAAAAAACTACATTTTTTTATCCTTCCTACTACCAATACCTACTCATTCTTTCTTTTCCTTGTAGTTAATTTTCTTCTACTAAAAATTCAAAGTTTTTCATTTGCTATCACACTCATTAAGATTCGAACTAGAAGGCTTGTGTTTGTTAGTGTGAATTGAATCTGATTTGAATTTGATTTTAGGAAGATTAAAATAAAATTTAAAGATATGAATGTGAAAGTGGAATATAGAAAACGTTGTGAACAAGTAAGGCGATGAACTACCCAGCAAAATCTTGGAAATGACTGCTCATTAATCCATGAATTACACTCAAAAACAAAAGTCAGTAAAGTCAGCAAAAAATGTTTCTGTGTCAGCAAATTTTTAGTCAGGAGCGTGCTTGCAAAAAAATTGGTAATTTCAGCAAAAGGTTTGCTGAAAATCAGCGAGCTGATTTTTACCAAAAAAATAGTAATCTTCAGCAAAAGTTTTGCTAACACTTAGTCGATTACAAATAAAAAAAATCCTTGCTAAAATCACTAAACTTTTTTAGACTGAAAAAAACTCAAAAAACTTGTAGCGAAATTTTACTTTAGTTAATTTATTTGCTGAAAATTTAAATATAGAAATTGTGTTCTGTACTACATCCGTTGTCTGTACTACATCCAGACAAGCTGCGACATCTACATCTTGTCTATCTGGTTGTCGTCCACGCTGTAAATGCGGTTTTCAGCACAATTTTTGTAGCAAAATAAATTAGTAAAACATTAGTTCAAAATTAGTTTAGTGCTAAAAAAATATAACTAAAACTTTTGCTGAAAATGGAAGTTGAGGAAAAATTTTCTGAAAACTAGTACACTTGATATACAAGACGTTTGACTAATTTTTCTACTAACTTATTTTTTTGAGTGTACTTAGATCTTATATTGGGTATACAATTTAATAATGTCGATTATTTTTTGCTTGAAAAATGGATTTATTATAATATCAAAATGAATTGGTACATTATTCAGGGTATTGTCCATCGTTAGCCACTACTTTTTCCCATCTTTCTGGTAGGGAAAAAGTGCCATCTTTATTGGCGCCAAAAGAACTGCTCCGGTTTTGAGCTAAAGAATGAATCAAGCCAATTTCTGATACCCTGTTCTGAAGTGAAGCGTATTCCAGTAAGGGCGTTCTGCATCGATCGAAACAAATGGTAGTCAGAAGGGGCAAGGTCTGGGCTATAAGGCGGGGGAGCCAAAACTTCCCATCGACTGTTTTCCAAATAGGTTTTGACCGGTCTTGCAATATGTGGCCGAGCGTTGTCATGATGGAAGATTATTGACTCGTGTTTGGTCGCATATTCTGGTCGTTTTTCGTTCATTGCTCTCTTCAAACGAATCATTTGTATTCAGTACAGGTCCCTTGTGATCGTCTGACCCGATTTTAACAGCTCATAATACAAAACATCCTTCTGATCCCACCAAATACAGAGCATTACCTTGGCGCCATGTATATGCGGCTGGGGTGTTGATTTGGCTGATTGGCCGGGCTTTACATATGACTTTGCGTTTGGGGTTATCGTAATGTATCCATTTTTCATCACCAGTAACCATACGATGCAAAAATTACTTCTTTTTGTAGCGTTCAAGCAGTATTTCCGACATGCAAAACCGCCTTTCAACGTCTCTTGGCTTCAATTCATATGGGACCCAATTTCCTTGCTTTTGAATGAATCCCAATGCTTTTAAACGTAGGGAAATGGCTTGTTGTGTGACTCCCAATGATAATGCAAGTTCTTCTTGCATTTGACAACAATCCTCGTGGAGTAATGCTTCCAATTCCTTATCTTCAAACTTTTTCGGCTGACCGCCTCTCCTTGTGTGCTGTGTCGAAATCACCACTTTTGAATCCCGCAAGGTTTTTGAGTTGGTGCATGTTGACCGTAAGCTTCTACCAACAATCGATAACTTTTAGCAGCCGTTTTCTTCAAATGAAAGAAGGTTATCAGACTTCCCCGCAAAACATCTTTTTTAGGCACAAAATTCGACATTATTAGAGCGATTGAAAAAATTTGTGTTTACATTTTGGCGTCTATCGAATACGGAATTATAATGACAGATGTTTATCCACCAAAATACCATATTTGTTATTATTCACACAAACTATATGTGACAGTTATGCCATATGTTGTCCAAATCGACATTATTAACTTGTATACTCAATATATCCTTACGCTTTGAATTACTTCTAAGCTGAATGTAAGGAGTTATCGATAAATATACCCCACATATTATTATTGCATTACTAAATTTATAGCCCATTACCCTCCAAATTACATGTAAGCAGTATGTAATATCAACAAATGTACGTTAAACTTGATACACAATAGCTGAAACAAATAATATACATATGTTTTAAATCATTGAAAACCATAACTATGGCATAACCTAGTGATTAGAGTTTTTGCCTGACATCCATAGGGTTTGCTGATCAATTCGTGTCAGCTTACAATTTTTTATTTTTTTTATAATTTATATTAAACATCTATTTATAGAACTGTTGATGTTCATTTTCCCCAGCAAAACATGTAAGAAGTGTTTAATAACAATAAATTGCGTTAAAAATAGACATACAATAGCTGCCACAATACATGTGTATATTAAATCATCAAAAATGATAGCGATGTCATAGTCTAATGGTTAGAGTGTTTGCTTGACAATCGTGAGGTACGCTGATCAATTTGTGTCAGCCCCTATTGTGTTTTAAATGTTATACTTTTTTAAATTAATATTTAACATCTATTTATAGAACAGATGATAAACTACTTAAGGAAACATCAGTGTAATGACTTTCCTCCAATGATATTACCATGTTAAAATAAGTAGTTCAGTAATTAAAAGGTAGAAAATCATTACCAGATATGTGGTTATGTAACAACATACTTGGTAATGGTAACTAGTTACTTTTGTTATTACAATTCTTATTACCTTTATATGGCGATGTCGCGAAAAATAATGAGTTATGGTTACACACCAGCATACGAAAAATCAAAAAAAAAAAAAAAAAAAAAAAAAAGAGTAATAATAACAAAAGGATAAAAATAGCATTGTTAAATTTCGTTGATGTTAGTCTAAGTTGAGTTGTTGATAACAAACTCGATTTGCTTTCAACATTCATATAAGTAGACGATTATCAAATATTAACCCACTTAAAGGCGAAAGGCACTGATGATGGCTTTGTAGCGAAAGCCGAAAATGCGCATTCTGCCTTGCTGGTCTTATCGAATTTTTTAAATAATTTTTATTCTTTGTAATTTACTTGTAAAAATTGTATCATCTTTCTTTGATTTGAAAATAATTTAAACAGAAAGTGATATTAATTTATGATCTTGAGTCAAACTAAAAATAACATTCATTTACAAAAAGTATATCGTTACCTATGTGCTTACCATTACTGACAAAAATAATGAGTCTAATAATAGATTTTCAAAAAAATAAATTATATAAAAAATATTTTTTATTGTATTTTTTTTTTTTTAAGTAAAATTTGCTGGTGCGGGAATCGAACCTGGGTCTACATATTGCCAGTCAATAGCTCTACCATCTGAGCTATGTCGACATGTAATATTTAATAGATAAAAACATAATTGACCAGCTGCACACAAATAAGCTTACTCGCCAACATACAAAAAATCAAAAAATATGTGGTTACATATATCCTTACCAGTGTTTAAACAAAATTTTTTAAAATATCTAGAAAATTATTTTCTATTTGAAATAATGATAAAAATAAGTCATTATCAGTAACTCATTATTATATATTTTAAAATAATGCAGAAGGTAAGTGGGTGTCATTACTAATAGTACAAAAAATAATGATATGTCATTACCGTTTCTACACTGGGTAGTGAATACTTAAGATTTCAATACCTAAAACTCATTACATGGTAATGAAAAGTTTTGCTGGGTACCAAACAAAAAGAAAGAGTAATTGAGTATTGGAAGTAGGGAGTAAAAGCAAAAAGCAAACAATTTTTTAATGGTTTTTTAAATATTGACATTTTATGAAAATATAGGTATTTTATATGGAACCGGATCAGGAAGAACAGCTATGGGTAATCAATGTTTTGTGCACTACTGTATATATGAATATTTTTAAGGTTAAAACTTTGTAATCATTATAAATATTGTACAGAACAAATCGTTATCCTTAAATAAACTCCTTAAAAATTAAAACGTAGAAAAACTAATATATATGTGTAATAGGGGTATAACCAATTTTTGGCCCTAGCACCACGCGATGGCGAAGGTTGTGTTATTTAGGAAAAAATAATTTTGGGGTCATTTCGGATAAAAAACCTCACCCACGACTTCTTTTAAAATCCATTGTTTTTAAGTATTAAACACAAACTCGGAATATTTGAAACACATTAATAATTTTCTTTGAATAATAAAAACAATTAAAGTACATAACGTAATTTTCAATGACATACATTCAGCTTCGTAAGTATTTACACAAATGTTAAATGCAGGTTGATATATTGATAAAAAAACTTTTTTGCGCCTTTTAGGTAAATAAATAAAAAAAAAAATCATTTAAAAACTTTACCGCGTTTGGTGGGTGAACTTTTTTGACAACTGCGAAAAAGTAATAGCATTTTTTTATATAATTTTCAATGGCCTATTCGACTATGCTAGGGCCATTTTGATATTTGCAAAAAATTGCAAAAAGTTATATTCCTAATGTGTAATTTCTTTGCATTCTCTACCAAAATATGTAATTTTTATTTAAATCCCGAGTTTAATGCAGTAAGGAGTTAAACAAGCGAGAGATATTTTATGCTCCAAGGAAGCGGTTGTAGAACAGCTTCAATGTATTTAGTTTTTTTTAACTCTTTATCAATTAGGGCAATCTTATAAAAGTATTCTCTTCGATTTTTTACAATAAAATCGCTGAATTTATAATAAAAACCTCTAAAATGTCATATTTGACAACAACTATTAACCCAACATTATTTGTAATATCGACTGTAGTCTACAAAACGACGACAACATCGTTTAATGACAAGAACATGTCAAATATTGCTGGTAAAACACATGAGACAAATGTCGCTGTCGTTGGTTTTATTCAGACTCTGCTACTGCTAAATAATACTGCTGGTGTTGTCTGTTTGCTAAATACTTGTGTACAAAAAAATTTTAACCTAATATTATTTTTTCGATGAATAGTTGGAGAGAGGGGTTAGTAAAAGTAAGAGGTTGCGTGTGTGTGTGTATGAATTTTTATAATAATAATTTGCATGCCTTTCGCCTAATAAATTACAAGTGAAAAACAAATGGAAAATATTAAAAACTGACGGATGATTGCAAATGCTACTTGCCTGCTTGACTGGCTGCCATACGTTTATAAATTGGGCCCCCAATTCCTAAATAAAAGAAATAACTAGCAGTGTCATCCGTACATTCATAGATACACCATACATACAACCATTTAAATATATTTATATTCATTTGTGCGATTCAATGAGAGTGTCTGTCTATCTATCGTCGTTTATAGACGTCTGCTTATAGTCTTCTCACATCATTATGCGCCATTCATAAAATACACTCATAAAAAACTATATAGACTATGTGATTTTGATAAGGTTTAAAAATAGATTATGTGGGAATGGAAAAGGCTACCTGGAAAAGCGATATTGGTCTATAAAATATAGGGTAATGAGTGGACCTCCTAAGGAAGGGTCTTCAAACATTTTTCGTGCAAGAAGATTTATCGTGGTTTTTATATACAATTGTTTAGTTCATATCAGTTTTACAGTAACAAATCTTTGATTTGTTGTTTGGCAAAATAAAATTTCTGTGTTGCCAAAAAATTTTAATTTTATGGAGAAAAAAATTGTATCCTTGAATGGACCACCCCCGAAAAATTAAAAAAAATCAAAAGTTATTAGCACCAAAATTTTTCCAACATCAGAATAGTTACACTATGCGACAGTCAAAATCTGGATGTGATGATATATTATATATATTTTTTTTTTACATAACACGAGAACCACTAGTCCGATTTTGCTCAAACAATTTAAAAAAATTAAAAATTACAATTCCTTGAATCTGTTCATATAACGTTTTTCTATATACTCAACAGTTTTGCCGGTAAAAATAAATGTTTGTTACCGCTACCATAAAAATCAATAACCTTTTGTTTATTACTTTTTTTTAATATTTTAGGCAAAAAATATTTTTTTCTTCATACATTTATTTTTACCGGCAAAACTGTTGAGTATATAGAAAAACGTTATATGAACAGATTAAAGGAATTGTAATTTTAAATTTTTTTAAAATTGTTTGAGCAAAATCGGACTAGTGGTTCTCGAGTTATGTCAAAAAAAAGACCACCAAAGGTCAAATCGATATATCTCGATTCCTAGTGTTGACCCAGCGAAACGCCGGGACACGTATAACTTCTTTTTTACCGATATAACTTTCCCCGGTAGTTTGAACCCTTCCCGATCACTGACCCCTACCATTTGTCTCACAGTGTTACCTACGTAATATTTTTGGATGATGAATTTCAATATCCAAATCAGGAAATAAAAATACATTTAGACAGTCGATTTTCACAATATTTTTATACTTGAGAATTATGCACAAAATTATAGTTCGGAATTTTTTTTTTAACTTTTTATAAAATGCTTGTTTAAACACAGAAACATATCAGTTCACTTGGAAATTCATTAATTTAAGGTTTTTGGGTGTGGTGCAGCTATCTACGCAATTACTTAGTATGATATTTCGACTGTGACATCACAAAATTATTTGAAGCGGTCCAGTCAAGGTGGTGGTCCACTCAAGGTGACATTAACTATTTAACTATTTTAACTATTTATTTATTTTGTTGTTCCACACACAAGACTTAAAGTCTTATATTGCAGTAAAGAACTGATTATTCGTTAAATAAACTTTTTATAATTTAATAACTTAAGAACTAATTATGAAGAAAAAAAAAATAAAGTAATCAAACATACATATATATAATATGGTACCTATGCATAATAATTTCAAAACCTTGTAACACGTTTTTAAAATGAAAAATTCGATTTATAAGCCATTTATAAGTTCAAAAAGAAATTACCCTATGTATATCGAGGCTCTAATCTGTGGAAAGGGTTACATAAGAAGCATGCGTGGATTTGGGGGGATCAGGATGAGTAGTCCGCCAAGCTGTTTAAAAAAATTTCATTTAACCCAAAAATGCTTTAGCCACACAGGATCAACAGATTCGTTGTGACAACCGAATTTGTAGCCAATATAATGGTTCAGTTGCGGTAACAGAATTTTTCAGTGGTGTCAACTAAAACAAATTACGACAAGAATAATTTGACTATGATAACAGAATTTCGGTTGCTTTAACAACAATTTGGTTGCCTCAACCGAAATATGCGGTTGCTGCGACTGAACCGAATATTTATTCTGGGTGCAGATTTTGTAATTCCCCAGTTGGAAATTTCCTAAAGACGTCTTCAAGATGGCTCAGCGTCATGTCACTGTCACTGCTGATTTGGTGATCCGCTACCATATAAAATATTTATAGACACCTGCTTACATTTTCATACAAATATGAAAATGTCTTCAGGACAAGTCAACCTCCTGTTGTCAGTATGACGAACAAAGGATGACATATTTTTAGAAAGTCGTAGCTGACATTTTCAGTAGGTGTCAGTAAGTTGTCATCTCTACCTCAATTGTTAAAAAACAGTATTTTTTTGCGTTTTCCATATCCACCCTACTCCTAATACTTGGCGTTTTTTCATATCCAGCCTTCTTCCAATACTCTATCTATCCTTTCCATCTTTCTTTTCTTTGTAAATCCAAAGTTTTTTTAATTTGATTAAGCCTTATTATTTAGCAATTTTAACCATTTATTTTTTAACTGCTTACCCGAGTACGAATAACGACTTATATTGGTATCTATTTATATTTTTGTAATTCAGCGGATAAGAAGGTGCACAGTGATGAAAGCATCAATTTATAAAAATTACACCCAGGAAAAAGATTGGTGGCTTTCGATCAAAACCATGAATTTGCCAGGACATTATTTTAGTTGGAGTTACCTATAATTGAATACTACATCAAAAATATTTTACTAGGTATTAAAAATAGGGAAAATGAACTAAAAAACAATCCTTTTAACAAATTATTGGTATCTCCAATCAATTTTAAAATTAATTTAGTGTATATACAAGAAAATTGGTGGTACCTATAACCTTTATTAAAAAAATTTCAATATTAGAAAGTGGTAACTACAAATACGGGTATCCTAATCAAATATGACCTTAAATTGGAATTTCTTTAGAACCAACCGAATTGTGGATTATATTGATAACACACAAAACTATTAATTGGTAAACGAATTTTATACCGTATTTGTTTTCAAATAAAACACATAAATTAAAAATTAGTCATTAAAATTATTAAGTGTTTGTGTTGTAGTGGGTGAGGAGTTGGCCTAGTAAGCCGGATTTCCGGGTTCGAATCCCGGAAAAGACAATTTAGATGTTTTTTTTTTTTAATTAAAATAAAATATTCATATGTATAAACAGTAAATATGGCTAAGAAATTTAAAAGTAGTTGTGGTGCAGTGGGTGAACTATTAACCTGAAGGGCCGGGTTCAATACCAGAAAATTCAAAAAAAGTTTTTTAATTTCAATAAAATTTTGTAGAACATAATAATATTTATGTGGAACATAATATTGAATAAGACAACCGAATATTGGCTTTCACGACGAAAAATATAATTTAATATAAAGATAGTTATCGTAACCGCACGAATTCGATTGGCAACAAATTCGGTGGCCACAACTGAGACTTTTTTCTGGGTGTATGTATACGAGTTTTCTATCCCTTATACATTTCGCAACGCCTTTCTTCGGTTTTCCCATAGGACTTAAACCTAAATTTATATAACAGGGCTATGAACCTGAACCTTAGAAAAGTTCGACAACTCTCCAGCGGATGGCGCGAAAAAACTGTTTTTAACTTATTATCTCGCGCAATTACAGTGTTGCTATATTTGCAGCACTGCATCTTTCACCACCTTTCTTCTCTAAGCTATTCCCTTTCCAAAGGAAATTAATTAATAGAAGAATTGCTTTGCTTCTCTTAATAAAAAAAAAAACCTCATTACCGGTTCATAGAAGGTTTTGCTGGGATATTGTATAGTAGTGGAGATACGTTTACCTCGGTACTTTTCACAAATTAGTTAAAAATGGATGCTCCAGTTGCCAAATCGATTACCTCCGCTTTCTGAATTTTATAAAACTTTTATTTTATTGACTCCAAACTGTATAATATTCAAATAAAATTTCTCTGATAATAAATATTTAAATTTATAATTTAACAGGAACCTTACAAAACAATTCACAAAGATGTTTTTTAAATCCGATAGAACTTACGAAAGGATTAATTGTCACACTGCGCTCACTTTTTGACATTTATGATCAGTATGTATAATCCGGCAAACCATCATGAATAGATTGACGCATGAACAATGCTACCAAATTATTTGGATTTACTTTGAAAATCAGTCATCAATTCCGCTTAACTTATAGATGTCTTCGTGATTTTTATGGCGCATATAATCGTACATCTGAGCAAGCCATCCGTCGAACTGTGGATAGATTTCATACCATAACTCTCTAAATTATGCAATAACACCAACATGTGGAAGGAATATGAGTAGTGAAGAGAATATATGTATATCGTCGACCGGCCTGCAAAATATCACATGTGTTTTTTAATAGATTTTCAGGAGAGCGAAAAAACTGTTAAAAAATCTACTTTTAAGATATTTTATTGGCATCATATGATTCACGACCTCATTTAGTAAAATCATCATGCTTTAATCTATTAAATGTCTATTAAAAAACACATGTGACATTTTGCAGGCCGGTCGACGACATGTTAGTGTGGAAAAAGATCCAAATTTGTCGATTCGTCGTCGGTCGCAGGATTTGGTCGTGGAAAATATTGCGCAAAGATCTTGGCCTACACCCGTTAAGATGCATCATATGCGCCGTTCTTTCCGATGTTTTATAGCAAAATTGTGTTTAGCGATGAGGCTCATTTTTAGCTTAACGGGTTTGTTAATAAACAAAATTTCTGCATCTGGAGTGAAACCAATCCACAACAGACCCTACAGACTTTATTACATCAAGAAAAATGCACCGTTAGTTGCGGTTTACATGCTGGTAGCATCAAAAATTAAGCCGGAGCTCGCGTAACGGTCAATGGAGATCATTACTACACCATGATCAATGATTTTTTGTTTCAAAGTATGGATGACATTGATCCGGGCGAGATGTGGTTTCAACAGGATGGCGCTACGTGCCATATCTCTAATATCTCTAAGACAGAAAGAAAGAAAGAAAGAAAGAAAGAAAGAAAGAAAGAAAGAAAGAAAGAAAGAAAGAAAGAAAGAAAGAAAGAAAGAAAGAAAGAAAGAAAGAAAGAAAGAAAGAAAAATTGTGAATTACAGTTCATGAATATTACGATAAATATAGATATAACTAACATATTTTTTTGAGTGAATTTGATTGTATTGTGTATACAATTTTTTATTTTGCCAGCATGCGTGTAGATAAAATTAGCATCATATTTAATAATTAATTGCTATTTGCAATTGAATAAAATATTGCTTTATTAAGTATGATTTTTTTCAAAATTGTCTAATGCTAAAAGACATACAAGAATGTTGTTGCTATTGAGTGCAAATACGTTCTATAGGGTGGCAATGAAGTATATAGTGAAATTGCTTTTCCTGAAGTTTACTGAAACCCGAGCAGATTATTGTGCAACTTAGTCTACAACTCATATGGTGAAGTTTTAGCTAAATCGCATAACTCTATACCCAGAAAAAAAAATACTAAGATTGGTTCTCAAAACGATTTGTCGGTTGAAGGAACCGAATGTTTCAGTTGCAAATTTTTGGTATACTAGATAGGCAAGGTATCTCGAAATTTTATGTTTTTAAAAAGTTTAAATTTGTCACAATATTTTTGCAAAAGCGTGATTCTAATATCGGTGCATACATAAATAGTAGTGGATGTGATGTTAAGGGTGCACAAACACTATTTTCGCAGTTCTTATAAAAATTATGTAATGGCATTATAAAGTAGCGATTCCCATCAACATTTACTTTACAGATCCCTTGAGATATTTTTGCGTGCTCACGGACCCTCAATGGTTTATATATACACTGAAAGAATTATCCTTCATGATATTAATGATACAATTTCATAGAATTTTTTCGTAGAACCAATGAAGAATTTCATTATGTATATAATATTTAATTAATATTATGAAATTTGTCATAACCTTTCTTTCATAAAATTTCATAATTTCGTTAAAAAAATTCATTGAATTTCATAAATTAGATCTTTATGAATTTAATGAAAATGTTCTTTATATATATGAAATTGTTCAATAGTATTTACTTTTTAATTTCTCTATAAAATATCGTATAATTCTCAAATACAATAGTTTTATGTAACCATAAGGCCGAGTTTTAGTATATATATTGATTCCTTTCGTTCCTATAAGGAGCATAGGCCGCCATCGGGAGTGGATTGAGCAATGCACGAAAATGAAATTTTTGATTTTGTTCAAGTGTGTTCCCCATTCCACTTCTTAAGGAAGCACAGCTGCGTGCTACCGGGCGCGTCCATAGGTTGTGGATAGTGGAAAGTTCCGTAGATATGCGGACAAGCTGCTAATGCAGCCGCGTACAATCAGCGGTTCCGAGTGGAGAGTCTCAGAGGGTTTTCGGGTGGCACCGGACTCCTAACAAGTTCTGAGTGCCTGCGATACTTGGATCATCAAGGCCAGCGCTTGGCAAGCAATAGCCACCAACTGTTAGCGTCTGTTCACCATGTTAGGGGCGGCTGGAAGCGGGCGTCGGACCTTGAAACAAGCGCTCGCTATATAAACGTGACACCGGATTTTCCAACCAGCCCGCCTGGAGGCCATGCTGGCAGCCCCAGTTCCAGGATCAGATGCAAAAGCGCAATCAGCTACTCATCTTAAACTAACTGATTACCGAAACCGAGTTTTAGTGATGTGCATTAATTTCCATACCGACAGAATTATCTTTTATAATTTTTATTTTTTTTTTTAATTAATTTTTTATTATTAATTTTGGACTATGAAATTTTGGACTATATTATTTTTTTCGAAACATTAATAAGGAATTTCGTTAATTGCCCAGCAAAATTTTTATGAACTGGTTGCCTTTGAATCTGTTCTAGAATAGGTGTTTTTACCACCGGTTCCGTGGAACAGGTCCTGTAAGTCACAATGGAAGGCCTCACTGTCGCAGAACCGGTTCTATAACTGGTTCTAGAACCGGTTCCAAAGCAACCTGTTCTAGTTTGGAGGAACATAACCTGTTGCTTTTGGGACAAACTCAAACAAAAACGAGTAAAAAGGTTAAAGTCGGGCATGCCAACTATACAATACCCTACACCAGTCTGGTTAAAAGCCAACTAATGTTTGGATCCGAAATTCGAATGGGTTAAAATGAGGCTTGTGTCAAAATTTTATATAATGTGAGTCAGCGCACCAAATTTCATTAAAATATCTTAATATTGGCGACCTGCCGTTTGTAACCAAGCCAATTTTGGGGGGACCCTTATATGGGCACTATTTCTGAACATGGACCGATGTTCACCAAAATCAATAGGCTTCGTCCTTGGGCCAACATAGGTCTATGTACCAAATTTCAACAAAATATCTTAATATTTGCGACCTGCAGCGTATAAACAATATAATTTTGGTGGGACCCTTATATGGGCACTAGGTCTAAACATGGACCGATGTTCACCAAAATCAATAGGCTGCGTTATTGGGCCAATATAGGTCTGTGTACCAAATTTCATCAAAATATCTTAATATTTACGACCTGCAGCGTATAAAAAGTATAATTTTGGTAGGACCCTTATATGGGCACTAGGTCTAAACATGGACCGATGTTCACCAAAATCAACAGGCTGCGTTATTGGGCGAATATAGGTCTGTGTACCAAATTTCATCAAAATATCTGAATATTTACGACCTGCAACGTATAAACAGTATAATTTTGGTAGGACCATTATATGGGCACTAGGTCTAAACATGGACCGATATTCACCAAAATCAACAGGTTGCGTTATTGGGCTAACATAGGTCTGTGCACCAAATTTCGTCAAAATATCTTAATATTTACGACCTGCAGCGTATAAACAATATAATTTTGGTAGGACCCTTATATGGGCACTAGGTCTAAACATGGACCGATGTTCACCAAAATCAAACCTATTCGTCCTTGGGCCAACATAGGTCTGCGTACCAAATTTCATCAAAATATCTTAATATTTGCGACCTGTAGAGTGCGCACAAGATTGCATGGACAGACAGACAGACGGACGGACGGACGGACAGACGGACATCGTTAAATCGAAATAAAAAAAAATTCTGAGCCGATCGGTATACTAAGGTGGGTCTAGGACCAAAATTTTTTGGTGTTACAAACATCAGCACAAACTTATAATACCCTGACCACATAGTGGTGTACACTCTAATTAAATTCTGTTGAAATTTACCGAACTTATAGTAGGAAACAGAACTCCTACTATAAATTGGGTAAATTTACTCTATGTGCGTAATTGAAAAAAAATACGCACATTGTGTTTAAGATGGTGCACAAATAATTTGTAATTTTACATTGAAAGTGCGTAAAAATTAAATGAAATTTTGAAATTAGTGTGTTAATTTACTACATTTGTGTGTAAAAAAGCACGTTTCACGTGTAAATGTACGCATAAAATGCGTAAAAATCCACAAAAAATGCGCAAAAATCCACAGAAAGTGCGTAAAAATAAAATATAATGCGTACATTTACCACAGGTGTGCTAACTTTAAGCACCACCCAAAAATTTTTTAAAATAATATAACAAATTAATTTTTAGTACGTATTTTATTAATAATAATATCCAAGTCATTCTCTCATAATCGTTTATGTCCAAATTAGTCGTTTTGGGATCTTAAGGCAATTGTATAAAATTCATATAAAAATTTGTTATAACTATTGAATGGGTGCCATGACTCCTGCTCAACAAAATGCCTTCTTTGAAAGGGGGGCAGTAACCGTCAACAATAATGGGAGAAAACGCCTTAAGAGAGATATGGCCTACGCAGGAAGAACTGAGTGCAATGACTCCTGCTCAACAAAGTCATTATTCATTGAGTACTGCCTAACTTGCAAAGAAAGCATTTTGTTGAGCAGGAGTCATTGCACTCAGTTGTTCCTGCGTAGGCCATATCTCTCTTAAGGCGTTTTCTCCCGTTATTGTTGACGGTTACTGCCTCCCTTTCAAAGAAGGCATTTTGTTGAGCAGGAGTTATTGCACCCAGTAGTTCCTGCGTAGGCCGTGTCTCTCTTACGGCGTTTTCTATTTTGAAATGAGGTTTAGACTACCACATGCGTTAATAATAATTACCAAAAACAATTTCATGCTTTTGTTGCTATTTCCAGACTCTAATGTGTTTGTGGAAATGTTGTAATTCACAAAAAATAATCCGTTTTCGCTTTTTCTTTTCATTATTTATAATTTTTTTTTTCAATTTTTTCCAATTTGAAATGTCAGAGTATTTATTACTATTATTGGATAGTATATTTACCAACTTTGTGCGTAAAAATTTTATTTAACAAAACAATAGTAATTTTAGGCACAATGTGTTTATTCATAAGCACATAATGTCTAAAAATACTTTGTGTGTGTAGTATTGCGTATGAAAGTGTGTACAAAAAAAGTTTACGCATTTTTTGTTTATATTTACCGAATTTTCGTAAAATTAAACAAAATTTTACCCATTTTATAGTAGTAAATTTACAAACATTTTTTAGAGTGTAGGGTATAATCACCGATGATAGAACATAAATTAGAACAGGTTGCATGCAAGAACATGTTGTTCCACAACCGGTTCTTTGCATCCGACAATTTTGCTGGGTAAATTAAGCTTAATATAAAATTTTATGAATTTTTTTAATGTAATGAATTCTTTTATTAGATATATTTTGTACATCCATAAAATATGCTACAATTTTATTACGCTTTTGTGCATTTGCTAAATACTTTCTATTTATCCACTCCAGCTTTGCAATGACAACAACCAACTATAATAAATAATAATAAAAGAAATTGCTTCATAGATTTTATGAAATTCTTCATTGGCTGAATGATTAATTCATTGGAGAAGTGGCCTATTGATTTTATGAAGAGTTTCATTAATTTTATGAACTTTTCATAAACATTGTCTTTAATGAAACCTGTTTCATAGATTCCAAGAAAAGTTTCAATGGACGAGTTCCAGTGACAATTTTCATTGAAACTATGAAGAAATTCATTACTGAAGTGATGATAATTCTCTCAGTGTATAAAAAAAATATTTCCAAGTGCAAGATTTTTAGAAAAAATAATTTCTGAGAAATCTTTCAGAAAAAATTTCGGGGAAATTTTGTAGGGTTTCCTATAAAAACAGCTCGTGACAGTTATTGATTTTCGGACAGAAAAACCCAGTGTAGAAAATCATTACCAGATATGTGGTTAAGTAACTACATACTTGGTATTGGTAACTACTTACTTTTGTTATTACCTTTATATGGCGATGTCGTGAAAAATAATGAGTTATGGTTACACACCAGCATACGAAAAATCAAAAAATAAATCGTTACCTATGTGCTTACCAGAACTGACAAAAATAATGAGTCTAAAAATAATTTTCAAAAAAATAAATTATATAAAAAACAATATTTTTTATTGTATTTTTTTTTTTTTAATAAAATTTGCTGGTGCGGGAATCGAACCTGGGTCTACAGATTGCCAGTCAATAGCTCTACCATCTGAGCTATATCGACATGTAATATTTAATAGATAAAAACATAATTGACCTGCTGCACACAAGTAAGCTTACTCGCCAACATACAAAAAATCAAAAAATATGTGGTTACATATATCCTAACCAGTGTTTAAAAAATATTGAGTCTAAAAATAGATTAAAAAAAATTTAAAAAAAAAATCTAGAAAATTATTTTCTATTTGAAATAATGATAAAAATAAGTCATTATCAGTAACTCATTATTACATGTTTTAAAATAATGCAGATGGTAAGTGGGTAGTACAAAAAATAATGATATGTCATTACCGTTTCTACACTGGGAAGTTAATTCTACACCTTTTGCTATTGTAATTCAGAATACATCAAATGAACTTCCTAAAATATGAAGTGACATTTAGAATTTCCATTTGAAAATAAGAAAACATCAATTGAAGTTCGGAATATTACAATCAAAATTAGAAAAACATCAATTGTAATTCAAAAAATATCAATTGGATTAATTAGATTAACTAAAATTCAGAAATCAGAAATTGCAGTTCAAAGAAAAAATTTTCACTCGTGAAAAGTTCATTAAAATTATAAAATCATTAATTAAAATTGAAAATATACTAATTATAATTCAGAAAATATCAATAAAAATATTATCTGAATGGCAATTGATATATTCTGAATTTCAATTAATTTTTTTTCCAATTACAATTGATATTCTGAATTGATTGTTATATTCTGAATTTCAAATGATGTTTTACAAATTCCAATTATTATTTAACATGTTAACACTTATTTTTAGATTATGTTTTCAGAATTCAAATAACTATTTTGTAAATTACAGTTGCAACAGATGTAGTATCGTACATACCTACTTTGACTCTGATGGTTTTTTATAAACATCATATAATTATTGACTTACAAGGAAAGACTTCCAACGTCGACTGGCAGATCTTAATGAGCTTCGGATATGCTAGTAAGAACACACCAAAAACCCAAAACTTAACACAGGCAGCAAATACCAGTCTAATACAAGATTGCCCATTAAGTGTTAATTTATTTAGCAAAATTTTCTGCAGATTTTACAGTTCGGTTGTCATTTTCAATTAACTTAAATATAACTAGAATTCTGTAAATTTAACAGTTTCATTTCTGCTGTTTTTATTTTACTAGTATTTAACAAAAAACTTCTAATTTCAGCCGTTTTTTCTGCAACATAATTTTTAACTAATTTTTAGTTGCTTCTTCTGCCATTTGTACAGTTTTATTTCTAAGAGTGTACCGACAATCAACCTGCTAAAACTATAAGTTTTAATTAAGTACTTTCGTTCAGTAGTTATAAACGCCCAAAGTTGAAAAATGTAAAAAAAATGGCTTTCCATTTTTAAAGATTGGTTTGTGCGTGAAAAAATTCCGATTGATGCTTTGTGTGTACACAGAAAAAACACCAACAATGGGAATTTGTAAAAGTAATCAGATTTTCTTTTAAATTGAAATTTTATTCCCAACAATTTTTTTGATTGAAATTTTTGTAACTCATTTGCAATTGTTCATAAAAATTGTTTAAAAATAAAAATTCAAAGTTACAAAAAATAAAAGAAATTTTTTTTTGGATTTACAAATTTCTTTGTTGGTGTCTTTTTAAAAAGTTTTTTTTTTGTATTTACAAATTTGGTATCAGAAAGGTGTTTAAAATTTTAATTGGAATTTTGTAAATTCGTTCTGTGTAGGTACGTGAAAATAATGTATGTGAAAATTACTCACAAAACTTGTGGAAAATAAATATTTTAAGTGTAATTGTTGTAGCATCAAGTGGTTAAAAGTTATATGGTTTGAAATTTGTGACACCACATTTTTGAAATTTTTGCAGTTTTTTCGCCAGGAAATTTGCGACTCTTCATGTTATAAAAAAATTAAAACACATTTTGATATGTATCGAAAATACGCATCATTTGAGGTACATCACAGTAATTCGCCAGAAACAGCGATATAGTAGGAGCGAATACAGAAAATGTTAAAGTCTTCAAAAATCCACTTTATCGCGCAGAAAACTAATAAAGGGTGTCTCAGTAAAAGTGCACTTTTTAAATTTAGTGCAATTTTTTTGTGCAAGTGGCAACTCTAAAATTTGGCAGCTGTTACATATGTTTATTCTAACGCGTTATAATTGTGAAAACTTATTACAAAAATTTGGAAAGTTATACTGAGACCGCTCGCAAACTTTGAAGAATTTTCAGTCGAGAAAGTGCAACTAATGTGTCAACCATTCGAAGAGTGGTCAAAAAATTTGAAGAAACTGGGTCAGTTATAGACCGTAAAACTCGTGTGCGTACCGGTCGGTCTCTTGAAGACATTGCTGCTGCAAAAACATCAATTCGGAATCGTTCTTAACAACTTCAAATTTCACGAAGCACAACGCATCGATTTTTTACAAAAGACCTCCACTTTCATGCGTACAAAATTCAGCTTACTCATTAGCTCAAACCAGCAGACCATGCGCCGGCAATTCGTTCAATGGGTAATGGATCCAAGTGAAGTCAATGGCAATTTTTCGATAAATTTTCCGATGAAGTACATTTCCATCTGAATGGCTTCGTAAATACACAAAACTGTCAAATTTGGGGATCACAAAATGCTCACGAAATCCATGAGAAACAAATGCACCCACAACGAGCAACTGTCTGGTGCGGATTTCGGTCTGGCGGCGTTATTGGGCCTTACTTGTTTGAAAATGAGGCCGAAATTGCAGTGACTGTGAACGGCATTCATTACAGGAATATGATAACTGAGTTCTTGTGGCCTCAACTGGACGGTGTGGATCTGGACGACATGTGGTTTTAGCAAGACGGCGACACCTGCCATACCGAAACAATCGATTAATTGCAGCAACGATTTCCAGAACAAATTATCTCAAGAAATTATGATGTCAAGTGGCCACCAAGATCATGCAATTTAACGCCGTGTGATTTTTTTCTTTGGGGTTTTGTGAAATCTCGGGTTTATGCGAATAAACCAGAAACAATTCCTGAGCTCAAATCTGGTATCCAACGCGTCATCGGTGAGATACAGCCACAGCCTGTGTAAACGTCATGGAAAATTTCATGAAAAGAGTAATGGCCTGTCATCAGAACCGTGGGGGCCATTTGACGGATATTTTATTCCATACTTAATCGGAACATGTCTTCTTTATAATCCAATAATAAAAATCACAACGGGTGTTTTTACTTTAAAATCAAAAAGTGCATTCTTACTGAGACACCCTGTATATTTTATTATCTCAAAGAGGTCATTCCATTACGTGATCAAACTATTTTTCCCTTTCAGACAGTCAAATCGATGGCATACGTTACAATATTGAATATTGAATTTTATGGACTTTTTGAAAAAATTGCGAAATCTAGGTTTTTTCCTATTTCTAGGGGTAGCTCGGTTAAATAACTTGTTCGGTTATGGACACCCTAATGTGTACAGTACCCTCCAATATGAAGTATTTTTGCAAGGAGGTTTTAAAAAAAAATTTTTTCCCGAACGTAGTCGTCGCCATTTTACATTTTTCGTTATATATTTGGCATTTAAAGTTGGATCTTAAAGTATGATACATCGATTTTTTTCTCTCGAGGAGGCCAGTATTTTGCTCTAAGGGCCTAAAAAATACGTGTCCTTTAAATTTTTTTCCTCCACAACATATCCGAAGCTCACTAAGATCTGCCGGTCCGCGTCGGGAGTTTTTCCTTGTGAGTTACAAATGTTTAAATTCACCAAATGTTTAATTCGACTTTAGTATATTAAAATGTCTTCAGTACGATACTAACCTTAGTAACAAATAAATTTATTGCGATAACTTTTGCAAATGGAAACTGTCTTGCTTAAAATTTTGCAAGAACAGTTTTTAGAGGTGAACCCATATTATACTAAAAGTTGCACTTTGGGGACAACTTGGAAAGCTATGCTGCCATATACAATTTTTGAAAAGTCGCAATTTTATGGTATGGGCCGCTATAGATGAATAAGTATATATATTTTTTTTTAAATAATTTTATTTTAATTGCTTCTTCACTAAGCCATATCATTTATTAGGCCGATTTTGCTTTTAGCGATCCAATTGCCTGAAACCTTAAAAAACCGTAAAAATCCATATAAAACGCGAACAGTGGTTTTAATATCAAGTTTTATGCATCAAATTTTAAGCCTAAATATGAATCAGGTCCTGTGCATACATTTCACCACGAACAAATTATATTGATTGCACTTGAAAATGTTTGTATACAAATGGAAAATCTCCAAACTTTAAAGACATTTAGCGAAAAATCTGTACCTTAGATCGAAAAATAGAGTACGCCATTGTAATCAGCATGTCCGAAATATATAGAACTGATAGTGCGATCTCCATTAATTTTTATGGAGATCTGACCATGGTTATGGTCAAAAATGTTAAACATTTTAGTGGAAATATCAGCTGGAGCCTAATAAGTGTTAAAGTGACCAAGGGTCACAATGTGCATTTTTCAGTATTAGATGCTTACTTTTACTCATAAAAATGTTATTATACGCACAAGAAATGTTATATTAAAGCATTTTCTTTGTGTGAATATAAAGAGTTTTTTTTTGCAAAATTTTGAATTCAAACAAAAATTTATTAGAATGAGGTCATAAATAATATTTGATTCCTAGGTGCGCTCTTCAGGAAAAAGGTTTTAAACTTAAAATATTGAATATGGTCAATTCATTCTAATTGTCTAAATATCATAAATTCAACCTTCTATTTAATTATATTCTTAAATTTGTTTACAAATCATAATGTAAATCCACTATACAATATTTCAAATACAAACGATGATGGTTGCATAAACAATATAAATTTATGACAACTTAATTCAACAAAACAACTACAAAAACACCATTCATAATAAAATGTCCTTTTGTTTATGTATTTAATAAATATTAAATATAAACATATTTTATAATCATTCTACCAACTAAACAAAAATTCAATATTTTGTCAACAATTTGTGGCTGTAGAGTAACTAAAAACACACAAACATCTTTTAACAAATGGTATTATATGAAAAACATAAATTAAATATTTTATTAGATTTTTTGTTGTTTTTTTTTTTAGCAAAAGTATAAAGTCTAGCGATGGAGTAGGAAAGGAATACATTAAATAAAACAAAATGTGAACAATTTTGAAAATTTATTGATGTCCTTTTTATATTGTTGTTGTTATTTTCAAATGATAGAAAAGTTTTTGAGTCATTTGGAAAACAATGTTAACAATCTGGTGGGGCAACAAAGAGGCGGCAAATAAAAGCAAGGACATTATTTCGTCAATATTTAAACAAAAATGTCTTCTATAAATTGCTGTTGGCAAAACAAAAACAAACAGAGGATGAAAAAATAATATCATTCGTTTTTTGGCCAAAGCAACCAAACCAAAATAAACATCAAAATACCAGAGAACAATTTGAAAAGCGAAGAAGAAGGAAATGTTAAAATATATGTTAGGAAATTATTATTTAGAAATAATAGACCAAACTATACGCTACTGTTGTTTTTAAGATGTTAGGATTTTAACTATGCATTTTTTGTTTTAATATACTCGGACCTTACTGTTTTCCAACTGGGCGGGGCATTTAAAATACAAATTACCATTCTTTATTTAGTTGGAAATTCCTTTCTACTCCAAATAAGTATAACATCTGTATTAAATTATATAAACAACAACCAATAAATTCAAAATGCATTATATGCAAGAATCACAAATAAAATTTTCGTGGCCACTACATACAAGGGTATCACATTTAAATTATATCATTTAGGACATACGTCGAATTTTTTATGGATAGAAACCACAGTGCCTTCTATCTAATAAGACAGGCTGATCTCTACTGCTACCACAATCATAGTTGACTTCAACAGGCATGGCATTTTGAATGTCTAGTGCACAATTTCCAAAAATATTTCATCGAAAAAAAACCCTATACACGAAATCGGCTCGTGAAGCGATTTGCATTCTTTATTACAATAGATCCTACACACACAGAATAAACCAGTTGGAAATCATTTGGAATTTCCATAATTTTACCACTATGATACAATTTTAATACAAATTAAATATTATCAGCGGCCCTATGCTCCTTGCAGGAGTAAAAGGAACAAATATATATATAAATATTATCAATTGTGATAATAAAAAGTGTCTACACCGAAAAAATTTATCAGTTACAGGCTACTAAATTTTCAACTGAGCTTCAAGTGATCGATTAAGTTGGAGAATTTGAAAATTTAATTTAACTGAGCCTTCAGTTAAAATGAAACAAAATTTTAAATTAGTAACAAATAACCGATTCAAAAAATTTAAATAACAAATATTTTTATGGTTGTCAATAAATAAAACCAAATGGAATTTTTTGTAATAGTTACAGTATTTATTTAAAAAAAACAAAAATTAAATCACAATTGTCATACCCTTAATAAATGTATTCCATTCTTTGTCTTCTTCCATTGTCAGCATGCACTCAGATTTTAAAAATTTGTCATATGGATAAAGTTTTTATATCTTGTTTTACCCAAAAATTTCCTGAAAACAATTTAAAAAAATTGAAATTATTAATGTTAATTTTAATTTCCATAAAAAAAACAAGAACTTACCAGAAATCCAAAAATTTTTCAATATGTTTCCCTTTTGTGTGACTTATTTTTAAATATTTTTGTAAATTTATTAATAATTGGATCATTGAAAATTTACAGGTTGACTCAAAAAAAGTTATTGTGAACCAAATATTAGTTGCTCAGTTAATTTTTATTTATTTTAAATTAACTGAGAATATCTTCAACTGAGCAACTGAGGAATTTTTTCGGTGTATTAATAAGAGAAAATTAGAAAGTGCAACTGATTAAATATTATTTTGTGTACAAAATTCGGGCTTTCCAACCATCTAATTCTAATATAAAATGTTTTAAATCTATTCGATAGTGCCATTACTCTAATAATTCTTATTAGTGCACTTTCTGCCATTAGCTACCCAGCAAAATCTTTCGTTACCAAATAAGTGGTTATATAATAGAAATTCATAGCTCCGCACAACTTATTTTTTGGCGTCTAAGCTCATTATTTTTGTTTGGCGTGGTCGTTTTTATAAGTAGTCACGCTTACCCGCTCGCTTACAAAAAAATGAGAAATAAGTAGTTATGAGATTTTGAATAATAAGTGGTTACACACATGCTTACAAAAAGTTGAATTATAAGTGGTTATCCGATTGCTTACTTGATTCTTAAAAATAAGGAGTTAAGCAAATACTGTTAGCTTAAGAAAATACATTCAGAAAAATTTAAGTTTTTTCTAATGTGTAATTTTAGGACTCGTCAAAAAAATTTAAACATAAAACATATTTACACATAATAAATAAAAATGTATAAAATTTAACCGTGTAAAAAGTATTTATTTAAAATATTACGAGTAAGTCATTATTTTATATTTAGAAACAATGAATACAATAGGCCGTTATTAGGAAGTTATTATTTTATATTATAAAATAATGCAGAAGGTAATGATATATCATTTGTGGTAATGCAGATAGTAATGAGGTGTCATTACCAATATTTTGCTGGGTAGCTATTGCAATTAAAACTTTGTTCAAATAACTAAACTGCAATATATTTAAGGTTATTAGTTCTTTACTAGCAATTTTATATTGAATGTTGGCCATAACCAATAACATATCATAAGTATCTTACTAGATTTTCAGTTGTAACAACCAAAATAAAATTTGTTGAAACAACATTGGTGACCACAACTGATAAAAATCTCAACTTTAAACAGTTTTGGAAATTGTAACCGATATATTGGTTATTCTAAAAACATAAACTTTCAAACGTCAATAAAAACAAAAAAATAAGAATTCGTAATTTAAAAAATTTTTATAAAATAAAACAAACACGGTAAATATTAAAATTGAAATCAATAAAAAAAAAAATTTTCTTTTGTTGGTAGATGTACACCGATCATCCAAGTTGTGACAAACAAACATCATAGGATGAAAATCGGAATGGAACATTGAATTTGTGACTTCCAAAACAAAAAATTTTGGGTACTTTTACCACGACTTTTGCACGACGATTCTGAAGAAAATTAGAAATATAAAAACATACATACATATTTATTTAAATATCAAAGGTTCATGATACAATTTTTATATATCCCAATTATTGAAATAAATAAAAAATAAAATAATAATTGATGTATCTAATTCGGTATTAATTCATTAATAAATTCGGTTGTACCTACCGAAAATGCAATCGGTTGGGTTTACCAATATAATGTTATATAATTCAGTAGGTATAACTAAATGAAATAATGTATAATAATCTGTTTTCTGTGTGTACATTTTCTGAAGAAATTTGGCCAGCGTTATACCAATTCGATGTAGAGCATCTGCTCACTTTAACTTCTTATAAGGAGTGAGATCATATAAATGTTAACACACATAAAGTTAAATAAAAAACAAACCACTGAACTTTAAGACTTTAAACCAAATTTTTATTAAATATAATTTAATACAAAATCAAACAAAAAAAAGAATGGAATTCTAACCGCTACGAATAAAGTTATCCACTTTTTCTGGAAACCCTCCCATTAAGGCTTTTATGGTGGTTTCTGTCACCTTTTTAGAGCAGGTGGTCCATCTACGTTTGAAATCTTGCATGTCCTGGGAAACCTTTTTTGTGCCCTTTAATTCTATTTTAACAAGAGCCCACAATCTCTCCACTGGCCTGAGCTCCGGGCAGTTTGGTGGATTTGCCTCTCTGGATATAATATTATTATCATTATACCACTCCAGCGCTTTCTTGCTGTAGTGACAAGATGCTAAATCGGGCCAAAAGTAATTGGATACATTGTGCTGACTCAAAACTGGAAGATGTCTTTTCTGCAAACACTCCTTGATATAAATTTCGCTGTTTATAGAGCCAGATGTCACAAGTGACTGGCTTCTTTGGCCGCAGCTACATATGCTTGCCATACTATAAATTTTTTTAGCGAATTTCGTTTGCTTTTTAGACCTAAATTTTTCCGCAACATTTCCTCGAACATCGGAAATATAAAATTCTTGACCAGGGAGCTGCGAAAAATCAGCCAGGACATAAGTTTCGTCGACCATTACACAACAGTTGTATTTTTGTTCGAGCTCTGGTTTTGGCCTCCAAATTTTTAAAAGTGTTTCTATCGGGAAGTTTTTGAACTTTGTAGGATTTTAGTCCTGCTTTACGTTTTACTTTACGTACAAAAAACTCCGAACATTGAGCTAACCGAGCTGTTTTACTGCAAGATGTGTTAGGAGCTCTCTTAAGGATGCTTTTAACTTTATATGCCTTACCAATGTTACGATAACCAGTCGTTGTTCCTGTTCCCGGATTCCTTTCAATTGTTAGGTGTTCCAGATACCTTTTCACCACTTTTGAAACTGTTTGGCGGCATACACTAGTTTCTTTGGCAATTTTTTTGCATGTCCATTAGACCGTACCTCAAAAAGTTCGCCGTACACCCTCCAATATGAAATATTTTTGGAAGGCAATTTCAAAAAAATTTTTTTGATTTTCACTAAAATCAAAATCAGTGTACCAATGTTGCATTATTAACGAAAAACATTATTCTAGGTCATTTTGCAATCAAAACTTCACCCACCAAATTCATTTTCCAAATTAATAAAAAAAAATTTTAACCAGTTATTTAATTTCATATAATAAAGTATAAATAATGGTTAATGCCGAAATCTTTAGGACTCAAATTTAGTTAAATCAATTAGAAAAGACAAACATTTTTGAATTTTAACAATTATTTTCAATTTTTGCATTAAAAAATACAAAAATTGCTTTCAAAAAGGAGTTGATTTATAGCTGGTTTTACAAAATCAGACAGTTCATATACGAAAGTACATAATTCTCGTTGTGTTGATTTTTTGTACATTACGTAATGTCTCGGTTTATGTAATAAAGCTATCGTTTTCTTATTGCAGATAACTGAAGAGTTGCGGTGATGCCCACGAAACAATTGTATTGTCTATCATGAAATTGATCAACCTTTTTTGAAACAACAAATAAAATCTAATATGACAATACCTGTATTTTGTCTCATGCCTATCAACGTTAAGTATTTAAAGCAAATCTACGTTAAACCGATTGTAGTACAAAAAAATTTTAAACAGGTTATGTTTATAATTTTTCCGTTATAATCGAACGTATGTCAGAAAAAGTTTTTAGAAAGTAATGCGAATAAGTTATGTCAGATGTGAAAATGTATAAACGTTGAGTTTTCAACGTCGAAAATTACACTCAAAAAATTGTATGAACTAAAATTAAGGTTTCACTTTACTAAAACAATGTATATGAGTTATTAATAAAAATAAGTTAAATTTCTTTCCAATAAGTAAAATTGCTTTCAAATAATGCAAATTTTATTTGATTTTAGTTTATCCAAAATTCGTATTAACTCAAAAATAATAAAACATTTTCCTTAAATTTATTTTCTTGAATTAGGTTAAAATTTCTTAAAACTGTTGAAAAATGTATGTATTTTTAGTTAATAATCTTAAATGTGAAGAATTTGGTTGAACTAAAAATTATGAAATTTAAAATTGTATGAAAAACTAAATTCAAATAATGAACTTCCTTAAATTTAGTTTAAACATTTTAACTTCTTTAAACCAAGTATAAACTTCTTAAATTCTAGTAAAGATTTTCTTTCGTAACCTTATTTATAACCTATGGAATTCTTATTTGGTTTGTAGTTTGTATTATACATATAACTATTTTAGTGTTGTGAAGAAAATTTAAGTAATAAATTTCACACAAATTTAAATTATCGGAAATAATATTAAAATTATGTTCGTTAAGCCTTTCATAAAAAAAATATATGAAATTGATTACTTAGATTTTTAGTAGTGAAACTAAAATACTTATATATTTGAATATTTATACCTAATGAGAATTAAAAATTAATAAATAATACCTGCAGTTTTTTGCATGTTTTTTTTTGGATTTTCTTACTTAATACGAGCATAACATATGAACTAAAAATAAGTTTATTCTGCGTTAGCACAAGTTCAAAGCATCTTTAAATTTAAGAACAATTGACTTGATTTTAAGACATGTTTACTAAATTTAAAAACAAGTTTATACTAAATTTAAGTAAAATACATATTAATTTTAGTAAAAATTTCATAAAAATTAAAACAGTATTTACTAAATTTCAGAAAAAATTTACTTAATTTAAGTTAATTGTTTTAACTTGTTTTTAAGAAAATTGTGTACTCGATTTAAGTTAAAATTTCCTAGGAGCCAAATCATTCCCAAATTTCTTTAAATTTAGTTCAAATGACCTAGTATTTGGGAAACAATTTTTTCGGTGTATCCTTGTTGAAAGTTAACGTGCATACGAAAAGTGATATGTTAGTTTTCGTCTTACACGCGTTTTTATGCACTTTGAATTTTTTATGAGTTAACGGATATGGTTAAGTCGAAAACACAGATAATATCAATATTCAATATTCTAACTAAATGTATTTTAAAATCTTTTTAACTGAGATTAAAAAAAAACGAGTAGAAAGGTTAAAGTCGGGCATGCCGACTATACAATACCCTACACCAGTCTGGTTGAAAGCCAACTAATGTTTGGATCCGAAATTCGAATGCGTTAAAATGGGACTTGTATCTAAATTTTCTATAATGTGAGTCAGCGAACCAAATTTCATTATAACATCTTAATATTTGCGACCTGCAGTTTGTAACCAAGCCAATTTTGGGGGGGACCCTTATATGGGCACTAGGTCTAAACATGGACCAGTGTTAACCAAAATCAATAGGCTTCGTCCTTGGGCTGGTACAAATCGGTGTACCAAATTTCATCAGAATATCTAAATATTTGCGACCTGCAGCGTATAAACAATATAATTTTGGGGGGTCCCTTATATGGGCACTAGGTCTAAACATGGACCGGTGTTAACCAAAGTCAATAGGCGTCGTCCTTGGGTCGAGATGAGTCGGTGTACGAAGTTTCATCAAAATATCTTAATATTTGCGACCTGTAGAGTGCGCACAAGAATGCATGGACAGACAGACGGATGGACGGACGGACGGACGGCCATCGTTAAATCGAAACAAAAAAAAATCTGAGTCGATCGGTATACTATAAGGTGGGTCTGGGACCAATATTTTTTGGAGTTACAAACATCAGCACAAACTTATAATACCCTGACCACATAGTGGTGTAGGGTATAAAAATACAAAAATTTTGACGGTTGACGGGAAACTTTCCTTCTACCCCTAATTGTGAGTTCCGGTTCTATTTTTTGGACAAAATATGATATTTTTTTTTAAAAACTAAAAAAAAAATAGAAATTTTAAACTTCATCGCTGTTAGAAGGTGATTTTTTTTGAATTACATAATTTTTTATGGCCTATTCGACTATACTATGCCAATTTTGATATTTGCAAAAACTGTTAAAAAGTTTTCGCCCTAATGGTCATATAAACCATTTTTACGTGTACTAATACTACATATATTCCTTCTATAAATTACTATTAAATTCCAGCTATTCGCTTTCAAATTAAGATGATGTATTTTAAGGATATCCTAATAGAATCTTGTATATCCTTGGACCATTATTATAAACGGGTTTTAGTCAGCTTCTAAGACGCTTTTAAAAATTTTGCTTTTCAAAACTTTTATTTTTGAAATTATGCGAAATCTAAATTTAGGAACTTTTTGGCCTCTTCTTCTTTAAAAAAAATGACCACTTGTCGCATTTATGGTCAATTTCATTAGCGATTATAAACCTACTTAAAATCTCCGGAGAAGATTTGTTAGAAAAAATCTGCTAATGATTAATATATGTGACCTTTTAATTATGCAAAATAATACCCTAACATGGTGTAGGGTATATAAAATATATATTTTGGATGACACTTACCAAACCCATAACAAACATTCAGACCATTCCATAGTTGTTGTCGTATATCACTTGGTGTTGTAGCTGCCTTTCTTCTATTGTTTTTCTTTTTTTTTTTTTTGGCATAAGTAAACTTTCTCATTCGTTTCAGTCTGTCATTTTCAAAATGGTTTTGATGGTTTCGTTTCTTGTTTTTTTCCGCTCGCAATTGCTCTACTTCGTATAGCATTATGTATATTTGTAAACTTACTTATCCATTCCACAATCAACCATCATTCTATAATTCTAATACAACAATCCTTACTATGATGGACGTTTATATTGCATAATATTATTATATAAATTATGTTCAAAGAGTATGGTGAACGAAGGAATGCGGATTTTAGAAGAAATTTATATGAACTGCGATGGAACATGAATATACTTAGGATATATTACAAATC
Organism: Leucophora obtusa; assembly: GCA_949987735.1. Taxonomy (NCBI): domain Eukaryota; kingdom Metazoa; phylum Arthropoda; class Insecta; order Diptera; family Anthomyiidae; genus Leucophora; species Leucophora obtusa. Next base: position 52,292,315 of record OX465298.1, on the reverse strand, counting down.
CAAGGGCATATTCCTGAACTATGTCACCAAACTATAGTTAAAGCAATAGTAAGTTGAGCAGTCCGAAATTAGTTCTATTTATTACATATCAGTAGGGGTACCTATTATTGCTATGTAAAAGACCCGTGCAAACACAGTCAACTATTTTGTGACATTTCTTAAACACTTTTAACTTCCTGCATTATTTTTTATTCTCGATACTTTTTTATTCAAGTTTTTTATTTAGTCGTCTTGGTATTGGTGTATTTTATTTGTACGGGTTTGGGTTCATATAATTCCTAAACATCGTTATCCTTGTTGTTGTTTTGTTTGTCTTTCCATCATTTTCTTTTATATTTGTTTAAATTTATTTGTTTATATATCTTGATGTGTATGTCTGAATGTATGGTACTTTCGTCTATGTTTTATGTGATTATTCTTTTTTTCATATTTATTTATTTTATTCAGAAAATATTTCCATTTTTGCTGACCACGACCATCAAAACGATTACTCCCGCTCCATATAGTACGGTTTAAATGTTAACATAGATTTGTTTGTATTGTTGTTGTTGTTTAAATGTTACGTCCTTATATCGTCCATATACTTTTATAGACGTTTCATATTTGACGTTACAGAAAGAATACAGTAGAGGATATTTTGATGAGGTAACGCAATAAATTGGCGCAAATTATTCGTATTTGAATAATTTTACAATTCCAATAAAGGACCATTAACTTTGAGAAGACCATGCTGTAAATTTGGCAGATTTTAAATCAAACAGATTTTCTGTAGAACCATTTATGAAAAACAATATTCTACTTCAGAATGTGTTTTTCTCTCGCACATAGAGTCAGAACTGGCCCTGGCCTAAAGTGTTTACCGTAGTCGCGGGTAGTTTAAGTTGTTCAGGATCGATCATCTAAAACTGACATACAAATCTTAAATCTTAAATAAATTAAAAAGGGTGGATCCAACATGGTGCCAAAAAATTAATTTTATTTCGATCAAACTGAAAATTAATATTAATGCGGCTTAAGGGTTACTGATTCCAATATTGCAATCGGATTTTTAATATTGAAAATTTCGGACAAAATAAAGCTTCCAAGTTAGGTTATTTTAGGTTGAAAAAAGTCGAAGTGAAGATTCTCTTCAAACCGACTCATGTCGACAAAAATAGGACATACACTTAAGCGAGCGGTTCCCATCACTACTCCATCCTGTTGATGAAATTCCTGAGCATCCTCCAGTCCATTTCCCTAAGGTCACCCAAAATTGGAATGTTGTCGCTATATATGTGTTGAATCCTAATCCTTGCCAAGGCCGGACAGCAACAAAGATAGTGTTCGTTATATTCCCCGCAGGGCAAAACAAATACGAGGTCCGCATGGGCCATTCAGAATAAGTATGCCTTCAGCGCTGAATGTCCGGTGAAAATACTCACTATCTTACCAAGTTGCCTTTTACTGAGTTTCAAAATTAACTGAATTACCTCCCTATCCAGGCCTTTCTATATAATCCCTGTAGTCTGGCCAACTCAACCGGTTTCACCAGTGGAGACTATACCTTCTCTCTCTTTATTAATTCGTGAACTAGGGCGAAGCAAATGAAAACATGTTGCTCAAATTTTAAAATTTTAATTAATTTGTTTCATGTTTTTTTTTTAAATAGTTTACTACTCGTACACTTTTTAAATATTCAGTATTTTAACGATCAAGGCCCGATTACTGAATATCCAGTTAACTACTAACTGGGACTTTAACAAACACATTCGTGGTGGTTCGAATACAAAATTTGAATTTCACTGTCATCATCATTAAAATAAAAGAAAATAATAAATTTTAATATAAAATAACACAATAAAAGCAAGTTAAAAGTTCGTGTTGATAAAAACAATTTTCAATTAACATGTTGAAATTAAATTTTTTGCATATAAAAAAATGTTTTCATTTGCTTTGCCAAGTCTTTTAATTCGCCAAAAGTGACATAAGGTATGTAATCTCTCTATTAGGTAAGTACTCACTGGTGTCACATATTTCGCAATGAGCAATAACGATCCATTGAAGTAGTTCAGCCCTGAAAGCCTGAAAGTCACTCAGAGAAGAACCTTCCCTCGCCAATTTGTCAGCCATCTAGTTCCCCGCGATGTAACAATGCCCCGAAATCCACACAATTTCAATACTGTCTATGCTTGAGAAGGTAGCGATTTCCTTCTTGTACCCGATGATAGTGGCTGATCTCACAGAGTTCGAAAAATATTACTTTTATTGTCATCTCGCTATCCACAAAAACCGATATGCCATTTCAGTATTAATAAACTTAAAGCATTCCGTGATTGCCCTGGTCTCATCCTTAAGGACAGTATGAGGGCGGATCAATAATCCCTGAAAAAAGTTTTTATTTTTCAACATAGTCTTCTTTTAGCTCAATACACTTAGTTCAAAGTGTCTCTATAATTTTGCATTTCTTCCAAAAAAAAAATAGGATTCCTTGAGGTCCTCCAAATAGGCATTTGTTTGAGCAATAATTTTATCGTTTTATCGTTGCAGCCTTTTCACAGAGCCCTTTATTTAGGCTTGGAAATAGAAAATAGTCACTGGGGGCCAAATCCGGAGAATATGAGGGATGACGTACCAATTCGTAGCCTAATTCATGCAATATTGCTACTGAGACTACACCCGTGTGCACCCGTGCATTCTCTTGATGGAGGAAAACTTTTTCTTGGCCAAATTGGATAATTTTTCGTTGAATCAGTCTAATAAGTTGGCATACTATTCGCCTGTTATTGCTTTCCCTTCTGAAGGTAATCGATGTGAATTATTCCGCGTGCAATCCAAAACACCAAAACATTGTTGACCGATAAACCCTTCTTGGCCTTCTTCGGAACCGGTTCACCCGCAGAAACCAATTGTTTAGATTTCTGTTTGCTGTCCGTTGTGTTGTAATGAATCCATGTTTCATCCGCAGTTACGAAAACGTAGCAAAAACTCATTTAAATTGCGGTTAAACAACTCCAAACAATCCTTTGAAGTTGTTACACGATTATTATGCAAATGCGGCACCCATCTTCCAGATAGCTTTCTAAAACCCAACTGATCATTTAAGATCGAAACCGCAGTGCGGTATGAAATACCTGTGACATCAAAAATCTCACACACTTTCACCTCCGCTCGGCCAACACGATATCGTGAATTTCTCGTTATTTTTGGTGTATTGGCCTTAATTGGCCGTCCGGAACGTTGAGCGTCACTAGTGCTTCTGCACCCACAACTAAACTCAGTAAACAACTTTTTCCATTGAAGTTGATGGTGCAGAGTTGCCATAGTACTTATTAAGCTTTTCCTTGCTTTAAGTGACTGTTTTTTTCGCAAAAAATAATGCTTGATGAGCACTCGAAATTCACTTTTCACGAGGTTGTATGCTTTGAAAACTTGTTAAACTCAAAATTAATGAAGGAACTTGTTCAAAAATTTACAGTAGTCTACTAACAGATGGTACTTCACTGGAGCAGTGTTGCTTTTCATGTGACTACTAGGGAAGTTCGAAAAGTCACGGACTTATTGATGCGTCTTCGTATTATGAACAGGGAGGCAAAAACATTTCCTAACAGACAGGTCGCAGAAGTCCAACTCGGTCATCGCAAAAATTTTCGAAGCATCTGTATGAAAGTGAATACCTGGATTGTCCCTTAAAAATATACGAAAATTTCCTGCTCAGGATTCGTTTGCTTCACCTTTAGTTTTTTAGCCTTTCGGAGATTTTATGTATTACAAATAAATTTTCTGATGTTGTAACCCGGTAACTCCTCCAAGATCGTCTGGTGGTTGGTTGTATTGTTGCTAGAAATATACTCTGCAGTTGTACATATTTACCTGAAGCATAGTTGGCCTTATATTTTAGTAGAAGCTCAATAGGTTCTATAGACGAAATTGTGTGCAATGCCCTAGTGGACATGGTCTAACGTCTAATAAGGGAAATATCTCATGGGACGGTCCTATATTTTTACGAAACTCAAATATGTGACGGAGAATGGAAATAAATAGGAACAAGCTCTTCCATTATTTTGGCCAACTCGGGGAATTTTTTTGTTAATTTTTTGCTGGATCATCCCCCTAGTTACTCGACCTCAACCCCATTGAACATTTGTGGGAGTATCTGGACGCGAAAATAATAAAAAGAACAATTACCAGCAAGGACTCTGTCAAATCAGTGATAATGGAGGAATGGCAAAAAATCTCTCCTGAAGTAGCCAGAAACCTAATGGAATAGATGCCCAGAAGATTACAAGTTGTAATCACGGCAAAAAAAAAAACTAAAATCTTTTGTCATTCTTACTGTACTATTACTTTTGACGCTTTATATTTTCCGTTATTATAAGATTTCTGCAATTGTTTTTTTTACAAAATGTAACAATATATTTAGACAATAGACAATATATTTTTCAAAATATATAAAATTTTTAATGAAACGATAAAGCAAATTAGTAAAATTAATTTCAAGACACAAAAGTTTAACGTGTACAGTTTCTTTTGACGCTCAAAATATATCGATCAATCGTGCTCTCATTAAGGGCAGTTTTCACTTAACGTCCTTTTACAGTACGTTTGTTCTGGGTACCCGGTGGATACTACTGGGCCCAACTTGTTGTTTTAAATTGTGTGCACCCTGTTGTACCACATTGATCCCACCATTTGGATTACACTGGCCCTTCGTTGTATGGCTGATTTTAAAGTTTTTCCGAAACCCGCTTCCTGGAACTTGTTTTGTGAGGTTAGTGGTAAAACTAATCAAGAAAAAGTTTCATCTCAATTGAACATTTTTTTAGTTATTCCTGTCTTTTCAAACTTTTGATATACGATTTACAAGGGAAAAAAATTTTTTTTGGCTTTTTTTGAAAATACTGCCTCTTAAATACTGTGTTTATGGAAAAGCCAATAAAATCGAATCGATACTGAACTAACATTCTAACAAGGCATAAAAATCGATTGAAAATGTTTAAGTAATTGCAATTCGCCCAGATTATTGTAGGATTAAAATGGGAAAAATTATGAAAATCGTAAAAAATGAAATATTTTTTCAAGTACTTATATTGTTATACACTAGTTTCATTTCTAAGATCTATAAATATTCAGATATAAATTTTTGTCTCTCTTGGATTATGTTATCCTTGTCCCAAGTATGGGATTTGTTTTTTTTGGAAATTTGCAAATCTCTAATTTTGATTTTTTTAAAATTTTGTTTCACAAAATATAAAAAATGGTTCAACGCATGGAGTACTTTCAACTAAAGCTCAGAGAATAATTTCACTGAAAATTACGACCACATGTACCCATCCTTTAACTTAAAAGAAAAGACTCCTAAGGTGAATCTGCAGATCTTAATGAGCTTCGGATATGTATAGGACAAGAAATTATTATTTTAGCTGCCCAGTCTCATATTTAGGGGTTAAAAAATGGGGCCAAAAATGGCCCAAGTTTTGTTTTTTCGATTTTTTCAAAAAAAAAAAAAAAAAAAACGAAAAATTGGGCCATTGTTGACCCCATTTTTTAACCCTTATACATGAGATTAGGCAGCCAAAAAAATATGCTCCTTTAAATTTTTTTCTTCTACAACATATCCCAAGCTCCTTAAAATCTGCCAGTCCACCTTGGGAGTCTTTCCTTGTTACGAAGTAGTGACGACGTTTTAAATTTGAAAATTCCAGAGTAAAGTGTGATTTCGGCCAATAGTTCAGATAATAGCAGAGACCCAAAATAACTGTTATATTTCTAATAAAGTCACCACCCAAATTTATTTAATTATAATATTTCAATAATGCACTATATTTTATAAATCATATTGCACAAAAAAATCACAAAGTTTGGCAAAGATTTTAATTTTTAAAATTTTTATATTTTACTCTATAAGTTTCTGTTGTTTTTTGATTTTTATTTTAAAACTTTTTATAAAAATTACAGAATGATTTTTTTGAAAAAATTAAGCACTAGCTTTTTTATTTGATAATAAAATAAAAATTAAAAATCGACCTAAATTGAATGCCGGAAGTTGCTGGAATATACATATTTACTCACTTCAAATCACTGTTCAATCTTTTATTAACACTAGTTGACATCATCGGGATATTATAATTGTTGAAGTTATTGGTTCTATGGCTTTTGATTTATATTCTTAATTGTTATTTTTTCATAAAGAAAAAAAATCATAAAATAACTTTTATTATTTCTGAAAAAATAAAAATCGTGTTTGGATTGTTTTTGTTTGAATTAAAATTTAAAAATCAATCAGAGGAAATAAACAGAAAATTAAAAATACTCAAACAAGAAATAATTGCAAAACAATCAGTTTTTTGAATAAAAGTTATAACTGTTACGTCCCTGGATAATAGTATTAATTTTGTCCTTTTTTGGGTAGCTCTAACATAATCTCTTTAAATTTTTTGCTGATGATATCTTTTTCACATTTTAAAAATTTCAAATCATTTTGACCTCATTTGCCTATAAGGGTTAATTTAAATTTTTTTATTACTACATTTAAAATCTTGTGGTTACAGAGTTATTTGGACAACTTTCGCCAATCGAAAAATCGAATATTTTCAAAAAATTTACTTTTGACCTTTTAACGTTGTCGCAGTTTTACAAAATTTTAGGTAAACAATCTCCTTTATCTGTGTTAAAAAATCGGAAGTGATTCTGTTGCAGCTGGCGAAAAAACACAAAAATGATTCCCTTGTGTCTGTTAAATTTCTCAATAAAAACGTTTTTTTCTTCCTATAATTCAGCTCTAGAAAAAACGAACACTATTGTATTATCTAAAAAATGCCGTCACTACTATTTTAAAAGAGGGATATGTTTAATTTGAAATAAAATTATTCTTTGAGGTGAAGTAAAAAAACTCTGAAGCTCAAATTAGTTTGGAAGTAAAGTGCGGCGAAATGAGGTATCGTAAAGTAGAAATCTATTTTCAATAGATTTTCTTACCTCAAATGTACTTCCAAACTAAGTAGTTTTGTATACTGTCATTAACTAAAATTAAACAGCTGACACGATACTTTACGATACTATTAGACTAATGGAGGTTTGAGTGTTAACCACTTTGTTATATTTTGTTGTACAAAAAAAAAAAAAATCAAAATTAGAGATATGCAAAATTCCATTTTGACGATACCTAGGACAAGATTAGCATAGGACAAGATATGCATAGATCTGCATATTAATAGATCTTAGAAATGAAACTAGAATATAACATAGTGAGTTTTTGATGAAAATATTTAATTTTTTTAATATTTTCATAATTTATCCCATTTTATCCCTACAAAGATCTGGGCGAATTGGAAGTACTTAAATATTTTCCAACTGATTTTGGATGTCTATACTTTGTTAGAAAGGTAATTCAGTCTAGATTACGATTACTTTGACATTTCCTAGAAATACGGTATTTGCAAAAAAGCCAAAAAATATCCTTTCCCATTGTAAATCGTATATCAAAACTTTAAAAGGCTAGGGTAGCTGAAAAATTCTTTGACTGAGCTGAAATTTGTTCTTAATCAGTTTTTCCACAAACTAAGCCCCGAGGAGCGAGATTCGGAGCAACTTTTCAAATATGGGCCAGTCTAGTGTTGTTCCATATTGTTTCTGTCTCCGTCAATCAGAATTTCGAACTGTGAATGGGCCGTCGATAAGGAGACCCTAATCTTCGAAACGTCGTTTACGATCTTCAATTGTTGATAGAAAATTTCCTTTCGATTGAAAGCCCCTAGTCGTCACAGTATTCTCAATATCCTTAGTGGCGTGCCCTATTAAAAAGTCTGCGAACAAATTTTCCGAGATTGATCAGTTCTGAGGTTAGCTTTTCTCGAGGATATTTTCATTTTCGGGGTGGGAAGCGCTCTTTAGCCGATTTAATAAGATTAATTGTTAACATGGCTACGTCCCTGTCGATATCATTCCACTCCTGATAATTGGCTTGAAGATAGTTAAGGTGGATTTGTAATTTAATCCTGAGATTACACCAGATTACCTAACCTTAATTCATTATAGTGTGTTTGTTCCAGCATATCGATGATCCGAAAAAGAATTTGCATTCTCAACGTGTCAGTCTTGGATCCCCTCCACTGTCTTTGTTGAACAAATAGTAACAGCTTCCAAGTTATTCGAAGAAATTCATTACGTTTTAAAGGCCTGAAGTCGAACCCCTCAATTCATAAATGTTTTGTAAAGTTATAGCAGGTTCACAAAATGTCATTTTCATATAAAATTTGTTCAATAACCCTCCTATAATTTTACAAAGCGTTTATGAATTTAGTGGTAAGTCTAAATTTTTTTGTTTTTAAGAGAAGCAACACTCAGGAAATTCTTCCTATTAATTAACGTGTTACTTCCTTTGGAAAGGGGATAGAGAAGAAGTGAAAGGTGATAAAAGATGAAGGGCTTCAAATGTGGCAACACTGTAATTGTGCGAGATGTTGAATCTTTGAACAGTTGTTGCGCGCCATCTGATGAAGAGTTGGCGAACTTTGTTGAAGCTTTTTAGTTCATAGACCTGTTATATTATTTTACTTCGGTGGGGTTAAGTGTTATGGGAACACCGAAGGAGGACGCTGCGATATGTATGAGGAATAGAAAAACCCATTACATATTATTATTTTTCATAAATTGATGTTGCCTTGGTTGGGAATCGAACCCGCAACCTCACGTGTAACAGTCCAACACGCTAACCATTACACCACAGCGCCCACTTTTGGCTGATAATGTAAACAAGTCTATTTTCAAGATGGATCTTTTCAAAAATGCTCATAAACATTTCGAAAAATGAAAAGCCGATCCAATATGCGCGCAAGAAAATAAATAATAATTGGATCTAAAGAAAACATTCAAAATGGTGGACTAAAAACCCACCAAATGTTATATAAATAATTCAATATTCGAATACCTTTTTTTTTCTTTAATTTCCTTTAATTAATTATATTCAAAGGACCTAAACATTTTCAAAACTGACTGTTAATACACATTAGGGTGATCAGATATGGCTGGAAAAATTTTTTTCATTCAGACCAAACTAAGTAAAATTTTGTATTGAAGTTGCTTTCAATCTCGATTTGTTCAAAAATGGTACGTGAGGGAAAAATTCGAAAAGCACACTTGAAATCAAGAGGCCAAAATTTATCGAGTTCAACTATTTCTTAAATGGGACGATGTTGATGTGCATCAGTGTTAATTTCATTTTAAATAATTCCAGGAGTACACAGTTCCTTTACTCCAAACTAGAACTGGTATTTCTACGAAGGCAGTTCGAAATATTCTTAGCCTAACAATGAAAAACAAGAGCTAGTTTTTTAAAATTATTTCATTATAATCTCCCAAAACTTCAATACACTTAGTCCAACGTTTTTTTAGCAATTCTATCCCTTGATTAAAATAATTTTCCTGAAGCTCCTCAAAATAATCGTTTACAGCTGCCATTGCATCTTCATTCGAGGTAAAACGTTTGCCAGCGAGGAATTTTTTTTAGATTTGGGAATAGGTCAGAGGGAGCTAAATCAGAGAATTGAGGAATTTTCATTCGAATGCGATTTTGGTCAACTGTTAACATTTTGCAGAAAACTTTTTCATCTGTAATTCGTGATGCAAAATAAAATGTACTCTATCATTTGAGATGCCATTTCACGCACTTTCACTCGGCGATCGTCTTATGTCATATCATAAACTTTAGCTTTAATTTCTGACGTTGTTGCAGTTTTTGGACATCTACTTCGTGGTTCAGCTTCAATGCTTGTTCGGCCAGTACCGGTGTTCTGTAACTATGTGAGAAGTTACTCACATAAAAATTGCAACTCTACGATGTGTCTACGATATTTAAAACAGGGTGAGTCACAAAATTTAAAACTGAATATAAGTAAATTTTTTAACATACCTCTATCTAAATTTGACATTATGATACTCACTCTGTTTTAAATCTGGCAGAGTTGCAATTTTTATGTGAGAAACTTCTCACATAGTTACAGAACTCCGGTACAGGGTTAAATTAACTACACCCAATTTTTTACTGTTGAAGGATCACTATCACTTAACTTATTCACCATATAGTTATGAATTTCTTGTCCCGATAAACCTTTCTTATGTAGATATTTAATCACACCACGAATTTCTAATTTTTCCATTATAAAAAAATCACTGAAGCACATTTTTTGAACAGCTGTTTGAAATTTGATATTTAACATGTGTTCATATGACGGATGGAAGTTTCCATTATACAAAGCTTTTTGCTGTTTATACCGCCATCTCTATGTCAGGCTAAGAACATTTCGTACTGCGTCGTAGAACTTGTTTATTTATACCTTCAATACTGGTTCCGAGGAATAGGTTTTAGATGTGATATTATGGAATCAGTTCTAGCAGAACGAGTTTAAGAATGAATGGACTTGAGAAGTGATTGTAAAAAATTGTACTGTATCTGATTATTTCTTAAGCTTTTGACACTTTCACGAAAGTACAATATCAAAAAAAGTTAAAACGCAGAGAATCCCTTTAAATATCTTTTCGCCCTTATTAAAATTTGTTTTACTGTACGCACTGTACATTACTTATATCATTTATGTTCGTATTTTTTTCTTGTATATAAACATTTTTCTTATTTGCCATAAATTTGATTATGAATGTTGTTTCATTGTTGTTATATGCTTATATAGCAGTAGCATTTTTTGGCTGTCTTTTTCTTTTCATTTTACCAACAAAATAGAAAAAAAAAACATATAACCATAATTTTCACAATTTTGATGTTAACTGTAAAATTTATGTTATGTTATTTCAAATATGTATGATGGTCTATCTATATTTTGCAACATATATTTTTTCAAAGTTTTGTCTAGAAACTTTATTTGCAAAACACTCGTAACTTTAAGCGCATATAAAAAATTAAAGTGCTTTAAGTAAAAGAAGTTATTCAATATTAGACAACAAATTTTTAAAACAAAATGTGTACTTTATAACATGGGTGAGTATTTAAAAATTTTTTATTAAGGAAAACTGTCATACGAGTAAAAAGTCGGGTATGAAAACCGATTTTTACGATCGATTTTCTAAATCAATCAAAAACCGTTTTTATGCAATATTATGCAACTAATTTTTAAAAGAAACTATATTGTTTATAAAAATGATGATTATTTAAAAAAAAAATTATTAAGGAAATCCAAACTTTAGTAGGAGTAACAATTCGATTGTGAAAGCCGATTTTTACAAGTTTAGAATAAAATTCCCACAACTGATGTATATTACAAGCCCTCAACGATGCATATATTTCGGAAGCCAGGTAATTTCGGTTTTCGTAATACGATGTCACAGAAATGTTTAAATTGAAAATAACTCAAATGACTGGAATAATAAAACCCATAACACCTCATTCATACTGAAACCAAAACTAGAAGTGTTGGTTTTTTAAGCTTTCGATTTGAAATTTGTATGGGATTTGACAATCGAAAACAAATTAAATTTGAAAACTACTAGTTTTGGATTCAGTACCATATCATATAGAAGTATCAATTAAAAATATTTTTTTTTTAATTTTATTTTTTATTTCGTTAAATATCAATTAGATTTAAACTATTTTATATTTATAAAAAAAATCAAATAAATTCTGTCCCTTAAAAAAATAATCATGGAACGAAAAATTTTTATTGTTATCCCAGTGTAGAAAATTATTACCAAATATGTGATTATGTAACTACATACTTGGTAATGGTAACTAGTTACTTTTGTTATTACTAGGGCAAGGAATTTCATGCACTTAAAAATGGAAAATATGCGCCTAAAATATGCGGCTAAAAAAGAAAAATATGCATTAAAAACATAAGAAATATGCACTAAAAACTATTATTGTTGCAAAAATAATGTAATTTAAAACTTAAAAATATAACCAAGTTAGTTATTTTGCAAACAGACACAGAACTCGAAGATTTTCCATAGGTCAATCAGGTTTTTAAGAATGTTTATTTTGATTGATTCTAAATATAAAATTTTGAATTTTTTATATTTTTTTACAAAATAAAAAATGCTCCTAAAAATAAAAATATGCACAAATATGCATTAAAAGACACAAAATATGCATTAAAAAGGCACCAAATATGCATTTAAAGTCAAAATATGCAAAAATATGCATTTATGACAAAATATGCAAAAATATGCAACTACAAATCGATGCCATTTTGTTCTAAATTTGATGATTCGGATAAATATTTAGTCCATATTAGTTTTGGACTTTCGACGAAAAACATGCATTTGCATGAAATTCCTTGCCCTAGTTATTACATTTCTTATTACCTTTATATGGCGATGTCGCGAAAAATAATGAGTTATGGTTACACACCAGCATACGAAAAATCAAAAAATATATCGTTACCTATGTGCTTACCAGTACTGACAAAAATAATGGGTCTAAAAATAGATTTTGAAAAAAATAAATTATATAAAAAAAATATTTTTTATTGTATTTTTTTTTTTTAAATAAAATTTCCTGGTGCGGGAATCGAACCTGGGTCTGCAGATTGCCAGTCAATAGCTCTACCATCTGACCTATATCGACATCTAACATTTAATAGATAAAAACATAATTGACCTGCTGCACACAAGTAATCTTACTCGCCAACATACAAAAAATCAAAAAATATGTGCTTACATATATCCTTACCAGTGTTTAAAAAATATTGAGTCTAAAAATAGATTTCAAAAAATTTTTTAAAAAATCTATAAAATTTTTTCTATTTGAAATAATGATAAAAATAAGTCATTATCAGTAACTCATTACTACATGTTTTAAAATAATGCAGAAGGTAAGTGGGTGTCATTACTGGTAGTCCAAAAAATAATGATATGTCATTACCGTTTCTACACTGGGTATTTTAAATTTATCTTTCTTGAATAAAAAAATAATAATTTTAATTGACATATGTACATTCGAATACAAATTAGATATTTTTTATTTTATTTTTTTATTTTCAAATAAAATTCTTAAATTTTTATTTGAGTTTCATAAACATTAAATAATTTTAATATAAATAATATTCGGCAAATAAAATATTAAATTAAATTATTTATTTGGGTCTCCTAAAAATAAAATATTTTTTCTTAAATTTTGATTTGTGCCTGAAAATTTCTAATAAATTCATTTCATATTTTTATTTGAATTATAAAAACATGAAATAGATTTGTTGCTGTGCTTTATTTGAATCGGAAATGTTTAGAATATATTTTTTAATTCATACAAAAATGTTTCAACTACACTCACAATATAAACAACCTAAAATACATATTAAGTTAATTGAAAACACAATTAAAAAAGGACTACTGATTTTTCATTATATGCAAGCCATTTTGTTATTTATTTTCAAACATTGTTTAAACAATCCATAAAAGAAATAAAAATAATTGAAAAGTCTATTAAAACAATTATCAATTTCTAACTGACAAAACGTAAAAAAAAACGATTTTATGGTTTGTTTTTTCATATTTGAAAGTTTTTTTGTTTAATTTTCAAAACACTACACCATACACACAACACATACGTTCATATTTTTATTGGCTACGTTCGTGTGTATTAGTAAAGAATTTCTTGTAATATGAATTGAAATAATTTTGAATATAAACAAACTATTTTAACAAAAAAGAAAACCGAAAATATTTGAATTTTTTGTTTTAAAACAAAAAATAACGAAATTATGTAAATTATTTTTTCTAAAAAATAGAAATCTAAAAATAGAATATTTAACTGAAAATAACAACTCCTACAGATGATACATATTTTTTTCTAGTTTGTTTTTTATTGATTGACATAAAAGTTAAACAATATGTTTCAATATATTTTAATTGATTCTTCAATTGAAAACAAACTTTACCTATTACTTTTTAAATAAACCTCAATCGGTTATGGAAAATATATTGTGAGTGTACTTTTGTTGCTAGGATTTAATTGATAAAAAATTTTTTTAAATTTAGCAAGAAAATTTACAATTTTTGTTAATTTCTTGACTTTATATTTTTATAGGTATTTAATCATTGTGTGAATTTGTGTAAAAGTGAGTAAGAGGAAAAAATAAGGTGGCGTTTTGAAATGTTCTTAAAGTTACGGATTGGATACGCGATTGATATGGGAAAATCTACGAAACAGGTAGATTTCAGATTTTAAAAATTAAAAATTTTAAATTAGTGGTACACAGTTTTTTTTATTTTTGGGAGTATAGGTGGCTTATAAAGATTGATAAGTTCATAGTATCGAATTTTTGTCCATTTTGCTTTATCTCGCTTAGTTTCCGAGATAAAAGCCATTTTGTGATTATACAATAAAAAATTATGAAAATATAACCCCATCTCTATGTGATATTGATAGCATTGACACAAAAAAATAAACTTTGGGAAATAATTGGGGTTCAAATTAGCTGAAAAGTTGTAAAATTAAGAAACATAAATTACTAAAAATTAGGATGCAAAGTTAGTTCAAATGTGGATAAAAGTAATTGTTATGCTAAATGGGATTTACAAAAATATTATTTCAAACTTAAATCTTAAGAAAAGATAACAGAAAAAATTAGTTCATTTGCGCCAGAACGCGTTTAACAGACTTTTGTACTAACCTTTTTTTATAAGTGTATAAACTCCCAAGCAAATAATGTAATACCAAACATTTTTACTAGTTATTTATGTATAATTAAAATCACATATTTCTTACAAACATCCCTAGGGAAATTCTAACAAACTGTCACCGAACTGGCCCCTTTATATGAAATAGACTGGTCACTTTTACATGGCGTTGTCATGAAAAATATGTACATCTGAAATTACATTTTAAAAGAAATTTTCCAAGTTTTAAAAATTTTCAAAAAAGGACTTTTAAAAGACAACTATAATTAAGGTGGCACGCGAGAAACTTTTACAAAATAAAATTTGTCCGTTTCTGGCACACAGCGAAAAAAGTGATGCCACCCCTGGTCTAGGCCATTGGCAATTGTTGTCAAAAATAATTTCTTTAATTAGTAACAATTTTTAAGATGTCTTGGAAAATTATTGAACATTTCATTTTATTAAATGCACCTGTTGGTGTTTGGAGAACTAATACTTGGGAACTAGAGGTGATACTTTTACGATAAAAATTAGTGCCAACTTTATTATTAAATATGCCTTTAGAAACAGATTTTAAAAATCTGAAAAACATTAGATACAAAATTTCTTGGAATGTGATTTTTAATCAATACTGTCACAATAAAATTTGATATTGCATTTAAAAAATGTAACTCGTAAGTCCTGAAGATTTTATTAAAATTCTTTCTTCTCCTCTAAAGAAATAAAAAACGAGTTAGAGCCTTTTTACATTGAGCCATCAACGTAAAAAAATTTAGTTCTATTTGCGTTGAATTTTAGAATGAAAATACTGAAATTGTTGATTTTCTCAGTCTCTTTTTCGTTTTCTAAGGGAAAAATAACATAAACTTTGAGGGAACTTACGCAGAGAGGATTTTATCAGAAGAACCTTAATGAAAATTTGAAGTAAGCTAATGAAGCTCTTTTTAATAAAACTTTCTTTGGGTGTATGAAATTTTTAATAAATAATATAAAATTTTTCATAAAATTTTATCAAAAACCGCATCAATTTACTGAAAAGTTTCAATGGAAAAATTGCAGCTAAACTTCATTGAATCGGTGTAAAAATGCATACATAATTAGAATGTAGACAATTCTCTCAGTGTGCAGTTACAGATGTCAAATTCCATAT
This sequence comes from Leucophora obtusa, assembly GCA_949987735.1. Classification (NCBI taxonomy): domain Eukaryota; kingdom Metazoa; phylum Arthropoda; class Insecta; order Diptera; family Anthomyiidae; genus Leucophora; species Leucophora obtusa. Next base: position 52,276,585 of record OX465298.1, on the reverse strand, counting down.
AAATTAAATTTTTTTAACTTTCATTTTGTGCTTTTAGGTTATTTGTTTTAAGGCTTCATTAGTCTAATAGTAAAGTAAAAAAAACGTATCTGTAATCAATTCAATATATTAAAATAATATAGAAAATATTTTTATCTTTTTTCTATGCATTGAAACTGTTGTCAAGTAAAATCGTAAAAAAGTTCTGTTGAAAATAGAAATTTTCTATTTTATTAAAGGGTTCTTCAACAGGGACGCTACAAAAGTAGAAAGACAGGGACAGCAAACGACTCCATATTTCTTGCCGCTATTTTGACATTTCTCTTCAGTAAGGTTTGCCATTTCATGATGGAAAGATATACGAGCCAACAACGAGTCGAAATTATTAAAATTTACTACCGACATTCGGAGTCAGTGGCCTCAAAGTTAAGAGCGTTACGTCCAATTTATGGTCGTCATAATGAATGGCTTCGTCAATAAACAAAATATGCGTTATTGGTCAGACAGAAATCCACACGTACTCCATGAGTCATCATTGCATCCCGAAAAAATTACGGTTTGGTGCGGTTTATGGGCCGGCGGCGTCATTGGGCCGTATTTCTTTCGTGATGATCAAGACCGGCACGTTACTGTGAATGGGAATCGCTACCGTTCAACGATAACCGAATATTTTTGACCCCAATTGGATGATATGGACTTGGAGGACATGTGGTTCCAACAGGACGGCGCCACAAGCCACACAGCGAATGTAACAATCAATTTATTGCAAACCAAGTTTGGAGAACGTGTTATCTCACGAAATGGTCCAGTCGATTGGCCGCTTCTGTCGTGAGATTTGACGCCGTTGGATTATTTCCTGTGGGGCTACGTCAAATCTATGGTCTATGTCAACAAGCCAGCGACGATTGATGAACTTCGTACGAATATCAGCCGATTTATGCTTGAAAATTGTCTAAAATTGGGTTCAGCGTCTGGACTTCTGCAAGCGTGCCCGTGGTGGCCATGCAAAGGAAATCGATTTCCATACACAATGGCATCGAACGTACTTTCACAGGAATAAAGAATTTCATTGATATCCAAAACCGTTTTTGTTTTATTTAAAAAAACTTTTGTAGCGCTCTTATTGAAGAACCCTTTATTTGACATTTAATTCTATGCACAAGAAAAAGATAAATAATACAATATTTTTATTTTTTGTACTCTTTTTATTCATTATGAGAATGCTACGTTACTTTTTTTACGATACTTCCAAACTAATTTGGGCTTTAATTCGAATAAAAATTTAAATTCAGTGAAATTGTTTCGGGTTCCATGGTATTCTAGGGCAACATGTTGTAGAATTAATGTGGGTTTGAACGGATTATACACACTTTCTTGGGATAAGTTAAAAAAGTTGGAGTTCTTACAGAATTAATATGTCAATTTTTTGACACAGTTTTAAATCCAATGCAACCTTGTCTTAAAGGACATGGGAATATAATTTACATTAGTTTTAATTTGTAAAAGAATTTAAACAGAGTTGTCGACTTGCTTGGAGTTCCTCCAAAAAAGGTATTTAAAGGCTTAAGGACCTCTGTCACTAGATATTTAAAGAATTTGATGGTGTTTTAGTTAGTATTTGCTTTTCTAAGCTTCTCTTGCAATTTGATGAAGTCTTAGGGAAAAATTAAGGAAAAATTTTATATTATAAATGTAACCGGTTAATCGCCTATTTTAACCGATTATTTGGGTCGTATAATTATTTGAGTTTTAGATTATTTGTTTCGACATTAACCGAAATAGAGGCGATTAATCGAGGAATCGGTTAATCGATTAACCGAATTGGAAACACTATTCAAAATAGAATTAACTCATATAATTGAAAGCTATTTGTGAATTAAGCTATATAACATTAACATCATTAATTTTAAAACAATAAAAAAAAATTTTTTTTAATTAAAAAAAATATTAATTAAATAAAAAAATAATTAAAATTAGAATTAAAATCAACAAATATCGACTTTTTTACACAGACGTCCTATAAAACTTTTTAAAGTATTTTCGCCTCCAATATACGAATATTAAGTGGAAAATTCCTTCTTCTTTATTTAAACCTTAAGCCTGGGAAAAATACTTTATGGCTCAATATGACGTAGAAATACTCTCTAATTTTTTATGAGTTTGAATTAAAAAAAATTACCTTTCATTTAAGGAAATGTTTAAGGCTGTTCTACAGGCCTCGTAAGGATCTCTAAAATCTACTTGTGAGAATTGTCCTTCAAGCACTTAAATTTGGTAAAACACTTAGACACAATAAAATTTTATTTATACACTAACGGAAATAAACCTGGGAAAATAGCAAAACAATTAGTAGCTTTTTCTGCTATTTTTATAGGGTTATTATTTAAAAGTAACTTTGCAGCAAAATTTTTGCAGGTTTTTGCTAAATGTTTGTAAGATTATAAGAGCAAAAATAAACTCTTAAACATACTAATAGTCATCCTGTTAAAATCAATAGAAATATTGGTGAAAAATAGTAGACTGCTGATTTCACAAATAGATTTTTATTCTCTTAAAACAATTAAAAATTTTTGGAGTTTTTTGATTCTACTAAATTTAGCAAAATTGGTTGCTGATTCTAGCAGAGTAAATTTTTAATTCAATTAACTAAAATTTAGCTCAAATAAAACTAAAATTTAGCTCAAATAAAACTAAAATTCCATATATTTAACAGCTTTATTTTTGCTATTCTTATCTTAGCAAAGAAAATCTGCTTATTTTAGCAGTTTTCTATTCAAGGTAATTTTTAACTAATTTTTAGCAGCTTTAGCAAAACTTTCTACAGGATTTTTTCTATTAGTGTACTTAACCTGAACAACCACTCCGCTTTTGACGGGATTATACCGCTTTTTAAAGTGGTATAATCGAATTTTTATCTCGCTTTTAAAGCAAATAATTCCGCCTTACCCCCATTTTTCAATATGATATTAAACTTTTGAATAAAGTTTTTATAATTAATTTTTTCTAGAGCTCTCAGCCAACAAACGAGCCCAAAAATGAATCAGAAAAGTGCTCAAAATATATTATTAAACTTTCACTTGTATTAAAGTGGTGCATCCAAAAGAGCCTTCTTTTTGATACAAAAATGGCTCAAAGAAATATTTTAAAAAATTCCTTGGGCTAAAAAATTAATCTTTTTTGAGTCATTTTTGAATTGTTCACAAAATACTCAAATTTATTTACATTTCTGGTTCGTTTTTGAATCATCTTTGGATTTAAAAATTTGCCTCAAATTGTTGTGGTTTTCATGATTCATTTTACTAAGGGTAATATTTTCATCAAAAAATGCGTAATTTTTGAGAAAGAAGTTTAAAATATAAAAAAATATGTGCTTTGCTTGAATAATTTTCTTTTGACTTACTACCCAGCAAAATATTGGTAATGACACCTCATTACTATCTGCATTACCAAAAATGATATATCATTACCTTTTGCATTATTTTATAATATAAAATAATGACTTCCTAATAACGGCCTATTGTATTCATTGTTTCTAAATATAAAATAATGACTTACTCGTAATAGTTTAAATAAGTACTTTTTACACAGTTAAATTTTATACATTTTTATTTATTATATGTAAATACCCAGTCAGAAAAATACAAACGGGAAAGCGGTGGCAAAGCACTTTAACAGGTGGTACAAGTACTGGCAAAAAGTGCTTTTCCATTCCCAAAATGATAACATCATTAGACAAAAGGACCGGCTGTTCAAAAAGCGCCGGAAAAGCACTGGAGGAACAAAATTTTTAAACGTTGGCAAAACGCTGGCAAAACCAATAATAGGTGGTCTAGAAATATATTTTCCAAAATAAAATTTAAAAAAAGTTCATATGTATTTTTTTTTTGTCCTGCCGTGATTTGAACCTAGGCCGTCAGATTGGCAGACGATTGCTCTATCCACTGAGCTAACGAGACATATAAAATTTAATGGCTAAACACATACATAAATGAGTGATAATAGCTGGACAACTACTGGCTGCGCCAAAATGCTAGTACGGGCAAACAATTTTTTGTAACTAGTATGCCAGTGTTGGGAGGGCAAAAAAAATTTATTTTATAAAACAAAAAAAATTTTAAATTAAAAAAAATCAAAAAAAAATGTTTTGCTTGCAACCGGATTTGAACTCGGAACCTTCCGACTACAAACATTTTTTAACGAAGCGTCAGCATTTTTATAAAATCATTGGTTTTCCAGTGAATTGATTTTTGTACGCCTGGTAGCATTGGCTAGGTAGTACTGGATAACCACTGGTTGCAAACCTTGGCATATCACTCTAAGCCAATTCTTTGCCAGTGGTTTTTTTATAAACCACCGAAATTTTTGTAAAACAAATACTGGTAAAACGCTTTTCGCAAACGCTGGCAAAGCGTCCCAAATGCGTGTTCTGCCAGTCATTTATTTTTAATACCGTAATTACCCAGTGGTATGCCAGTGCTTGATTTTTTGTACCACTGGCGATTTCTGACTGGGTATGTTTAATGTTTAAATTTTTATGACGAGTCCTAAAATTACCCACTAGAAAAAACTTAAATTTTTCTGAATGTATTTCCTTAAGCTAATAGTATTTGCTTAACTCCTTATTTTTAAGAATCAAGTAAGCAATCGGATAACCGCTTATAATTCAACTTTTTGTAAGCATGTGTGTAACCACTTATAATACAAAATCTCATAACTACTTATTTCTCATTTTTTCGTAAGCGAGCGGGTAAGCGTGACTACTTATAAAAACGACCACGCCAAACAAAAATAATGAATTTAGACGCCAAAAAATAAGTTGTGCGGAGCTATGACTTTCTATTATATAACCACTTATTTGGTAATGAAAGATTTTGCTGGGTATATAAGAACCCTCATAAAAGTATCAAAATTTTCTGCCGGGGTTATCAGTCAAGGGATCAAAATCCAATAAGTAAATTTAAAAATATTTGAAAAATTGGTAAAAATCTTAAACCAAATTTTTTGAAATAACGAAAACTATATTTTCGAAGATTAAATCGACAAAGTTTTTTGATTTCATATTCGAATTATGGAGGGCAAAATATTTTAAAAACATATATTGAGTCTGTGCCATATATTTATTATAAGTTTGTGCTGATGTTTGTAACACCAAAAAATATTGGTTGTAGACCCACCTTATAGTATACCGATCGGTTCAGAATTTTTTTTTATTTCGATTTAACGATGTCCGTCTGTCCGTCCGTCCATCTGTCTGTCTGTCCATGCAATCTTGTGCGCACACTACAGGTCGCAACTATTAAGATATGTTGATGAAATTTGGTACGCAGACCTATGTTGGCCCAAGGATGAACAAGTTTGATTTTGGTGAACATCGGTCCATGTTTAGACCTAGTGCCCATATAAGGGTCCTACCAAAATTATATTGTTTATACGCTGCAGGTCGTAAATATTAAGATATTTTGACGAAATTTTGTACACAGACCTACATTGGCCCAATAACGCAGCCTATTGATTTTGGTGAACATCGGTCCATGTTTAGACCTAGTGCCCATATAAGGGTCCTACCAAAATTATAATGTTTATACGCTGCAGGAAGCAAATATTAAGATATTTTTATGAAATTTGGTACGCAGACCTATATTGGCCCAATAACGTAGCCTATTGATTTTGGTGAACATCGGTCTATGTTTAGACCTAGTGCCCATATAAGGGTCCTATCAAAATTATACTGTTTATACGCTGCAGGTCGTAAATATTAAGATATTTTGATGAAATTTGGTACACAGACCTACATTGGCCCAATAACGCAGCCTATTGATTTTGGTGAACATCGGTCCATGTTTAGACCTAGTGCCCATATAAGGGTCCTACCAAAATTATAATGTTTATACGCTGCAGGTCGCAAATATTAAGATATTTTGATGAAATTTGGTACATAGACTTATGTTGGCCCAAGGACGAAGTCTATTGATTTTGGTGAACATCGGTCCATGTTTAGAACTACTGCCCATATAAGGGTCCCCCCAAAATTATATTGTTTATACGCTGCAGGTCGCAAATATTAAGATATTTTGATGAAATTTGGTACATAGACCTACGTTGGCCCAAGGACGAAGCCTATTGATTTTGGTGAACATCGGTCCATGTTTAGACCTAGTGCCCATATAAGGGTCCCCCCAAAATTGGCTTGGTTACAAACTGCAGGTCGCAAATATTAAGATATTTTAATGAAATTTGGTGCGCTGACTCACATTATAGAAAATTTTGACATAAGCCCCATTTTAACCCATTCGAATTTCGGATCCAAACAATACACCAGACTGGTGTAGGGTATTGTATAGTCGGCATGCCCGACTTTAACCTTTTTACTCGTTTTAAATATATTTGGATCAAAAATATAAAAAATTACAAAAATATAAAAGATTTTGATGTACTTCTCCGCAACATTGACTCATAAAGTATTTTCCTGGGTGAGGGGATAAAAAAGAAAGACCCACAACTCGAAGGCTATTCAGTGGACCGTTTTTTACTTTAGATTCGGGCTTAGGAAACCAAAATACTCAAAAAAAGATTTTAGCAGAAGGCTGTACAAAAAATTCATTTTTGTCGAGTAATGTATTAATTGGTGCGGCCCTCGGTAAGTTTGTGAAATCCTAAATTTGGCCCGTCAAGCCATTTGTGTGCCCATACCTGCTATATAATTAATTTTTAAAAAGTGAATTAAAGAATTAGTTCTTTTAAACCTTTGTTGTGTAGTTTAAGACGGTGTTTCTAGATGACGTTTTGCTCCACACGAACGAAAGTACAATAACAAAATACATGCAGTACAAAAACAAAATACATGTAGTCACTGATTCGTGTGACAACGAACGTCTTCTAGAAACCCCATATAAATAAAATTATAATTGAAGTTTTTCAATTAACCATCACAGCGTATGAGTTATAAATGTATGCACACAATAATATTAAGTATACGTCAAGACCCACATAAAATAGGAAAAATAACTATAATTAATGGTAGAACACCGGTTTTATATTTTTTTTAACAATTCACTTTCATATGAGGCCATTTTTAAATATTAAGATCAGTAAAGATGAATTCAAATCATTTAAAAAGGAATTTTTTTCCAAGCTATTTTTTTTTCGTTAACTACCAACTTAAATTCTTATGGTTTGTTTATAAGTATTCTTTAAGAGTAGTTTACATTATAGGATTGAGTGGTAGGATCTGTCAAAAAAAACATGTGCTTAAGATTTTTTTGGCAGCCATACGATTATTTTGGCACTCATAAGATTTCTTATCGGATTTCTCATTTTTAGACTTTTTTCAAAAAATCATTCTCTCTCATAAGATTTGCATACACAAAGTCATCTCTGCTAAGTTAGCTATATCACATTTAAAGTCTTTAAGATTTTAATTAGGATTATATTTCCAGTGTTATGATTTCTTTTACTTAAAATCATATGACTCAATCCTATAATGTAAACGGCTCTTTAAAAATTTTAATATTTAGATGCCACAGAAAAAGTTCTATGTTTAATCCAAAAAATTCATGTCTTTATTACACTTCAAAATTATACCTCAATTAAGTCAACAAAAATGAAAAATTAAAAAAGTCTGTAATATTTTTTTTTTCTCAACAATGTATCAACATTATGATTTGACGGGTATTCTTAATATATGAATAAGCCAAAATTAAAAAAAATTCAACTCGTGTGTGTATAGTGTTGCCAGATGAGATGGATCGCCTACACATTTAAATTTTAGAAATAAATGTGTGTATTACGGTTCTTCATATTTGGATAATTTTCGTTTTCTTGGACTGCACAAGGTGCAAGTGATGAATTTATATTTTTCTAGGAAACGCAAAAACCAAAAAATTCGAAAGGTGTTGTCTTAAACTCTATAAATCCACATAAAGTTATGACGAAAAGGAGAAAAATTGAAAAATCTTTTAACATAAAAGAAATTAAGTTGAATTATAAACAACGCCATACTTGAAATGTTATAATTTTTTGGATGCAGATGACAATTTTAAACTCTAAATTTAAAATGATTGAACACTTTTTGCGCTAATGCTAATTTACATAATTTAAATTAACAAGTATTGTGGTTTCAGGGAAATTGCTCCCATTTATATAATTTATACATATTAAAGTCTACACAGAGACAACAGATTCATTGCCACAAACAAATTTTTGTCAACTCAATAGTTTTGTTGCAACAACCGAATTATTTGGTTGTCACTATCAAATGTATTCCAGACACAATTTAAATATACTGTTCCAACCGAAATTCTGTTGTCTTTACCGATTTTCTGTTGGCACAAACAAATATATCAGTGGTTCCAACCAAACCATTCGGTTGAATCTGTTTTCTCTGTGTACAGATATTCGAGTGCCGAGGCGGTAGAACTTGTACGATTTATCTAGTTAAAATAAACACTACTTGTCCTAAACTGGAATTTTTTATACTGGGTAATTATTTTTTTAACATATCATTGCTAAACTGTCTTATAAAGAAAGTGTGTTCTTTAATTTAACATTTGTAATGTTTTACTTTACTTTTTGTGGAATTTTAGGACTTTAAATTATAAGTCTGGCTACACGGTATACACAAAAAAATTGTTACATTGAAATCAGTGAAAAAATATATATTAAACTTGCTAAAAAAAAATAATATATATATTTATAAAACAATTGTGAGTTGAAAACTTTTTGACGTTTTTTCGCACATGAAGTGTTAGATTGGCATACAAAACAAAAAAATAACAGATGAAAAGTTTTTTTTTGCATTACACATATTTGCTCATTTGGTAAATGAACAAAAATATTTTTTTGTTATATCACAAACAAAAAAATTTTATGTAACATTTAACTGTCATATTTGGCATTGTTATATTTGTTCTTATATTTTTGGGGGGTAGAGATAGACACTCTATATAATGTTTGTCTAAACAGTTACAGCTAGATTGGACTTTTATTAGTTCTAAAAAACTCATACTGTCGAAAAATAACAAAAATAATTGAACACCCACTTTTATGGCAAAAAAGGGTGTCATACCAAAATATTTATTGTACTTGTATGTAAAACGACATCTAAGTTTGTAATCATTTTGTGATTTTTAATATTTTACTGTTGAAAAATTGTTTTTTTTTTTTTTAATTTTCACAAATTTTTTATGAACAACTGAGACCGATTGAGTACGATGACTACTGCTATCATTACTACCGCACAGAATTACCCCACTTTCCTTCTTAATTTGTGATATTTTGTGACAGTACAGGATGATGTTGATGATATTTGTTTCTAGTCGTAGTATATGAATATCAGGATGCAATACATATTCATATCTTTCTTTGTATGTGTGTCTTGTGTGAATATTTTTGTTCATTTGAATTTATTGTTATGACAATGAGACACAAATTTAAATGAGTATTACAAAAATTTGACATTTAATATTTTGTACATTTTTTAGACAAATCTTAAATTGAACAAGAACATCAGAAAATTTGTATATATGTATGTATATATAAGCTTATAATTAGGATTTTTGCCGCAAAATTATTTACCAACTTTATGACTTAGGTCAAAATAGTGTAGTTGTTTCGAAGAAAGTACACGATTAAACACAATTTGAACTACAAGCGTAGCGATGACGCATTTATTTTTAAATTTCGGAGGGATTAGGGTTATTAAAACCACCCTTGAACCCATTTCTTAATGTATAAATAATATATTAAAATTTTAGTCACTAATCTTCGGCACTAAAGCATATTTTAAATTTGTACTACGATATACATACACTTAGAAAAAAAAGTTTGTTCAAAAGTCTGTTAAACGCGTCCTGATTAAATTTAACTAATTTTTCTGTTATTTACTCTAAAAAAGTCCATACAAATAGGTAAAAATTCTGCTAAAATAACAGGAAATAATACATGTATTTGCGCCAGCACAATTTTGTCCTACTTGTACAGGATTTTTTTATTAGTGTATATATAGTTTTAAGCTAATATCAAAGGGAATGAAATGTCATCCTAAAATATTATATTATAGTACTCTTTTTTATGGATGTACTGGTATTAGGGATTCCGAACGGGACTGGTTTTTACAAATCCCGCGATTCGGGATTTTGAAAATTGAAATCCAGGGATTTATCTCGATCCCGGGATTTCGGGATTTTCTTGTTCCATTATAAAGGGTTTTTCAATAAGAGCGCTACAAAAGTAAAAAAGTTTAAATAAAACAAAAACGGTTTTGGATATCAATGAAATTCTTTATTCCTGTGAAAGTACGTTCGATGCCATTATGTAGGGAAATCGATCTCTTTTGCATGACCACCACGGGCACGCTTGCAGAAGTCCAGACGCTGAACCCAATTTTCGACGGTTTTCAAGCATAAATCGGCCGATACTGCTTCAATTTCACGTTCGATATTCGTACGAAGTTCATCAATCGTCGCTGGCTTGTTGGCATAGACCATAGATTTGACGTAGCCCCACGCTCAATTGTTGATCTGCTAGGACGATTATGGCGACCATAAATTGGACGTAGCGCTCTTAACTTTGAGGCCACTGACTCGGAATTTCGGTAGTAAATTTTAATAATTTCGACTCGTTGTTGGCTCGTATATTTTTCCATCATGAAATGGCAAACCTTACTAAAGAGAAATGTCAAAAGAGCGGCAAGATATATGGCGTCGTTTGCTGTCCCTGTCTTTCTACTTTTGTAGCGTCCCTGTTGAACAACCCTTTATTTTTAATTTTAAAAATAAATAGCTGAAATAAACCCTAAAAATTAAAATAATTCATTATAAATATACTTATTTATTTCCCGTGCTCTGATAGAATTTTCGTTCATACTATTAATGAATCGATTTCATTAATCTGAATTCATTAATTTAATGAATTTTTTCATTATATATTTTAAACTAACCCGTAAGATTTGCTATAATTTTTATAAGGGTTTTGAATTTGCTAATTACTAAAATATATACATATGTGACGCGCAAAATAGAAAGGGACCTAAGGTCAGGAGAGCATGGGATCGGTCTCATTCGATGCTCAGATGTTGTCCACAAAAAAAAAAAAAAAAAAATTGATTTTTTACCCTTAGGTGCCTTTCTCCATGCGCTGTCACAAATATGTTCCAGTAATGAACGCTAGGGTTGCAAACTGAAATTATTTAAATATAAAAATCCAAATAATGACATCATTTTATTTTGGCTACTTAGATCAATCGGTAACGCGGTAATGTTTACATTCTGGTGATTGCGGGTTCAAGTCGTGTTCAGGGAGATGTCAAAAACGTGATAAAAACAAAAAAGAAATATATGTAGAAATAAAAATTAAAAAATAATAAAAAAAAAGTAATGCAAAAAAAATATATTTTTTCAATTAGTTGTCATTTAATGAATACGTTTCATTTATTTAATGAACGCATTTTTTGGGGACATTTAATGAAAAAATCATTGGATTAATGAACAAATTAATTAATACTATGCACAAAATTATATCAGTGTAGTATGAAAAATAAAAAAATTAAGCCGAATTTACAATGCTCCAGAGTGTCCAAAATTGTAGAGTGGAGTTTACTAGAATAGAGATGGCATGATATGTAAGTGTCAAAAAGAAGGGAACAAAATCCACTCAGAGTGGAGTACACTGATAGAATTTTCGTTCATACTATTAATGAATCGATTTCATTAATCTGAATTCACTGATTTAATGAAAAAATTTCATTGAGTTAATGAAAAATTCATTAATTTAATGAATTTTTTCATTATATATTTTCAACTAACCCGTAAGATATGCTATAATTTTTATAAGGGTTTTGAATTTGCTAATTACTAAAATAGATATATGTTCCAGTAAAGAACGCTAGGGTTGCAAACTGAAATTATTTAAATATAAAAGTCCAAATAATGACATCATTTTGTTTTGGCTATTTAGATCAATCGGTAACGCGATAATGTTTACAATCTGGTGATAGCGGGTTCAAGTCGACTTCAGAGAGATGTTAAAAACGTTATAAAAACGAAAAAGAAATGTATGTACAAATAAAAATTAATAAAATAAAAATAAATAAAAAAAGTACCGCAAAAAAAATATATTTTTTTCAATTAGTTTTCATTTAATGAATACGTTTCATTGATCTAATGAACGCGTTCTTTGGGGACTTTTCAATAAAAAAATCATTGGATTAATGAACAAATTCATTAATACTATGCACAAAATTCTATCAGTGTACTACAGCATTGTGAATTTGGCTTTAAACAAAAACTGCACTCATTGAAATAAGTATGTAAAAATAGCAGAAAAAACTACTTATCTACAATTAATTGAATGCAAATACAAACTACTTTGCTGAAATCATCAGAAATATTTAGTGATTATATTAGATTTTTTAAGTCTACTAATATGACATATTGAGCATATACCATTCTTCGCTCCTATTCGCCAATTAAAATTTTGATGCAAAGGTACAATAAAAACGATATTTTTATACTTTCTGCATACATCTTAAACACAAATTTTTACAAATTTGAGTAAATATGCACAACATTAACAAAAACTTGAACCGCTGCAGATTTTTTAACGAAACTTTTTGAGGACATGTTATTATGGCTGAGAATTATTGTTGTTTTATTTTTGGCGCCTTACTATGCCCCCTATCGGAGAAATATATAACTAAAGCTATAACGGTTCGTTGTAATTCAAAAATATGTGGTTATCATACAAAGAGTTGAATAGAACCAGCTGAGATACCTAAAGAATTAAGGTTCAAAGCAAAAAAGAGTAATAACAACAAAAGGATAAAAATAGCATTATTAGATTTCGTTGATGTATTCTGTGTTGCTGGCCTTATCGAATTCTTTCAAAATTTTTTATTCTTTGTAATTTACTTGTGAAAATTGTATCATCTTTCTTTAATTTGAAAAATAATTTAAACAGAAAGTGATAATAAGTTTATGATCTAGAGTCAAACTAAAAAAAACTAGATGCTAGATCTGTCAAAACAACAGAGTAGTATATTGGAAGATGACAAAGCAAATTGTGGTAAATTATTTGTTGTTGTTTTTGTTTTTTCTTTGATATTTTGAATGTTTAATAACGCTCCTAGACGAGAACAAGAATTTCTCATTGAGTTTGTAATTTAACTTAACAAATATTTCCAGAAGTTCTAAAAACATCGTCCCCTGACGAGTTCCTTAGGCAAGAATGAAATCCGGATAGGGAGATGCCTCCAAGAGATTATTTTTCACAATTTGTAAAATACGTTTGGGATTTTAGCATATTTAATTCCTTTAATGAAGAAAAACCATTCACTTACCAAATAAAAAAACAAAAAAAGATCAACTATACATACCCCTCATTCTTTTTTAAAAAAATTTAATTTTCTGTTTTTTGCTGAACTATGGGCAATCCAAAAATATTAAACTTTTCTGTGTGTATTGCAAATTGAATTTTTAAAATAGGCTTTTTCGCTCTACCGCATAATCTTTATATGATGTACAGTTCGTATCAGATATGTTACACTAACCAATTTGCTATAATTTAACCATAACAGAGAAATTGAGTCAATATTATGGTTTGTAACACTACTGCCCCATAGCCCGATAAAGGGTTAAGATATTTTTTATTTTTTTTTTTGGGGAAATTTTTTAAAAAGGTTAAAGTCGGGCATGCCGACTATACAATACCCTATACCAGTCTGGGTAAAAGCCAACTAATGTTTGGATCCGAAATTCGAATGGGTTAAAATGGGGCTTGTGTCAAAATTTTCTATAATGTGAGTCAGCGCACCAAATTTCATTAAAATATCTTAATATTTGCGATCTGCAGTTTGTAACCAAGCCAATTTTGGGGGGACCCTTATATGGGCACTAGGTCTAAACATGGACCGATGTTCACCAAAATCAATAGGCTTCGTCCTTGGGCCAAAATAGGTCTGCGTACCAAATTTCATCAAATATCTTAATATTTGCGACCTGCAGCGTATAAACAATATAATTTTGGGGGGACCCTTATATGGGCACTAGGTCTAAACATGGACCGATGTTCACCAAAATCAATAAGCTTCGTCCTTGGGTCGACATAAGTCGGTGTACCAAATTTCATCAAAATATCTTAATATTTGCGACCTGCAGCGTATAAACCATATAATTTTAGTAGGACCTTTATATGGGCACTAGGTCTAAACATGGACCGATGTTCACCAAAATCAATGGTCTTCGTCCTTGGGCCAACGTAGGCCTCTGTACCAAATTTCATCAAAATATCTTAATATTTGCGACCTGCAGCGTATAAACCATAAAATTTTAGTAGCCCGACTAAAAAAGTTTTCTTATAATCTTATATGATTTGATATTATTATAAATGTTTATATGCGTGGCTTTATATAACCATATACATTTATATTAACACTTTGGTTTTATAAATATGTTTGATATGACGTTATATATAATCATACGCGATTTGGTCTCCATCCATATATTAAGTGATCTGCGATATAGTTTATATATAATGGCGTATAAGCTTCTATAAATCTTATCTCAAAATATATAACATGACATGATATCTAATTATACAAAATTTTATAAAGTTTAATTGCACTATAACAATGAAGAAAACAAACTTAGAAAATTTCTTTTTATTTTATAAGAAAGACGCATTTTATAAGAAAGACACATTTTATAAGAAAGACACATTTTATAAGAAAGACCAAAACTCTAAACTAGAAAAAGTTGTTCCGACAAATTTTTGTAAAGTTGAGTTAAACCGAAAATTTACTTTGTCAGCTATTTCCAAGTTTATTAGCATAAATTTTTCTAAACAACTTTTCCTCGTTTTGAATTTTGCTTTTTATTGAAATTCAGTTACAAACTGCGTTATTCTAAGTTTAAGAACAATTTGCGTCCTAAAAACGTCCTAAATCGCATTCAATCTCCTTTCCATCAATACCAAAGATCGACCAATACCCACTTTGTTAGCCAAACTGTTCTGTCGGCCATTAGCATTTAATATGAATGAAAGTAAGTGATCTTAACAATATTTACTAAAATTTTATTTGAAAATTTTTATAAAATTATATGTAATTATATATAGTTTAATGCAATTAGATAGACCCATTTTTCGGATCAAATTGTATCACTTTAGATAATATGCTTATCTCGTTTGATATAATTATATATTCCAATATTCGGAGCAAATAAGATATGAACATATATATGGGTTTATATATGGTGATATATGATTATATAACATCTTTTTTAGTCGGGAGGACCCTTATATGGGCACTAGGTCTAAACATGGACCGATGTTCACCAAAATCAATAGGCGTCGTCCTTGGGCCGACATAAGTCGGTGTACCAAGTTTCATCATAATATTTGCGACCTGTAGAGTGCGCACAAGAATGCATGGACAGACAGACGGACGGACGGACGGACAGACGGACATCGTTAAATCGAAATAAAAAAAAATTCTGAGCCAATCGGTATACTATAAGGTGGGTCTAGGACCAATATTTTTTGTTGTTACAAACATCAGCACAAACTTATAATACCCTGACCACATAGTGGTGTAGGGTATAAAAACCGCTAGGCCATGGAATTTTGCGTACTTGAAATAGATTTTTCAGTAGGGTGTCATAAAATCAAATAAAACTATAGAAAATTCAGAAAAATGCATTAAATTAATTTGTCACGAAAAAAATAAATTTTTCGAGAATAAAAATATTTTTCGCGAAAAAACAATCACAGTACAGGCAAAAAAAAAGTGCGCGGTACACCCTCAATTATAAAGTATTTTTGAAAGGCAATTTCAAAAAAAAAATTTTTTTTTGCCGAACCTAGGGGTCGCCTTTTTCAATTTTTCGTTATATTCGGCATTTAAAGTCGGATTTTAAAATGTGATATGTCGATTTTTTTGTCTCGATGAGACCAGTGTCAATTGTCCTTAGAGCAAAATATTGGTCCCCTCGAGAGAAAAACATCGATGTATCATACTTTAAGATCCGACTGTAAATGCCAAAGATATAACGAAAAATATAAAAGAAATAAAAACATTTTTTGAAACCTCCTTGCAAAAATAGTTTAGAATGGACGGTGTACGGCAAACTTTTTTTTTTGAGGTACGGTCTAATGTACTGTTGTGTTTATTGATCGTAGTTGGATTGGATTAAGTTTAATAATTACCCCAAAAGTATATAAATAACGTTTTTATGGTTTCTGACTAGCACTGCACTCTAAAAAATGTATGTCAATTTGCTACAATAAAATGGGTAATTTTTTGTGTAATATAACACATAGTGAGTAAATATAAACACTAAATGCGTAAAATCCTTTTGGTACGCACTTTCATATACAAAAGTACACATAAAACATAAAAATAGGCATTATGTGTTCATAATTAAACAGCTTGTGTCTAAAATTAGTATCTTGTTGGTAAATTCAAGCATTACACGAAAAATTTGTAAATTTACTAACTTGTAGTAGTAATAAAAATATTGACATTTCTAAATATTAAAAAACTTTAAGAAATGAAAGCAAAATTTATTTAAAACAAATTTTATTAACGACGAAGATACTACGGAGATAATGATAGCTGCAAATGGAAAAACGAATTGTAATTCGTACCATATTATTTATCCAAAAATAAAAGTACTCAAGTTCAAGAAATGAAGAAAGTTTCAAGCAATGAGAACATGTTGTTTAAAATACTATTTCCTAAAACCACCGAATTTCTTGTATCGCTAAATATGGGCAAAATATTCAATCCTCCAAAGTGGCGAAGTGGGTGGCCCATAATTACAAATATTAACTTATGTTAGTGGAGAAAACTGATGAAAAAAACACAAATCAAACCCATTCTGAAACAGTTTGCTATTTCGTGGAATAAAGATTGTGAATTTTAAAACTAACTATAATAAACAACAACAAACTTAAATCAAAATATAAGACTTTTTATTAAAAATATATATAAGTTTTTAATAATTTGTTTTGCTATTTTTTTTTTAAATTCTTTTACGCACATGCGATGTAAATTTACGCATATTGTGTGCACCACTTTGCACATGATGTGTGTAATATTTTTAATTTACACACATAGAGTAAAAATTAATTAGAGTGTGTATTATTAAACTATAAAATTTTTTTTTCAAATTTATTTCCATTTATTTATTAAAATTAGATGTGAAACATCTTAAGTAACTCATTAGTTCGTCACTTATTCGGGGTCTGTCATTATTTGGGGCTCGTATTTTCTCAGAGCGGAAGCCTTTTGCCGTCCGCTCTTATTCAAGGCCGAAAATTAGTTTGAAACAACTGCTTTGAAACCGAAGCGAAGAGGAAGTGTTCATATAAGCGCAGAAAACATTGAAACTAGTTGATTCGCGTTAAAATTTGTAATACCTTAAGAATTCTTATCAAAAAAAAAAAAAAAATGTTGACGTACTCCTAAAATTTTCTGAAATCATATTATTTTCTTTCGTCACATGGATCATTTATTTTTTGTCGTACTTAATTGCCACAAGAGGATTCGCGCTATTAAACAAAAAATGATTGTTGTATCTTTAATTGCATTTGTCAATTTAAATCAAATCCTACACTTGTTTTGCAAAACATTAACAAAATTTACTGTGGTCGGGTGAAAAATGCCATTATCATATATTAAAATGTTTGTCTTTTATGACTGGCCCAAGTGGGTATATAAGTATATGGAATAGGTACCTACTGCTGGTATTTCAGTTTTTATTTTGTTTTTACGATGATTTAAATGAAATTCATAATAATTTTTTGGATATAAATTCACAAAAAATAAAAATATTAATACGTCTTATTTTGCGAGTGAGTGTGTTGGATTTTCGTTCATTCTTTTTGTTTTGACGAACATTTCAAGAAATTTTATGATAATTGCTTTGAATTTTGGACATTTATGAATTCCCGGTAATTAAAAGACAAATAATGTTGGAATGATGGGTTGGGGTGTTGATATCTTTTTGCTGTTGATGTTTTCCGTGATGGCTGGTATAAAGACAAGAACATCAATTAATATAGAATATATAAATACACATATGAATTATACGATAATGGATAGAGACATGTTTATGAGTTTATATTAATAATTAACGTATAAATAGGATTTAAAAATAATAAATAGGATTTATAATCAGGATTCTGATTATAAATTTAATGCATTACCCTCTATTTGCATACCATGCATAGTAACAGCTTCATAAATTTCTTACTGGCCTATGTTTTGAGTGGAATGTTCTTCCCGTGTGAGTCATGACCTCATACGGGAAATTTCAATAAAACCAAATCGTAAACGACAAAGTTTGCGTCGTGAAAAAATCATTAGAAAACTGTTTCCACTCCCAACTATTCTAGAACCGGTTGAATGAATTATATCTTCATAAACCCAAAACTCGGGTGGTAACCGAAATATCAGGGACATACCTGTTTTTTTTTAATACACCATTGATTTTATATCTTTATATTACACAATGAATATGTATGATTTCATTTTCTTCGAAGAATGAATGATTTCTAATAAACACACTCATTTTTATTATATTAATATATAGTCGTCATAATATAAAACAACATACGCATAAATATTAATAAACATTTTAAAATGTTGTAAATTTAATGATTTTGATTGCTGATAGAGAACAAGTATAAAGAAACTAACGAAAGATATATTAAAAGAAGCAACATTTTTCCGAAAAAGAATAAACTAATAAAGAATAAAAAAAAAGTAAAAGACATGCCGACTATGTGATACCCTACACCACATTATGATTTGGCTGAAATTCCGAGAGCGGGTCAGCAAATATAGTGAAATATGCTAAACAAAAAAGTTTATATATAGTCATATCCTGTTTTATCTAACAATATGTGAATATTAGGGTGGGTCAAATTATCTGAAAGAAGTTAAACTAAAAAATCGTCCACGCCATTCGACATGAAGATTGAATGAATATTACATTAATTATATAATTATGAGATATTTAACATTGAATACCCATGTGAAAATCGAAATATATATGAACATACATGATCATACATTAACTTTTATATGATCATGTATGGTCATATACGTCCATTAGGGCGGGTCGATTTAAAAATCGCCCAAGTGACATGGAAAATCGTACTCTAGGGATCAAAATAAGAAACTTTGCCCGCGGAACCATACCTCTAAAACGAATTCTGATGATCCAACTTTTGAATTCTGATGTCCCACTTTGACCCATTAAGAGTGCCCCAATCGAGTCCAAATGTATGACCGACCCCCAATAACTTTGGAGGGCCGACCCATCCATGCCAGTGGCACATCCCCTGGAACCCCCCTGGGGGGGTTCCCCATACAAACATTTAAAAAAATCACCATTTTTGGCACTTTACACGAAAAAATCAGCGAAATGGCTATGCTTTTTTCTTTTTGTGAACCTTCCATTTAAGGTATAAGATGTGTTGAGCGGACTTTTGTAGAACACTACGAGGAATATTTTTGTGGAACATTCTAACCCTCTAACTCTTCAATGAAAGGGAATTTTTGGCCCCTTTTTAAAAAGGACAAAAAAGACCCGTAAGTTAAAGAGTTAGAGGGTTAAAATGTTCCACAAAAATATTCCGCGTGGTGTTCTACATAAGTTCTCTGAACACATCCTATACCTAAAATGGAAGATTCCCATGGCTTCACATCCTATACCTAAAATGCAAGATTTCCATGGTTTCTCCCTAAAATCCAGATTTGTGGGACATTTGAGCACCAATTCTGAATAAGTGCGAAAGTGTAAAAAATGGTGATTTTTTGAAATGTTTGTACAGGGAACCCCCAGGGGGTAATAGTATGAACGAAAATTCTATCAGAGCACGGGAAATAAATAAGTAGATTTATAATGAATTATTTTAATTTTTAGGGTTTATTTCAGCTATTTATTTTTAAAATTAAAAATAAAGGGTTGTTCAACAGGGACGCTACAAAAGTAGAAAGACAGGGACAGCAAACGACGCCATATTTCTTGCCGCTCTTTTGACATTTCTCTTCAGTAAGGTTTGCCATTTCATGATGGAAAAATATACGAGCCAACAACGAGTCGAAATTATTAAAATTTACTACCGAAATTCGGAGTCAGTGGCCTCAAAGTTAAGAGCGCTACGTCCAATTTATGGTCGTCATAATCGTCCTAGCAGATCAGCAATTGAGCGTGGGGCTACGTCAAATCTATGGTCTATGCCAACAAGCCAGCGACGATTGATGAACTTCGTACGAATATCGAACGTGAAATTGCAGCAGTATCGGCCGATTTATGCTTGAAAACTGTCGAAAATTGGGTTCAGCGTCTGGACTTCTGCCAGCGTTCCCGTGGTGGCCATGCAAAAGAGATCGATTTCCCTACATAATGGCATCGAACGTACTTTCACAGGAATAAAGAATTTCATTGATATCCAAAACCTAAAATCCAGATTTGTGGGACATTTGAGCACCAATTCTGAATAAGTGCGAAAGTGCAAAAAATGGTGATTTTTTGAAATGTTTGTACAGGGAACCCCTAGGGGGTTCCACTGGGTGTGCCACTGGCATGGGTGGGTCGGCCCTCCAAGGTTAGTGGGGGTCGGTAATACATTTGGACTCGATTGGGGCACTCTAAATGGGTCAAAGTGGGATTTTTTAAAATTTGTCAAAAGTTGGGACATCAGAATTCGTATGGTTCCTCGGGCAAAGTTTTTTATTTTGATCCCTAGAATACGATTTTCCTTGTCACTTGAGCGATTTTTTTGCCTCCCTACAAATCGACCCGCACTAACGTCCATTTCTATTTCGATGTATGCACATACATGATCTCTTATATTTCCATATATTTTCGGATCCGAAATTTGAGGATATAAATAACCGTACACGTTCATATATGACCATATATGTTCATATATGATTCATATGAGCTCACATATGGCCACATACCTCCATATACCCTCAAATTTCGGATCCAAAAATATGTGCGAATATATGAGATCATATATGGTCATACATTGAACTATGCAGGTACGTATATGACTAATGCCCATGCATTATCATGATCGTGTATTTTCATTAGGGTGGGTCGATAGCTTTTGGCATGAGAAAAAAAAGTTCCACTACGACATATCAAAGAAATCATTTTCGAGGCGTCAAACTTCAATTTTTTGACTTCTTCTCAACTTTTATTTTTAAGGTTTTTTAGTAGGTAAGTAATAAAAAAATAGGCTGATTTATTTTTTTTTTTTAATATTACCTTTCCAAGTTGAAATTGTACACTAAAAACGATGGCGATAGCAGTTTTTGCAAAAAATTGTTTCTTGAGGTTTTGGACGAGTTTCTGTCAAAAAATCGATATTTCTTACGCGTTAATTTTTAAGGTTTTTTTAGTAGGTAAGTTTAAAAAAAATTCGCCGATTTCAAATTTTTTAAATATATTTTATCGAAGATAAAATTGTGCGCTTAAAACGATGGCGATATCAGTTTTTCGAAAAAAAATGTTTTTTTGGGTGTTTAGACGAGTTTTTGTCGAAAAAAAAGGCGCCTCGAAAATGATTTTTTTGATATGTCGTAGTGGAACTTTTCTTTCCTCATGCCACAAGCTATCGAAAAATCGATGGTACAATATCGACAAATTTTTGTCCTTACAAATCGGCCCACCCTAATGTTCATATATATTTCGTTTTTCACATGGGTTATTAAATTATTAAATCAAAATCAAATTATAACGACATTTATATTTATATTTATATTTTTACATTAAAAAAAAAATAAATTACATAGAAAATATGTATATAAAATTCTCAAAATTTATAATTTTACTTTGAAAATAAATCAAAAATATTCTTTTCAAACGTGAATCCGTTACTATTAAACTGAATCTGATGAGGAAGAGAGTTCCAAAGTTGTACAGTTGGAACAAAAAATTGCCAAAATAGTGTACGATACTTTATAGATTTTAGCCCGTAACCTCTTTCTGACCTTTCGAAAGTGAAGAAATATAAGACATCTAATTTTCAGTAGGTTGTCAAAAGTTACACCATACAATTTCTTTACATGTGGTGAAATAGAGCACAATTTTCCCAATCCGAAAACATATCTAGTGATATTATTGAATAATATATTCAATTTATTCATACTATTTGAAATGCAGTTTGAAAAAAGCCATACAAAAGGCACGATATCAAGTAAGCCTTGGCAATCAACATCCTGGTTTTTAATGGTGTGATATAGTGTGTTGGCCATATCGTTCTGGGCATGCCATAAATTCGACCAACTATGCAATTAATATGATTTGACAAGGTAAGCGTTTCATTGAATATTATGCCTAGATTCTTAACCGAAGATACAATATCATTTTTTTGACCATTTAGATTAATATTTAAGTTGTGGTTTAGCGTTAATGATGTCTTATGAATAATAATGCACTTCGATTTGCTGCGGTTAAACACAACCCATTCGCTAACGCCCATTCGTGTACTCTTCGTAAATCTAAATTCAGTTTTTCGATTGATTCGTTTAGTGATTGCAAAGTAGTTCGCGAGTAAATCTGCACATCATCTGCATATAGAATATTTTGCAGTACTTCAATTGTAGTGGGAGATCGTTTGCACATAGAGAGAATAGTAGATGTCCTAATATTGACCCCTGAGGAACCCCCTTGATACAGGTAAAGCATTTGATTTGGCGTTGTTAATATAAACAGATTGTGTTCGACATGGCAGATACGATTTCAATAATTTAACTGCCGTATTTGCAATACGAAAAACATTGGATTCTATAAAGGAAAGTTTTTAATCGACAGTGACTTAGTTGTAAAGTTCATTCCAATCTATATTCATGAAATTTTCTTCCAATTGATCAAAATTAATATTTTCAAAATAACGGTAAGTATATGATTGTTCCTGCAGCTCTATTTGAAAATAATATTAAAGAAATATTAAATAATGTTTAGCAAAATAAGGCGCTATATATAATTATATCCGAGAAATGAGAGCATTTAATTGTTTCAAATTAGATCATATTAGATCATTTTGGATATACTTTGATACAATTAAATCTAATTTGCTAGAATAATATATTGCTCGATGCAATTTTATTCTAATCCAAATTTATCAAATATAATATAATTATATCCAACGAGATATAATCTTAATATGACAGTATGTCATCGTGTATATGTTTGTGATCGCATCAGTGAAATACCACCGGAAGTATAGAATCCATATCACACCTTATTTGCGTTTGATGCTCCGATATGTTTGTGATTTTTTTTCCGGTAGGTGGCGATGTTGTCGACATATATAAATTTAATATTTGTGGTTTTATTTATGGCCTGATTTGGCCCATATTGAGAACGTATATTAGTTATGTCGAATAAAAAATTTGTCACAAAAAGTTGACCCGGTAGGTTGCGCTGAAGTCGAGATATTTATAAAAATACAATTTATCGTTGTAGATATATCCCGATTTGCCCATATTTAGAATGCATATTACTTATATAGAAAGATAAAATTTGACAAAAAATTTACCCAGTAGGAGGCGCTGAAATCAAGATATTGCCATTGGAATCATGTAATCTTATTTGTGATTAGATTTACCTCTGATTTGATCACAGAATTACATGGAATGACGGACAGATATCGCTAAATCTGCTCAGCAAGTTATTTTTATTAATTATTGCAAACATTATTCCAAACTCAATTTATTCTGTACAAAAAGTGATGTAGGGTACAAACTAAGGTTCATTACCATTATTGTTATTATACCGTTATCGCTAAAATACCGTTTCAAATTGTATACCGTCACCAATACCTCTAAAAATTTTCAAAATACCATTATCGTTATTGGTACTTTTATTTTTATAGGTAGTTACCGGTATTTTACCGGTATTTATTAATTTATATAAAAATTAATTTTTTTTTACTTTTTTGCCGTAATGTTCAGTTTTTTTCTACAAAAAAAATTTATGGATAATAATTTTAGTTATTAAAACCACCAGCATTGAATTTAAAGCTTATAATATGTATTTTTAACATGTAAAATGAAATATATGTTAAGATTTTACTTGTTTTTGATAACGGTATACCGTTACCGAAACAGTCTTAAATACCATAACCTTTACCGTTATCGAAACAAACGAAATTCTATACCGTTACCCTTACCATTATTCGTTTCGGTAACCAACCTTGGTATAAACACATTGAAATATTTTGTAGCAATTTTGTTGTATTTGATAAAGCTAAATGGACTCATAAATTGCTAAATCAACATCGACATGATTGGAACGCACGTACATACTATGGGACAGTTCTTAGATATTTTTGAAATAATTCAGTTATTTCTCACCGACCAATCGAATCACCATGAAATTTTATATAGTAATAGCCAAATATATCTCGAGCTCAAGTTTTGATCACGGGCCGAGCAGAAGTTGGGCCATTAAGTATACTCCCAAATAAGGCAATTCGTGGATGCGGAAAATTTTAAACCTTATTATTTTTTTATATTATGCATTTAAAATAGTTTGTAAGTTAAAATAACAGATAATACAATTTAAAATAAAATAAACTTCACTTGAAAAACGGCCAACTAAGTTTTCATTAAAATGTTGTTTAAACAACAGAGATTCGTTAAAAGTAAATGTTTGAATTAAAAAAAAAATATTTATTTACTTATTTGAAATTTTTTAATCTGCTAAAATTTGACACACATTTATTTACAATCCTAACCCATTTTTTCTGAATGGCTTTATGGGTGTGTGTCAAGTTCATCAAGTTCTTGTTATTTGAATTGAAATAATTTTATATATTTATAAACATTTTAACTGTTAATCGAGCTTTGTAGCGCTCTTTACGTTGAGGCCACTGACTCCGAATTTCGGTAGAAAATTTTAATAATTTTGACTCGTTGTTGGCTCGTATATCTTTCCATCATGAAATGGCAAACCTTACTGAAGAGAAATGTCAAAAGAGCGGAAGAGAAATGTCAAAAGAGCTGTCCCTGTCTTTCTACTTTTGTAGCGTTCCTATTGAAGAAACCTTTATAAATAAATATATAATTAAATATATTCAAACTTCTGAACAAAACGTACCCAGCCCGAAAAATACAAACGGGAAAGCGATGGCAAAGCACTTTAACAGGTGGTATAAGTACTGGCAAAAACTGCTTTGCCATTCCCAAAATGATAACATCATTAGACAAAAGGACCGGCTATTCAAAAAGCGCCGGAAAAGCACTGGAGAAACAAAATTGTTGAACGTTGGCAAAACGCTGGCAAAACCAATAAATTGGTGGTCTGGAAATATATTTTCCAAAATAAAATTTAAAAAAAGTTCATATTTTTTTTTTTTTGGTCCTGCCGTGATTTGAACCGAGGCCGTCAGATTGGCAAACGATTGCTCTACCCACTAAGCTAACGAGACATATAATATTTGATAGCTAAACACATAAATGAGTGATAATCGCTGGACAACTACTGGCTGTGCGAAAAAGCTAGCACTGGCAAACAGTTTTTTGGAACTAAAATGCCAGCATTGGGAGAGCAAAAAAAATTTTGGTCTTAAAAGAGCTTTTCCACAAACAAAAAAATTGATTTTATAGAACAAAAAAAATTTTAAATTAAAAAAAATCCAATAAAAATTTTTTGCTTGCAACCGGATTTGAACTCAGAACCTCGTGACTACAAATCTTTTTTAACAAATCGTCAGCATTTTTATAAAATCATTGCTCTACCAGTGAATTGGTTTTTGTACCACTGGTAGCATTGGATAGGTAGCACTGGATAACCACTGGTTGCAAACCTTGGTATATCACTCTTAGACCATTCTTTGCCAGTGGTTTTTTTTATAAACCACCGAAATTTTTGTAAAACAAATACTGGAAAACGCTTTTTGCAAACGCTGGCAAAGCGTCCCAAATAAGTGTTTTCCCAGTCATTTATTTTCAACACCGTGGTTACCCAGTGTTATGCCAGTGCTTGATTTTTTGTACCACTGGCGATTTCTGATTGGATATTAATAAATCAGTTATTTCCACTTAGTGTGTATCAAAAATGATACATAGCTAGAATTATGAAGTGTTTTTAAAGCTCGATTAACGGTTAAATAAAAAAGAAAGGAAGTTTTGGAATATTTGAAATTTGTAATAATTGTAGCGAAATCAAAAGAACTCCAAATTTCCGTTTTGTGGGTAAATTTTTAGAACATTTTAAACAAATGAGAAAAATAAATAAAACTCAATATATCGGTTATATTAAACAAATATTTAAAACAGTTAAAATAAATATTTCTTTGAAAAATAAATGTATGGTGCCTATTCCTACCTATTCTCTGTGACTCTTAGTTATGACTGTATTCCCCATGTATTTGTTATTGCAAAGTCATAATAAATTAAATTTATTCAAATTTTTGTTTAAAAACTTCAAAAAAATTAAGACCTGTTATCGATACAATCATAACATTGACAAATAAAATTAGAATTTTTTGTTGTTTTGTATGAAAAGTTATGACTCTCAGTCTTAAAAATAATCTTTTGATGGTCACAATGAGTCACAAGTAGGAATAGGCACCTATGTTTCGTTAAAGGAATTAAGGTTCCTATTGCTACTTGTGACTCATTGTGGCCATCAAAAGATTATTTTTAAGACTGAGAGTCATAACTTTTCATACAAAACAACAATAAAATTCAAAAAATTCAAATTTTATTTGTCAATATTATGATTGTGTCGATAGCAGGTTTAAATTTTTTTGAAATTTTCAAACAAAAATTTTAATAAATATAATTTATTGTGACTGCAATAGTGCTGGTAAATTCGGTTACTTTGCAATACTCGATACTTTTCATTTGGATATTCGATACTACTCGATAATTTTAAAGGTTTTTTTTAATTTAAAAAAAAAACGTTATTTAATTTAGAACAGGTTTTTTAATTCTTTCCCTCTTTTTCCTTTCAACAAGTCTCCAAAAAGAATCCCACGACAACACTTGTTACTCAGGGGTCTGAAATTCCTTTACTCGACTCCATAAAATATTTGGGAGTAATTTTTGACAAAAAATTAACTTTCAAACAACATCTCCTGCAATCGTGTGATAAAGCCTTAAAATGTGTAAGAGCCCTATAGCCCCTGCTTAGCCGGAAGTCGAAGCTTAACCAAAAAAATAAGCTGTTACTTTATAAAATGTGTATATGACCAATTATGACATACGGATGCCAAGTCTGGTCATCGAGATGTGCTAAAACGTATCTCAAAAAACCACAGGTTATTCAAAATAAAAATTTAAAAACAATTTTTAATCTTCCAAGGCGATATTCTACTGCCCATTTACATAAAAATTTTGAACAAGAAATGTTCAAAACTGTCATTGTGAAATTAACAACCAGATTCGAAGACAAGAACAGGTCCTCAAATTTTGATCTTTTAAGAGATTTTCAAATCTAATTAATTTCCTTTTACAACTTCTGAAAGAAAGATGCTAGAAAAAGTTAATGACAAAATTTCTTAAACAAAAATGTTTTTCCCTATCTTTTTTTCCTTAAAGTTGCGTTTACAATGACGGAGTACTCCAATCTGTAGCAAATTTTGTTTTTTTCTCTTTCATACTAACCAATTTTTGTATTTTGCTATCTCTTGTTATTCCACTCCAGAGTAAAACTTGTTTGACTCTGGAGTACAGATTTGCTACATTCTGGAGTTAACATTGGTCTGTTAACTGTTTAACATGACAAATATACCCAAAAAAACACATCTCTAATTGTCAACAAATTAAAAAACTTAATAACAAAATATAATAAATAAATATAAAATTTGTGGTTATTTCGGTATTATTTAAAATAAAAAAAAATATTGAAATAAAAAACGATAAAAATTCTGGCAAAAGAGTGGCGAAAATATGAAGTAAGTACTAAATGTCAAATAAGTTTTGAAGCAACTCTACTCTGCATTTCGAACAGTTAACATTTTAATCTGTGCTGCAGAGTAGAGTCACTCTACCATTGTGAAAGCACCTTAAAACGTAAAATATTTATATTTGTGTTTAATTTTAGAATAAAAAGCTATTTTCTTGTTGCAATACTTTCGTAAAATCTCAAATATTGTAGATATTTAATATATATGTATATATTTTTAATTAAAATAAAATTTAAAAAAAAAAATCTTTAACTCTTCTTCGAAAAAGATGATAAAACAAAATAAATAATTAAATTTAGTTTAAATGTAAAGTTTTTGAATTTTTTTTTTATTAAATTTCAATACATTTTTAAACAAAAAGATTTTAAAAAATAAAGTTAACTTCACATTTCAACGTTAACATCAAAGAAAATAATAAAAAGAACATATGTTAAACATATGACATCACAAAAGCATATATGTTCTTTAATTAAATCAATACTTTTTACTAACTATATTTTGCTAATTTCATTAAAATGTAAATACAAAAGTTTTACTACATTGTCACTTTTCAATGAATTTCTTTTTTCTGTCAATATTTGACCAGCCATAGAGAACACCCTCTCACTTGGTACTGAAGTTGCGACAATAGATAAATATTTTTTAGCTATTGGAGCCAAAGCAAGGTAATCTTTTTCTTTTTTTCCACCATTTTAGAGGGCATTTTTTTATTTGCAGATTGTCATCTAGCAGGTACTGCTCTATTTCAGAAAATGTGTCATTTTGAGAATTTTTTTTTATACTCGCTGTTTTGTCGAAATATTCCCAAATTGAAATTTCTTTCAAATCCACATCAAGAGAAATATCGAAATCTATAACCACGTCCGTGGTGGTATTTTCGAAACGTCACACAATTTTCTTTTTGCACAGTGTTAATGCAGATGCATCGTTAAAAGAGTTTGACTTGAATCGAAGGTCAAGAAAACTTGAAATTGCATAATTTCATTGTATTCAGTATTAGGAAAACGGCGGTTTAAGTTAGTGGTTAATCTTTCCAACATTTTGAAACATTCCTCTTTTGTTTCCACATTTTTTTCTTAATAAGAAAGGATTTAAATCCACGAATCAAGATTAAAACTTTTGAAATTGTTGTGTATGTTTCACCACTCGTTTCAACGGTAATTTCATTAAAAGGATGTAAGATTAAAATTATGTCTTTTATAATCGCCCTTTTATGTAAAGAAAATAAAGAAATTGGATTACCTATGTAAAATTGCTATTGTTGCCTCAAGGGGTTCTTGATTATCCACAATTCTCTCCATCATTTTAAGGGTAGAGTTCCATCTAGTTAGTATTACATTAATTTCATCCATTTTTATGGCATCCATTACCACCAAATGAAGAGTATGTGCAAGACACGATAGTTGAGTCCAAACAATCCTTTTAATAGCACAAACGCTGTTAACAGCATTATCTGATAAAACACAAGTTACTTTTTCATATAATATCCAATCATGTAGTACGGAACAAATTTCGTCTGTATGATACTTGGTGGTTTGGAAACAGCTTACAAATACTGGTTTTTGTTTCCAATCATTAGATATAAAACGAGTAAAAAGGTTAAATTCTGGCATGCCGACTATACAATACCCTAAACCAGTCTGGTTAAGAACCAACTAATGTTTGGATCCGAAATTCGAATGAGTTAAAATGGGACTTGCGTCAAAATTTTTTTTAAAATTATAAAAGAAGAAAAAATCGTAAATATAGCCCATATGGGCGATAGGTCTAAATATGGACCGATTCAATCTAGAATCTATCGGCTTTTTTCTGTGGACTATGTGAGTCAGCAAACCAAATTTCGTTAAAATATCTTAATATTGGCGACCTGCAGTGTGTAACCAAGCCAATTTTGGGGGGACCCTTATATGGGCACTAGGTCTAAACATGGACTGGTGTTAACCAAAATCAATAGGCTTCGTCCTTGGGCCGACATAGGTCGGGGTACAAGAATGCATGGACAGACAGACGGACGGACGGACAGACATCGTTAAATCGAAATAAAACAAATTCTGAGCCGATCGGTATACTATAAGGTGCGTCTACGACCAGTATTTTTTGCTGTTACAAACATCAGCACAAACTTATACCCTCTCCACGTAGTGGTGTAGGGTATAATGAGCAGTTAATGATATCGATGTCCATCCATCAGTTGTTATACATACACTACCGGTATTTTTAAACATTTCCTTTACTAGCAATACACGGCTTTCATACTCTTTTGGCAAAAAAGTTCTTGTAATTGTACCACGGCTAGGTAATTTATAGTTGGGATTTAAAGCCGCAGAATACTCCTGAACACCTTAGTTTTCAACTATTGAAAGAGGTTGGAGATCTTTTGTGATCATCTTAAGAAGAGTCTTGTCTATTTTCTTCTCAATGATTTTAGACATTTTAACTGTTATGTTGAAATCCTCTAATTTAGCATGTTTCTCTTTTGTAGGAGCCAATTCTAAAAATTTTTTCAATATTTATTATTTAATAACATATGAAAAAAAATTTCTTACCTTCGTCAGATATTGCTTTATCATCTTTTACTTTCTTCAGAGGAATACCCGGATGCTGCGTGTACAAATGTTTTCGTAAATTTGAGGATCCTCCACCTAAAAACGAAAAAATAAAGTATTTAATTTTCTAGAAAAAACTAGAAAAGACATGGCTTACCTTTATAGGATATTGTTTTTGTACACATTTTACATTTTGCATATTTATCACACACTACCTTATAGTGTAGCCAAACGTCACTTCTCTTTCTGGACATTGGTTTTTATAGTTAAACTAATAAATGGGTTTTTAAATATTCTAGAATTTACT
Source organism: Leucophora obtusa (assembly GCA_949987735.1). Taxonomy (NCBI): domain Eukaryota; kingdom Metazoa; phylum Arthropoda; class Insecta; order Diptera; family Anthomyiidae; genus Leucophora; species Leucophora obtusa. Next base: position 52,245,823 of record OX465298.1, on the reverse strand, counting down.
TTAATATTCTTCTTATGAAGATTTTTTTTTGGCAGATTAATTGTATTTATAGACAGAGTTGAACTTTAAGCAGGGTTGTTCCACTTTTGGTAATATCAGAGTATATTTTTTTAGAGAGATATGTATATTTTAATAGAGTTGAATTGTTAATATTTAGAGCCATGTTTACCAAAATACAACTCTAAAAATATCGAGTAGTAGATTTCAATTATCGAGTATCCAAAAAAAAGCCAAATACCCGATACTCACTACTCATATTTTTACCAGCACTACTTGGCAACAACAAATACATGGGGAATACAGTCACAACTAAGAGGCACAGACTTTTCGTAGGATGCTAAAATGTGCTAAAATCCCAAAACTTAGTTAACAATTTGTATCTGTAATCTACTGAGGGCCCTATACCGATTTCATTATTGCTTCAGGAAATCTTCAGGGGAGGACGTTTTTAGAATTTCAAAAATATTTGCTAGGTTAAATTATAAACTCAATGAAAATTTCTTGTTTTCGTCTAGGAGAGTTAAGATTTGGAATATCAAAGAAAGGGCAAAAACGACCACAAAAATTTACCACAATTTTGTTTTTATTTCCCCGCAGCGGATTCTCTACACTGACACAACTTCCGTTTGGTGATCACTCAAAATCACTTTGGCTATGACTGTTTATAATTTAATGGCAACTTGACCAGCCGGCAAGAGATGGCTGAGTTATTTCCAAAATATTTTCATTTTTCCCCACTGTGCAACAGCACACAAACGAAATTTCGTTGCTCTTCTTATGAATGTCGATATGAATTATGTAGGTAAAAGATAATATGACATTATTTTTTTAAATTGTAAAAAATTTACTCTTGATGAAATATTTCTATTTGTCCACACTTTAGTATATTCTTATATTTTATTGTTCAGTATTTAACAAAGAACCATCATTTTTATCATCATCATCATTAACCAAAATCATCGTTTTCATCTTCGGCATCTCTATATACTAAGAAAAGAGGAAATACTGTTGTTTGTTTTTTGCAGACCATCAATCCAACAACATCACCATTATTGTTGACTACACTTTTTTGGTTTTTTATAAATTTAAATATTTAAGTTCGTTGTCATCTCCCAGTTGAGTATTGGCACCACTGACTACGGCAATCTTCTTGTTAGTACAAGATGTTCAGATTGCTCTTATAAATATGTTTTAGTGTTGTTTTCCTGTCACATAATTTTGAATAATGAAAACGGTTTCTGAGAGAAATTTCAATAAATCAATGACAAAATTTAGAACAACAAATCAAAGTTGTTAAAGAAGGAGTAAATATGTACTATTTAAATAAGATTCTTTTGCGTTGATGATAGAGATTCGAATATTTTTAAGAGTATTGAATATTTTTTGTTATTCAAATATGCATTTCGATGACCACAAGCAGAATTTTCTTAACCGGGAACATTCTTCAACTTAAGATACACCACAGGGAAGGAAGCTTCAATTCCATATACCTAACCCGACTGGAATACTTTCCCTACTAAAAAAATTATATGACTCTTGATATTATATATAATTATATCCGAAAAATGAGAACATCTAATTGTATCAAATTTGATCGTATTATAATCATATTAGATCTAATTTGACATAATTAGATCTAATTTGATGGAATAAGATATGGTTTGATACAATTTTATCCGGATTGTGTCCTCATCCAAAAGTATCAAATATAATGTAATCATATCCAGCTAGATATAATGGTATATAATTTGATACAATTATACATAATTATATGAGGCATATGTAACTACATACAGGTCTATTTGTAATTGGATATTGTAATATGTTGCACTATATACAGTGCAATATATAACAAGATATATATATATTTAGGATATAATTTCTTAAAATTTTATATAATTATATCTTGGTATATATGATCCAATATATAATTGTACAAAATTTTATGTGATAATATATAACTATATCAAAACTTTTTCACTTGGGTTATCATTGCTGAGGGTTAAGCAGTGTCAATTATACTTAAAGTGCTAGTCCCGGACTAGTCTCAATCTGCCTACTCCATGAGTTGTGAAATGAGTATATAATATTCCAAGTACCTATCCCGGACTGGTTAAAGCAGGATTTGCCACATGGCTGGTGTAATTTACCACTGCGGTTTCGATTCACCGAGCGACCACAATATATTAAAACAAAATTACCAACAAAAAATATTTTTTTTATGAACATTTGGTTTTGTTTGGAAATTTATTTTTAGACCTACTGTTTTTTCAATTCTCGAACACATATTCCTAACGCATTGTTTTGTGCTCCATGTCCATATAAAAGTAACGAGAAAAGTAGGAAATAAGGAAAGTAACTAGTTAGCATTGCGAGATAATGGGATGTATAACCCTATATTTGGTAATTCTTTTTTACAATGCGTGATTACTCCATGATAGACTAGAGGGCAAAGCCCTCTAGGTTGTTAGCGTGCCGTGAAGTTTATTCAATTCCAGTTTATATAGAAATAGACCTGACAATTTAAGTGAATTCACAAATTCACTTGGAAAGTTTACTGCATCGGTTTCTTCCTTCACTTTATCAATAGAAAACTATTGATGTTTCGATGTTTCGTTATCGACAGTTTTAAATGTCGGAATATATTAATTGGAAAATTTTTGTAATCTTTTTTTCTCTTTTAATAAATTTGCTTAACCTTTTTGTAGACTGTGTTTTAATGCTTACCCAGTCAGAAATCGCCAGTGGTACAAAAAATCAAGCACTGGCATACCACTAAGTAACCACGGTATTAAAAATAAATGACTGGCAGAACACTCATTTGGGACGCTTTGCCAGCGTTTGCGAAAAGCGTTTTACCAGTATTTGTTTTACAAAAATTTCGGTGGTTTATAAAAAAAACCACTGGCAAAGAATTGGCTTAGAGTGATATGCCAAGGTTTGCAACCAGTGGTTATCCAATGCTACCAGGCGTAAAAAAATCAATTCACTGGAAAACCAATGATTTTATAAAAATGCTGACGCTTCGTTAAAAAATGTTTGTAGTCGGAAGGTTCAGAGTTCAAGCAAAAAAATATTTTTGGATTTTTTTTAATTTAAAATTTTTTTTGTTGTATAAAATCAATTTTTTTGTTTGTGGGAAAGCTCCTTCAAGACCAACTTTTTTTTTCCCTCCCAACACTGGCATACTAGTTACAAAAAATTATTTGCCAGTACTAGCATTTTGCCACAGCCAGTAGTTGTCCAGCTATTATCACTCATTCACAAATATTATATGTCTCGTTAGCTCAGTGGGTACAGCAATCGTCTGTCAATCTGACGGCCTGGGTTCAAATCACGGCAGGACCAAAAAAAAATACATATGAACTTTTTTAAATTTTATTTTGGAAAATATATTGCCAGACCACCTATTTATTGGTTTTGCCAGCGTTTTGCCAACGTCTAAAAATTTTGTTCCTCCAGTGCTTTTCCGGCGCTTTTTGAACAGCCGGTCCTTTTGTCTAATGATGTTATCATTTTGGGAATGGAAAAGCACTTTTTGCCAGTACTTGTACCACCTGTTAAAGTGCTTTGCCACAGCTTTCCCGTTTGTATTTTTCTGACTGGGTAGTTTCAGATTTCTGGCTTAAAGGGCTAACACAGGTAATTAAACGGGGTTCTTTACACCTTTATGTGAAATTAAGATAGTAAAAAAATTTGTAAACAGTTTTCAATCGGACTTTATTGTTTTTATACTGATTTTTAGTAAATTTTTTCATTACAGACTTTTTTGTTTGAGCGTGATTACAATCGAGATTTAAGTTTTCGTATTTACATAAACTCCCATGCAAATAATGCATTGAGAAATATCACCTCAATATTTTTTACTAGTTATTTTTGAATTACAACGAAAATCACTTGTTTCTTACAAACCTATTTTCTCAATGTTATAGTTGTTAACCAACACAGAAAAAACAGTTTGTAAAAGCAATCACATTTTCTTTTAAATTGAAATTGTATTTCTAACAATTTTTTTGTTTGAAATATTTGTAACTCGTTTGTAAATTGTTATCTTTCATATAAAATTGTTTAAAAATAAAAATTCAAAGTTACAAAAAAAAGGAAAACTTTTTTGGATTTACAAATTTCTTTGTTGGTGCCTTTTTAAAAAGTTTTTTTGTTGTATTTATTTACAAATTTGGTATGAAAAAGGTGTTTAAAAATTTAATTAAAATTTTGTAAATTCTTTCTGTGAAGGTTCCTTTATCAGTAAAGCAGATGTTTGTATGTTGTATTTAACAAACTTCAGATCAACTAAAAAAATAAAAATTTATGATTAAAAAAAAACAGTTTGTTTTTATGTTTAGCCTACTAATATTTAGCAAAATTTTCTGTAGATTTACAGTAAAATTTGTATTTATTTATTGGCTTTCTAATACAACAAGACATAATGGGTCATATGAATAAAACTTAGCAATTACTTCGAAGTAATTACTTTGGGCTTAGGAATGGCTTTTAACTCCAAATTTACCAATTGGCTGGTAGAATAGCATGAAATATAAACGAAAATTAAAAAATGAAATTTCTAGTCTACTCCCAAGCAGACTAGATTTGTGAAGTAATTGCTTAAAAAACCCTGTATTTCCCCCTATTAGTAATATCTATTTTTTATTCATACGAGCCAATGGGTCATATGAATAAAACTTAGCAATTACTTTTGGCTTATGAATGGCTTTTAACAGCAAATTTATCCATAGACTTGTAGAATACCCAGGTGGAAATTATGTGTGGTAACAAAAAAGAAGCACTGGGAAAGCGCAAGTAGACCGCGGCCTTACAAAAAGAAGTACTAGCAAAGCACTAAATTTGGACGCCTTCCCAACGCTTTAAAAGGGTGAATTCCCAGCACTTATTTTCCTATAACATTATTTTGTTTTTGAAAAAGAAACTCCAAAAGAGTGAATATTTAAATAATTTTTGACTCCACAATACAATAACTCCAAGAATCGTCTATTTTTAGAGTAATTTAAAATTTTTCAGTGATGAGGGCTCATAATTTGGTGGCAGGGAAAACACTTGATTTTTATGTTTCTTGGTGCTATCTCAATACTTTGCAAAGCATTAAATATATCGGTGTTAACATTTGGGTGTCAGGAAAGCACTTGAATTTTTTTATTTGAGCGTTGGCAAAGCATTTGATTTTTATGTTTATGGGTGCTTTCCCAGGGCTTGGTAAAGCATTGGCACCACCGTGGAACAATGTTATCATTTGGGCATTGGGAAAGCGCTGTTAACAAACACTCATACCACCCATTTCGGTGCTTTGCCAGTGCTGGCCCCTTTGTATTTTTCTACCTGGGTAGCTTGAAATATAAACGAAAATCCAAAAATTAACCCCTAAATTCATAATACCTTTGTAAAATTACAGGAGGTTTATTGAACAGATTTTGTATGAAAATGACGTTTTGTAAACCTGCTATAACTTTAAAAAGCATTTATGAATTTAGGGGTAAATTTTTAGTCTACTCGCAAGCAGACTAGAATTGTGAAGTAATTGCTTAAAAAATCCAGTATTTCCCCCTATTAGTAATTTCTAGGGCAAGGAATTTCATGAAAATGTATGTTTTTTCTCGATATTCCAAAACTAATATGGACTAAATATTTATCCGAATCATCAATTTTAGAAAAAACTGCATGGATTTGTATTCTTGCATATTTGGTCAAAAATGCATAGTTTTGCATATTTTGTCAAAAATGCATATTTTTGCACATTTTGACTTTAAATGCATATTTGATGCCTTTTTAATGCATATTTGTGCATATTTTCAATTTTAGGAGAATTTTTTGTTTTGTAAAAAAAATATCAAAAATTGATAGGTTTTCATATTTTGATTCAATCAAAATAATCATTTTTAAAAATATTATTGACCTATGGGAAATCTTCGAGTTATGTGTCTGTTTGCAAAATAACTAACTTAAATATATTCTTAAGTTTTAAAGTACATTATTTTTGCAAAAATAATAGTTTTTAGTGCATATTTCTTTATATTTTTAATGCATATTTTTCTTTTTTAGCCGCATATTTTAGGCGCATATTTTCCATTTTTAAGTGCATGAAATTCCTTGCCCTAGTAATATCTATTTTTTATTCATACGAGCCAATATCTTATAAATGACAGTATTAGAATTAGACAAGTTATATAGCATAAATGAGCAAATGCGGCCCGTCAAACAATTTTGTGCGGCCCTTCATTAATTTTAAAACAATCAAAAAAATTTTTTTTAAATTTTAATCAAAATTAAAAAAAAATTTTAATTTAATAAAAAAAAAATAAAATTTGAATTTAAAAAAAAAAAAATCCCGAAAACAGCGATAACAAAATAAACATCCAATGGAGCCTCAAAAAAATTGCACCGATCTACAAATATCGACTTTTTTGCACAGACTTCCTCTAAAACCTTTTAAAGTATTTTCGCCTCCTACATACAGGGATGGAAAAGCTCGCTCGGTCTTTTCAAAAAAAAAAGCAGAGCCCAAAAAAAAGCTCGCTCTTTTTTTTAAAACGTGCTAAAAAAATTTAGCTCGCTCTTATATAAAAATGAAAGTAGCTGAAAAAATATAGCTTCCTCAATTTTTTAAAACAAGCGAGCTCAATGATTACGCTCAAAAAATGAAAGAGAGCTTCACAAAAAAAGGGCTCTTTTTCAAAAAATAAATCGAGTATTATGAAAACATAAGCTCTTTTCAAGTAAATTTGAAAACGCTTTTGGCTTGTTTACAAAAAAAATAAATTAACCCCTCAATTCATAAATGCTTTGTAAAGTTACAGCAAGTTTACAAAACGTCATTTTCATACAAAATTTGTTCAATAAACCTCCTATAATTTTACAAAGCGTTTATGAATTTAGGGGTAAATATTTAGATATTAAATACAGCATTTCCAATAGAATTTCAAAATAAATGTTAAAAATTGTTAACTAAATAGATATATAAGGGACTAAAATACCCAAATTTTATACAAAGTATGGTGGTTGTTAGCAAAAAAAATTTTTGCAAAAAGGATAATATTTGCATTAACATATTCGTTTGCAGAATGTTAATCGCCAATTAAGTCTTTTAATTTATTTTCTGTACCACAAAGCTTTTTTTTTCGCATTACGCCATTATTTTGCAACTTTTTAAGTGTGGTTTTTTGAAATTCATAACCCAAGGACAATTACACCCATATCTGATGCCAAAAAAAAATTGCGAAGAAAAAATTTTTCCAAAAATGCAAACATTTTTGCATCAGTATATTCGTTTGCAGAATGTTAATCGCTATTTTAAGTTTTTTATTTAATTTCTGCGCCACAAAGCCTTTTTTCGCATTCCGCCATTACTTTACAATTTTTTAAGTTCGGTTTTTTAAAATTTATAATCTAGCGACTATAAATCCATTTTATGAAACGTTTGGTGGCTAGTGGCAAAAAATGGAAATCGCGAAAAAAATCTCCAAAAACGAAAATCTTTCCATCAACATATTTGTTTGCAGAATGTAAATCACTGATTAAGTTTTTTAATTAAATTTTTGCACTCCGCCATTATTTTGCAATTTTTAAGTGTTTTATTTAAATTCATCATCTAGGGACTACAATACCAAAGTTTGATGCTTAGTTAAAAAAAAAAAAAAACGGGATAAAAAATTTTTGCAAAAAAGAAAACTTTTTCATATTTGTTTGCAGAATGTTAATCGCTTTAGTGCGATTAATTTAATCAGTGCTTTAATTAATTTTTTCTACCATAGTCCTTTTTCGCGTTCCACCATTATTTTGCGAATTTTTTTTTTTTTAATTTGTAATCTAGGGACTTAATACCCATTTCATACAACAAATTTTGATGATTAGCTGCAAAAAAAAAAAAAAATTCGATAACAAATTTTGCAAAAACCAAATTTTTTCATTAATATATTCTTTTGCAGAATGTAAATCGCTAATTAAGTCTTTTAATTCATTTTTTGAACCACAAAGCCTACTTGCACATTCTGCCATTATTTTCTAATTTTTTACGTTTGGGTTTTTAAAATTCAAAATCTAGGGAATATCCCCAGGAAAATTTTTTGCAATCAGTAGCCAACCACACCTATTCTACAACTGGTTCCACTGCATTAGATTCCATGGAACTGGTTCCGGAAATAGTTCTTGGGATCCTTTATGGAAGGTATGACCGACGTAGAATCGGTTTTAGAACTAGTTCCAGAACTGATTCTAGGGCGACCGGCTCCACTTTAGAGCTATGGAAGTGGCTGCTTTTGGGACAATTTCGAACAAAAATAATCGCTGTTAGAATCGACAGTGGAAGGGGTTGCAAATGAAAAGTAGCTATTCTACAACCGATTCTTTGGAACAGAAAATTTTCCTGGGTTGTACTGCACAGGAAAATATTTTACAATCGGCAGCTAACCACACCTATTCTACAACTGGTTCCACGGCAACCGATTACATGGAAGTGGTTCCGGAACCAGTTCCTGGGATCCTATATGGAAGTTATGACTGATTCTACAACGTAGAATCAGTTGTAGAACTAGTTCCAGAACTGATTCTAAGGCAACAGGTTCCACTTTGGAGCCATAGTAGTGGTTGCTTTTGGGACAATTTCTGGGTTTGCACATAACAATAAAAACACAAATATATGAAGCATTCTGTTAATTTAATGTCAGAAAAAAATATGAATGCAAGTTAAAAGAGAAACAAAAAAATTGTAAAACTAGAAAACAAAAGCATTTTCGTTAAATTTTTTGTATTAAATATGTTTAGAAAAAACCGCACTTCTGTAAATACTTATTTTCCATCTTGGCTGAAATAGAATTGGTGATTTTTCACTCTACAGTAAGTAATTTAATTAAATCCAATTAGTGAATATTAAACATTGCAGTGGAATATTTTAATTGTGTAGAAATATAAATTGAAGTGATGAAACTCAAAAGAAAGGCTATTTCTGCTATTTTTCAAGAATTTCAAGTTACAATAAAAGCCTGCATCATTTTATTTATTATTAAAAATTAGGGTGAAAGAAGGCCGGATAGAAAAATTCTCAACAACTTTAACTACTGAGCACTTTGAGAAATACTTTTTGGTATTATTAAATCGAAGTGATTAAAAAAAGCGGTTAATATCTTTTTTTTTTGAATCAGCCGTTTTTTCAAAAATTCTAACAGAAGATCACAATCGATTTAAAACAAATTTAGATCGGTAATGTCTTTGGGGCCCACAACGTTAGCCTGCTATTACTTCTCGCTAGGAAAGAAAAGTGCCAAAAGAGGCACTACATCGGATACCTTTGCATATGCACTAAATACTGTATGACTGTCAGCTTGGCCACCTCATGTTTGATATACTTATTCTTTATATCTTGTTCAGGGTAATATGTATATTTCTACTTAACGTTGTATTAAAGATGTCAATAAATTTTAATATTTCTGTCATGTATCTTTTTCATCTCTTTCAATAAAACCATGTACAGTAGGGTGGGTCATTAGACTAAAGAAATGTCTGTGAACCCTGAATATAAACTTTGGAATGTTTTAAACAGAATCCTCAAAACGTAACATTTTTTGCGATAGCCCACAGCGAGCTGGACCATTTTGAAAATTTTTTTTCCAGGTGCTTAAATTTTATTTCAAGAAACTTTATTCAGATTGAGTATCATTTGAAAGGTATTTTCAAAGCGAATCAACATACATATAAATTTTGGGAAAAAAAAAAATAAAAAAATAATAAATAAAAAATAGACCATTTTCAAAATGACCCAGCTAGCTGAGTGTTATCGCAAAAAACATAACATTTTTGGAATCCTCGTTAAAAACGCCAAAGTGTATTTTTAGGGAGACTCATACAATTTGTTGTTAATCGACCCACCTTAATGAACAATACAAAATATTTGTCGTTGTATGGCTTGTAACATTAATATGTTGTCTGGCTATTTTTTTTTATTTTTTCTATCAGCTAATTGTCACTGCATATTCATAAGTTTAGTGATCTAATTTTGTTAAATTAACGCATTGGCAAACTTCATAATCACGATTAACATCATCATGATTATTATGTTTATATCAGTTTATAAATGAAATGTGTTGGTGGTGCTGTTAGTCTCAATCTTTTGAATAATGTGTATTTCGATTGCTTTATTGGTTTATATAATGATATGTCTGTCTATCTGTTAGACTGTCTTTTTTTCCGTCTAGAGTGTATTCGTAGCAAAAGATAGATTTATTTTAAACTAAAACAAATCTATCTTTCATTATAATACAATAACGTATTTATCTGTTTTTTTTTTGTTTCAAAAATTATTTCGGACAATTTATGAATGACACTGACGACATTTTTAAACTTGAACAGTTTTTAATGGTCGTTTTGTCATTGGTGGGAGGTAGTAGATTTGCTTAATTGTAATTTATTGTCTATAACTTTTAATTATGAATTTTTAAATAGCGTTTCTAAATTTTTCGGTTTTTTATTTGTTGGACATAAATCTAAATTTTGTTTTGATGGTATGTATCTAAATATATTTTCGTTCAGAACTCACATAAGATGAATTTCATTAATAACTTGTTACGAGCTTAGAGAATCAAATATTAATACTTAAGAGTAGTTTACATTATAGGATTGTGTGCTAGGATCTGTCAAAAAAAACTATGTGCTTAAGATTTTTTTGGCAGTCATACGATTATTTTGGCAGTCATAAGATTTCTTATCGGATTTCTCATTTTTAGATTTTTTTCAAAAAATCATTCTCTCTCATAAGATTTGTAGACACAAAGTCATCTCTGTTAAATTAACTCTCTCACATTTAAAGTCTTTAAGATTTTAATTTGGATTATATTTCCAGTGTTATGATTTCTTTTACTTAAAATCATATGACTCATTCCTATAATGTAAACGGATCTTTAGTACCACAAGTCTTTCTAAATATATACAACTTGAAAGTTTGTATTAATCAACACTAATCAATAAACAAATATGTATGTATATTGTGATTCCCAACTCTTACGTTCAATTCATTACTCGTATTGTGAAGCCACGTGATAATAATATATGTACTCTTACAGGTTGTAGAGCAGAAATCATGAGTCGATCTTTCAACTACTAATTTTTACTAAAGAACTCCGTAAAGAATATCTAAGGAACATTTTAATACCGGCCAAGCTTAAGTTGATATTCAAAGTTTAAAAATTAAATTAACAGAGTAGAGTTTTGGAAGATGACAAATCAAATTGTGGTAATATTAATCAGGCAAGGAAAAATTCTGAATTTTATTTAAAAATCCATAAATATTTGAAATTTTATTTTTGTTTAAAATAAAATTCGCAAAAATGTGTGAATTTTAAATTTGAAAAATAAAAATTCCAAAATTTAGATAATTTTATTTTTAAAAAGCGTTTGAATAATTCTTTGAATAGTTATTTGAACAATTCAAAATGAAAAAATAAAAACCCAAAAAAAAAATAAAAACCCTACAATAAAAAATAATAAAACTTGAAATCAAACCAGCAATTTCACATTTTTTTTTTAAATTTTTTTGGTGTTTGCAAATTTTATTAATAAATTAATATTTTTATATGGCGTCTTATATGCAAAATTCACAACTTGTCAAAAATAACTCTTTGAATAATTTTTTTATGGATTAACTGAATAAGAAATAACGTACAGTAAAAAACTAAATATACAAACTTTATAACTAAATCCGCTATTTTGCGTTCTTTAGTTTTTATGGTGTTTGCAAATTTGATCGATAAATTAATACCCAATATTCAAAACGCGCAATTGTGGAAAATTGTATATGGTACAAAAAATTAATTGAAAAACTTAATAAGCGATTTACATTCCGAAAACGAATATATTAATGGAAAAATTTTTATTTTTGCAAAATATTTGTTTGCGAATTATTTTTGCAAACCACCCAGCAGAACCTTCTATTACCAGGTAAAGGGAAATGTAATAAGAAACCAAAAATTGGTCGCATAACACATTATTTTAACATCGGGGTGTCATTGAGGGTAAATGTTTGCCTAAATCGTACTGGTATAAGCTAAAATAAGTGATTACGAAGGAAGTACGAAATAAGTTGTTACTTGTAATATTAAATTCACCAGTTAGCTAAAATAAGTACATACTTGTATGGAGTGAAATAAGTCGTTACATATTAGTATAAATTTAATTGGTTACAAATAGGGAATAAAATAAGACGTTACCAGTAATGACTTTGTTTAAAAGTACACCGATCCGAGCAATGTAATTAGATTCTAAATATTTATTAAATCGTACTTTCGCATAATAAGTAGTTATAATATAATACAAATAACTTATTATTTTTACCCTTATTAGTAAGTTATTATTAAACACAATATCGGTAATATATTACTTTAAAGGCTCCAAATAAGTACCCAGTCAGAAAAATACGAACGACAAGGTGTTGGTAAAGCGTCGGCGAGGGTAGTACAAGTGTTGGCAAAACATCCGATTTCCAACTCATACATCACTGGTATGACGTCGAAATGATAACAACGGAGGACGGTTAGCTACGAGTGTTGGCAAAGCGTTGGCATTTTAAAAATTCAGTACCTTCCTAGTACTTTAAATACAATAAAATCGGTGATTTTTTATACTGATTTGCCAGTGCATTAAACAATGATAATCTTTTTTATTTGGAATTCATTTTATTATAAAAAAAAACATAAAAAAGTTAAATACAAAAAAAAACCTAAAAAAGTTAAATACAAAAAAAAAACCTAAAAAATAAAAAGTGGTGGAAACATGTTTAAAGTATTTTGTAAAGTCAACGCTTTGTTAACGCCCGCGAATAACGTCAATTGACCGTCCTCCATTGTTATCATTTCGACACCTTCACAGTACCGTAAAAGGAGAAAATACGGTGTTGCGCCAGTACCTTATTTTTTGTACCTTTGGCAATTTCTGGATGGGTACCCAGTCAGAAAAATACGAACGGCAAGGTGTTAGTAAAGCGTCGGCGAGGGTAGTACAAGTGTTGGCAAAACATCCGATTTCCAACTCATACAGTACTGGTATCACGTCAAAATGATAACAACGGAGGACGGTTGGCTACGGGTGTTGGAAAAGCGTTGGCATTTTAAAAATTCAGTGCCTTCCTAGTACTTTAAATACAATAAAATCGGTGATTTTTTATACTGATTTGCCAGTGCATTAAACAATGATAATCTTTTTTATTTGAATTAATTTGAATTAAAAAAAACATAAAAAGTGCTGTAAACATATGTATAAAATGTTTTGTATAGTCAACGCTTTGTTAACACCCGCGAATAATGTAAATTGACCGTCCTCCGTAGTTATCATTTCGTCACCTTCACAGTACCGTAAAAGCAGAAAATATGGTATTGCGCCAGTACCTTATTTTTTGTACCCTTGGCAATTTCTGGCTGGGTAGTGATATATCTAGATATCGGTAACTCATTATTTCATACCTCACATATAAGTATTGATGTATCACAATATTAGTAACGTATTACTTTAGGTTTATAAGTAAAACCAAGGGTAAAGGGGTACCCATTGTGAGGCAATGCGTGAAAAGGATCAAACCCATTACCAAGGTTTTGCTGGGCAACCACTAAACTTTTTTTTATAAGAAATGGGTATTATAGTTCCTAGATTATGAGTTTAAAACAACCACACTTAAAAAATTGCAAAATAATAACGGGACACGAAAAAAGTCTTTATGGTACAAAATATTTATTAAAAAGCACAGTCAGCGATTTATATTCTGTATTGATGGAAAAATTTTCCTTTTTGCAAAAATTTAGTTTTGCGATTTTTTTTGGAAACTAACCACCAAATTTTTTTTATTATAAATGGTTATTATAGTTCCTACAATATGAATTATTATTATTTTATTATTTATTCAACCGGTCCAAAATTGGACCTATCGCAAATACGGGCTATATTTTCGATTTTCTCTTCTTTTATCATTTTATAGAAAATTTTAACAAAAGTCCGTTTTAACCCATTCGAATTTCGGATCCAAACATTAGTTGGCTTTTAACCAGACTGGTGTAGGGTTTTATATAAAACTCCGGAATGCCCGACTTTAACTTTTTTACTCGTTTTTAATTGTTTTTGATTTTTCTTCGACATTTAAAATGTATAATAACGTCCTAGATGGGAACAGGAAATTGTCATTGAATTTGTAATTTAATGTAACAAACACTACTACCCAGCAAAAATATGTATTAAGAAATACTTCAAAAAGCATGACAAATAAAATAATATGCAAAAAAAAAATAATAAAAGTAGAACAACACAAAGAAACGCGACGTACAAGCATAGTCGTCTGCTGATAATTTGTTAAATTTACAACAGTATCAGTTCTTTCCTATAACATACACGTGCTAAATTCTAAATGGAAATGCCAAATTTAAACTTCTCTTCGTTTAGAGTTGTATTTTTTTATGGAACTGGTATCGTAGTAGTTAAAAATTTGGCATTTCATCAATGAATTTAACATGTGCGTGTCATAGGAAAGAACCAAAAGCGTTGTAAATTTAACAAATTTTCAATAGAAAACTAGCAAAAAAGAAATGTAAAAGCAGTGCAAAAATCACTACAATTAATGGTCTAGATATATTTCTTTTGTAACTTAAACATAAGTGATTTTAACCCCAATGTACAGTGGTAATGGTAACTAATTTAACTTATATGTGCTTTCTTTAGAATCTTTAAAATCAGCTATAGGTAAAATTCATTAGTAATTAGTTTTAATATTAATTACGATTTGTCCTATGTGACAGTTACAAATACTTAACAAAAAATATTTGTTATTGTAAACTTTTTTATAATAAAATATTTTAGTGCCGGGAATCGAACCTAGGGCTCCAGATTGTCAGTCGATAGTTCTCAGATAGGAGCTATCTCCACGTAATTAAAGTTTTTGGTGACGGTTATACATTTTTTTGTGTGTACATAATTTTATAAATATACCCAGCATATAAAAAAAACAAAAATTCGGCAAAATTAAAAAAAAAATTGGAAAAAGTACCCACCCCCCGCCCCCCTCAAAAGAAATACCTAGCTACGTGCCTGTTGGCAAAACTAAAGTACTCACACCCGAAGTCAAATAGAAATTAACGTAAGAAGCTGCCGAACAATTTTTTTTTAAGCTGTCGACAAATATTGCCGTGTTCATCGTTTGCCGGATCGCTATCAGCGCCACCTTGGTATTTAAACTGACAGAGTTAAACTTATATCGTCAAGTTAATGACTGTCCGAAAATTCATGTGTAAAAGATGAAGAATAAAAAGTTGGACTAACTTTAATCAAGTAGATTAATTTCGCTGTCAAAACGAGCTATAACTTCCCGTTCAAAAAAACATTATTATATATATATTTATAGTCATGTCTCATTTAATATAGATCGAAATTTAATCTTCCAAGTTCATCTCCAAATGGGGGTATCCAGTAACATCCAATTAGATCCCTCAAATATATTACAGGATTAAATTAGATCCAAATAATTCTCAAAACTGGGGGATCCAATAATATCAAATTAAAATCCTGATAGATGCCAAATATCCCACGCGATATTATATTATCCAAATGGATAATATAATTTTGGCAGATCAATTTGGATATTTTGAGATCAAAATTTTAAATATTTAAAATTATTTAAATTTTAATAAATTTTAAAAAATTACACAAAAAATTTAAATAAAATATTTGTTTATTAAAAAAAAAATTTATTTAATGAAAAAAAAAACCGTCGGCAGGATTAGAACTCGAATTGCTAGAGTTCTAGTCGGTCACAACACACTCAGCCACACACTGCTATACAAAATGACTGACTGTATGGGACCACCTTGTTTGTGTTATTGCGTTATATGTAATTACATAAATTTATACATGACTTACAAAAAATAAATTACCAAATTCTTGGAAAAAAAATTTGAAATCTTAAATGTTTTTCACTCACGGAATCTTTTTGGTGAAGAAGAGAAATAAACGTTTTTTGGAGGGTCTAATACCCGATTTACATATATGGCCCAAAAGCCTAGTACGTATTTGCGAAACTATTAACGGGATAAGAACAACATACATGTTTTTGGAAAGGTAATATGAATATCTTTTAAATGAGGTATGTTATGTATAAACTTTACAATCTATTGGAAAAAATTCTTATTTTAGAAGATTTTTTAAAAAATTTTTAGGGGGGTTTTCATAAAAATTCCTTCTTGTTTCAAAATACTCTTATCTAACAATTTTTGACAAGTTGTTTTGTAGGTATTAAAGAAATGTTACTAAAAAAAAAACATTTTCGCCCTGCGAGAACTCAAATTACAAAATATAATTACACACTAAAATATTTTTAATCTAAATTTGCAGTAAACATAACTTTCTGGTACTGTTGGCAGAAAATGGGCTAATTTTTTTAAAATCTTTAAAAAAAATATTTACAAGTAAATTAAATTGGGTTACAAAACGTTAAAAAAATATTCTTGTGCCCGAACTGGGATTTTAAAATAAGATCGCAGGTTATATATGACTAACGATATATAATTATATATTAAACACATAGAAAATATTACTGGCGTGGGACCATATATAATAATGTCTTAAATTATATTGTTAATATATGGAATCACATATAATTATATCTTATATCATTTAATATTATATATGTATAAACGTCCCAAGTAAAAAAAATGATATAGCGCCATATGAAGTTATATTTATTTATATATAATCTTTTATGTAATTAGATATAATTATATCCGAAAAATGAGAACATCTTATTGTATCTTATTGTATCGAATTGTATACAATTGTATACAATTTGGTACAATTTGATATAATTTTATGCAATTCGATTCAATTGTATCCGAATTTTGTCCTCATCCAATTACATTAAATTATATCTTTTTGTATAAAATTATATAAAATGTTATAAAAGTGGACATAGTTTAATACAATTATATCTAAAAATTGACCTTATACTTTAGATCATATTATATATGACCACATCTAATAATATACAAAAATTATTTTTTTAAATAAAAAAGATATGCAATATCTGGAGATCAGACCTGGGGGATTGCAATTACAATTGCAAATAAATGTATTTGAAATTAAAAAAAAACTGAATTACATTTCACGTAACTAATTGAAAATTTTCAATTACAATTAATTATAATTGAAAGTGATTTCAATTACAAATTTCAATTACATTTAGAATTAAAGTGTTGTTTGTTAAAATTTTGTAGAAAAAACTGACTGGGATAGGTTGGATAGGCGTGGATAAGTATAAAAAATGTAATTGTAATTGACATTTTTTCAATAACAATTATATGTAATGTATAATTTAAAATTTTCAATTACAAATTACTTGTAATTTTTTTTTTTTTTTTAATTACAATTAAAAATAATATGTAATTGCAATTGAATTTTTTTCAATTACAATTACATGTAATTGTGTTATTGCATGTGTAATTAATTTCCAAATATAATGATTAACCCAAAGGTCTGCTGGAGATCCTATAATTTCGATAAATCTTCCATTACTTTTATCCAAATTTACCTTGACAGTGCATTAAACATCCCAGTGTAGAAATGGTAATGACATATCATTATTTTTTTGGACTACCAGTAATGACACCCACATAATTTCTGCATTATTTTAAAACATATAATAATGAGTTACTGATAATGATTTATTTTTATCATTATTTTAAATAGAAAGTAATTTTCTAGATTTTTTTGTAAATTTTTTTAAATCTATTTTTAGACTCAATATTTTTTCAACACTGGTAATGATATCTGTAGCCACATATTTTTTGATTTTTTGTATGTTAGCGAGTAAGGTGACTTGTGTGCAGCAGGTCAATTAAGTTTTTATCTATCAAACATTACATGTCGAGATAGCTCAGATGGTAAAGCTATTGACTGGTAACCTGGAGTCCCAGGTTCGATTCCCGCACTAGAAAATTTTATTTAAAAAAAAATTTTGAAACAAAAAATATTTTTTTTATAAAATTTATTTTTTTCAAATCTATTTTTAGACTCATTCTTTTTGTCCGTACTGTTAAGCACATATTTTTAGATTTTTCGTATACTGGTTTGTAAGCATAACTCATTATTTTTCGCGACATCGCCATACAAAGGTAATAAGAAATGTAATAACAAAAGTAACTAGTTACCATTACCAAGTATGTGGTTACATAATGATTTTCTACACTGGGATGAACAAAATTTTCTTTATTTTTAGTAATTTTAAAATAAAGTTAACAAGGCTGAAATTTTAAAGTTAATAGGATTATGTTATACAACCAAAATATAAGAAAAATAGTAAAAAAAATAGTAAAATATTACAAAATAGTAAAATATTACAAAATAGTTAAAATTACTAAAAATATATGATGCAAAAAATAAACTCACACACGAATCATGCACGGGTTGTATATTCTTATTCACGCTCACGCACGAATCACTTGAGTATAGTAATTACTACTCACGATCACGTGTGAATAACGTGACTCACGAACATTTCTAGTCACGCGCCAATCCCTAATAATTACTAAATCTAAAACTAGTTCAAAATCATTGTTAACATAGAACCACATATAATATAATACGGTTTTATATGAACCTTATATATTTTTATATAAAATCACTTTGAAATAATTGCTTATGTGGGATGATATATAATTATAGATGATTTTATAAAGAACCATATAATATAATATTGTAGATATGGAACCATATTAAGTTATATATGGGTTCTTATTTGTCAATATATAATCATATGTAACACAAATTATGAAATATTTCTTATATGGCTCCACATATAGTTTTATATTATTATGTATAGTGTCGTACTAAATTATATATAAACGTATATGTAATTATATCTGTAATATGTTACTTTATGTACTTATATATAGAACATGCAATTATATGTAGGCCAGTATGTAATAACAAAAAATCACATATGTCTCCATATTAAAACCTTTGAGGAAAAAATATCTAACATATGACATAAAAGTATATCTGCTTGAATTTAAAAGCATATGTGGCCATATGTAACTATAAGTTACTATATGCAATTACATAAAATAATATATGGTTATATCAAAACTTTTTTACTCGGGGTCTATAAAAATATCTTATATCATACAACCAACAAATTTTTATAAGAGAGCATATATTATTATATCTCAAAATATATAGCTTATATGCCACCACATATGATCACATATTATGTTATATATGATCACTTATAATTATATATAACAATATATCAGTCATATCTCAATATGGTTGATATGTAATTTTATAAAAGACAATATATAAAAATATATGATTATATAAGGTACCGCATAAGAATTATATAATTATATATGGCTATTCATGACAACATATGTATTCACATATTATAATATAAAACAAGATATGACCATATATAAATATTTTTTTTTCTGATCGGGTAGTTTATCATTAATTAAGAAATGGTAGTAAAAGAATTTTTCATTACAATTGGAATCAAATTCGTGATTACGAAGCCATCAATAAATTAGCGCCATATTTGGTTGAATTACGAACAATTAATTTTTATAACTTCAGCTCTACGCGGCTTTCCGAGCTAGTAGAATTATCAAGGATATATACAAAGAAATGGTACACAAATGTTAAGCCATAAAAAGCAATTACCTTAAGTAAAAGTGTGACATTTGCTGATATTTCATGAAACACAGTCAAAACTGTTTCACAACGAAACGATCCTAATTGTGTTTATTGACAAGAGATTAATTTTAGTTCTTAAGAATTGTTTACCAACTAACTTTCACTTTATACAAACAAACTATTGACTTTTAATTTTAAATACGAACTGTTTCCAAAACAAAAGGATCACTTTTCTTTAAATCTCAACAAAAATCGACCATAACAAAAGAATTATGTACTAGGATTAAAAATAAATAAAATTTCTGTTTGAAAAGAAAAATTATGCAAATCGATTGCAAAAGAAGCCATGGTAAAACATAAATTTGTTAATCCCTTTTTATTTAAAAATGCAGGATTAAAGCACAGTAGTGATATTTTGTCAACACTACGCCTTTCAAAATTAACATTTAGTAACGCTTGAGTAAAATGTTTTGACAGACTTTGACAATGTTTCGCAGTTTAACCCAAATATTTGCAATATTGTACATAAAATGTCAGGATTAACATAACAAGGAAACAATTGACATATTAGTTGCGCTTACAAACGCATGACTACAAAACACATTTACATCACATAGATTGGTACAAACACTAAGGATTTGCTAACTAAATTGAATGTTATGGTGAGACAATGCCAAAGAAAAAAGTGAAAGTTCCATAGATATTTTAAAGCAGGTAGTAATTTAGAATTTTAGTTAAGAATAATTGATTTGTTTTATTGTAAGAATTGCAAAAAGAATTTATACATGGATTTAAAAAAAAAATAGAAGCTATAGGCGTTAAATTGTATTATTTCATAAGATTCTAGGATTTACGGTTTAAAACATCGTATTGATCTTTCAAAATTAGTGTGTTATACTTGTTTGTTTCTTTTAAAGTGAAAGTACTACACACACAGAAAAAATATGCCATTTTCCAACTGAAATTGGGTTACATCTACTAAAATAGGTTGGTACAACTGAATATTGGTTATTACAACAAAATTCGGCTTCTACAACTGAATTTTAGCTGCACCACCTGTTTAGGAATCACATTCCAATATGGTTTCACCAACCGAATTTATTGGATGTAACAACCAAAATAGGCTTAGCAATTCGGTTGGAAATTTTTTTTCCTATGTGTATTGGAATTGTTTTATGAGCTATAAAAATACCTTTAAAAACCCAGCAAAAATAGCGGAAAAAGATGTAATAAATCATCAAATACACTGATTCATATGTAGTTCAAATTGAGGTGAAACATGTATGATTTTCAGCACTGAAGTAATCTAAATTGCTAAAACTTCACTCAATCAAAAGTACTTTCAATAACTAAAATGTTATTTTTATTAAAAAGAAATATGGATCTAAAGAAGTGCTTTAAATTCTGTGAATTATAAACCCTTTCAAACTTTAAAAAATATTGTGCAATAATTATTTTATGGATTAACAACTTAATTTCCGTGCAACCATAAGAAAATATTTTGATTGGATTCGGATTAACTTAGAAATGGATATATTTTTATTATAAACTTTGGTTTTATCTTAACCAAACCAAGTTTATTTTCCATCCAAAAATCTCAGCCTTAGATATTTCATCAAAAATCAAAAATATTAAATTAATTGTGAAATGTATAAATTTTGTTATTTGTACCCAACAAACACCAGTTCAAGCCTTAGAGAAATTTTGAGATTTACATTTTATATCAAGCGTATATTTCAAATCTGTCTCAATAAATCAAGTTGAGTCTATAATTTTATATTGATTAATATTTGAAAACGATTTGAGAAATACACTTGTAAAAGCTTTGAAATTTCTATATAAAGTTCTGTATTTTTCTCTAGTGTTTTTCTATTTAAAACCATAGGTTTGAGATTTATCATTTATATCAAATCATTTTCAAATTGAAAACAAGTTCTTTAAATTTTTATAAAAATTATTTTCACAATAGGAAATTATATACAGTGTTGCCAACTCTTGAAGGCAGGAAAGCACCTTGAGCATTGTGAAAACGGGTAAAAAGGGTAAAACTTTACCAAAAATGGGGTAAAAAAGCACGATAATAATTTTTTGAAAAATTTAAGTCAAGATTTTAAAAACACATTTTAGCTTTGTAAACTCGTGTTAAAAAGGTTCAAAAAATAACCAAAAAAAGGGGTAAAAAGCGACAAACTAATACTTCAAAATTTTGAAGTTTAAATATAACGAAGTTGCTATTTAAAATTGTGCTACAAACATTGTGAAAAAATGTATTTTTTGTATATTTCGTATTATTTTTTCAACTTTGACAGAAAATTCAAGAAAAATTTAAAAAAGGAGAACAAATACCAAAAATATAAACTGTAAAAAAGCACTAAAAGCACTGCCAGAAATATGAAAAAGCACTGTAAATACCCGCTTTTTATAAACGGGTATTTGTTAAAATCACCGGGTACGGGAAGGAAAAAGCACCAAAAAATACCCGAAAAGCACTGAAATGGCAACACTGCTTTTTACTCAAAAATTTATTAAATATGTTCATAAGAAGTGTTATAAACTTGTAAATAATAAAAAAAATTTCGATTAAGCTGCAAATAATGAATCCCGATTTTCATTGAATTAATATTAATATTTAAAATATTCAAAAAAATGTATTCTACGGTGAAAAACTACATACCCATATTTTATCGAAATGTGTATTTTTTATCAAGTTTTTTACTAAAATCGTTTACTAAAGAATATCAATATGCGAATTTTATAATATTTTTCAACATAAAACTAATTTTTAAAAATTATATTACGGCTGATAAAAAATCGCTAGATATAATAGCTACAAGACAATTTTTACCGCTGTCGAAATAAAATCGATTGATCTGACGAGAAAATCGCCGTTATGGCAACACTGACACTGAAGTCTGTCAGTGCGTCTATCGATCAGTGTTGCCAACTCTTGAAAGCAGGAAAGCACCGTGAGCATTATGAAAAGGGTAAAAATTTACCAAAAATGGGATAAAAAAGCACGATATTAATTTTTTGAAAAATTTAAGTCAAGAATTTAAAAACACATTTTAGCTTTGTAAAATCGTATTCAAAGGTTCAAAAAATAACAAAAAAAGGGGTAAAAAAGCACCAAACTAACATTTCAAAATTTTGTAAATATAACGAAGTTGCTATTTAAAATTGTACTACAAACATTGTAAAAAATGTACTTTTGTATTGTTCGTATTATTTTTTCAACTTTGACAGAAAATTCAAGAAAAATTAAAAAAACGAGAAAAAATACCAAAAATATAAACTGTACAGAAAGCACTAAAAGCACTGCCAGAAATCTGAAAAAGCACTGTAAATACCCGCTTTTTTTAAAAGGGTATTTGTAAAAAATCACCGGGTCGGGAAGGAAAAAAGCACCAAAAACAACCCGAAAAGCACTGAAATGGCAACACTGATTATATATATTTCAAGTATTTGTGGAGTATTTTTCTATATTCGATAATGATTTGAGAAAAATTTGTTTGCATAATGTATCTCAAATGACAAAAAAATGTCATTAAAGAAAATAAAGATTGGAAATTTTTGAAAATAACGCGTAAATACGCTTAGAAATAACTCAGTTTACAGAAGAGGCAACGCGTTTTATATATGTTAATATTCAAAAGGAACTAAGAAGGTAAGTATATAATATGATAACAGTGAACATAAAAAATCAACTTATTTCATCAACATTTTACAGATCTCAATTCTTACAGAGAATTAATCAAATAGCGGCAACTTAAAAGTTCATCAAGATTGTGCTTTGAATTGTTCAGGTAAGATATGATTTAAACTGAGCATTTTTAAGCGATACTTTTTTCATTCTCTCCAAAAAAATTATAGAGATGTTGTAGTATTTTTATTGTAATTTATTGCAACTAAGTGTAACATCGCGAACAAAAATCATGTCGTATTTAAAAATTTCTTGACTACCAAAAATTATGAACCTAGACCCACCTTTAGCGATATCCGTTCCTGTAATCTTGCGACCAAACTACAGTTAGTATTTATAGAGATAATTTGACGCCAATTGGATAAGGTTGTACTGAGTACCTATTGAATTGGGCTTACATTAGGTTGTATGAATGCCCGTGAGAAAAAAACCAAGAACTCCCCGATCCTCTCAAAAAGTCCGCGAGAACAGACAGAAGAACATCGTACAGACTATTCAGGTCTTCAACGAACTTGTTTTCCAAATATCTGAGTCTCCGCTCCTTCAGTCCCGGACAATCACTAAGCAGATGCTGTCTCTATCCCTCCTCCTGGTCCCTACAGGCCCTACAGTAATAAGCAGTAATAAGCACAACTATTAGCGTTACCGCCCAGCCGCCCGTAAGAATTCCTATACACATACTGATTGTCTGCTTACCAAAATCACGAAGTGTCTTTGAACAATCGGTCACGACATCCGTCTGTAACGGGCCGACGACTGACCCAGAGCCATTCCTCGTACACTCATTAGCCATTTCGTTCCCCACGAAACCAACGTGTCATGTGAACTATGTCAGGCTGACCGACTTCCAACAGATCTGATTAGATTTGGTTAATTTGTCGACATCTTTAGAGTACCGCTATTCTTAAAATACCGTATCCTGAAATAATCGGAATACTATTATCTTAAAATACCGTTGCCTAAAAAACTAAAATACCGTTATCATTAAGATACCGGTATCGAAATAAATGACATAACGTTGCCCTTAAAATACTGTTATCGAAATAATCTAAAATAGCCTTACCTTTATAGACAACCGCATTATTTTGGTTACCAACAATGATTAAAACAAAAGATGATGGTTAGAGATATTAGATATAAAAACTTAGTTTGGACTTTAGAAAGAAAAGTACTTTACCGTAGCGATTGGGGTGGTCAATCCATTAAAAAAGACATTTCTCTTGAAATGCTTAATTTTAACTTTTACTTTCTGTCTGCGTTATAACCACTTTATCCTAAAATACTTGCTAGGTTCAACTGATTAAGAATCCCCGTTACTTAATTTTTTAGGATAAAATTGGAAAAAACCTGTCACTACAAGTTCTTGGGTCATATCACCATTCCATGCCAAACGATCTACGGAAAATAGTAAGCCCTATTAAAAAAAAATTAATATGGAGCTTTATATGGTAATATATAACTTAATGTGATCCATATACCATTTCATCCGCAAAATGGCCCGATATAATTGTGTCAGTTGGTTATCACTTTTTATCTAATTGTATCAGTTTAGATCTTAACTGATTAGATTATATAATAAGCATATGAAATTTTATCTGATTTTTGACCTGATACAATTTTATGGGTTTATGTCGCATGGTATTAGTTTAGATCCAAATTGATACATTACTATACAAACTTATATAGTTATATCTGAATTTTGACCTGATGCAATTAGATCTGCTTTAAAACTTTGATACAATTATATAAAGCAAATGTCGTATACAAATATATTTTATTTATATAAAATTGTACCAACCACGATCTAAACAGATACCATTAGATATAAACCGCTAAAATTGTATCAGGTCAAAAATTGGATATAATTTCATCTGAATAATGTATAATTTTATTAGTTGAGATCTAAACTAATACAATTAGATAAAAACTGATAAACAACTGATACAATTACATCGGGCTATTTTTCGGATGAAACAGTATATTTATACAGATATAACTTAATCGCATTTTATACGACTATATGTAACTGTTTTTACTCGGGAGTAAAGGATTTCTTCCGAAAAACGAAAAAATATAAAATTATTAATTTTCCCAAAAAACTATGTATTGTTGTTGCACAAAAATGAATAATTTTATTCGATTTTCAGAATACCCCTGAATACATAATATTAAAAAAAAAATATCTTATTTACAATAAATCATTCTTTTATTTTAAGGTATCTTAACATGGCCGACAACCATTTCAACATTCGGGATTATTAAGTTTATATGAAATTTTGTGTTGTTTAATTTTGTTAATATCTTTTTCTTAATGTCATTCTATAAAACTGTAAATTTTTTTTAAGTGTAAAAATAAAAAAAATGTAAAAAAAGAACTTTATTTTTTATATTGGAGGACGATTTGATATATTATATAATTCTCAAGTTTTTATATACAGTATTTCCCTATTATAGAAATAATATTATAAAAAATAAAAAAATTAAGTTAGAAGTAGATTTGAAAAATTTGGATTTTGTGTTATTATAAAGCATAATTTTCGACTCTAAAATAATTTGAGAACTATGCTAGACCTCTAACTGCCGTTTTAATGGAGAACGGCATGATTCTCGAATTGAGAATAAAAATTCTCAACCCTATTCTCAAAGGTAACGTTTGAGAATTAAGTTTGTTTTCAAATCTATATATATTCGCTTTCAATAGTAAATGTTTGTTGGGTAATATGTGGCCAATTTATATATCGTAAGTATTTCTACTTAAACTTTAAATTTCTTTGAAAAAACACAAAGCGTAGAATTAAAAAAATAGTTCAGTATGAAGACTGAAAACATAAACATTTGTGTTTTCTTCAAATATGTGTTTTTATAAAAATTTGCCAATTTTTTCGTTAATTCAACTTGTATATAAGGACATTATATGTTATGAAATTGTTTAAAAGACTAGCATTAAATTCGAAAAATCAGTCGCCTCTTTGTGTGTAATGAAAATGTTGATCTTTTTGAGCTACTTCGCTATTCTTTGCTGGCAATCAATGTAATTGAAAAAATGCAACCGAGTTTATTTTTTTTATATTTGGCTTAAAATTTAAAAATATCAATTGTTAATTTGTGTTTATTAATCAATTGTTTGCTATTAATATTTAGAATATTTTAATGACCAAAAAAGCCATCATCATTATGATCACACAGAGAGAATTTTGTTGGACGAATTTTAATGAAACTTTTCAGTAAACTAATGAAGTTTTCTTCGCAGAGTAAATGAAAAATTCCATAAACATAATGAAAAAGCTTCATATACTTTATGAAACTAGTTCTAATGAAACTTTTTCATTGAGTGTATGCAATTTTTAATAAATGGAATGAAATTTTTTACAACATTTTATGAAAAATTCCATTAATTCAATGAAAAGTTTCAATGGAAGAGTTCCAGTGCAACTTCGTTATTTTTATGCAAAAATTCATTAATATCATGCAGATAATTCTCTCAGTGCATCTAGCAAATGTCACAAATTTATTTAAAAAGCATTTGTATTTCTTTTTTATGTTGTTTAAGGTCAACTTTATTATAGGGGTTTTCATATAAACTCGTATTCTACTCGTAAACGGCGTACACTGAGAGAATTTTCCTTCATGATAATAATGATATAATTTCATAGAATTTTTTTCGTAGAACCAATGAAGAATTTCATTATGTATATAATATTTAATTAATATTATGAAATTTTTGATAACTTTTCTTTAATAAAATTTCATAATTTCATTAAAAAAATTCATTGAATTTCATAAATTAGATCTTTATGAATTTAATGAAAATGTTCTTTATATACATGAAATTGTTCAATAGTATTTACTTTTTTTTAATTTTTTTCTAAAATATCGTCATTTCCTAAGAGAATAATCTTTTATAATTTTTTTTAAATTAATTTTTTTTTTATTAATTTTGGACTATGAATTTTTTTATAAATCATATTAATTTTTTATAAATTTTTTTTAATGAAACTTTTTAATTTAATGAATTCTTTCTTTAGATATATTTTATACATCCGTAAAATATGCTACGATTTTATTACGTCTTTTGCATTTGCTAAGTACTTTTTATTTATCCAATCCAGCTTAGCAACGACAACAACCAACTATAATAAATAATATTAAATGAAATTGCTTCATTGATTTTATGAAGCTTGGCATTGGCTGAATGATTTATTCATTGGAGGAGTGGCCTATTAATATTATGAAGAGTTTCATTAATTTTATGAACTTTTCATAAACATTGACTTTTATGAAACCTGTTTCATAGATTCTATGTAAAGTTGCAATGGACGAGTTCCAGTGACAATTTTCATTGAAACTATGAAGAAATTCATTATTGAAGTGATGATAATTCTCTCAGTGTAAGCCTGGAATATTTATGAATTTAATTCTTTCACTACTCTTGTACACTACAGTGTACAGAGTTTTAAAAGCATATATTTAAAATTTTATAATGCAAAAAAACTTTATAATTTTTGTAATTGAGTTTTTTATGCTCTTGGCCTTCTAATAAAAATCAATATATGGGTCTTTCCATCTCAAATCGAGCAATGGTTGAAATCGACCTCTTTCGAATTGGGTGAATTTTGGTCAGAATTTTTCTTTTTCCAAAGTTATGCAATATTTAAAATTTTAAAAATATTATAATTTTTCTAAGTTTTTGCTTTGGTACGAGTTTATTTTCTGAATATCTCGAAAACTATAATATATACAAAAATATCTACATTTTAAAGAGAATATTTAGGAGCATTAAAAAAATATTAAAAAAAAAAATATTGAAAAATAAAAAAATTTAAAATTTTGCATTTTAAAAAATCGAAAAACTCAAAACCTTATTTTTTTATCTTAAAAGATCCTGAAATTTTCAAGAGGGCGTTTTTCAAAATTTCATATCTTTAAAAAAAACAAACGCTCTCTTAAAAATCTCAGGATCTTTTAAGATCAGTTGGAGGTTTTATAAAAAAAAAAAAATTTGCAAAAAAAAAGGTTTTTGAGTTTTTCGATTTTTAAAATTGTAAAAAAGATATTTTTTTTAATACGTTTAAATATCTTTTCGAGATATTTAAAAAATAATATTGTAACAAAGCAAAAAATTAGAAAAATTATGGCATTTTTGTAAATTTTACTTATTGCATAACTTTCGAAAAATAATTTTGTAGTTTTTTTTTTTGGCAAAACTTCGTTATATGATGAAAGAAAAGTTCTGAACAAAATTTAGCCTAAACGAAAGGGGTAGATTTGAGATGGAATGACCCATATGTATAGCACTTCACCATGGCAATATAGTCGCGATATTTGTTAATGAAGTCTAATTTTTTTAATATATCATAATCTCCGAGAAAAAGGGTTTTGGTGTTTCTCATCAACCAATGAAGGTAAATAAATAAAATTTGGCATGTAGCTTCGTTTTATGACGAGAAGGAAACGAACCAAAGAGTTTTTGGCTATTCGAGTGTTTAAAGGGTAAAATGGGGATGGAAAATTAAAAAAAAAAACGATGTTGGAACTTAATTTTTGGTGGATAGGAGGGGGAGGGGCCAAAACAAGAATCTGAAGTCAAACTAACGATACATCCGCAAACAAAAAGTCAGTAGTGAAAGGGTTAATGTCAAACTCCATACATAAAAACTATGGTTTTTATTTATACCAAGGTTTACAAGAAATGTACGAGTTTATATGATTACCCCTTATATTTTTTAATTGTTTTTGAAAATCTTTTATAATAGTATTCTTAATTTTTTTTAATGAATTGTTTGTCTAGTCTTTGTTATCATCATTTAAAATCATTAATTTGACATGCAATTTATCACATTCAACTAGCATGTAATTCTTGTTTTCGTATGTTGATAAATATAAAATTATTAAGAAAAAACACAAATATTTTAATGATTTGTTAAAATATTTAAAATATTATAAAATAACGCTATTGCTAACAAATGATTATCGATTTCAAAAACTTAAATAAACATACAAATTTGATTTAATAGAATTAATCATATCTTAAATCTTTCGTATACTTACAAATACTACACAGAGAGTATTTTTCTGAACAAGTTTTATTCTTTCAGTAAACTAATGAAGTTTTTTACACAACGTGAATGAAAAACGAGTAAAAAGGTTAAAGTCGGGCATGCCGACTATACAATACCCTACACCAGTCTGGTTAAAAGCCAACTAATGTTTGGATCCGAAATTCGAATGGGTTAAAATGAGGCTTGTGTCAAAATTTTCTATAATGTGAGTCAGCGCACCAAATTTCATTAAAATATCTTAATATTTGCGACCTGCAGTTTGTAACTAAGCCAATTTTGGGGGGACCCTTATATGGGCACTAGTTCTAAACATGGACCGATGTTCACCAAAATCAATAGGCTTCGTCCTTGGGCCAACATAGGTCTATGTACCAAATTTCATCTTTCTTAATATTTGTGACCTGCAGCGTATAAACAATATAATTTTGGTGGGACCCTTATATGGGCACTGGGTCTAAACATGGACCGATGTTCACCAAAATCAATAGGCTGCGTTATTGGGCCAACGTAGGTCTGTGTACCAAATTTCATCAAAATATCTTAATATTTGCGACCTGCAGCGTATAAACAGTATAATTTTGGTAGGACCCTTATATGGGCACTAGGTCTTAACATGGACCGATCTTCACCAAAATCAATAGGCTGCGTTACTGGGCTAACATAGGTCTCTGTACCAAATTTCGTCAAAATATCTTAATATTTACGACCTGCAGCGTATAAACAATATAATTTTGGTAGGACCCTTATATGGGCACTAGGTCTAAACATGGACCGATGTTCACCAAAATCAAACTTGTTTGTCCTTGGGCTAATATAGGTCTGCCTACTAAATTTCATCAAAATATCTTAATATTTGCGACCTGTAGAGTGCGCACAAGATTGCATGGACAGACAGACAGACAGACGGACGGACGGACATCGTTAAATCGAAAAAAAATTCTGAGCCGATCGGTATACTATAAGGTGGGTCTACGAAAAAATTTTTTGGTGTTACAAACATCAGCACAAACTTATAATACCCTGACCACATAGTGGTGTAGGGTATAATTAAAACGAGTAAAAAGGTTAAAGTCGGGCATGCCGACTATACAATACCCTACACCAGTCTGGGTAAAAGCCAACTAATGTTTGGATCCGAAATTCGAATGGGTTAAAATGGGGCTCGTGTCAAAATTTTCTATAATGTGAGTCAGCGCACCAAATTTCATTAAAATATCTTAATATTTGCGACCTGCAGTTTGTAACTAAGCCAATTTTGGGGGGACCCTTATATGGGCACTAGGTCTAAACATGGACCGATGTTCACCAAAATCAATAGGCTTTGTCCTTGGGCCAATATATGTCTGTGTACCAATTTTCATCAAAATATCTTAATATTTACGACCTGCAGCGTATAAACAGTATAATTTTGGTAGGTCCCTTATATGGGCACTAGGTCTAAACATGGACCGATGTTCACCAAAATTAACAGGCTGCGTTATTGGGCCAATGTAGGTCTGTGTACCAAATTTCATCAAAATATCTTAATATTTACCTGCAGCGTATAAACAGCACCTAGTAGGTCTAAACATGAACCGATGTTTACCAAAATCAATAGGCTGCGTTATTGGGCCAATATAGGTCTGTGTACCAAATTTCATCAAAATATCTTAATATTTACGACCTGCAGCGTATAAACAGTATAATTTTGGTAGGTCCCTTATATGGGCACTAGGTCTAAACATGGACCGATGTTCACCAAAATTAACAGGCTGCGTTATTGGGCCAATGTAGGTCTGTGTACCAAATTTCATCAAAATATCTTAATATTTACCTGCAGCGTATAAACAGCACCTAGTAGGTCTAAACATGAACCGATGTTTACCAAAATCAATAGGCTGCGTTATTGGGCCAATATAGGTCTGTGTACCAAATTTCATCAAAATATCTTAATATTTACGATATTATATAAACAGTATAATTTTGGTAGGACCCTTGTATGGGCACTAGGTCTAAACATGGACCGATGTTCACCAAAATCAACAGGCTGCGTTATTGGGCTAACATAGGTCTGTGTACCAAATTTCCTCAAAATATCTTAATATTTACGACCTGCAGCGTATAAACAATATAATTGTGGTAGGACCCTTATATGGGCACTAGGTCTAAACATGGACTGATGTTCACCAAAATCAAACTTGTTCGTCCTTGGGTCAACATAGGTCTGCGTACCAAATTTCATCAAAATATCTTAATATTTGCGACCTGTAGAGTGCGCACAAGATTGCATGGACAGACAGACAGACGGACGGACGGACGGACATCGTTAAATCGAAATAAAAAAAAAATTCTGAACCGGGTATACTATATGGTGGGTCTACGACCAATATTTTTTGGTGTTATAAACATCAGCACAAACTTATAATACCCTGACCACATAGTGGTGTAGGGTATAATGAAGTAATGATAAAGCTTTATCATTTTTATGAAACTGGTTTTTAATAAATCCTTTTCATTGCATATATAAAATTTTTATTAAATGAAATGAACATTTTCATATAACTTTATGAAAAACAGCATTCATTTAATGAAAAGTTTTAATGGACAGTTCCAGTAAAACATCATTGATTTAGTTCAAAAAATTAAAAAGTATCATAATTTTTAGTTTTTACCCAGTGTTTTTGAAACTTCGGGTAAGTGAGTAACTCGATTTTGAAGTTTGGAATTTATTCGATTAGTCGAGTATGATCTTAAAATTACTTGACTTACTCCAATAATTTCAAAAAGTTTATTTCACTATTTTTTTTTAATTGCCAATGTTTGTACTTTTCATATTTCGTTACCCAGTTAAAAATCAACGTATATGGATCCATACATTATTAATGTAAGTACATGCATGCTCATAACGATGCATTCATGTCCATACAAGGATACATAAATATCCATACATGCATCATATATCCACTAGAGTGCTCCAAGCTTGTAGGGAGGAAAATAAATTTTGAGTTTTTGACTACTCCCTGGAAAAATTTAGTTGGGTGTAAAACTACGTCCCAAAAAAATTAGGATAATCGGACATCGGGAAGAAGTGCCGCATCGGCCCTCTGAACTTTGGAACACGGATTACAAGGAGAAAATATGACTTTTTGTGCATTTTCTTGAAAACATTGATATTTTAAAACCAACTCGAATTAAAAACACTAAAGAATCGTAATTAGGAGTGAATTCTCTTTGTAATAAAGCAACAAAAACTTAAATCGGTTAAAAATCAACCGAGTTATAACAATTTCCCCAGGCAACTGATGTGTCGCAGGCTACTTATGCAAGAAATTCGGGTCCAAATTTTTAAATTTATTGAAATTATCTACGGCAGAAACATTTTTTTATTCTATACGTTCCACGAACTCAGATAAAAATTATTTTTTTCTAATGTGTTTTGCTAACTCGTTATAAATTAGTGCTCAAAAGTTCGGAATTCTTGAACACTGTTTTTAAATCAACAATTTTAAATGTTTTAAAATTTTTTTTAAAGAAATTTTAAAAAAATCAACGATTGGACTTTAAGGTTTTATTTAGAACATATTAGAGATTAAAAACTACAAAAATTGTAGGTTTTCTTTTTTTAATTTGGCTGCGGCAGAGATTTTCTTTTAGCGGATTTCGAGAAAACAGCGATTTTTGGCATTTATTAAGCTTTTCGGCAAGTTTTTCTTTTTTCTTCTTTTAATTTCACGTGATTTTGGATTTTGGAAAATGCACTAAAAAATAATCCATTCGGTATCTCCAATCAATTTTAAAATTAGTATCAGTTTAGTATTTCTATGCAGTAGAAGCAGCCATTTATTTAGTGAATATACAAAAAAATTGGTGTTTTCAATAACCTTTATTAAAAAAATTTTAATATTCGAAAGTGGTAACTACAAATACGGGTATCCTAAATAAATATGACCTTAAAGTCAAGTTTCTGTAAAACTAAACGAATTGTGGATTGTATTGATAACACACAAAACTATTGATTGGTATTGGTACACGAATTTTTTTTACTATATTTGTTCTCCAAGCAAAACATATAAATTCAAAATTAGACTTCAAAATTAATAAGTGTTTGTGGTGTATTCGGTAGAGAGTTGGCCTAGTACGCCGGATTTCCGAGTCCAAATCCCGAAAAAGACAAAAATTTATGTTTTTTTAAATTAAAATAAAATATTTATATGTATCAACAGTAAATATGGCTAAGAAAATTAAAAGTAGTTGTGGTGCAGTGGATAAGAGTGTGAACTATTAACCTCAATGGCCGGGTTCAATACCAGGAATTTCAAAAAAAGTTTTTTAATTTCAATAAAATTTTTTGGAACATAATAAATTTATGTGGAACATAATATTGAATTAGGCAACCGAATATTGGCTTTCACGACGAAAAATATAATTTAATATAAAGATATTTCTCGTAACCGCACGAATTCGATTGGCAACAAATTCCGTGGCCACAACTGAGACTCTTTTCTGGGTGTGTATAAAATCAGAAGTCAAATTTTAGGAGATCTTAATTTTTTTTAAACATATTAATATAACAGATATTCCTGAGCGGATATTGATGGAACTTCTTGATATTAGTTTTCTAGATCTAAAAATTTGGCTGCGGCAGAGATTTTCTTTGAGCGGATTTTGAGAAAACAGCGATTTTTGGCTTCCTAAGCTTTAGAAAGCTTAGGAAAGTTTTTCTTTTTTTTTCTTTTAATTTCACATGATTTTGGCCGGAATACAATAACACAAGATTAAATACTTCAATCCTGAAATTTAGGGAAAAATATAAATGTTGGCTGTTGGCTGTCCGTCTCCAATATACACAAATTGCCTGCACTTGTACGTACAAACCATACGTCAATGTGGCAATATTTGTGAAAAGGTGACACGGAGGAAATAAGAAGATAAACAGAGAAAATCTGAAGTAGAATGTTTGTATATGTCTGTTTGATCACTTCTGAAATTATTCATATAGAGACAATCTGACAATAAAAATATAAACAATAATACAATTTAATGGAAGATCACTGATGAAGCCTGTCCATAAAAAGGCAGAAACTAGATCTAGTCTGATTTGCAAATTTAATGTGTTTATAACTTTTGAGGAATGTTTATTCTTCTTCTTAACCTCAAACCTACTAAATTAGAATTAATAAAAATACATATTAATGACAATATTATTTGTATTTGGTCTATACGACGCGTTTGAAAAAACAACACTTTACTATAAATACATTAAATTGCCCCTTTTTAAGGTCAGATGTCAAATTTGAGCAGATTTTAATTTTTCTTAACCCTAGACGCACTTTCTTCGTTGTATCGACGAACATCGCTTATGCTTTCTCATTTAATTTGTTCGTTATTCATTGCTGTGACTTCATTTTTCGCATAGCTCTAGTCGTTGCCAAGCTGCTGAAGTCTGAAGATGTATGTAAGTGTGTTTTTTTTAACCCTATTCTTATTTTTATACCTCAAAGTCCTTTCTTCGTCGAATCGACGAATTGCATGTTTGATCTTGCCCCAATCGTTCCCAATTAAAAAAAGTTTAAAATTTAGATTTTATTAGAAAAACAATTTAGTTTTATTCATATAAAACAAAAAGTTAGCTTACTTCAGTACTTCAGAGGTATAAAAATAAGACAAACATATTAATATAACATATATTCCTGAGCGGATATTGATGGAACTTCTTGATATTATTTTTCTAGATCTAAAAATAATATTCTTAATTTAATTTCAGAAAATTAACCCTTAAGCGCTGTTGGGGCCTATGCCCCAATCAAAAAATATTAGTATATTTTCATCATAGGGTCAAAAAAGCCCCAATAGCATTTAAGGGTTAATTTTCTAAAATTAAAATAAGAATATTATTTCTAGATCTAGAAAAATAATATCAAGAAGTTCCATCAATATCCGCTCATGAATATTTGTTATATTAATATGTTTAAAAAAATATCCTGAAAATGTTTTGCCCTAATTTTCAGGATTGAAGTATTTAATCTTATGTTATTGTATTCCGGCCAAAATTATGTGAAATTTAAAGAAAAAAAAATAAAAACTTGCCTAGAAGCTTAATAAATGCCAAAAATCGCTGTTTTCTCGAAATCCGTTCAAAGTAAATCTCTGCCGCAGCCAAATTAAAAAACGAAAACCTACAATTTTTGTAGTTTTCAATCTCTAATATGTTCTTAATAGAATCTTAAAGTCCAATCGTTGATTTTTTAAAATTTCTTTAAAAAAATTTTAAATTGTAGATTTGAAACCAGTGTTTAAGAATTCCGAGCTTTTTTAGCACTAATTTATAACGAGTTACCAAAACATAATAGAAAAAATAATTCTTATCTGAGTTCGTGGAACTTATAGAATAAAAAAATGTTTCTGTAGTAGATTATTTCAATAAATTTTTAAATTTGGACCCGAGTTTCTTGTTTAAGTGGCCTGCAACACATCATTTGCCTAGAGAAATTGTTATAACTCGGCTGATTTTTAACCGATTTAAGTTTTTTTGCTTTATTACAAAGAGAATTCACTCTAAATTACGATTTTTAGTGTTTTTATTTCGAATTAGTTTTAAAATATCAATGTTTTCGAGAAAATGCAAAAAACGTTATATTTTATCCTTGTAATCAGTAATCATTGTTCCAAACTTCAGGGCGGATGCAGCACGTCTTCCCGATGTCCGATTATCCTAATTTTTTGGCAGACGTAGTTTTACACCCAAATAAATATTTCCAGGGGGTAGCACGGTTAAAAAATCAAAAAAAAATTTTTGGAGACCCTATTGTCACACATGGAAATTAACGAAATTTGAGGTAATATCAACATGCATGATCATGCAAATATTACCTCAAATTTCGTTAATGCACATGTGTGGACATTAGGGTGTCCCTTAAAAATAGAGTTGTCATTGCACCCCCCAGTTTTATTGGATATGGTCCCAAATGGAAGAAATAGATTTTTATTTTTTTGGAAAACATTAACCCATGCGGAAAGTTGGACGAAAATGGCTTATTTTGGAAAAAAAAAGTGTATTAGAGTGCAAGCTCGATTTTCGCGATTAAATAAAAACCAGACCTGTCGCGAAAACCGAATTTTCGCGATAACAGAAGCCAAAATTTTATTGAAAATTTTATGTAATTTTTAAAATTGGAATTGTTTTTATTGATATATTTACATTTTAAATATTTTTAAAGAAATTGGAGATTTGGAGTTGCTTTTTTGGCAAATTATTTTTTAAAATAACAGCTGAATCACGTAGTTCATATAGTGCTGTTGTCGGCTTTTCATTTTCAAAAGCCCATTGTATACATATATTTATCGATGTTATAGCATCGTCCACTTTAATTTTGTTTTCTTCATAACCACTATCGTATAAATCCTCCGGTTCCGTATCTGATAATTCCATTTGCTCCTCATTACTTTCCACATGAAATTCTTCTTGAATCCGGTTGTTTATGTCAGCATTCGTGAAAAGATGTTCCGTATCAATTTGAGCTACAAGTGTACCAATATTTGAAAGATCTTCGTTTTCTTCCTGAATTATATTTAGTAAAATATTTAAGGGCATGTTATCCTCTTCACTCCATTCACTATCGAATTCGAGAAAGGCGTTGCACGATTTTTGCATATTGGGCACTGATATTTTATCCCAGGACGTAGCTAGAATCTGAACTGCATTTTTGAGATAGAAGGTTTTTAGTTTGGCTCCAAATTTGTTCCCTTCTCTCCAAGCAAACCGTCATCACTTTTTAGTTCCTAAACTGGGTGAATCACGTTATCTAAAAGCAAAAATTCTCGGACCTAAAAAATTATATATATAAATGATGACATCCAAGCGTTATTACTGGACTTTAGAGCGTACCACCTTACAGGAAAAAAAAAAGTTCGCCGTACACCCTCCAATATGAAGTATTTTTGCAAGGTTTCAAAAAAAATTTTTTAATTCTTTTCCCGAACCTCAAGTATCCCGTTCTAGTAGTTAACCACTTTTGCTAAGGAAGTTTTTCGATAAACCCAGTAGAATTTTTTTTTATATATTGGTTGCCTTTTTAATTTTTTTTTCATTGGATTTTTCTATTATAGCAAAACACTAGTCTCCTCGAGGCAAAAAAATCGATATATCACATATATTTTAAATGCCGAAGCTATAATGAAAAATTGAAAAAGGCGACCCCTACGTTCGGCAAAAAAAAAATAATTTTTTTTTTTTAATTGCCTGGCAAAAATACTTCATATTGGAGGGTGTACGGCGAACTTTTTTTTTGAGGTACGGTCTACTGGACTTGTATATTACAGGATTATTGAAAAAGCATTTAAAGACGCGTGGGTTTTTCAATTTTCCAACATGGTCCTTTCAGACAGGTCCTGTTTTCACCGGTCACGAGACAGGTCATAGGATAGGTTCATTTAGACCGGTTCTGTTTCTACCGGTCACGGGACAGGTGCTCGCATCACAACTGACCCCTGTTTTCCCACAGGATATAATTATCATTTCTTAATAAAAAGTTTGGTGGTTAGTTTGCAAAATGTTTTCGTTTGCAGAATGTGAATCCCTGGCTAAGTTTTTTAATAAATATTTTGTACCATAAAGAATTTTTCGCGCTCCGCTATTAATATATTTTGCAATTTTTTAAGTGCGGTATTTTAAATTCACAATCTAGGAACTATAATAATCATTTCTTAGTTTGCAAAAATAATTCGCAAAAATAAAATGTTTTGCAAAAAGTAAAACTTTTGCATCAATATATTCGTTTGCGGAATGTTAATCGCTGATTAAGTTTTTCAATTAATTTTTTGTACCATATACAATTTTCCACAATTGCTCATTTTGAATATAAGGTATTAATTTATCAATCAAATTTGCTAAAGAACTAAACTAAAGAATGCGAAAAAGCAAATTTAGTTATAATATAGTTTGTATATCTAGTTTTTTATTGTACGTTATTTTTTAATCAGTTAATCCATTAAAAAATTATTCAGAGTTATTTTTGATAATTTGCGAATTTTGCATATAAGACGCCATATAAAATATTAATTTATTAATAAAATTTGGTTTGATTTCAAGTTTTGTGTATTTATTATTTTTATTGTAGGTATTTAGGTTTTTATTTTTTCATTTTGAATTGTTCAAATAACTATTCAAACACTTGTTAAAAATAAAATTCTCTAAATATTGAGTTTTTTATTTTCCAAATTTAAAATTCACACATTTTTGGGATTTTTATTTTAAACAAAAATAAAATTTCAAATATTTATGGATTTCTAAATAAAATTCTGAATTTTTCCTTGCCTGAAATAAACATGATTTTCAATAATCATAAAAACATACCTTAATTGAAAATATTTATTAATGAATAAAAAGTAAGCTTGAAATTTAGGCTTATAAAAAAAGTAATTATTTTGGCCCAAGGACACAAAGGATTCCAATTGGATTCCTTTAAAATAGAGTTTCCAAAATAGGGTCGGTATTGAAAATCTTACATATGTACATCTTAAAATGGCAAAATTATTTACGAAAATAATTCTTTCCAACAAGGCCTAATTTTCTATTCTTTTTAATTATAAGTAAAGTATTTTTAAACCTGGTTCACCCGCTAACCCTCTCTATCCACCCATACGTATAAAATGTTATTTTAAAAAGAAAATTTATACAAATTTGACAATTCGTATCACCAATACTTGGAAGTAGTAGACACAAAAGTACAAAAACATTTCTTAGACTAAGGGTGCGTACAGAGTGGCCGCTTGTTGCCGAGCCGAGCCGACTGACGCTTATTGGGAGAACCAATGCGAGAATACTGGTACTATACAAATTAGTACAAATAAGCGCGAACAGGTCATAGTGGGCGCCGAGCTGGTCAGAGCGCAATGCGAGAAAACAGTTCCAAAGCGTATTTCAGCGCCGAAAACATTGTTTATGTTATGTTAATAAAAAAATTAAACAAAAAAATAAAAATTCAAATAAATAATATAAATTAAATAAAATTATAACAAATATAAAAAAATTAAAAAAAACTTTTAAACAAAATTAAAAAAAAATGTAATAAAAATTTCAAGAATAATTGAAAATTTAATAAGAAAATTTTAAAACTCAATGTCAATTTTAAAACGAATGAACAACAAACCCAAATGCATACAAACATACATAAAACACAAATAATAGATAAAATATCAGCGCTGATTCTCGCATCCACTATGCACACCCAAACTTGTTTCTCGCATGAACAAGTTCTCGCAATAAGCGTCAGTCGGCTCGGCTCGGCAACAAGCGGCCACTCTGTACGCACCCTAAGACTTGTTGAGATATATTTTTGGATTGTTTTCAGATAGAAAATGGTCTCTCTCAAGAAAGTGTTTCTTTCAAAATTAATTTTATATTTGAATTAATTAAGATATAACCTTTCCTAACCTCTTAAGGGGGGTAAATACTGTAACAACAGCATTTTAAAGGGCATATTTTAACGGTTGTCAAAAATTCAATTAACAATATTTTTAACATTTTATTTTTCTATTTAAAAATCATGTTATTGTAGTATTTTTAAAAAATATCAGTTTTATATTTCCCCAGCCAAAATCGCCAGAGTTGCCACTTCATTACTTGCCTTTTTAAAAAAAGGAAAAATCGGCTGCTTTAATGTCAGATAAATTCTCCCGTCCTTACCGTGGCCCGATTTTTAGTTTTTTTAAATTTTTTTTCACAAAGTTGCCACACAAACTTAAAAATTCCAAAAAAGGCAAGAAAAAACAACTTTACTTGGGAATATTAAATTTTTTGACTGAAATTCAAAAAAAGGTCGGCGATAAGGACTAGAGTTTTCTATTGCCTACGAAAGAAAAAATCCGGATCGAAATTGGTTAACCCGCCTTGGCTGTACAGTGGCAGCCGATTTTGAACTCATGGCTGTGGGAAAGCGCGTTTAAAGTTTAAAATTAATTTTACGCTAAGAAAACAGCAAAATTTCTAAAAATCGTGTATGAATAAAATTTATATCTCCTAGTTTTCTACATGTGCACCAAATTTGAAACGAATCGGTTATAGGGTAGTTGATATACTAACCCGAATATGCTTAAAAACGATGGTAGAGAATTTATGAGACATTTCATTTCCGTCAAAATCTTTTATTTCATACATTTTTAATTTGTTTTGTATTTGTTTTTTATTTTTATGTACATTGATTACTTTTATGGCTTATAAAAAGCCAGCAGCCAGCTCATATAACGTGCCTTCGCCCACCATCGAGAAATCGTCATTGGCTTTTCTTTAAAGACTGCGTGCAATTCTTCCATCTTTGGATGTAGTTTTTTTCGTTTTGTTCTGCTGTAATATGTGAAATAAGAAAAAAGTGTATGCAATACCAAAATCGGTATTGTCTTAAATTCGGTATTTCAAATTTGCAAAAATAGCTCGAACTTTCTCAATTTCAATATTACCGAAATCGGTATTTGAAAGCCTACTTTAAAAGATATCCTTTTGAATTGAAAACAAATAAATGGATTTTTAGATACTATTCGGGAAAAAGGATTTATTTAGTATTCGTAGCAAGGATTTTAAGATTTAACTATATATACTGAAGTTGTAAATCGCTACATCATCTTAAGCAACATCACAAAAAATATCATTTTAGTATTTTGATTATATCTTAGTAAGAGGAATAATTTATGCCCAAATCTATTAATTTTTATTATTTTGCTCACTATCGCCCAAATTAGGCAACGAAACCAAATTCTGTACAAGAACTTATTATTTATATCTCGTGCCAATTACATGCTATAAATTTCATTGCAAAATGGGTAGACAGGTTAGAGGCTGAATATATGTAGGTAACATTGGACCGGGGGTTTTTTCAAAAAATTTGTGTTTTACATCTATAGCAATATTATTATTTTTTTAGTATGAAAAATCCAATATTGTAAATTAATTTAACTTTGTAAATAAATAATTTGCCTATAAGATTTAATCAATTTTGAATTTTCGTTTAACTACAACTTCTAAGCCACTGCAAAAACTCAATTTTTCCAATAATACCGGCAAGAACTTTGAGTGTATTTCGGCAACGGTAATACGATACCAATACGTTAACGATACTAATAACAAAACAAAATCGATACCACTACCGTTATTTGCTTCGGTTGCCAACCTTGATGTTTATTCACTTAAATAGCGAAATTTGATTAACTGGTAAAATAACTCCTACACATCAACCGGTATTTATAAATATTTTAATATTTTTATGTTAGTTCAATTTCAGATTTCTGTCTAATATGCATTTTATACAGAGCTTTCTCTTTTCCCCAACAACAATAAGTCGGGAAACAGTTTTGAAAATAACTAACATGATTCCATCATGTGTCAAAAATATATCACTGTCAAAATGATGAGATTTACGCGTTCATGTAGGAAAATACAAAATAATTTTTAATCTTATGCTGGAGTTAAGTTTTACGGTATTGAAGTTCACACACAATATAATTTAAATATGTTGTGCCTTTAAACAAGATATTTTTGATAAGTTCTTAAAATTTTACACCCTATATGAGTGCATATAATTTTTTTATAGTTTAAACTACTATAAGTAATAATTTTGTTAAATTCCGAGTAAATTTCTGATCCCAATTGGTTTGATAGAATCACAGTACAATGTTATATCGTTTTTATCCTACTGCCTGATGTACATTAGAGTCCCTCGTTTTGTCATTTTTCTTTGGGAGCGAGATGTATTAGCAAATGAATGTTGTGGATCCCCATTGACATTCCAGATCTAAATATATTTTTAAATCGTTGAAATCTTCTATAAGAATTTTTGCCTCAAAATTTGGACTTTTTCCAAAAATGGTGAAAATTAAAAATAACATAAAAATTAGTAAAAAAGCTAAAGTCGGACATGCCGACTATATGATACCCTACACCAGTCTTGGTAAAAGCCAACTAATCGAATAGGTTGAAATGGACGTGTGTCAAATTTGACTATAAAATGTAAAAAAAAAATGGAATATCGGGTAAGAAGATTTCATTTTATCTAATGTAAAGTGTATTTAAGAGAGGATCGGAAATATAGTCCGTTAGGTTCAAATATAAACATATCCTATCTATAATAAATAGGCTTTGTCTTTGGGTACGTGTTTGTTAGCGTAAAAAATTTCATAGAACTATCCTCGTATTTGCAACTTTTAAAGCACGATAAATCCAATGTTGGGAAGACTTTTATAAGGGTACTAAGTAGTTCCAATCACTGGCCGATTTCGACCAAAATCAAAATACTTCCTTCTTGAACCGATATAAGTCGGTCTACAAAATTTCATCATCAAAAGAACTTAATATTTTCGAAGGACCTTTATATTGGTACTGGATATAAACCTGGACCGATTCTACATGAAATTGATGGGTTTTGTCCATGAGCCCATGTGAATCACTGTGCCAAATTAATTAAAATATCTTAGAATTTGTGACCTGTAGCGCACGAAAAAGCCAATTTTTGGCATTTTGTGCACTACCTCTAAATATAGACCGATTTTAACTGAAATCAACAGACTTCGTCTTTGGGCTGACATAAGTCATTGTGCCAAATTTGACCAAAACTATTTGCAAATTGTAGCGTGTGCAGAAAAACACATGGACGGACAGACGGACAGGATGACGGACATAAAGACTGCGTTAAATTGAAACAAAAAGTGATTCTGAGTCTATCGGTATACTAAAAGGTGGGCCTAGGTCCAATATTTTTTGGTGCTACAAACATCAGCACAAACTTATTATACCCTGTCAAAGTAGTGGTGTAGGTTATAATGAAGATGGTGAAACTATATCTCAAAAATTTATTTATAAGAAACCAAATAAAAAATATTAACTTTAAAGGATATCGCTAACCCGTTTTAGCCGCCAAAGGTAAAGATAAAAATGTGATTTTGAAAAATTGAAAAAAACTCGATTTCATCGATCTCATCCTTAAGCTCTTGAATTGTTCTTGGCTTATTGACGTACACTTTTTCTTTTAAACATCCCTTAAGAAAGAATTCCAACGTTATCAAATCACATGATCGTGGCGATCAATTAACATCGCCACGAAGTGAGATAACACGGCCATTGAATTTCTCCCGCAAAAGAGGCATTGTTTTGTTAGCTGTGCGGCAAGTGGTCCATATCCTCAATTTCTGGCCACAAGAAGTCCGTTATGATCTCGCGATAGCGAACACAATTCACGGCAACTGCTTAACGGCTCTTCTGCCACACTATCGCGTAGAAAAGCAATGTTTTCCGCAGAACGTACTGGGCGAGCATGCACAGGTGTCTTCGCATTTCTTATTTACCCGGCTTGCTGAAATTTGCGCACAATTCTCCCGATTGTGGACACATTTGCTCGATTATGCTGACCAAAGAAGTGCACGAAATGCATTTTGATTTGAACGCCCATTTTCGTAAAAGGCTTCAACAATCTTAACGCGCTGCTCAATAGTGTACTTCTCCATGGTTGAATTTATCAAACACTGAAACAAAGAAATGTCGAATTAAGTTGGGCAAAAAACTTGACGTTAAGGTGTGACTCACAATTAACATCGCACATTATGGTTGGACTACCCTTTATAATTTATTATACAAAATTTTGTTTCGTTGTCTACTTTAGGTGATATGATCCAAAATAGGTTAGAGAAAATCTTGAAAACTGATACATAAATATAGGGTTGTTCAACAGGGACGCTATAAAAGTAGAAAGACAGGGACAGCAAATGACGCCATATTTCTTGCCGCTCTTTTGACATTTCTCTTCAATAAGGTTTGCCATTTCCTGATTGAAAGATATACGAGCCAACAACGAGTCGAAATTATTAAAATTTACTACCGAAATTCGGGGTCAGTGGCCTCAACGTTAAGAGCGCTACGTCCAATTTATGGTCGTCATAATCGTCCTATCAGAATAACAATTGAGCGTGGGGCTACGTCAAATCTATGGTCTATGCCAACAAGCCAGCGACGATTGATGAACTTCGTACGAATATCGAGCTTGAAATTGCAGCAGTATCGGCCGATTTATGCTTGAAAACCGTCGAAAATTGGGTTCAGCGTCTGGACTTCTGCAAACGTGCCCGTGGTGGCCATGCAAAAGAGATCGATTTCCATACATA
Organism: Leucophora obtusa; assembly: GCA_949987735.1. Classification (NCBI taxonomy): domain Eukaryota; kingdom Metazoa; phylum Arthropoda; class Insecta; order Diptera; family Anthomyiidae; genus Leucophora; species Leucophora obtusa. Next base: position 52,201,288 of record OX465298.1, on the reverse strand, counting down.
ATGGCATCGAACGTACTTTCACAGGAATAAAGAATTTCAGTGATATCCAAAACCGTTTTTGTTTTATTTAAACTTTTTTACTTTTGTAGCGCTCTTATTGAAAAACCCTATATTAGTAAGTTAAAGGTTAAATTACTCTTCTTAGCAAGATATAATTGCAGTCCAAAAATTACAAAATTAAGAAGATTTAGCGATTTTCGAATTTTGGCAAATGCGAAATTCAGCGAAAATGTACCTTAACTTCAGTTTATTTTTTTTTTTTTTTACTATAGACCAACACTCATGCCCCCTACTAATGCAATGCATTGTGTTGATATCAGGAAAATAGGTTATGGGAAGGAGGAAAGATGGAGATCTACTGTACAAGCTTGTTACGGCCAAAAATACAGGGCCTCGGGATAAGTGCACTTATCTCAGCAGATTGCTAAAATTAAAAAGCTTCGCTTCGAATACTAAGTATATTCTTTTTGCCAAATTTCATAAACAACCCTCCATTATTTATCAAGTTATCACGATGTCCTTTAGAGGTAACCCTGTGTGTTCTTGGACCAAAGCAATGACTCATAATAAAAGTTATAGCTTCAATATTGTTGCTTGCTTCAGTTGTTCTACCTCAAGTACAAATTCTAATACGATATTGTCAGGTTAGATTTTATTTGTTGTTTCAAAAAGGTTGATCATTTTCATGATAGACAATACAATTGTTTCGTGGGTATCACCCCAACTCTTCAGTTGTCCGCAATGAAAAAGGGTAAAGTTATCCTTGGAAGTTAATATTTTTTACCTGGGAACTTATAAATAAACCGCGGAAAAAAATTTTAGAGGTAATTAAATTCAAAATTTACATACAGACTCCCAACGCGGACCGACAGATCTTAATGAGCTTCGGATATGTTGTAGAGGAAAAAAATTTAAAGAATATGTTTTTTTTAGCAACTATAGGAAAATTTGGTGTCAAACGAAAAGTATTTGAAAGACCTATTTACCATTAAAATTTTAGGTGGTTTTGTATGGGAATGTATACAGGGTTAAAGGTCAAATTCACATACAGTGGCACAGGAAAGTTTGACGATATCCAGTTTTATGAAATATAATTGCATTTCCGAAAAAAAAACAAAATTATGCAAAATAATGTATGGGTCATTCCATCTCAAATCGACCAATGGTTGGAATCGACCCCTTTCGATTTGGATGAATTTTGGTCAGAACTTTTCTTTCTTCATATAACGAAGTTTTACCAAAGCAAAAAAAATTACAATTTTTTTTCAAAAGTTATGCAATATTTAAAATTTCTAACTAAACGAGCAAAAGTACCTTTTCATGACACAGAAAAGTATAAGAGGGGGAAATTGTTAAAATTTCCCGTAAGGATGTTATATATTCTGCTGGACGCGCCTCACAAAAACCTTTCATATGATACGTATATTGAATATGTTGTCTTCAGCTAAAATGCTAAATTCTTACAAAAACTAAAAAAAAATACCTTTTTTAAAAATGGTCCAGCTCGTGAGATCTCATTGCTAGACCCGAAATATTTTGGGAATCATCATAAAATAAACCAAGATTTATTCATAAGTCGGTCTAATAAACATAAATAAACACGTTTTAGGAAGATTTTTCAGAATGGGTCGTCATACTACAATTGAAGTAAGAAATTTAATTATTATAAAGATGGAAAAAGTCAGAAATCATAAAACAGCTCGTGGATCAGTGAAAAATATTATTAAAAGATTTAGAGAGGAAAATCGAATTGTTAATAAACAAAAATTCAGTTCGAAAAAAATTTGTATGAGGGGGATGAACATTGTGTACTCCAAAAATCCAGAAATAATCCAAAATTAAGTGCCGCACAATTACGAGACATGGCTATATGTTGCAATCTAGAAACAGTACGAAGAGTCTTTAGAAGTTCTTGATTGAATGGAAAAATTACCGGAAAAAGCCTTCGTAAGCAAAAAAATAAAATAAGATTGGAGTTTGTCCATAACTACGGTATGAAGAATTTTTTGGTTTTTAAAAACGTTTTATTTGTAGATGAGTCTAAGTTTAATATTCTTGGTTCGGATGGTGGAGTTAATGTGTGTAGAAAGCCCAATGAGGAGTTAAATCTCAAGCACGTTCGCCCCACAGTAAAACATGGTGGTGTGACATGACATGGGTTAGTATGGGGTGCGTGATCCTCGGAAAGTGTTGCAAAACTGCATTTTATGGTGGGAATAATGAATTAGTTTTAATAATTCAATATTTTTCAGTGGAATAATAAGAGAATGGTTATTGTATAACTGCTCAACGATCATCAAATCTCCACCGCAATCACCAGATTTACATATAATCGAAAATTTGTAGCATAAACTAGAGTAAGAAATCCGAAAATATCCGATTTTTAAATGGACAACCTCATTTTCACTGTGCGCTAAAAATTGTGATAGATTTCTTGGAAATATTAAAAATCAATGTTTTTTTTTGTAAAATTTTTAAAATAATTTGTGTTTAATATTAAAAATTAATAAACTAAATAAAAAACAAATATTTAAAAAAATTTTAAATTGCAAAATTTGTATATGTGGGCAATTTTCACTGTGATTCACGGTATATTGTATATTATATAGAGTATATAGAATTCGTCCTAACCGAATTAAAAAATTCTTAGTTGATTTGGCTCTTTTTTATGATTTAGTCTTTGCACCAGAAGATTGACAAGGGAACTACAGTTTGTTGCCAGACTAATCCAATTTAATTTAATGTCAGTTCGTCTGGAAGACAACAAACTTTGTTTTCATTTGCGTTATAAAAGATTCAGTACAGTAATCAAATGAATGATGCTTCTCTAATTTTAGTCCAGTTATTGATGTGATATAAAATATGTATAAGACAAAAAATCTAAAAAAAAAATAATAAGAAAACTCTTTTTGTTACTCAAGACAAATCGGTTTACATTTGAAGCGATAAGAAGAGAAGTTGCTAACCGACATCACTGTCCATCATCATCAAACATAAAAATTCACAGTCAGTCACACATAAGCTTGATGTGTGATTTACTTGACACATGATATTTCTGTGCTGATCGTGGTCGTTCAGCAAGATGATGACGACACTGTTTTTTAGGCAAAAATAAGCAGGTAAATATTAATTATATTAAGTTTAATAATGAAGTTTTTTCCTGCTAAAATATTGAAATCATTATTACGCTTGAATAAATTTTTGGAAACGTTCTGTCTTAATTTCTGTGAAATCAAATTAAGCGTTTAAAATGCTACCGTTTTTGTGGAAATCATCCAAAATAGTGCAAACTGATGTGAACTATTTTATAATCCCTAATGATATGGAATTGACATTGTCATATGAATTGAGATTAATATACGATGTTTTCTGAAATTTTTTTAGGAAGAATTGTTTTTTTAAGCTATTCCGTAAGATACACTGAAAAAATTATTAAAAATATTAAGAATGATTCTTAATAGTTAAACTACTGAAATTTATCATTAAATAATTAGTTGCTGTTCCCAAATTGGAGTTTTAAGTACTAAAACGCATGCATGTGTTTTTTAGTTGTGGCAACAGAGAACCAATTAATACAGGACTAATTTGACTGTGGCAACGGAATTTCAGTTGTATCAGGAATAATTCGGTAGTAGGAACAGAAAAATTCATTTTATTAAACTTAACCTTTCAATTGGAAGCAAATGAGATTGTCAGCGCCGAATCTTTTTACTGGGTGTATAATTCTTTAAATAAAATAATACTTTATTATTAAAAATCATTTGACATTTATCGTCCTAAATTAACGCCTTTGGCAAATTGGCCCTAAATCGGAGTCGAGCTTTAATTGTGCTAAATGTTTTCCTTTGTCCAGGTTTATAAGACAACGAAATCAAATGGGCATTGTCCGAAAGCTAGAAATACTTTAGTTATATCCTATACCACTACGTGGACAGGGTATAATTAGTTTATGCTGATGTTTTTGATACCAAAAATATTGGACGTAGACCCAATTTTTTTCCCGAGTAAATATATTTAAATATAGTCATATATAATGTGATTTAGTTATATCTGTATAAATATACAGTTTCATCCGAAAAATGGCCCACTATAATTGCATCAGTTGTTTATCAGTTTTTATCTAATTGCATCAGTTTTAGGGTTTATGTCCCGTCCCGGGAATTCCCGGGAATCCCACCCTTTTTTGAATCCCGCAATCCCGGGAATTTTATGCGGGATTTCCCGGGATTTTTTTTTAGTCTTTTACAGTAGTTTTAGCTAGTTTTATTGCAATTTTAGAAGCTTTATTTAAATTTAAAGCATTGATTTTTTTAAATTAATTTAAATAAAGAATATTTAAAATTAAAAAATACGGTTTAAAATTTAATAAACTGAATTAAGCCAAATTGTTTTTGGATGCCAATTGAATTTGGTTTAGTTAAACTGAAAAATATTATATTAGCAATTACCAAATTTACAAACTAAAATACTTGTCCTTCGGGAATTTTTTTCTTCTTTAAGATGATGATATTTGTTCAAATAAAGCAATATTTATATAGGCTGTTTTAAACTACAAGATTCTCGGAAAGATTTTGCAACCTTGCCGATAAGTTTTGCACGTGTACTGAAGTAAAATCCTACCGAAAATCATATAGTGTAAACCAGCCTTATACAACATTTCAACATCATTATTTCAGTTCCAAATACCTCCAATAAACTAGGGATTAAAGTTAAAAAATAGTAATTTTTTCGTATTTTCCATTCCCTACTAAAAAAAATTATATGACTTTTGATATTATATATAATTACTAGCGGGCGCAGCCCGCTACGTTGTTAGCGTGCCTTAAATTTAATAAAAATTGTGGGGGGCGCAGCCCCGTTTTTTTATTTAAAGTTTTTTTATTTAAAGCCTTCACCCAGCCACCACAAATAAATAATTCTGCACAACAATGGGTTTAAAATAAATAAAAATAAAACGTGTGTATGTTAAGATAATTTGGTAAAGTGCGAACTTAGGTAGATAGACCGTAAGTAATTTTGTTCATTTGTGTTTTGAATGAAAATAAATAACGTAAAGCAGGGTTGGAAAGCATTTTGTAATATTAAAAATAGCGGGCAAAGCTACGTTGTTAGCGTGTCTTAAAGTTTTTTTTTTTAATTCCAGTTTATGTAAAGGTAGACCTGGCAATTCAAGTAAATTCACAAATTCAGTTGGAAAATTTACTGCGTCGGTTTCTTCCACCGGTGCTTCGTTACATGAAGTTTAAATATCGGAATATATAAGTTCCATTCCTTTTCTAAGGTTTTTTCTCTTTCAGAAAATTTGTTTAACTTTTTGGGGAGTATGTTTCAATGCTACATAAGTTTCATATTCCGTTGATAGTAGCTGTTTTTTCGTTCATACCTATCAACGTTAAGTATTTATAGCAAATCTACGTTAAACTGATTGGAGTATCAAATTTTTTTAAATAGTTAGTATTTATGATAGTTCCGGTACAATCGAACGTACGTCAGCAAAACTTTTTAGGTAGTAACGCGAAGAAGTTACGCTAGGTGTGAAAATGTATAAACGTTGAGTTTTCAACGTTGATAATTATCCACGTTGTAAGTTAACGTGCATACGAAAAGTAATATGTTAGTTTTCATCTAAAAAACGTTTTAATGCACTTTGTGCTTTTTTGAAAGTTAACGGATATAGTTAAGTCGAAAATACAGCTAGTGTTTGAACAGGTAATTCCCTCTTCCAATCTATTTGCATTGTCTATAATTTCAATTCCACTCGTTCAACGTTTATATCCATTTCATTCCACTTGTGTAGTGTTTCAATCCCACTCGTTTCCTATTTAGTTTCTTAATTTTAGTGTTTCATATACACTTGTTCTTTAAGTTTTAGGTTTCTAGCTAAAGACGCAGACGTTAAGGGGGGGGGCAATTTTCCCCTTTTGAACCACCATTTTTACCACGTTCCTGTCCAAAGTCCTAGAAATGCCTTGTCGATAAGTTTGCCCATACTCCAAGGAAAAGATATTATATATTACAGGTTTCTAGCCGAAGGGTTCGGTTAGGCCATCAAGGTGGAGAATTATTCCGTTTTTACCCCTCCCGGTAGGAATTTCCAAAAATTCCGTCTTAGAGGACGTCTGCGTTGGAGGAGGAACCTACTACATACATAATTTTAGGTCTCTATATCCAGCAGTTTGGCCAGGCCATCAAGGGGGAAGTTTTTTCAATTTTTACCCCTCCCGGTATGAATTTCCAAAAATACCATCTTAGGGGACGTCAACGTTGGAGAAGGAACCCAATTTAAGATCCCTTGTTCCAGCATTTTGGCCAGGCCGTTAAGGGGGAGACTTTTCCTGTTTTTGACCCTACCTGTAGAAATTTCCAAAAATCTCATCTTAGCGGATGTCTATAATAGAGGAGGAACTTTAATACCAAATTTCAAATTCCTACCTCCAGCGGTTTGGGCAGGCCTTTAAGCGGCACTTTTCGCTTCATTAGTCCCCATTTTTGCAATGTTCCTGTCCAAAAAGCACCGTCTCGGTAAGTGAGCAGATACTCCAAGTAACATATGTTTTACATTTCAGGTTTCTAGCCAACTTTTACTATTTGTGCCCCTGTCGGTAGGAATTTCCGAAAATCCATCGACAGGGAATTCCAGCTTCCTAGTTCCAGCAGTTTGAGCAGGCTGAGAGGAACTTAAGTACCGAATTTCAGCTTCCTAGTTCCAGCAGTTTGGACAGGTCGTTAAGGGGCAACTTTCCCTTTTAGAGCTCCCATTTTATAACGACCCTGTCCAAAATTCAAAAAGTATCTTTCTAATACGTTAGCCCTCACTCCAGGGACCCACATTTTAAGCTTCAGGTTTCTAGCCAAAGGGGTTTTTACCGGCCCCCAAGGTGAGGCTTTTCTTCTTTTTGCCCCTCCCTTTAGGAATTTACAAAAATTCCATCTTCGCGGCTATCTGCGATGGATGAGGAACATTCATACCAAATTTCAACTGCATTGCCTAAGCGGTTTGGGCAGGCCGTTAGTGGGGACATTTTTCCCTTTCAACCACCATTTTTACTATGTTCCTGTTCCAAAATAGAAAAATTACGTTGCCGGTGAGTTAGTCCTACTCCAAGGAATACATATTTAAAATTTTAGGTTGGCCAAAAGGGATTGGGCAAGCCGTCAGGAGGAGACTTTTACCTTATTTCCCCTCCCGATAGGAATTTCAAAAATTCCGTCTAAGCGGACGCCTACACAGAAGGAGGAACTCACATACCGAGTTTCCTTTTGGGATATCCTGTAGGGAATTCCAAAAATACAAACTTAGTCGATGTCTACTACAGTGGAGGAACCTTTATACCAAATTTCAACTTCTTACCTCCAGTGGTTTGGGCAGGCACTTTTCCAATTTGTGAGACTGTTTATGGGGAGACTTTTTCCCTTTTTGCCCGTTCCGGTAGGAATTTCCAAAAATCCCGTCTTAGCGCACGTCTATGCCGAATATCAAGAAACCTTGTTTTAGTGGAGATATCCGTGGGTGGAGGAAAAAAAGTAGTTTTTTTGAAATTATATATTATTTTAAATGGTACTTTTTGGAAAAACGAAATTTTTTGGAAAAAGATACTTTGTTTTTACAAAGACTTTATTTGTACTTTTTTTGCAAAAGGTATTTTTTTTTAAAAAGTTGTTTTTTTTTGGAAAAATGTATGTTTTTTGGAAAAGGTACTTCTTTTGGAAAAGGAAAATTTTTTTAGAAAAAGGTACTTTTTTTTGGGAAAAGGTACTTTTTTTTGGAAAAGGTACTTTTTTTGAAAAAGGTATTTTTTTGAAAAAATGTATGTTTTTTGGGAAAAGGAAAATTTTTTTAGAAAAAGGTACTTTTTTTGGGAAAAGGTACTTTTTTTTTGGAAAAGGTACTTTTTTTGAATAAGTTATTTTTTTGGAAAAATTTATGTTTTTTGGGAAAAGGTACTTTTTTTTTTGGAAAAGGTACATTTTTTTAGAAAAGGGTACATTTTTTGGAAAAAGGTACTTTTTTTAAAAAAGGTACTTTTTTTGGAAAAAGGTACTTTTTTTGGAAAAAGGTACTTTTTTTGGAAAAAGGATTTTTTTTTGGAAAAAGGTACTTTTTTTGGAAAAAGGTCCTTTTTTGGAAAAAGGTACTTTTTTCGGGAAAAGGTACTTTTTTTTGGAAAAAGGTACTTTTTTGGAAAAAGGTACTTCTTTTGAAAAAAGGTACTTTTTTTGGAAAAAGGTACTTTTTTTGGAAAAAGGTACTTTTTTGGAAAAAGGTACTTTTTTTGGAAAAAGGTACTTTTTTTGGAAAAAGGTACTTTTTTTGGAAAAAGGTACTTTTTTTTGGAAAAGGGTACTTTTTTTGGAAATAGGTACTTTTTTTGGAAAAGGGTACTTTTTTTGGAAAAAGGTCCTTTTTTTGTCCCCTTTTTGCCCCTCCCGATAAGAATTTCCAAAAATGCCGTCTCAACGGACGTCTACACCGGTCGAGGAACCTACATACCAAATTTCAACTTCATAGCTCCAGCAGTTTGAGCAGGCCGTCAAGGGGGAGACTTTTTCCCCGTTTTGCCCGTCCCTGTAAAAATTTCCAAAACTCCCGTCTTGGTGGATGTCTACGATAGTGGAGGAACCTTTATACCAAATTTCAACTTCCTACCTCCAGCGGTTTGGGCAGGCCGTCAAGGGGGGCCTTTTTCCCCTTTTTAACCCCCATTTTTACAACGTCCCTGTCCAAAATTCTAGAAAGTACTTTCCAGAAAAGTTAGCCCCTACTCCAAGGAACACATATCTTAAATTTCAGCTTTCTAGCCAAAGGGGTTTTGGCAGGCCGTCAAGGGGGACACTTTCCCCCTTTTTGCCCGTTCCGGTAGGAATTTCCAAAAATCCCGTCTTAGTGGACGTCTACCCCGAAAGAGGAACCTACATACCAAATTTCAACTTCCTAGCTTCAGCGGTTTGGGCTGGGCGATGTTGAGTCAGTCAGTCAGTCAGTCACGTTATTCTTTTATATATAGAGATATCCGAAAAATGAGAACATCTAATTGTATCAAATTAGATCGTATTATGATCATATTAGATCTAAATTGACACAATTAGATCTAACATGATGAAATAAGATATGGTTTGATACAATTTTATCTGGATTTTGTCCTCATCCAAATGTATCAAATATAATATAATAATATCCAACTAGATATAATGGTATATAATTCGATACAATTCTACATAATTATATGAGGCATATGTAACTATATATAGGTCTATATATAATTGGATATTGTAATATGTTACACTATATATTGTGCAATATATAACAAGATATAGTTATACTTATATATAGGATATAATTTTGTAAAATTTTATATAACTATATCTTGGTATATATGTTCCAATATATAATTATACAAAACTTTATATGATAATATATGACTATATCAAAACTTTTTTACTTGGGTTAACATAAGTATTTTGAGTTTCTTTTATTTCAAATAATTTCATTTAAAGTTAAATTGCTATTCCTTTATTTTAAATATATTTTTTAAATATTATTAATTAATAAAATAATAAATACATCAGATGCTTTTTCAAATTATTTTGAATTTTTTATATGCTAATTTAAAATGCAACTAAACATGAAAATTAAATAATTTCTTTTTAAGGAGTTGTGGCTTAAAAGATTTCTATTCAAGAAAACTAATTAAAGTTATGAAACTATTTAATATTTTAGTGCCTGCTTTTATAAAACAATTTAGGCGAATTTGCCTAAAAATTTCTGTGAAAAATGCTCACTTTTAAACTTTTTTATAAAACTAATTCTAGACGGATACTTCTGAAAATCTGCATAGAGAAAAACAAAATATCTAGAAATAGAAATTTTTGGATTTAATGTATAAGAAATATTTAAGCAAAAACTTGATTTTAGTTCTGACTATAAAACTGGTCCGACACAAGTTTGCACCCATTAACAATTCCAATATATCCTGAAAAAAGGGATCAAAATAATATAACCGTGTCTTTCACTTTTCTATATCAATTCGTTTAACAGCTTAAACCGCGAAATTAATATTTAGTTAATATATTACTAAGAGTTTTTTTTTTAATTAGGACGGCCTTCCATATAAATATATTACATAAATACTAATTCACGATTTAAATTGTTAAACGAATTGACCTGGAAAAAGTGGGAAACATGGATATTTAGACCTCCTTTCAGAACATTTTCTCATGGATACAACCAAAAGATGAACTTTGTCGAACGGTGTTTAACCAAAAAGTAGTTTTTCAAGTACAATATATGTCGAATTTATATATTTTCTAACGAGCGGGAATTCCCGGGATCCCGGGAAATTCCGAAAAAAATCCCGCTGTCCCGGGAAATGAAAAAGTCCGGGAAAAGAAAAACCCTAATCAGTTTAGATCTTAACTGATTTTTAATGGAATGTAGTACGCTGACACACATGTGCCCAATGAAAAAGCCTGTTGATAATGGTTAGGATCGGTCCATATTTGGACTATTAAATACTCCTAAAATTAGGTAAAATGAAAATTTCATTCTTACTTTGTCATTTACAGCCAGCAAAAAATACTGCTTGCTTGGACGCAGGTTCGTCAGAGAAGGTAAATAATGCAGCGCTTCCATTATTGGTGATATAAGGCATGATTTTTGTTCAAGATAGCTCGTATGAAAACACTTGTTTCCATAACCGATATGCGCTTCTGTCATAGCTGCAAATAAGGGCATGAAATCAAAGCTTTTAGCAAGTAAATTCGGTTATCACTGTCAATTTATGTGCTTTCTTAGAGCGATAAAGTGTGGTAAACAAAACCGTATTGCCTTTTTTAACACATTACTGCCAGCTATAAATCTTTGAAAGCAGTAGAGTAAGCAGAAAAGAAGCACTTACCGCTTTGAAATTTCTATTGGGTTGTCATATACTGTTTTATCTTATAATATGTGAATATAAGTATAAGTATGTTGTCATGAAAACAATATTGTATGTTAATTATATGTTTCTTATATTTTTCCCTATATAACTATATAACTATATATTTTTAGATTGAATTTTATAAAATTAGATATTAAACAAACTTATATGCTATATGTATATAATGGGATATGATAGATCTGGTCTTATAAATAACTGTGAGGCAAATGGTAGGGGTCAGTGATCGGGAAGGGTTTAAACTACCGGGGAAAGTTATATCGGTAAAAAAGAAGTTATACGTGTCCCGGCGTTTCGCTGGGTCACCCTAGGAATCGAGATATATCGATTTGACCTTTGGTGGTCTTTTTTTTTACATAACTCGAGAACCACTAGTCCGATTTTGCTCAAACAATTTTAAAAAAATTAAAAATTACAATTCCTTTAATCTGTTCATATAACGTTTTTCTCTATACTCAACAGTTTTGCCGGTAAAAATAAATGTATGAAGAAAAAATATTTTTTGCCTAAAATATTAAAAAAGAGTAATAAACAAAATGTTATTGATTTTTATGGTAGCGGTAACAAACATGTATTTTTACCGGCAAAACTGTTGAGTATATAGAAAAACGTTATATGAACAGATTAAAGGAATTGTAATTTTTAATTTTTTTAAAATTGTTTGAGCAAAATCGGACTAGTGGTTCTCGAGTTATGTCAAAAAAAAGATATATCTCGATTCCTAGACGTGACCCAGCGAAACGCCGGGACACGTATAACTTGTTTTTGACCGATATAACATTTCCCGTTGGTTTCATCCCATCCCGATTTTGACTGTCGCATAGTGTAATTATAAGTGATCACGAATATCAGAATAGGTAAGCACATATGGTGGCATAAAAAATATATATTTTAAAATGTAGTAATATATGCTCTCATATAAAATTTTTTGTTTGTAGGATCTAAGATATTTTTCTATATCATTATATATTATATTAAATGCTATATTCCATATATGATTCATCATTAGCAATATATTTCGGTATTCGGCACCACTTCAATAATATTTTATATGCGTTTAATATACAATTATAGACCCAGCGAAAAAAGAGATGCCGAAGAAGTAAAAAAAGCACTACAATTGATGATCTAGATGTACTTCTTTTTTAAAATAAACACTAGTACTAGGAGTACTCCGACTTTAACATTTTTTCAGTATTTTTGAACGAGTGCAAGGAAGCTCTTTTTCACCAATTAAAAGTTAAAAAAAAATTCGGGTATCGAACTTGCGACCTCACGATTGCTAGTCGCTGAGCTCTATTGCTGAGCTATTCTTTGATAAGAAAGTTGACTGGAATAAAAACACCACGTTGTTACTGCGAGATATTGTTCCTTATTCTCTTTAATAAAAGTACTTATTAAACAAGTGTAAAAGGTGCAATCCAATTCAATATTGGTTTAAGTACTATTTTAACAGGTACATAAAAATCCATTTTCTCACCATTTTTTTATATATACATATTTTTAAAAATTAAAAAAATATTGAATTTATACAAATTAATTATAAATATTAAATAAAAATTAATAGAATAAAAAAAATTAAAAAAAAATATTGGTCCCGCCGAGAATCGAACCCGGGACCCTCTGTTTGGAAATGCCAACTGATACCAAAATCACTTTTTACGATCACTTTTAGAGCAATTACTCTTTAGAAGCAATACTTAAGTGATTTTTTGGATGTGGTTCAGAAGTAATTCTAAAAAAGCTGTAAAAATGTAATAACGGATACTTGGGAAGCAAAGAAAGAAGAAAAGCAGTAAAAAATACACTAACGGATACTTGTGAAGCATTAAAAGAAGTAGTTTGTAAAGCTGGGTATAGTCATATATAACCTGAAGTCCTACTATAAATTCCCAGCTCAGGCCAAAGAAAAAACACAATTTTTAACGTCTTTTATCACAATTTCATTTACGTGTAAATAGTTCTTTTACAAGTCTTAAAAAAATAACACATTTAATGCCAACAGCACCTACAAGTTATGTTATTGCAACTTGGGATTAATAATATTTTAAAATGTAATTATATATTGTCATATATGTATAACCCCATACAAAATTATAAATATAACTGAGGTCCCTCTTATCAAATCCCAGCTGGTGAAGTAAAACAGAAAACAATATTTTTTTTTACTTTTTTTAAACTCAATTTGATTTACTTATAATTATTGTTACGACTTTGGATTAGTCTAGAATAAAAAATTCAGGAACTTTTTGAAGAAAATATCCCGAGAAACGAGATTTACTAAACCGGTCTATCTGGCAGCACTACATTTAAGTATATGGTATTACTATAAGTCTATCCGGAACTCTCTACCACCACGAAAGTAAAACTACATAAGGCTGCCATATGTCAGTTATTCAGTTGTTTATTAGCGATTGTGTGATTCAGTCGGGCTTTAATAAATCATTATATTTAAAATCGTTTCTAAAATTGTGTGTGTGTGTTATACAGTTGTATGCAAATAAAGTATTTAATAAATAATTTTATAAGCTCGTTATGAAATAAAATAGTGTGTGTTATTTTAATTGCAAAGAGCACCAACCCGGCTTATCTAAAGGAGATAAAGAATAAAGGGTAAGACTTAATAATTTATGACAGCGGTGGGATTGGTTATATTGTTTGCAATAGAAAAGAACCCGGTATGTTTAAATAAAATATGCAACGCTTTTAAAAGCTAAAAACGTAACAATTGTTGTCAGAATAACCAAAAGCAACGAAGTGTGATGAGCTTAAAGGTAAACAGATCAAGCAAGAATTGAAGATGGAGGTATGTACCCGTTCGGCGACAAGCACTGTGGACATTAAAGCAATGTTCGCCGCTATGATGTAGATAATTGAAGAAACCTCTAGAAGAATGGAATACCACTCTACAAAAATGATGGAGAAAATGGAAGACGATACACGAAAAATTAAAGGAGAAACCTCTAGGGAAATAGAAGAAATTTTTAGGAAAACGATGGAAGAAGATTAGAGAAATGGGAAAAACTTTAGAAAAAAATATAGAACAAGAAATATCTCGAAAAATGGTACAAAACTTGAGAGAAATTAGAACAAATAACAAGAAAGAAAGTGCTGGAAACTCCTAAAGGGACAAATAAGAAATCTCTATATGAAGACCGGGAACTTCTAGAACCACAAATCAGAAACATCTAGATGAAGTTCAGAAAACTTCTAGAGCTAAAAATAAAGAAACTTCTAAATGCAGATCGGTAAACTTCTAGAACCACAAATGAGGAACTTCTGGATGAAGTTAGTGCTACAAATGAGAAACATCTTGATGAGGTTCAGGAAACTTCTGAAGCTACAAATTAGAAACATCTAGTGGAAGATCGGGAAACTTCTAGAGGCACAAATGAAAACCCAAAGGCCCTCGCAGAGGTCATAAACCAAAGAGTGGATCGTGTTGTGCTACAAGGCAGAAAATAAAAAAAAGCTTTTTGATTTCAACAATGAAATTAATAATCTCGAAAATGACCTAAAGACAAAGGCTAACTATCTTCAATGCCACGGTGAACCGGTTCGAGCTATTCTAGAAAGCTCTAGCAGAATAAAGACGTCATATTTCGATAGCAGTACAGCCATATTCAAGTTGAAATTGTGGCTAGAAAAAATTTATGGATAAAAAGGAAAAAGCCTTTGTGAGCCGCAGCCAAGGTTTTTGAAAGCATGCCGGTGAGCTGCAGAAATAGATATGACGACATTGTGGCTGTATTAAAATCAGTGAAAGTGTAAAACTCCAAGAAAACGATCTAGATCTTCTTCGCCGCCGCCGAAAAATAAGCGAGCTAACTATCAATAATCACAAGAGTCACCGTTAAACTAAGACGATGTGCCACTATAGGGCGTAAACCAACTCCCACTAACGGGCGCCCCACAATTTCCATATCAGAAATGTAGCAGAAAAACAGCAATCTTATTATTTATGGGTACGTTAACGGCGAAAAACACATTTTTACGATATACACAGTAACGTCACAGTTAATTATTAGGTCCGATGAAAATGACGATTGAACCATTGTGCAACATAAGACTGTGAACAGCTACTGGAGAGCCTGCCGCCATCTATGGTAAAGTTAAAACGAAACTAAATATAGCCAACATCAACGCAAATCATGTAATTATTGTTTCTTAATTTGTGGACAACCGGTTGTGGATAGTAGAACCTAAAAAAATAAAGAGTGATCTTATACGAGGACAGTTCGAAATGTTCTTAGCCTAACAATGAAAAACAAGTGCTAGATTTTTAAAATTATATTATTTTTCAATATAATCTCCTGAAACTTCAATACACTTAGTCCAACGTTTTTCTAGCAATTCTATCCCTTGATGAAGTAAATTTTCCTGAAGCTCCTCAAAATAATCGTTTCTCTGGCTCAAAAAAGCTGCCATTGCATATTCATTCAATTTTTTATTGGTGCATATGAAGGAGCACTTTCTCCTAACACATTCACCATATAATTATGAATTTCTTGTCCCGATAAACCTTTCTTATGTAGATATTTAATCACACCACGAATTTCTAATTTTTTCATTACAAAAAAATCACTGAAACGCCTTTTTTGAACACCTGTTACTATACGAATGAGTTGACAGATCGGAATTAAATTTAAAATGTGTTCGTATGACGGATGTAAGTTTCCCTTATGCAAAGCTTTTTGTTGTTTATACCACCATCTCTATGTCAGGCTAAGAAAATTTCGTACTACCCTCGTAACAACAAAAGCCCTCACCAAAGCCTGCAACGATGGAAGAGTCCCTTGTAAAAGCACTAAATCTATCCAGAAGCGAAAAATTTGCGGAAATGGGTAGAAGGTTTACCGCCGCCTTGTAGAAATAAAACCAATCATCTACTTAAGAAATATGCCTCCGAAGCTAAATACTGACGAAGCGAAGCCAATTCAGCAAGCGCCAAGAAGTATCCCCTTAGCAAATAGAAGTAAAGTAGCCAATGAATGAAATGGAGCAAAACGGAATTATAGAACCATCTTCAAGTCCTCGGAGCTCGCTAGTGGTTTTGGTTAAGAAGAAAGATGGCAGCACCAGATTTTGTGTCGATAACAGAAAACTAAATGACGTCACCAAGAAGGGCAGTTATCCGCTACCCAGAAATGACGACACTATGGACACGCCAGTCGGAACAAAATGGCTCTCCACATTAGACTTGAAAAACGGGTATTGGTTGGTAGAAATTGCAGACAAAGAATAAGAGAAAACTGCCTTCAGTGTGGGCGATGGTTTAAGGGTGTTAAAAAGGTTTCACAATAAGACTTGTATGGGTACCTTGCTGAAGAACCTGTAATAAGTTCTTCATCGTACATCAGCGTGTGGGCTAAAGCTAAATGAAAAGAAATGTCCACTGTGCCAGAAAGAAGGTAAGAAAAAATAAATACTTACACACCAAAAATTTGTAGTGAATATATTTTTGTGATGTATTTACGTTTACTGTGTGTTGAAGGCACAAGAATTAAACGACAAACACAACACATCTTCTGTTCTTATTTAACTCATTAATTCAGTTACGCAGAGACTCGTTACGTTTACGCTCGAGCAACTCAGGCTTTAGGCTACTATAGCCGTATACTTTCGAAGCCTGAGCGGAATTATTGCGTAACGCAGCTAGATCTTCTGGCAGTATTAGAGTGCGTAAAACAGTACCACAAATATAGGGTTTTTCAATAAGAGCGCTACAAAAGTTTTTTTAAATAAAACAAAAACGGTTTTGGATATCAATGAAATTCTTTATTCTTGTGAAAGTACGTTCCATGTCATTATGTATGGAAATCGATCTCTTTTGCATGGCCACCACGGGCACGCTTGCAGAAGTCCAGACGCTGAACCCAATTTTCGACAGTTTTCAAGCATAAATCGGCCGATACTGCTGCAATTTCACGTTCGATATTCGTACGAAGTTCATCAATCGTCGCTGGCTTGTTGGCATAGACGTCCAACGGCGTCAAATCGCACGACCGAGGCGGCCAATCGACTGGACCATTTCGTGAGATAACGCGTTCTCCAAACTTGGTTTGCAATAAATTGATTATGGCATTCGCTGTGTGGCTTGTGGCGCCGTCCTGTTGGAACCACATGTCCTCCAAGTCCATATCATCCAATTGGTGCCAAAAATATTCGGTTATCATTGAACGGTAGCGATTCCCATTCACAGTTACGTGGCGGTCTTGATCATCACGGAAGAAGTACGGCCCAATGACGCTGCCGGTCCATAAACCGCACCAAACCGTAATTTTTTCGAGATGCAATGATGACTCCTGGAGTACATGTGGATTGCTGTCTGACCAATAACGCATATATTGTTTATTGATGAAGCCATTCAGCCAGAAATGAGCCTCATCGCTGAAGATGATTTTTCGATGAAAATCCGAATCATTTTCAAGTTGTTGCTCAGCCCAATTCACTAACATACGACGCTTCTGGTGGTCAAACGGCTTCAGTTCTTGCGTCAGTTTCATCTTGTAAGGATGTAGGCCAAGATCTTTTCGCAAAATTCGCCACAACGACGTCACAGAGATGCCCAACGCTTGAGAACGACGTGTGAGAGACACATTTGGGCTTTCTTCAACTGAAGCCTCAGCGGCAGCAATATTCTCGACACTACGGGCACTTCTTTGTCTCACTGGCACGGGAACATTTTGTACTGTGCCTGTGGATTCAAATTTTTTCACTAGACGCTCAATTGTTGATCTGCTAGGACGATTATGACGACAATAAATTGGACGTAGCGCTCTTAACGTTGAGGCCACTGACTCCGAATTTCGGTAGTAAATTTTAATAATTTCGACTCGTTGTTGGCTCGTATATCTTTCCATCATGAAATGGCAAACCTTACTGAAGAGAAATGTCAAAAGAGCGGCAATAAATATGGCGTCATTTGCTGTCCCTGTCTTTCTACTTTTGTAGCGTCCCTGTTGAAAACCCCTTATATGTATATACGGTCAACATTTCGCATTATAATAGTAAATTTACAAGTATTTTTTAGATTGTAGTTTAATTTAAAGAATTTTTCTAAAGAAAATTCTATTTCATTTTCAATTGCTACCTAATTGCGCACAACTGCTTGAATAATCCTCATTTCAAATAAAGCACTGTTTGCCATCCATCCATATGACATGAGATCATATCTAATTCTAAAAACACATAACCATATATCAAATGTAATGGTCATCTTACGATTTCACAAAAATAAAAATCTTTAAATATCAACTTTTGCAATGGGCACCATGTTCATCATCAGAATCATCATCGTCGTTGTTTTTGTTGTCATCCATAGCACAGTGACACAAGTTGGACAAGTTGAGTTACTAATGAATGATTGATTTATGAATGCAACAATAAAAATAAATGCAAATAAATAATCTTCTCAAAATATATATTTTTATAAGGCAACAACCATGACTTTTCCATCTACTAAAATGATGAAAATGACCTTGAAGGAATGAACAACTGAATATGAAAACATTGATGGATCACATGTACCAGTGCCAGCACCACCATCAAGTTAAGCTGATGTTTGAAAATAATGCATGCCAAACAATTCGCGTACATCATTTCGAGCATGATGCAACAATAATATAAAAAATTAATATAATGAATAAATACTCTACTATCATACATACAAATAAATGATCGACAATGAGATCAATGTGAACATTAGCAAACATGTGTGGAATCAAAGAAACTAAGAAGACGAATTAAGACTTAAGTAAAAATTTTATGCCACTGTATGCAAAATGATGAGTGAAATTAAAAATCTAAAAACAGAAATGAATTTGATCTTTGCTGGAGTGGTGCTTCTTTTTCTTTGTGTGTTTATGGCGTGAGTAATTAGTCCAATGAGGCTAGCAGCAACAACAATATCAGCAGCAGCAACAGCATCACCAACATTCAAGTAATTCCAAACTTTAGCCTCTTCACAAAAAAAAAAACAACCATAACATCCATAACACATCCGGTGATTGATGACACAGCTAAAATTGTGAAAAAGGATGCCAGGCAGCTGTCAAGTTGTTGAGAAAAGGATTAGTAGCAAAAATGATGACGACGTCGGTTAGCATCAAATGGAGCCGCTTGTGTTCCAATTGCAATTGTGGCTGATTGTTGCTGCGGTTAGCGCTGTTGTGGCAGTTGTATGAAGAGCGATGGATGGATTGTTATTTGCCAAAGTCTAATTTTTAATGCCAGAATACATCATAAAGTCAAACATTCAGTTCTCCTAACAGACAAAAGAATTAAGTTGACACATTGAAGAAGAGAAATAGTAAAGTCACTTCGTTTATTTCTTGATGATCATGACAAATGGTGAATGATTCTTGAAATGAAAGTTCATGAACTTTTATATGTATCTGCCACACTTTAAGTGAATGCAAACCGACACAGGGCTGGCCCAATTATGTGAAAAGGACCTTTGACTTTTAAGTTGCGTTGTCAAGGGAAATACGTCCTTGGTTAGATTAGAAGAACATTTTCTGCGCCAAGTAAAAACAATATGTTCATCTAACAGAAAGATACCACTTCAGTGCAGCCTAACAACGAAGTTTGTTCCTATCCTAAAAAAATTCGGATGGTCACCAGGCATAGGCCAAGTGGATATAATCGGATGCAAAGGGTTACAACGGACAAAACCCTTAAGACCATAACATTAAAAAACCCCATTAACTCTTTGCAGTAAGAGAATCTGTTGACTTTTGGTTCATTTCAAACAAAAATAACACAGTGTCACACAATATGACAATTGAATAGAGTGGTTCGGTTACAACAAAAGAAACTCAGTTAATACAATTTTGGTTCAGCGCTTACTAAATTTTGTTAGCTCTAACAAACGTTCGATTCACAGCGTTCGCTACAAAGAATTCGATAAGGCCAGCAAGGCAGAATAAGTAATTTCGGCTTTCGCTCCAAAGCTATCATCAGTGTCATTTACCTTGATTGGTTAAACATTGATAATCGTCTACTTATGTGAAAGTTGAAAGCAAATCGATTATATTAACAAATCAACTTAGACTAACATCAACGAAATCTAACAATGCTATTTTCATCCTTTGTTATTATTACTCTTTTTTGTTTTGAACCTTAATCCTTAAAGTATCTCAGCTGGTTCTATTCAACTCTGTGTCTGATAAACATAGATTTTTGAATTACAACGAACCGTTAAATTTAATGTATGTTATTTAAATTACATTTTGCACCGTATCATGTGTTTTTAAGATGAATGAGGGGTATGTATAGTTGATCTTTTATTTGGTAAATGAATGTTTTTTAGTTGATTTTAGATTATAAATTAATATCACTTTCTGTTTAAATTATTTTAAAAATTCAAGAAAGATGATAAAATTTTCACAAGTAAATTACAAAGAATAAAAAATTTGAAGGAATTCGATAAGGCCAGCAAGACAGAATACGTATTTTCGGCTTTCGCTACAAAGACATCATCAGTGCGATTTGCCTTGATGGGTTAAACATTGATATTCGTCTACACGCAAAAAAATATACCAGAAAAAAATTTAACAAACTCGTTTGTTTGATAAAAAAGTTAAATCCAATAACCCTTTGAATTTGATTCAAACATTATGTTTATCACTATTGCAACTTTTAAAAATAACACTCAACAAAATCTATTTAATAAACAAATAATTGAATAATTTTTCATTTTAAATTTTTAAATTTTGGCCGTTATTTTAATTTTTTTCAAGGCATGCTATGTTTTGTTTTTCTTTTTGTAAATTTGTCTATTACTTTTAAAGTTTCATATTTTAGTCGCTCTTTGGACTTTGATGCGGTTGCACATATTATGTGTGAACCGGAAAAGTTTAATGAAATTATAAAGTTATTTAGTAATATGAAAGATTTAGAACTTTATTGCACCTTTTATAATTTTTGTTGTTTTTTTTTTTTTTATTTTTCAATTAATAAATTTAAATTACATTTAACATGTTTTTTTATTAAAAAAATTATTAAAACTTTGTGTTAAATCAACACATTCTTTCCTTAAAAAATCACAAAAATTCAATAATTGTGTTTTATCAAATCAACAACTTTCTTTATTGACAGAAAAACAAAATAATTTCAACAAGGTGCTTACAATTTTCATTCTCAATTCTGCAAAAATCGTCATCACAGGAAATGGAAATTTTTTTTTATTGAATCTGCGATTTTTGTATTCAAATATGAAAATTATTTTTTTGTATGTACTTATGTGAAAGCTAAAAGCAAATTGAATATATTAACAACTCAACTTAGACTAACATCAACGAAATCTAACAATGCTATTTTTATCCATTGTTATAATTATTACTATTATTATGTTATAATTATTACTATTATTAATCCATGATCTAAGATCAAAGTAAAAACATTCATTTACTAAATAAAAGATAAACTTTACATACCCCTCATTCATATAATTGTAATATTTTAAAATATATTTGTATAATTTTTAAATACATTTAGAAAACTTTAAAATACATTTTGGACAATTTTGAAATGCAACTGGACAAATATCACATGTTTTTCGACAATTTTAAACAATATTTGGACAATTTTGAAAGCTTCTGGACCATTCTAAAACATTTTTGGACAATTTTGACTGATTTTTGGACAATTTCAAAACATTTTTGGAATATTTTAAACAACAATCCATGTAATAATGGCAATTCAACAATGTACAATTCACTGTTTTAATGAAAACTAAAACTATATTTTAATACTAATTAATAAATTTAAATTAAATTTCTGAAGGAAATAAATATACTACCAAAATCGGTAAATACTCTTTACAGATTTTTTTTAACTTATTGTAAGTAACAGTTAATAATGGGTCTGTCGCCCCGATACTCAAATAACCTCTTCCATAGAATGCACCAAATTTTAAAACTAGGAAATGTAAATTTCATTTCGAGTGAAAGTAATTCCCATATGTTTTCAACAGGGTGAAGATCCGGAATGAGTGCTGGCCATTTAATTCTTGCTATGGTTTTTGAGAAAACAATTGGAGCTCGATGGATTGGTGCATTAAACTCTTGAAAAATGGGATGTGGCAGCTCAGGTTCATCAAGATATGTGACCAAAATGTTCTCTGGAACACCAGAATGATTTTCGACATTCACTTTGATAGATACAAAACAAATGGGAATCATTTTTTATTGAAAAACCAGCCCAAACCATAAGGTTTCCACCATCAAAATTTCGATGCAGTTTAATCGGTTTTGAATTCCGCGTATGATATTCATCAAAACAGTCCAAGGTGAATTTCTTTTAGTCACTAAATATGATGTTTTGCTATTCATGGTCCCTGTTCTTCCTAAAATTCATCCAGTTTCCTAGCTTATCGTGCAGCATATCCATGAAAAAACTCATCATCAGAATTCATTGCTTACAATTAATGAAGTAACTCAAAAATACTGGATACCTCACCTCAAGTCCCTACTGAAGTTATTATAATCCATAAGAGTTTTATTTGTAAATTTCATTCTGCTACATGACAACAATCAATTACGGGTCAATTACCGCTTGACCGTGTTGCACCATATGTTCTTCCATTTTCGTATACTGGTGTCGATTTGTTTGGACCATTTAATGTAATTGGTAACTGAATGTTAATTGGTCATCTAATTGGTCATCGTAGAGAAAAGAGGTGGGGCGTGATACTTTCATACCTAGCTTTCATAATTTTATTAATCGCCGCGGCACCTCAGTTCGTATAAGAAGTGACAATGGTAAAAATTTTCTTTGTGCTCAGAAGATGTTGAAACCCGAAGTTCGCTTTTTGAATGTCGATGATATCAACAGCGAAGCTGTAAAGCTTAAAAAAGATTGGATATTTAACTGCCCAGCAAACCTGAGGGCTGTTGGGAAGGATTGATAAGAATATTAAAGAGACTTTTACAAAAAACTTTGAAAGGCATCGCATCCCAGTGAAGCAGAAAATGTCATCAATGTCAACACCGCTCACAGATATTCCCATACCCACAAAAGAAGAAGAACCTCTAACCTCAAACCACTTCTGAATGGGATGCCTCAATTCAAATCAAAAGCCGAACGTAACAAATAATGAAATATATCTTCGAAAACAGTGGCACAGCGCTCAAAACCGGTGATACAAATGCGTTTGTGAGAGCAGTACGAAATGTTCTTAGCCTGACATAGAGATGGCGTTATAAACAGCAAAAAGCTTTGTATAATGGAAACTTCCACCCATCATATGAACACATGTTCAATTTCATTTCGATCTGTCAACTCAGTCGTACAGTAGCATATGTTCAAAAAAGGCGCTTCCTTTGATTTTTTCATAATGGAAAAATTAGAAATTTGTGATGTGATTAAATATTTACATAAGAAAGATTTATTGGGACAAGAAATTAATAATGATATCGTGGATGTGCTAGGTGAAAGTGCTCCTTCATATGCAACAGTAAAAAGGTGACACGGAGGAAATAAGAAGATAAACTGGAAATCTAAAGTAGAATGTTTGTATATATCCATTTGATCACTTCTGACAGTATTCATATGTGACAGCGTATAGAGAAAGGGACCTAAGGGTAAAAAATCAATTTTTTTTTGATGTGGACAACATCTGAGCATCGAATGAGACCGATCCCATGCCCCAAAAGTGTTACCTCCCAGAGATATGCGCGTTTTATGAAAGTGAAGTCGACGATTCTAAGCGCAAATAGAAAGGGACCTAACGGTTATTTATTTTCATTTTTTCCCCTACTAAATTAAAAAAATAACTTGATTTTACGAAACTACAAAAAAATTATTTTTTTCCTTATGAACAGTTTAAAAAAATAGAAAAATCATTTTAATCGACGGTTCTTGCGAATTGGTTCCTTAGAACTTGACGGTACCGGTTCTTTTATTTTTTTTCGATTTCTTCTTAACGTCTGCTGCCTCCACTTCTTGAGGATTGTCCACTTCCTCCGAATCCTCCTCTTCGTTTCCATTTCCAGAGACCAAAGGAAGAGGAGCAACCGAATCTTTTTTTGAATCATCAAAACATAAACCCGGATCTCTTTATACAAGTACCATTGACGCTTCATCGATAACCCTGGTGACGGAATTATAATTGGTTTGTCATCGAAACTGGTATTGTTACTCAGATGTATGTTTTCATTTATGCTGGCTGAATTCGCAAACAGTTTACATTTCACTGGTGACTGAGCAATAAATACAAAGTGATGATACTTCGATATTGCAATTAAAGTTTTATATTTAGTGGAGAAGTATTCGTCCCATTTTCTCCACTCAACAACAGGCTCACTTGAGTTTGGAAGTAGAATAGGTACAGGAACACTAAATCCATTACGAGATGATTTTCTAACACAATCAACTACATCCATGAAGCAGTCGACATTAGTTTGGGCATATTTTGATTTGAAAACTCCGAATAAACGATCAGGTGAAAACTTTGTATGTCCGGTTAACAAAAAGTTCAATTAAACTGACTCACATCTGGAAGTATCGACAAGGTGTTGTAAATATCGTATAATCGCAATGTTTTTATTTTGTGAACCACAGTTATCAGCGAATATCACTAATTTTTTAGATGAATGCACTTCTCGTAGGTAGTAATCAAGCATTGATATTACTGAATTCGGACCTTTTCCAATGGAATCGCTTTCGTCAATACAGAAGATGTGTTTCACATTTTGACGTTCGTTTGTAATTCCGAAAATTGCTGTTTTGCGACCTGATTTAAAGTATGCAGTTCCTATTTGCTGTGGACCCTACGGAAAGCTAACATTTTGAGCATAATTTATAGATATTACTAGATAATCCTCCTCTGGAATACCTGGATACATGGCATTTGGATCAGGCTTGACTAATGTTCTAAAGTCGTTATAGTACTCTCGCTGAGTGCTGGCAGATTGCAAATGATCAGAATAACCTTAAATGCTGCTTCTTTTTCAACTTCAGTAACGTTTACTGTATTAACAGCATCTTTTGCAAGATTTCGACACAATTCGCACAAATCGTATGCCGGCTTCATAGTGACGATGTGGGGACAATATTTCTTCCATAGCGTTTGGAAAGTACGAAGTTTTACGATTTTACCACCCGGTTCGACGCTGTTGGTGTATCTTGTGTAAACAGAAGTCTTACTCTCAGTAGTTGGAAGTTTCAATAAACGATAATCACGATGATTTGGTTGACGTCCAGGTAAAGTGATATCAACAGTTTCAGCAAAACTGCAGATAAATGAAACAATTTCTTTTTTTTTCCAAAGTAGTTCAAGCATCTGTACGATTAATTTTATTCGTCATGCCATGTTCGCGTGGATAAACACTATTTTTGTCGTAAAGTTCGAATAGATTTTTGTAGCGTTTAATTCCGATTGTATACAGGAAGAAGTACATATCACGGCATATCGGCAAACTTCTAAAATAATATATCTAATTGTACCGTTTCTTCATAGCTCGCGATCGATCACCAACTTTTGACCTGAGCATTGCATCGTCACGGTGAGCTGCCAGATGTCCGAGAATAATTAAATCTTGGGATTCCTTATCTAAATTCATGAAAGACGTACGAAAATCCACAGCCATCTTCTTAGGGATCACTTTATTGCATTGATTTGAACAACACGGAGGTATTTTTGAACCATACAATCGAGCAACTACCTTTTCTTCGAGTAAATCAAGATCAGATTTATCAAGGTACATATTATCGGTATCATCTTCAGAGTCACTATCCGATAATTCTGAGAAGTGATCGTCATCATCCTCGTCATCAGGGAAGCGATAAAGTAAATCCACTTCTTCGAATTCGTCCACCATTTCATCCTAAAACAAACAGTAAGAATGTTATCAGTTTTAAATTATTTTCGCGAATAACATAATAAGGTTATGTGAAAAAATTTTAGTACTAACAGAGTGATATTCACGATTTAAAAGAATTATAAATGAGTATTTATTATAATTCACAATTAATAATTTCAGAAAATAAAGCTGGATTCGAAAAACCGCGAGCAAAATTGATATCAAACTCATGGAACAGCGCGCTAGGTAGAAAACAGTAAAAACCAACTACACAAAACAAGAGGTAAGGACGACCTACGCGCGTTTTCAAGGTTGGCCAACACGTTTCTGACGTCATGAGATGTGTCGCTTTCAAATGAGACCAATACCAACACGCTCAGTGATGGTACACCAAAGATACACGCATTTAAATCTTTAAAATGGCTCTCCTGAACAAAACCGGTTTTTACCCTTAGGTCCCTTTCTATTTTGCGCGTCACATATAGAGACAATCTGACAATAAAAATATAAACAATAATACAATTTAATGGAAAATCCCTGATGAAGCCTGTCCATAAAAAAGGCAGAAACTGGATCTAGTCTAATTTGCAAATTTAATGTGTTTAAAACTTTTGAAGAAAATGTTTATTCTTCTTCTTAACCTCAAACCTACTAAAGTAATAAATTGGGTTGCTGAATTTAAACGTGGTCGTAAGCATTGAAGATGAGCCACGAAGTGTACGTCCAAATACTGCAACATCGCAAGAAATCTTTGCTAAAATCCATGATATGGTATTGGACGTTCGACGAGTGAAAGTGCGTGAAATATGTAATGCCATAGGCATCTCAAATGATCGAGTACATTTTATTGTGCATCAAGATTTGCAGATGTAAAATTTACCAAAAATGCATTCGAATGAAAATTTCTCAATTCTCTGATTTAGCTCCCTCTGACTTCTACATATTCCCAAATCTAAAAACATACCTTTTACCTCTAATGAAGATGCAATGGCAGCTGTAAACGATTATCTTGAGGAGCTTCAGGAAAATTGTTTTAATCAAGGGATATAATTGCTAGAAAAACGTTGGACTAAGTGTGTTGAAGTTAGGCTAAGAACATTTCGACATGGCCTCCTATAATAAGTGCCCTGACTTTAACTAAATGAATATAGAGCTTTATCTGTTATGGATTATGTTACAGATTAAAAATAGCAAATAGTTAAGACCAAAAACCTGCCCTTTCTATGTCAATAGAACTAACGCCAGATACAAGTTAAAATAAAATTATTCAAGAGTAGTTGTATTGTCTATTTACTCGATGTTTAAACGCAAACTCTTAAGTTATATACATTTGTATCTTGTACCCTTCGGTTTACCCCTACCCTTTGTAGGGTTAATAACTTGTTAGAATCTAATTTTTACTCCCCTTTTTATATAACATTGGTGGCAACTCTAACGAGTAAAACCGCTCGCGGTACTCTTTAAGCACTGTTGGTTGCCTCTTTATACTATCTTGTATAATTTTCAACCACTTGTTGTTCAACCATATTAGCTTCACAAGCTAATTTCATATGCTCTTTGTATCAAGGTAAGTAATACTTTAGATTTAAAATAAACAGAGACCTTTTCTCTAACTAAAATTTAACTTTTTGTCTTTTTATTTCTTTGGAACCTGCATTTACGGCAAACACTCGGAATGATCCCAATAAACATACCACCGAATTCTGCTTAGATAACATATCAAAGCAACATAACATATTATCGAAAATAAAAATCAAACCCTTTGTTACAATACAGCTACCTATCGTATAGCACCGTGTCCAACAACGGTTCTTATGCTCCTTAAATTTAGTCTGATTTATACTTAGTTTACTGCATTTGTCACTACAAACCCAGCAGCAACACTTTATAATACATTTAAGGGTTAACATAATACAGATGCATGTTTCCAATGAGCTGTACGATAACGTTCCCAAGTCTTTAGAGAACTGCTCAGATTCGGTTCAATAATTTGCAATGCTTGGAATCAGAAGGCATGAGAAATGCAATTTTTTCACACAGTAAGGTGACTTGGAAGTGGCAGTGTTAGATTGAATGCTATTAGTATTTTTCTTTTCGTCTATGTTAGTCATATAATTTAAGTTTTTATAACAAATTTCACCACTGTATGTTTCATCGTTTTGGTAAACTCATTGCGAGATTTTAAAACTGTTCCCTAACAAATTCTTTGATAACTTATTTAAAATCTTAAACAATAATTTCGAAATCTTTAAAAAAATACCACAAATTTTCATATTAGCCGAATCTCACAAATAATGTAGCCAATTTATAGAAAAGAGAAGACTGAAAAAATCAATGAAATAAAGATCGCTATCATTCTCGCAACGAAGGAAAATAAAGAAACGCATTTTGGGAACAAAAAAACTGAACTGACAACTGATAAAATACTAACGAAACTTTAAACAAGAAACCAACATACTTAGTTGGTTGCTAGCAACAATAAAACAATACATTGTTAACAAGAAATGAAGCAAAGAAAAAGCAACAGGAATTCTTTAAGAAAATCAATGATACCAATAAATTTGGTTGAATGCAAACGCGTGCGACAGACACTTGATTATCGAACGTAGTAGATTCAGTATGTGGTGCATACGCAAAAGGAAGCTGTAGACTAAAGTCTGGATATGCTCTGTTTTATTTTTATTATATTTTATTTTTCAGGGGTTTTGTGTTACTCTTCGTTACTAACAAGCTGATGAGACGTGAACGCAAGCGCGCGTTTAACTAAATTCCAAAATGTCAGTACTGGAGAAATCACTACATAACAAGATTTTGAAATAACAAAACAAATATACTATATACTCAAAAAGTGTACATAATACTGATATTTTAGTACATAGTGGATAATTTTAGTCAGTACCACCGTTACTGACTAAAATCTCGCGGGTTATATGACAACCAAGTGAAAGAAGCCAAAAATTATTTACTTCTAAAATATTAGGTTAGGTTGTTGAGGACGATGTCGTTTTAAAGTTAAATGAAATCCATAGAGTTTGCATGTGGCCCATTATGGTCGCTGTAAGAACCATAGTGGGCCACATGGGTATCCGGTCCGGACCGGATATCGGACAGAACATTATGGCGTTGTCAGAGAACATTATGATGTCTCCTAGTTGTATATGCTTCTTGGTTTCTGCTGGTTGCATTATAGATTTCCCATTTAGACACCTTTACAAACGCACATAGTGACCATTGATCTACTCCCCGTATATCACAAAGATTTTCGAAAAAAGAGCCATACATTTTAATAGTGCACGGAATTCACAAATAAAGTGGAAGCTATCTCCGACAATTTTTCAACTATTTTTGTACAAACAGCTGCTAATATTTACATTTTTTTTAATACGTACTGTCAGTTGTGAAGCAATAAAATTTTTATAAAAATAAAACATTATTTCCCAAATTGTATTTTGATTGAAAAAATCTCTGAATGTGGATTCTAAAGCAGCGATCGGCAAACACATACAACCTTAGTTTTGTGTTTGTATGCGTGAGATGTAACTTTCCCTCTCTCAATGCACTGAAAGAAATTTCTGTATAATTTCCTCATACTTATTTATGTGCAATTAAAATATAAAAGTAAAATAGAACAAAACAGAAAATAATTTAAAAATTGAATTTTGAAAGAAAAACACGTTTTCGAATTCTTGACAAAGTTGCAGTTAAAAATTTAATTTTATTGTGCTATTCAGCATGGCGATAAAGGTATATACACTCACAATAAATTTTCCATAACCGATTGAGGTTTATTTGAAAAGTAATAGGTAAAGTTTGTTTTCAATTGAAGAATCAATTAAAATACATTGAAACATATTGTTTAACTTTTTATATTCGTCAATAAAAAACAAACTACAAGAAATATTTATCGTCTGTAGGAGTTGATATTTTCAGTCAAATAATCTATTTTTAGATTTCTATTTTTAGAAAAAATAATTTAAATAATTTCGTTGTTTTCTGTTTTAAAACAAAAAATTCAAATATTTTCGGTTTTCAGTTAAAAATTGACGATTGTTTTAACAGACTTTTCAATTATCCTTTCATTTTTTAATTGTATTTTCAATTAATTTAATATGTATTTTAGGTGGTTTTTAACGATAAAATATTTTAAGTTATAGAAAAAATAAAAAAAAAAATTTTTTTGGGATGAGATTTGAACCGCCACCCTCAAAAATTGAAATTTTGTCAATGCCTGACCTTCCAGACATCTACACCACAACCGGTTTGAAAATTGTATAAATTAAATTTGAATTTAAAATATTTTGAAATATTTATTTATACAACAAAAAGAAATTTAAACAATCAAATGTACCCAACACACAATTTGAATTTATAAAAATAATTTGAATCTATCGCACGACTAGAAAAACTGAACTTCGTTTTATATCTAAATTCTTTTGTTTATTTTAACTTAAAATAGTTGAATATTAAATAATATGAATTCAATCAGTGTTTACGAAAACGAAATTATCGAAATTGATTGCCAAATTTATTTGAATTGTTAGTAAAAATGTTTAAATTGATTTGATAATCACGGGGTTGCCGGGTTGTAAAAATGTGAAGAAATCTCGATGATGTCAGCTGCTAGCAATAGGGTCGGCATATACGACTAAAATATTTACCATAAAAATCGTTTTAAATGTTCACCATACAAATTGTTATAAAAACTAAAAATATA
Organism: Leucophora obtusa; assembly: GCA_949987735.1. Lineage (NCBI taxonomy): Eukaryota > Metazoa > Arthropoda > Insecta > Diptera > Anthomyiidae > Leucophora > Leucophora obtusa. The sequence continues at coordinate 52,170,833 of OX465298.1, read as the reverse complement.
AAATACTTAAATAAAATTTAAAAACAAGCTTTTTTATAATGCCCTTTGAGGGGAATTTTTTTTACAGAGTAAAAACGAAAGATTTTATATTTTATGAATTTTTTTTATTCTCAAAAAGTTTAATGCTTGTCAGAAATTAAATAAATGCAGGGTTATAAATTTTATTCAAATGAAAATTTAACTTAAAAAAGCAAAAAAAGTAAAAATTCTTCTTAATTAAAATTAAATTTTATAACTGAAGTTAAACACTAAATTCTAGGGACTTTGATTTATATTTCTAGTCATTCGACTAATCTTTTTCTCATCTAATTCAGAGAGTTTGTCACTTTTAAGATAATTGTCGTCAAACAGGATGATTTTAAAATCTTAAATAATTTTATGATAAAAATATTTTTGTGCAATTTTTCTCCAAAGTTTAATATCGATGGCTTAATAAAGAAAGACGCTACACAGAGAGAATTTTGCTGGACGAGTTTTAGTGAAATTTTTCAGTAAACTGTTGAAGTTTTCTTCACAATATAAATGAAAAATTTGTGAAATTCGATGAAAAAGCTTCATATATTTTATGAATATAGTTTTAGTGACACTTTTTCATGGAGAGTATGAAACTTTAAGCAAATAAAATGTAATTTTTGATAATATTTTATGAAAAATTCCATTAATTCAATGAAAAGTATCAATGGACGAGTTCCTGTGAAACTTTATCGATTTTATGCAAAAATTCATTAATATCATGCAGATAATTCTCTCAGTGTATCTTTATTCTTAATTTCTATAGAGGGGAAGGCAATACAAATATAAAAGCGGTAGAAATATTGTTTCTCAGAATGAAACTTTATATTAATACAAAAACAATAAAATAAAAAGTATAATCTAAGTTTTTCAGATTTCCATTTCCTCTAATGGAATATTAATTCCAGTTAGGGCCTTTCTGCATTAAGCATTAAATTTATATACCAAAAATTTGAAAAGAGCACCATGTTCGTTGTTACATTTAGGGCATTTCTTTTAACTATTATATTTATGTGTGATGGGTAATTTGAAATTTAAAAAGATAGATTCAAATAAAATAAAAACAATTTGAATTATAAAAAAATGTTTATGAAACTATTTGTATCAATATAGTTTGGCTCAAGGGGTAAGGCGATGAACTTCTAAACCAAAGGTCGTTGGTTCGAATCGTGTCTGGTGTTGGAACAAAACAAAATTGCTTTGAATTTAAAACGAAAGAAAATTAAATTAAAGAGAAATTAAATAAACAAAGAACGTGTGTGTTATGTGTGCAGTGTTTTGAAAATTGAAACAAAAAAAAAACTTTCGAATATGAAAAAACAAACCAAAAAATCGTTTTTTTTTTACGTTTTGTCAGTTAAAAATTGCTGATTGTTTTAAGAGACTTTTCAATTATTTTTATTTCTTTTATGGATTGTTTAAACAATGTTTGAAAATAAATAGCAAAATGGTTTGAATATAATGAAAAATCAGTAGTCCTTTTTTTAATTGTGTTTTCAATTAATTTGATATGTATTTTGGGTTGTTTTTAACGATAAAATATTGTGAGTGTATAGTTAAACTCGGTTCATAGATGGCACAACACAACGATTGTCCTTTTTTCAACAAACATAACCTATTTTCGTTTGCCGAAAAACATTTCAGTAAACGAGAAATCGAATTCCCATTCTTCGCCAAACATTTCGATCAGTGTAACGCTAGCAACATCCGGCGACACAAACTCATCGAACGAATGCTCAAGCGAGACTGAATAAATTTGTTTGTTTTTATTCAATGTGTGAGCGTATGTAGGTGTGAGTGAGTTGCACGCGTACATAGAAACGCCAATCTCTGTTCTAAAGCCTAAACCAGATAAAGGCAGTGTCGACCGCAGTGCGACGTTTTGTCGATAAAGCAGGTTTTTGTACTTTCTTTATTTGTCACTGCCGAGAAATTAGAAAATTTTCTAAATAAACAAGAGCTGAATTCAAACGAAATTCAACAAGAAATTCTAAAAATATTGAATAGTTATAGCGAAATTCAAGAACAAAGTTTAACAATACTGCCAGTGTCCACTGTCACTGTGAATATCTGGATTGGGCTTAATAAAAACTGCGTTCGATGAAACTAGTGCACACATTATTACTTGTAAATTTTTTTCAAATTCGAAATTTATTTTTTTTATTAAGATGTATTTGCTAAATATGTACAAATCCTCATGTCAAGTTTTAAAATTATTCGATACTTATTGGCTTTAAAATGAGCTGTGAAATAGAAATGTGTGTAAAAATAATTCGACTATTTAATGAAATATAGTATGCAAATCCAGATATGCAAATCCACCTAACTGCCCACAGCTCAGACCCATTAAAAGATATTGGGCTCTGGTAAAAAGGATCATGAAGGGTACAAAACAGGTTGCTGAAAACACTAAAACATTTTCAAGAAAATAGTTATCATCAAGCAAAAAAATCACTGAAGACACTATTAAAAGTTTAATGGGAGGAATTTCAGAAAAAATTAAATTTTTCATTAAAAACCACGAATGTGTAATATTTTTTTATTAAATGTAAACACGAATAAGATTTCTGTTAATAAAACGTTTTTTTCTTTTGTATATGTCAACTAGTTCAAAAGTTATTTGAATTTATTCGTGCATTAATTTCATCGAACGCAGTCTTTACTCGAGATGTGTATATTTAACTGCTGTAAACATATTTTGATAAGTGTTTGTATTTAGTAATTATTTTAATATTTTTAATGAGTCATGTTTTTTGTGAAATTTTGAATATTTTTATCGTTTTACGTGGAGTAGAACTTAAGTAGATAACGAGAAATAAAGAGTTTCCTATATGTAGTCCTTCATGGGAAACTCAGGTTTTATGTCATTCTAAAATTATTTGCAAACAACTGCAAATGAATCAAATTGTTAGCCGCCTTTCAAGTTCTTTTTTGCAAGAGATTTCTTATTATGTCCCTTAAAAGAAGTCGTTTTTTAGCAAATATAAAAGGAGGAAAAATGACAATGACTATAAAGTCGTCTGTCATATATAATTTCCTTTATTCAAATAGTTTTTTTTTTTAATTCTTTAAGCAAATTCATCAATCATACACCTGCGGTCACGCAAATCTTACCACTGAATTTTGTTTGACAAACGCTTGTTTAAATACAAATTGTAACGGTATTTTTTGCTGTATCGCATTTATATCAATTTATCTGTGCAAGAAACTTCAAACAAAAAATAAATACGGGATATTGTGAAAAAAAAATCATTTATAAATTAGTAGTGGCATATTAAAGACTCAAAAATGAGTCCAAAATATAAGCGGTTGACTCGATACCAAAAGGTCATTATTTTTACATTGGAGGAAGAAGGAGTACCTTACAGCGAAATTGCAATACGGATAGGCTGTAGTCATCCAATCGTGATAAATTTGCTGAAAAAAAAGAACCGGGATGACCATTTAGAAAGCAGCAGCAGGAAAAGAACTAGGAGAAAGACATCTGACCGAACAAATACCGTTATACACCGAATGAGCCTGAAGAATCGTTTTAAAAGTGCCGTCAAAATAAGAAGAGATTTCGAACACGACCACCAAGTTAGCATTATTGTGGAAACCCCTCCTGACACAAAAAATAAGAGCTAAACTGTTGTAGTGGACTAAAATGCACCGCAATTGGACTCTAGACCAATGGTGAAACATCATATGGTATGTTGAGAGAAAGTTTAGCCTATACTTTGCCGACAATCTTCCTTACGTGCGACGTTTTCCAGGAGAAAGATTTAAGGACACGTGTGTAATTAGAACGGTCAAGCATCCTCGGAGTCAACTGATCTGGGGATGTTTTTCTTATTATATACGGAGTTCTTTGTTGTTTGTGGATGGACTTTTGAACGGAGAAAAATATGGCAAAGTCATAACGGGACTTGTCGTGCCTATTGTGGAGGAGCAATACGGACATTCTAGTGAGGCTAGTGCAAAATCGGTAAGTTTTGATTATAAATATGTGGTATCATTATATTCGTATATTTGTAGCTAAAAATTATGAAATAATCTTTTAAATCTTTTTCACAGGTGCAAAAAACATTCAAGGACCTCGGTATTCAGTAAATGGGTTGGCCTGGAAACTCCCCGGGTTTAAATCCTATCGAAAATTTATGGCACGTGATGAAACGTAAAGTGGCTCAGCATAAGTCACAGAGTAAACTGGAGCTAAAAAGAATTTTGGAAAATGTCTGGAAAAATGAGATTTCAAACAGTGAATTGCAAAAACTTGTTGAGTCAAAGCCATCCCCAATCGAAGCTGTTATAGCCTCCAGAGGGGGGTCGACATCTTTTTAGACTTAAGATTATAATAATATTTTATCTAATATTCAAGTAAACAACCAGCAATTTTTTTTATATTGTTTAATATTTTGAAAACCGGGATAAATATATGAAGATCAAATGAAAATCAAAATTATACCCAGCACAAAAATTTTAGCATCGAAAATGCTGCAATCATCTACCAGCCGATATGATTCATTAATACTAAGTGGAGTTCACTGCCAGTGCCCATCGATGTTTTTCAGCCGTCCGTGTAGACATTCAACTTAGAGAAACTGACCCTATTCATTTCCCAATCCTCAGTCGATGGTACAAATACATTTGGCTTCCACTGGATTAGATTGTTTGAAATCATGTGATCCGTTTTTAAATCATTCACCAAGTTACCTACAAGGTTCATATGACGCACATGCCTGTTTCTTAGACAGCCTCTTTGATGCTACTGATCAGTGTAATCTTTACGGTCAATCGAACATGAAGATCCAGTGGTGTAATCCCAACGAGCACCACTCTAGTGTCCCTCTTAAGCGTAATAAAGCTGTTCTGTTTACTCTTGTCAATTTGCCAGTATGAGTAGCACGTTCCAGCACTGGCCATCATACGTGGCAACCATAAGCTTCTGCAGGCCAGACTACCGTGGTTTACAGGCAATTATAGAGGTTTTGTTTTATATTCCATTTTCTGCACATTAGCTTCTGACACGAGTATAGCGCTGCATATGCCTTCCTGATACGTTCGCCAATGTTCTCAATCTAGTTCTGCCTATAATAACAGATCACGCACAAGGATTTTGCTGACCTCGATAAGATGAGAGCAGTGCTATCCAATATCGGAAGACCAAATGGTTTATCTCACTTACTCGTAAACATCACATCTTCGTTGAGTTCACATTCCGTAGCCCAAGACGATAGCAATCTCCAGAACCCTGATAAGATCTCTGAAGTGGTGTTTGGGAATTTACCCGAAGACTTAATCAGGACATCAAGAGCATATGCCACAACGATCATACTAGTTTGATTCAGTCTGAGAAGAATTTCAGTTACAGCCAGAACCCACAACGAAGACGAGATAACTCTAACCTGAGGGGTAGGGCTATTTACCAAAACCTGAAGCACGGTGTCTACGACGATGTTTTCCAATAGAATTCATGGCTTTCTGCAGCATCTTTGAATATATTCCATCAATACCTGTATTGAATTTATCCAAAAGTGTTTGCAGCCTACATAACTATTTCCATGGGAAAAATGTGCTCAGCCTCTGGATAAGAACCAGATATGCACCATGGTAAAACCAACACTCTGACAGTACAGCTATCATGTTAAGTAGGGAGACTATTAAGGAATTATACCTGTTTTGGCAACATTTTCCGCAATCTTGAGGTATCCTTTATGTTATATAAATCCTCACTAAGATTCTCCAAACTATCCCTTTTTGATTTTCCTAATTCGTTTTTATAGATTCTCAATTGTGTTCTGTATTTCTCCCAGAATTCATCTGTTTCTTCTTTGCGAGCTTTATGAATCGCTTTTCCTGATTGCTTTCTCAGCAATTTCAAGCCAAGTGTCCACCAAAATTTATTTTCTGAAAGATTTCCCTCAATAACTTCGAGTGATGATTCTACAGCTTCCATGTTGTCAATAATCCCAAACTATTGATATGATGCTTATGAAATTAATAGGAGTTTGGGAAGGGGGAAATTTTTAAAAGCAGATATTAACTTAATACCAGTATTTTTGAAGAATTGGTCCTCCAGAAGTATATCATAAAAATAGAATGAATGTAGGCTTACCAAACGTACTGGTTTCAGTAGTATGCGTACTTTTTTTACTGGTTGTACCTACTGCTTTCTACATAGCTCCTAAAGAATGACAAAAGTACTTTTTTAGCCTCCTCGTACTTTTTCTTGTTAAAAATATTAATAAGATAAAGAATTTTCTTAAAAGATAACACTATTAGATATTTTTTAAAAACATATATAAACAAACTTTTCTAACAAAATTCATTTTCTTGAACTGTTACAAGGTTTTCCAATTATTACGCATATGCACTTAAGCCTTTATAATCCTCCAATGAAAGCTTAACTTTGTAGATTTCTAAAACAAAAAATTCTTAACATTTTAAGGTTCAACTCCACGAAATCGAGCCAAGATTTTTTTAAAACAGGCTTTCTAATGAAAATATAAAAATCTTGAAAGCTGTGATTATATGTATATTTATTAGACTCTTGGCTAGTAAAAAAAGCATCATATTAATAAACTGCTAGTGAAATCAATATAGCCGCGATATGTGCCAACGAAGTTTAATATTTTTAATCTGTCCTTACTATCTGGAAGAAAAGGGGGTTTATTGCATCCCATAAATATAGTTGTAAAATGCTGATACTTTTGAATACTCGATACTACTCAATACTTTTCAAGTATTGACTCGATACTGATCACTTCTTTTTTTATATTCATTTCCATAGCTTATCTTTTCATTGGCAAGTTTTGCTTATAGCACAGTATTTTGTTCACAAGAGCTAAAAAGTTTAGTTTAATATCCAAAAGCTATAATAAAAACCTTAGAATTTACAATTTTTTTAAGGTCATTTAAGTTCATGCGCGGCTCCAGGGGGAAATCAAAAAAGAAAAAAAAAAGGAAAAAAAGGAAAAAGAGGGAAAAAGAAGAGAAAAAAGGAAAAAGAGGTAAAAAGGAGAGAAAAAAGAGGAGAAAAATGGATAAAGTGAAAGAAATACCAATTGTTATGAATAATAATATGAAATATAAAATTTTTACCTTATTTTCATTTAACCAGTAGTCATTTAAAAAATCTCAATACACATTTTAACAAATTCATTAAAAACTGATCATTTTGATTATAAAAAAATTAAAGTTTGTGGAGAAATGTAGCTAAAAGATCTAAATTTCAAATTAGATTTTCAAAATTGTATGTAGATCAATTTCGTTTGAAATTTTTCTAATTTCAAATGACAAAAAAAAATTTCATTCTAAAATTTCGCATTTTTTAATACAAAATTCCAATTTTAATTGAAAATTTTTTAAATAAAAATAAACGCCCTTACTATTTAAATTTTCTAAATGTATATTTTTGTTGACTTTAGTTAAAATTTTGGGTGGCAGCATGCTTTGACCTAGTTTATTTTTTGAGCATTCTGATTGGTTACTTTATTTTCAACCAATTAGAATATTTCAAAATGTAAATATTTCTTTAGGATTTTCATACACAAAATGAACAAAGCTGTTTAAATATAAAGTCGACTTTAAAAGTAAAATACTGTTTGATAGTAAAGCACCGTAAGTTGTTCGGATTTCACGTGAAAAAATTGTTATACCCCTCCATATAAAAAAAAATGGTAATTTTCCACGACAATGAATTTCACGTGAAAACTGAGTAGAGATTGTTTTCACGCAAATTTAATGTACAAGACAACTATTTTTCTTGGGGCAAAATCACATTTTTTGTATATTGTGATTGTGTCTTTGGTATAAAATTGAAAAATTGTTCATTTTTATAATTTAAATTAAAATTTGAGTAAAATTAAAGTTCGAGTAAAATTTTTCCACGTGAAAAACCACTTAGGTGCTTTTGGGAAAAAGACTAAATTTTATTTTGAATTTTTTTCATTAAAATTGCAGAACTGAACTTCTAATGGAATTTTCTAAATTTGAAGTGGTAAATGCTAGTATATTTTAGAATTTACTCATTTCTAAATAAAAAATCGAAATTTCTCTTAAAATTTTCTCAGTATTGTAAGAAAACAATTATTTACCGTTATTTTTGTTCAGATTTAAGATCAAATTTGACAAATTTCAAATAGAATTCACAATTAATTTCACTTGAAATTCTCCAAATTTCATTCGGAAAGATATGGTGGAGTTCTTTTTTAGGTCTTTCCAAAGGATCGTATTGAACTTATTCCAGTCTGTCTTTCGGAAATCCTGAGTATATATGTTGATATCGTAGAGTATATAGTTATGTTCCTGAAATAATTTCTTTTGAAATACCGAATTTTTGATTGCCTGCGAGTAATTGACTAGCGTTAGATCCTGCACTTCCTCCCAACCTGCAAAGTGTTTTAACTTTAAAATACGGAATGTTGGTGTAGCGTCAAAGCAAAAGTGGTCAGTAATTCTTTTTGTTAATAACGACATCTGATTCCCACAGCTATACCAAAACCGATATAAAAAATTTAATCATACAAAGTTTTCCAAATGTTGATCACGAACCCCTGAGCGTCCCTAATCGCATCCTAGGAGGTCTGCGAAATATTCCGAAAAAATAATTAAAAAACAATAATTTTTTAAATATTAGAAGTTTTTAGTTAAAATTTATAACTGAAGTATAAAAAATCAGCTTCTAATAAATAAAGTGAATATAAAAATAATGAAAATAATTTCAAAACTTTTCAGGAAATATTAACTTTTTGTATTGTTGTTAAAAAGTAATCTCTGAGTTAAATCCTTGTAATCATCTCAATCAAATTTTGAGGACTTTTCAGACTCCGGCGACGTTTTTCGTAAAATTTTCAAAGTTTAGTTTAATGAAATCCGCGATTTAAATCGTCATATGTATATCGAAAAATAGATTCTTTAAAATTTCTGAAAAAATATATGCGGTGTGTTCGATTAGTCGAAATTCTTACTACTTTTACTACAATTGGAAAGTTTTGTTTACTTTTTCTATTGAAATTTTGCAGCTGTAGTAAAAGTAGTAACTTGTAGTAAGTAAACGAACACGCTTATGTTGTTCCTCATTACTTTATTTTTGCCTTTACGAAATCTTATCCTGGCAATTGGGTCTTTTTTCATACAAATGCTGAAAAATCGAACTGTTTTTTTTTATTTAATACTATACTATAACTCAGGAGTACCAAACTGATATTTGACATTTCATATGTAACTATTCACGTGGCTCAATCATGGCTTCAATTATAAAAGGATAGAAACAATTAATTAATTGTAGAAAAATTCTCAAAAATTTAAATTTTTTTTAATAAATCAGAAATTATCAAATTAAAGAATGAGTTGCAGACCAACTTCAGGCTTTCAGAAGCTTTAAAGTGATATATCAACCAATCACATAGCTAAAATAATAAAAAGTTAGACCCAAATATGTACGGAAAGTCTATAGCAAATTTGATAATTTTCCCCAAATTGAACACCGATTTTAGCTATACAAAGTATTCCAAGTTATAGCTAGTTTCATACAATTCAAATAGAGTGCGGAAATTTGTTATATATGTTATTTAATAGAAACTGTATTAGGCATTACTAAGCCATCCTTGTTGGATGTCAAATACGTATCAAATATTAAAGTTTTTGATGAAAAATATAACTTAGAATTTTCCGTTGGAATTTATATTGTCTTTTATACCTAAAGCGTCGCTCATAAAATCGTTAACCTTGCGCTGCGGAGTCCAAAAATATCCAACAAGTAGTGTATGGCCAACTCAAAAGGAGTTAAAAAATATTTTTTGTGAAAATTTAAAAAAAAAATTTTTTTTCCAAAATTCCCCCCCCCCCCCCCCCCAGAGACTTGAGCTGGAGACGCCACTGTTTAAGTTACAACCATAACAAAGCCAAATGTAAATTTTCAAGTGGTCTGTATATTAAATTGATGGAAAAACTTTTTCCCCCCATATAACTCCCAACAATTTCACCGAAGTGAAAATCATTTTTTTTATGTGGAGTCCCTTATCATATGTACCACCTACATATATATGTATCTCCCAAAGAAAATGGAATACATCTTTTACATAAGGACGGGAACTTAAAAGTCCATTTTGGGACTTCTTGGAGCGAGTGCAAAGAAGGGTACCAGCACTTATCAATGACAGAAAAAGATATCTAACACTATTGACTATAGGAAGCATTGGTGGAATGCTTATCTGTGAGTAGCACCGAATATCCGCCTGACTCATTACAGAGATAATATGTTCATTCTATTTATTTCCGTATACTTTAAGTACATAATGTGTATACATACTTTAACGAACGATCAATGCAAAACGATCGACATGTTGGTTGTTGTTATTGCTATTGGTGTATGGTAGTAGTGCGCCATTATTGCCAATTGATGGCCCATACACATTTACCGGACAACAGACTATTGTAATGAACTATATTGTGATGACCACGTCGACGACAACAACTAACGATGATGATGACGATGGTGGTTGGTTAGTGCCATATACTGTGTTTTACCTATAGTTGGTTTGTTAGTTTAGCTACGACTATGGCTAACAAGGTATGTATGTCGTGTCTCATAAGCTATAAACATAAATAAAAGCACCTCACTTTATTTTTCTTATGCAGTTTACTCTTCTGCAGATGACGATGATGATGAGCTTGAGATGTGTTGTATGCAACAAATCTTTTACTGAAAAAAGTAACAAAAAAAAACCAATATCGTTCAAAAATCTTTTAGTCAACAATGCAACATAACTTTTCGTATGACCAAAATGTGAAGCAGTGAAAAATGTCAACAGCAAAAACAACAGCACACATGCATGCACATCATCTCTGGGCAATTGCAATATGGCACAACAATAACAAATACTTGTGATATGTAGCAACACGTATGTACGTATTCGAACGCATGAATTATCTAGATCGGAGATGTGAAGAGGTTTTCAAATATTAAGGGCCAGAAAAGCAAGCAAAGCTAAATATCTATCCCTTTGACAATATTTCCTTCGGGAAAATATTTTTTAACGAAAAAATAAGTTCTCCGTTTAACTTAAATGTGGTGTAAATCGACAGCACGAGTAAAAACACGTCCGTTTAAAAGAAAAAGCAACAATTCAGTTGTTAGCACGAATCCCTTTTCTAGGTGTAGCTATTAAAATACCCCTGGAGGCAATGAGGTTACACATTGAGTAATAAGGATGGCGATTTATTAAATATTACATGTCGATATAGCTCAGATGGTAGAGCTGTTGACTGGCAATCTGTAGACCCAGGTTCGATTCCAGTACCAGCAAATTTTATTAAAAAAAAATACAATACAAAATATTTTTTTTTTTATATAATTAATTTTTTTGAAAATCTATTTTTAGACTCATTATTTTTGTTAGTACTGGTAAGCACATAGGTAACGATATATTTTTTGATTTTTCGTATGCTGGTGTGTAACCATAACTCATTATTTTTCGCGACATCGCCATATAAAGGTAATAAGAAATGTAATAACAAAAGTAACAAGTTACCATTACCAAGTATGTAATTACATAACCACATATCTGGTAATGATTTTCTACAATGGGTAAATACATAATTGACCTGCCGTGCACAAGTCAGCTTACTCACCAACATACAAAAAATCAAAAAATATGTGGTTCATATATCCTTACCACTGTTGAAAAAATATTGAGTCTAAAAATAGATTTCAAAATAATTTACAAAAAATTCTAGAACATTACTTTATGATTGAAATAATGATAAAAATAAGTCATTATTGGTAATGCATTATTTTTTATTTTGAATTTGTGGAAAAAGTAACTACCCGTGTAAATTAGATCTCAAAATTGGGGACAAATTTGAGATCTAATTAGATCTGATCAGATCTAGGCATATCTGGCCAGATCTCAGTAGATATTACCAGATCTAATTAGATCTCAAAATTGGGGACAAATTTGAGATCTAATTAGATCTGATCAGATCTATTGAGATCTGGCGCAATTGCCCAGATCACTTTAGATTTAAACAGATTTGGCACTAGATCTGATCAGATCTTGCCATAAGGTATTATCACATATGCCATACCTGATTATATTGGATGAGATCTGGTACAGGATCTAATTAGATTCAATCATATCTATTTAGATCCAAAAATATCTGATCAGATCTAAACTTTTTTACACGGGTAGTTATTAGTAGCTCATTATTATGTCTTTTAAAATAATCCAGATAGTAAGTCAGTATCATTACTGGTAGTCCAAAAAATAATGATATGTCATTAAAAAGAGATCTGTGGTGGGATTCCCTAACTTTTTAACGACACAATTCGGTAGTAAGTTGTCAGTTTACTATGAAAACTTGTCAATTTAACTACCGAATTTTGTCTTAAAAAGTTACAGAATTGCCCCTCTGGTATGTGTAATTTGGGTCGAATTAAAAATAAAAAAGTAAATACAAAAAGTTCTGAAATATGCCAATTAAAAAAAATCCCGGGATTTTTACGAATCGGTATCCCTAGTGCTATTATTAGGCTTCTAAAATTTTTTTGGAAATTTAGTTTAGAACAATTCACACTTATTTTTATAGACAAATGACTTTTGGGTTGCACAATTCAATTTTCACCAATATTTTCGTTAAATATCTTCCATATTAAGCCCCATAATAGCAAGCTTAAGAAAAGAAAAAATGTAGGTCGGTCGAGCCCGACCAGCAGATATCCTACACTATATTATTGGTTCGTATTCCGAGAAGCGGACCAAATTTTAGAAAGGCATATCATCTATCTGCAAAATATTAGCCGAAAAATTAACGATGTAGATATAGAGAAAAGTCTGATTGAAATTACCAAAAAAGTGTATTTAAGCAAATATCGTGTCGACAGTTAACACGAAGACTAGTCTCGAACACGATCTGATTTTCTAAAAATTTGGAGAAAATTGCATTCAAAGTGCTTATAACAATAACAATGATTTTATCAATGTTTTATACCATTTAATCCTAATTCATATTCGTCCTTCTTATACCGAAACTGTGAGAACGTGGAGCAATTTCCACCATTTTCATCAGTTTTTGTCCTTGTGCTATATAAGTTTATATACCAAATTTGATTACAATGTTACACGGTGCAGACGACCGAAAATCGATATAAATAGTTCTTCGTAGACTTTCAATTTACTTAAAGATGGGTGGGTAGGTCCTTAAATTTAATTTGTTACAAACATCAGCACTAACTTAGTATACCCTTTAGACGCACCAATAGTATAAAAAGAGAGTGACCATATCACAGCTGTCATCGCAAAATTCTATCTATGCTTCAGCTAAACGCTATCACTAGCCAATGCATTGCAATGCTGCAAGTAAAAACAATTCAGTGTTACAGAAGCAGAATCATGTTGCATAGACGTATACCTAAATTTAGCTGAAGAAAAACTGAAAACAAAACACTGAAGGTTACCCAGTGTTTTCTTTTCATGAGATGGGGGCATATGCATATTTTTTTTTAAATGAAAGCCGGCACAAGTCTCTTGCCACTGTCAATTCAACTATGGTCAATGTGTATATAACTGACAGAATGCAACCAACCATGCCAAACATACTCAATTCTGCTTATGATCTTGTGTAGTTTTGCAAGCTATATAATGTCAAATGATGGGCAGTGTACAACAGGGTTCTTTATTTTTGTTTTTCTATAGCAGTAACTGCAGCAGCAGGAACAACAGCAATCACCACCATCAGCAATAAGAAGTAAGGAAGCAACAGAATAAGTTTGCACCACCACCAACAATATAATCTGAAACTTATTGTTCAATATCGTTTTGCATTTGTTTAGATTGTAGTTGTTCAGTGCGCATGGGGTAGAGACGAGGCAGAAAAGTAAAGGTTAAACTTAAAAATACATTTTGTTTTGGTTTTTCTGTGTTCTTTTGCTGCATGACAGCTACAAAGCACCATAATCATCAGCAGCTTCAACAATTTTTAAGCTCCCAGTTAACCACACCAGTTGCCCTCTTTTAGGCACTATGTAGAAGAAATTTGTTTTCGATATCAATAGTTATAACTTATAAGTGAAATCAAAACACGTGGCTAAAGCAAAGAAAGCATTTAAAAGAAAGTCAAACGTTTATACAATATATTCTTACGCATTGAAAAGTAGAGATTTTAATGTATATTATATGCAATTGTCGGCACATCTCAAAAGTTATTTGAGCCTTTACCTAGACCATTTATCTGGGCTGCGCAAGGGACCCATTTATGTTTGGCTGCTTACTAGCCCATTCTCAGCCCCTTGGCATTATGCTTACGATTAAGAATATTTTAAGAACTTTTTTATATCCATTCAAAACTAATACTGCCTTCTTTCACTTCTGATAAAATAATCATTCAATTTTGTTTTTCCTAAAAAATAAGACAAAATTTTGCTAAGAATGAAAGGATATTTCCATTATATTCGTATAAGAAAGCTGAAAAATCGTGTTTGCTTATCCTAAAAAACTGCCTTATATTTTTATAGAAAAACTGTGAAATATGCATATATTTTCTTTGAAGAAAATCTCTTTCAAGAAAAGTATTCCAAGCTAAACTCTCAGATTTGTATGAAATTGGCAATAGAGAAAAGTAATCTAAGATCAATCTGTCTAATTTTTTGGCCACCTCTGGGAAAAAGAAGACAAAATAAACAGAGAGAATTTAGCTGGACAAAAAAAATTTCTTAAATTTGATGAAAAAGCTTCATATATTTTATGAATCTAGTTTTAATGACACCTTTTCATTGAGTGTATGCAATCTATAGTAAATAACAGAGTCCTGGTGAATGGCAACAACGGTTTTTAATGCAACAGATGGCGCTGACTGCTGTTTTGTTTTTTCTAGCAATACTGTTTCATTTTATTGGGGAGCAGTGTTGCCCAAAAAGTTTTAGCTTATTCCCATTTTAAATGTTTAAATCCCCAATGTTATAGCCAATTCATTTTAATTTAAACAAAAATTCAAACACAGGAGCTAAGTTAGCATCGCTCTTAAGTTCAGAAAATTATTAAGAAATGAGTGAGCCAATTAAATAAAATTGAATATTTTACTAAGAAATATTTAGGTTTTCACTCGAAATTTGAGGCCTATCTTTGTCAAAATTGTGAAACTAAAAACAATTTTATTATACGAAAGACAAATCACAATTAAGCTGAAATGTAACAGTTTCAAAATAAAAGTCGTATATTAAATTTTCGAGAGAAAAAATTCCACACAATTTTCACACGAAGTTCATTATGGTGAAAAGTCTTTTTTTTCCAAAATTTGTAAATCTAGTAAGGTGTAAGTTCTAGGTCTCGTAAACTCTTTTGAACATTAAGTTTGCATAAGTCGAGTTTACACGATTCAGAAGGTACATAATTAGCGTGTTTTTTAATCACCTGGATTTAGAATTTTTCATACAAAAAGTGGATTTATTAAATCCAATAAAACAGCTGGATTTAATAAATCCATATTAAAAGCACAAATATATGAAACAGCCTATTAATTTAATGTCAGAAAAACATACGAATAAAAATTAAAAGAGAAACAAAAAAATTGAAAAACTAACAAATAAAAGGTTTTTATTAAGTTTTTTTTTATGAAATATGTTTAGAAAAAAAAACTACACATCACCAAATACATATTTTTAATCTGTGACATGGCGAAATAGCTGAAATAGAAATGACAATTTTTCACTCTACAGTAAGTAATTTAATTAAATCCAATTAGTGAATATTAAATATTGCAATGGAATTTTTCAATTGTGTGAAAATATAAATTGAAATGATAAAACTGGAAAGGCAGATGGTTTATCGCTGTTTTATATAAAATATAATTAAAAATTAAAAGTTAAATTAAAATCCTTCATCATCGAATTCGGTATTAAAAATTAGGGTGAAATAAGTGTCGGACAGAAAATTAGGGAGAATCTAACCCCATCTGTTAAGCACTTTTAGAAATACTTTTTTGATTTATTAAATCCAAGTGATTAGAAAAAACGGCTAATAGCTTATATGAAACCACTGGTATTTTTTTGAACCTACACAAAATTTATTTTTTCTGGGTCCTTTGCATGTAACAATTTCAGTATTTTGAAAATAGAAAAATTTTTGATTAATTATTGAGCCTGGTTGCTTTTCGTTATTTCAAGATTTATAAATATTAACAGAACATTTCTTCAATAATTCAAATATTTTGTAGACATTTTGAAATACATTAACAGAACTAATTTGATCGACTTTAATTTAAAATAATACGCATATAATTTATCCGAAAATTCTTCTTATTTTCGGCCTAAAACTAAATCTTTTAAAATTAAATTATATTTTTTAATCAGACCCCAAAATGAAGTCGCCCAAATCCCCTTACCTAACAACTCTGTAAAACCTCATTTGACATAAAAAGATCCTCCCTTGAGAAAATTTCCCACACGCTAGCGACATCTACAGTTTGTTTACAAAATTATCGATGTTGCATCTCTATATTATATGTCTCTGGTAAAAAAAATGAAAATTTTCAAAATATTTTATGAAAGAAAAGTTTCAATGGACGAGTTCCAGTGAAACTTCATTGGTTTTATGCAAAAATTCATTAATATTATGCAGGTAATTTTCTCAGTGTACAGGGAAAAAATAAGAAACAAAATACAGTGAAAAATTCGATAATGGTCCGACTTTTTTTAACCCGGTTTTTAACCACATACATTTTTGAGGTGTCCTAAAAGATCTGACTGGTCTATCTTAAAATTTTTGTTTCTACAACGATTCAAACTTGTTTCGCAATTGTAGTGTTAGGAATTAACGAAGTTTCCTTCCCAAAAACTATTATATCTAACAAGGGAAGTCTTCCGACGCTGACCCGCATATCCTAAAAAGATTCAGACGAATTCGTTAAAAAATTTGTGTGAAAAACACTAATTTTAAAACGATTTTGTTTCCCAATTTTTGCAAAAAATTGTTAACAATAAGACTTCTATGCAGAACAAAGGCGGGTAAAAAATTTTTAAGATAAATGTTTTTAGCTTTGTGTTTTAAAGTCTTTTTATAAAAACAGGCAGTTAATGAGATACGAATATACAGTAGAGGAGAAAAATTTAAACGATTCGTATTTTGTTCAGCTGCGCCATCTCATAGTTAAAGCACCGTAAATTGTTTTTCACGTCGAAAAATTTCACTCGAACTTTAAAGGCTTCAAACTGCAATTTAAATTATAAAAATGAACAATTTTTCTAATTTTATAACAAAGACACTATCACAATATACGCAAAATGTCAGAAAAATAATAGTCTTGTGCACTAAATTTGCGTGAAAACAAACTCTACACACTTTTCACGTGAAACTCATTGTCGTAAAAAATAATTTTTTTTTATATGGAGTATAACAGTTTTTTGACGTGAAACTCAAACAACTTACGGTGCTTTAATAGTTAAAATAAGAGGTCAAACATGAAACATGCTTATTTAGTTACAGCTTAATAAAAAACATCAAAATTTAAATGGTTTTGTACGGGGATGTATAAAAGGTTAAGGGTAAAATTAACATACATATATTAGTTCTTTTAATATTTAATTAAGTCCTTTTCGTTTATTTAACCTTCTTTTTAAATTTTTAACTCTACTATTTTCTTGAGCTTAAGGTTTGGTTTTTATTTTTAAAAAGTTTTTTATTTTCGATATTTCGCTACTCCAATGTGTAGCATCTTCAGGAAATAACAATTAATTTTTAGAGTTAAAAATTTAATTAAGTCTATATCTTAAATGATTTGGGAACCTCTGGCTGCTTAGCATAGTCAGTATGTATATCAAAATTTTTCTTATTAAGAGTACATTCCCGATATGTAAAAGTAATTTTAAATTTCATAATTTTCAGATATGTCGCCATACAAAAAATTATTAAAAATTGAGTTTTTCCCAAATATCTTTTTGTTCTTTTACAATAGGCCATGTCTTTCTGCATCAACTAATGCAGTTTTCAATAAGTTTTTCAACGATATATAATATTAAGAACATCACAGTGTAGAAACGGTAATGACATATCATAATTTTTTGGACTACCAGTAATGACACCGACCTGAGATACAAGCCGGTCCATTCTGTCGGCTGGCGGCGGCTAATGGCTAAAATAGTCGGCGGCGATTGATTTTTAGAGATGAGTCGTAAAAAAATAGTGTCGACTGGCGGCGGCTAACCGGCTAATGTCGGCTAAAAGGTACATTTTCCAAGAATTTCAACAGATACATACACGCAAAAAAGCAACTGCAAAAATATAGAAGTCAACTTTGCAATTTTTTATAGGTACACTTAAAACAATACGTCCGTAGAAAAATCTATAAACCCGGTTTCAAATCGATTTGACTAATTTTTAACAAATTTTTAGTTGAAACACTGATTGAGGCAAATATTTTATTTATCTCTATATATAAAAGAATAACGTGACTGACTGACTGACTCACTCAACATCGCCCAGCCCAAACCGCTGAAGCTAGGACGTTGAAATTTGTTATGTAGGTTCCTCTTTCGGGGTAGACGTCCACTAAGACGGGATTTTTGGAAATTCCTACCGGAACGGGCAAAAAGGGGGAAAGTGTCCCCCTTGACGGCCTGCCAAAACCCCTTTGGCTAGAAAGCTGAAATTTAAGATATGTGTTCCTTGGAGTAGGGGCTAACTTTTCTGGAAAGTACTTTCTAGAATTTTGGACAGGGACGTTGTAAAAATGGGGGTTAAAAAGGGGAAAAAGGCCCCCTTGACGGCCTGCCCAAACCGCTGGAGGTAAGAAGTTGAAATTTGGTATAAAGGTTCCTCCACTATCGTAGACATCCACCAAGACGGGAGTTTTGGAAATTTTTACAGGGACGGGCAAAACGGGGAAAAAGTCTCCCCCTTGACGGCCTGCTCAAACTGCTGGAGCTATGAAGTTGAAATTTGGTATGTAGGTTCCTCGACCGGTGTAGACGTCCGTTGAGACGGCATTTTTGGAAATTCTTATCGGGAGGGGCAAAAAGGGGACAAAAAAAGTACCTTTTTCCAAAAAAGTACCTTTTCCCAAAAAAAGTACCTTTTCCCAAAAAAAGTACCTTTTTCCAAAAAAAGTACCTTTTTCCAAAAAAAGTACCTTTTTCCAAAAAAAGTACCTTTTTCCAAAAAAAGTACCTTTTTCCAAAAAAAGTACCTTTTTCCAAAAAAAGTACCTTTTCCAAAAAAAGTACCTTTTTCCAAAAAAAAGTACCTTTTTCCAAAAAAAAGTACCTTTTTCCAAAAAAAGTACCCTTTTCCAAAAAAAAGTACCTTTTCCAAAAAAAAGTACCTTTTTCCAAAAAAAGTACCTTTTTCCAAAAAAAGTACCTTTTTCCAAAAAAAGTACCTTTTTCCAAAAAAAGTACCTTTTTCCAAAAAAAGTACCTTTTTCCAAAAAAAAGTACCGTTATTCAAAAAAAGTACCTTTTTGCAAAAAAAGTACCTTTTTCCAAAAAAAAGTACCTTTTTCCAAAAAAAATTCCTTTTTCCAAAAAAAGTACCTTTTTTAAAAAAAGTACCTTTTCCCAAAAAACATACATTTTTCCAAAAAAATAACTTTTTCAAAAAAAGTACCTTTTCCAAAAAAAAGTACCTTTTCCCAAAAAAAGTACCTTTTTCTAAAAAAATTTTCCTTTTCCCAAAAAACATACATTTTTTCAAAAAAAATACCTATTTTCAAAAAAAGTACCTTTTCCAAAAAAAAGTACCTTTTCCCAAAAAAAGTACCTTTTTCTAAAAAAATTTTCCTTTTCCAAAAGAAGTACCTTTTCCAAAAAAAATACCTTTTTCCAAAAAACATACATTTTTCCAAAAAAAAACACCTTTTTTAAAAAAAAATACCTTTTCCAAAAAAAGTACAAATAAAGTACTTTGTAAAAACAAAGTATCTTTTTCCAAAAAATTTCGTTTTTCCAAAAAGTACCATTTAAAATAATATATAATTTCAAAAAAACTACTTTTTTTCCTCCCCCCACGGATATCTCCACTAAACAAGGTTTCTTGATATTCGGCATAGACGTGCGCTAAGACGGGATTTTTGGAAATTCATACCGGAACGGGTAAAAAGGGGAAAAGTCTCCCCATAAACAGTCTCACAAATTGGAAAAGTGCCTGCCAAAACCACTGGAGGTAAGAAGTTGAAATTTGGTATAAAGGTTCCTCCACTGTAGTAGAAATCGACTAAGTTTGTATTTTTGGAATTCCCTACAGGATATCCCAAAAGGAAAGTCGGTATGTGAGTTCCTCCTTCTGTATAGGCGTCCGCTTAGACGGAATTTTTGAAATTCCTATCGGGAGGGGAAATAAGGTAAGTCTCCTCCTGACGGCTTGCCCAATCCCTTTTGGCCAACCTAAAATTTTAAATATGTATTCCTTGGAGTAGGACTAACTCACCGGCAACGTAATTTTTCTATTTTGGAACAGGAACATAGTAAAAATGGTGGTTGAAAGGGAAAAATGTCCCCACTAACGGCCTGCCCAAACCGCTAAGGCAATGCAGTTGAAATTTGATATGAATGTTCCTCATCCTTCGCAGATAGCCGCGAAGATGGAATTTTTGTAATTTCCTAAAGGGAGGGGCAAAAAGAAGAAAAGCCTCACCTTGGGGGCCGGTAAAAACCCCTTCGGCTAGAAACCTGAAGCTTAAAATGTGGGTCCCTGGAGTGAGGGCTAACTTATTAGAAAGATACTTTTTTGAATTTTGGAGAGGGTCGTTATAAAATGGGGGCTCAAAAAGGGAGAGTTGCCCCTTAACGACCTATCCAAACTGCAGGAACTAGGAAGCTGAAATTCGGTACTTAAGTTCCTCTCAGCCTGCTCAAACTGCTGGAACAAGGGATCTTAAATTGGGTTCCTTCTCCAACGTTGACGTCCCCTAAGATGGTATTTTTGGAAATTCATACCGGGAGGGGTAAAAAGGGAAAAAACTTCCCCCTTGACGGCCTGCCCAAACTGCTGGATATAGAGACCTAAAATTATGTATGTAGTAGGTTCCTCCTCCAACGCAGACGTCCTCTAAGACGGAATTTTTGGAAATTCCTACCGGGAGGGGTAAAAACGGAATAATTCTCCCCCTTGATGGCCTAACCGAACCCTTCGGCTAGAAATCTGTAATATATAATATGTTTTCCTTGGAGTATGGGCTAACTTATCGACAAGGCATTTCTAGGACTTTGGACAGGAACGTGGTAAAAATGGTGGTTCAAAAGCGGAAAATTGCCCCCCCCCCCCCTTAACGTCTGCGTCTTTAGCTAGAAACCTAAAACTTAAAGAACAAGTGTATATGAAACACTAAAATTAAGAAACTAAATAGGAAACGAGTGGTATTGAAACACTACACAAGTGGAATGAAATGGATATAAATGTTGAACGAGTGGAATTGAAATTATAGATAATGCAAATGGATTGGAAGAGGGAATTACCTGTTCAAACACTATCAACGGAATATGAAACTTATGTAGCATTGAAACATACTCTCGAAAAAGTTAAACAAATTTTCTAAAAGAGAAAAAACCTTAGAAAAGGAAAGGAACTTATATATTCCGATATTTAAACTTCATGTAACGAAACACAGGTGGAAGAAACCGACGCAGTAAATTTTCCAACTGAATTTGTGAATTTACTTAAATTGCCAGGTCTACCTTTACATAAACTGGAATTAAAAAAAAACTTTAAGACACGCTAACAACGTAGCTTTGCCCGCTATTTTTAATATTATAAAATGCTTTCCAACCCTGCTTTACGTTATTTATTTTCATTCAAAACACAAATGAACAAAACTACTTACGGGTCTATCTACCTAAGTTCGCACTTTACCAAATTATCTTAACATACACACGTATATTGCAATTTATTATGGATTCATTACTAACAATCCACTTTCATGAGAAAAAGTGATCAAATATTTATTTATTTTAAACCCATTGTTGTGCAGAATTATTTATTTGTGGTGGCTGGGTGAAGGCTTTAAATAAAAAAACTTTAAATAAAAAACGAATTTAATCAAAATTGTGGGGGGCGCAGCCCCCCGGGGGGAGGGCAAAGCCCCCCCTTAACCTTTAAGGCACGCTAACAACGTAGCGGGCTGCGCCCGCTAGTATCTAATAAGGGAAGTCTCCGGAAAAGATTCAGACGAATTCGTTAAAAAATTTGTGTGAAAAACACTAATTTTAAAACGATTTTGTTTCCAAATTTTTGCAAAAAATTTTTAACAATAAGACTTCTATGTAAAACAACCCAGCAAAACTTTCTATTACCTGGTAATAAGGTTTGTAAGAAGAAATTAAGGTATGTAATCTCTTACTTTGCTATTCCAACAGCTATTATTTTAACAAGGGCATGTCATTGGAGGTATGTACTTTCCAAAAGAGGGCTAGGTAACAATATAAGAACATGTTACTTTAATGTTACATGTTAGGAGTTACGTAGCCACTTACATAACCGATACTGAGGAAAATACTACTTACATAACAGCTTAAAGTAAGTAAGTAAGGCCAAAAAAATGTGTTACAAACAGGTCTGAAATAACACATTCAAATTATGCGCTCACTTACTGTATAAAAATATATACTTACTTCTTACAAAAAAAAATTAAAATAAGACGTTATCGTGTTGGTTTTTTATAAATGCTAAAACGAAGCATATTCATATTTAACCCTCTAACCGGCCTAAGGTTTTTTGCAATGAAATTTATACCATGTGTTTCTCACGAAAAATAAACAATAAGTTCTTCTACAATTTTTTTTTCGTTGCCTACTTTAGGCGATATGGGTCAAGATAGTTTAAGGGTGAATCTCGAAAACTAGAGCATACAAATTACTAGGTTTAGGCACAAATTACTTCTCTTACCAAGATGTAATTGCAATAAAAAAATTACATTTTTTGTGCTGTTACTTAAGAGGATGTAGCGATTTTCGTTTTTCGAAAAACGCGAAATTGAGCGAAAACGCACCAAAACTTCAATATATATTATTCAAACTTATAAACTCTGCTACCTATACCAAATATTATCGTTTTACCAAATTTCAGAAAAATCCGTCCATTCGTTTTGAAGTTAAGGCGTTGTCCTTTAAAGGTATCCTTATGGAATCCTGTGCGTCCTTGGACCAAAGTTAGAAACTTTTTGAATAGATTAAACTCCAATCTTACACTCTAAAAAATGTTTGTAAATTTACTATTTTAAAATGGGTAAAATTTTGTTTAATTTTACGAAAATTCGGTAAATATAAACAAAAAATGCGTAAACTTTTTTTATACACACTTTCATACGCAATAATACACGCACAAAGTATTTTTAGACATTATGTGCTTATAAATAAACACATTGTGCCTAAAATTACTATTGTTTTGTTAAATAAAATTTTTACGCACAAAGTTGGTAAATATACTATCCAATAATAGTAATAAATACTCTGACATTTCAAATTGGAAAAAATTTAAAAAAAATTATAAATAATAAAAAGAAAAAGCGAAAACGGATTATTTTTTGTGAATTACAACATTTCCACAAACACATTAGATTCTGGAAATAGCAACATAAGAATGAAATTGTTTTTGGTAATTATTATTAACGCATGTGGTAGTCTAAACCTCATTTCAAAATTGAAAACGCCGTAAGAGAGACACGGCCTACGCAGGAACTACTGGGTGCAATGACTCAGTAGTTCCTGACTGCCTTCTTTGCAAGGGAGGCAGTCAACCAACAACCGTCAACAATAACGAGAGAAAACGCCGTAAGAGAGATACGGCCTAGGTAAAACAACTGGGTGCGATGACTCCTGCTCAACAAAATGCCTTCTTTGAAAGGGAGGCAGTAAGCGTCAACAATAACGGGAGAAAACGCTTTAAGAGTGATATGGCCTACGCAGGAACAACTGAGTGCAATGACTCCTGCTCAACAAAATGCTTTCTTTGCAAGTTAGGCAGTACTCAATGAATACTGACTTTGTTGAGCAGGAGTCATTGCACTCATTTGTTCCTGCGTAGGCCATATCTCTCTTAAGGCGTTTTCTCCCGTTATTGTTGACGGTTACTGCCTCCCTTTCAAAGAAGGCGTTTTGTTGAGCAGGAGTCTCGCACCCATTCAATAGTTATAATAAATTTTTATATGAATTTTATACAAATGCCTTAAGATCCCAAAACGACTAATTTGGACATAAACGATTATGAGAGAATGACTCGGATATTATTATTAATAAAATACGTACTAAAAATTAATTTGTTATTTTATTAAAAAAAATTTTTGTGTGGTGCTTAAAGTTAGCACACCTGTTGTAAATGTACGCATTATGTTTTATTTTTACACACTTTCTGTGGATTTTTGCGCATTTTTTGGATTTTTACGCATTTTATGCGTACTTTTACACGTGAAACGTGCTTTTTTACACACAAATTTAGTAAATTAAGACACTAATTTCAAAATTTCATTTAATTTTTACGCACTTTCAATGTAAAATTACAAATTATTTGTGCACCAACTTAAACACAATGTGCGTATTTTTTTTCAATTACGCACATAGAGTAAATTTACCCAATTTATAGTAGGAGTTCAGTTTCCTACTATAAGTTGGGTAAATTTCAACAGAATTTAATTAGAGTATACTTCATGGTCACTATGAATTGTTTTGGTTAATTTAAATATGTTTTTAAGATTTTTGAAAATTTTGGTTGTTTTAAAATATTTAATTTTTGAAATTTTACGAAATTTTATCCTTGACACTTTCTCGCTTCCAAACCATGCATTGTATACAAAAAAATTCTTCACAAAAAATTTAATAAATTTTGTTTTCTGTTGAAAAAGCATAATTTCTTATTATAAAATACTCCTTTGGCGCATTTCTGTTCAATTTAAAATACCCCGCCTGGAGGCGGGCTTGCCGGTTAATTAATATTTACTCAGGTTAATATAAAGTTAACAAAAAACATAAAAGATATTTCAGTCAATATGTATAAAACATATAAATTATTTGTATCGAATATTTTAAATAGAAAATAACACTCATGTATCGCATTACAAATAACTACTTATTTTGAGGTATTTGAATACACCATCGGTAACACAGTACAACAGCCAATCTGGGAGGTGAGAAATTCCAAGTCAGGGTGATGGTACTAGGTCAGTATAGTAAAACCCTCAAAGGGTTTGGCGTTCGTATGTGTCATTTTTTTTTATGACCTTTTAAATTTTTTCCTTATCTTGATGTTTTTTCGCTTAGTTGTAACTCGAGAACCACTTGTCCGATTTTGATGAAACAAATTTAGAAAAATTTAGAATTACAATTTCTTTAATCCGTTCATATAACATTTTTCTTTATAATCAACAGTTTTGCCGGTAAAAATAAATTTGTGGAGAAAAAAAATATTTTTTTGCCTAAAAATTAAAATTTTTTATGAATTTAAAAAAAAAAATTTTAATTTTTAGGCAAAAAAATATTTTTTTTTCTCCACAAATTTATTTTTACCGGCAAAACTGTTGATTATAAAGAAAAATGTTATATGAACGGATTAAAGAAATTGTAATTCTAAATTTTTCTAAATTTGTTTCATCAAAATCGGACAAGTGGTTCTCGAGTTACAACTAAGCGAAAAAACATCAAGATAAGGAAAAAATTTAAAAGGTCATAAAAAATGACACATACGAACGCCAAACGCTTTGAGGGTTTTACTATACTGACCTAGTACCATCACCCTGACTTGGAATTTCTCACCCCCCAGACAATAATCCCAAAAATGTTCCATAGTGTAATAAGTGGCTATTTCTATTAAGTGATCACGTATCACATCAAAAGTAACTCCTTTTTTGACGGTTTTAAAATATCCCATCTGTAATAAGTCGCTGCTATTATTTAGAACTCATGTTGTGTATTACAAGTAACTCTTTTCTTTGAGGTGTTTAAATATATCATTGGTAATAAGCTGCTATTAATACCCAGTAGTTATGCAGCACATTATACGTAAGACATTACATTTTAGTTATGAAATAATGCAATGGTAAGGGATATGGGATTACCAGGTAATGTGTTCTGTAATACCAACATATTACCAAGGTTTTGCTGGGAAATTCAGCTAAAAAATTTTAAAGATAAATGTTTTTAGGTTTGTGTTTTAGATTCTTTTTATTAAAACAGGCAGTTAATGAGATACGAATATACAATAGAGGAGAAAAATTTAAACGATACGTATTATGTTCAGCTGCGCCATCTCATAGTTAAAGCACCATAAGCTGTTTTTCACGTCGAAAAATTTCACTCGAACTTTAAAGGCTTGAAACTGCAATTTAAATTATAAAAATGAACAATTTTTTAATTTTATAACAAAGTCTTGTACATTAAATTTGCGTGAAAACAAACTCTACATACTTTTCACATGAAACTCATTGTCGTGAAAAATATTTTTTTTATATGGAGTATAACAGTTTTTTGACGTGAAACTCAAACAACTTACGGTGCTTTAATAGTTGAAATAAGGGGACAAACATGGCCCAATTTTTGGATTTTTCGATTTATTTTATATTTGTTTCAAAGTAACTATAGTTAAAATTTGGTATCAGGCGAAAGGTTTTTAAGGCGCCTAGTTACGGGTGCATGAAACATGCTTATTTAATTATAGCTTAACACAAAACATCAAAATTTAAATGGTTATGTACGGGGATGTATAAAAGGTTAAGGGTAAAATTAACATACATATATTAATTCTTTTAATATTTAATTAAGTCTACATCTTTAATGATTTGGGAACCTCTGGCTGCTTAGCATAGTCAGTATGTATATCAAAATTTTTCTTATTAAGAGTACATTCCCGATATGTAAAAGTAATTTTAAATTTCATAATTTTCAGATATGTCGCCATACAAAAAATTATTAAAAATTGAGTTTTTCCCAAATATCTTTTTGTTCTTTTACAATAGGCCATGTCTTTCTGCATCAACTAATGCAGTTTTCAATAAGTTTTTCAACGATATATAATATTAAGAACATCACAGTGTAGACACGGTAATGACATATCATAATTTTTTGGACTACTAGTAATAACACCGACCTGAGATACAAGCCGGTCCATTCTGTCGGCTGGCGGCGGCTAATGGCTAAAATAGTCGGCAGCGATTGATTTTTAGAGATGAGTCGTAAAAAAATGGTGTCGACTGGCGGCGGCTAACCGGCTAACGTCGGCTAAAAGGTACATTTTCCAAGAATTTCAACAGATACATACACGCAAAAAGGAACTGCAAAAATACCGAAGTCAACTTTGTAATTTTTTATAGGTACACTTAAAACAATACGTCAGTAAAAAAATCTATCAACCCGGTTTCAAAATCGATTTGACTAATTTTAACAAATTTTTAGTTGAAACACTGATTGAGGCAAAGATTTTATTTATCTTCATTTAACACTATACTAAAAATCCGCAATACTTTAACTAATTTTGAGTGTTAATTTTCACCAATGTATCCGAAATTTTAAAGATGGCGCCATTTCTTTCCCTCTCGATATTTTAAAATGGTACATATCTATTAAACTAAGAGAAGTAGACCAAAATGGAAATGAAATTCGACTATTCATAGCTTTACCTCACTCAGAGCTTTGAAGAATTAATTCTTTAAATCAGTTTTTGAATTCTGAATTAAAAATTCAATGAATTAATTCACAAAAGACTATTTATTGAATGGAGTTAATTCTTATTTGTTTTCGTTCGATTTCTTTTGTTACGAATTAATTAACAGAGCTTTGAAGAGTTAATTCGTTAATTCTGGGCTTCGTTAAAAGAGAAACTAAGGTAACAAAAAAAGCCGCCAACGATGTCAAAGATTTCCGCGGAAAGTGGTATTTAGCAGCTCGAAAGCTATTTAAAAACGTTGAAGGAAAGGCATCAGAAAAATTAAAAAATTTTGTAAAATAAAAATAGCAAAAATGTGTATATAGTTTTATAATAATCTTAATCTTAAAAAATACGGTTATAAAATAGCTTTTATTTTTAAAATTGAATGACTGGTTTTTTGGATTTTCTGATGGATATTTTTTTGGAACGCAGTCCTCATAATGCGGAAACCTGTAGAATTGTAGTATCAACAAAACCCCCTGGTTGTGCTACCGCCAATTTGATGCAAAACATTTTAAAAATCAACGATATCTGAAATCAAGAAAATTTTACTTTTTAAATAATTATGTTTATTTAATTAAATTTTTAAAAAAATAATATTTTTGCATTTTTCTATCGGCTTTAGCCGAAAATTGGCTTAGCCGATTATTGTCGGCGTCTGAATCGGCTTGGCAAAGGTGTCGGCTGGCGGCGGCTCACCGGCTAAAGTCGACTGGCTTGTACCTCTGACACCGACTTATTGTCTGCATTATTTTAAAATATACAATAATGAGTTACCAATAAATACTTACTTTTTTCATTATTTCAAAATAAAAAATAATATATTACCAATAATGACTTATTTTTATCATTATTTCAAAAATAAAATAATGTTCTAAATTTTTTGGTACATTTTTTGAAATCTATTTTAAGCCTCAATATTTTTTCAACACTGGTAATGATATATGTAACCACATATTTTTTGATTTTTTGTATATTGGCGAGTAAGCTGACTTGTGCACAGCAAGTCAATTATGTTTTTATCTATCAAATATTACATGTCGAGATAGCTTAGATGGCACAGCTATAGAGTGACAGTCTGAAGTCCCAGGTTCAATTCCCGCACGAGAAAATTTTATTTTAAAAAATTTTTACATTAAAAAAATATTTTTTTTATAAAACAAATCTTTTTTAAAATCTATTATTATACCCTAAAAATTATCTAGTTGATGATCACTATTTTTTCAACTATGTCATAGGTGAAATAACCCTCACTATTACATAGTTAATACGAAGTAGTGAAATGCAACTACGTTTAATAAAAATCTTAAAATCAACTATGGAAAAAGTTATTGATAACGATAACGAAATCTCATAAAACCTGAACATAGTAGATATCTACTAAATTTGAATAAACATGCTCAAAAGAAACTACGGATTTTACCATTTTACTACCTATTCAACATCTACAATGAAAACTTTTATTTACTTCTTTCACTTTTTTATTTATTTTTGTCAATCTTTACATTAATTTTAATTTTCACCGATACCTTTTCATGTGTTGAATTTGTTGCACAAAGTTTTTGCGATTGAGCGGTTGACCATTTTCAATTAATTTTGTTATTGAAGTATATTGGCTTGGCGATATTTCGTAGGTTAAACAACCTGCAAAATATGAATATTTATTATTACAATAAAAATAAGTAAATATAAAAACTTACCAACAAATAATGAAATTCCGATTAGCGATGTAAGATTGTTAGAGATTTTATATCTGGTACTTCCTTGTTAATTTTCTTAGTATTTAATCTGCAAAATATGTTTATGAATTCAATATTTAATTTGCAGCTAAAATAATAAAAAAATAGCTTACCAAAATTTTATTTTTAAGCAATTATTTTTTAAAACTATTTGGTTTTTGAAAATTATTTGTTGAAATGTTTATTAACAGGGTAAATAAAATATTTTTAAAATTAATGGCATCCATAGTTGTTCTTGATTATTGTAGTTATTTTAATAAATTTTTTAATTGACTATGGATTTCGTTTAATATTCAAATATGAAATTTTATGGGTGTAGAATCATTATTTTAGTCAATACTGGTAAGCACATAGGTAACTAAATATTTTTTGATTTTTCGCATGCTGGTGTGAAACTCATTATTTTCGCGACATTACCATATGAAGGTCCTACGCTCCTTGCAGGAGTAAAAGGAACAAATATATATATATCATATAAAGATAATAAGAAACGTAATAATAAAGGTAACTAGTTACCATTACCAGGTATGTAGTTACATAACAACATATCTGGTAATGATTTTCTATACTGGGATATATAACAAACGCAAACATACATATTCGTAAAAATACATTTTCGGAGTACCTACTTTCTTTCAAAAATGAAAAAAAAAAATCTAAATCAAATAATTAGCGTTTTTTTGATCACCTGGATTTAGAATTTTTCATACAAAAAGGGGATTTATTAAATCCAAAAAAAAGCTGGATTTAATAAATCCACAATAAAAGCACAAATATATGAAACAGCCTATTAATTTAATGTCAGAAAAAAATACGAATGAAAATTAAAAGAGAAACAAAAAAATTTAAAAACTAACAAATAAAAGGTTTTTATTAAATTTTTTTTATGAAATATGTTTAGAAAAAAAAACTACACCTCACCAAATATATATTTTCCATCTTGGACATGGAGAAATAGCTGAAATATAAATGGCAATTTTTCACTCTACTGTAAGTAATTTAATTAAATCCAATTAGTGAATATTAAATATTGAAATGGAATTTTTCAATTGTGTAAAAATATAAATTGAAGTGATAAAATTGTTTTATATAGAATATAATTAAAACCTTCAAGTTAAAGTAAAATCTTTCATCATCGAATTCAGTATTAAAAATTAAGGTGAAAGAAGTGTCGAACAGAAAATTCTTTTTAATATAAGGAGAATCTAACCCCATCTGTTGAGCACTTTTAGAACTACTTTTTGGATTTATTAAATCCAAGTGATTAGAAAAAGCAGCTAATATCTATATATACAACATCATTTAATATCCTAAGGGGTAGTAGGCACATAGGATTTTTTTCAAACATTTTTATTATAAGTAACGCATAGCTACTTTTGCGAATTTCTAAACTATTAAAATTGGCAACCCATTTGTGGGTAAATGCACAAAAAAACTGCAATAAAAAACGCTAAAGATGACTCATAGCCATTTTCCGATGCGCAGCGATAAAATAAAAGAAATAAACTGTATTGACATCTTGATATGGAGGATTTCTTCTGAAAGTTCCCACAACTCAAATAACGAAATTTTTGTTTTTTAATCCTAACCCATAGTGCTGTATTTACAATGTTTGAATTCAAAAGATCGATCGCATTTGATATATTTGCAACTTACTCCTTAGGAGTTATAACAACACAATACAGGCAAATTTTGTTGCTGCTGTTATTTCCATCTAAACATTGCTTCTGTTACAAAAATCCTTGTTATTTGCCTGCATTGCCTGTTTTTTTTTCGTTTTCTTTTCAACCACAAACATATTTTGTTGTTAAGACAAGAATGGAAGAAAGACACTAAAAAACTTAAGGTGTTTATGTCGTTTTTGTGAAATATCAGTTGCTTATATGTTGTTTAGTTTTTGTGTGTTGTTTTAGTGTTGTACTTGTCCAAATTGTAGCGTTCCACTGTACGAGTACAAAGCGAAACAGAAAAATTAAGCATTCAACTGATCATCGTCTGCCCTCTGCTGTCAATGTAAAATGTTACTTTTAGCGCATTTAATGAGTGGCTATCATGAGTTGTTTTTTCTTACTATTCAGCCAAACTATTTGTAACATTTACAATTTTCTGCAAAAGGATCAAATTTCAAAATTTTTAATAGTATTTACAAGTTGAAATGTAATGAGTGTTACAATGATTTCACATTTTTATTGCATGTTGTGAGTTCGGTATAAATGAGATCCGTTTCATGAATAACAAAGGTGGGGTCTTAAAAAACATATGTGTATTATTTAGCTAGTCAATTCATTAATTTAAAAGCATTTAAATTTATATAATATATTGGTTTGATTCTTACAATTTTAAGTATTTTTCAAATAAATCAAGTTTTCTTTTTCGAATTTCAGGGGCATGCTGTAAATTGAGAATTAAATCATAGTATTATACTATGGTTTAAAAGTTATTTTTCTTTGAAAATTTAAATTCAAAATTTGCGGCTTTCCTTTTTTGAAGCTCGTGCAAAAAACATATCTGCTAGGGCATTCAACCGGTTAATCCTTTTTTATTAACATATATACTAGGGTATTCAATTG
The DNA here is from genome assembly GCA_949987735.1 of Leucophora obtusa. Taxonomy (NCBI): domain Eukaryota; kingdom Metazoa; phylum Arthropoda; class Insecta; order Diptera; family Anthomyiidae; genus Leucophora; species Leucophora obtusa. The sequence continues at coordinate 52,138,913 of OX465298.1, read as the reverse complement.
ATTAATCGACCAATTTTGCTCAAAAATTGTTCGAGTGATTTAAAATATATAAACTTATAATAATTCGAACAATTTAATACCGTTAATTAATTAATCGAAATTGGTAAATACAGCGGTCTCGTATGCTCTTGAATTACGGCAATACCGATTTTTAATGCAACAGATGGCGCTGACTGTTGTTTGGTTTTTTTCTGGTAATACTGTTCTGTTTAATGGGAAGCAGTGTTGCCGGAAAAGTTTTAGTCCATTCTTATTTTGAAAGTTTAAATACCCAATTTTATTCACAATTCATTTTAATTTAAACAAAAAACTATTTTCAACATTAACGGTGGGTCTCATACTGCAGGTTTAACTTTAACTTAACTATAAACAAAAGAAAATGTCAAAAAAATATACACAAAACAACAACAATTTTTTTGGGTTAACTATTAACTAAAGTTTAAACCTGAAGTATGAGACCCACCGTAAGTTTGCATAAGTAGAGTTTACACAATTCAGAAGGTACACACGAGGTTAAAAGAAAATAGCTAATACGTTTGAACTTACGCAGACTTAATTTTTTTGACTCCTTTGCAGGTAGAAATTTCAGTATTTTGAAAATAGGAGATTTTTTGATTAATTATTGAGCTTGCTTCCTTTTTTATTTCAAGACTTTAACAATTCAAATATTTTGGAGAAATTTTGAAATACTTAAGCAGACCCAATTTGATGGACGTTAATTTAAAATAAATTAAAACTTTATCTTTTAAAATTTATAATTTTTTAGCTACAAATTAATAATTATCAAAAATGCAAAAAAAATCCCCAATAATATTTAAAAATACCACCATAATTTGTTAAGTACCCAAATCCTTCTCCTCAAAAATCTGTCCCTAAACCGAAGTCGAAATCCCTAAATTGGGCCCAAATCCCCTTACCTGACAACACTTCTAAAACCTCATTTGAGAAAATAAAATACTCCCTTCAAAACATTTCCCAGAATAAAATCCTCCCTTGACAAAATTTCCCTAAATTTTCTACATGCTAGCGACATCTACTGTTTGCTTAAAAAGTTATCGACGTCACATCCCTATATCATAAATATCTTGGTAAAAACTACAAAAATGTTAAAAAAATATTTTTTTTTTCGAAATTTTGGAATCTTAAATGTACCAAAATCCCAAAACTTATCAAAACATTTTTGCCAGATAATTTGCTGTAGCTTGTACGAGGGTGGATCAATACATCCGTGACTTTTCGAACTTCCCTCGTAGTTACGTGAAATGCAACAATGCTCCGGCCAAATACCAACTGTTAATAGACTGATGTGAAATTTTGAGCAAGTTCCGTCATTAACTTCGCATTTAATAGGTGTTCAAATTGTTTTTGTAAAAATGAATAAAAGTGAATTTCGAGTGCTCATCAGACATTAGATTTGGCGAAAAGAAACCGTTGCTCTAACCAAGGAAAAATTTGATAAATACTATGGGGGCTCTGCACCATCAACTTCAATGGTAAAAAAGGTGGTTTATAGTGTTTTGTTGTAGTCACACGTTTTGGCCGATCGGAGATAGAGAGTAGGTGAGATTTTTGATAACATAGGCATTTCATATGGCACTGTGGTTTCGATTTTAAACGATCAGTTGGGCTGTTCGCAAGATGGGTGCCTCGTTTGCTCACAATTGACCATTAACCCAATCGTGTGATAACTTCAAAGTACACTCATAGAAATAAATCCGTAAAAATAGCAGAAAAAGTTACTAAAAATTAGTTAAAAATGATGCTGCAGAAAAAACTGCTAAAATTAGCAGATTTTTTTACTAAATACTAGTAAAATGAGAACAGCAAAATTAAAACTGCTAAATTTACAGAATTTTAGTTATATTTAGGCTAACTTTTAGTTAATTGAAAATAGCAAATTGTACTGTAAAATCTGCAGAAAATTTTGCTAAATATTTGTAGACTAAAAATAGCAAAAATAAACTGTTAAATCTACAAAATTTTTGCTATTTTTAAGCTAAATTTAGTTGAATGCAAATAGCAGTCTATTCTGCTAAAATCAGCAGAAATATTTGCTAAAAAATTGTAAACTGCTGTTTTCAAAAGGCTCGATTTTTATTTGCATTTAAAAAAAAATCGAAAAAAAAACTTCGAAAATTTTAAATTTTTTGGTGATTTTTTAGGCTACTAATTATTTAGCAAAATTTTTTGCTGATTTTAGCAGGTTAATTTGCTAATCTCCATTTACAAAAATTTAGCTCATATATAACTAAAATTCTGTATATTTAACAGTTTTAGTTTTGCTGTTCCTATATTACTAATATATAGCAAAAATAATCTGCTAATTTAGCAGTTTTTTTCTGCAGCATCATTTTTAACTAATTTTTAGTAGTTTTTACTAAATTTTTTACGGACTTTTTTCTATTAGTGTAGTGTTTGGGGGTGTTCATCCGCCGGATATACTGATTTATTCCCCAGAGACTATTTGCTATTTCCAAACCTAAAGAAATGGCTCGGGGGAAGAAGATTTAGCACCAACGATGAAATTGTTGCTCAAACAAATGTCTCTTTTGAGGACCTCGAGAAATCCTATTTTTTGAAAGGAATAAAAAATTGGGGGAAATTTGGACCAAGTGTATTGATCCAAAATACCCCCAATAGGAGACTGTGTTGAAAAATAGGAACCTTTTTTTAGCTAAAAATAACTGTTTCATTCAAAAAGTCACCTCACACATATCCGGACTTCATTCTTGCCTACACTCAACCAAAAATGTCTGTAATGGCTACTGAAAATTTTGCTGTTATTACGGGAAATTTAACTGTTTGTGCCCAGCGGTATTTTTTGCTAATTTTAGCACACATATCTGCTGATCTGTAGTACAACAAAATTAGTAGAAAAAATTAGTAGTCGCTACTAAATTTTAGCAAAATTGATGTAAATTGCAATTCAAAATCGATTTGCTAAAATCAGTTAAAAAACTTACTAAATATCAATAATTTTATTACAATAAAATTAGTATAAATAATAAGTTGCAGCTACTAAATTTCAGTAAATTGCTGGAAACTGTAATTTAAAATCAATCTGATGAAGTTAGCAAAAAAGTGTACTAAAAAATAAAAAAATCTGTAAAATCTAAAAAAAAAAATTATAAAAAAAATTTTTTTTCTTTCGATTGTAACTAGCGTATAATTACTTCATCGTACTTGAAATTTGGAGTCAAAATTGCAAACGGTTCTCTAGTTATTACCTTTTTATGCATTGGAGATACAATAAAATTCTTTGAGTGTTACTTCCAAACTAAGAATATTTCAATAGTAACAAATATAAACTAAACAAGAATTGTAAAAATCAAAAACTAAATTTTTATTAGAATACATTTCTGCTAAATTTGGCACTCGGTTTTGAAAAATTAGTAAAATGTTTTGCTGAAATCGGCATCGAGAATTAGTAAAAAAATCCGTAATTTGTAATAAGAGAATAGCAAAAATGATTACTAAAAAATAAAATTGTACTAAAAATCAATATAAAAATAGTAAAGTGCGATTGGAAACTGTTTACAAGTTTTTTTTACTAACTTTTTATCTGAGTGTAATGAAATCATTAAGGGACGACTTTTTAGAATTTTTAGAGATATTCGCTAGGTTAAATTACAAACTAAATGAAAATTTCAGGCTTTCGTCTAGTAGCATTGTTAGATATCTCAAATATGAAAGAAAAAAAACTATTACAATTTACCTTGTTATCTTCCAAATTACTTAAATTATTTTTTATTAAAGATTTTTTAAGTGTTGATATTAAACGAAAGCATTGATAAATGACATTATTACAACTTTGATGTGATTCGTCTTTATAAAGGGTGAATTAAAAGAAAAATAAATTATATTTTTTTATATATTATCCAGAAGTTTTTCTAAATACAATTTAAAATGTAAAACAAAGAAATTTAGAAATAAGTTTTAACTTACCAAGCAAAATTCTAGCTTACGCGCGACTACTTATTTATGTGAATTTGGTAACTACTGATTTTTTAACCACTAGTAAGTATATAAATAAGTTGTATTATTTAATAACTTGTAACAACTTATTTTTTAACTGCGTATAAGCACACGAATAACTACTTATTTTGGTAACTACTTATTTTATATACTTTTGTAATGCAGCGAGTAAGCGAGTAAGTGGGTGCACAAATTTTGTGTGTTTTTTCATGCAGCGAATATGGACAACTACTTACAAAAACGACCTTGTCGAACAAAAATAATGAGTTTTAACACCGAATTATAAGCAGTATACCCTAATTCTACTGCTTATTATTTATATATAAGTAATGAGCACCCATTGCTGAGATTTTGCTGGGAAATCGATGCTAGCTTGTTGAAAATTCTTTGGTTCGAAAACTCGTTTTTACTACAAAAATGCATTTCGATGAATGTCGCGCAACATATACTCGGATTATCTCGAAATTGCCTGTACAAACGAATGAATCGAGTATTCATAGTAGAGATGGGGCACTAGAGTAAATTTTGAATCACACCCAATCACGCTCACCAGAGAAATATTCCAATTACACATACTGTCTCACGAAGAATATTTTTCTACACACACTCACTCACGTATGTTCCCTATGCTCCTTATAGGAACCGAGGGAACATATATATACTCACTCACGTTCACGTGTGTAATTTAAGATTTTACTCACGATTACGCGTGATTCACTTGAATCACGCACATTTTTGCTCACGTGGCCATCTCTTGTTTATATAAGTTTTTGTTATTAATTAAGAACCGCAAAATAAAAATTTAGTACCTACTGCTAGGGTTGAAAAAGTTTGTTCAAAAAATTTTTTATACCGAAATAGAAATTTCATTTCCCATCCATGCATCACAAAATTATAATGCCTTTAAAAAGTAACTGAATTCGTACTAACAATATAGGTACATTAGTACTTTGTCATCCAATAAAATATGTCACAACATTTCAGATGTCTATCTTTTCTTGATCGCCGTGGGCATTAATGAGTTAATCAAACCACAAAATTTCCTACACATTTTTCTATTTACAAAATTTCAAAAAACATATTTTGACATTGCCTCCGGTTTAAATAAATGGAATCGTTGTGCCAAAAAAGACAAAATACATTAATTGTTATATCAGAATCCTTTAATGAAATTAAAACATCAAACAAAATGACAAAAAGTTTTAACTATAAAGCTCCCTAAAGAATATTTTTTTTATAAGTATATAAACGTGCAATATAAAACAGCAAAGTTAAAATAAAAACGCGTTCAAATAAATTAATTTACAAACACGCCAAGACCAACAAAAAACATTTAATGAAAATTCACAAAAACTGATTTCACAAAAGATCAAAAGACATCAAGAAAAGTTATGAAAAAATATATACAGCAGAATCCTCTCACACAAATTCTCGCATATATGTACAAAAAAAACATTAAAAAGAATAACAACTGACATCAACGCGCGTAACGGAAGCGTTACTGCAGGTGTTGTAACAACCAAAACCATTGTGTAAAAAAGTTGTACCGGAAAAATAATTTCTACAAAATAATAGGGGGAAGGTAATCAAAACAAAAATGTGTAACCCTCCCCTTAAGGTGTGGATTATTTTAATATTGATGCTTTCATATCCCTTTTTAATAGTACGTGGTTGGTACCTTTGCAGTGCAGTATTCTATAGAGCAGAGATTGATTTACCATTTATAGCCATTTTAACAACACAAAGGTGAATTTTTCATAATATGGGGTTAAACTTTTTTTGACTTTTTTTCTTCTAAAGGCAAAAGTGTGGAGGTGACTGTTGACTGTGTCTTTGGGTGTAGATTAAAGAAAACAATTTACGCGTAATTTTGGATAAATTCTATTAATTCAAGTGTTGGGTTTGCTAAATATTAGCAAGATAAAAAGAATAAGAGAAAATCTGTTAAATCTACGAAAATTTAATTTATTTATTATATAAATTTTGTATGAAAAATTTCTTTTGTAAACCTACATTAATTTATAAAGTTTTTTGAATTCCACTTAAATATGTTAATTTTAAAAATCATCAAGTCCCAGTTAAATTTAAATTTTATATGGCAAACAACGACAAATGTGTCAGTTAAAGTCACAGTTAGTAGTTAACAGGACATTGTGAAAATGAGGTTTGAAAATATTTATTTTTCAATGCCGGGTGGCATTTTTTTGAACTGAATAGGGCGGATCAAATATGGAGGAATCATTTTCTTAAAACTTTTTCTAAATAAGAATTTGTATTTAGATTTTCAAAATGGCGGATCCAAAATAGCAGCTTTTAATATTTAATTTATTCGATTTTGAAAATCTAACTTCAGATTTTTGTTAACTGACTTTAATTAAACCTGTTTGAAAAGATTCTTATGAATTCGCTCACTTTGAAAAACATTGTCTCGCCATTGAAAAGAAAACATTTTTAATTGATCTTAAAATTACAACAGATAGAAATAAAAAGCTTTTACGTTAAATACAACATAAAACATTTTCTTTACTACTAAAGGAACTTTGGTTGAAGAAACAACAATAACATAGAGAACAATATTACACTCACAATATTTTTTCCTTAAAATCAACCGAATATGTACATTAAAACAATAGAAAATAAGTTAAAAAAAGGACTACCCACTTTTCGTTTAAAACAATTGTATTTTGTCGTTTATTTTTAATTGTTATTTTATTAACTGGCAAAGTCGGTAAAAATAATAGATTTATCGTTTATTTTAAAATTAATTGTATTCTAAAAAGTGATTGTTTTTAACTGAAAATTTTGATTGAATATTTTAACTTCTACGGAAAGTCCGTATTTTGTGTATTTTATTTCTTGAATGACTGATAGAAAAAGTTAAAAAATATATTTCTTTGCAATTTAACTACTTATTCAATTAAAACAACTTTACTGATTTACTTTTTAAACAACTGTTGAACTTTTACGGTAAAGTTATTGTGAGTGTAGCTTTGTGCAAAACATGTGATTTTCGTTGTAAAACAATAATAACTGATAAATGTTGGAGTTGATTCTCAATGTGCAATTTACTAAGGAGTTTGTATAAATACAAAAACTTAAATCTACATTATAAGCTAGAGAGTATCCCATATAGACAATCTGATGATATTACTTGGGAGTACTTGAAAATGCATTAATTGTCAATAATTGGTTCTAGGAAAGTTTTTTCAAAAGTTTTTTTTTTATTTGTTCTAAAACTAATTATAATTGATCCTTAAATTAAACGAAATGGCGCTCATTGTAATAACAACAAATAATTTAAACGCACACCAATTTTGTAGAGAAGGGTTTTACGGTTCTTTTTCATGTTAGTTCAATCGTTCTTTTGTCCGAAATTGGTGTATGTTAGAACTATAATTCCATGTCGGGTAGCGTTTTTTTAAATTCAAAATGGCAGATCCAATCTATCGATTTGATAAAGAATTCAAAGATCCGGAAAACATTTTTCTCAAAAATTTTTGTAAGTTTTAATTATCGGTTATAATTTTAAAAATCATTTGAAAATATGTATTTTCCAACATTTTTTAAAATGTAATATGGCGAATTCAAAATGGAAGACAAACCTTTTAAAATTGACCAAATTCAAATGAAACTTTTCACACATGGGATATTAAGGTTTATAAACAAGAATCTGACCTTAGATTTTCAAAATTCGAAATTGCTAATCCAATAAGTTAAAAAACGCCATTTGGTACCGCCATGTTTTGGGTTTAACAACCTAACCTCAGATTCTTCTTTATCAACCTACAAAATCCATGAGTGGAAGAGAGAAAGAGCTTTTAGAAAAATTGTCGGCCATATTGGATCCGTAATAGTGAATTTAAAAAAATGCCACTCGGCAATAAAAGGAAAATATTTTTAAATTAATTCTCAAACTAAAACTCTTAATTTAAATCTACACCATTTTCTGGGAAAAGGGTGGTCTCTTTGACAAAGACTACCCCATATACATAAATTAAGTTAAATGAACGATTATTCAACAAAAATACTTGCTGAAAAATAGTAAAGTGCCGATTCGAGAAGGTTAAATTGTTATACACCCTGTCAAAAATTGCCAGTGGTACAAAAAATGTAGCACTGGCAAACCACTGCGTAACCGAGGTGCTAAAAATAAATGACTGGCAGAACATTCAATTGGAGGTCTTTGCTACCGTTTGCAAAAAGAGTTTTGCCAGAATTGGTTATACAAAAATTTAGGTGGTTTATAAAAGAAAAAACACTAGCAAAAAATGCGCTTAGAGTGCTATGGCAACGTTTGCAATCAGTGGTTATGCTGTACTACCTAGACCTGTTAACTTATCTCAAAATAAACTGAATTTAGTGCTTAACCATAGTTATGAATGTCAGATTTATATGGAAATATCTGTGGTTAACGTTTAACCATGGTTATGTTGGAAATAAGTTACTCGCCCCTAGTCAGAAATTACTAGCGGTAAAAAAATCAATTCACTGATAGAAAGACCTTCGAATAGTGAATTCTAATTTGAATGAAGTCCCTAAAAACACCAGTCGATTTCCTTCTACACTGAGAGAATTATCCTTCATGATATTAATGATATAATTTCATAAAATTTTTTTCGTAGAACCAATGAAGAATTTCATTATGTATATAATATTTAATTAATATTATGAAATTTTTCATAACTTTTCTTTCATAAAATTTCATAACTTCATTAAAAAAATTCATTGAATTTCATAAATTAGACCTCCATAAATTTAATGAAAATGTTCTTTATATATATGAAATTGTTCAATAGTATTTACATTTTTTTAATTTGTTTATAAAATATCGTAATTTTCTGAGAGAATAATCTTTAATAATTTTTTTTTTTTTTTAATTAATTTTTTATTATTAATTTTGGACTATGACATTTTTTTATAAATCATATTAATTTTTTCGAAACTTTTTTTTATGAAACTTTTTAATTTAATGAATTCTTTCTTTAGATATATTTTGTACAACCGTAAAATGTGCTACGATTTTATTACGCCTTTTGGATTTGCTAAGTACTTTTTATTTATCCACTCCAGCTTAGCAACGACAACAAACAACTATAATAAATAATAGTAAATGAAATTGTTTCATAGATTTTATGAAGCTCTTCATTGGCTGAATGAATTATTCATTGGACGAGTGGCCTATTAATTTTATGAAGAGTTTCATTAATTTTATGAACTTTTCATAAACATTGACTTTAATGAAACATGTTTCATAGATTCTGACAATTTTCATTGAAACTATGAAGAAATTCACAACTGAAATGATGATAATTCTCTCAGTGTACATCGGTTGAATTAATTTCTAAATATTTGCAGAGACTTCATTCTTTGCAATTCATTCGATCGAATTCACTTAAGGAATTCAATCAATTTATGTCATTCGATTTTATCAATCATCGAAATCTATCGGTAGGAATTCATTCCATTTCTTACTCATTCGCTTGGGAATTCAATCTATCATTCAATTTTGTATCATTTGATTGATCAGTTTGGGAATGACATTCGATTTTCTTCATTCGCTTAAAAAAATTTTACAAAATTAACAACTATGTTATTTTATTAGGTAAAATTTACTTTTTCTTACAAGTAAAGGAGGAAAACTATGATTTCTTAGTTTAAACAATTCATAAACTTCAGCAAAAAGCTGGAATTGCTAAAGTCATGAAATACTTCGAATTATGAATGTCATCAATAAATTATTCTCTAAAATTATATCCTTGATCAGGCTTGCCAGATACTTTCTTCGTTGTCCCCAAATAAATCTAAAAATATCCCCAACTAGAAAAAATTTTGCAAAAGGTAGTAGAGCTTATTTAATTTGCTCAAAATGAATATTATTCGCATTAAATATTAGAAATATCACTAACAATAACTGCTTTTAAAAATTCTTGGATAGCTTTTGTATAAATGTCTAGAAAAATTCTCAGAATTTAGGGACTCTTACGAATTTTTATTAAATTATTTAAAAAATCAATCGAAACCTTAACATATTTTATTTTGAAATTTTCAAGAATTTAAGGCATTTTTTAATGAATTTTTAGATTTGAATTCTTCAAGTTTATCTGTTTAATAATAGGCTTTATCCCTAATCGATATGATGTTTTATTGTATAAACAATATTTTAGATTCTGGGACATTAGTCATATAAAACTCTCAGGCAAAAACGATTTATTTGTATTAAAAACTTTAAATTAATATACAATAGAAAATAATTAAAAGGGTGAATTTGTTACTCTTTTTGAAATTATGCGAACAAACTTGACTGATGTTTTCTGAAAACTATACAAAGTTAATATAAGCTTCAAAATTTTAAATATCCCCAAAACATTTTTTAAATCCCCAAAAAATTCCCATCCCCAAATGAAAATTTTTCTTCTCAAGACCAACAAAAAATCCCCAAATTTGGGGACAAACCCCCAAGCCAGCCTGCCCTTTATTGAAATTGAAATGTTGAAATATTACTCTTTTATTATACTCCCAGTGTAGAAACGGTAATGACATATCATTATTTTTTGGTGTACCAGTAATGACATCCACTTACCTTCTGCATTATATTAAAACATATAATAATGAGTTACTGATAATGACTTATTTTTATCATTACTTCAAATAGAAAATAAATTTTTTGATTTTTTTGAAAATTTTTTGAAATCTATTTTTAGACTCAATATTTTTTAAACACTGGTAAGGATATATGTAACCACATATTTTTTGATTTTTTGTATGTTGGCGAGTAAGCTTACTTGTGTGCAGCAGGTCAATTATGTTTTTATCTATTAATAATACCCTGACCACATAGTGGTGTAGGGTATAAATATTACATGTCGATATAGCTCAGATGGTAGAGCTGTTGACTGGCAATCTGTAGACCCAGGTTCGATTCCCGCACCAGTAAATTTTATTTACAAAAAAAAAATACAATAAAAAATATTTTATTTTATATAATTTATTTTTTTGAAAATCTATTTTTAGACTCATTATTTTTGTCAGTACTGGTAAGCACATAGGTAACGATATATTTTTTGATTTTTCGTATGCTGGTGTGTAACGACAACTCATTATTTTTCGCGACATCGCCATATAAAGGTAATAAGAAATGTAATAACAAAAGTAACTAGTTACCATTACCAAGTATATAGTTACATAACCACATATCTGGTAATGATTTTCTACACTGGGCTGTTTTGTGTATTCCAGTGCTTTACCACTGTATAAAAACGTTTTAAGCTTTTTTGATTTTTTTTCCTTTTATTTTTTATATGACAATATTTAGTTTCAACATTAATTTTTTAGTTTCTTGTATTTCTAATAAAATATTAAATTACATTAATAAAAACTAATAATGTAATTGTTTGTTTTCAAAATTTAAAATCGAATGAAGAAAATCGAATGTTATTAGCAAATTACTCAATCGATTGAACTAGAAATCGATTGAGTTCCCACTTTTAAATCGATTGAGCAAAAATCGATTGAATTCCTAACGATTGAATTCACTGATTAAACAAATCGAGTGATGAAAAAATTACTGAAGTCTTTAAAATTAAATCGAATAAGACCAATCAAGACTTCTTTCGATGTGTAAAATTCTGGTTTAAGAATTCAATCATTCCGTAGTGAAAATAAAATAAAAAATGCCGAGTTCAAATCCGGTTGAAGGCAAAATTTATTTTGATTTTTTTATAATTTTAAAAGTTTTGTGTTTTATAAAATCAATTTTTTTTGCTTAAGGAAAAACTCCTTTAAGAATAGCTTTTTGTTCGCTTTCCCAACGCTGGCATATTAGTTCCAAATTGCCAGTGCTAGCATTTTAGCGCAACTACCCAGTATAGAAAATCATTACCAGATATGTGGTTATGTAACTACATACTTGGTAATGGTAACTAGTTACTTTTGTTATTACATTTCTTATTACCTTTATATGGCGATGTCGCGAAAAATAATGAGTTATGCTTACACAACAGCATACGAAAAATCAAAAAATATATCGTTACCTATGTGCTTACCAGTACTGACAAAAATAATGAGTCTAAAAATAGATTTTCAAAAAAATATATTATATAAAAAAAATATTTTTTATTGTATTTTTTTTTTAATAAAATTTGCTGGTGCGGGAATCGAACCTGCGTCTACAGATTGCCAGTCAATAGCTCTACCATCTGAGCTATATCGACATATTATATTTAATAGATAAAAACATAATTGACCTGCTGCACACAAGTAACCTTACTCGCCAACATACAAAAAATCAAAAAATATGTGGTTACATACATATATCCTTACCAGTGTTAAAAAATATTGAGTCTAAAAATAGATTTCAAAAAATTTAAAAAAAAATCTAGAAAATTATCTTCTATTTGAAATAATGATAAAAATAAGTCATTATCAGTAACTCATTATTATATGTTTTAAAATAATGCAGAAGGTAAGTGGGTGTCATTACTGGTAGTCCAAAAAATAATGATGTCATTACCTTTTCTACACTGGGTGCTGTTGGGGCCTATATGCCCCACTGAAGAAATATTAGCTTATTTTCACCATAGGGTCGAAAAACCCCCAAGGGCCCTTAAGGGTTAATTTCCTAAATTAAACGAAGAATATTATTTTTAGACCTAGTAAAATAATACCAAGAAATTTCTTTAATATCCGCTCAGGAATATCTGTTGGATTAATATATTTAGAAAACATTAAAATCTTCTAAAATTTGACCTCTGACCTTACACAGGGGCAATTTAATGTATTTATATTTCGCCCTAATTTTCAGGATTGAAGTATTTAGTTTTGTGTTGTGATATTCTGGCCAAAATTATTTGGAATTAAAGGAAGAAAAAAGAAAAACTTGCATAATAGCTAAATAAATGCCAAAAATCGCTGTTTTCTCGAAATCCGCTGAAATAAAATCTCTGCCCCAGCCAAACGAAAAAGGGAAATCCTATAATTTTTGTAGTTTTTAATCTCCAATATGTTCTTAAGAAAATCCTATAGTCCAATCGTTAGTTATTAAAATTTTCTTTAAAAAAATTTTGCAAATTTTAAAATAGTAGATTTGAAAACAGTGTTTAAGAATTCTGACCTTTTTGCCACTAATTTAAAGCGAGTTAGCAAAACACAATAGAAAAAAATACTTCTTCTCTGAGTTTCTTGGAATTTATAGAATAAATATTTCTGTAGTAGATTATTTCAATAAATTTTAAAATTTCGACCCGAATTTATTAAGTGGTGTACGGGAAATTGTAATAACTCGGCTGTTTTTAACCGATTTAAGTTTTTATTACTTTTTATTACTTTATTACAAAGAGAATTCCCTCCAAATCACGATTCTTTAGTGCTTTTAATTCGAATTAGTTTTAAAATATTAATGTTTTCGAGAAAATGCACAAAAAGTCATATTTCCCCTTGTAAGCCGTGTTCCAAACTTCAGGGCCGATTCGGCACGTCATCCTGATGTCCGATTATCCTAATTTTTTGGGAACGTAGTTTTACACCCAAATAAATATTTCAAGGGGGCTGCATGATCAAAAACTCAAAAAAAAAATTTTTTTTTGGAGCACCCTACTGGGCACATTTAAAGAAAATCGAAAAGAAAAGTTTTTTTAACAAATAATTTTTTGTGATTTTTTTAGACTACTAATGTTCAACAAAATTTTTTACTGATTTTAGCAGGGTAAATTTATATTTGCTATTTTTTGACTAATTTGACTTTAACAAAAATTCTTTTATCGTCTTTGACAAAATTGCTCAGGAACTAGACGGATCAGTAAAAATAACATCCACACTAATTTTTATCGACATCAAAGGGACCCAGCAAAAAAGTCATGACAGGTCATTAGCGTATAGATTACCAAGTAATGCTAAGTCGTTACCCTCTCCATTACATTAAAATACAAAGTAATGAGTTACTTAAAATAAGTTATAGAAGTACTAATATATTAAATTAAAGTAATTACTTACTGGTAATTGATTAAATAACTGTCGACTTAATATTTTTTTTTTATTTTGTACTTTTATTAATTGGTTTTCAAAATTTTTACAACTAAATTAAAATTTTTTACAACTAAATAGAAAATTTTCCAAAGCAAAAATTGCTTTACAAAAATCTAGAGATTCTAATGGTTCCTAATAAAAGCTCAATTCTTTTAGATGTCCTTAATTATTTTTATATTTAATTATTAAAAGAGTTAAGCACATTTCTCCATTAAGTTCTATCAAAAAATTATTTTACAATGTAGTGTAACCACTTATTCCATAACTTCTGGGAAACTACTTATTTCATGACTTTTGGGTTACCACCTATCCTTTCACTATGAGTAACCATTAAGGTTATGACTTTTTGAATTTTTTTTTGCAAATATCAAATTTTACATGCCCTAGCCAAAAAGGTCATAAAAAAGTATTAAGAAACGCAATCCTACTTTTTCGCTGCTGTCAAAAAAGTTCCAGCGCCAAAAGGGTTGACTACCCTACGGGAAATTTTAACAAACTGTCACCGAACTGGCCCCTTTATATGAAATAGACTGGTCACTTTTACATGGCGTTGTCATAGGAGGTGGAAATTGACCCCTTGTGACATGTCACAAGACAAATCCCAGGACAGGTCCCTGAAATTGAGAGTTCAGTGATAGGTAAAATTTTTATTAAAAATGAGTCATAACCCTAGTAACCATGCTCCTTATTCGCACTTTTTTTTGTAAGCGAGAGGGTAATGTCTACCCATGAATTTTGTAATATCGCGAACAAAATTAATTAAGCTAGTAAATAGCCTGGTAGGTAGTGAAACCGTTAGTGTACTACTTACTCGCTTAATTATTTGGTAATGTCTGTTTTTGCTGGGGAATAATTCCAACACATTTTGTTACCGGTAAGAGCGGATTAAATAATTTTTAAATTTATGCCCCTTAATAAAAAAAATTTTATAGAAATATCCTTGTAATTGGATATTCTTAAAATTTTTTTTGTCCGCTATCATTTGCACTTTTTATTATCATAATGGGTTAAATTTTCTAGCATTTTCATTTATTGGATTTAGAAGCTTTTTGTTGTTGTTTATTTTCATTTCACACCCAAAGGGTTGTTTCATTTAACTTTATAGTCTTTTTTCTGATTACACTCAATCCAACATTTAAAAACTTCCTTGAGAACATTAAACAAGTGAAAGTGATTTGGCGCAATTTTATTGCCAAGTTTGGATCTGTTTCTTCTTCTTTTTTTGACTTTCAAAGAGGCTTATAAAATAACATAAGTATATCAAAGTAACGGGCCTTAAGGGAATTTTGGAAGACAACTACAAAACAAACAAAAATATTTGATGAAACTTTGAAATTACTACTTATGTTAATTTAAGATTGAACTAAAAATATTTAAATAAAAACAAAAAAAATTTAATACACACTAAAGGGTGAATAGCAGAAATTTCAAGAAATTATAAACTCTTTATTTTCTAGCCATATATCACTCTCCTTTGAACTCCACCTATTTTGCTCATAATTTTTCCTTTGGCAATTGCTAAAAGACGAGTACGTTTTTTTTCTATGGAACAAAGTAGTATACAAGAAAATAAGAAATCACATGAATCCCACAAAACGTTACCGAGAAGAAGAAGAAGAAAAAACTATTAAAGTGTTTTATGGACCTAGAGACAAGCATAAGAAATAATGGCGTCTAACATTGAAGATTTAAAGGTTTCAAATGTTTGGCAACACCATACTACCACACATAACAACCATGGAATGTTACCAAAACAATCACCCCACGAAATAAATTATTAGTTTTTGCAATGGAGAAATACATGAGTGCAGGTTGCAATAGTAAACGATAAAAGAAAACAATGAAAATTAGGAATTAAACTTAACTGGGGTCGATTTTTAAATACCGTATGTAAAATTTTAAACGATTATATGACACCCTATATCAGATTATAGCACTCAAAATGGACTTCGATCAAATATATTTTAAGAAGTCTCTTCATAATATAATCGTCAGCAACTCGCGCTGTATTTAGTTTTGATGTGTAAGCAATTCAAGCTAAAATTGTAACTAAACTTTTCGGTAGCTTTAGTATTTTCTATTGTACAATAGCTGCGTTTGTGCGGCATTCCTATCAATGATATCTCGAACACTTATTACAGTAGAAAGCCGAAATACGTTGAAAAACTGTCAAAATCGTTCTTGATAACACTGATAGAGAGTCACACAAATATAGCCAATATGTCCAAGGAAAAAGACAGTCTTACATGGGGTTTCTAGAAGACGTTCGTTGTCACACGAATGAGTGACTACATGTATTTTGTTTTTGTATTGCATGTATTTTGTTATTGTATTTTCGTTCATGTGAAACAAAACATCATCTAGAAACACCACCTTAAACAAAAAATTATTTGAATAATTTTGAGTCTTCCAAAAATATATACACATAGATAAAAGATATGGTTGCAATATGATCATAGCCAGAAATGTGCGTCTAATATGAAATGTTCATGAGTCACGTAATTCACAGGTGAGTTATAATTACTATGCTCACGGGAATCCTGAATGAGCGTGAGTAGGTATAAAAAAATAGTGCGTGATTCGTGAGTGAGTTTAATTTTTTCATCAGAGATTTTTGGTAAATTTTTATCTTTTTTGTGAGAATTTCGTGACTATGGGTAATTTTTACTCATCTGAGCGTACGTGAGTAGAAAAAAAAATACTCCTACGTGATTATTTATTTTTTCTTTATGAGCTTGCATTGCCGTGAATAAAAAGTCATATTTTACAAATGATAATAATTTTAAAGTTAATTCTCTCTTTTTTCGGTTATCACTAGGGCAAGGAATTTCATGCACTTAAAAATGGAAATAAAATATGCGGTTAAAAAAGAAAAATATGCATTAAAAATATAAGAAATATGCACTAAAAACTATTAATTTTTCAAAAATAATGCACTCTAAAACTTAAAAATGTATTTAAGTTAGTTATTTTGCAAACAGACACAGAACTCGAAGATTTCCCATAGGTCAATAAGGTTTTAAGAATGTTTATTTTGATTGAATCAAAATATGAAAACGTATAAATTTTTTATATTTTTTTACAAAATAAAAAATGCTCCTAAAAATGAAAAATATGCACCAATATGCACAAATATGCATTAAAAAGCACAAAATATGCATTAAAAAGGCACCAAATATGCATTTAAAGTCAAAATATGCAAAAACATGCATTTATGACAAAATATGCAAAAATATGCAACTACAAATCGATGCCATTTTGTTCTAAATTTGATGATTCGGATAAATATTTAGTCCATATTAGTTTTGGACTATCGAGAAAAAACATGCATTTGCATGAAATTCCTTGCCCTAGTTATCACATACTATCTCGTATTATCTTGAAAATCATATTCCTCTCTTCGAATTATAATCTTATTATTATCTGAATTGAAGAAGTACCCAAGAAGTATGAGCAAAATGCAGATTGTGAAAAAACTTTCGAATAAAATTACAGTATACAACATCCTAAAAAATCTACTGTTCCAATAAATATTTTCTAATAAACTTTGGTGTGCTGAATCCAAATTTGGCAAGAAATATAATTTTCAATGTACAGTACCGCGGTTTTTATAATTTTGGCCGATACCCCCTTTATAACGTTTTACTTTTTTATATACTTATGTATGTATTTAATTTTATGATTAATTAATATAAAGATAATAAGTCATTTGAGTAGAATCGGTGTGCCTTAAGTCGTTATTGGTATTTTACGGTTAGTGTTTGCCAACAATGTATACCCCCCTCAAAATTAACCTTGGTTTGTTTTATGATGATTCCCAAAATAGTTCGGGTCTAGCAATGAGATCTCACGAGCTGCAACATTTTTAAAAATATCTTCTTTTTTTAATTCTTGTCGTTTATTTAACCTTCTTTTTATATTTTTAATTTCACAATTTTTTTGAGCGTAAGGTTTGTTTTTTATTATAAAAAAGGTTTTTTATTTTCGATATTTCGCTACTTCATTGTGTAGCATCTTCAGGAAATAAGAAATTAACAAATTATGAACAATTTTCAAACTTTCAAATTGTTCATAATTTGTTAATTTCTTATTTCCTGAAGATGGTACACAATGGAGTAGCGAAATATCGAAAATAAAAAACCATTTTTATAATAAAAAACAAACATTACGCTCAAAAAAATTGTGAAATTAAAAATATCTTTTTTTTTAGTTTTTGTAAGAATTGTGCAATTTATCTGAAGACAACATACTCAATATGGGTATCATATGAAAGGTTTTTTGAGGTGCGTCCAGTTCAAGCATATCCTTACATGTCCCATTTTCAAGAATATTCTGTAACAAAACAAATTTTTGACCCTTTTGTACGGAGAAGTTTGTGATTGAAATGTCAAACTTACATATCATAATATGTAGTCGATTTAAGTGAACACGTGTTTCAGATTTTTTTGAAATTCGTGATATTTTGCGTTTTATCAGAAATTCAACGTGGTGGTAACAATATGTTCTAAATAGGGCAATATGGATACCAAAACTTTTTTTTTCACAAGTAAATCATTGCTAAGTGGATATAGTTTGGAATTCTGCAAAACTTCGTACAGTTTGCACGGTGCTCTGGACCAAGTTTTGTTATAAGTTTTGGGTTACTGCAATCTGCATTTCAAATCAGTATCTACACTCAAAAAAATAAGTTAGTAGAAAAATTAGTAAAACGTCTTGTATATTAAGTGTACTAGTTTTCAGCAATTTTTTTGCTGAAATTCCGTTTTCAGCAAAAATTTTAGTGATATTTTTTTAGCACTAAACTAATTTTGAACTAATGTTTTACTAATTTATTTTGCTACAAAAATTGTGCTGATAACCGCATTCATAGCGTGGACAACAACCAGATAGACAAGATGTAGATGTCGCAGCTTGTCTGGAAACGGAAATGACAAAAAAGGAAAAACAATTCTACACATAATCTATATTTAAATTTTCAGCAAGTAAATTAACTAAAGTAAAATTTCGCTACAAGTTTTTTGAATATTTTTTTTATTTTTTTTTTTATTTTAGCAAGGATTTTTTTCATTTGCAGTCGACTAAGTGTTAGCAAAACTTTTGCTGAAGATTACTATTTTTTTGGTAAACATCAGCTCGCTGATTTTCAGCAAACCTTTTGCTGAAATTACCAACTTCTTTGCAAGCACGCTCTTGACTAAAAATATCAATAAAAAAAATGTATTCATCTATAGCGGGCTATACGTTAAAATGTCGACTTTTCAAAAATTTTATATGGCAGCATAGCTTTCCAAGATGTCCCCAAAGTCAAACTTTTAGTATAATATGGGGTCACCTCTAAAAACTGTTCTTACAAAATTTCCAGCAACTGTTTTGCTTGAAATTTTGGACTTAAAGTTGGACTTTGGGGACATATTTGAAAGCTATACTGCCATATAAAGTTTTTGAAAAATTGCGATTTTAATGTATAGGCCGCTATAGATTAGTGCTGGTAAATTCGGTTACTTTACAATACTCGATATTTTCGATTTGGATACTCGATACTACTCGATACTTTTAACTGTTTTTAAATTTGAAATTTTTTTTAAATTTTTGAGTAAAATTCTTTGAAAACGTTTATGCTAATTTAATATTTAAATTTATATACATATTTTAAACTTTTTCATCAACTATCCATTGCGTTTTTCATAGTTTTTAAAATATAATTTTAAATATTTAACTTCTGACTTTTTCTTTTAGCAGAGTTGTAGTTTTGTGACAAATATTTTAGCGGAGTCATATTTTTATATATTTTGTCTGTCTAAAATGCAACTCTGAAAATATCGAGTAGTAGTTTTGAGTATCGAGTACCCAAAAAGAAGACAAATACTCGATACCCACTACTCATATTTTTACCAGCACTACTATAGATATATTTTTAGTGTAATAACCCTGCAAGCATTTGGAAGATATCTTCCAAGAAGATATTAAAGCGATATCTTCTATTTTTCATTTGAATGAAAATAATCAAGTAGTATTTTAAAATTATCTTCCTTTTGTTATTTGGAAGATAATTTGGTGATATTTGGAAAAAAATAATTCAAAAATTGGATTTTTTGTCATAATGATATTTTTTTATGATGATATTGCGGCAATATTACCTTCTTATCATCCGGAAGATAAAGAAAATTTGTTTGAAATTCTTTATCATTTTGGGAATAATTTAAACAAAATTTGTACAAAAACGAACAACAAATACATAGGAAAGAAATTCGTCCAAAAAATCAAGATTTAATGCGCGGAAAAAATCGGCTACGATGAAAGCAAGATAATTAATGTGTTGGTCAATGGATTACGAGTATGTATGCAGATGTTCTTTTTCAGGCTTAAATTTAATAATGAAAAAATAAAACCTTTATATTGTACCGGGGAGTTTATTTGGCGATATCACCTTTTTATCTTCCAGATGATAACTTAGCGACATCGCCAATTTATCTTCTTGGGGTATTGCTTTCGTGTTACCTGGAAGTATTGCTTTCGGGTAACAGTTATTCCCGACGAAAGAAACTTTCGCAATACGAAATTGATATTGCCGGCAATAAATGTTTTCTTCTTGGCAATATGATCGGGGAATCTTCTTCGTATTGCCATGTTTGTTGGGAATATTCAACAAAATTCTGCATATTAAATTAACTAAAATATGTATATCGTCACCTAAAATGCAAAAGGGCGTAACAACAATAAAATTTAAGCCGATTTTCTGATTGATTATGATGCACTACACTAAATTACATTTCCCTATAAAATTTTAAACTTATATGTAGAAATAAGGCTATAGTAGTGTTTTAAACAAGAGAAGAAAATATAGAATATCTTTAATTCTACAATGTTTTTTTTTGGTTCTCGTGTAAAAAAATAAAAAGTGTTGTTACGCCCTTTAGCATTTTAGCAAAGGCAATATTATGCGGCTTGGAATAGGAACGAACTCCGACTGGTTAATCAGGGATGGAAAAGGCTCACTTAATCGGGTTCTTATACCAAAAAAATGTTAGATCGCTCTTACATATTTAAATATGTAAGTAACTAAAAAATAGCTTCCTTTTTGGCTCATTAAAAAAATTAAAATTAAATATTTAGATATTAGCAAATATTAGCACAAATTGCGAAAAAAAACATTTACAAAATTTTTTTTACGAAATTCTTGCAACAATATATTCGTTTGCAGAATGTGGATCGCTGATTACCTCTTTTAATTTATTTTCTGTACCATAAAGCCTTTTTCGAATTCCGCCGTTATTTTGCAACTTTTTAAGTGCGGTTTTTTTAAATATATAACCTAGGGATTAAATTCCGCTATTATTTTGCAATTCTTTACGTGCGTTTTTTTTTTTTTTTTTATTTATAATCTAGGGGCTATAATACACATTTCATAGAACAACGTTTGGTGGCTAGTTGCAAAAAAAATCGCGAAAAATAAAATTTGCAAAAAGGAACATTTTTACATCAATATATTTGTTTGCAGAATCTAAATCGCTGATTACGTTTAATTAATTTTTTGTACCACAAAGTCTTTTTTCGCGTTCCGCTTTTATTTTGCAATTAATTAAATACGTTTCTTTTTAATTTATAATCTAGGGACTATAATACATATTTCATACCACAAAGTTTGGTGGCTAGTTGCAAAAAAAAATCGCGAAAAATAAAATGTTCAAAAAGTAAAAATTTTTTCATCAATATATTTGTTTGCAGAATGTAAATCGCTGATTAAGTTTTTTAATTAATTTTTTGTACCATAAAGCTTTTTCGCTTTCCGAGATTATTTCGCAATTTTTTAAGTGTGGTTTTTAAAAATTTATAATCTAGGGTCTATAGTACCAATTTTATACACAAAAGTTTGGTGCTTAGTTTGCAAAAAAAATATATATAAATCGCGAAAAAAATATTTGCAAAAAGGAAAATTTTTACGTCATTGTATTCATTTGCAGATTGTTAATCGCTGATTGAGTTTTTTAATTATTTTTTTCTAGCACAAAGTCTTTTTTCGCGTTCCTCTATTATTTTGCAATTTTTTAAGTGCGGTTTTTTAAATTTATAATGTACGGAGCATAATGCCCATTTCATAAAACAAAGTTTAGTGGTTAAATGCAAAAAAAGAAAATTTTGGCATCGTTTAAAGAATGTAAATCGCTTATTAAGTCTTTTAATTAATTTTTTGAACCCCAAAGCCTTTTTCGTATTCCGATATTATTTTGCAATTTTTTACGTATGGTTTTTTAAAATTCATAATCTAGGGCTATAATACTGTTGGAATAGTATAATTCCATAGTATGGTTCCATTCTTGATTTTTATAACTAAATTATTATTTTCCATCCCTGGTTACAATCGATGTTTTGAGTCATACAAAGAGCGCACATAATGACCCTGCCAAAATTTAAAAGGTACCTTCCAAGAAGATATTAAAGCGATATCTTCTATTTGTCATTTGAATGAAAATAATCAAGTAGTATTTACTTTGAAATTGTCTTCCTTTTATCACTTGGAAGATAATTCGGTGATATTTAAAAAAAAAAATAATTCAAAAATTTTATCTTTTGTCATAACTTTTTATAACAATATTGCGGCAATATCACCTTTGTATCATTTGGAATATAAAGCAAATTGGTTTGAAATCTTTTATCAATTTGGAAAAAATTAAAGCTAAATTTGTACAAAAACAATCCAAAGATATACAGGAAAAAATCTCGTGAAAAGTTAATATTAATTGCGCGAGAAAAATCGGCTAAGATAAAATCAAGATAATTTATAAGTTGGTCAATGGATTATGTATGCACATATTGTTTTTCAGGCTTAAATTTAATAATGAAAAAATTAAATCGTTTTTTTTTTATTGTACCGGGAGTTTATTTAGCGATATCCCTTTTATCTTCCATATGAGTTATTGCTTTCATATTGCCTGGAAGTATTGTTTTAGTGTAACAGTTGTTTCCGACGGAGGAATCTTCCGGAATACGAAATTGATATTGCCGGCAATAAATGTTTTCTTTCTGGCGATATGTTCGCAGAATCTTCTTCGTATTGCCATGTTTGCTGGGTGATATTGGTTTGAGTATGTTCCTGTTCCAAGGCACATAATAGAACAAATGCTTTCTCAGTGATAGAGAGTCCCCCAATCTCTGTATTATATATACTCTTTGATTTTAGGTGACGATATCTAGCTAAAATTTTTTAACTTTAACATAATTTTTGTTATATTTTTTTTTCCTTTTTTTTAATAATATTTGAAAAACATATTCCGCTGATCTCGACAGTTTTTTTTCAACGTTTTTACAAATTTTTTTGTTTTAGTGTAGAATAATGATGCATAGATATTTACTGAAATATTTCAGAAACTTTTCGCTCTATATTTGCCAAATTTCATATTTCTTTTAGTGTGGCTTTAAAATGTCTCACTATGTCTAAACGGTGGAAGCAAACTTAAAATTCAGTAGTTTCCATTATAAATAAAATCATTAATCAAATAAGAGTAATTATATCCTCAGGCTACATTTAAGAAAATCTAATTATATGTTGCCTCTTTGTCCCTCAAAAATGATGGTTGTCAATAAATTTTGCCACCAAAGAAAGAACTAAAACGCCACTGTTTGCCAACACAAAAAAAGACGTTTAAATCGAAAATCAGTAGAGGGAGTTGGCAACTTCCACACACGCACACAAATACTCAAACACAAAGAAACACACACACACTCATCTACTTCGAATTGCCATAAAAAGCCATAATTCACTCATAGAAATTCTCGTTGCTATAAATGATAGCATGCCAGCGTTAAGAATGGCGATAAAAATAACTACAACAACAAAAAATTGTAGCAAACAAATCTGAAAGACGAAGAAAATAATGTTTAATTTCTTATAAGGGTTTGGTTGGCTTGACGAGAATGCAAAAAAAAAAAAAAACGCAAAATTTATGGTTTGAAATATCATCAATTTTGGGTTGGTATTGTCATCATCATCAACATTAAAGCGGAAGTTTAGGGTTGCCATAAAGTTTATTAAAGAAACAAGAAGGAAGGAAGAGAAGTGCTTATGAGAATAAGCGAACTTGGATTAAAACATTTCTGATTGTAAGATGTTTCTAGCAAGGTTGGCAACCGAAACGAATAACGGTATAGGTATCGGTATTGGTATCGATTTTTTATTTGTTTCGGTATCGGTATCGGTAACGGTATTTTAATCATTTCGGTATCGGTATAACCGATACCGGTATATACCGGTATTATTGAAAAAATTTACAAAAATATAAAAAAACATTCTTAATTATAAAAAAACCCAGTCAGAAATCGCCAGTGGTACAAAAAATCAAGCACTGGCATACCACTGGGTAACCACGGTATTAAAAATAAATGACTGGCAGAACACTCATCTGGGACGCTTTGCCAGCGTTTGCGAAAAGCGTTTTACCAGTATTTTTTTTACAAAAATTTCGGTGGTTTATAAAAAAAACCACTGGCAAAGAATTGGGTTAGAGTGATATGCCAAGGTTTGCAACCAGTGGTTATCCAGTGCTACCTAGCCAATGCTACCAGGCGTACAAAAATCAATTCACTGGAAAACCAATGATTTTATAAAAATGCTGACGCTTCGTTAAAAAATGTTTGTAGTCGGAAGGTTCCGAGTTTAAATCCGGTTGCAAGAAAAAAATTTTTTTTGGATTTTTTTTAATTTAAAATTTTTTTGTTTTATAAAATCAATTTTTTTGTTTGTGGGAAAGCTCCTTCAAGACCAACTTTTTTTTTGCCCTCCCAACACTGGCATACTAGTTACTAAAAATTGTTTGCCAGTACTAACATTTTGGCACAGCCAGTAGTTGTCCAGCTATTATCACTCATTTATGTGTTTAGCCATTAAATATTATATGTCTCGTTAGCTCAGTGGGTAGAGCAATCGTCTGCCAATCTGACGGCCTGGGTTCAACTCACGGCAGGACCAAAAAAAATACATATGAACTTTTTTCAAATTTTATTTTGGAAAATATATTTCCAGACCACCTATTTATTGGTTTTGCCAACGTTTAAAAATTTTGTTCCTCCAGTGCTTTTCCGGCGCTTTTTGAACACCCGGTCCTTTTGTCTAATGATGTTATCATTTTGGGAATGGGAAAGCACTTTTTGCCAGTACTTGTACCACCTGTTAAAGTGCTTTGCCACCGCTTTCCCGTTTGTATTTTTCTGACTGGGTAGTTTATGGAAATGTTTTTATAATATGAACATTATTTTTTAAACACAACAATTTTTTTAAATCTATTAGGAACACAAGTTGATTTACTACAAATATTTTATATTTGTATTGAGATCATATAATAAAATAAAATAAAAAAAAAATAAGTTTATAAAATTAATTAAAGGATTCTCTAAAAGAAACTGTAAATTCAATTAAAGGTTTAAGAAACCAGTTTATATATTAAATTATATTTACTAAATTTGTCACAAGTTAGAGAATATTTACGAAGTTAAATAAATTAAAAACAATGTTGCCAATGCAAATTAAAGGCTGATAACCGCACTTAGAATTTATAACACGATTTTCTATTAACAATGAATAATAAAGTTTAATTGTTTAACAATTTTGGAAATTTTATATTAAAAAAATTTGTATTTTTGCTAAAAACGTAAAAAAAAACAATTTTTTTAAAACCGATTCCATACCGGTACGACACCGGTATTAAGGGAAAAGGTTTTTGAATACCGGTATTTTTTTAAAACAAGAATTTCGGTATTGGTATCGGTATCGGTTGTCATTTTGAAAGGGTTTTGAAACGGATAACGGTATTATAACGGTATCGGTTGCCAACCTTGGTTTCTAGTAATCGCAGAACACAGATTGGTGGTGACAATCGAATTTATTTCCAATTGAATATTTTCATAGAGTTAATCCAATTTTTCGACTAAATACCCTTTGCAGTTCTTTTAAACACTGAACCTGTTGTTTTAAACAGTTATCATAGTTTTTCAATGAGCTGAAACGAGATGATGATTTTCTGATAAACAAAACAACTGAAATAATGCGATGAATAGTTGAGACCAGTAACATAAACATGATAATGAGTCATGATAATCAGACATGATAATGACGACATGAGACATATTGAAGGAATTCACAGTTAAAAATATCGTTGTAAAATTCTTGCATCAGTATATTTGTTCGCAGAATGAAAATCGCTGATTAAGTTTTTTAATTAAATTTTTGTAGCATAAAATCTTTTTTCGCGTTTCACGATTATTTTACAATTTTTTAAGTGCGGTTTTGTTAAATATATAATCTAAGGACAATAATACCCAATTCATAGAACAAAGTTCTGTGATTAATTGAAAAAAGAAATCGCGAAAAAAGTCGCGGAAAAAAATTTACAAAAAGGAAAATTCTTACATTAGTATGTTTGTTTGCAGAATAATAATCGCTGATTTAGTTTATTAATTCAACTTTTGTACCATAAAGTCTTTTTTCGCGTTCCGCGGTTATTTTGCAATTTTTTAAGTGTGGTTTTTTAAAATTTATAATCTAGGGACTACAATACCCAATTCATAGAACAAAGTTCTATGACTAATTGAAAAAAGAAATTGCGAAAAAAGTCGCGGAAATAAAATTTACAAAAAGGAAAATTCTTACATCAGTATGTTTTTTGCAGAATAAAAATCGCTGATTTAATTTTTTAATTCAAATTTTGTACCATAAAGTCTTTTTTCTCATTCCGCGTTTATTTTGCAATTTTTTAAGTGTGGTTTTTTTAAATTTATAATCTAGGGACTATAATACCCAATTCATAGAACAAAGTTCTGTGATTAATTGAAAAAAAAATCGCGGAAAAAAAATTTACAAAAAGGAAAATTCTTACATCAGTATGTTTGTTTGCAGAATAAAAATCCCTGATTAAGTTTTTTAATTAAAATTTTGTACCATAAAGTCTTTTTTCGCGTTCCGCGATTATTTTGCAATTTTTTTAGTGTGGTTTTTTAAAATTTATAATCTAGGGACTATAGTACCCAATTCATAGAACAAAGTTCGGTGATTAATTGAAAAAAGAATTCGTGAAAAAAGTCGCGTAAAAAAAATGTACAAAAGAAGAATTCTTACATCAGTATGTTTGTTTGCAGAATGAAAATCGCTGATTAAATTTTTTAATTAAATTTTTGTACCATAAAGACTTTTTTCGCGTTCCGCGATTATTTTGCAATTTTTTAAAATTTATAATCTAGGGACTATAACACCCATTTCATAGAACAAAGTTCGGTGGCTAGTTGAAAAAAAAGCAATCTAACCATCCCCCTTTTTTTTGTAAACAAATGCTTTTTTTTACTCAATTGTTTATAGTTTTTAAGGCATTAGTGCGATTTCATTAGGATTAGTATTACAAATTCTAATGCCAGAAAATTTCAGTAACATTAAATGGTAATGAAATTTTTTTGCCATTAGCATTAGTCAACTAATGATAATGAAATTTCAATGCCAATGAAAAAATCCCAAGTATGCTACAATTCCTGCTCGAATTTATATCCAAATAATTTCTTTAAAGTTTAAACTTATTTGGATCTACGGTGCAAAAACGCTGTATTACTACCCAAAAAAGACCGTGGTATTTTCTAATAATTGTTTTGATTGATCTGGTTCTGGTATTTTTGAATTAAAATATCCCGAGAAACAGGATTTACTAAACCTGCCAACCTGGTAACGCTACATTTAAGTATACCACACTATGCCATAAGTGTTATACTGTAAATTGGTTTGTGTATCGGCTAATAATAAAGTGGTTCGTGTATTGGCTAAGTATACATTGGTTGGTGTCTCGGCTAAAAACCAAGTGGTTAGTGTATCCGCTATGAATACTCTGGATGCTTCTGAAACCTACTAGTTTGTTCTAGAACCATGGCTAACAGTGGTCGGCAGAAAGAGAGAATGTGAATGTATTGGGTGTCTTTACACTGTGAGAAATTATTTTATAATTTTTAATTTTATATTTGTAATTAATTCTTCTTAATGAAGAAGAAATGAATTAATTAATGAATGTATGCATGAATTAATGAATGCATGAATATAAATAATTATAAAATAATGGAATAAAAATAATATATAATAAATTTTATTAAACATATTATTTAAAAAATATTTACTTTTTGTGTATAAATTATTTATTCCTAAGAAAGTATTCATATACTTAGTTAATTTAAATTAAAATGAATGAATTAAAGAAATAAAAATAATTCATAATAAATTTCCTGTTCTCGTGTAATTGAAAAGTTTTAAGGGTGTACTATTTTTCTAAAATTTCGTAAACAAAGCGAAATCAACCTTCTTTGTTGAAAGCTACCATACTACTAAATGTAATATTTTATTTGTTATGCTCTTAGTTGAGAGTTTTGATGCCATTCGTGTTGTGTACGTCTGAAAAGCCGATTATGATCGGCCACTGGTGGCTATGGGTGCCGACCACTGCTCTAGAACCTTCTAGTTTATTCTACAATCATGGATAACAATCTGGGTACCTCTAGAACATTCGAGCTCATTCTCCAATCGCAGACATTACACTATAAAAGGGCTGCAGCTTAGGTCTGGAAGTTTGTCACGCAGTAGCGCTTTTAGAATTCAGTTGAGCTCTAGTAAATCATTGTGAAATTGTTTGTAAAGTAGTAAAGTGTTAAATAAATAATAAATTAATGAACAAAAAGTGTGTGTGTTAGTTATTTTTAATTGCACTAGCCAGGTTTATTTAAAGGAAATAAACGTATGTTTTTGAAGGTAAAACGTAACAATTGGTGTCTGAATTAAGATTGGTTATTTTGATTGCAATAGAAGAAAACCCGGTTTATCTAAAGCAGCTAAACCAACGTTTTTTAAAGGTAAAAACGTAACAATATATACACTAGACCGTACCGCAAAAACAAAGTTCGCCGTACATCCTCCAATATAAAGAATTTTTGCAACGTAATTTAAAAAAAAATAAAAATTTTTGGCGAACGTAGGGGTCGCCTTTTTAAATTTTTCGCTATGGCTTCGGCATTTAAAATCAGATTTTAAAGTGTGATATATCAATTTTTTGCCTCGAGGAAACCAGTGTTTTGCTATAAAGGTAAAATCCAATGAAAAAAATAAAAAGGCGACCCTTATGTTCAACAACCAAAAAATAAAAAAATTCTACTGGGTTCATCGAAAAACTTCCTTAGCAAAAGTTTAATGATTTTTTACGAGCTTTAATTTTCTGATATTAGGGTGGTAGCAACTGAGATCTGGTGGGTAACTTTTTAATAACTAACAAAAACAACTGTTTACTGTAAAAATACTGTTTTGGTAGTTGTTTATTACGATATTAAAAATAAATGATTTAAACAACTGTTGCGAGGTTGCAGTAATTTCTGTTAGTTGTTTTCTTAAATAACCGTCATAAAAGTTGTTTTGCATTTTTCTATAGAAAAACAACTCTCATTTCTGATAAAAACAACTACTGATTACTACACAAACAACTGTCATGTAGTAACTGTCAAACTTTTTTGAGTGTGTCTATAAAATTTGTTTTATAAATAATCAGAAATCATTATTCTTTCTCCAATGCATAAAAGCGTAATTACTGGAAAAGTTTTCGGAAATTTGACTTCAAATTTTATTTAATATAAAATAAGTAGGTACATGTTTGTAAACGAAAAAAAAAAACAGTTTTTCGTTAAAATAAAATTTTACTGTAGTAGTAAAAACTTTCCGGCTACTTTTACATTGTTTTGTCAGTTGTTTTGAAATTTTTATAGTAAAAATTTTTCAGTTATTTTTGCGACGTTGTTAGTTCTTTCAATAAATATTTTTAGCATCGAAGTACCGTATTAGATTCTTGCGTGATGTTGGAAAATATGCGTGCCTCTGTAATAAAGTCAACTTTTTGACCAACTTTGTTAAAAGTGACTAACATTTTGGTTGTCCGACCCTTCTTTAAAAATCATTTTATCTCTAACCTGGACAGTTATAAGTGTCTAAGAAACCCTTGGGTAAACCTTTTTTAACCGAGAAAAAAAATATTTTTTTATTAAATTTTTAATAAAATAATAAGCTAATGGCAACCCTTGCTGATTTATTTAGTGCCCTCTAAAAGAATGTCTTGATGGTTTCTTGAATCATATATTTTCGTAGTTCTGACATTAACTGCTATCGCACGAAGAAGCATCATTCAAGAAAGAGGACAAATAATACAAAAAATACACCCAAAACAAAAAACTGCTTTTGAAGGATACTAAATTCTCAAAAAAATAAAACGAAGAAGAAAAAACAAGCATAAAACAAACACGTGCGGGTGGATAGCCACCATTTGAGCAAAGAGAAATACAACAAATACAAATATTTTTCCCGCCAAAGCAACGATTTATTGACAACTTCCAACAAATACATTCTACTACACCAACCATCAGGCAGCTGATGTTATAACGCTCCTTATTGCCCCATACAAAACAAACGAAATAGCACTTGGTGTGAAAACTAAATCGAAAGTTAGCTTAAAATCTTAACGATGCTACATTTCACATCTCATTGTCGATATCTTAGTAAAACAATCAGTTTTGGTACTCATGGGTTGAGCTATAGATCTTTTTTTAAGAGAAAACTAAAATACGACATTAAAAACGTCGTTTAACAAACAATAAATAAACTGTTATGGAAGGAAGGGGAAATGGGGATGTGGGCTGAGGATGGTGTTGCAAATATAAGTTGAAGTTTTGTTGGGTGAGTGGGTGGGTGTTAACCACTTTCATTTCATACTTATTTCCGTAATTTTTTTTTTTCCTAATAAGTACATATAAATATATTTGTAACAATTCCAAATGAGTATAAGGGTTGCTAATGATTCATTTGAATTTCATATTCTTCTTCTTGTTCGTATTTACAACAAACACAGTTGGCGTTCACATCGTCACTTGTAGGTTTCAGTAGGTTGGTTGATAATTTTTGGCTGACATTAGTTTCCATCAAATTAATGGGTTTTAAAGACTACAGTGGGTAAGTTAAGGCACGCTATTTTTTAAAGGTTATTTTTTAAAGGCTATTTTTTATTTGGCGAATACGATAATCCATTGCAGGTCCTCTAGGGCTCCAAAGAACGCTATATTGACGTTGACTGCACTAGTTGTTCTCCTTAAATATTAACGGTCTTTGTTATCAACTTTTTGATCCCATAAAATAAGATGCACTGTTGTCCATGTGTTGGATATGCTTAGGCTTTCTTAGCCGTTATAATTTGTATTATAAAAAAGATTTTGTTCCCTATCCAAAGGTTTCGCGATCAATTTTGCCCAGACAAATTTTGCATGCAGATGAGCTAGAAAAAACAAAACAGCTAGATCCTTGTTTGATCGCTCGACTTGCATTATACATATATTTTATAAATCACTTGATTTTGGTGGACTTACAATACTTTTTTTATTTACTGTATATGCAAATTAAAACAATTGAAACTCATTTAAAATTATTTCGTTTAAAATAATTTTGTTTTTGGGATTTAAAAAAACATTTCTTAGAATCTTGGGGTTTTATCTTGGAGGAATATGAGGACTCTTCAAAAAGAAAATACCTCAGTTATGTTCAGTGGATGTAAAGCATTTGAGTGAAAGTTTAAAGTTTTTCTATTAAAAAAGTTTTAAAAATCTACCAGTGTTCCCAATTTCCAATAAATAAAATACGTTTTAGCATCTGAAAGTACACTGAGAGAATTATCCTTCATGATATTAATGATATAATTTCAAAGAATTTTTTTCGTAGAACCAATGAAGAATTTCATTATATTTATAATATTTAATTAATATTATGAAATTTTTCATAACTTTTCTTTCATAAAATTTCATAATTTCATTAAAAAAGTTCATTGAATTTCATAAATTAGATCTCCATAAATTTAACGAAAATGTTCTTTATATATATGAAATTATTGTTCAATTGTATTTACTTTTTTCTCATTTTTTATAAAATATCGTCATTTCCTGAGAGAATAATCTTTTATAACTTTTTATTTTTTTTAATTTAATTTTTTATTATTAATTTTGGACTGAAATTTTTTATAAATTATATTAATTTTTTCGTAATTTTTTTTGTATGAAACTTTTTAATTTAATGAATTCGTTCTTTAGATATATTTTGAAATCCGTAAAATATCCTACGATTTTATTAGGCCTTTTGCATTTGCTAAGTACTTTTTATTTTTCCACTCCAGCTTAGCAACGACAAAAACCAACTATAATAAATAATAGTGAATGAAATAGCTTCATAGATTTTATGAAGCTCTATATTGGCTGAATGATTTATTCATTGGACGAGTGGCCTATTCATTTTATGAAGAGTTTCATTAATTTTATGAACTTTTCATAAACATTGACTTTAGTGAAACCTGTTTCATAGAATCTATGAAAAGTTTCATTGGACGAGTTCCAGTGACAATTTTCATTGGAACTATTAAGAAATTCATTACTGAAGTGATGAAAATTCTCTCAGTGTAGTACGCTTTCACTTTGAAATCCTCTTTATAAATAAATTTATACAGATTAACCCCTCAATTCATAAATGCTTTGTAAAGTTATAGCAGGTTTACAAAACGTCATTTTCATACAAAATTTGTTCAATAAACCTCCTATAATTTTACAAAGCGTTTGTGAATTTAGGGGTAAGCTTATAACTTTTATTCATTTTCCCTATAAAATTATATATAAGTATATAGAAATTGCTAGATCATATATAACCGTATAACATTTTATATAATTTGATAGGGAAAAAGAACCAATATTAATAGATCTAAGTTGTAGAATTTTATTTATGTTGATGATATTATACATCATTTTATGTGTTATCACATTCACCACATCTGATAAAATATAATTTTATATCAAATTAATTGGTGTATAACTTAAAAATGCGGAATTTATTAAAAGTATTGGCCATCGTTAGTTGATCTTTTCCATTTTTTCTGGCAACATATGGATGCCGCGCCAAAATAACTGTTAATTTTTTGAGGCCACGAACGAATCAAGCCAATTTCGGATAGCCTGTTTTGAAGTCAATCGTCTGGACTATAAGGGGGATGAGACAGAACTTTCCAACCACTATTTTCTTAATAAGTTTTAACCATGGATGGTAACCGAAACGAATGCGATTATCGTTAGGGTAACGATATTTTAGGTTATTTCGGTAACGGTATTTTATGGGTAACGCTATATCATTTATTTCGGTATCGTTATTTTAAGGATAACGCTATTTGGGTTATTTCGGTAACGGTATTTTAAGGCTAACGGTATTTTAGTTATATCGGTAACAATATTTTAAGGGAAACGGCAGTCAGTTATTTCGATGCATCCCGTAATTTTTTTTTACAAAAAACAAACGAAATTAAAAACAGAACCAATTTATCAACTTAATAAACAAAAAATACTCAATAACCACGTGAAATTACCAAAAATAGAAAATTAAAAATAACGGTAACGGTATTTTAGAGGTAACGGTATTTCATTTATTTCGGTAACGGTATTTTAAGGGTATCGATATTTCATTTATTTCGGTATCGGTATTTTAAGGATAACGGTATTTCAGTTATTTCGGTAACGGTATTTTAAGGATAACGGTTTTTCGGTTATTTCGGTAACGGTATTTTAGGGGTAACGGTAGTCAGTTGAAAGGGTTTTGAATCGATAACGGTATTTTAGCGGTATTGCCTGCCAACCCTGGTTTTAACCGGTCTTGCAAAATGTGGCCGTGCGTTGTCATGATGGAATATTACCCAGCAAAATGTTTATGAACTGGTTGCCTTTGAATCTGTTCTAGAATAGGTGTTTTTACCACGGGTTCCGTGGAACAGGTTCTAGAACTGATTCCTGAAAGTCAAAATGGAAGGCCTCACTGCCCCAGAACCGGTTCTATAACTGGCTCTAGAACCGGTTCCAAAGCAACCTGTTCTAGTTTGGAGGAACATAACCTGTTGCTTTTGGGACACACTCAAACAAAAATCACCGATGATAGAACATAAATTAGAACAGGTTGCATGCCAGAACAAGTTGTTCTACAACCGGTTCTTTGCATCCGACAATTTTGCTGGGTATTACTTCATGTCTGGTCGCATATTTGGCAGGGCTTCACATACGAT
Organism: Leucophora obtusa; assembly: GCA_949987735.1. Classification (NCBI taxonomy): domain Eukaryota; kingdom Metazoa; phylum Arthropoda; class Insecta; order Diptera; family Anthomyiidae; genus Leucophora; species Leucophora obtusa. The sequence goes on along the minus strand of OX465298.1, from coordinate 52,104,795 downwards.
ATCTTGCTCTTCGGTTTGTCGTAATGGAGCCAGTTTTCATCGCCCTTAATGAGTCGGTGCAAAAATTACTTCTTTTTATGGCATTCAAGCAGTATTTCGGACATGCAAAATCGTCTTTCAACGTCTCTCGGCTTCAACGCGTATGGTACCCAATTTCTTTACTTTTGGATGAATCCTGCTGCTTACAAACATTTCGAAATTGCGACATCCAATGATTTTGCAAGTTCTACTTGAGTTTGACAACAATCCTCATCGAGTAATGTCTCCAATTCATCATCTTCGAACTTTTTTGGCTGACATGGGCGGTCTTTGATTTCCGTGTCAAAATCACTACTTCCGAACACCACAAATAAATAAATCGCACGTTGAAATTGATGGAACATATTTACGATAAGCTTCGGTGAGCAATCGATGTGCTTCAGCTGCACTTTCTTTTAAATTGAAGAAGTAAAGGAAAATTTCCTACAAATGATGCTTTGTTGGCATAAAATTCGATATTTTCGAAGCAAAAAACAACTTTGTTGTTTACACTATTTCGTTCAATGACTAAGTAGGAATAAATGACAGAATGTTATTAAATGCCATATATGTTATTATAGGTACAAACCATTTCTAAAAAATACGCCATCTGTTGGAATACAGAATTTTATTCACTTAAAACCATTTTTAATTGGGAAAGTAACTTGTACATATACAAGTTACTTTCCCTGAAGCCTCATTCATTGTTGATTTAAGATTATCAGAGTGATTTAGGATTATCAGAGTGTTTAGTTTTAAAAATGAATCAGCATCGTAAAAAACAAACAATTACGAGGGTAACTATTTATATTTTGAACCTTGGCCACTTTAACACTTGTTATGCGCCAGCTGATATTTCCATTAGATAGTTTAACATTTTTGACAATAACTCTGCTTACAACTTTTTGTCATTTGAGCATTATTTGTGTTGTTTACAAAAAAGACATAAAAATGGAATTTTTTGGAAATAAAAATTCCTTACAGACTAATATTAATCAAAAATATAATATTAATATAGATTTACGTATTGTATACATTGGACCGACTCACGAAAAAAAGTAAAAAAGTGTTGTTTTATGATGATTCCCATAATATTTCGGGTCTAGCAATGAGATCTCACGAGCTGGACGATTTTTGAAAAAGGTATTTTTTTTAGTTTTTGTAAGAATTTTGCATTTTAACTGAAGACATCACACTTAATATGGATATCATAGGAAGGGTTTTTTGAGGCGCATTTAGCGGTATATATAACATGTTCAAGCATATTAGCACAGACCATCAGAATCTGATGTGAAACAATTTTTGATTAGCAAAATTTCGTTCTTCGGTGACAACAATAGAACCAATATTCAAATTGGATAAAGTGTTTGAAAACATAGATCCGGCGTGGGCTCGAAATTAGCCTTAAAGCAGTCCGCAAATAAAAATAATTGAATTATCACAAGAATGCGAAATTTTGTCTACAAATTTTAAGTTAGAAAGAATATCAAATGACTGTCTTTCAGGTTTTATAAAAGACTAAAGAGCATTAGGATTAATATTGATTTCCTGTTCTTTCCTAAAAAGAAATTCTTAAATTTAGAACAAACTTCTTTGAAAGCCATTTGTTTCAGTTAAAATCATGTTCACAAATTGAGTTAACTTTTTGGAAATTCTTTTTTCATTTTCTGTCGGCAACAAATAACCAAATATAAACAAGTTTAAAACTTCATAAAAATCAGGCATTTGATGGAACTTAAACAAATGAGATTTGTAGCATTTAATTCCTGGTAAAAATATACTGCGAATAACAAAAACTTAAATCTAAATTGGTACTTAATAGGGTAAGGAACTCAATGTTATTGCATTTTTTTTTAGATAGTCCAAATTAGATAGTCTAAAAATTTTATCCAAATCATCAAATTTAGAACAAAACGACATCGTTTCGTAGTTGCATATTTTGACAAAAATGCATGTTTTTGCATACTTTGACAGATTCTTTTTCGTCAGGTTCTTTTGTGTCACTCATGTGACAGGTTCTTCTGCGTAAGTTCTGTGACAGGTTAGTGGGTTAGTCCTGTGACAGGTTCTTTTGCTTCAGTCCTGTGACAGGTTCTTTTGCTTCAGTCATGTGACTGGTTCTTTTGCGCCGGTCCTGTGACACGTCACAAGGGGCAATTGACCCCCTCCTAGGACAAGCCCATGTAAAAGTTACCGGTTCTCTTCATATAAAAAACTGGTCCAAGGACCGGTCCCCATCCCCAAGGACCAGTCACGTGACGTGTCCGTTGACCGGTACCTTTTCCCATACGGTCTCTACAGCATTAGCGTGAAATTTCGGATTGATATCTTTTTGTTTTTCATATTTGATTATATTGCTTAAATTTAGGAAAACTATTAATTCTTAATTACTTCAAATTGAATTCTGCGTCCTAAAATATTTTATTAAAAAAATTTGCACATCTCTGCTTTCAGTATTTAATAACACGGTAGCAGCGACAAATGTAAAAGTATGGGTTTATATGAATGTTGATGATTATGGTGTTGTGCCCCTTCGGCATATTTTTAATTGCCTAATTTTGTAGCTTGAATGATGGCAAATATATCTTAAGCTAAATGAGGGTTGTAACTTTACATGCTTCCATACAAAGAAATATTTATATCAAATACAACGAAGCAAAGTGATGAACGTTCGTTAGAGATATTTCTACAAAATAATTATTTGCTATAAGAATGAATATAAGGGTTATAACTTTCTTTTGCAAAATTTTTACTTACCACCATGTGATGAGCAGTTCTAGGTACATAAATAATAAAAATCACTTTTTGGGTTCATTTTGGAACAAAAACCTTCTCCATAATGAAAAAAAAATAAGTCACCTTTGACCGCTTGATCAAAATTCCTTGTCAATGTTTGGTGAAAACTTGTTTAGTGGTCTACAAATGATCCAAAATGTTGCGATTTTTAAATTGTCGAAGATTTTATGGGATTTGTGATCCGTTTAATAAAATCTAATTTTGAGAACAGAATTTCAGAAATAATACAAAACTTTTGAACTAATCTGAAACCTTTTAAAAATTAGCTTAAATTTTTTAAAAATATGATTTTTTTGCGTTTGACTTTCACAATTATTTTTAAAATTGGCTAACATATTGCTTGAACTCAGTTTTTTTTAGCAAAAGAATTTCTGAGTTAAAAACATGTTTAGAATTTTTAAAACACAAAAATTTTACGGACTTTTTAAAAACGGGATAACTTTTTTTGTATTTATTTTATAAAAAATTACTTGAGAGTGTGGTTCTAGGAAAAACAAAAATAATTCTTCTAAATATATAGAATTTTAGTTATATTTGAGTTAAGTTTTAGTTAATATAAAATAACAACTTAACCTGTTAAAATTTTTAAAATTTTCATACTTTCGCTATTCTTATTTTGCTAGTACATATTTAGCAAAAAATCTGCTAATTTGAAAAAAATTTTTTTGCAACGTCATTTTTAGCTAATTGTTAGTTGCTTTTTGTTTACAGGTATATTTCTCTGAGTGTATATAAAATATTCTATTTTAGAGTAATGAATACGATTTCCTCTAAAAAAAAACAACCCTTAACCAAAACACATATCTTAAAATCGCCGAAAAATTCCGTATAAATAATAAAAAAAAATCGTTGTTTTCTTTTTAAGTCTCAGTATCTACCAAAATATTTTTTGAGTGTATTTTGATATTTCTCAAAGGTGTAATTAAAATTCTCACATGATGCTTTTAATGAGATCTTCCAGATGGTGTAAGTTTTATCAAAACTAAACAAAAACTGTAAATTAAAATGTTTTTTTATATTTTTATTTTAAAACCTCCATAATTTTCGCGTCAATAAAAAAAGTGCGTATTTACAGTGCGTAAACCTACTCTACCTAAATAAACATACAACGCCATTCATATCGTAAAAAAGTTTTTTTTTATATTTTTTCTTCCCGATCTATTTCATTGCGTTTCCATTGTCTGGTGTTCCAGTTCCACTTGCTGCCCGTTCCATTCCAGTTCGCTCCGCTTGTCTGGTGTTTTAAATCCATTCGATTACCATTCCATTTCGTTTCCCAACTTTAGTGTTTCAATTACAGTCGTTCTTTAAATTTTAGGTTTCTAGCCAGAGGTTTGTGCAGGCCATTAAGGGGGAGACTTCTGCCTTTATGTACCCCATTTTGACCATGTGCCTAGAGTAAACTAAATAAAACTATTGTGCGTGAGGGTTTTTAAATGAATTTATTAATCAACTTTACTTCTTAAATGATAGTAAGAGATTGACCCAGAAATATTTGGCTCTTTTATACAACTTAAAAATAACGGTTAAAAATAGTTTAGTACAAAATAAAATAACGACAATTTATCTACTAATATAATAAAGAAAATAGTTGATAAACATTATTAAAATACAATTCTGGATAATGATAAAACTATGTAAAAGTAAGTTAATGATGTTTACTAAACAAATATGGAATATAGGAAAATGAAGGGTAAAGCCTTTATGACACTTGCTAGTTTCAGTATTAATAATCCAAAATAGAAGAGAGCACGAATTTCCTCATGTGAGAAATAATGTGTGTAAAGAGAACAAATATATCGAAAAACTATCAAACTGTCATGCATTAAACACATAGACGACTGCAGCTACACGACTACACGACTACAAATGCTGCTGGCTGCAATTGTAGTCGTGTAGTCAGCTACTTAATTTTTTGACATTTTGATAAATATTAATCTTTTTTGGTTTGTGCTTCTAAAATAATGGCTGAGTAATATTTTGTTAATTTTGTAAGATCCATTTTTTTTTACAAAACATCACAATAAAGTTATCTCCAAATATAAATTAATGAAACCTTCAAACAATTGTAAAATATAAACTGCTGTTTCTTCAGTGTTCCCAAAACGGTGATTTTCTAGTCAGAACTAGCGATTTTATTTCGCCTCTAGCGGGAAAAATTGTCCTGTTTTACATATTTTGTTATATTGTCAACACTATTTTTGTTTTGTAGCCAACAAAAATAGAAATTATCCTAAGTTGACTACAGCGGCAAAAGTAGTCGTGTAGCCGTGTAGCTGTTTTGGTGTCAAAATAATCATTTTCATATAAACGTGTGTATTTTATTTTTGACAGGCTGTAGTCGTGTAGCTGCAGTCGTCTATGTGTTTAATGCTTCAAATTGATGTTGGTAATGCAGTACCCTTCATATGATTTGCATTGATGGTGCAAAAAACTAGAATCTAGAAACTAGCAAGTGTCATATAGGCTTAAAGGGGAGAAGCATTATTATGTCTATTCGCGTAAAATATATAACTCTAGGGGAAATTCCAAAAACTAATCTTTCGGTGGATTAGCACATACTCCAGGCAACACGTATTTAAAATTTTAGGTTTCTAGCCAAAGGCGTTTGGGCAGGCCGTCAAAGGACTTTTTGCCTCAGCGTTAGAATTTTCAGAAATCCCGTCTTAGCAGGTGTATACGACAGAGGAGCAACCTTAATACTAAGTTTCAACTTTTTCAACCACCATTTTTACAATATAGCCAATACCAGGGGTCTCCCATGGTCCTGATGCATGGCAAAACCGGTTTTTAATGCAACAGATGACGCTGACTGCTGTTTTGTTTTTCTGGCAATACTGTTTCATTTTATTTGGGGAACAGTGTTGCACAAAAACTTTTAGCTTATACCCATTTTAAATGTTTAAATCCCCAATGTTATACCCAATTCATTTCAATTTAAACAAAAAATCCAAAACTGGAGCTAAGTTAGCATCGTTCTTAAGTTCAGAAAATTATTAAGAAATATGTGAGCAAATTAAATAAAATTGAATATCTTACGAAGAAATATTTACGTTTTCACTCGAACTTTAAAGGCCTCAAATCTTTGTTAAAATTGTGAAACTAAATAAATTTTATTATTCGAAAGACAAATCACAATTAAGTCACCGTTTCAAAATAAAAGTCGTATATTAAATTTTCGAGAGAAAAAATTCTATACAATTTTCACACGAAGTTCATTATGATGAAAAGTCTTTTTTTCTAAAATTTGTAAATCTAGTAAGGTGTAAGTTCTAGGGGTCGTAAACTCTTTTCAACATTAAGTTTGCATAAATCGAGTTTACACGATTCAGAAGGTACATAAGACGTTATATGAAAACCCCTGGTACTTTTGCAGCCTACACAAAATTTATTTTTCCGTCCTTTGCATGTACCAATTTCAGTATTTGGAAAATAGAAAATTTTTTGATTAACTATTGAGCTTGATTGCTTTTAGTTATTTCAAGATTTATAAATATTTGGAGAACATTTCTTCAATAATTCAAATATTTTGTAGAAATTTTGAAATTCTTTAACAGACCTAATTTGATCGACTTTAATTTGAAATAATACGCATATAATTTATACGAAAATTCTTCTTATTTTGGGCCTAAAACTAAATCTTTTAAAATTTACAAAGTTTTTAATCTGTCCCCAAAACAAAGTCGAAATCCCTAATTTGGGTCCAAATCCGCTTACCTAACAACTCTGTAAAATCTCATTTGACATAAAAAAATCCTCCCTTGACAAAATTTCCCAAAATAAAATCCTCCTTTGACAAAATTTCCCACATGCTAGCGACATCTACAGTTTGTTTAAAAAATTATCCATGTTACATCTCTATATTATATTGGTCTAATTCATAAACTTTTACAACAGTCGTATTGCAGGATTTTAAGCTAATTTAAGAAAAACAGTATTCATATTTGCTTAATAACGAAAAAAATAATATAGGTTTATAGTCGATACTCACTAACTTTAAACCTTTTATAAAGTTTGGAGTGAGAAAGCCACCATTTAATTATTAATTATTTAATTTTCAGGCATGAAATGATTTATTAAAGCCGTCCAATCCCTAGAATGTGTGGCTTCCAACAACTTGCATCCATCAAACTGAAAAAAGCTACAACAATTGCGTAGAAAATGACGTTTTTCGAAAAAATTTACAAAAAAAATGTAAAATTAAAATTAAAAAGAAAAACAAAACAATAGTGATGTACAGACTATCAAAACATTATTCGAAATTCGATTACTTTTGTATGCTTCGAATAATATGTTCTAAAAAATTACTTTTTACACACATTTCCATTGAATTGCTTTATAAATAAAAAAAAAAAACATATTTTTAATGGCTTTTAAATTTATCTTAGCACATCATTAGTTCTCTAATTCAAGAAAATACATTTTCACTTCTGATTACCGAGTCAATCGATTACTAAATTTGTACATCACTTACGACTTATTTGGGAGAAGAGAAAAAATAAACAATAGTGTTGCCAGTATCAAATCGAAAAATTAATTTGTAGTTAAAATACGATTATGAATCAAGATTTCTAATAACTCTTTATTAAGCGAAATATGTACTTTAACTATAGCAAGCTTCAAATACCAAATAATATTTTTTTATGAATTAGCACATATGTCTCTGGAAAACATATTTTAAATATTAGGTTTCTAGCAAAGGGGGTTTGGGCAGGCCGTCAAGGGGGAGTCTTGTCCCCTTTTTGCCCGTCCCAGTAGGAATTTCCAAGAATCCTGTCTTAGCGGACATCTACTCAGGAGTAGGAACTTACACACCAAATCTCAACTTCCTAGCTCCAGCGGTTTGGTGTGAGTGATGTTGAGTCAGACAAACACGTTATCAGAAAATTGTTTAAAATTTTATTGCAAAATTACAAATAGTTTCAAAATATATTGACATAGAAACTGCTATTAAATAATATTCTAGAAGATAGATTGACTGAAAAAAATTTCTTAACGAGCGAATCAGTTTTTAGGCAGATTATTAAATATTTAGTTCTGATTTTCTACTCTGGATACTTTCGCGAAATATTGATTTATGATGTGAATGAAAATGAATGATATGAAAAAATTCATTCAAAATTTCAACAAGGAAAAAGTTGTATCAAGTTTCTTAATAATTTTTTATGGACTTTACCCGCATCCCAAAATCAAAATGGGTCGAGTGTGAAGCCTATGTGGCGAATATTTTAATGGCTCAGTACACGAAAAATTAGAACAAAACAAACGATCAGGGATGGGAAAGTTTATACTGTTTTACTTTTTTGATACTATTTAATAATTTTTTACAACTTTTAGTAAATTAGTTAATAATTAAAACAAAATCAAAACAACAATTTTAGTACTTTTGGGGTCCTAAAAACAACTCTACAATAATTTTTTCGAAACTGAAATTAAAAACTTCTTTCCCATTTTTTTAGCCATAGTTTAGTTGCAGCCAACTGTATAGGGAATTGGGACTTTCATCAGAGGTGCACGTAGTGCGGAAGTTTCTGACTGTCATTCACTTGGAAGTGACCAGAAATTATTCCTTTGTATGACTGTTCAAGCAGCTCACTACTTCCGGTCCTAGACCAAGTATTTCCCGGGCAATGGCTTTCCAGCACCCGCTGAAAGCTAGCTAGAGTGAGAAGGCGCACAGTCATGTAACCTGAATGGCCACGGACAACTTGGCGTCTCAGGAAAGTAGGTAAATGATGAATGAACGTTTGCTGAAGCATAACTGCAACGTGGAATTGGACACAAGGATAGCAGCCCTATCACCAATCTGAGAAAGGAGGGCTAGCAACCCACTTTTCTGAACTTAACCCGCTAACGAATCACTAGGCGCCCTATGCTCCAATAGGAATTAAAGGAATATATATACAACTGTATACATTATGTCAATCTTGGATTTTCATTATTTTAAATTATACGTCCGGCGTATTATGGGAGCTTTCATACAAAATGTACTAATCATGGTTTTTTTTTGAGAGAACGTCAAATTTTGTAATGATTTTGGGAGATGCTTTACGGCTAGAATAGGTAAAATTTTATATTTGCAAAAAACATCAAAACTTATAACCCTAACAAATATACAACATTCTGTTGGCTGTCGCCAAAAGTGGCATCATTTGAAATTTTTTGTTTTCAAAGGATATATCGTTTTTTCTCAAACATTTACTTAATACTTCTTTATATAGCACCAGAGGCAAATTATAGCCCAGTATTTTAAGCTAATGTAAATATTTATGCCTAAATATTTCTTACCAGCCAAACCGAACACCCACCGACAGTATATGATGCTCTTTTTTTGGAAAAAGGAATTAATTCCATCACTCCACCATATTTTCTGTATGTTAAACATTCATCCATTACTTTTTGCTTTTGGGCAAATTGTAAATTATATGTCTCTTAAGGTACATTTCTTATTGTTGTATTTAAAAATGTTAAGAAATAATTTTTTGGCTTGATAGGTACGTACGTAGCACATTTTTCTTTTTAATAGTCTGGTGACATTTTTCTGTTTATTACATTGAATTGAAATTTCATTTAAATCTGTTTAATGTTTTGGAAAACATCACATGTTTTCTTGTTTTGTAAATTAATATGAAGATTAAAAGTTAAATAATTACATGCATACCTAAAGAACACTTTTTTAGAATTGTTGTTTCCCAACCCCAGCTGGTCTTTATCTGAAATCAATTCCAAAGCAAAGAACCTGTTCGACAGAAGTCAAATTTAAGATAATTCCAGAATTTTTATTGGAAGAACCGGTTCTAGTTTTTAGTAAAAGATTAACTTACCGTTGGGTCCATTTCGAGCAAAAATTTTTGGCGTTAAAACCAAGAGTTAAATAGGTTCTGAAGCAAAGAAATTAGTTCCATAGAAAAATGTATATGAAGTTATAAAAAGTTTGGAAGTGCTAGATCTATGAATTCAAGAACCATTTAGCAAACTTTGGTGATTTTTTTATAGATAGGAGAAGGGAATAACATGACTTTTATAATAGGATTAATTTTCAATATGAAAGTATTAACAGTTTCAACACTTAAGTACTGAGAATCGAAGAACCATTTACTAAACCTTCGTCGTTAAGATATCAATATCAACTGGGGTAACATTTTCGAAAAGGTGACACGGAGGAAATAAGAATATAAACAGGAAATCTAAAGTAGGATGTTTGTATATGTCTGTTTGATCACTTCTGAAAGTATTCATATAGAGACAATCTTACAATAAAAATATAAACAATAATACAATTTAATGGAAAATCACTGATGAAGCCTGTCCATAAAAAAGGCAGAAACTGGATTTAGTCTGATTTGCAAATTGGATGTGTTTATAACTTTTGAAGGAAATGTTTATTCTTCTTCTTAACCTCAAACTTACTAAACTTTTATTCCCTTTTGCTCGATACTTATCTGCTACCACTGTTTCCCCTACTCGACAATTCAATTCCATTTATTTAAACACCACACAACAAATTGCTACACATCATAAAAATCAGTTTCACTTCATGTTATTTTTCCAAGTTTATGTATATATTTCATCTCCATATTATCCATAAAAACTAAATGCACCCTCACACCCAGTTTTTAGTTGCTACTTGGGTCATAATTTCGATTTAATATCTTCCATAAAAATACATATGCACATATTTATATGTACTTCATTAATTTCATTTTCCATCATTATCACGATGATTTAAGAGTCTTTTTTAATAATTTTTTAGTTGATGAGATGTTTCTAGTTTTTATTTAAAGAAGCATGATATATATAGAATTTTTGCTTAATTTGCTTATTTCGCGCCTAATTTCATATAGTAAATTATTGGTCGTTTACAATTTACATGTTTTTGTACAGAGTTTCTGGTTGTTATTTTGTTCTAATTAGTAAATTACACTATCTCAAAACATTTGATTTAGATGGTCAGACTGTAGTTTCGCATAGTGAATCGAGCCGACAGAAAAAGGAACAAAAATTGCTATAGGATCGGAGGAATTTCTAAAGACTGCTTATTAGAAATCTGAGGTGAGAATTAAAAACTTCCAGATATCGGATCTGCCATTTTGAATTTTTAATTCCCATTCCTCATCAGGGATCCAAAGTGACTTACAAATGTATCTTTTGGATACAAAATAAAATGTTTTTAAATTTGAGGCCGCAATGTTAGATCCGTCATTTTGAGTTTTTAAAATGTGTTCTCTGATTAAAACTTCCGATGTGATTTTTTCTATTAATAATACCCTTAGTCTGTCTACAGCTATTTTTGTTCCTTTTTCTATGGAATCGCTTCACTTTGCTTTATCACTCGACGAACCCATCTAACCAGCTCGTGAGATCTCATTGCCAGACCCGAAATATTTTGGGAATCATCATAAAACAAACCAAGGTTTATTTTGAGGGGGGCACTTTTTTTACTTTTTTTCGTGAGTCGGTCTAATGTATATTATTTCATCGTACATAAAGTTTTTTTCTATTAATTGATTAATTTAAAAAATTTATCCGATTAATCGGCTAAGGAAAAACCAAAGAGTATACATAATAAAGAGATTGGGGGACTCTATATCACTGAGAAAGCATTTGTTCTATTATGTGCCTTGGAACAGGAACATACTCAAACCAATATCACACAGCAAACATGGCAATACGAAGAAGATTCTCCGAACATATCGCCAGGAAGAAAACATTTATTGCTGGCAATATCAATTTCGTATTTCGGAAGTTTCCTCGGTCGGAAACAACTGTTACACTAAAACAATACTTCCAGACAATATGAAAGCAATAACTCATATGGAAGATAAAAGGGATATCGCTAAATAAATAAAAAATAACGATTTAATTTTTTCATTATTAAATTTAAGCCTGAAAAACAATATCTGCATACATAATCCATTGACCAACTTATAAATTATCTTGATTTCATCTTAGCCGATTTTTCCCGCGCAATTAATCTTAACTTTTCACGAGTTTATTTCCTATATATCTTTTGACTGTTTTTGTACAAATTTATTTTTAATTTTTTCCAAATTGATAAAAGATTTCAAACAAATTTGCTTTATCTTCCAAATGATACAAAGGTGATATTGCCGCAATATTGTCATAAAAAATTATGACAAAAGATAGAATTTTTGAATTATTTTTTTACAAATATCGCCGAATTATCTTCCAAGTGATAAAAGGAAGACAATTTCAAAGTAAATACTACTTGATTATTTTCATTTAAATGACAAATAGAAGATATCGTTTTAATATCTACTTGGAAGGTATCTTTTAAATGTTTGCAGGGTCATTATGTGCGCTCTTTGTATGACTCAAAACATCGATTGTAACCAGGGATGGAAAATAATAATTTAGTTATAAAAATCAAGAATGGAACTATACTATGGAATTATACTATTCCAACAGTATTATAGCCCTAGATTATGAATTTTAAAAAACCATACGTAATAAATTTCAAAATAATATCGGAATGCGAAAAAAGACTTTGGGGTTCAAAAAATTAATTAAAAGATTTACATTCTGCAAACGATGCCAAAATTTTCTTTTTTTGCAACTAACCACCAAACTTTGTTTTATGAAATGGGCATTATACTCCGTAGATTATAAATTTAAAAAACCGCGCTTAAAAAATTGCAAAATAATAGAGGAACGCGAAAAAAGACTTTGTGGTAGAAAATAATAATTAAAAAACATTAACGATTAACAATCTGCAAATGAATACAATGACGCAAAAATTTCCCTTTTTGCAAATATTTTTTTCGCGATTTATTTTTTATAAATTTAAAAAAACCACACTTAAAAAATTACAAAATAATCGCGGAAAGCGAAAATGATGAAAAAATGTTTCCTTTTTGCAAATTTTATTTTTCGCTTTTTTTTTGCAACTAGCCACCAAACTTTGTTGTATGAAATGTGTATTATAGCCCCTAGATTATAAATTTAAAAAAACGCACGTAAAGAATTGCAAAATAATAGCGGAATTTGAAAAAAGACTTTATGGTACAAAAATTTAATCCCTAGGTTATATATTAAAAAAAAAACGCACTTAAAAAGCTGCATTTATGGTACAGAAAATGAATTAAAAGAGGTAATCAGCGATCGACATTCTGCAAACGAATATATTGTTGCAAAAATTTCGCTTTTTGCAAATGTTTTTTTTCGAAATTTGTGCTAATATTTACTAATATCTAAATATTTAATTTAAATTTTTTTAATGAGCCAAAGAGGAAGCTATTTATACCCTACACCACTATGTGGTCAGGGTATTATAAGTTTGTGCTGATGTTTGTTTATACCCTACACCACTATGTGGTCAGGGTATTATAAGTTTGTGCTGATGTTTGTAACACCAAAAAATATTGGTCGTAGACCCACCTTATAGTATACCGATCGGCTCAGAATTTTTTTTATTTCGATATAACGATGTCCGTCTGTCCGTCCGTCTGTCTGTCTGTCCATGCAATCTTATGCACACTCTACAGGTCGCAAATATTAAGATATTTCGATGAAATTTGGTACGCAGACCTATGTTGGCCCAAGGACGAACAAGTTTGATTCTGGTGAACATCGGTCCATGTTTAGACCTAGTGCCCATATAAGGGTCCTACCAAAATTATATTGTTTATACGCTGCAGGTCGTAAATATTAAGATATTTTGACGAAATTTGGTACACAGACCTATGTTAACTCAATAACGCAGCCTATTGATTTTGGTGAACATCGGTCCATGTTTAGACCTAGTGCCCATATAAGTGTCCTACCAAAATTATACTGTTTATACGCTGCAGGTCGCAAATATTAAGATATTTTGATGAAATTTGGTACACAGACCTATATTGGCCCAATAACGCAGCCTATTGATTTTGGTGAACATCGGTCCATGTTTAGACCTAGTGCCCATATAAGGGTCCTACCAAAATTATACTGTTTATACACTGCAGGTCGCAAATATTAAGATATTTTGATGAAATTTGGTACACAGACCTATATTGGCCCAGTAACGCAGCCTATTGATTTTGGTGAACATCGGTCCATGTTTAGACCTAGTGCCCATATAAGTGTCCTACCAAAATTATACTGTTTATACGCTGCAGGTCGCAAATATTAAGATATTTTGATGAAATTTGGTACACAGACCTATATTGGCCCAATAACGCAGCCTATTGATTTTGGTGAACATCGGTCCATGTTTAGACCTAGTGCCCATATAAGTGTCCTACCAAAATTATACTGTTTATACGCTGCAGGTCGCAAATATTAAGATATTTTGATGAAATTTGGTACACAGACCTATATTGGCCCAATAACGCAGCCTATTGATTTTGGTGAACATCGGTCCATGTTTAGACCTAGTGCCCATATAAGGGTCCTACCAAAATTATACTGTTTATACGCTGCAGGTCGCAAATATTAAGATATTTTGATGAAATTTGGTACATAGACCTATGTTGGCCCAAGGACGAAGCCTATTGATTTTCGTGAACATCGGTCCATGTTTAGAACTAGTGCCCATATAAGGGTCCCCCCAAAATTGGCTTGGTTACAAACTGCAGGTCGCAAATATTAAGATATTTTAATGAAATTTGGTGCGCTGACTCACATAATAGAAAATTTTGACACAAGCCTCATTTTAACCCATTCGAATTTCGGATCCAAACATTATTTGGCTTTTAACCAGACTGGTGTAGGGTATTGTATAGTCGGCATGCCCGACTTTAACCCTTTTACTCGTTTTTAGTTACTTACATTTTTAAATATGTAAGAGCGATCTAACATTTTTTGGTATAAGAGCCCGATTAAGTGAGCCTTTTCCATCCCTGATTAACCAGTCGGAGTTCGTTCCTGTTCCAAGTCGCATAATATTTTTTCAAATAAAAAATATTGAGAGAGTTGCAAGGCCATTGGAAAAACACCCAATAATTATTTGCACGATTAATCGGTTAAAATAAAAAGTCGCTTAATTGAATACCTTAGACATATTCACCGCCTGACTGGCAACGAGTTTGCCACAGGGAAATTGTGTTGATATCGCGTGAAATTAATTTTATCAAAACTTTGCCTTGCAAAAAATTATACAATTCACACCGATTTGAAAATTTTTTTAGTTAAGAGAATCTAAAAAGATTTATGAGTTCAAAACCACCGCGACACAGAAAGAACTAGCAACGTGTCTCCTTTAAAATATCTGTACCTAAATAAAATAAAAATCAAAGTGTTGTTTTTAATTTTTATTTAAAAAATAATTTTTTTTTATAGCAAAAACTCTGTGCAGTATTTGTTAGGAGAGTGTCCTGATGAACAAAATAGCAGTTTTTGAAAAAAGTACTTATTATGTTAATTCATAATACGGAAATTGGCCTCGAACTGAATTAATAAATTTCTAATTAAAATTAACCCTTTAATGCCCAAGGCCGCCAAGAGGCGGTCTTCAGATTTTAAATAGTTTTTGACTAAATAACAATATTTTATTAAACAAGTTGTATTACATCCATAGAAAACTTAATTACCTACATTTTTGCATTCAAACGTTTTTTTGTATAAGGAACGGTTTTCAAGCGAGAAGCATGTAAAATGAAAATTTAGTAAATTTGAAAAAATTAACTTTAGAAAAAAAAAATTATTTGAAAAATCCCCAAAAATACATTTACGATCTGGCATCCATTATCGATAATAAAACTAGTTAAGAGTCTCTAATTGTAAAATCCGTTAAACATTTTTCTCCAGGGCTCATAGGATAACGCCAGGATAATACGTTTTACAAATATCTCTCTAATTCAAAAACTAGCCAACAGATTTTTTTGATATTAACCACAAACTCAATATAGCCGATATGTCCTGATAAATTCCTGCTGCATTTGTAACACACTCTCCTCGACTACGCCTCTGTCCGTAGTGGTAATAAAAAATAATCATTTACATTAAATTCACATTAAAATCTGAAAGATTTTTGTAATCACCAAATAATATTGATAAATATTAATAATAGAAACCCCAGAAAATACAAATTCTCCGTACGCAATAAAATTGATACAAAGTGATGGTGATGCCAACATGTCAACATAATCACATGAATTATGAAGGCGGTTATGGCTCTAAAAAATATATTATTATTTTTAATAGATTAACACAAATATATTTTTTAGAAAATTTTTATTTTACGACTTTTTATTTGTTAAAATTTCTAAAAAAAAAAATCACATAAAAAGAAAATTAAATTTTTTTTTTATTACTTTAAAAACACTCAATAAACGAGAATTATTAGTATTTTATGAATCGTTTTGGGTAGTGAAAAAAGCAATGTTGCCTGTTTGGATAGTAAAATAGTGTTGGAAACAAGGCCGTTGATGATGGCGTAGAGTATTGGGTGCTTTTGTTTTTATTACACTATAAAATTTGTGTGTTTTGATGTTTGTTATAGCTGCTGTTGTTGGTGGCTGTGTGGCCAAACAACACATTTACAAAAAAAATCACAAAGTGTTTAAGCTATAAAAAAATATTGTTCAACCTACATAAATGGGCTAAATGTTGGGGGGCTTTTAGTGGGGAGTCGCTATTGTTTCTACGGTTATTTGTTTCCACATAGAGGCCTTTTATTGTATTGTTCGAATGGTCTATCTTGTTTGTTTTTTTCTCTCTCTTAATCCACTTGTTGTTCTTTATAACTATAAAACAATAACACCCGTATAAAAATGTTTAGATTTTTTATATAATATTTATTTTTTATATATTTTTACTTCATTTATCTGCTCGTACTCTCTTACCTAAACATAATTGTTCACCATCATCAACTCCATGGTATTCATAACCAATACAAGGTGTAAAATGCATTTTTATAGTTTTGTAAATTCTTATTTTTATAACATGCAGCATAAAATAGTCTTGGGTATTATAAATTAGGGCTAGTGTTTGTGACATCCTCAAAACGAAAGGAATTTTCGACGGTATCCTTTAAATGAAGATCAGTTCTGGCATTTCCACCATGAAGGAGTCTCAATCCTTATGGCGTTGCACATCGAACACAACATTGGCGAAAAAACGGAAAAGTGGTAAAAAATTGCCAAAAGGTAAAAATGTAAATAAAAGTTTTAAAAATTAAAATTAAGAAAATAAAAATAATCAAAAATTAAAAAATAACCCCTAAATTCATAAACGCTTTGTAAAATTATAGGAGGTTTATTGAACAAATTTTGTATGAAAATGACGTTTTGTAAACCTGCTATAACTTTATGAATTGAGGGAAAAGTATATTAAAAAAAGGAAATGGGGGATGTAAATTTTTTTTTGTTTATTTATAAGGAGTTTGAGCCTTCGTAAATCTGCAAAAATAAAACAAATTTAATATTTTGAGCTAGTTTGATACAAGTGTTTCGATCCGGCAAAAGATCTCATAATACGCCAAAATTTTTGGAAAAGATAGAGCCTCTAGATCAGGCAGAGCTACTTATATTGCTAAAATTTTGTCTTCTTAGCAATCAAATATGTGGCTAAAAAAATATGTTCCTAACAAGCATCATGACGTCTCTAGAATTCTTTTAAGTTCGTATTTTTTATTTCCGCGACTCCTTCCGATTTAGACCAAAATTGGCAATAAATTGTATGTCATATAATAGGGTTGGGCACATAAATAGCTTGAAGGGCTAAATTGGGGTTTTCACAAACTTTTACACTACTCAACAGAAACAGCAATATTGCGGAGTGGTACATAAAAACCTTTCATATTTTTTATTGATATGCCTTCATTTGAGTATGATATTGTTAAAAAATATTCTGGAGTATTTTAAGGAATTTTTTTTATAAATCTTTAATTTGTCGAAAAATGTGGACACAGTATATAATCCTTAAGAATAAATTTGTGAATAACTTGGCCAGATATATCAAAAAATATGCACAGACTCATAGTAAACTTTTTTAAACTATTTTGATCCCTAATACGAATCCGAAGTCAAATTTTTTTCAATTAAACTTCCAAAACATAGAGTTTACGTTGTTTCAGAAACTTTGGCCTAACATTTGAACCAAATTTTCAAATACACAAAAAAATCTAAAATCGAGTTCTAGTTATAAAATTATATTAATTAAAATTTTAATTGATTTTTCACCTATCACTCAAATGACAGTATTAACTACTTAAAAATTGATATGATTAATTGAAACCAAATTCGACTAAATTAATAATCACATCAATTAAAACATGGATTGAAAATTAAATAAAATATGATGTTGTCAAAAAAAGTGGGTAGTTTGTTCTGGTTTGGATCCGAAATTCGAATGTGTTGAAACGGGTTTGCGTCAAATGATAAAAAATGATTTAAGCATGGAAAAAATGGGTAAAAAATTTTGATTTTACCTAGCGTTAGCTGAAATCTGAAATATATTTCATATGGGCGATAGGTTCAAATATGAACCGATACTATCTAAAATCAATAGGCTTTGTCCGTGCGCCCATGTGAGTCTGCATACCAAATTCGATTCAAACATCTTCATATATTGCGCCCTATAGCAATATTGTTCGTGGCTATATACGGATATTGTTCGTGGCTTCAGTGAATTAGTGTACCAAATTTTATTAAAATATCTTAATATTTGCTATTTGTAGCGTATGAAGGGGACAATTTTGGGGGGACTTTTATATAGAGACTAAATTTAAACATGGACAGATATTAACCAAAATCCATGGGCTTCATCCCTGGGCCAATGTCAATTTTATCAAAATATATTGATATTTGCGGCCTGCAGCGGGCGAAATTGTCCATTTTCGAAGGACCTTCATACGGACATTAGGTCTACACAGGACTGATTCGAAACTAAATCAACATTTAGTTTACGAGCCCATGTGGATCAGTGTACAAAATTTCATTGAAATATCTTTGTATGTGCCTCCTGTAGAGTGCGAAAAAGCCAATTTTAGGCGGGAATTTATATGAGCACTAGGTCTAAACATGGAACGATTTTAACCAAACTGAACTGAGACGATATAAAACGGTGCAACGCATTTCATTAAAATATCTTAATATTTGCGACCTGCAGTGTGCAAACAAACAAATTTTCAGGGGAACTCTATATGGACACTACATCTAAACATGGACCGATTTTAACCATAATCAATAGAGTTCCCTTTGGCCAATGTAATACCACTGACTTTTATATGGGCTAGGTCTAAACAAAAGCCGATTTTAGCCAAAATCAATTTCCTGTTTCCTGGACCGATATAAGTCTGTATACCAACTTCATCAAAATATCTCAATATTTTCGACCTGTAGTATGTAATTGTGCCCATTTTTGACGGCACTGGGTCCAGATTTGGACCAATTCCATACAAGAATTCGCAAAAATCTGATAAATGTTATTCTGTAAATTTCCTAGTGGGTCTTTTTTGAAAAGTGAGAACATTAACCACATATGGATCAAGTTAGTGGGCGCTGTGGTGTAATGGTTAGCGCGTTGGACTGTTACACGTGAGGTTGCGGGTTCGAACCCCAACCAAGGCAACATCAATTTATGAAAAATAGTAATATGTACACTAATAGAAAAAAGTCCGTAAAAAATTTAGTAAAAACTACTAAAAATTAGTTAAAAATGATGCTGCAGAAAAAAACTGCTAAATTAGCAGATTATTTTTGCTATATATTAGTAATATAGGAACAGCAAAACTAAAACTGTTAAATATACAGAATTTTAGTTATATATGAGCTAAATTTTTGTAAATGGAGATTAGCAAATTAACCTGCTAAAATCAGCAAAAAATTTTGCTAAATAATTAGTAGCCTAAAAAATCACCAAAAAATTTAAAATTTTCTAAGTTTTTTTTTCGATTTTTTTTTTAAATGCAAATAAAAATCGAGCCTTTTGAAAACAGCAGTTTACAATTTTTTAGCAAATATTTCTGCTGATTTTAGCAGAATAGACTGCTATTTGCATTCAACTAAATTTAGCTTAAAAATAGCAAAAATTTTGTAGATTTAACAGTTTATTTTTGCTATTTTTAGTCTACAAATATTTAGCAAAATTTTCTGCAGATTTTACAGTACAATTTGCTATTTTCAATTAACTAAAAGTTAGCCTAAATATAACTAAAATTCTGTAAATTTATCAGTTTTAATTTTGCTGTTCGCATTTTACTAGTATTTAGTAAAAAAATCTGCTAATTTTAGCAGTTTTTTCTGCAGCATCATTTTTAACTAATTTTTAGTAACTTTTTCTGCTATTTTTACGGATTTATTTCTATGAGTGTATGAGTTTTTCTATCCCTCATACATATCGCAGCGTCCTCCTTCGGTGTTCCCATAGTTCCCATTGTTCAACAAAGTTCGCCAACTCACCGTCAGATGGCGCGCAACAACTGTTCTAAAATTCAATATCTCGCGCAATTACAGTGTTGCCATATTTGAAGCCCTTCATCTTTCACCACCTTTCACTTCTTCTCTATCCCCTTTCCAAAGAAGCAACACGTTAATTAATAGGAAGAATTTCCTGAGTGTTGCTTCTCTTAAAAAAAAAAAAAAAAAAAAAAAAAGTTACTCAAAATAATTATTTTTATCAAGTGGAAATTTTTATTTTATTCATTCAAAGTGATATTTTTCCGAAAATTATGAAAGGTGTTATTCTGTAAATTTCCTATTGGGGCGTTTTTGGCCAAAAGTATAAAAATTAACCCCAAATGGATCACGTTACACAAAATAATTATTTTTATCCCGTTGAGATTTTTTTTTTTTTTTATAAATTTAATGGCTTTACAATCTCGTAGTCATAATTAATATAAAGTTCCATGGATCTTTGTTGACCCCAGGCCACTAAGGGTTACATTTTTTTTTAAAGAAATGAAAAGACAATTATAATCTAACCAAATTTGAGTGCTGTTTTTCCGAAAATCGTGTAAAATTTTATGAAAACATTGAAATTTTTGACAAAATGAGCAATTTTTGTAAAATGTCCTGAAAAGCAGTCGCTCCAAACACAAACTCGAATTATCATTTTTACAATTTATTTTTTTTTCTTCAATATCAACTATTATGTGGTACAAATAGCAATCGACATCTCCAAATTAGGCATTTTAAAAAATCTTTAAAATTAATTTAAAAAAAACACGTTTTTGCATTTTTAACAAATTCGTGGGACATTTTGGATTCCAGGCTAAAGTGGGTTAATGATATCCGATGAAGTCAAAATTCCATGTATGAATCATTTTGACTATATTAAATGAATAAATGGAATAAAAAATAAATTTTTCGAATTTCGAATTTTGGGAATTTTTAATAGTAATACACTTTTTCCAAAAGGGGCCATTTTCATCCAACTTTCGGCACGGGTTAACGTTTTCCAACAAAAAAAAAAAAAAATCGATTTCTGCCATTTGGAACCATTTCCAATAAAACTGGGGGGGTGTAATGAACGAAAATCGACAAATCGCTATTTTAAGGGACAGTCTAATGTATGTATATACAAGATTTGTTTTTAAGTATAATTAATTTTGTCTGTACTACATGTGTTTATCAGCACAATTTTGATAGTAAAATAGATCAGTAAAACATTAGTTTAAAATTAGCTTATTGCTGAATAAATATAACTAAAACTTTTGCTGGAAGCATATTTTCAGAAAAATAGTTCTGAAAACTAGTAGACTTTATATATAAGATGATTTACCAATTTTTCTACCCACTTATTTTTTTATGTGTAGTAAAAAACGACACATTGTTATTCTGTTTCCGTGAATGAAATTTAATTCACATATAACATAAATACACATTTTTCTATATATTAAACATTTTAATTATTGCCCTTCTTTTCTTACCAATACACTATGGCCGAAATTGCGATTTTAGCGGCAAAAAGTCAATTTTTTAAATTAACATTTTTAAAATTTTTTTAATGGTGTTCAATACCTAACATATTGATAAGAAAAAACGAAAAAAAAAATTTACTGTTGGCACCCTGTTTATGTACAAACAGCTGTTGATGTTTACATATTTTTTTGTACGTGTTAAAACAAGTGAAGCAGCAAATTTTTATAAAATTAAAAACTGTTTTTTTAATAATATAGTCTTGTAAAAAAACTTTTTAAATATGAGTTCTAATACTCGAGGTGAGTATTTTTACTATTTACAAATATAGTTTGCTAAATGTTTGTATTTCGTACTTATTTGGATGGTTTTTTTTGTGTATTTTTTTGTGAAATTCTGAAGAGTTTTATGGTTTTTCGTGGAGTAAAACTAAAAATGTTTTGAAGTGTCATTGGATCTATTAACATGTGATTGTTTGTAGAAAACTCAAGTTTCATGTCGTGGTAAAAGTGTATGCATTTGACTGTTAATGAACGAATTTTTAATATTTTTGTAGAAACACTCAGGTTCAAAAATTCTGAAATATTTGAGTTTTGGTTGAAAAACAACAGGAATGTTTCGAATTACATAAAAGGAAAGATTTCATACGAAATTGACAGTGAGTTAAGTAAATTCATATGTACTAAAGCTCGGAACTTATCTAATTTTATTAAACTAAAATGGGATAAACATTCCAGAAATGAGAAAGCGTTTAGAAAATATAATGAGGAATGGTTGGGTCGAGAAACAATTTTTATTATACCGAAAAAGATTAATGCTATCGGGCGACCAAAAATGACTTATGATGATAGCTGTGAAAGAAATAAAAGGAGATTAGCTTCCGAATTGGCTTCGCAGCAAGGAGACAATGCGCAATTATTAGTTCATGCTGCCTCTATATCTGCCAAAAAATCCCACGCAACGGATTTGAAATTTGTCCTACAACAAGTTGCTATATCTCCAAATCGGCCATCTAAAATTCGAGAAGTTCTTAATACTAGCCATAAAGAAGTTACGCCAGTATCACCTGATGAAGCTCCAATGTTTTTGTTAGAAAACGGATTAACTAAAAAGCAGTACTCAAATATGCGTCAATTAAACATAAAACACAATTGTAGTATTTATCCGACTAATGATAAAGTTTATAAAAGCAAATTGAAATGTAGACCGGATGAAATCAAAGCAAATGAAAGCTCTGTCGAAGTATTGTTGCAAAATTTGGTAGACCACACAGCTAAAAGAATTCTTGCATATCAAGATGAAGTATTGTGTACAATGGATGTTGAAGAATTGATCCTAATTTTGAGCTACGGGTTTGATGGTTCTACCGGTCACAGCTTGTTTAAACAAAAATTTGTGGAAAATACTTAGGAAAGTTTCGATCAGTCCCTTTTTGTGACATCAGTCATTCCAATAAAAATAATTTCATCAGCAGGTGATAATATTTGGGTCAACCGTACACCTCAGTCAGTACGCTTTTGTAGACCTTTAAAAGTGGAGTTTGTTAAAGAAACAAAAGAGCACATTTTAACTGAAAACCACAACATAAATAAACAGATTGAGAAGTTGGAACCACTACAATACACACTAAGTAATGGGAAAAAAATTAAAGTGAAATATAATTTATATATGACATTAATAGATGGGAAAGTCTTAAATGTGTTGACAGAAACACAGCAATGCCCCATCTGTCATGCCGGTCCAAAGCAATTTCGAACTATAAAAAACTTTGATTCTCCTAATTTTGAAGCGAAGATCGACGCTTTGAAATATGGAATAAGCCCTTTGCATGCGTGGATTCGTAGTTTCGAGTTTGTTTTAAAACTTTCATACAAGCTTGATTTGAAAAAATGGCAAGTTCGTGGAACCGAAGAGAAAAAAATCCTGGCAGAAAAGAAACAAAAAATTCAAAAAGAGTTTTTGCTTCAAATGGGGCTTCATGTCGATAAGCCGAACGCAAATGGCAGCGGCAACACCAACGATGGCAACACAGCTAAAATAGCATTTTCTCGCACGGACCTTTTAGCATCTATTACTGGTATAAATATTGATTTTTTGAAACATTTACACACAATTTTAATTGCTCTCTCCTCTGAATTTGAAATTGATGCTCAAAGGTTTCGTGCTCACTGCATTAAAACCAGTGAAATATTTTTACAAAACTACGAATGGTACTCGATGTCTGCCACAATACACAAAATTTTAGTTCATTCGTCACAAATAATTGAGGCTTCAGTAGTACTCGTAGGTTGCCTTGCAGAAAATGCATCTGAGGCGCGAAACAAATATTATAAAAAAGATCGAACTGGTCACGCTCGAAAGGATTCAAGAGTGCACAACATACTTGACATGTATCATAGGGCTATGGATAGCTCTGACCCATATATTTCAAGTTTATGTTTGCAAGAACGTACAAATAGTTCAAAAAAACTTCCGTTTCCTCGAGAAGTCATTAATCTTTTTAAAATGCCTGAATTACCACCAGAACTGTTATTACCTTCAACATCTCAAGAAACCTCCAGCTGCAATTATAGTTCTGATTCTGATGTTAGCTTAGAGTCGTTAAATAATTATTCATTGGAATTAGAAGCGGATGAAAACGAAGGAACAGACCATGATTAGTTAAGCCCTATATCTTTTGATTTAGATTAATTTTGTTTTTAGATTAATCAAAAAGCATTTACAACTTCTTTAAAATTATAAATTTATGAATTAAAAAATAAATGAATTTCTTGGTAGCATTTAATATTTTTTTAAAAGTGGGCGTGGACAGCCCATTTTTCTCTATTTTTTTGTGTCAGTAGAAGTCCGTGTAAAAATTTGATGAAGCTAGCTTTTTGGTAAGTATTTCTGCCGACAATTTGGGTTTTGGGTATAGGAAAAAGGGGGCGTGGACCCCTCATTTTTTTCTGAAGTTGCTTTTTTGTCAGTAGAAGTCCGTATAACCATTTTGGTGAAGCTGGCTTGCCAGGAAGTGCTATTTGCCATTACTTTGGAAAAAAGGGGGCGTGGCTTGCCCACTTTTCTCGAGTAAAATTTTTTGTTGTTAGAAGTCTGTATAACCATTTTGGTAAAGCTAGCTTACCAGGAAATACGTATTGAAACTTTTTTGAAAAAAGGTGGCGTGGCCCGCCCATTTTTTCTCAAATCGATTTTTTTATCATTAATAGTCTGCAAATTTGGTGAAGCTAGCTTGTCGGGAAGTATTTTTTGCCGCTGAAATCGCGATTTCGGCCAATATATCGTTACCTATGTGCTTACCAGTACTGACAAAAATAATGAGTCTAAAATAGATTTTCAAAAAAATTAATTATATAAAAAAAATATTTTTTATTGTATTTTTTTTTTTTTTAATAAAATTTACTGGTGCGGGAATCGAACCTGGGTCTACGAGATTGCCAGTCAACAGCTCTACCATCTGAGCTATATCGACATGTAATATTTAATAGCTAAAAACATAATTGACCTGCTGCACACAAGTAAGCTTACTCGCCAACATACAAAAACTATGTGGTTACATATATCCTTACCAGTGTTTAAAAAATATGGAGTCTAAAAATAGATTTCAAAAAATTAAAAAAAAAAATCAATAAAATTATTTTCTATTTGAAATAATGATAAAAATAAGTCATTATCAGTAACTCATTATTATATGTTTTAAAATAATGAAGAAGGTAAGTGGGTGTCATTACTGGTAGTCCAAAAAATAATGATATGTCATTACAGTTTCTACACTGGGCTTCTACATAATGCAGCAGTTTTTATACAAAATATTTTTGACAAATATTTAGTAACTTTATTTGCTATTTTCCAGATATATTTGTGATTGTATATTTTTTAGGGTGTTATATGTTTTGCCTTAATTGACTTTAATTTCCTTATTTCTTTTTTTGTTTTTTTTTTTTTTTTTTGTTTTTGTATCCACCATGTCTGAGTATTTAGTTGTATTAGTTGGCCATAATAAATTTATGATTTTTTATTATTTTTAGAAGGATTTTATTTTTAGTTTTATGTTGTATCATACTTTGCTATAAATATTATTTTGTTGTGTTGGTTTAATTTGCTGTTGTTTAATATCGTTGTAATTCATTCATATTTATATGTGTAAGTATATTTATGAGTTAGTAAAGAATATACTCGTATTTATAAATATAAATAAATTAGTATTAAACTATTACTAACAATAATAAATTGTTAAGTCAATAAACCAAACTATCAATTATGTATTTCAATTTATTTATGCATAAAAAAGTTTTTGAAAGGGGTGGCGTTCTTCCCCGACTTTATTTTATATATTTCTCCTTCAAAAATATCAAACGCGTTCCAAAATAAGCACATTAACCAATCTCGTACCACGAATAAATTCCAATATTTATGAAACTGTAGACACTATCGATTTGAATTACATCCTCCCACAGGAGTAAAAAGCAACCATTGCCTTCATAACCCAGTGCACGGTGTTGAGTTTCTAAGATAGTTTCGAGTCCAGTATGATGCCAATATACTGAGCATGTTCGGAAAGGGTGAGTTCGCAGCCCTGAAGCCATGGTAGTCTGAAGCTCCGTGTGGCCTTTGTGGTGAAAGCTCCAGTTTCGTCCCATGGACAAAAATAAAAAAAAAAAAATTTTGTCTCAAATTGTGATTAAAGAAGGATTTTTTTTTAAAGATAAGAAAGTAACTCAAACAAATTTGAAAAAAAAAATATTTGTTGTGATTGCTTTTGCCGCCAAGACAGGCGCTAAACTCAGAGAATTTTATGCAAAAATGACTTGACAGAAAAATGGGTTTTAATTGTTTCACGAAAATAATTCTCAAAAATACATTTTTTTAAAAACTTGTTCGAAGATTTGTTTTTTTAACTATTACAATATATTTGTAGTTAAATTAGTATATAGATTTTAGTATATGTTTACAAAACAATTATTTTTATTGCTCCGAAAAACCCATTTTTTTTTGTTGAAAATCCAAAATTTGATGGAGTATAAAAAAAAATTATATAAAATTAGATATTTTTTTCCTTTTATTGTAAGTTTATACTGTTGTATAATAGATCATTTAAAAATTAATTACTATTTTTTACCACAAATTAAAAAAAGAGGATGTTTTGAAATGCCTAAATTTATGATTTTTACACAAATTTTACGCATTTAAGAGTATTCAAACAATGTGAACCTTCCATTTTAGGTATAGGATGTATTGAGCGGACTTTTGTAAAACACTACAAGAAACATTTTTGTGGAACATTCTAATCTTCTAACTCATCAATGAAAGGGAATTTTTTGGCCCCTTTTTAAAAGGGACAAAGAAGACCCGTAAGTTGAAGAGTTAGAGGGTAAAAATGTTCCACAAAAATGTTCCTCGTAGTGTTCTACATAAGTTCGCTGAACACATCCTATACCTAAAATGGAAGATTCCCATGGCTTCTCCCTAAAATCCAGATTTGTGGTACATTTGAGCACCAATTCTGAATAAGTACGAAATTAACCCTTAAACACATTTTAAGTTTTCACTTATTACTGGCACTTAAGTTAAATTTTCAATGCTGATGTCTTCAAAGACAAAGAATTTCATGACAAATAGTTTTGCGGAACATTTTAACCCTCTAACTCTTCAACTTATGGGTCGTTTTTGTCCGTTTTAAAAAGGGGCCAAAAAGTCGCTTTAATTGAAGAGTTAGAAGACTAAAATGTTCCACAGAAATATACCTCGTATTATTTTACATAAGTTCGCTGAACATGTGTACCTAAATGGAGGATTCACATGGTTTCCTATTTTAATCCTATTTAATTTTTTTTTTTTTTTGTTTTAGAAAAATTATTTTAAGCGTGTAAAACCCATTTTTTGTGAAATGAATTTTTTTTATTAATGAATCCATTTTACCCAAATTTGGCACAAATATGGCTTGACCTTATAGCAATTCACGTGCTAAATTTCATCGTAATCGGATAATTTTTGCAGGCTTTATAAAGATTTAAAAATAAAGGATATATGGCAGGACTAAGGGTCCTTGCTTCGATTTTGATAAAAATTGATACAAACGTTTCCAGTTTTATGTGCATCTCAATGGATACTTTTTGTAATTTTACGTCCATTTATGTAGCTAATATAATATTTTTAAATTTAAGGACCTATGGGAGGTGGGCGTGTCCTTGGCCCGATTTTTCCAAAAATTAAAATTTTTCTTAACTAAGGGGTTCTATGTCAGTATACCAAATTTCAAAACTCTGTCTCCACTCCTTCTATTTTTGTCCAATCGTTATATGGCCATACCTGCCAAATTGCTTGAAGGGCCAAATTTGGGATTTCACAAATTTACGGAGGGCCGCACCAATTAATGCATTAATCCACAAAATTAATTTTTTGTACAGCCTTCTGCTAAAACCTTTTTTTTGAGTATTTTGTTTTCCTAAGCCTGGATCTAAAGTCAAAAGAGGTCCATTGAATAGCCTTGGAGTTGTTGGTGTTTCTTTTTTATCCACTCATCTAGGAAAATACTTTATGAGTCAATATTGCGGAGAAGTACATCTACATCTTTTATATTTTTATAATTTTTATACCCTACACCACCTTGTGGTCATTATACCCTACACCACTATGTGGTCAGGGTATTATAAGTTTGTGCTGATGTTTGTAACACCAAAAAATATTGGTCGTAGCCCCACCTTATAGTATACCGATCGGTTCAGAATTTTTTTTTATTTCGATTTAACGATGTCCGTCTGTCCGTCCGTCCGTCTGTCTGTCTGTCCATGCAATCTTGTGCGCACTCTACAGGTCGCACCTATTAAGATATTTTGATGAAATTCGGTACGCAGACCTATGTTGGCCCAGGGACGAACAAGTTTGATTTTTTTGAACATCGGTCCATGTTTAGACCTAGTGCCCATATAAGGGTCCTACCAAAATTATATTGTTTATACGCTGCAGGTCGTAAATATTAAGATATTTTGACGAAATTTGGTACACAGACCTATGTTAGCCCAATAACGCAGCCTATTGATTTTGGTGAACATCGGTCCATGTTTAGACCTAGTGCCCATATAAGGGTCCTACCAAAATTATACTGTTTATACGCTGCAGGTCGTAAATATTAAAATATTTTCATGAAATTTGGTACACAGACCTACATTGGCCCAATAACGCAGCCTATTGATTTTGGTGAACATCGGTCCATGTTTAGACCTAGTGCCCATATAAGGGTCCTACCAAAATTATAATGTTTATACGCTGCAGGTCGCAAATATTAAGATATTTTGATGAAATTTGGTACACAGACCTATATTGGCCCAGTAACGCAGCCTATTGATTTTGGTGAACATCGGTCTATGTTTAGACCTAGTGCCCATATAAGGGTCCTACCAAAATTATACTGTTTATACGCTGCAGGTATTAATATTAAGATATTTTGATGAAATTTGGTACATAGACCTATGTTGGCCCAAGGACGAAGCCTATTGATTTTGGCGAACATCGGTCCATGTTTAGAACTAGTGCCCATATAAGGGTCCCCCCAAAATTATATTGTTTATACGCTGCAGGTCGCAAATATTAAGATATTTTGATGAAATTTGGTACATAGACCTATGTTGGCCCAAGGACGAAGCCTATTGATTTTGGTGAACATCGGTCCATGTTTAGAACTAGTGCCCATATAAGGGTCCCCCCAAAATTGGCTTGGTTACAAACTGCAGGTCGCAAATATTAAGATATTTTAATGAAATTTGGTGCGCTGACTCACATTATAGAAAATTTTGATATAAGCCCCATTTTAACCCATTCGAATTTCGGATCCAAACAATACACCAGACTGGTGTAGGGTATTGTATAGTCGGCATGCCCGACTTTAACCTTTTTACTCGTTTTTTCTATTTTTGATCCAAATATATTTAAAAACGAGTAAAAAGGTTAAAGTCGGGCATGCCGACTATACAATACCCTACACCAGTCTTGTGTATTGTTTGGATCCGAAATTCGAATGGGTTAAAATGGGGCTTATATCAAAATTTTGCGTTATTGGGCCAATATAGGTCTGTGTACCAAATTTCATCAAAATATCTTAATATTTACGACCTGCAGCGTATAAAGAGTATAATTTTGGTAGGACCCTTATATGGGCACTAGGTCTAAACATGGACCGATATTCACCAAAATCAATAGGCTACGTTATTGGGCTAACATAGGTCTGTGTACCAAATTTCGTCAAAATATCTTAATATTTACGACCTGCAGCGTATAAACAACATAATTTTGGTAGGACCCTTATATGGGCACTAGGTCTAAACATGGACCGATGTTCACCAAAATCAAACTTGTTCGTCCTTGGGCCAACATAGGTCTGCGTACCAAATTTCATCAAAATATCTTAATATTTGCGGCCTGTAGAGTGCGCACAAGATTGAATAGACATACAGACGGACGGACGGACGGACGGACAGACGGACATCGTTAAATCGAAATAAAAAAAAAATTCTGAAGCGATCGGTATGCTATAAGGTGGGTCTACGACCAATATTTTTTGGTGTTACAAACATCAGCACAAACTTATAATACCCTGACCACATAGTGGTGTAGGGTATAAAAATTAGGCACAGACTCAATAAATATTTTTAAAATATTTTACCCTCGTTAATACGAATTTGAAGTCAAAAAATTTTGTGGAATTGATCTTCGAAAATATAGTTTGCGTTATTTAAAAAAATTTGGTTTACGGTTTTCAAAAATTTTTCAAATATTTTTTAATTTACCAAATGAATTTTGATCCCTTGTTTTATTTATTGAAATGTGTAACATGAATTATGCAACGAATGTAATTTAGATACAAAACGTGGAAAAATATAATTTTTATAGAAAATCTAAATGTAAATGAAATTTAAAACTCATAGGTCTGCAACAATTTCGTATCGAAAATTTATACAGGCTCTGATTGGATTAAATTAATTCTTAAATTTTAAAAATTCAATCACAAGACAGATAACCCAGTCAGAAAATTTGGATACTTTTATGATCGTTCTTATTCAGTAAGTCAAAAACTATTCAAACAAAGCACATACTTTTAAAATTTTAAATTTATTTGTCAAAAATTGCGCGTTTTCTTAGTAAAATGAATCATAAAAGCACAAACATTTGAGCTAAATTTTTAAATTCAAAGATGATTCAGAAACGACTCAGAAATGTAAGTAAATTTGAATATTTTGTAAACAATTCAAAAATGACTCAAAAGAAGATTAATTTTTAGTCTAAAGAATTTTTTTTAAATATTTCTTTGGGTCAATTTTGAATAAAAAAACAGAGACTATTAATTATATAGATAGGAAATCAAAACTTACACTACTTGCAAAATATGTTCAAATAATAAAATTTAAGAATTCTTTCTTTTTATTTGCTTTTTTGTTTGTTATTATTTCAATTTAAATAAAAAAAAAAAAAAATTGTCAATTTTTTAAACAAAGTGCCATCTAGTGATAACGATTACGTTATAACTTTTGTTTTTGCTGATGCCATACTCCTGTAAAAAAAGGCTCTTTTGGATGCACGTCTTTCATACAAGTGAAAATTTAATAATATATTTTTAGCATTTTTCGGCTCGTTTGGTGACTGGAAACTCTATAAAAAATAAATTATGAAAACTTTATTCAATAGTTGAATATCATAGGTTTGTTTTCTTCGAATTTTATATAAATATTCCATACAAATTTAAGCATTTATAAAAATTTTAAGTAGATATAAATTTAGCTTATTAAAAATTAAGTAGTTATAAAAATGCTGCCAAGTCTTGAAAATTCTTAGCTTCTCTCATTTGAATGTAAACAAAAATATTTGTCATAGAATTTTTTGAAATTTTAGTATTTTAAAATTGATAAAATATTAAAAACAACAAATGCTTACAAATGAATTATGTGGTCGTTAGTAAACGGAGAGCATGCCACTCAAGGTAATAGCTCTATTTCGCGTTCCGGGCAAGCCCATATACGTCCAAAGGCGGCCCCAAGTGTTTAAATTTTATTTGTTTACAAAAAATAAAAACAAGTCACGTAAGTACGGATGGTCGTTTTTTTACAAGTAGTTATAGATATGGATATAAAATTCGAAAAAAGCAAACCTCATATTAAAAAATTAGGATAAGGCGGAATTGTTTGCTTTAAAATCGTGATAAAAATTCAAGGCGTCACAAGCCTTTAAAAAGCGGTATGGTTAATCAGGTTAAGTACACTAATAAAAAACAGCCTGTAAAAAGTTTTGCTTAAGCTGCTAAAAATTAGTTAAAAATTACCTTAATATACAAGGTAATTTATAATGTAACTAAATAAATAACTGAAATAAGCACATTTTCTTTGCTAAATATTACTAAGATAAGAAAAGCAAAAATAAAGCTCTTAAATATACAGAATTTTAATTGTATTTGAGCTAAATTTTTGTTATTTGAATTAAAAATTTACTCTGCTAGAATCAGCAAAAATTTTTGCTGAATATTAATAGAATAAAAAAAAAAAACACAAATAAATGTTAAATTATTTTAATTAAGAGAAAAAAAATCTGTTTTTGTATTTCTGCAAAGTCACAGCCTTAAACATTTCCTAAAATGAAAGGTAATTTTTTTAATTTAAACTCATAAAAAATAAGCGATTCCTAAGTACTTCTACGTCATATCAATAAAATATATAATCTTTGTTCATATTGAACCATAAAGTATTTTTTCACAGGCTTTAGTTTAAATCAGAGATCGGCATTATACGCTCACGCATTGAATAAAAACAAACAAATTTATTCAGTCTCGCTTGAGCATTTGTTCGATGATGTTGTGTCGACATTCATACCAGGTCGATCCACTTGTGCTAATCTCTCTGTGATAACCAATCAGATTGTAATTGCAATGGAAAATAAAATGCAACTAGATGTCATTTACACAGATTTTTCAAAAGCTTTTGACTCCGTTTGTCACGAAATATTATTGTCTAAACTCCAGATGTTTGGTATAAATGGTAATTTATTAACATTCTTCAGAAGTTTTTTAACTAATAGAAAGCTATTGGTTAAAATGGGATCTTCTTAATCCAGCAATGTAATTTATGCTTTCTCAGGTATTCCTCAGGGAACTCATTTAGGTCCCTTACTATTTCTAATTTTTATAAATGATTTGCCGAATTGTTTATCATTTTGTAAACCTTTGCTGTTTGCAGATGATTTAAAATTATTCGCTGTTGTTTCTAGTATATCTGATTCTGCTTTGATCCAAAGAGACTTGGACGCATTGGGTGAATGGTGTAATTTCAATAGACTTGTTTTAAATACTAATAAATGCTGTACTATTTCATTCACTCATAGTCGTAATCCAGTTTTTTTTAATTATTCTATAGATAATAATAACATTAAAAGAGTAGTTGAGGTTAAAGATCTCGGTGTGATTTTTGATGCTAAATTACAATTTGTCAGTCATATTGATTTTATAACATCTAAAGCTTATTCAATGTTGGGATTTATAAGAAGAAACTCTAATGATTTTAAAGACCCACTTACTCTTAAATCATTATATGTTGCATTTGTAAGAAGTCAATTAGAATATTGTTCCTTAATTTGGAACCCTTATGCCGCTACTCATTCTAAGAGAATTGAGAGAATTCAGGAGTTATTTACTAAGTTAGTATTTCGAAAATTGAACTGGCCTGAGAATATGCCTTTATATGACATTAGACGGAAATATTTCGGCCTACAATCTTTAAGAGATCGTAGATCTTCATATGCAATATGTTTTATATATAATATATTATCCAATCATATTAGATGTAAAGAGTTACCTGATGTAGTAAAAATACATGTCCCTCCACGTGATTTACGTCATGAACATCTTTTTTATGATGATTTTCACAGGACAAATTATGGCAATAATGAGCCAATTACTAGATGTTTAAAACTTTGTAATAGTTTTTCATCATTATTGGATTTTGATTTAAATAGGGATAAATTCAAACTAAATTTATTTCAGATTTTTAATTAGTGTAAGCACCCATATTTTTTATTTTAAAATAATAAATATTGTACATTAGTCTGTAAGATATAAATCAGTAGACCTAATAAATAAATAAATAAATAGACACATGTTGCTAGCGTTACACTGAACGAAATGTTTAATTAAATTTTTTTCGGTAAACGAAAATAGGTTAATTTTGTTGAAGAAAGGTCAATCGTTGTGTTTCGCCATATATGACCCGAGAATTCCAAGAATTCTAAAACGAGTTTTTCTTTCAAAATCTCATTTTTAAATTGTTTTCTATTATGTTCTATTTTATTTCTGTATTCTAATTGCACATAAATAAGTATGAGAAAATTATAGAGAAATTTCTTTCAGTGCATTGAGAGAGCGAAAGTTAAATCTCACTCATACAAGCACAAAACTACGGTTGTATGCGTTTGCCGATCCCTGGTTTAAATAAAGAAAAAGAAACTTTTCACTTAATATTCGTATGTAGGAGGCAAAGATTCTTTTAAAAGTTTTAGAGGAAATCTGTTATCGCTGTTTTCTATATTATTTATATTTTTGAATTTTGATTTTTTTAATAAATTTTTTTTTAATTTTGTGTCAAATTCAAATTTTTTTTTTTATCGTTTTAAAATTAATGAAGGGCCGCATTTGCCCATGTATGTTATATGGGATCAAAGCACTATGCAGCGCGTGGCCCAGTTACAGAAAGTCTCCATAGCCCTGGTCATGATATTACACTTATCACATCCAGAAATATTACTGAAACTAGTATTACCACATCATCCGCATAGGCAACGACCTTAACACACTAATCATCCAACTTAACAAGAACTGAGTTAATAACCATAACAAGGGTGAGATCAATAAGCGTATCGATTAGTCTTTCCAGTGTCTTAAGCAGGAGAGATGAGAGACTGATCAGCCTGAAGTCTTAGGTATAAATACAACTCTAACCTTCCTCCAGCTAACAGCCGCGTAGTTGATAGAAAGACAAAGTTTGTATATCTCGAGCAGCCAGGGAGTGATCATCTTATGATAACCTATGCTGGACTATTTTGGGCATTCTTCTTCACCATATTATACATATACTTCTGCGCCCCATAGTGTTTCTAAGGAACTAGTAGGTTAATATTGCTGATGGGTCCCTTTGGCAGGGAACAAAACACACTTCAGGAATTGTCCAAGTACCTGTACGGCTATGCTATTGTATGGCACTACGAAATTAGCCCCCAAACCATAAAACGAAAAAAGCCCAAAAAAAAATAAAAAATTAAGTTTGGAGATTTTTCTGTTTTACTTTTTGGGTAGAATTTCATCGTTTTGGGAGTTATTTAATTTTATTACAATATCTGGCGAGGATAGTCCTCATAACCTCCCATAAAACGTCAGCCGATGTTCAGCCAGCTTTTCTAAAGGAATCAATATTTCAGAAGTTTGGCTTAAGTAGACACGAAGATGCAGATAGAAGAATTTTTTTTTTTAATATGCCATGACGAAAACGATTTTTCAAATTACGTTTTCGTATCCGAAAAAGCATTAATATCTTAAAAGCCAACATTCCTGATTACTTATCCAAGAAGATTTTCATTGACGATACCTTTGCGGTTATGCCGATTAGTTGCTTTCTACAGCTGCTATTGTTCAACATCGAATATATGGATAGGGTACGTACAGCCTGCAGCACTGTTTTCTTTTTATTTCTGAAACAGTGCTGCAGGCTTTTTTTATATTGCTGCGCTTTCAGAAATTAAAAAAAAAAATAATAAAAAGCCTGCAGCGCTCTCTAACCTTTTTTTTCTAAAAGTGCCAGCGGCAGGGCAAAATAAGCAAAGAGGAAACTTTAAACTTGGTTAAGTCAATGCCAAATAACCTTGCAGAAGTCCTTAATCGTAAGGAATATTCGACAAGTAACAATATTTTATTTTTCGATTTTCAGTTTGCGTATATATTGGAATGGTTTAGTCTCCAAACTTTTATGGAAAACTAATATTGTTCAACAGAGAAGTAACTAATAAAGAAATTCGGGCAAATATACTGGTTGCTAGGGTGAGAATCCCAGTTGCCAAATCAAAACTAATTGCTTATTTATCAGACCATAATATCCCCCATTTGAAAGTAAGGTATTGAACGATGGGGAACTGCAAGTAATTGAAAATATAAAAACTACACAACGTATCATCTACAATCTACTTATTGTTCAGTTAGCTTTTACTTTACACTTTAACTGACACATTTGTTGTTTCTCATATTAAATTTGAATTTAACTGTTGGCTAAATTTTAACTGGACATTCAATAATCGGGTCTAAGAAAAATTGTCAACGTAGAGTGGTATACGAGGGTAACTATATATATTGTGAGCCTTTATAACCTTACTTTGAACTCTTTGTCATTTGAGCATCATATGTGTTGTTTACAAAACAGCTTTACAAACAGCAGTTGTGTGTCAGCAAAGAAAATGGAATTAGTACATGAAAATTTTCGGGCAATGATTTATAATGGTTTTTGATGCAGATTATCTAGACAAGAGTGCGTTTACAAATTAAATTCAACTTTTTTTGATGAAGCTCCATGTTTTGGAACTGTGAAACACTGGTATAACGAATTTGATAGCGGACGTCCTTCGCTACAGGACGAAATTCGAGATTTGTTTCGAGATATGCATATTAGCCTGAAACTAAATAGCGGTCGACTCTATGAGGGTAACTACTTATATTATGAGCCTTGGCCACTTTAACACTTGTTAGGCGCCAGCTAATATTTCCGCTTAGAACTTGCTTGCTTAGAACTTTTTGTCTTTTGAGCATTATTTGTTTTGTTTACAAAAAATTTAAAGTTGTGTGTCAGCAACAAAATGCAATTAACACGTGAAATTTTCAGACAATGATTTATTACGATTTACGATGTTTCCTATTGAGAACAAAGGGCCACAAAGAGTGCATAGATAAATTAAATTCAACTTTTGGTGATGAAGCTCCATTCTTAAACCCGGACCTAAAGTCAAATAAGTCCATTGAATAGCCTTCGAGTTATAAGTCGTTCTTTTTTTATCCCTAGGGAAATACTTTATGATTTTTTATATTTTTGATCGAAATATATTGAAAAATGTAGGCACAGACTCAATAAATGCTTTTAAAATATTTTGCTCTCCTTAATACGACTCTGACGTCAAAAAACTTTGTCGAATTAATCTTCGAAAATATAGTTTTCGTTATTTCAAAAAAATTGGTTTAAGGTTTTTACAAATTTTTCAAATATTTTTAGATTTACTTACCTAATTGATTTTGATCCCTTGTTTAATTTACTGGAATGTGTAACGTGAATTACTTGACGAACGGAACTTTGATACAAAACGTGGAGAAATATAATTTTTATAGAAAATCTGAATGTAAAGGAAATTTAAAAGTCATAGGTCTACTACATTTTCGTATTGAAAACTTATAACAAATAACAAACCTCTCAGGCTCTGATTGCATTAAATTAATTCTTAAATTTTAAAAATTCAATCACAAGACTGATAACCCAGCCAAAAAATTTGTATACTTTTATGAGGGTTCTTATTCAGTAAGTCTAAAATTATTCAAACAAAGTACCAATATTTTTTAAATTTTAAGCCTATTTGTCAAAAACTGCGCATTTCTTGGACGAAAATATTAGTCTTAGTAAAATGAATGAAGGCACAAATTTTTGAGGCAAATTTTTTAAATCCCAAGATGATTCAGAAATGACTCATAAATGTAAATAAATTTGAATTTGTGAACAATTCAAAAATGACTCAAAAAAAGTTAAATTTTTTAGCCTAAAAAATTTTTCAAAATATGTCTGAATCATTTTTGAATAAAAAAGGCTCTTTCACTTTTATACAAGTGAAAGTTTAATAATATATTTTGAGCACTTTTCTGATTCATTTTTGGGCTCGTTTGCTGGCTGGGAACTCTAGAAAAATTAAATTATGGAAACTTTATTCAAAAGTTGAATATCATATTAAAAAATTGGGATAAGACTGAATTGTTTCCTTTAAAAGCGGGATAAAATTTCAAGGCGGCACAAGCGTTTAAAAATCGGTATAATCCCGTTAAAGCGGGATGGTTAGGTTCACTTAAAGAAAAAAGTCTGTAAAAGGTTTTGCTAAAGCTGCTAAAAATTAGTTAAAAATTACCTTGCATAAAAAACTGCTAAAATTAGCACATTTTCTTTGCTAACTATTAGTAAGATAATAGCAAAAATAAAGCTGTTAAATATACAGAATTTTAGTTGTATTTCAGCTAAATTTTAGTTAATTGAAGTAAAAATTTAGTTTGCTAGAATCAGCAACAAATTTTGCTGTATAAATACAATAAAAAACCCAAAATAAAAAATTAAATTGTTTCAAGAGAATAAAAATCTATTTTTGTAAAATCAGCAGTCTACATATTTCTGTTGATTTTAGCAGAATTACATTTAACAATTTATTTTAGCTCTTCTAATCTTATTAATATTAGCAAAAATCGGCGAAAATTTTTCTGCAAATTCACCTTTAAATAATAAAGTGCCTATGCATAATAAATTGAAAACCTTATAACACATTTATAAAATTAATTTTGGATTAAAAATTAATTTTATAAAGCCACTTATAAATTTTAAAAGTGATTATGCATATGACCCTAAATCTGTAAAAATAGCAAAAAAAAAGCTACTAATTGTTTTACTATTGTCACCCCGTGCTACCTAGCCAATGGTTACCCAGTGCTACCTAGCCAATGCTACCAGTGGTACAAAAACCTATTCACTGGTAAAGCAATGATTTTATAAAAATGCTGACACTTCGTTAAAAAAGCAGTGTGCCAGGAACTTTCAAAATATGCTAAAAATAGCAAAAAATGCTAATAATTGTTTTACTATTGTCACAGGTTTATTTCTGTGAGTGTATGAACAAAATTTTATTGTGTTTAACTGTTTTACCTAGTTTAGCTGCTTCAAGGACTATTCTTAAAAGTAATTTTAGAGATTCTTACGAGGTCCTTAGAACAGCCTTAAACAATTTCTAAAATGAAAGGTATTTTTTTGAATTGAAAAGCATAAAAAATAAGGGACTTCTAAGTACTTCTATGTCATATTGAGCCATAAAGTATTTTCCCAGGCTTTAGGTTTAAATAAAGAAGAAGGAATTTTTCACTTAATATTCGTATGTAGGAGGCGAAAATGCTTTAAAAAGATTTAGAGGAACTCTGTTCAAAAAAGTCGATGATTGGTGTAATTTTTTTGAGGCTCCATTGAATGTTTATTTTGCTACCGCTGTTTTCTACATTTTGTATATTTTTAAGTTCAGATTTAAATTTTTTTTAATATTGCTTAAACTTTAAAAATTTTTTTGATTGTTTTAAAATTAATGAAGGGCCGCACGAAATTGGTTGGCGGGCCGCATTTGCCCATGTATGTCATATAGCAACAGTGCCGTTAAAACAACGTAATACTGTTGTGTGAAGGGTACGCCACTATTTGTTTGTCAGAGAAATGAAAAAAGCCGACCGCCAAAAATTGTTAATTCTCCACTATGACAACGCGAGCTCTACCACATCGGTTTAAACAAGTAACTTTTTCAGCACTCATAAGATTAAATTAATGGTTCATCCGCCGTACAGCACTAAATTGGCGCACAATGAGTTTTTCTTGTTCGTGCACATCAAAGACTAACTGCGTGGAAAACGATTTTCGTCAGCAGAAGAAGCGTAGATGCATTCAAAAACCATGTTTTGGAGGTTTTTCACGCGGATTGGAAATATGCTATGATAAGTGGTTCTAACGCATGGAAAAGTGTAAAGATCATAAAGGAGAATATTTTAAATAACAATAAAGACATTATTAATGACAAATTTCTGTTTTTTCATTGTTACACTCAAAATATAAATAGTTATCCTCGTATGGAAATTTATGATGAACGAAATACAACAAAACTTGCTCGCTCTCGAATCACCTTTTTTTGGAAAAGCTGGTCATGTCGTAACAGTATCGTTAGAAGACCGTAGGACATTATTTATGAATGGTACATGGTACACCATGACTTGTTTACCAGAAGTATTCGGAGAACTGAGAAACACCAACCTCCAAAAACAGATAATTATTCACCATGACAATGCGACCTCTCACACGTCGGCTCAAAAAAGTGACTTTTTAAGCACTCAAAAGATCGAATTAATGAGTCATCCGGCGTACAGCCCTGACTTTGCATCCAATGATATTTTTTAGTTCGCGCACATCAAAGATAAACTACGTGGACAACGATTTTCGTCAGCAGAAAAAGCAGTACATGCATTCAAATGCATCATGTTTTCGAGGGGTATAAAGGAGAATAATTTGAAAAACAAAAAAGACATTTTCGTCTTTATCCTCGTAACTCTCATGAGGACCTTTATCACGATCTAAGCGTTAAAACTGTAAATGAAGTTGTCCGACATTCCAGCATAAGACATACCAATCACCTCACATTACATTCGAATACTGAACTAAGAACTCTACCGGAAAATGGTAACTTAAGAGTTACATTCCTATAGGAACACCTACTCGCTTCATTTGACGTGCAAAAAAACTTTTTGTTTCCTTTCTGAAAACATAATTATCTTAATTATTGGTTTAAGATAGCACTGTGGAACAAATTCAGGTTAGCAAAAGTTAGGTCGATTCTGAGAGAGGGGGTGAAAATAGAGGCTAAATTAGAAGACCCGTATCGCGGCGTTTGCTTATGTTAGTTCGAATTTTTTCATATTGTTTATATGGTTTTTTGGCTATAACTCGTCGACTAATTGATATTTTTTAAATCTGTAAAAGACAAATTATTGCTAGAGACCTGAACAACAATTAAAATTTAAAAAAAAATTGATTTGATTGATTTTTTTTTTGTTTTTTTTTTTTAATTGTTGTTCAGGTCTCTAGCTATAATTTGGCTTTTACAGATTTAAAAATATCAATTAGTCGACGAGTTATAGCCAAAAAACCATATACAAAATTCGAACTAACGTAAGCAAATGCCGCGATATGGGTCTTATAATTTAGCCTCTATTTTCACCCCTCACTCTCAGAATAGACCTAACTTTTGCTAACCTGAATTTATTCCACAGTGTAGTTTAACGCCCACTAACTGCAAGACTACTTACTTATTGGCAATTTTTAATAGGCGTAATAGAAACTGAGAAATAAAAAAAATCTGAGAAACAGATCCTTCGATGATCTGGACAGTCTGCGAGATGGGCCTTTGTCCGGCCTAGTAGACTTTTTTCGGGAAGTTGAATGGTTTAAAATTTTTCTCCTCGAAGTATTTCCATCTGGATGTGAGGGAGACTAAGCAGAATCGCTATGAGCAAAATTGCCTGCAAGTGAACTTGTTATCTGGCGCACTCCCATTAGATAGATACATAATTGTTCTTTATTTTAAAATTAAAGTTTACAAAATATTGCTTAATGCTACTTATAAAATAATGAAATATTCGAACATATGACTTAGACGGCTTGTCTGTAGGAGGATTGGATTGAGAATTCAGTTCATTTCATAATTTTCGTACTACTAAACATAAGAGACAATAAGTCTTATATAATAATAAACTCGTGCTACGAAAGAAATGTAAAAAAACACACAAATGTACTCGTATCTTGTTACTGCAGCCTGTACAACAGTATATATTTTATTTAGTTAAAGTAAAGATCATTTATAATTACAGATCTTTACGATAGGGCATTTTTTATATAATTTACAAGCTTATCCCAATTCTCATCGTTAACGCCATTTAAAGCATTAATAACATCATCTTTTTCTAAAATTGCTTTTCCAAAAAATTGCATCCTGTATGTTCTAAGGATTGGGCATCTTCCAAGAAAATGTTGGAATTGCCTTGCCTGTATGGGTTAGAGCCATTTAATTGGATTAGTCCACATCTTGCTTTTAATATCCACATTATTTTAGATCTATTAAATAGTTCATTAACATATTGAAGTCCGATAGTGTGGTCTAACAATTTATAAATTCTACTACTGCTTCGCATTTTTTCCTCCCACATTTTACGGTAACTACACAGAGAAAACAGATTTATTGCGACAAACGAATTTCTTGCCCACTAAATAGTTTTGTTGCAACAAACGAATTACTTGGTTGTCACAATGAAATGCTATCCCGACACAATTTAAATATATTGTCCCAATCGAAATTCTGTTGTATTTATCGAATTTCTGTTGGCACAAACAAATATATCGGTGGTTCCCACCAAACCATTCGGTTGGCAAAGAATTCGGTTGTCACAATAAATCTGTTTTCTCTGTGTACATATTTTTAGTTGCTCGATCAAGCTTTCATACATTGCTCGCCAATTTTATTCATTTATATTACCAGAATTCCAATTAAATCCATAAACACCGACTAGCTCATGCATCCTTTTTGCCCAAAATAAATTTCTGGATAAAACTTTGTGTGATAAATTGCGTGGTAGTCTGTTAGGATTTAATACAAATAATGTTTTTAGTATATACCCTATGTGTGTGCAATTTCAAGGTGTAAATAGCATAATTTTAGCATAATTCCATATGATGGGGTATTAGCAGGAAGTTTAAGTATTATTTTAATGAAATACAATTGAAGTTTATCAACGTCTTCAAACAGTTCACATCCTCAGACCTGCGCTGCATAGCTTTGTATCGCCCTACATACTGCCTGGAAGAGTTTCAATATCACTATCAAAGATATGTATGTCTTCTTTGTGGAAGAATGAGTTCCAAGTTGCCATAATGCTACTTTTGGCAGAACAGTTTCTTTTTTCCAAATGCTTCTTAAAGTTACAATTAGGAATGAGTACAACGCCAAGGTAACAATATACATTTACAATACTAATTTCGTTTCCTCTAAACATCCATTTTTCCTTTCTTGACAATTTGCTTCCACGCCTGAATATCATTACAACCGATGATTACAAGTTGACTTCCATATTATCACAAACATTTTTCAATTTGTGTATAATCTTCTGCAAAGTTTCAATATTATCTGATAAGATTACAAATCATCCGCATATAGTAATAAACGGATGTTTATTTCATCAACGTCCTCCCCCTAGGCACTCGTGTAAGTCATTTAAATATAGCGCAAATAGTAATGGCGACAGTAGACATCCTTGTTTAACACCAGAATGGGTATAGAATTCTTCTGACAATTCTTCACCGTTCCACACTACCGATATTGTTTTTCATATATTCCATCTATGAAATTAACCATTTTAAAAGAGATACACATTTTATGTAATTTATAAATTAATAACTCTCTAGGCACCTTATCGAAAGCCGCTTTAAAATCTACAAAGAATGCGTACACTTTCCTTTTCCCTCCACCTTAATATGTATAATAGAAGCTATATTGCATATATTATCCGTTGTAGAATATTTCTTTCTGAACCCTGCTTAGAACTCATTGAGGACATTATTTGATTCCATCCAATTTGAGAGTCTAGAATTTATCATATATATATTATATTTATTCCCGTCGTTCCAAGTTGGAGCATAGGGCCATAACCATCATAATTTTCGTTATACAATTCGTACAGGATATTCCTCTGTATTTGGCTGGATCATTTTAATCGCCTTTTTAAAAAATAGGGAGAATAATACTTTTCTCGAACGCTTCTTCAGCTTCACAATTATCATATATTTTTGTATATACTTTGTTTAATTCCTTTAAATAAACCATACCTATTATAATCGAAATGCATAAAAATATTGTTAAGAAAGCCATTAAATAGTATACATATGTACTATCCCAAAAACAATAAAAATGACTTATGTTTTCCACCACTGATATATTTTTGCCACATTAATTTGCAATTTTCACATGCCGACGGTAAAATGCATTCAGCAAAATTTCGCTGAAACTTTAATATCAAGAGAT
The DNA here is from genome assembly GCA_949987735.1 of Leucophora obtusa. NCBI lineage: Eukaryota > Metazoa > Arthropoda > Insecta > Diptera > Anthomyiidae > Leucophora > Leucophora obtusa. The sequence continues at coordinate 52,061,272 of OX465298.1, read as the reverse complement.
ACAATATTGATTAAATTAAACAAAAATTTGCTAAATAAAAACAATAAATCAACAACATTAAATAAAATATCGAAAACATGAAATGTTTAAAACAAAAAAAAAAATCGATTGAAAAAAACCAGATATTACTCAAAAAGGTGTGCATGATTATTAACATTAAAAAATTAAACAATACACATACAAAATTAAACAAATGAAATTGAAGAAATGTACAATAGCAATAAATTACAAAATGAATGATTGTTTTTTTAGAATGGTGTGTGAAAAATTTATGGCAAACTGAAAAGTCGAGACGAACAATCAAACAAGGGAAGAGGAATAACACAGCTACAAAGAGGAAAAAATATAAAGAAATTATTTAAAAGTACACAAAAAAACATTAATTGCAGAAGTATAAAACAAAAAAAAAAAAAAATTAGCAAAAACAACCACCATCTCTACAAAAAAATAACAAAAACAAATTATCATACTCACACCACCATTATTGTTGTAGCAACAATACTACTACTCATGCCGAGAGAGCTACAACAAATGACAGAATGATTTATTATGAATGAAATTTTTCAACAAAACTGAAAAATAAACGTCAAAACTAAACAAGACAGACAGCTTTATATCACACACATATACGTTGTTTTATGAAATTATCATAAGAAGAAAAGGGAGAGAGTATATCAAATATTCAATAAAAAAGGTAGTTTTCCAATGAAAGAAAGAGATGGTGTTATATTTATAAAAAGAAGGAGAAGTTAATGGGAGAGATTATCTCTTAATGATTAATAATTTGTTTTTTTTTCAGAGAGTAAAAAAGGAATGTTGACAAAAGAAATTTAAAAAATTATTAAGAGATAATTGCTGTAATATTGTGAGTAAGAGAAGAAATACCTTATTAATTGTTTCACTTCTATTTTGTTTAAGAGTAAGATTACGGAATGAAATGAATATGAAATTTTGTATCACCATCTCGCTCAATAAGGGGAAATTAAGGAGTATGATTAAATTAGCTACAGGTGGATTTGTTTACAAAGAGAAATAAAATAGAATAAACAACTTTTAAGAGATATTTTCTAATATGAAATGAATTTTTGAAGTATTAAGGGGAAAGTGAAATACATAATAAAACAGGTGTTTGCTAGAGAAGAGATTTGGTTTAAAAATAAAGAGTTGCATATTAAGAGTGTATTAAGAGTATTTTCAATGAACTGAAGAAATAAAAAACTTTCCTGATTTTCTTTTTTATAAGAAAATCTCTTTATTAACCAAAAAGCTTTTTAAGAGTTTTTAAAAAATTCATTGCTCTCCAAAATATGAGCCGGCTTTATTTGTAAGCTTATTTTTTCGCTCGTGAAAATTTTTATCTTCAAATGATGAGGAGGTTAATTCTGTTTCTTTGCCCTCTTTGTTTTCGTCGGCCCTTATATATTTAAGAATTTTTTATGCAATTTCTCTGTCTTAAGAGTTTTATAATTTTGCAACAAATTTTCTCGACTTAAGCGCCATTACTATAAAAAAGAGTAATAAATTTTAAAATAAAATCATATTTTTTTATATTTTAAGTATAGTGCAGAAATCGCCTCAAGTGGTAGTTTATGTGTTCCTCATGTTAATGACGAGAATATAAGGAAAATGCCAATACAATTGTATGTAAAGTTAAGGCAAATGCAATAAAATTCGTTGTATTACTTAACAGAAATAAAAGGAATTTAATGTGCTCGTTAAGAGTCCGGCGTCAGTTGACTTATGTGTTAGTAAGGTGCAACAGTAAAACGAAAAATTAACGCTAAATAAAAGAAACAAAAACAAAATAAACAGCAAAATAGAAATACCGGAAAAATCGCGCGCGTATATAAAAATCAGTCATTATAAATAATATGGAAATTAAAAGAATTTATTCTTGTTACTTATACAAGAAGACTAAATTAAAAGTAAATTTTACAACCAATTTTGTTCAGTGTATTGTGTCTTAAGCTGACACTTGTCAATCATTGTTAATGTCATATGACATTCGCTCAGCGAAAGCTTAAAACGACACATGACATTGTCACTGTGTACTTATTCCAACAATATTACTCAATTGATGAAAAAAACAATTTTCTTAAACATTTGGGAATTTAGTAATTATTTTTCTTTTTATTTATTTTTACTTTTTCATCTTATCGTATCACATGTTTGACCACTTTTTTTCTGATGTCTTCAAACCTTTAGTTCATTATTGAAAATAAACATTTCTGCTACTCGTTCTCCTTTTGTTCAACAGAATTTTTGTTGTTCTGTCTCAATAATTTAGTTAACATTATGTTATTTTCTGTTTTTCTTTAACATAACTTTTTTTGTCTGGTAATTATTAACATGCTTACAGTAACAGCCGTCATCATATGTTAAGATTTTATTATTTACTTTAATGTGTATTGAAAATCTTATTAGTGTTTAAATGTTAATAGACATTTAATAATGTTATTTAAAGCGACGATTTCCTAAGTACTTATTGGATGACAGTGTGAAACGTAAGTATTAATTTATTTTCTAATAAGAATCCTTTAGTTAAGACATAAACCAATTTAATAATATATTGCGATGATGGGCAATCGGGCCCTTTGTTGATTTTAGTGCAGCTCTCATTGCAAATTGTCGTTTTCAGATTCTTTTCACACATTTTTTTCTAAAAAATTTTCTTAATTAAAAACACTATAATAAGAAAATTTTGGAGTTCTAATACATCAAAAAGCCAATATATATTAGCTTGTGTCACTACCTATCAACCTTAAGTATTTAAAGGTATTCTACGTTTTTTATTGATATATAAAAAAATTGTAAACAGTTAATATTTATAAAGGGCAGGTTTACCAGAGAAACCCGCTACCGCTACAATTAATATGTAGCGCTTTATGATTACCTTAATCTGGTGAACGATGTAACTTTTGTTTTAAAATAAAAATATTTGTAGATGTTTCATTGATTTTTTCGAAATTTTTTATTCCTTTATAATTATATTTGTATATGTTTATTATTCTTTAAAAAAAATATACAAAAAACAAACGACAGCTGATGTATCATTAGCTGCTCACAAGTAGCATGAAATTTTTACGCTACCAAAACAAGGTAGCGCTAACACAACATGTTGACTAGCGGCAGTTATTATACCCTACACCACTACGTAGAGTGGTATTATAAGTTTGCAACTCCAACAAATATTGGTCTTAGTACCACCTTATAGTATACCGATCGCTTCAGAATCTTTTTTATTTCGATTTAACGATGTCCGTCCGTCCGTATGTCCGTCTGTCTGTCCATGCATTCTTGTGCGCACTCTACAGGTCGCAACTATTAAGATATTTTAACGAAATTTGGTACACCGCCTTACGGCGGCCCAAGGACGACGCCTATTGATTTTGGTTGAAATCGGTCCATGTTTAGACCTAGTGCCCATATAAGGGTACCCCCCAAAATTGTATTTTTTACACGCTGCAGGTCGCAAATACGAAGATATTTCAATGAAATTTGGTACACAGACCTATGTCGGGCCAAGGACGACGACCTAGTGCCCATATAAGGGTACCCCCCGAAATTGTCTTTTTTACACGCTGCAGGTCGCAAATACGAAGATATTTCAATGAAATTTGGTTCGCTGACTTAAATATCCCTATTGATTGTAGATAGGATCGGTCCATATTTGGACCTATATCCCATATGGGGTATATTTTAGATTTTCTCGTCTTTTATGATTTTATAGAAAATTTTGACACAAGTCTGTTTTAACCCATTCAAATTTCGGATCCAAACATTAGTTGACTTTAAGTCAGACTGGTGTAGGATATTATATAGTCGGCATGACCGAATTTAGCCTTTTTACTCGTTTTTACATAGAATTATTTCTTTTTCCTAAAAACATCAAGTAGAAAATTGCTAAAAGAAATAGTAAAATTAAAAAACTAAAAAATTTGCTATGTATTTATTATTAAAATTTCTTTAAAAGATTTGAGACATTTGACATTTGTCGGACTACATTATATAAACTTTTATACATCGTTGAATAGATAAATAAGTCTTATTTATTAATATACAAAAAAAGCATTGTTCCCCATTCATTTCCATTTTGTTCCACTTTTCTAGTGCTTCAGTTCCACTCGTTTCCCACTTCGTTTCTTAATTTTAGTGTTCCAAACACACTAATTCTTTAAATCTTAGGTTTCTTGCCAAAGAGGCAGGCAATAAGGGGGGCAATTTTGCCCTTTTTACCACGTATCTATCCAAAGTTTCAAAAAATACCTTGCCGATAAGTTAGCCCATATTCCAAGCAACCCATTTTATAAATTTCAGGTTTCTAGCCAAATGGGTTCGGTACGCCACGAAGGGGGCAAATTATTCCCTTTTTACCCCTCCCGGTATTAGTTTCCAAAAATGCCGTCTTAGCAGACGTCTGCGTTTGAGGAGAAGCATACATACAGAATTTCAGCTCCCTATTTCCAGCAGTTTGGCCAGGCCATCAAGGGGGACCGTCAAGGTGGAGAGTTTTTCCTTTTTACCCCTCCCGGTAGGAATTTACAATAATGCCATCTTAGCAGACGTCTGCGTTTGAGGAGAAACCTGCATACCGAATTTCAGCTCCCTAGATCCAGCAGCTTGGTCAGGCCGTCAAGGGAAGACCTTTCTACAATAGAGAAGAAACCGTCATACCAAATTACAACTTCCTATTTCCAGCGGTTTTGGCACTTTTCCCTTCTTGAATCCCATTTTTTCAATGTCCCTTTCCAAAAAGCACCTTCCCGATAAGTAAGCCCATACTCCAATTAACAGGTTTTACATTTTGGGTTCCTATCCGAAGGGGTTTTGGCAGGTCGTCACAGACTTTTACTATTTGTGCCCCTCCCGGTAGGAATTTCAATCAGGCCTTACAGCGCGTCAAAGCTGGAGGAGGAATCTACAAGTGGAATTTCAGCTTCCTAGTTGCAGCAGTTTGGGCAGGCCGTCAAAGGGGACACTTTTTCTTTTTTGCCCCTCCCGGTTGGAATTTCCAAAACTACCGTCTAAGCGCGCGTCTACATTGGAGGAGAAACCCACGTGCCGAATTTCAGTATCCAGTTACAGCAGTTTGGACAGGCCGTTAAGGGACCACTTTCCCTTTTGAGGCGGCATTTTTATAACGACCCTGCCCAGAATTCCAAAAAGTACTTTCCTAATAAGTTAGCCCATACTCCACAAACCAATATTCTAAATTTCAGGTTTCTAGCCAAAGCGGTTTTTACAAGCCATCAAGGGGAGACTTTTCTTCTTTTTGCCCCTCCTTGTAGGAATTTCCAAAAATTCCGTCCTCGCGCTTATCAACGAAAGAGGAGGAACCTTCATACCAAATTTCAACTTCGTTACCTCAGCCGTTTGGGCAGGCCATTAAGGGGGCGCTTTTCCATTCCATTCTCCAGGGAAGAAAATATTTAAATTTTCAGGTTTCTAGCGAAAAGAGTTTTGTCAGGCCGTCTAGGGAGAGACTTTTCCCCTTTTTTCCCGCTCCGGTAGGAATTTTTAATAATCTCGTCTTAGCGGATGGCTACGCCGAATATCCAGTCTTAGTGGACGTATTTTTTTTAAATGGAAAAAGGTACTTTTTTTGATCAAAGTACTTTTTTCGGAAAAGACACGTTTTTTGGAATATGTATTTTTGCAAAATGTATTTTTTTTTTTTTTGTAAAAAGACACTTTTTTTAAAAAAAGGTATTTTTTTGGAAAAAGTACTTCTTTTGAATAAGGTACCTTATTGGATAAAAGTATTTTTTTTGTAAAATGGTACTTTTTTCACGAATGTACTTTTTGGAAAACGGCATTTTTTAGGAAAAATGTACTTTTTCAGGAAAAAGGTTCTTTTGTTTGGAGAAAGGAACTTTTTTGGAGAAAGTTACTTTTTGTCCCCCTTTTTGCCCCTCCCGTTAAGAATTTCCAAAATTGTCATCTAGGCGGACGTCTACGCTGGTCGAGGAACCTACATACCAAATTTAAACTTAATAGCTCCAGCAGTTTGAGCAGGCCGTCAAGGGGGAGACTTTTACCCCTTTTTGCCCCTGCCTGTGTGAATTTCCAAAAACTCCGTCTTAATGGATGTCTACGACAGAGGAGGGACCTTCATACCAAATTTCTACTACCCAGTTCGAACGGTTTGGGCAGGCCGTTAGGAGGGGCACTTTTACTCTTTTAAACCCCCAGTTTTACAACGTCCCTGTCCAAATTTCCAAAAAGTACTTTCCAGATGAGTTAGCCCGTACTCCAAGGAACACATATTTTAAATTTCAGGTTTCTAGCGAAAGGGGTTTTGGCAGGCCGCCATTCCCGTTTTGCCCATTCCGGTAGGAATTTCCAAAAATCCCATCTTAGCGGACGGCTACACTGGAGGAGGAACCTACGTACCAAATTTCAACTTTCTAGCTTCAGCGGTTTGGGCTGGGCGATGTTGAGTCAGTCAGTAACGTTATTCTTTTATATATAGAGATATATAAGCCCGCTAGTAGGTTTTGCGTGCCTTAAAGTTTAGAATTAAATTTCTTTTAGATAAAATAAAACACAATATTTGTTGTTAAGGTAAAATAATTGCTAAGGTAAATTTATTGTAATGTTTAAGTACAAACACTATTTTTTGCCTCTTCATTTTTATATAAATAAATCATTTAGTATACCAACACGCGAGCATGTAACAACTAATTGTCTGTTGTTCAAGTCATCGGCGTAGATGGGTCGATTGGGGCAGCTGCGCTGCCCTCCCCCCACCGCTTTTTTTATTTAAAGTACAGTTTTTATAATAAAAGCCTTAACCCAGCCCAGAGGAGGAACCTACTACATACCTACTTTTAGGTCTCTATATCCAGCAGTTTGGCCAGGCCGTCAAAGGGGAAGTTTTTTCCCTTTTTACCCCTCCCGGTATGAATTTCCAAAAATACCATCTTAGGGGACGTCTGCGTTGGAAAAGGAACCCAAATACCGAATTTAAGTTCCCTAGTTCCAGCAGTTTGGCCAGGCCGTTAAGGGGGAGACTTTTCCTGTTTTTGACCCTAACTGTGGAAATTTCCAAAAATCTCATCTTAGCGGATGTTTACAATAGAGGAGGAACTTTAATACCAAATTTCAACTTCCTACCTCCAGCGGTTTGGGCAGGCCTTTAAGCGGCACTTTTCACTTCATTAATCCCCATTTTTGCAATGTCCCTGTCCAAAATTCCAAAAAGCACCTTCCCGATAAGTGAGCCCATACTCCAAGGAACATGATTTACATTTCAGCTTTCTAGCCAACTTTTACTATTTGTGCCCCTCTCGGTAGCAATTTCCGAAAATCCATCGACAGGGAATTTCAGCTTCCTAGTTCCAACAGTTTGAGCAGGCTTTCAAGTGGGACATTTTTTCTTTTTTTGTCCCTCCCGGTTGGAATTAGGCTGGAAGAGGAACCTAAGTACCGAATTTCAGCTTCATAGTTCCAGCAGTTTGGACTTTCCCTTTTTGAGCCCCCATTTTAGAACGACCCTGTCCAAAATTCAAATAAGTACCTTTCTAATAAGTTAGCCCTTACTCCAAGGACCCACATTTTAAATTTCAGGTTTCTAGCCGAAGGGGTTTTTACAGGCCACCAAGGAGAGGCTTTTCTTCTTTTTGCCCCTCCCTTTAGCAATTTACAAAAATTCCATCTTCGCGGGTATCTGCGATGGATGAGGAACGTTCATACCAAATTTCAACTTTATTGCCTCAGTGGTTTGGGCAGGCCGTTATTGGGGACATTTTTCCCTTCCAACCACCATTTTTACTATGTTCCTATTCCAAAATAGAAAAATTACGTTGTCCTACTCCAAGGAATACATGTTTAAAATTTTAGGTTGGCCAAAAGGGATTGGGCAGGCCGTCAAGGAGGAGACTTTGTACATTATTTCCCCTCCCGATAGGAATTTCAAAAATTCCGTCTAAGCGGACACCTACACAGAAGGAGGAACTCACATACCAAATTTCCTTTTGGGATATCCTGTAGGGAATTCCAAAAATACAAACTTAGTCGATGTCTACTACAGTGGAGGAACCTTTATACCAAATTTCAACTTCTTACCTCCAGTGGTTTGGGCAGGCACTTTTCCAATTTGTGTTTATGGGGAGACTTTTCCCGTTTTTGCCAGTTCCGGTAGGAATTTCCAAAAATCCCGTCTTAGCGCACGTCTATGCCGAATATCAAGAAACCTTGTTTTAGTGGAGATAGGGGGGAGGAAAAAAGTGCATTTTTTGAAATTATATTTTTTTAGATGGTACTTTTTGAAAAAGCGAAATTTTTGGAATAAGATACTTTGTTTTTACAAAGTACTTTATTTGTACTATTTTTGAAAAAGGTAGTTTTTTTCAAAAAATGTATTTTTTTTTGGAAAAAGGCACTTTTTTGGAAAAGGTGCTTTTTTTTGAAAAAGGTATTTTTTTGGAAAAAGGTACTTTTTTTGTAAAAAGGTACATTTTTTGGAAAAAGGTACTTTTTTGGAAAAAGGTAATTTTTTTTTGGGAAAACGGTAGCTTTTATGGAAAACGGTACTTTTTTTGAAAAAAGTACTTTTTTTGGAAAAAGGTACTTTTTTTGTCCCCTTTTTGCCCCTCCCGATCAGAGAAACAAGCCAGCCGCCGTGAGCCGTTTAAGCCGCCGCCGCCGGTCATTTTTGCCTCAGCCGCCGCCGCCGATTTTTTTCGGCTCATTTCGGCTGGAAGTATCAATTTTCCAAAATAAAAAAATTAAAAACAAATGTCATTTTTAAAACAAGAGTATTTTTTTTAGTTCAAAAGAAATAAAAGAACCAGTTTTATAGTCAGAGCTAAGAAGGATTTTTGTCATAAATATTTCTTAAGTTGGAAGTTTTGCTTGAAAACTTCTGACATATTTCGCTGAAATTAGGATATGCAATTTTAGCTTAATTCGCACAAAACCGAATTCAGCTCTAGAAATTGAATATATATCATTCCATCAAACCATTCCTTTATAATTAATTCATATGTTTCATTTCCAAAGTTTCATATTAAATAGAATGCATTCTTATGTTGAATACATTCCTTATAGAATTACAATCAATTTAAATAATTAATTTCTTCGAGTTTATTTTGTGACCAATACTTTATTTATAGAATTTTCTATCCACGGGCTAATTATGGTCAATTAAATGTTAAAATGAAATAAAAATCAAATTATTTCATCCTTTTCACTCGACGTTTCGTTGACGGTATTTCAACTTCTTCTGGAGTGCGAATTTTATTAATTTTATTTTACTTATTTATATTGTCAAGTATTTTATTTAAAATTGAATAAAAATTGGACATCACAACACGCAATTTAATAAAAACTTTAAATAAATAATTACAACTTAAATAAATCACAGTTTAACCTAACGACTAGTATCACAGAATTTTCCTTTTTTTTTTTTTCATTAATTCTAATCTTTTACAAAATGGCTTATCAATCAAGTAATTTTATTCAATCCGTAAAAGACTAAGGTATGAATATACCAATGATTCTGACAACACTTTAGTTTATAATTACAAATTAAATAAAAATGTGGCTTATTTTAGGTATTTAATATTGATATCAAATAATAAAAATAATGATGGTAATTAACCAAAATTTAAAGACGCAAACACTTGTTTTAATATTTTAAAAACCGAATAAAACGTGAAAGATAATTATAAAAATAATGAATTAACTAAAGAATTCATTCACTATGCATAAAAATTAAAAGAATGATGCCAGTGAATGAATTCATAAGGAATGGTATAAACGAATGATATATTAGTAAATTTTAATTAAAAATCCAAAAGTGAATTAAAGAATTAATTCATTCGAATCTATGGTCGTAGGTTTGGTTAAGTAGATCACATCACATTTTTCAGAAATTTCAGTACACCTAAAATTATTATCAAAAGACACATTTTTAAGACATTGCGGACGAAAAAAATGTTAAGTAAGTTATTTCTCGGCCGACTTATAAAATTGGGGAGATATTTACAATAATCGACGCTATTCTGAGTTCCGAATCCACAAAAAAATTCTAAAGTGAAACATTCCGGATTTTTTTTTGCTGTTCCGTGATCCACATCCGAGTTATTTTTTTCGTTTTATTTTGTGTAGAAAAAGCTTGATGATAGTGAAACGAATATATATTTTTTAACAACAATTATTATATAATAATTTATTTTAAAATTAGTCTATGAATATTAAAATTTGGTAGGAACAGCAAATTTTCGAAATTTTTAATTCCGTGTGATTTTACAAATCAACTCTAATTAAAAAGTTTCGGGACTCAGAACAGGGGTGAATATCTGAATGTTTTTACTTTTCTTTTAAGTTTTTCAACTTTGACATCTTTTCGAGCATAATTTTTTTCGAACCATATTTTTTTGTAGTTTATTCTAAAAACACATTTAATTTTGAGTGAAAATAGAGTTTGTTTATTTCTAAGTTCCGAATCCACATAAAAAAATTTTAAAGTGAAACATTCCGAATTTTTTTGCTCTTCTGTGATCCACATCTGAATTATTTTCTTGGTTTTATTTCGTGTTGAAAAAGCTTGGTGAAAGTAAAAGGAATATTTTGTTGCAAAAATTGATATGTTAAAATTTATTTTAAAATTTTTCAGTATGCTAAAATTTGTTCGAAACTGTCAATTTCCGACATTTTAAATTTTGTGTGATTTTACAAAACTACTCTAATTAAAAAGTTTCGGAATTCAGAACAGGGGGTTATAGTGTCAAAACTCTGTTTTTGAGCGACTTCATGCACTTAACAATTTTAAATTCAGCAATTTTTCAACCGATTTTGAAACTTGGAACGTTTTTGGAAACACAAAAAATTTAGTTTTCTAAATATATGTATATAGAATTATTTATTTGTAACTGAAATATGTTGAAAGTTTTTTTTTTTAATATTTAATTTAATTTCAGCTATTATAAGACATCTCGATGTTCTTGTTTGCACACTCATTAAGGTTAACTTTTTCAATTTTCTTATAAATGCAGAGATTCCATGTTTATAAATAAATGTATAACTTTGACAATTTTAAAGCGATTAAAGTAGAACTTCATTTTACTCTGAATTAAGAATAACAAATTTTTTAACAAAATATTGTAATTAAAAGCCGTCAAAATTAAACAAAATAAGAAAAAATTAAGAAAATCAGTTTTATTTGAAAATATTTCCACACAATTTTGTTGAATATATAAACATATGTATATATTTGGAAAGCCCAACTATCTCTCCTTCTAGGTCCGTTCAAAAACTAAAAATCCTAAATTTGTAATTTTTATCGATGAATTTAACTTAAAATTATTTTTTATTTGATAATTCCAAATTTTTTGTACAATTTTCTACTGCTATATTTTGGAAAAAACCTTAAACATCTTTAAATTACGTGTATAATGTTCTATCAAGCCGATTAAGCCGCCGCCGCCGACGATTATTTGGTTGCGCCGCCGCCGCCGCCGATTTTTTTCTTGCGCCGCCGCCGCCGATTATTTTGATAGGCTTGTTTCTCTGCTCCCGATAAGAATTTCCAAAAATGCCGTCTCAACTTACGCACAAAGCGTTAGAAATGCCTGTTTTCTTGGATTAATTAAAAAAAAATTTTTGAAGTTTCGTCAAAACTGTTTGTACCCGGTTATACGAGTAGCATATAAAATTCTACATCACTTGTCGTTAAAATTAATGTCAAAAGTGTTCTGGTGTTCTTGTAATGAAACTTAAAAGTCAAACTTTATTGAAATTTTTGTGCAAAAAAGGCTAAAAAAAAGTGAAAAACTTCACGTTGTAAAATTTTATTTATTTGAAAAAGTATTTTAAAAGTAAAAAACTTTGCTATGGAACCACCAAGTCAACGTTATTTGGCGAATATTCCGTTAACATTTGTGTAACAAATTGTTTGTGAAAGTGTTGTATTTTTTGTTATTTATATTGGAAGTGCAAGAAAAAATTCTAATTTTGATATTTTAAGTGGATATATAGATATCATTCGTGTACATTGGTGTGGTAATTTTTACCTTATTTTAAAGATGACATAAATCACTATTATATTGCAAAATTTTACGCTGCCCTTTTGTGCATTTTAGAAGCTATGCATTTTTTTTATAGAAGTCCTGCAGCCGTCAAATTACCAAGAAATCGCATTGATCTCGCGGCTGCTGCTGTTGTTTATGTTTTTTCGTTTTTAATGTAAGTCTTTTTTCATTTTATTTGTTCTCTTCTTTTCAGTACTCGTATATTAATAATATTGTTTTTTTTTGAAATAATATTCTTTGTTTTAACAAACACTGATAGTGTTGCGCAGTTTCAAGTAATCGGGTAAAGGGCATTTTTAAATAAAAGGTTTTTTTTAAGTCGAAATTTAGCGAAATTTTTCTTAGTATATTAATTGGTGTTGTTTTTGAATCTTTTAATAATATTCTAGATTTAAACAAAGAGTGACCGTATTCTGCAGTGGCAAGTAATCGGGTAAAAGGGATTTTTAAAAGGTTATTTTTTTGCATTAGTATTTTTTTTATTTTACAGAAACAATTTCGAACGTTGTTTTTTATACTCGTCGAAGCTTATTTGATATTGTGATGAATTCAAGCGTTCAAACAATGAATGTAAAGATGGAATATTTTTAAAAGAAGAAATTAAAAAAACCCACGAACTGTTCGGGTAATATGTGCGATTTTAATAATTAATGCTTTCTTTTATGAATTCAAATCTAGATGGACTAGAGCGCTTAGAGTGGAACAAAGGTTCATCGCTCTAAATAGAACCTGATTAGAATCCTCTATTAATTTCACTCGTGCCCAGACTGCAAAACGTGGTCGAAAAGAAATTAGTTTTACAGAATCAAGTGATTGGAGTAAGTATAAAAAAATAAAGGTTTTAAGGGACACCATATCATTGCCAAAGTTACTTCATGCTACACAGGCTAAATTTAAAACCTTAGGTTATGTAGAGGAATAAAAAGTATTGCAAGAGATATATAAAAAGTGTTGCATATGCATAAATTAAAAAAAAAAAATTAAAACAACCGATGCCCTCCGTGAAAATGTCGAATAGAAAAGCATTGTCTGTTTTTGTAGAAGCTTAAGGGCGGATTATGGGACCGTAAACGTATATGTGATGTAACTGTACCGTGCCGTAGCTAAAAAGTACACTTATAGATTATCGTAAACGACATTACTATTTAGCATCTATTTCATGTGGTTTTATATTTTATTCTAAATTTTTCCATTTATTTGTTAATTTTTATTCCTTATTTGTTGTTTGAATCATTTTTCTTTATTCATTTCATATTTTTTCCGACTAAAATCAGTCAGCTGTTTCAATGCCGGATAGAAAATTCTGATTTCAACAGAATGATCCGGCAAGTTCGTTTACATTTACGTGTTAGTAACCATTCGTATACATTTCTTCTTGTGGTATCGAAACGGCTGATTCGTTACAGATACGTTTACGGTTGGGTAAGTTAGCCTTTAATTAACTCGACATCAATACAATGTCGTTAGACCATTAGACCGTTTGATGTTTTGTATGATGTTGAGTTTGAAGCGGTTTGTATCTCCTATAATATAATCTCCTTGGTTAGACCATCTGCCCTTCAAATATTTCCCGCCTACAACAATATTCAAACTAAAAAAAAGTTACCCAGAACCGAAAAGCTTTAAAATAAGAGAGACCTCCGTTGAAGTAACTTTACAAGCTCTTCTTAATCACAGAGCGGAGCGACTAATAGAACTTCAAGAAACTCTTATTGACTCATTAGGCAATAGGAAATGGAATCTAGTGTTATATTAAAAATGGGGCTTTGATGGAAGCTTTAGCCATAGCTTATACAAACAAGCGTTTCATTGCTCTGAGGCTAGTTACTAGGGTTTGGGATTTCCCGGACTTTTTTATTTCCCGGGAAACGGGAATAAAAAAATTTGATTGAACAAAATTGAACAAAATTGTTAATGAAAACCACCTATATAAGTAATTTTTGTTAAAAAAACAAAAATACTATTTCAGTACAAATTCAGTCCGTGTATTGAGAATTCAAAGAAAAGTATCAGAATGTTGAACATTTGATTTCACATAAATTACTCTAAGCACTGCCAAATGAATTGCATGATTCCAGCAGAAAGCACCCACTACTGGACTGTCGGAAACAAACCGTTCCATCACATTTGGCCCATTAGATATGGTGACCACAATGTTATTTTCCAAAGACAAATAAAACTCTTCTAGGCTTATTTCTACAATTCTTCTTATTTCATCAGCATTAAATCTTCCTGATATATAAACCAACCCCAGATTCTAAAATGAATTATTTCCGTTTATACATATGTTCAAATATCTCTTTTGTGATATTCTTGTCCATTCATCTAAGAATGGAAATATTGCTCGATATTTCTTTTATCATGATATCTTTTAGATGATTGTAAAATTTTTTGGCAATGCCAGGTTTTTATTATAAAAACTTTTTCGAATAAACGAAGATCTAGTTATGATGCGGATTGACATTCCGTCGACTGCGGCTAATTTGGATACCACTTCAGGAAATGTTTGCCCTACCATAAAACGTTCAATGCCTATTCAGCTTACACTTTTTTTCGGGTACTTTGCTTATTTTAGCTAGAACATTATTCTTGGTGTTGTTTTCTTCAAGAAAAATTGCATGACCACCAGTTTTTTTTTGTGAACCAAATTTAGATGTGGGATAACCAAATTTAGATACCTCCGTTAACCATTAGTCTTTTAGTGCAAATATTGCACTGCGCTGCATTGTCCTTTTGTGAAGTATTTCCATACTCCTGACATTTTATTCTTTAATATAAAAGAATATATTAGTTTGAAAGCAGGTGTATTAAAATAAAGTAAACTTACATTTATTAATGAAAACGTTACTTATAAAATTATTGGCCTTTAATATAGAGGAGTATTTTAAATTTAAAATCGACTTTATTTTTAATCATACGGTTTTGATCATTTTGTGTATGAAAACCTTACAAAAATATTCATATTTTCAAATATTTTGATTGGTTGAAAATAAATTAACCAATCAGAATGCTGCAAAAATAAACCAAGTCAAGGTATACTGCCACTCAATATTTTAACTAAAGTCAACTTTAACTAAAATATACATTTGAAAAATTTTAAAAATCCTATTCCAAACAAAAACAATTTAAAAAACTCAATATTTTTGAAATTTCCCGTTTTCCCGGGAAAATATATTATTTTCCCGGGAATTCCCGAACCCCAAACCCTAGTTCTTATAGATATTTTTATAAAATTTTCTGCCTCCGTCTATCATTACCTTCTCTCTTTACTATTAACTTCGGAAAATCCAAAAAATATGTGTATCTGTGTGAATTTTCAAACTAAAACTATATGCATTTTAATTTTTTTTTTTAATAAAGTTTTGGGTTAGAAAAGTGATTTTGTGCGTTCCCTTACTTTTGGGCAATTTTATCATTTATATAGAGGATTTTGTGCTTACTCTCATTTTACTGAACTTTACACAAAAAGTAATGGAACTTAAAATAATGATTTTTTTTATAGGTTATACATTTTTTTCTATGTGCATAGTTTTATAAACTTCCCCAGTAAAACCAAAAAAAAAAAAAATGGGAAAATTAAATAAAAATTTTTTGTTTTCAGCAATTTTTTGCTGAAATTTTGTTTTCAGCTAAAGTTTTAGTTATATTTTTTTAGCACTAAACTAATTTTGAACTAATGTTTAACTAATTTATTTTGCTACAAAAATTGTGCTGATAACCGTATTTATAGCGTGGAAGATAACCAGACAGATAGGATGTAGATGTCGCAACTTGTCTGGATGCAGTACAGACAACGTAAATGATAATTAAAAAAAACAACTCTACACAATTTCTATATTTAAATTTTCCGCAAATAAGTTTTTGAGTTTTTTCAGTCTACTAATATTCAGCAAAAAGTTTAGTGATTTTAGCAAGGGTTTTTTTTATTTGCAATCGACTAAGTGCTAGCAAAACTTTTGCTGAGATTACTATTTTTGTTGGTAGAAATCAGCTCGCTGTGCTTTTGATAGCTAACAAAAATTTCAGAATGGCTATTGCAAATTTTCAATTATTTCTTACGACACCCTATGTAAAATACCCAGTGTAGAAACGGTAATGACATATCATTATTTTTTGGACTACCAGTAATGACACCCACTTACCTTCTGCATTATTTTAAAACATACTATAATGAGTTACTGATAATGACTTATTTTTATCATTATTTCAAATAGAAAATAATTTTCTAGATTTTTTAAAAAATTTTTTGAAATCTATTTTTAGACTCAATATTTTTTAAACACTGGTAAGGATATATGTATGTACACTCAAAAAAAAAAAAGTCAGTAAAGTCAGCAAAAAATGTTGCTGTGTCAGCAAATTTTTAGTCAGGAGCGTGCTTGCAAAAAAGTTGGTAATTTCAGCAAAAGGTTTGCTGAAAATCAGCGAGCTGATTTTTACCAAAAAAATAGTAATCTTCAGCAAAAGTTTTGCTAACACTTAGTCGACTGCAAATGAAAAAAATCCTTGCTAAAATCACTAAACTTTTTGCTGAATATTAGTAGACTGAAAAAAAACTCAAAAAACTTGTAGCGAAATTTTACTTTAGTTAATTTATTTGCTGAAAATTTAAATATAGAATATGTGTAGATTTGTTTTTCTTTTTTTGTCATTTCCATTTCCAGACAAGCTGCGACATCTACATCTTGTCTATCTGGTTGTCGTCCACGCTATGCATGCGGTTCTCAGCACAATTTTTGCAGCAAAATAAATTAGTAAAACATTAGTTCAAAATTAGTTTAGTGCTAAATAAATATAACTTAAATTTTTGCTGAAAACGGAATTTCAGCAAAAAAATTGCTGAAAACTAGTACACTTGATATACAAGACGTTTTACTAATTTTTCTACTAACTTACTTTTTTGAGTGTATGTAACCACATATTTTTTGATTTCTTGTATGTTGAGGAGTAAGCTCACTTGTGTGCAGCAGGTCAATTATGATTTTATCTATTAAATATTACATGTCGATATAGCTCAGATGGTAGAGCTATTAACTGGCAATCTGTAGACCCAGGTTCGATTCCCGCACCTGCAAATTTTATTAAAAAAAAATACAATAAAAAATACTTTTTTATATAATTTATTTTTTTGAAAATCTAATTTTAGACTCATTATTTTTGTCAGTACTGGTAAGCACATGGGTAACGATATATTTTTTTATTTTTCGTATGCTGGTGTGTAACCATAACACATTATTTTTCGCGACATGCCCATATAAAGGTAATAAGAAATGTAATAACAAAAGTAACTAGTTACTTTTACCAAGTATGTAGTTACATAACCACATATCTGGTAATGATTTTCTACACTGGGTAGTTCCAAACCTGGGGTATACAGGTTAATAGTGATAAAATAATCCAAGTTATTTACACCATTGCTGACCACTAAGCAAAGTAATGATTTAGGACAATTTAACACCCACTAGCTGTAATTATTATAGTCAATTATTAACAGGCGTAAAAAAAAAGTATAAAATATATCTTCAAAATTAATAACATTTTTCACTAATTGTTTAAATTTTGGTGAAATTGAGTTCTACACCGCACACTTTAAATTAAATCATTTACTTTTTTTTTGCTTGTGTGTCGTAATGGATTTCACGCACTTGCCACATATCTGTCCAAAAGCTTGACTGCATTTTTTCTACTCTATATTTCAGTGTGACATTTTCACTGTCTTTTCTCTCAATTTAAATGACATTGTGAGTTTTACAAACGGATGTCATGGTATGTACATCCATTTACTCATATATAAATAAGTATGCAGTTCACAGACACATACAAACAGATTCGAACAAATATTTAAATATTTTTAACGTATAATAAAAATAAGTTGTCAAATGAAATTCCCAATTCAATGCAAATTAAATCCATCGGTTGTGTCAAATACACTTTACCATCATCATTGGTATGTTTGGTCGATTTTGACCTTATTATTAAATATATATTTTTTATTTGTTTGCAATTAAATTGTTCAA
Source organism: Leucophora obtusa (assembly GCA_949987735.1). NCBI lineage: Eukaryota > Metazoa > Arthropoda > Insecta > Diptera > Anthomyiidae > Leucophora > Leucophora obtusa. Next base: position 52,043,220 of record OX465298.1, on the reverse strand, counting down.
AACTGAGTTTGAGTTATTTGGAAATGTGAATTAATGGACAAAAAAATCCATCATTTAAGTTACTTAATTGATAGAAAAATATTAAACTTATTTTTGGTTAACATTTACTGAAAATATAATTTAATATGATTGTAATTTTTCGACAAGTCTTCTAATACACGTTGATAACAGATTAGTGGTGATAACAGTGTTGCAATTTTTTGAAATACTATTAAAAAAATGGGAATGTTTACACATTCGTTGGATAATTTTTTAATAATGACATTTTTACAAAGGTTTTGTGTAATTTGACTTTTTAAAAACATTTTTGAAATAGCGCAGAAAAACCATGGTAATGACAGGTCATTACCATATACATACATATATTACCAAGTAATTCTAGGTCATTACCTTCTTCATTACTTTAAAATACCATTATTTTGTATTTTAAAGTAATGAAGAAGGTAATGATAACAATAACAAGTTCTTATATCTATTTGGAAAATAATAATTGGTAATTGGTAAATAAATACCGATTTATAATTTTTTTTAATTTAAAGGAAAGTCGTGCGTCTTGGTACTTGAATTGAATGCTTCAAAAATAAAACAAGTCAAAGCATACTGCCGCTCAAAATTTTAACTAAAGTCGTCTTTAACAAAAATATACATTTAAAAAATTTAAATTGTAAAGGCGAATATCTCTAAGATTAAGACAGATTCAATAGAATGCACATATGACTCATTTTTAACAAAAAATTTATCTATCACCACGTGATAGGCAATAATAAATTAATAATAAAAATCGTGTTTGCGGGTCATTTTGAAAAAAAAAACACCTAGGGCATGTAAAATTTGATATTTGCAAAAAAAATCAAAAAGTCATAACCCTAATGCACATTAGACCGTAGATACCACCTTACAGGAAAAAAAAAGTGCGCGGTACACTTTCGAGTATTTTTGCAAGGCAATTTCGAAAATAATTTTTTCGCCGAACGTAGCGGTCGCCTTTTTTAATTTTTTGTTATAGCTTCGGCATTTACAGTCGGATTTTAAAGTGTGATATATCGTTTTTTTTTTTGCCTCGAAGAGAGCAGTGTTTTGCTATAATGGAAAACTCCATTGAAAAAAAGTTAAGAAGGCGACCCCTATGTTCGGCAACAAAAAAATAAAAAAATTTTCTGCTGGAGTTATCGAAAAATTTCCTTAGCAAAAGTTTTATGATTTTTTGCGAGCTTTAATTTTCTGTCATTAGGGTTGTACATTAGGGTCGTAGCAACTGAGATCTGGTGGGTAGATACTAGAACGGGATATTTGAGGTCAATGGCCCTTAGAGAAAAATATTGGTCCCCTCGAGACCAAAACATCGATGTATCGTACTTTAAGGTCGGACTGTAAGTGCCAAAGATACAACAAATAATTTAAAAAAGCGACCACTACGTTCGAGAAAAAATTTTTTTTTTTAAAACCTCTTTGCAAAAATAATTTAGATTCGTTGGAGTACGGCGAACTTTTTTTAAGGTACAGTCTAATGGATTTCACGTATTACAAACTTTAATAATTTTTTTGTACATTATTTCAGAAAAGCGAATAACTGCTCCCTGGTACAATTTCCGTGTACATACCTTAGAACTAGTAAAAAATTAAGGAAATATCGTTAAAAATCAGAGACCCAAAATAACTGTTATATTTCTTAAAAAGTCACCACCCAAATTTATTTAATTATAACATTTCAATAATGCACTATATTTTATAAATCATATTGCACAAAAAAATCACAAAGTTTAGCAAAGATTTTAATTTTTTCAATTTTTATATTTTACTCTATAAATTTCTGTTGTTTTTTGATTTTTATTTTAAAACTTTTTATAAAAGTTACAGAATGATTTTTTTGAAAAAATTAAGCAACAACTTTTTTATTTGATAATAAAATAAAAATTAAAAATTGACCTAAATTGAATGCCGGAAGTTGCTGGGATATACATATTTACTCACTTTAAATCACTGTTCAATATTTTATTAACACTAGTTGACATTATCAGGATATTATAGGTGTGTTTCTTTACTTTTTGGGTAAAGTTCGGTAAAATGAGAGTAAGCACAAAATCCTCTCACAAAATGACAAAATTACCCAATAGTACAGGAACGCAAAAAACCACTTTTCTAGCCCAAAACCTTATTTCAAAGAATAATGTTAAACAGTGATGGGACTTGAAAAATTTTGTTTCGTGCCAAGTGTGTGACTAAAATGTGCCAAATGGGCATTTATTGTGCCAAAACTCACTTAGAAACCGTGTTTTCAATTTTCATTTTGTAAATGCATTCTTATGGAATTATTTTGACTTCTTATGGAATTAATTATATTTGAATGAATTAAAATTTTCTTTCAATTAAAAGGTGAATGATAAATTAAATTCATCCGATACTTATTAAAGATTTGGGAATGCAGCCAATGAATGAATTCTTTTGGAATGGTTGCACGGAATGGTATACATATAAACATTTTCTAAAACTGAATTAATTTTTTTATGAATTAAACTTAAATTAATTCTTTCGAAGCTCTGAGATAAATTTATAGCATTTGAATTTTTAAAATTCTATGGATTAAGCACCGTAAGTTGTTCAGTTTTCAAGTGAAAAAGCTGTTATACTCCATATAAAAACAATTATTTTTCACGACAATGAGTTTCACGTGAAAATTGTGCAAACTTAGTTTTCACGCAAATTTAACCCTAGAAAGATAACGTTATTTTTTTGTACTGAAAAGATAACGATACGTCTGTGAGACGTATACTTCTTTAAATCCTTCTAAGGACATTAAATAGTCAAATATTGATACAATTTTTTTTGAGATAATTTTTTTTATTCAATTTCATTTTATTTTTATTTATTGTTACAGAAAACTTAAATATAAAATTAAAATAAAATATGTATTAAAAATAATGAGAACATTTAAAGTCTTCTTTGAAGAACTTTGGTTTTGTTTAAAAACTAAAAAAAAATAAAAAATTTGTACTCCAATTAGAAATTAATAAAATTATTGAACTAAACAAATAAACAAAAATTAAATTCAAAGTGCATTATATGCAAGAATCACAAATTAAATTCTTGTGGTCTCCACATACAGGTGCAGTGATGGTATTTGAGAATTTTCGTTTGGTGCCTAAATGATGCCAAAAAAGTGCCAAAAAAGCTTTAAAAGTGCCAAAAAAAAAAATTAAGCAACATTTAATATTAAAAAAAATATATGTTCAGCTTTTATTTCAAATATTTATATATTTAGTTACTTTAAGAATAAAAAGACAAAAAAATAAAAAAGGCGGGCAACTTATCTAAAAAGTAACCCGAGTTTAACATTACCACAAATATTTTCATATAAATTTGCCATTCTTAACTAGATAGATAGATTTTTTTATTATTTTTTCTTTAAATATTGTTACAAAAATGATTTTTATTTTAATAACTAATTTAAATTATTATAATAATAAAGAATATTCGGCATGGTTTAAAACCGTCCGCCGGAAAATTGGTTATACTAAATTTTTATTTTAAATAATTGCAAATATTTTTGATTCAAAAGTTAAATTCAGCTATTAACATACTTCTATATTTAATTGCATTTTTAACAAAACTATATAGGCTTAGCCAATCAGTATTTTCGCCTCCATTTAATAATTGTAATGTTTCAAAATACGTTAACGTTAGACGCCCGAAATATCTAAATCTTATAAATTTGAGCACCGGACATATACCTATAAAATGTTCCGTTGTCTCGATCTCGTTTAAATTACACAGTGAACAAAGTCTGGCACTACCCTGTCTAAACTGATTCCCATTTAACCAAAGAAGGTCTCCTCTAGCCTTCATTATGTAAGTAATTTGTGCCTGATTGTAATTTTCATTACAGTAGGTTTGTCCCCTAGAGAAGTCCAAATGTTTGTAAATTCTCCCTTCACTGTTCTGTGCAATTGCCTCATATCCTTGGTATGTTCTTAATTTCATTGACTCTAAAAGATGTATACAAACACTATTCCAATTCACCTTATTTAATTCCAAGTCTTCATGTACTACACCGTAATATTCCAATTTGCCCTTAAAATCATCATACCAGTAAATATTTCTAGCAAATATTGCTTTGGATAGTTTGTGAGGCCGTCTTCTCTCCTCGTAATCAAAAATAGTTTTCGAAATGTATTTCTTAACTGTAGTAAAGCACTAAACTTACTTTATTTTAAGATAAGTTAGCAGGTCCAAGTCTTTCAAAAAATTTTACATACATATTTTATATATATACATGCATATATGTATATTAGGGCGGGTCAATTTCTGTGACAAAAAATCGTAGGGGGGAAATGATTCTACGAAGAATTCTAAGCAACTTTACCCTAGAAACCATAGGTCTAAAATGGATTTCGAGCGTGCGGAAATTCCAAAATATTTTGTAAGTGGTGCTTTATGAGTTTGAATAATAAGTTTTATTAATTATACCCTACACCAGTACATGGACAGGGTATAATAAGTTTGTGCTGATGTTTATAATTCCAAAAAATATTGAAACTAACCACCTTTAAGTATACCGATTGACCCAGAATAACATTTTGTTTCCATATAACGATATCCGTATGTCCGTCCGTCTGTCTGTATATCCACATATTTTTGTGCGCAAATATTAAGATATTTCTACAAAATTTGGTATACCGACTAATTTCGGCCCAAGGACAAAGCCTATTGATTTTGGTTTAAATCGGTCCATGGTTTGACCTAGTGCCTATATAAAGGTTCCCCCAAAATTATATTGTTTGCACACTACAGGTCGCAAATACGAAGATATTTTAATGAAATTTTATACACGGATTCAAATGGGCCCATGAATAAAGGCTATTGATTTTATATGGAATCGGTCCATGTTTAGACCTAGTGCCCGTGTAAAGGTCCCCCAAAAATGGGCATATTCGCTAGCTAAAGGTCGCAAATATTAAGATACTTTGATAAAATTTGGTATACAGACTTATATCGGCCCAAGGACGAAGCTGTTTGGCTCTCAACCAGACTAGTGTAGGGTATCGTATAGTCGGCATGCACTAAGCCTAAAAATTTACCAATTGTAAAAAAATCAATAGGCTTTGTTCTTATGCCCATGTCAATTAGCGTACCTAATATCATTAAAATATATTCGTATTTGAGACCTGTAGTATGCAAAAAATATTTTTGGGAGGAACCTTTATATTGGCACTAGGTATAAACATGGACAGATATTAACCATAATTAACAGACTTCGACCTTGGGCGGATATAAGTCGATGAACCGAATTTCATTAACTTCGTATTTGTAACATGTAGCGTGCGAAAAACCAATTTTGGGGGTACTTTATATGGGCACTAAGTCCAAACGTGGACCGATTTCAACCAAAATTAATATGCTTCGTCCCTGGGATGATATACCGAATTTTAGTAAAATATCTTAACATACCAACCTGTAGCGTGCGCTCATTTTTAGGCTGATTTATGTCATCAGCTTAGCAGTTTAGTCAAAAATAAAAAAATGTTGAGATTTTTTTCTTAGAATAAGGAAAGCCGATGAAGACTCCTATCTAAAAAGTCCAGAACTGTTATCCTGGTTAACAATGCTTACATGTTAACGCAAATTTTACACAAACATTGCAGTGAAGCACTACTCACAACATATTTTTGAATTTCCGCAAGCTCGAAATCCATTTTAGACCTATGGTTTCTAGGGCAAAGTTGCTTAGAATTCTTCGTAGAATCATTCCCCCCCCCCCCCCCCTACGAGTTTTAATTTTTTTTGCCTCCATACAAATTGACCCGCCCTATATATATATATATATTAGGGCGGGTCGATTTAATAATCGCCCATGCCTCAGTGAAAATCGTATTCTAGGGATCAAAATAAGAAACTTTGCCGAAGGAACCATACCTCTAAAACGAATTCTACTACCCCCAACTGTTGACTTTTGTCCCGTAGGGTCAAGTTTTGAAAAATCCCACTTTGACCCATTTAGAGTGCCCCAATCGAGTCCAAATGTATGACCGACCCCCACTAACTTTGGAGGGCCGATCCACCCATGCCAGTGGCACACCCCCTGGAACTCCCCTGGGGGGTTCCCCATACAAACATTTTAAAAAATCACCATTTTTGTAACTTTATTTTATTATTTTTTATTTATTTTATTTATTTTTATTATTTTATTTATTTTTTCTCTTTAGAAATTTATTTAGTCAGAACATATGTAAATGAAAAAATTAATTTAACTTAGTAATAGAAAAGAAAAAATGCCCAGACTTGAAAGCAAAAAAGACTTCAAACAGTAATTTTTTTTATTTTCTTTTCTATTACTAAGTTAAATTAATTTTTTCATTTACATATGTTCTGACTAAATAAATTTCTAAAGAGAAAAAATAAATAAAATAATAAAAATAAATAAAATAAATAAAAAATAATAAAATAAAGTGCCAAAAATGGTGATTTTTTAAAATGTTTGTATGGGGAACCCCCCAGGGGAGTTCCAGGGGGTGTACCACTGGCATGGGTGGATCGGCCCTCCAAAGTTAGTGGGGGTCGGTCATACATTTGGACTCGATTGGGGCACTCTAAATGGGTCAAAGTGGGATTTTTCAAAACTTGACCCTACGGGACAAAAGTCAACAGTTGGGGGTAGTAGAATTCGTTTTAGAGGTATGGTTCCTTCGGCAAAGTTTCTTATTTTGATCCCTAGAATACGATTTTCCCTGAGCCATGGGCGATTTTTTTGCCTCCCCACAAATCGACCCAGCCTAATATATATATATATATATATATATATATATATATACAGTGACGGACAATAGAATCCCAATAAACCAAAGAACGGTACGATAGCGATTTCGCCTTAAATATCCGAAAACGATATCATATTCCAATAAAATTATAATATCGTTTTCGATAAGGTTTTATGGTAAAGTATACTTCAAAATATTAATTTTTTATAAAAATTCAGTTTTCAGAAACAAATAAAATTTATAAAAACTTGCAATTTTTACTTCGTTTGGCTACTTATACACCTTTCTATTGGACAATTATAGTTGCAAAATGTAGGTGAGTTTGACTTTTCTTCTGAATATGACGACTTCATTTTCAATTTTTCAATATGACTTCATTTCAGCTCATTTTAAAAGAATTCCGGTTTTGCTATCATATATGATATCATTTTCGATATCGAAGTCGCCTGGATGCTGGACCAGATTTTAGCGATTTTACTATCGCTATTCCAGGGAATTTCGATAGCGAAAACGGTATCATAATTTCTTGGAAATATGATATCGTTACGAAAGGTACATTTTAGAACAAAAAATATATCGTTTTCGTATCACAAGTGATTATTATATATGATAATAAATATCACCTAGGCGATATCGTGAAGATATCGTTTGGTTTATTAGGATATAATCAATGAAAGTTTTTCTAATTTTATCCCGTTGCTTTTATTTTTAAAGACCAAAATAATGATTAAATTGTCCCCGAAAAACTGGGAGGTGGTCTAGAAAATTGTAGATAATTTTATTGTAGCGTTTGTTTTTTTAATTTTGCTACCCCTTCTAAGTAGGCGTGGCTTCTAATGAAAAACCAGCGATATCGACCTTCTATCAAATTGTATAGAAATTTTCTTAAAAAGTGCCAAAATTCAATGGATAGTGCCAAGGTGCCACTGAACATTCAATAGTGCCACAAATGGCACTTTTGTGCCACTTTTACCAACAGTGTACAGGTGTATGCTATGCTCATTTCTCAGAAAATAAACAACTTACCGCAGAAAAACAACCACCACCATCAAGCTACTGCTAACGACTGAGATAAATAAACGTGAGAACTTTCTATGTTAACGATTGAGAGAAAGAGAGCATAAAATGCAAAATCCATACGTCTCGCAGACGTACGTCAGTGATGGTATTTGAGAATTTTCGTTTGGTGCCAAAATGATGCCAAAAAAGTGCCAAAAAAGCTTTAAAAGTGCCAAAAAAAAAATTAAGCAACATGCAAATGTTTCAAAAAATATGTTGACCCAGCCAGCAATTTTGGAGCGCTCATAAATAAGATTTTTAAATGGCTCATAAAAATGATTATTGTTTTTTTGAAAACATTATTTTTTTGGTGGAAAATATGAACCCTCAGAAAACAATCCAAAATGTTGTCTCTACAATCTAAAAAGTTGTCTCAAAACGAGAGTTCATTTTTCGGACTCAAAGAAGATTCCAAAATTATTTAAATTTATGAAGAGAATTTCGATTTTATACGTTCTTTTTTCTGAGTACACAGGGGGCTCTTTTGGACGGACCACTTTCATAGGAAAAACTGAAAAAATTTTTATGTTTTTGGAGCTCATTTCTGAGTCATTAATGATCATCTTTGTTTGCTGGGGGCTTTTATTTCAAATATTTATACATTTAAAACCTTATTCTAAACTTTATAACAATAACAAAATTGTCACAAAACTGGTATGAATGGAATTTATTATAATTTTGGTAATCTGAGAAAAATTATCACAGCAAAACCTTGACAAAATTGTCATGTAATAAAAAGCGCATAACAAACCAGGGGTATGGCATCACCAAAAACAAAAGTTATAACATCGTTATCACTAGATGGCACTTTGTTCAAAAAATTGACAATTTTCTTTTTTTATTTAAATTGAAATAATAACAAACAAAAAAGCAAATAAAAAAAAAGAATTCTCAATTTTTATTATTTGAATATCATTTGAATAATCAAAACTTACACTACTTTGGCGAGTAGTGTAAGTTTTGATTTTCTATCTCTATAATTAATAGTCTCTTTAACAAACAAATATTTTCATTTGTCAAAAATTTAAAATATAATTTTATTTTCTTTTGAAGAATTTTATAATGTTTCTGCATCAAACCTTTAACCGATTCTAAAATTCGTGCAAATTCGTCAAAAAGATTACGTATTAACATGGGATTTTTGCGGCTAAAGTTGTTAGGAATAAGCTCAGGGTGCTTGATGCTAAAATTTAAAGGAAACTCCAAATGCTTAGAACTAGTTCTCTGGTGTTCTGCGGTTCCTGGACATTTTTTAAGTTTTCATTTCATTTAAGATTTCATAAAATTATCGAAAAAATCGTAATTTTTCACAAATTACAATTTTTTGATAATTTTATTTTATTTTTGGCAGAAAAAGCTTTTATCATTGTATGGTAAAATTTTTAAAACTTTTGCTTGTCATAAAAAAACTTGAATACCATAACAAATTTTTGATAAATTCCAGTGATGAACAATACAATAGAATCAATTAAAGTTTTTCTAATTTTATCCCCATTGCTTTTATTTTTAAAGATCAAAATAATGATTAAATTGTTCCCGAAGAACTGGAAGCTGGTCCAGAAAATTGTAGAAATTTTTAGTGTAGCGTTTGTTTTTAATTTTGCTACCCGTTCTTAGTAGGCGTGGCTTTTAATGAAAAACCAGCGATATCGACCTTTTATGAAATTATATAGAAATTTTCTTAAAAAGTGCCAAAATTTTATAAAGAGTGCCATGGTGCCATCGAACATTCAATAGTGCCACAAATGGCACTTTTGTGCCACTTTTACCAACAGTGACGTACGTTATCTTTCTAGGGTTAATGTACAAGACTATTATTTTTCTGGTGAAAAAGTGACATTTTGTGTTAATTGTGATTGTGGCTTTGTTATAAAATTAAAATATTGTTAATTTTTTTAACTTAAATTGCAATTTAAAGCATTTAAAGTCTGAGAGAAATTTTTTCACGTGAAAAACAACTTACGGTGCTTTATTCGGTAATATCTTCGATGCCATTTTTTAGTTTCGCTTTATTCGAAAAGGTATTTTAATACCAGTAAATGCTTAGAAACTAAAAATTAAAGAATTGTTATTTTTTAAATTCATTTTTTTCTATTAAATTTTGTAGATAACCAAAATGTGCCAAAATAGTATCGGTTGTGCCATTGTACCAATCAATCTTAGATTGTGCCAAAAATCCTATCACTGATGTGAAAATACGTATAATTTCAGTTTGCAAATCGGCACAAATAGACATATTTATTCGCATTTAAAAGTTGTTTTTGATTTTATTCAATTAATTTTAACAAAAAACGAAGTTTCTTTTGCTTATTTCTTAATTTAATTACAATTTTTAATTTAATTTCACAATTGTCTTTTGTTTATGAGGTTAATCACAACTGTGTCGATTGTCGACCGCCGACAGCAAAAGTCGTCGCGATTAATTTAAATTCAGCGACAATCGACCGTCGACATTTGATGACGTTTAGAAAAAAATGAAAGCAAAACAAGAATATGTTTGTATTTGTTTCGCTACAATTCTTCACCAATTCAAGCAATTGCTTTTGCATAAATTCTTGTTGTTTTACATTTTTTTGTATTTAATTTTGCTTTTTTGCGGTAAATTATGTATTTTTATTTTCAATTATATATCTTCTGTCAAAAAAATAAATTTTTTGTAAACAAAGTACGAATTTTTGCAACTTTAATACGAATTTCTGCAACTCTGTTCCCTTAATTAGTTAAAAATATGGCAACATTTTGACAAATATTTTAAGTGTGTGTTAGTGTGTCGTCACGAAAATAGAATAGATTCTATTACGACGACAAATCGCCGGACGACATGGCGACATTTTGCTTCCCATACAAAATATATGAAAAAGCACATGTTGATGTCGTTGTCGACTCAGTTCTGATTAATCTCTATATTTGCATCAGCTGTTTTACCAAAGTTTACCCGAAGAAAAAGTCTGGGTAAATTTTGGTAAAAAGAGAAGCACTAATACACTCTCATTAGCGCTCTCATTTACCCAATTCTCGAGTACGGGAACGCTTTTGGGTAAATTTCGGTAACTTTGGGTAAATTTCGGTAACATTGGGAACGTACGGGAACACACTGTATAATTGTTGAATTCATTGGTTCTATGGCTTTTGATTTATATTCTTAATTGTTATTTTTTGATAAAGAAAAAAAATCAGAAAATAACTTTTATTATTTTTGAAAAAATAAAAATCGTTTTTGGATTGTTTTTGTTTGAATTAAAAATATAAATCAAACAGAACAAATAAACAGAAAATTAAAAATATTCAAACAAGAAATAATTGTAAAACAATCAGTTTTTTGAATAAAAGTTAAAACTGTTACGTCCCTGTTAAAAATAAATACTACCACATAATAAAACGAGTAAAAAGGTTAAAGTCGGGCATGCCGACTATACAATACCCTACACCAGTCTGGGTAAAAGCCAACTAATGTTTGGATCCGAAATTCGAATGGGTTAAAATGGGGCTCGTGTCAAAATTTTCTATAATGTGAGTCAGCGCACCAAATTTCATTAAAATATCTTAATATTTGCGACCTGCAGTTTGTAACCAAGCCAATTTTGGGGGGACCCTTATATGGGCACTAGTTCTAAACATGGACCGATGTTCACCAAAATCAATAGGCTTCGTCCTTGGGCCAACATAGGTCTATGTACCAAATTTCATCAAAATATCTTAATATTTGCGACCTGCAGCGTATAAACAGTATAATTTTGGTAGGACCCTTATATGGGCACTAGGTCTAAACATGGACCGATGTTCACCAAAATCAAATTTGTTCGTCCTTGGGCCAACATAGGTCCGCGTACCAAATTTTATCAAAATATCTCAATATTTGCGACCTGTAGAGTGCGCACAAGATTGCATGGACAGACAGACAGACGGACATCGTTAAATCGAAATAAAGAAAATTCTGAACCGATCGGTATACTATAAGGTGGGTCTACGACCAATATTTTTTGGTGTTACAAACATCAGCACAAACTTATAATACCCTGACCACATAGTGGTGTAGGGTATAATGACCACATAGTGGTGTAGGGTATAATTAAATTATTTGCAAATAGAATTGATATCTTCTTGTAACAAGACATTAATTGCGGACATTTGTTACGATTATTTCGTAGCCTATTAAATAAAAAAGCACGATTAGCCTGTGGAGCTTCAATTAATCATGTACTAAGATTGGTAGAAGACAAAATATTCAAAAAGTTCTAAGGTACATTTTCATTTGTGCAAAAATATTATTTTTACATAATTTCTACAAATTTTTTAAAAAATGAACTGGTTATTGCATTTAAATGATAAACTTTAAACACGCTTCAGCCCGAAATTTGAAATTTCTTTCTTATTTTTGAAAAAAAAAGTTTAGTTTTACCTTGCAAGGTAAATGTACCAAATTTTTGTCTATCAAGCAAAATAAAATAAATTCAAACTAAATTTATTTCAGATTTTTAATTAGTGTAAGCACCCAAATTTTTATTTTTTTTTAAATAATTAGGTTGTTCATAAGGGGTGTGCTATCTGTTGTATCGTTGTATCGTCCTAAAAAAAACAGAGTTGTTAAAATTTTTATTTGTGTTTAACAAAGATTTTCTATACAGTTTTCTATCTGTTAGCACTCAAACATAGGACACTAAACATACGTAAAAATGTTCTATCGTACTATTCTCAAATGTTGTATTTTTTCAATTTAATTTTTAACAACTCTGTTTTTTGTTAGGACGATACAACAAATAGCACACCCCTTGTGAAAACCCTTAATAAATATTGTACATTAGTCTGTAAGATATAAATCAGTAGACCTAAATAAATAAAATACTTCCTAGAAAAAGACTTCACAATGAAACATCAACAAATAGAGAAAAATACACAGTCTCAATGTCTACGTGTTCCAAGGTACTCAACATTCCCCTACAGTGATGGAATTCACAATTCGTACTATTTTAGGTAGTAAATTAGAGTTACCTTATATTTGACAACTTTCTATATGTTAAACTTCAAAAGTCATGCCATTTTGCAACGCTAAATTGTGAATTCCATCGTTACATTTATTAATTGGTTTTGAAAATTGAAATAAAACCAAATATAAAATTTTTCGAGGTAAAAGATAATTTTTTCCAAAATCTAAAGATTCTAAAGAATTCCTCAAAATAGCTACACTAAAAATTATTTAATTTTAAAATTTTTATAACCAACTTTTTCACAACCCGAGTAAAAAAGTTTTGATATAATCATATATTATTTTATGTAATTACATATAGTAACTTATAGTTAGATATGGCCACATATGCTTTTAAATTGAAGCATATAGACTTTTATATAGTCCTATATTAAATATTTTTTCCTCAAAGGTTTTAATATTGAGACATATGTGATTTTATATTATTACATACTGGCCTACATATAAGTGTATGTGCTATATATAAGTACACAATGTAATATATAAAAGATATAATTAGATATACGTTTATATATAATTTAGTATGACACTATACATAATAATATAAAACTATATATGGAGCCATTTAAGAAATATTATATAATAGGTGTTATATATGGTTATATATTGACGCATAAGAACCCATATATAACTTAGTATGGTTTCATATCTACAATATTTCATGATTTCTTTTATATATAACGATATAACGTTCTTTATAAAATCATTTTTAATTATATATCATCCCACATTAGCAATTTTTTCAAAGTGATTTTATATAAAAATATATGTATAAGGTCCTTTTAAAACCGTATTGTATTAAATGTGGTTCCATATAAAAAAATGATTTTGAACTAGTTTTAGATTTAGTAATTACTAGGGATTGGCGCATGACACGATCGTGAGTGAAGTTATTCACAAGTGATCGTGAGTAATAATTACTATACCAAAGTAATTCGCCCGTGAGCGTGAGAATATATAATTCGTACGTGAGCGTGAGTAAGAATATATGTATAACCCGTGCATGATTCGTGTGTGAGTTTATTTTTTGCATCATATGTTTTTAGTAATTTTTACTGTTTTGCGTGAGAATTTTCTGATTGTGAGTAAATTTTTAATATACTCATGTCTGCGTGAGTAAGACACGAAATACTCGTGCGTGAGTAATTTGTTTTTGTTTAGGAGCGTGAGTCAAAATGGATAACGCGCCCATAAAATTAACAATACTGAAGCTTTAATATGGAATTCTCTATACTATAACGCACACTTGACTGATCTCTTATATCTTGGTTGTATATCACAATCCTATTAAGTTAAAAATTTCAGTGTTGTTAACCTTATTTTAAAATTACTAAAAACAAATAAAAATTTGTTCATGTTTAATGCACTGTCATGGTAAATCTGGATAAAAGTAATGGAAGATTTATCGAAATTATAGGATATCCAGTAGACCTGGGGTTAATCATTACATTTTGTAAATAATTACACATTCATTTACACAATTACATGTAATTGTAATTGAAAAAAACTCAATTACAATTACAAATTATTTGTAATTGTAATTCAAAAAAGAACAATTACAAGTAATTTGTAATTTGAAAAATGTCAATTACATTTTTTGGGAAAATAAATAATGACAAAAAGCACAAGTTAGGGGTAAGCCCAACATGACGTATTCTTTTTATACGCATCCATCCATGCCTATGCAACCTATCCCAGTCAGATTTTTCTACAAAATTTTAACAAAAAACACTTTTTAATTCTAAATGTAATTGAAATCACTTTCAATTACAATTACTAGTAATTTGTAATCGAAAATTTTCAATTACAATTACTTGTAATTTCAATTACAAATTACAAGTAATTGTAATTGAAATCCCTCAGGTCTGATCTCCAGATATTGTATATCTTTTTTATTTAAAAATATAATTTTGTATATTGTTAGATATGGTCATATATATTATGGTAAAAATATAGGGTTAATATTTAGGTATAATTGTATCAAACTATGTCCACTTTTATAACATTTTATATAATTTTATACAAAAAGATATAATTTTATGAAATTGGATGAGGACAAAATTCGGATACAATTGTATCATATTGTATCGAATTGTATCAAATTGTACCAAATTGTATACAATTGTATACAATTCGATACAATATGATACAATAAGACGTTCTCATTTTTCGGATATAATTATATCTAATTACATAGAAGATTATATATAATTAAATATAACTTTATATAGCTCCATATCATTTTTTTTTACTTGGGAATGTACTTGAAACCACTTACTTTTAAAAATATTTCCTGAAATTCAAGTGATATTTTCTGAATTTCAATAGATATTTTCTGAATTTCAAATGATTTGTTCTAAATTTCAAATGATATTTTCTATTTTCGGTTAAACACTTTTAACAGTGTTTCCATTTCAGTGCTTTTCCGGTATTTTTTTGGTGCTTTTTACTTTCCCGTACCCGTTGATTTTGTACAAATACCCGTTTTAAAAAAGCGGGTATTTACAGTGCTTTTTCAGATTACTGGCAGTGCTTTTAGTGCTTTTTGTACAATTTATATTTTTGGTATTTGTTCTCGTTGTTTTTCAATTTTTCTTAAAATTTCTGTCAAAGTTGAAAAAATAATACGAACTATACAAAAAATACATTTTTTTGCAATGTTTGTGGTACAATTTTAAATAGCAACTTCGTTATATTTAAACTTAAAAATTTTGAAATATTATTTTGGTGCTTTTTTTACCCCATTTTTGGTTATTTTTTTTTTAATCTTTCTTACACAATTTTACAAAGCTAAAATTTGTTTTTAAATTCTTGACTTAAATTTTTCAAAAAATGAATATCGTGCTTTTTTACCTCATTTTTGGTAAATTTTTACCCTTTCTACCCGTTTTCATAATGCTCACGGTGTTTTCCTGCCGTCAAGAGTTGGCAACTCTGACTTTTAATATCTGCACGGTACACAGTGGTTTGAAACAAAAAAAAAGTTGTAATAAATCTGTATCAGCTAAACTATAAGTCCGATTGCAACAGTATGTATAAGATAATTGTTAAGGAGGACCCAGGATTTATGAATTTTGGACTCATGGTTACCATGTGTTATTACAGGGTGACTTATTTGGCGTCAAAATAGATCACCTCAAAAGTAACATAGCTTTTGGACTGTGTAGCTCTTTCAATTATTGCCCAATATGGTTGATTTTTTATATTTTGGAATGTGCTTGGAGAAACGAATAAAAAACATTCTTACTTTTACTGTTATGGGTTTTAATTTATTTCATTTCCAAAATAAAATAACTCATTTTTCTCTTCGACTTTTTTAGTTTCTGGCCGATTGTGAATTCGATATTATAACGATAATTTTTTCAAAATACTGAAATATAGGCAACAGTTTAAGAAATGAAACTGCGGAAACCTTTTTTAAGTATCTGGAACCATTTAGTGTTGAGAAATTTCCAAAGTCAAACATTTTTAGCTGATCGAAAAATTGCATATTTTTCTCAAAAAGATGCTACCGATTATTCACTTTTTACTGAGAAGTTTTTTTAATAATAGTTAATCTTTTATTATATATTCGTAGAGAATGTGGTTCTAAGATGCTTTTAATACAAATTTGAAGGCGGTACAACATTCACCCTACGTACAGCATTGACCGAAATGGTATAATTTTTATGAGAATTTTTGAGTTTTCGATCATATAACAAAAGAGTCACGCCGATTTTGCTAGTTTCTGAAATACAGTTATATAGCGCCATATATTCTGTTTAGATTTCAAAAAAAAATGTAGCGCCAATTCATAAACGAATCCAGAAAACATGATTTAAAAAAAAATGTCAAATTTCTATACACCATAATTTTAATTTCAAAAAAAAGGATAGTTCGGTTTGATTTTTTAAAATTATTTTAATAGTTTTACATGAACAATAAAATAGTCTTTATTGCTCCAAAAAATCATAGTGATTTGAAACCAAGCCGTCAGATTGGCAGACTTGATGATTTAAAATGTTAGTACTGGTAAAAAGTTTTACTGAAAAATGAAAAAAAATTAAATTAAAAAAAGCTAAATTTGCCTCAAACCTTTTTTAACGAAGTGTCACCATATTTATAAAATCATTGCTCTATCACTGAATTGATTTTTGCACCGCTGGAAATTTCTGACTAGGTAGCACCCCTTAAAGCGATATCTTCTCTTTTTCATTTGAATGAAAATAACCAAGTAGTATTTTTAAATTGCCTTCCTTTTTTCATTTGGAAGGGTCTTTGGGGATATTTGGAAAAAATAATAAAAAATTGAATTTTTTTTCACAATTTTTTATGATAATATTGCGGCAATATTATCTTTTTATTATTCGGAAGATAAAAAAAAAGTTGTTTGAAATTTTTTGTCATTTTGGAAAAAATTAAAAAACAATTTAAAAAAAACACAATCAACAGAAAAATATAAAACAAACTCCTCGAAAAATCAAGATTTAATTCGCGGA
The DNA here is from genome assembly GCA_949987735.1 of Leucophora obtusa. Classification (NCBI taxonomy): domain Eukaryota; kingdom Metazoa; phylum Arthropoda; class Insecta; order Diptera; family Anthomyiidae; genus Leucophora; species Leucophora obtusa. The sequence continues at coordinate 52,025,947 of OX465298.1, read as the reverse complement.
AAAAATCGGCTATGATGAAATCAATATAATTAATGTGTTGGTCAATGGATTATGTACGCAGATATTCTTTTTCAGGCTTAAATTTAGTAATGAAAGCAATAAATCGTTTATTTTTTACCGTGGAGTTTATTTAGCGATATCACCTTTTTATCTTCCAGGTGATAAATTGGCGATATGGCCGATTTATCTTTCCTATTGCTTGGAAATATTGTTTTCGGATAACAGTTGTTCCCGATGGAGGAAACTTCCGCAATACAAAACTAATATTGCCGGTAATAAATGTTTTATTTCTGGCAATATGATCGAGGAATCTTCTTCGTATTGCCATGATTGCTGGGACTGGATAACCACTGGTTGCCAACGTTGACATAGCCTCTAAGCCCATTCTTTGCTAGTGTTTTTTTTTTTCAAACTACCGAAATAGTTGTAATACAAATACTGGCAAAACGTTTTTTGCAAACGCTGCCAAAGAGTCACAAATGTTATGCTATGCCAGTGGTTGATTTATTGTACCACTGGCAGACATTTTTTTCTGATTTTAACATGACAAAAATTGTTATTTTTTGTCAATACAAATTTATCTCAAATATAACTAAATTTTCGAGTATTTAATCATTTTAATTTTGGGTTATTCTATTTTTCTAATATTTAGGAAACAGAATTTGCTAATTTCGGCAGTTTTTTCTGCGAGGTAATTTTTAGTACCTGTAACTAATAATTAAAAATACTTTTTTCCATTAGTGTGTCCGTAGATTGTTGGTCTAAAATTAACAAAATTTATACCTTAATTTTAATTCCGTTGAATGGAAAATTAATTTACTCAGACCTACATATAATACATTGGATTAGGAACCGATTCTAAAAAATATACTGGGGTTTCTGCCGAAAAAATACAGTAGTCTAACTAAAATAGTCTTAATTTATTTTTTGGTTAATACATACGTACAAAGTAATTTATATACAAATATATTTTTGAATCAATTGTGCACGTTTAACCATGTTATTGGTGAATACAAGAAAAAAAAATATTTGTAATTAAAATTTAAGCATTAAACACATAGACGACTGCAGCTACACGACTACAGCCTGTCAAAAATAAAATACACACGTTTATATGAAAACGATTATTTTGACACCAACACAGCTACACGGCTACACGACTACTATTGCCGCTGTAGTCAACTTAGGATAATTTCTATTTTTGTTGGCTACAAAACAAAAATAGTGTTGACAATATAACAAAATATGTAAAACAGGACAATTTTTATCGCTAGAGGAGAAATAAAATCGCTAGTTCTGACTAAAAAATCACGGTTATGGGAACACTAAAGAAACAGCTGTTTATATTTTACAATTGTTTGAAGGTTTCATTAATTTATATTTGGAATTGTGATGTTTTGTAATTGTAATTTTATTGTGATGTTTTGTAAAAAAAAAATGGATCTTACAAAATTAACAAAATATTCCTCAGCCATTATTTTAGAAGCACAAAACCAAAAAAGATTAACATTATCAAAACGTCAAATTTTTTGCATCATCTGTTTACTATGTTGCTGTCGTTTTCAAAAAAATTAAGTAGCTGACTACACGACTACAATTGCAGCCAGCAGCATTTGTAGTCGTGTAGTCATGTAGCCGCAGTCGTCTATGTGTTTAATGCATTATTGTTGAAAAATCAAATGAAATTATCAACTGTCGACAGTAATACACACAAACACACACCGCGTTCGTCTGTGGTTAATTTAAAGTGACATTTAATTTGTTTTGAAAAAAGAACAAAAAAATTTTATATAGTTTTTTTGTATTTAAATAAAATAAACAATTGAATGTTATATTTAAAATTTTCACATAAATATTAATGTTTATTTGAACTATGTATTTAAAGATCAAACAAGCAGAACAACACCTTTGTATTTCACTTTATTAATACATAATTGAAATAAAAGATTTATAAGAATTTATTAATTCAAAAGAAGATTTGTAAAATTTTTGGATTTATGCACTTGAGTTCAAAGCATTTTGAAGATACAAAACAAAATTAAGTTAATAAAATATTAAAAATTACTTGTATAAATAATTTATAGTGGCGCCAAATAAGAAGCCAAAACAACAACAAATTATGATCACTTCTGCCACCCACATAACAAAGAAGATAATCAACACTTACATACACTTCATGTTGGTTGCCATATTTTTTGGGAAATTAAAAAAAAATTAAAACTCTTAAGAACAACACAACCACGAAGCACTTATTTGTCAGCCTTAAAATCGGAAATTTTAATTTAGTTTTCTTTTGTTTTTTTTTAATACCGTCTTGCATTATTGATGCAATTTGTTGATGATATTAACGCCTCATAAACCTTAAGGATTAAAGAGACCGCTCTCTAGCTATTGAACTTCAAAGCCATAGAGTGAATTTACCGCCAGTAATAATTTTACTTACACATATATTTATGATATCGATACTCAAGTAGTGTTTTATTTTTGTATATCTACGCATAGAATTAAGTAACTTTCGGAACATTATAAGTCAATTGTTTTATTTGGTTTTAGGTGTGAATTGATGAATTTTCTTTTTTCAAAGAAAAATGTTCTTAATAGAATTTGGAAATCAATCAATTTACACATAATTAAATTTAATAAAATATTATAATTATAATAATTGTAGTACATACAGCGAGGAGAAAAAGTGAAGCCGGTTGCATCTGGTTCAGCTATATTTCTATATATTTTTAACTATGGCATAAACCCAATAATTATAATTATTTTAGCTCATTTTTTATACATATTTATCGGTCTAATTAAAAATTAAGAACAACATTTATATTTTTTTATTTGGCGACGAATACGACCAGCCAGAAAAGCGCGAACAAATTGTTAAGATTAATTACACGGTGCTACAAAATATAAAAAATGTAATATACTTATAAAATGACCTAGTATAGGTTGTAGGCCTGGTTGAGTAAATCACTTTTCAATTTTCAGAATTTGGAATATATCCTCAAAATCTGTTATCGGCAAAAAACGTTTTTTCAAAACTTCACGGACCAAAATATTTTTAACTAAATCACTTTTGAACCGATTTTCAATTTTCGAACTTTTTCAAAAAGGTGAATAGTTGGCCTTTCCAAATATAGAGCAATTCCATATGAAAACGATCAAAATTGGCAAATTTTTGGACGACCCCTCTCCGATTTTAAAATAAATAGTCTCAATCGATTGCCCAGCAAAAAATAATGTACCTACATATTTTTTTTTTTTTTATAGTGACTGGTTTAGTGGTGGTGTACACCACTGTCATGTGACAAAATTGAAGAATTCTTCATAAGGGACCTCATTGAAAGTTGTTTTAAAAAAAAGCGATCGCAACGAGTGATAGCTCGTTGGAAAGGTATTGAATCAGGCTTTAATTGAAAAATAAAATTTTCCTAATTTTTCTCAGAAATTTACCTTTTTTCCCATGAAAATTAAATTTTCCCATGAAAATTAAATTTTCCGATTTTAAACAGAAGCTCCTAAATTTTCCGGCTAATTTTTTTTTTTTTTGATTCCTCATAATTTTTGCTTTAAGAATCAGCAATAAAAAAATGGGCCCCGACTCCTTGTTTGGACAGGAGAGGAGCATTTAAGAGACCACCTTGTTCTCATTGTTTTTATATTTTTTATAATTGAATTATTTGTAATTATTTAACATTATTTTATTTTGTTATTAAAAATACATTTTAAAAATTATTTTACAGTTAAAAATACATTTATGAAGAAAAAATCAATTTTTTTTAAGAGCCTCAAGTTGAGTGTGTAGTGAATATGGTCTGCCTGCCTTCACAAGATCGGCCATAAATCCATGGATAATAGCAGCAGTGGCATGTAATGGCACACCAAACCCGACTGAGGCTACAGGTCATAAAATGTTTTGTAAATTTTTTAAATTACCAGGTAATAAATATTTCGCCTAAAATGACACGTGCAGAAACAAGTCATAAAACACGGATTTTCCATAAATATGGCGAAATATTTATGACCTGTGGTCGGCTTATTGGCAGTAACCAATTAAGTCCCTCTTTAAAAAACATTTTATGACCAGTAGTTCACGCAAATTTTCCTATTAAAGAAAAGCAAATATCGCTTATTTTTTTTTACCTATTTTTTACCAAAAAATAAATATAAATACTTCACACACTCTGAGTCAAATTTTAGTTGAATACTAAACGTGAAAGTGTTAAAGTGTTTTTTTTGTAAAGTAAAGAGTGAAGCTGTAAAGACAATTTAAAGTAAAATGAATAAATTTTGCTGCAATCCGTTTAACAAGAGTGGACATCGTTCGAAAAAGATAAAAGTATTAAAATTAACTGGTGTTTCGAAGCGATACATGAATGAATTAAATATACAATACGGTGAAGAAGCAGAATTCATTTGCCCCAAGTGTAAAATCGATTTGTCTCAACAAGCAAATGCATTGAAACAAATGCAACCACAATCCGAGAGTGAAATGACAATTGAATAAAATGTTTCATCTGATAGTGAGGCAGACATTCCGATGGTCAATATGTCTTTGAGTCCTTTGAATGAGGCTATTACCACTTTAGGTGAATCGCCTATTACAAAAAGAAAGTTGCGAAGTGAAAAATACAGGAAAGAGAAAAAAGGCAAGGTTATGAGTGCAATCGCGACAATATTTGATGAAGGCTCTGATAACGAATGCAGTCAAGCAGATGACGTTGATGACGGCAAACAAATGATTGAGCAGTTGAAAAGAAAATTCAATTTAGCGACCACTTTTCCGGAGAAATATCTCATTTTATCTGTGCTTTATAGACCAATCATGGTCTATACGCAAGATTTCTGAACAGTTTCAAACATCTTTTTACATCGCGAGAAGAAGCAAAGAATTAGTTCGACAGAAGGGCATATTGGCGACTCCCACCAAGAAATTTGGCTCAAGGACCCTCAGCGAAGCAACGGTGAAATTGATTCAAGATTTTTACTGCAATGATGACAACAGCCGCGCCTGCCCAGGTACACGTGACTATGTTATCACACGTGAAGATGGAGAAAAAGTACACAAGCAGCGCAGATTATTATTATGTAATCTATCCGAAGCATACCATCAGTTCAAAGAGAAATACCCAGCAGAAAAAGTGGGATTTTCTAAGTTTGCCATCCTACGACCAAAAGAATGCGTGCTGGCATTAGACAGGCACGGAACGCATTCAGTCTGCGTTTGCATGTTTCATCAAAACATCAAATTAATGTTCTTTCCATGCAATAAATTGAAAGTATTTCACGGTGAAATTGAAACATATAGGGACCTCCTGTCGAAGTCGTTGTGCGCATACCCCACGGAAAATTGTCATCTGTCCAAATGCGACAATTGTCCGAAGATTGACGAGCTAGAGCAATATTTGGCGGAAAAGTTTGAACAGCTGTTAATTCAGGAGGTGCATTTCAAACAGTGGATAATTAGCAGCGGCAGATGTTCCCTTGAGACCGTGGTAAAGCAGATTCCGGAATTCATCGAGGAATTCGGAATCAAGTTGAATGAACTGAAGGCGCACCATTTCATATCCGAGATGCATTCGAAATTTCTAAAGGAAAGTAAGGAGAAATTAGCCCAAAATGAATTCATTGTGATAAGCGACTTTGCCGAGAATTACACTTTTCTCGTTCAGGATGAAATTCAGGCTTATCACTGGGCAAACGACCAGTGCACGGTGCATCCTTTTTGCTTTTATTTCAAAAACGAAGATAACGAACTACAGACCTTAAGCCTTGTTGTTGTCGCGGAGAGTTTAGCTCATAATTATGTGTCCGTTTATTTATTTCAAATGAAACTGTTTGAATTCTTAAGATCAAAATTCGATGCAATCGACAAAGTAACGTTTTTCTCAGACGGCGCGGCTTCTCAATACAAGAATAAAAAAAATTTTTACAGTCTTTGCATAATTGAAGAAGAACAAAACTGCAAGGTCGAGTGGCACTTTTTTGCGACGTCCCACGGTAAGGGCCCATGCGATGCGTTAGGGGGAACCCTAAAACGCATGGCGACTAAGGCAAGTTTGCAAAGGCCATATACTGACCAGATCTTAAATATACAACATTTGTTTTCGTGGATTCAAAGCAAGGAAATTGCCATTAACACAGTTTTATGCACTCAAAAAGAACACGATGCCATGGAGCGACGAATTCAAAACAGATATAATAATGTCAAAACTATAACTGGAACGCAAAAGTTTCATTGATTCATACCAAATATTTCTGATATGTCAATTAATGTAAAGCGGTACTCTTCGTCTGCCGACGTGCTAAATTTAAAGTTACTTTAATTTTATAATGATGCCAAGACAATTGAAATTTTTAATAAATATTGTAATTAAGTATAAACAGCAAAATAAGAAAGATTTTTTCTTCATAAATGTATTTTTAACTGTAAAATAATTTTTAAAATGTATTTTTAATAATAAAATAAAACAATGTTAAATAATTACAAATAATTCAATTATAAAAAATATAAAAACAATGAGAACAAGGTGGTCTCTTAAATGCTCCTCTCCTGTCCAAACAAGGAGTCGGGGCCCATTTTTTTATTGCTGATTCTTAAAGCAAAAATTATGAGGAATCCAAAAAAAAAAAAAAAATTAGCCGGAAAATTTAGGAGCTTCTGTGGAAAATCGGAAAATTTAATTTTCATGGGAATTATTTTTTGCTGGGCAATCGATTGAGACTATTTATTTTAGAATCGGAGAGGGGTCGTCCAAAAGGTGATCGCTTTCATATGGAATTGCTCAATATATTTTTGACGATTTTTAAAATTTTGGTTTCTGTTAAAAAAGTTATTTATTTCAAAATTTTGAAATTCTGACTTCACGTTTTTGTACAATAACAGTTTTAAGGCATAAAAAGCTGCTAAATATATTTTATATCGACCAAATATTATTGCTTTCATATAAAAACTGCTTAAGATCTGAAGACTGCTTTTCGGCAGCCTTGAGCATTAGAAGGTTAATGTAGCCAGTCTCGCCGAAGACCTTACGACATGAACAGTAGGAAGGAATTTATTTGATTATCAATTTTTTACGAAATAAATGCAATATTTTATAGCATCTTGCCCAACTACACTAATAGAAAAAAGTCCGTAAAAAATTTAGTTAAAACTACTAAAAATTAGTTAAAAATGATGCTGCAGCAAAAAACTGCTAAATTTGCAGATTATTTTTGGTATATATTAATAATATAGAAAAAGCAAAAATAAAACTGTTGAATATACAAAATTTTAGTTATATTTGAGCTAAATTTTTTTAAATTGAGAATAGCAAATTAAACTGCTAAAATTAGCTAAAAATTTTGCTAAATAATTAGTAGCCTTAAAAACCACCAAAAAATTTTAAATTTTGGAAGTTTTTTAGATTTTTTTTAAATGCAAACAAAAATCGAGCCTTTTGAAGACTGTAGTTTACAATTTTTTAGCAAATATTTCTGCTGATTTTAGCAGAATAGACTGCTATTTGCATTTAACTAAATTTAGCTTAAAAATAGCAATAACAGTTTATTTTTTCAATTTTTAGTCTACAAATATTTATAAAAATTTTCTGCAGATTTTACAGTACAATTTACTATTTTCCATTAACTAAAAGTTAGCCTAAATATAACTAAAATTCTGTAAATTTAACAGTTGCTGTTCTCATTTTACTAGTATTTATTAAAAAAATCTGATAATTTGAGCAGTTTTTTCTGCAGCATCATTTTTAACAAATTTTTAGTAACTTTTTCTGCTATTCTTACAGATTTATTTCTATGAGTGTACGTACAGCAGCAAATTTACCCCCTGTTTTTATAAAGCGAGCGGAATAATTCCGACTGAGGAATATGTGTATTTTGTTATTGTAACAAAAACAAAATACACACAATTCCTCTGGAGGAATAATTCCGTTCGCTTTATAAAAACAGCAGCTTATAGTTTTTTAGGGTAACCAATCGAGTAAAAATTTGGGTAAGCCTTTAAGCTATTTTAAATGCGGACAAATAGAAAAATTTAAACTTTTGGCAACATGGCTAAGATAAAGAAACAATTAAAATAATTTAAATTATTACTCATTGTTAATTTAATCGAGTAGTTTCTTTCAGTGATGTTTTCTAATACACAAAACTTCCCAGCGAAAAAAGTGATGCCGAAGCAGTAGAAAAAGCACTATAATTGATGACCTAGATGTACTTCTTTTTTAACATAAACACTAATGATTTTAACATTGAGTTGTCATAGGAGAGGAGTACTCCGACTTTAACATTTTTTCAGTACTTTTTGATATGAAAGTTGACTGGCATAAAAACACCACTTTGTTAATGCGAGATATTGTTCCTTATTCTCTTCAATAAAAGTACTTATTAAACAAGTGTAAAAGGTGCACTCCAATTCAATATTGGTTTCAGTACTATTTTTACAGGTACATAAAAAGCAATTTCTCACCATTTTTTTATATATACATATTTTTAAAAATTAAAAAAATATTGAATTTAGACAAATTAATTATAAATATTAAAAAAAAAATTAATTGAATAAAAAAAATTAAATAAAAAAATATTGGTCCCGCCGGGAATCGAACCCGGGACCCTCTGTTTGAAAATGCCAAATGATACCAAAATCACTTTTTACGATCACTTTTAGAGCAATTACCCTCTAGAAGCAATACTTAAGTGATTTTTTGGATGTGGATCAGAAGTAATTCTAAAAAAGCTGTAAAAATGTAATAACGGATACTTGGGAAGCAATGAAAGAAGTGATTTTTTGAAGTTGTTCAGAATAACTTCTAAAAAGCAGTAAAAATACACTAACGGATACTTGTGAAGCATTAAAAGAAGTAGTTTGTAAAGCACTACTTGCATTTTTTTTGCTGGGTTATTTTTGGACGAGCAATTTCTACACTAATAGAAAAAATTCCGTACAAATAGGTGAAAATTGTTCTGGCGCAAATATATGTATTATTTTCTGTTATTTTAGCAGAATTTTTATCTATTTGTACGGGCTTTTTTAGAGAAAAATTAGTTCAATTTAATCAGAACGCGTTCAACAGACTTTTGAACTAACTTTTTTTTATGAGTGTACTCGATCAAATTTTCTAGTAATGGTAAAAATCGCTTATAAAGAATGGTAATAAAAAATTGGTTTCTCTTGAAATAACTTTCTTTTGATGAATTATACTACATATTAGAAAATTTTTACAGAAAGTGATTGACAAAGTTGTAAGCTTGGTTTATTCGTTTTGAATACTCTAGTTTTTTTAGTCAAAATCAAAAAATGGTTAAGAAAGCCGGGTGATAAAGTGTAACATTTTTCTTTACAAAGAAAAATTTCATTACTTTCTTCGTCAAATAAAATAGTGGAAATTTGGTTCTTGGTTGTAAAAACAACTTGTTTGAAACTAAATAATACCAAAATTAATCGACTGAATTTTTTAAAATATTTTTCCAATAATATGCTTAGCACTACTAAATGTTTGAGTCCTATTTTGTCCAAAAATTCGAGAAGACATTTTCAAAAAATACACTACACTCTAATAAATATTTGTTTAAATCTACTCTATAAAAAGGAGGTAAATTGATACCTACTATAAATTGGGTAAATATAGACACAGCGTTTAAAATTAAATTATATAGACACAATGTGTTTAAAAATAATAGACACAATGTGTGTAAAGTTACGTTTTTAATTGTAGCAAAAAGGTTTAGCATAATTATAGTTTTATTGAAATTTAAACTGAATGTGTCTAAAAAAGCTCCTTGAATGCATAATTCTATGCACATTTTATGTATTAAAAACATGGATTTTTTTTTTTATTAAAAAGCAAAGAAAATATATTTTGAAGTTTTTATTAATATGGGATAGTAATAATGCAACTAAAATTTTGCAAACACTTATCATTTACATGCGCTTTTTAGAGTGTATGAAGGCCAACTTCTATAAGTACCGTCGAAAATTTCTTTCGTATTTTTTTTTCTTTGATTTGGAACCACTGTGTGCTGATACAACTTTTGAGTAATGCTGCTGAATACGAAATGTCACGAGGAGTTTCATATTGTTTTTTAGGTTGAAAGCGAGTAAATTAATTGGGCGTCCTAAAATGTTTTTAAACATTGCATTGCAGGTAGTGTATTGGTTTGATGGGGATTTATAATTATTCCCACAAAGTCTTGTTTTATGTTTTAATTTCCAAAAAAAAAATGAAAAATAAAACCACTATAATGAAAATAAGCTAATTTATTTTAATCTCATGACGAAAAATAAAATACATAATTATAAATATTACATTTAATTGAACATAACAAATAAAAATATTATTTGTATAAAAAGGCTTTTTGAAATTATAAAAATGACAAAGCAAATGAAAACATACATTTATGCAATTATTCCTAAAAAAAGAGATTAGGAAAGTTTTTTTTATATGAAATTAATGGGGATTTTCTAAATAAAAACATACAAAAGCATGAATATGCATTAGAGTGTCCCGATAAATAGCTAATTTGAAAATAGTTTCACGTAATAACTAGCACTCAAACGATGCTCACAAATATGTTATGCTCAATATGGATAAAATAGGTTTAATAATGTCTAAGGCGACCTTATTGATGATGATGATATTAGTATGTTTTGACTAAAAAAAATAATTTTGAATTATTTCGCACAGTAAGTATCAAAAGACTTTTGATGGATTAATTTTAGTCCACCAATTCGTTTTGGAGAAAAAAATATTGTCTTTGGCAAAATTGGTCTTAAAAGTTGCGCGTTGCCTATAAGACTAGGGATGCAATCGCTATCGGACCGGACATCGAACAGAACATTGTGGAGTTGGGGAAGTAAATTAGCAGCAACTAAAAATTACAATAGCTGTGTTTTCGATTTAACTTTAACTCATAAAAAGCTCAAAGTACATTAAAACATGTTTAAGACGAAAAAGAAACATATATTTTTTCGTATGCACGTTAACTTTCAACGAGGATAATTATCAACGTTTAAAACTCAACGTTAATACCTTTCCATATCTACCAGAAAAAAAAGATACCCAAGCAGTAGAAAAAGAACTACAATTGATGATCTAGATGTACTTCTTTTTAAACATAAACACTAGGGTGACCGGATCTCATAGAAAGGGAAAAAAATGTCGGAATCTTGTTCGTCTGGACCCCATAAAATGATTCCCCTTTCCAGTTATTGAGATAACCGAAATTTGAGCTCGATTGGAGTATGTTAACCCATGCCGCTGAGGGCTCAAAGTTTGAAATACGATTTACAAGGCGAAAAAATCACTTTTTGGGTTTTTTTTTTAATAGAGGCTTTTAAATAACTGTATTTTTGGAAAATGTAAATAGAATCAGAATCTAAACTGAATTCATATTCTGGTAATGTATAAAAATCCGAAATCGGTTGGAAAATATTTCGATAATTGCAATTTCCTCAGACCATTGTAGGGTTAAAATGAGATAAATTATGAAAATCGAAAAAAATAAAATATTTCTTTCAAAAACTTACAAGGTAATACTCTAGTGTCATTTTCAAGATCCATAAATATTCAGATAAAATTTTTGGTCTCTCTTGAGTTATGATAACCTAGTCCCAGGTATGGCCAAAGATGGGATTTGTTTTTTTTTTTATAAATTTGCAAAACACTATTTTTGAGTTTTTTAAAATTTTGTTCAACAAAATATAAAAAAGTGGTCAACGCATAGGGGTTTATTAAATACACCTTAGAGAATAATTCTGTTGAAAATTACACAAATCCCTCTTTTAACTAGTGTTGCCATAACGGCGATTTTCTCGTCAGATCTAGCGATTTTATTCCGATCCTAGCGGTAAAAATTGTCCTGTAGCTATTAGCCAAAAATCTGACGCTTTTTTATCAGCAGTAATATAATTTATAAAAATCAGTTTTATCTTGATAAATATTGTAAAATTCGCATATTGATATTTTTTTATTATAGAGCAATTCCATTTTATTCCAACGAACATTTTTTCGGTAGCGTCCGATTTTGATAAAACTTGGTGAATGTGTGTAGTAGTGTATGTATGTTCACAAAACGATTTTTAATTTTTTTGTTTTCGAAAACTGTGGCAACCCTGCAGCTTTGAAATACTGAAAATTGCAGGGTAGGCACTACACTTAAAATTTCATAACTTTTGTTGTGAGCAAGATATTGAAAAAATTCTTTTTGCGTGGGATTAGTGAAGTTTTTAGGTTTAAGAAATTTATTATTATTTTTTTTTTTTTTTAATTTTTAAAATTTAAAAAAAAAAAAAATTAAAATTTATTTTTTGAAAAAAACCCATTTTTTAAAATTTTTATATTTTTTGCACAAAATGCCACATATGTGTTCTAAACATCCTAAAAATTTCAGAGTGGAATGCCTCCTACTTTTTGAGATATATTAAAAAATGTACTGGTATGTTTATAAGAAATACTCTCTTTTACTAGTTGCTACGTGCCACTGAGTTAATAAGTTAAGTTTGCTTGTATGCAATTCATTGGAAGCATTGTTTGTATTCATTGAAAATTGTTTTTGCTGATGCTTAAGAAGTTCCGTTATTTCAAAAACAAAACGATGAAAACTATTTAGATTTCTTTAATGTCTTTGCGTTGTTGAGTAGCTTTTTAATTGTTTATAGATTTTTGACAAGTCAACATCGTAGTAGTTTTATTCTCTGATAATAATTTTCAAAAACTATTTTATTTCAAGCAGTACACATTTGTTCACAGATTTTTAATTTGCTTAAAATGCCTTTTGGAAAAGTTTGTTGTAATCCTTTCCGAAAACTCAAGCATAAAACAAACAAAATAAAATGTGTTCGTAAAGTTTCGTTTTCCACAATATTTGCACGGTCAATATATCTGTGCTTCATGTAGAATGGCTCTATTAGATCAAGCGAAGTCTTTGATAAAGAAAAAGAAAAACTAAAACAATTTCGAAGATTTTGAAATTGACACGGTTGCAGGAACTTCTTCATCAGCTTTAAAAGTTGCCAATGCTGATGAAAGTTTGTCTGAAAGTGATATTGGCTCACTTTCGGAAGAAACAACCGAAAAGGCTTTCAATGAAAAGAAGAACACAGTTTTTTTATATTTGAATAAGTGCTTAGAAGCGCTAAATGAATCTCCCATTGAGTTTAAAAATAACTATTCTAAATATAAACAGGAAGAAATTTTAGGCAATATAAATTCCATATTTAGGAAAAACCTTTTTAGTTTAGAAAATATATCCTGCGATGGTGAAGATATTTTAAACCACTTAAAAGAGATTTACAATACTTCTGAAGATGATAAAGATAGACAAATTAAAATATTAACATCTTTGCCACATTCTTGGAGTGTTGGTAAAATAGAAAAAACCTTTTCAACTACAAACTATATGGCTCGTAAAGCTAAAAAACTAATTCAAAATGGCGATTATTATTTTTCTTCGCATCCAAAAAGACGATCCGGCCTCTCGACAGAGACAAAATCTATAGTTGAAGATTTTTATAGAAACGACAAAAACAGTCGCGTTATGCCCGGGAAAAAAGACTATAAGTCTGTTAAGAGTTGTAATGGGGAGAAAGAAAAAAAACAGAAGAGATTGATGCTTTGTAATCTGAAAGAATTGCATAATTCCTTTCAAGAAGTTTATCCAACAGTAAAAATTGGATTTTCAAAATTTTCAGAGCTGAGACCACAAGAATGTATTTTGATTGGGGGAAGTGGCACTCATACAGTTTGCGTGTGTGCTATTCACCAAAATTCCAAACTTATGTTTATTGGGGGGAAAATCAAGGAATTGGCTGAAGAGGAAGTTATAGGTTTTCCCACTTACAAGCATTGGATTGCTCAATCTATTTGTAATCCAGCAACTGTACAATGCTATATGGGAAATTGTTCACTTTGTCCAGGGGATACTTACCTTAAAGATGCCCTTAAAAACGCATATTCCACTAACAGCACAGAAAACATAACATACAAACAATGGGTTCAAGTAGACAGATCCAATCTTTTGACCATAACATCTCCATCTGACGACTTTGTGGACAAACTTTCTGAAGAAATGATAAAATTAATTTTTCATAGTTTTGTGACAAAAGAACAGAACAAGTTTCTTGATGAGGTAAAATCCAATTTAAAAATTGGAGAATTTTTGACTATCTGTGATTTTGCCGAAAATTACACATTTGTTATCCAAGATTGTATACAGAGCTATCATTGGACAAATTCTCAAGCCACTATACACCCCTTTGTGACATATTTCCGAAATGCAGATGGAAAAATAGATCACATAAGCTTTGTTGTCATTTCCGATATTTTGGAGCACAACACAGTCGCTGTTCATTTATTTCAAAAGAAATTTGTACAATTTATAAAAGAACATGTTAATGAAAACATTGACAAAATAATATATTTTTCTGACGGTTGCGCAGCTCAGTATAAAAATCGAAAAAATTTTGTAAATTTACTATACCATAAAACCGATTTTGATTGTGATGCTGAATGGCACTTTTTTGCGACATCACATGGGAAAGGCCCTTGTGATGGAGTTGGAGGTTCACTAAAAAGAGCAGCAGCTCTTGCCAGTCTTCAGCGTCCAATAGAAAATCAAATTGTAAATGCTACAGATTTATTTGAATACGCTAAGGGTTTGCCTAATATCAATGTAACATTCTGCACAAAAAATGAATATGAAGAAGAGGAAATAAAACTAAACACTAGATTTAAAAAATCTGTTGCAATTAAAGGAACACAAAAACTCCATTCATTCGTACCTATTTCAAGAACAGAAATAGCTGCCAAAACCTTTTCAAATTCAGTTGAAACTCCAAAACCTATTAAGATAATAAAATACTTATAAATACTTTTATATTTTTTCTCATATCTCGAAAAGTTTCCGCAATTTTCAAGGTATTTAGAACGTACATGTGGCTATTTTTATAAGAAAAACTTTTTTTTTCCAAAAAATGAATTATATTTTTGTTTACATTTTTACATTTTTTAATATATCTCAAAAAGTAGGAGGCATTCCACTCTGAAATTTTTAGGATGTTTAGAACACATATGTGGCATTTTGTGCAAAAAATATAAAAATTTTAAAAAATGGGTTTTTTTCAAAAAATAAATTTTAATTTTTTTTTTTTTTTTTTTTAAATTTTAAAAATTAAAAAAAAAAAAAAATAATAATAAATTTCTTAAACCTAAAAACTTCACTAATCCCACGCAAAAAGAATTTTTTCAATATCTTGCTCACAACAAAAGTTATGAAATTTTAAGTGTAGTGCCTACCCTGCAATTTTCAGTATTTCAAAGCTGCAGGGTTGCCACAGTTTTCGAAAACAAAAAAAATTAAAAATCGTTTTGTGAACATACATAAACTACTACACACATTCACCAAGTTTTATCAAAATCGGACACTACCGAAAAAATGTTCGTTGAAATAAAATGGAATTACTCTATAATAAAACAACTTCTTAAATGATTTTAGTGAAAAAACTTTATAAAAATACACATTTCGATAAAATATGGGTATGAAGTTTTTCACTCTTTTGAATATTTTCAATACTGATATTAATTCAATGAAAATCGGGATTCATTATTTGCTGCTTAATCGTAAAATTTTAATTTAATTAATTATTTACAAGTTTATAACACTTCTTATGAACATATTAAAGAAATTTTTGAGTAAAAAACTCCTTTAAGTACCATTTTTCGACAATCTAGCGATAAAATCGCTAAATTCTTGCACTTTTTATAAATCTAGTGATTTTTGATCTAATTTTTGGGTCTAATCTAGCCATTTATTTTGAAAATTTGTTGGCAACACTGCTTTTAACTTAACTGTGACGGAGTTTTAAATTTGAAAATTTTGGAGAAAAGTGTGATTTTGACCAATAATTATTAATTTTTGTGTTTTTAGCTAGCTGGAACAAAATCACTTCCGATTTCATTTAATTCTGGTACGAGAGGTCGTTTTCCGAAAATTCTGTAAAACTCCGACAACGTTAACCCTTTCTTTACCAAGGTCAAAAGTGAAATTTTTCAAATTTTTCGATTTTCCTGGAAGTATACCAAAACAATGTGTTTCTTGCGGAATTTGGTGAAAGTTGTCCAAATAACTCCGTTAACACCAAATTTAATACATAGTAATAAAAAATTAGAAATCAACCCTTATAGGCACATGGGGTCGAAATGACCCCAAATTTTTTAAATGTAAAAAAGTGTCATTTGATATGAAAATCGATATAAAAACCTCTAACTAAGCATTTTATAGAAAAAAAAAAATCAAAATTAACCTGTTTGAGAGCATGGTGTTAAAATGACCAACTTTTTATGGTAAATAACGCTGGTTTGCTTAAAAATGTATATGGAAACCATAAAAAAAAATCGAAATTAACACCTTTCTTCACATTTTTTAAACAACAACCATCGTTATTTAACATAAAAGATTTGTCAGTTTGACACCATGTTCACAAACAGGTTAATTTATATTTTTTTTTTTAGAAAATGCTTAAAGGTTTTTATATCGATTTTCATGCCAAATGGCACTTTTTTACATTTTAAAAATTTGGGGTCATTTTGACCCCATGTGCCTATAAGAGTTAATTTCTAATTTTTTATTACTATGTATAAAATTTTGTGTTAACGAAGTTATTTGGACAACTTTCACCAAATTCCGCAAGAAACAACACATTGTTTTGGTATACTTCCAGGAAAAATCGAAAAATTTGAAAAATTTCACTTTGGACCTTGGTAAAGAAAGGGTTAACGTTGTGATTTTTTCACCTTGTAAATCGTATTTCAAACTTTGAGCCCTCAGCGGCACGGGCTATCTCAATATCTGGAAAGGGGAATCGTTTTGTGGGGTCCAGACGAAACAAAATTCCGACATTGATTTTTTGCGGTCACCCTAAAAAACACTAATGATTTTAACATTGAGTTGTCATAGGAGAGGAGTACTACCACTTCAACATTTTTTCAGCAATTTTTGAACTAGTGCAAAGAAAGCTCTTTTTCATCAATTAAAAGTTTAACAAAAATTCTTCGCAAAAAAAATTATATTTTTTTATTTTATAAATTTTTTTTAATTGCTGCCATCGGTTATCGAACTTGCGACCTCATGATTGCTAGTCTAGCTCTCTACCCCTTAGCTATTCTTCGGTATAAAAGTTTACTGGCATAAAAACACCACTTTGTCGTTGGTAGATATTGTGCTTTATTCTATTCAATAAAAGTACTTTTTACACAAATGCAAAATTAATTTACCAAATAAAAAGATCTACTATACATACCCCCCATTCAATTAAGAAAAAATATAATAAAAAATATGAAAATATGGGAAATAAAAAATTATCAAAAATTAGAGTTTAAATATCATTCTGAAAAATTTAATTTTCATATATTTTATAAATTATTGCGCTTTTATAGTTTCTGATATTATCAATATTTTTTTCTCAAAATGCAGACATTTTTTCACCTTTTTATTCACATTTTTATTTTTTGTTTTCTGCGAAATTTCCCTTATATTCGTATGTACCACCATGGCGTCATATCGTCATTTACGCACTTGTTTTGTCCGATGATCGGTCCGATAGCGATTGCATCTTCTGGTCTCATACCTTTATTGACTATACGGAATAATTCTACCGAATAATTGTACACTCAAAAAAATAAGTTAATAGAAAAATTAGGAAAACGTCTTGTATATCAAGCGTACTAGTTTTCAGCAATTTTTTTGCTGAAATTCCGTTTTCAGCAAAAATTTTAGTTATATTTTTTTAACACTAAACTAATTTTGAACTAATGTTTTACTAATTTATTTTGCTACAAACCTTCAGCAAACCTTTTGCTGAAATTACCAACTTTTTTGCAAGCACGCTGCTGACTAAAAATTTGCTGACACAGCAACATTTTTTGCTGACTTTACTGACTTTTTTTTTTGAGTGTAAGAGAATAAATTAAAAAAATTATAAGTTTTCATTGATTTTATCATAAATATTCATAAGTGGCTGTTACAAAAGTTTTAAATATTTTTTTGTAATATCCTCGTTGATAACAATTTTGTGCAACAATTTTTATGTTTTTTTTTTTTTTTCAATATACAGCATCGCCAATTTTATTCGCTGATAGGAAACTTAATATCTTAATGATTTTTTTTTTTATTTTGTTTCCCATCTTCAGCGCCTTAATAAGCATAATTTGAGTGCTATTGTATCAAAAATTTCTTATCGGGACACCCTAATATGCATGTTTACTCGAGCGCCCATAAAGTACATATGAACGTGTAAAAGTTTTATTTTCCAGCTCCTCACGCAGTTTTCTGTAGATTGGACGTATACTCTAATATCCCTTTAAATATTAGTAAAATTAGTTCAAAGTATTTTGTAGTTATTACTCCAAAAGTAGAGGTTTAGCACAAAAGTACGAATATCAGCATTTCTCTATACTAAGCAAAGAAATAAATATTTTTTTCATTGCTCTATCAACGACGTTTCACGGTGTTTAGATGTCGAAATTTAAATTTTTGTAATTTAAACTGAAATACTTTAGCAGGTTTGAGGTTAAGAAGAATAATAAACCTTCCTACATTTATTCATAAATTAGTGATGCCCTTTGAAAAAATGTACACCAATTTTGAATTTGACCGCTTAAAATATGATGACACGTCATTGATAGTATTTTTATGTAAAACCTCTACTAAGGACTAATAGCAGAATTAAACTTTGAATTAAGTTTAGCCTAGTCTTAAGTCTTAAAGTCGAGGACGGCTAGCCTGTTTGCGAGAGGACCAATCTTCCGGAAAATGCGCGGGAAGCGGAAAATTTAAACTTTTGTCCATAAGGGTGCTCTAATGCATATAGATTGTCATACAAATAAATTACTGGAAATATAAAAATATATATTAATTAGAAATTATAGATATTTTATGCAAATGGAGTATAAAAAAAACATATATATTTGTAGAATATTAAATAACAAATAAAAATTGAAAACTAAAACAATTAAAAATAATAAAATTTGGCGATTGAGACAGAAAAAAACCAGAATAAATTATGTTGATCTTTTATTTAGATAAAATATTTAATTAGTATTTTTCCAAAAAAAAATAATAAATTTATAAATTTTTTTTTTAAATACATTAAACAAATTTCTAATCGTGTACATTTAAAATTTTAATGAATGCAATAATTTTCTTGTTTTTGTTGTTAAAAGTTTATATAAAATTTATGATTTAATGTTGTTTAATAATGGTATATATTCGTAAATAGTTTCTAATAACAGGGTATTTCAATAAGACATAAATATGTGAAAAAAGTGCGACTAAAGAAGACAAATATATATTAATTAATACACACCAAAACTATGCACTAAAAACAATTATTTTTACAAAAACAACGCTGCTGAAATAGCAGAGTTGTATTTTGGAAGATGACAAAGCAAATTGTGGTAAATATTTTGTGTTGTTTTTCTTTTTTCTTTGATATTTTAAAAGATAAATAACGCCCCTGGACGAGAACAAGAAATTCTCTTAGAGTTTGTAATTTAATTTAACAAATATTTATATAAATTCTAAAAACGTCTTCCCTTGACGATTTCCATAGGCAAGAATGGAACGGATAGATTCTTTTTCACTATTTGTTAAATAATTTTTGGGAATTTAGCGCACTTAATCCCTTAATGCAAATAAAAATTTAATAAAAACTTATCGTTTATTAAAAGACCCTGTATTATACCAGTAATTTTTAGTATATATTATAATTAAACAACTAATACAAACATCAGTATTTAACAACAAGTAAACAAAATTTTTTAAATATACACTAATATAATGGATTTACCATTTATTTAGAATGTAAAGTTACAAGGGTGATCGATTACACTATTCAAAAAGTTTTAGGTTCTGGAAGAACCTGCTCCATATTGTACCCTGATTGCGAATAGGGCAAGACAACATTTTTTAATGCAAGTTTTTAAAAAATCGCTGTTATAAAATTTGGGTGCAATATCTTATTTTTTTGTCACTTTTTAACAAAGTTATAAAATTTTTAACTTTTAAAATTATTAATGTACATAAATTTACCTTCCATTTGCGTATAATGATATCGCAAGGTGTTCAAGGATACTTGAATGACACTACAGACATGTTAACATTCTTCTTTTCAGCTCATAATACAACTTCTTCACAGTATTTTTTCCTCCTACACCCAGAAAAAAGATTCGTTGTGATAACCTGCTGCCAATCGAATTAATGCGGTTACGACAACTTTCTTTAAATTTAGTGATATATCGATCAGGATACCTGAATGGTCAGGGTATGCTAATGCATATTTTCAAATGTGAATTTCAAAATAAACAAAAATAATTCAGTGCATATAATCGAATTTAAAAACTTCGTACACTATTTCCAATTAAAAACAAAATACTCAAATTTGTTTTTTGTTTTATTTATATCAAATATTTAAAATTTTTAAATACATACAATAATATTTATATATACAAATATGTTTTAAAAGAAATATTTAACTACTACAATTTAACCACAAAGGTTCTCTTTAGATTTAAAGAGATTTAAAAATTAGTTTCCTGATGGTGTGTTTTTTTTCTGATACTAATAACTATGTCAAGGAATTCCATGCAAATGCATGTTTTTTCTCGATAGTCATGTCAAAAATGCATGATTTTGCATATTTTAACATTAAATGCATATTTAGTGCCTTTTTAATGCATATTTCGTGATATTTCAGGCATATTTGTGCATATTTTTAATTTTTAGGAGCATTTTTTAATTTGTAAAAAATATAAAAATTTGATACGCTTTCATATTCTGATCCAATCAATATAAACATTCTTAAAAACCTTATTGACGTATGGGAATTTTCGAGTTCTGTGTTTGTTTGCAAAATAACTAATTTAAATATACCCGACTAAAAAAGATGTTATATTGTCATATATCACCATATATAAACCCATATATACGTCCATATCTAATTTGATCCGAATATTGGAATATATAATTATATCAAGCGAGATACGCATGTTATCTAACCTGATACAATTTGATCCGAAAAATATATATGTATTTATATATAATGCATCACATTATATATAAATACATATAATTTGATGAAGATTTTCAAAGAAAATTTTAGTACATATTGTTGAGATTACTAACCAGACTGGTGTAGGGTATTGTATAGTCGGCATGCCCGACTTTAACCTTTTTACTCGTTTTTATGTTATTTTGTCTTAAAATTTTGGATTAAACTAATATTTTTTATAATTCCAATTTTGCATAGCTATTAATTTCATTCTTATTTTAACTAATTTTGAAAGCTAATTTTTAGTAATCTGTGTTTCTTAATTTTAAAATTTTGCTAGTTAGTTCAAATAATATTTGTTTTTAAATAATTGATGGAACTCGCAGTGCGCTATATTAAGTTTGTCGTAAATTTGTCATTTTTCTATGGATTAAACTTCAAAAATCTTACTACACTGAGGCACATTAACACTTAAACTTTGAATTCCTTTATTATATTTTCATGTCTCTGCTATCAGGGTCACATATGGGTGGCGCTATTTCCCATATTTTTAATTTCATAATCAGAAAATACCTTATTTCTCGGAAGCTAAGCGAGATACAGCAAAGTGGCCAAAAATTCGTCCCTCCGTACCTATCTATTTCTCCTTAAACTACATTTACACACGAGAGAAAACTGCTAGAGATAGAGCAAAAAACACCTATAATTTGCTTAAATCAATCACAATAGAGATATTTCGAAGTGTATTTTGCTATATCTCCAGTAGTTTTTTCTCGCGTGTAAAAGTGTCTTTATAATTTACAACTCTAAATAATAAATATGGTGATATTTTGGGTTGGATCCGGAGTGTCCAAAAATCCACATTTTAAGCGATATTTTACTAGAAATTTTTTATACCAAGTAAAATTTCTCTTGAATTTAGCCTAAATTTTTTACTTAAATTGTCCATATATTTAGCAGCTTGCTAAAGTTTAGTCTACACGTGTGAAAAAGGTTAGATTTGACCTGATCTGTTAGATCTAATTAAATATCATTCAATATAATTATTTTATTACTGACTTTACAAAAAAGGGGGAAAAAGTCGCACAAAGCTAGGAAAAGTGGCAAAATTAGGCTAGTTTGAAAAAGTCGCACATAAAGTCAAAGGCCGTCAAAAAGGTTGCAAATTGCAACTTTAGTCGCACAACTGTAACACTGCAACACCCTCTATTGAGCATTTTCAATACTAATATAAATACATTACCCCCAAACCAAAATGGGACCTATGACCATTATAATTTTGGTCATAATGCTCAGTAAAAAATGGATATATTCCCCGTTTTTCAAAGGGGCATAATCCCCATTGTGGGGATTTTCATAATAGCAGTTAATTTGTTTTTTGTGGTCGGCCTGTGGCCGGGCTTAAGGGCTTTATACTATGTGGTTTATTTGAAGCCAGATCCACTAAATGTTTTATGCAACGCTTGACTTCGGTTGGGCTTAGGGCTTTTCTACGCTGTGATATGACTGAAGCCGGCTTCCCTGGGGAAAGGTTTCCTGCATAGCCAGCCCACGGCCGGGATCAAAGATTTTCTATCCTGTGGTAATTCCAAAGCCGGCTTCGCTGATATTTAAATTTTTGTCCATTTGTGGAGTATTTTTGGGGAGGATTTTGTTTCAATTTCCCTAACTATTTACAACTTATCCCTAAAGAACGACACTATTTGTAATAAAATAAAAATAATATCGTATGCACTAAATGCAATTTATTTAACAAATTATCCATTTTTACTTTGTTTTGTCAAATGAGGTTAATTTGTGTTTAACCTGAACTGTTTTTGGTTTAAGTTTGAGGTGGTGATGAGAGTTAGTCAGTTGGTCGTTCCTATGACTGTTTACCAACAACAAATAGGGCCATATTTAAATACTATACGCATATATTAGAGAATAAATTAGTCCACTCAAGGCAAGGTGAGAGTGTATTTGTTGATGTTGTCATCAAAATAAAAATTAATTATGCATTCTATTGTTTCGAGGATTAATGTGGCATTAGACAACCTGCAGCTTTAAAAACTGCCAGCCATACAGTCAGTCAGCCAGCCTAATAAGGGAGTTCCTAATATAAAATAATTGATATTTGGGTATTATATATATAATAATCTAAAATGAAATTCATTATGTAAATATTCCTTCAAAATTAAAGCGAGACCTAAATTTGGCAGATTATATTAGATCTGAACTGTCAGCGCGGAATTTGACAATTTTTTTATCATAAAAAAATATATAGCTGGTGCACCACTTCGTGATGTGTTTGTGTATATTGAGTTTGTGCTGATGTCCAATTGTACACGGAAAGAAAAAATATGGTTGGGATGACCATATTCGAAGAGCATCATATATTTTTGGGTTTATGATTGCGACAATCATATTATGAAATACCTTTTTCTATCATAATATGATCCCTTAATTACTACATTATGATTCCAAAATGATCCCAATATTATCATATTATAGTCCTGTATGTCATACTATGATCCCTAGATTTTCTCGAAGCATTCTCTTGAAGGTGAGTGAAAAAGTTGTGCACGATTTGTTTTATTCAAAATAGTACATTTATTTATTTAGTGACCAATTTACAAACTTAAACAATTTGAATTAATTTTAGTTATCACTTATATTTAACTAAAAATAAATTATGGAAACATCTGATAACAGCGCGTAAATATACAATTTTACAATGCATCCGAAGTGATCATAACATATTCTTAGTGATCATATTATAGTCCTAATGATCATAATATTTTCCTCATGATCATATTATGATAATGAAGAAAATTTTTTAATCATTTGGCATCATATTATAATCATCAGGAAAATAATATGATCAGTACGAAAATATTATGATAATTTTGTTGTGCACTTATATTTATTTTTTTTAAATTTTGCACATTTTTCTATTTTGTTTTCGTACAAAACTAAAATCTATCACATTACATGTGTTATTATAGACGCTCTGAAAAAATCGTTTGGCTACGTAAGTACAAAAAATTAAAAAAGCAATTACTTTTTTCACTTAATTTATAGCACTAAACACTGTTTATATATAATTAATAAATAATATTATTTGAGGATTGCTTGACAAGCTATAACTCTCTAGACTTATTGGGTAGAGCGAGTTCTTTCTTCCAAAAACAATGTCGCTATTAAAATGAATACCAATAAGATATTTTTCTATTTTTTTAAGTATTTTTTTTAATACACATATATTTTTTATTTTAGTGCTTCTTACAACTTCTTTTCACAAAATCTTAAACAAGACTGACGCCAATTGATAGATGACGTTCTTAAAAAAATCTCATGGTTGTCGAAACTATACCAATGATTGTGAATTTGTTCTCTCTCAACTCAGATAATAATATGATTGCAATTCGAAGAGAGGAATATGATTGTCCAGATAATATATGATTGTAGACAAGAGAAATAATATGATAACCGAAAAAAGAGATTTTAACTACAAAATGATTATAGGCGACCATATCACTTTTGAAGTATGATTAATACATTAATAATTTGATTGCAACAACCATGTATGGCAGTAGTGACTATAGGTTGGTAGCTGTGATCATATTGCAACCATATCTTTTCTCTACGTGTACGAAATTTGTTGCATAAGTTTGCATTGCCCTAAGGATAAACCCTATTGAAAATGGTTAAAATCGGTTCATGCTTAGACCTGGTACCAATGGAAATATCCTATCTGAGCTTAAATGTATTGAACTATCAAATGAAAGCGATATTAAATAAATTCTTGCACAGGAATTACATAACGTTATTCTTTAATCAGATCGTGCTTATTCTGTGAACAAATCGCGTACAACTTTGGCCCATTTTGGCTTTGGCAAATGTCATTGGGATTAATTTAACCAGAGATTATTAATTATAGAGATAGGAAATCAAAACTTACACTACTCACCGGTAGAGTATTACCTGAGCAACTGTTTAGTATCAGCTGAGCCTATATTTAAAAACTCAAAAACTTCTGAAAACTGCGCAAAATAAGAAAAATAAAACAAGCTCGAAATATATTCGAATAATAAAATTTTAGATATCCGTTTGATTTTTTGCTTTTTGGTTTGTTATTATTTAAATTTAAGTAAAAAAGAAAATTGTCAATTTTTTAAACAAAGTGTCATCTAGTGATAACTATGTATTTATAACTTATATTTTTGGTGATGCCATACCCCTGAATTTAACTTAAGCGGCAATCGATCGTAGATATTTTTGATGTTTATAAATAAACCCAGGGGTATGGCATCACGAAAAACAAAAGTTATAACGACATCGTTATCACTAGGTGGCACTTTGTTCAACAAATTGACAATTTTCTTTTTTTATTTAAATTTAAATAATAAACAACAAAGCAAAAAAAACAAACGGATATCTCAAATTTTATTATTTGAATATATTCCGAGCTTGTTTTTTCCTTATTTAAAGCAGTTTTCAGCGGTTTTTGTGTTTTAAAATATAGGCTCAGCTGATACTAAACTGTTACTAAATAGTTGCTCAGGTAATACTAAATTCCAGCGCTCTCTATCGGTGAGTAGTGTAAGTTTTGATTTCCTATCTCTATAATTAATAGTCTCTGGTATTTATAACTTATATTTTTGGTGATGCCATACCCCTGAATTTAACTTAAGCGACAATTGACCGTAGATATTTTTGATGTTTAGAAAACAAAAACAAAGCAAAAAAATACTATAAAAAATAAAAATGCCCTGTTGGTTGTCCGTCTCCAATACACACAAATTGCCTGCACTTGTACGTACAAACCATACGTCAATGTGGCAATATTTGTGAAAAGGTGACAGGGAGGAGATAAGATAAACAGAGAAAATCTGAAGTAGAATGTTTGTATATGTCTGTTTGATCACTTCTGAAATTATTCATATAGAGACAATCTGACAATAAAAATATAAACAATAATACAATTTAATGGAAGATCACTGATGAAGCCTGTCCATAAGAAGGCAGAAACTAGATCTAGTCTGATTTGCAAATTTAATGTGTTTATAACTTTTGAGGAAGGTTTATTCTTCTTCTTAACCTCGAACCTACTAAATTAGAATTAATAAAAATACATATTAATGACAAATGTTAATTGTATTTGGTCTATACGACGCGTTTGAAAAAACAACACTTTACTCCAAAAAAAATTTAGTTTTATTTGTTTCGTCATATTTTTCGGAAATTCAAAAAATTTTGCATCAATTTTTGTTGTTTTTTAATTTTACTGGATACCTAATTGAAATGTTAAATTTTGGGCCACTGACTCGGCTAGAAAACTAAAAATCTAACGTGTAAAATTTCAAGATCCCAAAATAAACCCAAAAAACAGCAACTTTATGGTCGCCATTTTGATTTACTTCGAAAACTGCCAAACCGATATCTACACAACATAAAAATTCAGAAACTTGAATATCAGACCTGACAGACACGATACAGCCGTAATCCCTATCTGTTCTAATATCGGAGAAGTCGAGATTTGAACTCCTTAAACGTCTTTTTATTGAAGAATACCCCACACTATGTGGTATAGGATGCTCGATCTTTGTGCTAATGTTTGATCTACACAAAATACTTGACCGAAACGCACTTTTTATTACACCTAATTATATATTTCACTTATCTATTGCACCGTTAATTTAAATTCATTTCCTCGAATTTAATCCGCTTCCCGGAATATGAACACACCGTACTGTGGTGTTGACTGTCACATAGTCGACATCAGAGATACAAGCCAGCCGACTTTAGCCGGTCAGCCGCCGACACATTTGCCAAGCCGATTCAGCCGCCGACTATATTCGGCTAAGCCAATTTTCGGCTAAAGCCGATAGAAAAATGCAAAAATATTAATTTTTTTAAAATTTATGAAATTTGTTTAATAAACATAATTATTTGAAAAGTAAAAATTTTCTTGTTTTGAGATATCGTTGATTTTTAAGATGTTTTGCATCAAACTGGTGGTAGCATAACCAGCCGGTTTTGTTGATACTACAATTCCGCATTAAAAAAAAACTGATGAAACAGACATTCAATTTTAAAAATAAAAGCTATTTTATAACCGTATTTTCTTTCAGATTATTATAAAACTACCCAGTCAGAAAAATACAAACGGGAAAGCGGTGGCAAAGCACTTTAACAGGTGGTACAAGTACTGGCAAAAAGTGCTTTCCCATTCCTAAAATGAGAACATCATTAGACAAAAGGACCGGCTGTTCAAAAAGCGCCGAAAAAGCACTGGAGAAACAAAATTTTTGAACATTGGCAAAACGCTGGTAAAACTACTAAAAATAGGTGGTCCGGAAATATATTTTCCAAAATAAAATTTAAAAATAGTTCATATGTATTTTTTTTGGTCCTGCCGTTATTTGAACCCAGGCCGTCAGATTGGCAGACGAATGCTCTACCCACTGAGCTAACGAGACATATACTATTTGATAGCTAAACACATAAATGAGTGATAATCGCTGGACAACTAGCTAACAGTTTTTTTGAAACTAATATGCCAGCATTGGGAGAGCAAAAAAAAGTTGGTCTTAAAGGAGTTTTTCCACAAAAAAAAAAAATTGATTCTATAGAACAAAAAAATTTTTAAATTAAAAAAAATCGAAAACATTTTTTTTGCTTGCTGCCGGATTTGAACTCGGAACCTCTTGCCTACAAACCTTTTTTAACGAAGCGTCAGCATTTTTATAAAATTATTGCTCTACCAGTGAATTGGTTTTTGTACCACTGGTAGCATTGGCTAGGTAGCACTGGATAACCACTGGTTGCAAACCTTAGCATATCACTCTTAGACCATTCTTTGCCAGTCGTTTTTTTTATAAACCACCGAAATTTTTGTAAAACAAATGCTGGAAAAACGCTTTTTGAAAGCGCTGGCAAAGCGTCCCAAATGAGTGTTCTCCCAGTCATTTATTTTCAACACCATGGTTGCCCAGTTGTATGCCAGTGCTTTTAACGAAGCCCAGAGTTAACGAATTAACTCTTCAAAGCTCTGTTAATTAATTCGTAACAAAAGAAATCGAACGAAAACAAATATGAATTAATTTCATTCAATAAATAGTCTTTTGTGAATTAATTCATTGAATTTTTAATTCAGAATTCAAATACTGAATTAAAGAATTAATTCTTCAAAGCTTTGGGTGAGGTAAAGCTAGGAATAGTCGAATTTCATTTCCATTTTGGTCTACTTCTCTTAGTTTAGTAGATATGTACCATTTTAAAAAACCGGGAGGGAAAGAAATAGGGCTATCTTTAAAACATCGGATATACTGGTGGGGCCATCTAATAGGTGATGGCAGAGAGATGAAAATCTTATATTTTAACAATAAATTGTGTAAAATTTAACGAATGTATGTATAATTTTATCGACATTGTGAAATATAAACTCAATTTTTATAAATTCGGAAAACTACACTCAAAATAATAAGTCTGTTGGCTGAACAGACAAAATTGTTACTTTAACAAAATTTCTTCCTGTTTTTGGCTTAAAATAAATTTTGTTGATTTTAATACTTTTTTTTGTCAAATTTAACAAATCAATTTAAGTAAAAAATTTGTAAACCTTCAGTTATATCTGTAATTATACTGAGTCGTAGAATTTATTCAAATTTAGGGTCTAATCCATATCATGTGAGGGCATATAAGAGCACTCCAATGGAGCAAACATTTTGTCCGCTTTGCTCTATCTCGCTTATTTTTCGAGATATGGATCATTTTATGAAGTGGAAAATTTTTATTAAAAATTTCCGAGGGTCCAAGGTCCCGCCAAGGTCCATTTTTGGATAGAGTAGCCTCTTTCTCTGCGGTATTACACGGTTAGAGGTAGTCGAAATTTTCATCAATTTTGCTCTATCTCTTAGTTTTCGAGATATGGGCCATTTTAAAAAATCGGGAGGGAAAGAAATGGCGCCATCTTTAAAACTTCGGATACATTGGTGAAAATTAACACTCAAAATTAAAGTACCGCGGATTTTTAGTATAGTGTTAAATGAAGATAACTAAAATCTTTGCTTAAATCAGTGTTTCAACTAAAAATTTGTTAAAAATTAGTTATTTTTAATTGTTTTCTATTACATTTTTGTGGTATTCACCAAGAAGAATTACTAAGGAGTGATACTCGCAAAGTGTTTGGTCGCCATTACTGCTTTTTTGTACTCGTCCATGGTATTCACTAACAAATTTTTTGCATTTGCATTAAATTTTTTTGACTGATTGGAAAATAAAATTATTTTTTAATATAACAAAATTTTAACTGAAACCGAGTATGGAAAACATTCGATTATTGCAACTGAAGGTCGACATTTCAATTGTCCTGAAAAAACACTTGATTGCGACAACTTAATTCGTGTAGTCCAACCCGTAGACTCAGTTGGCAACAAAATACTAGTCACAATGACATGGGTTTCACCATTTGGAAACCCCTTAACAAAATGTATATAATTTAAAGTTGTCATTGTTATTATTGTTGTTTTTAAATACTCATTCAATATCCTTTAGGCAAATAAATTTTACAAATATAATAATTAAACGACCTTATTTTGACAACAATAACAAAATATACATACTCACACCTTTTGAATTATAAAGCGTGGAAACGAAGAAATTTTTACAAAATGTAATGTAAATTGTCTAGCTTCTGCAAGCGGGCAAATCAATATTAGAATCTTTGAATTTTCTGATAATATAAAAAACATTATAGGGGTTTTCATATATATATATATATTAGTTCCTTTTACTCCTGCAAGGAGCATAGGGCCGCAACAAGATTATCCCAATACGTTCGATCTGATGCACGGTGTTTGATTTCATTCCAACGAAGGTGTAAGTTGGATATTTCGGTTTCAATTTGCCGTTTGCAGGTGTGTGCTGGTCTTCCTATACGTCGACTGCCTTGCGGGTTCCAGTCTATAGCTTGTTTAGCAATATCATTGGGTTGTTTACGTAATGTATGTCCAATCCAATTCCATTTGCGTTTGCGGATTTCAATTTGGATAGGTTGTTGACCAGTTTCTGACCAGAGTCGGCAATTTGAAATTGTTCTACGCCAGAATATGTGTAGAATCTTCCTTAAGCATTTATTCACAAAAACTTGTATGGAATGTATGTCGCGAGGTGCTGCATTCCACGTCTCGCATATTTTATATTGGAGTTGAATATCCTTAGCTTTGTCCTTCTTGATATATGTGAAGAGTTCCACACTGACTTGAGTTGGCCGAAAGCTTGCCGGGCTTTGTTTATACGGTTAGATATATCGGCTTTGGATCCGCCACTTTTGTCCAATATGCTTCCCAGGTAACAGAATGATTCTACTTCATCAAGCGATTGATTCTGAACGGTTAATGTTTGCTCGTAATTTACATTTACTAGCGTTATTTTTGTTTTGCCGATATTTATTTTTAACCCAACATGTGATGCAGTTTCCTGGACTAGTGATAACTTAGATTGCATGTCTGAAAAGGTGTGGGTAAGTAGACAAATGTCATCAGCATAGTCAAGGTCCTCCAGTCTGCCTTGGAGACCCCAAGTAATTCCTCTACTATGGGATGTTGCCTTGCTCATTACTACGTCAAGCACACAGTTAAAAAGCAATGGTGATAATACACACCCTTGACGTACACCGGAGTTAATGTTGATTTTATTGCTTAGTTGTCCTTCGTGAAGAATTCGACAGGTGGCGTTTTCATATAGACCTTTAATAAGTCTTATTAGCTTGGTAGGTATACCTTTACATTCCAACGCGTCCCATATGGCTGCGTGATTTAGGGTGTCAAAAGCCTTCTCGAAGTCTATAAACGTTAGGTACAAGGGTGATCTCCATTCTACAGATTGCTCTATGATCACTCTTAAGCTGTTAATATGATCGACACATGATTTATGAGCACGGAAACCGGCTTGTTCCTTTCTAAGCTCAGGAAGAAGAGAGCTTGAAAGTCTTTTATTTAATATATGTGCGATCACCTTGTTGATCATACTCAAAAGCGTAATGCCTCTCCAATTTTTACGAGCTGTTAGGTCCCCTTTTTTTGATAAATTTACAATAACACCTTCAGAAAGCTCCTCTGGGTGGAGCTCCGTACACCAGAACTGGTTAATAATAGGCGTGAGTAAATGGGCACTCGTTGTTGCGTCAATTTTCAACAACTCAAGGGATATATTGTCTACACCAGGCGATTTGTTGTTCTTTAATGCTCTTATTGCTGCGCAAATTTCAATAATATTGGGGCAATCGGTGGAGATATTTGTGTTTATAGTGTGTGATTAACAGTTGCATATTGTCTGCTGTGTTGGTAGAGACGGCGATAGGATAGTCGCATAGAACTCTTCCCAAAGTTTCAGTTGTTGTTGTTTGGATATAATGAGTTCTCCAGCATCGTTTTTCAATGGTTTAACAGTCACGCCGGGCACTGCGCTTGACTTCTCGATTGAGGCGATTGTGCAACTGTTGACGCAATGCTTTGGTCGAACGCGTTCTGCTCTTCTTAATTGCTGCTTTGGCTTCCTTTCTATCCAACACCAGTCTCCAGGTTTCATCCACTCTTTACGGGAGCTGTTCTTATATCCCAGGTGTTTGTCTGCAGCTTGTGTTAATATATTCTTTGTTTCCTCCCAACAACGATCTATATTATTATTATTCTGAAGTGATGTTTTCATTGTTAACGTAAAGGAGTTTGCAACTGTTGAATCTTTGAGTTTATCAACGTTATATCTTCTTTGCAAAGTTTGTGTGTTGGGTTTTCATATAAACTCGTATATTAAACGGTGTAAACCTGGTATGTTTATGAGTTTAATGTCTAAATAAAAAATGTCAACATAAAAAATATGGTTTGTATTTATACAAGTTTTACAAGTAATTTACGAGTTTATATGAAAACCCCTAATAAAAAAAAAGATAGGTTTAGGTTATAAAAATACTCCATTTGTAACCAAATGGCATCGATTTATTGAATATTTTTACATACATATGTTGTTATAAATACATATGTGACAGCGCATAGAGAAAGGGTAAAAAAATCAATTTTTTTTTTTTGTGGACAACATCTGAGCATCGAATGAGACCGATCCCATGCTCTCCTGACCTTAGGTCCCTTTCTATTTTGCGCGTCACATATTTGGCTTTTAGGTGAATATTTTTGCATAAGATAGATTTTTTTCTTAAATAGTTCTTATGTAAGAAATTTTCAACAAAAAAAAAATTATTATATAAGACTACACTGAAAGAATTATCCGTCATGATATTAATGATATAATTTCATAGAATTTTTTTCATAGAATCAATGAAGAATTTCATTATGTATGTATTTAATTAATATTATGAAATTTTTCATAGCTCTTCTTTCATAAAATTTCATAATTTCGTTAAAAAAAAGTTCATTGAATTTCATAAATTAGATCTTCATTTAATTTAATGAAAATGTTCTTTATATATATGAAATTGTTCAATAGTATTTTATCTCTATATATAAAAGAATAACGTGACTGACTGACTGACTGACTGACTCAACATCGCCCAGCCCAAACCGCTGAAGCTAGGAAGTTGAAATTTGGTATGTAGGTTCCTCTTTCGGCGTAGACGTCCGCTAAGACGGGATTTTTGGAAATTCCTACCGGAACGGGCAAAAAGGGGAAAAGTCTCCCCCTTGGCGGCCTGCCAAAACTCCTTTGGCTAGAAAGCTGAAATTTAAGATATGTGTTCCTTGGAGTATGGCCTAACTTTTCTGGAAAGTACTTTCTGGAATTTTGGACAGGGACGTTGTAAAAATGGTGGTTAAAAAGGGGAAAAAGGCGCCCCTTGACGGCCTGCCCAAACCGCTGGAGGTAGGAAGTTTAAATTTGGTATAAAGGTTCCTCCACTATCGTAGACATCCACCAAGACGGGAGTTTTGGAAATTTTTATAGGGACGGGCAAAAAGGGGAAAAAGTCTCCCCCTTGACGGCCTGCTCAAACTGCTGGAGCTATGAAGTTGAAATTTGGTATGTAGGTTCCTCGACCGGTGTAGACGTCCGTTGAGACGGCATTTTTGGAAATTCTTATCGGGAGGGGCAAAAAGGGGACAAAAAAAGTACCTTTTTCCAAAAAAGTACCTTTACCCAAAAAAAGTACCTTTTCCCAAAAAAAGTACCTTTTTCCAAAAAAAGTACCTTTTTCCAAAAAAGTACCTTTTTCCAAAAAAAAGTACCTTTTTCCAAAAAAAGTACCTTTTTTCAAAAAAAGTACCTTTTTCAAAAAAAAGTACCTTTTTCAAAAAAAAAGTACCTTTTTCCAAAAAAAGTACATTTTTCCAAAAAAAGTACCTTTTTCCAAAAAAAGTACCTATTTCCAAAAAAAAGTACCCTTTTCCAAAAAAAGTACCTTTTTCCAAAAAAAGTATCTTTTTCCAAAAAAAGTACCTTTTTCCAAAAAAAGTACCTTTTTCCAAAAAAAGTACCTTTTTCCAAAAAAGTACCTTTTTCCAAAAAAAGTACCTTTTTCAAAAAAAAGTACCTTTTTCCAAAAAAAATTCCTTTTTCCAAAAAAAGTACCTTTTTCCAAAAAAAGTACCTTTTTCCAAAAAAAAAGTACCTCTTTCCAAAAAAAGTACCTTTTTCCAAAAAAAGTACCTTTTTCCAAAAAAAGTACCTTTTTCCAAAAAAGTACCTTTTTCCAAAAAAAGTACCTTTTTCCAAAAACGGTACCTTTTTTCAAAAAAAGTACCTTTTTCCAAAAAAAGTATCTTTTTCAAAAAAAAGTACCTTTTTCCAAAAAAAGTACCTTTTTCCAAAAAAAGTACCTTTTTCCAAAAAAAGTACCTTTTTCAAAAAAAAGTACCTTTTTCCAAAAAAAATTCCTTTTTCCAAAAAAAGTACCTTTTTCCAAAAAAAGTACCTTTTTCCAAAAAAAGTACCTTTTTCCAAAAAAAGTACCTTTTTCCAAAAAAAAGTACCTTTTTCCAAAAAAAGTACCTTTTTCCAAAAAAAGTACCTATTTCCAAAAAAAAGTACCTTTTTCCAAAAAAAGTACCTTTTTCCAAAAAAAGTACCTTTTTCCAAAAAAAGTACCTTTTTCCAAAAAAAGTACCTTTTTCCAAAAAAAGTACCTTTTTCCAAAAAAAAGTACCTTTTTCCAAAAAAAAGTACCAATTTCCAAAAAAAGTACCTTTTTCCAAAAAAAAGTACCTTTTTCAAAAAAAAGTACCTTTTTCCAAAAAAAATTCCTTTTTCCAAAAAAACTACCTTTTTCCAAAAAAAAAGTACCTTTTTCCAAAAAAAGTACCTTTTTCCAAAAAAAGTACCTTTTTCCAAAAAAAGTACCTTTTTCCAAAAAAAAGTACCTTTTTTCAAAAAAAGTACCTTTTTCCAAAAAAAGTACCTTTTCCCGAAAAAAGTACCTTTTTCCAAAAAAAGTACCTTTTTCCAAAAAAAGTACCTTTTTCCAAAAAAAGTACCTTTTTCCAAAAAAAAGTACCTTTTTCCAAAAAATGTACCTTTTTCTAAAAAAATGAACCTTTTCCAAAAAAAAAGTACCTTTTCCCAAAAAAAAGTACCTTTTCCCAAAAAACATATATTTTTCCAAAAAAAATACCTTTTTCAAAAAAAAGTACCTTTTCCCAAAAAAAGTACCTTTTTCTAAAAAAATTTTCCTTTTCCCAAAAAACATACATTTTTTTAAAAAAATACCTTTTTCAAAAAAAGTACCTTTTCCAAAAAAAGTACCTTTTCCCAAAAAAAAAGTACCTTTTTCTAAAAAAATTTTCCTTTTCCAAAAGAAGTACCTTTTCCAAAAAAGTACCTTTTTCCAAAAAACATACATTTTTCCAAAAAAAAACACCTTATTAAAAAAAATACCTTTTCCAAAAAAAGTACAAATAAAGTACTTTGTAAAAACAAAGTATCTTTTTCCAAAAAATTTCGTTTTTCCAAAAAGTACCATTTAAAATAATATATAATTTCAAAAAAACTACTTTTTTCCCTCCCCCACGGATATCTCCACTAAAACAAGGTTTTTTGATATTCGGCATAGACGTGCGCTAAGACGGGATTTTTGGAAATTCCTACCGGAACGGTCAAAAAGGGGAAAAGTCTCCCCATAAACAGTCTCACAAATTGGAAAAGTGCCTGCCCAAACCACTGGAGGTAAGAAGTTGAAATTTGGTATAAAGGTTCCTCCACTGTAGTAGACATCGACTAAGTTTGTATTTTTGGAATTCCCTACAGGATATCCCAAAAGAAAACTCGGTATGTGAGTTCCTCCTTCTGTGTAGGCGTCCGCTTAGACGGAATTTTTGAAATTCCTATCGGGAGGGGAAATAAGATAAAAGTCTCCTCCTGACGGCTTGCCCAATCCCTTTTGGCCAACCTAAAATTTTAAATATGTATTCCTTGGAGTAGGACTAACTCACCGGCAACGTAATTTTTCTATTTTGGAACAGCAACATAGTAAAAATGGTGGTTGAAAGGGAAAAATGTCCCCAATAACGGCCTGCCCAAACCGCTTAGGCAATGCAGTTGAAATTTGGTATGAATGTTCCTCATACATCGCAGATAGCCGCGAAGATGGAATTTTTGTAAATTCCTAAAGGGAGGGGCAAAAAGAAGAAAACCCTCACCTTGGGGGCCGGTAAAAACCCCTTCGGCTAGAAACCTGAAGATTAAAATGTGGGTCCCTGGAGTAAGGGCTAACTTATTAGAAAGATACTTTTTTGAATTTTGGACAGGGTCGTTATAAAATCGGGGCTCAAAAAGGGAAAGTTGCCCCTTAACGACCTGTCCAAACTGCTGGAACTAGGAAGCTGAAATTCGGTACTTAGGTTCCTCTTCCAGCCTAATTCCAACCGGGAGGGACAAAAAAAGAAAAAGTGTCCCCCTTGACAGCCTGCTCAAACTGCTGGAACTAGGAAGCTGAAATTCCCTGTCGATGGATTTTCGGAAATTCCTACCGAGAGGGACACAAATAGTAAAAGTTGGCTAGAAACCTGAAATGTAAAACATATGTTACTTGGAGTATGGGCTTTTTGGACCGGGAAGGTGCTTTTTGGACAGGGACATTGCAAAAATGGGGATTAATGAAGCGAAAAGTGCCGCTTAAAGGCCTGCCCAAACCGCTGGAGGTAGGAAGTTGAAATTTGGTATTAAAGTTCCTCCTCTATTGTAGACATCCGCTAAGATGAGATTTTTGGAAATTTCTACAGGTAGGGTCAAAAAGAGGAAAAGTCTCCCTGTTAATGGCCTGGCCAAACTGCTGAAACAAGGGAGCTTAAATTCGGTATTTGGGTTCCTTCTCCAACGTTGACGTCCCCTAAGATGGTATTTTTGGAAATTCATACCGGGAGGGGTAAAAAGGGAAAAAACTTCCCCCTTGACGGCCTGGCCAAACTGCTGGATATAGAGACCTAAAATTATGTATGTAGTAGGTTCCTCCTCCAAGGCAGACGTCCTCTAAGACGTGGAAATTCCTACCGGGAGGGGTAAAAACGGAATAATTCTCCCCCTTGATGGCCTAACCGAACCCTTCGGCTAGAAACCTGTAATATATAATATGTTTTCCTTGGAGTATGGGCTAACTTATCGACAAGGCATTTCTAGGACTTTGGACAGGAACGTGGTAAAAATGGTGGTTCAAAAGGGGAAAATTGCCCCCCCCCCCCCCCCCCTTAACGTCTGCGTCTTTAGCTAGAAACCTAAAACTTAAAGAACAAGTGTATATGAAACACTAAAATTAAGAAACTAAATAGGAAACGAGTGGAATTGAAACACTACACAAGTGGAATGAAATGGATATAAACGTTGAACGAGTGGAATTGAAATTATAGACAATGCAAATGGATTGGAAGAGGGAATTACCTGTTCAAACACTATCCACGGAATATGAAACTTATGTAGCATTGAAACATACTCTCCAAAAAGTTAAACAAATTTTCTAAAAGAGAAAAAACCTTAGAAAAGGAATGGAACTTATATATTCCGATATTTAAACTTCATGTAACGAAGCACCGGTGGAAGAAACCGACGCAGTAAATTTTCCAACTGAATTTGTGATTTACTTGACTATAAAACATCGTCATTTTATTAATTTTTAAAAGTTTTCGTAGAATTAGAATTTTGTATTCAACATTAATTTCTCAAATACCATAGTTTTATGCACCCATAAGGCCGAATTTTAGTGATGTGCATTAATTAATACTTTTTTTAATTAATTTTTTATTATTAATTTTGGACTATGAAATTTTTTTATAAATCATATTAATTTTTTCGAAACATTAATAAGGAAGTTCAGACTTTTTAATTTAATAAATTCTTTCATTAGATAAATTTTTTACATCCGTAAAATATGCTACAATTTTAATACGCTTTTTGCAGTTGCTAAATACTTTTTATTCATCCATAATAAATGAAATAGCTTCATAGATTTTATGAAGCTTTTCATTGGCTGAATGATTTATTCATTCGAAGAGTGGCCTATTCATTTTATCAAGAGTTTCATTAATTTCATGAACTTTTCATAAACATTGCCTTTAATGAAACCTGTTTTATAGATTCTATGAAAAGTTTCAATGGACGAGTTCCAGTGACAATTTTCATTGACACTATGAAGAAGTTCATTACTGAAGTGATGATAATTCTCTCAGTGTAGTTCTGACTATGCACTTACACTTAGTTAATTTCAAACATGTGTTGTCTTTAATTAAAATGTTGTTTCTGCTTGAATTAAATTTTTTTCTGTATTTATATTTAAGTTAAGTTGAATGCAGATAACCATTATCCGCTAAAATTTACAAAAATATTTACTGAAAAATAGTAGACTTCTCATTTCAGAAATTTAGATTGTTACTAGGGAATGCAAAATCCCGCACTTTTTGATTTCCCGGGAAAGTGGGAAATTTATCTTGAATTCCCGGGATCCCGCAAGGGACATAAATTAAAAAATATTTTATAGTAATTTAAAAATTTTTATTAATAAAATGTCTTAAAGCCCTCAAATTTTCATGATCGTAAGAAAGCTCAGGTGGCTTTTCTTGGAATTTTCGTAGTGGGAAAGAATTAATTTTATATTAGAAATTATATAAGTCTAATTATATATGTATTTTTAAAAATTGAATAAACTAAAATTAATTTTTAAAATAAAACACTTGTCCGTAAAAAAAAATAAATAAAAAAATTAATATAGAAAATAATTTTAGAAAATAGGAAAAAATTTTAAAAATTTTGGGAAAAAGTTCTAAATTACTTGAAAATTTTTAAAATCAATGGACAAATTTGTCTTTAATTCTGTACAGAATAAGTGCGATTCAAAATTTTTTATACATGCACTATTTAGTTGTTTTCTTAAAAAATATATTTTTTAAGTTCCTTTTAGTGCCTGTTAAAAAAAGGAACTTAAAAACTTCGATCAAGTACACAAATTAATCAGTGTGTTCGTTTACTCGAAAATCTTACTACTTTTACTACAATTTTGTAAGTAAATGAGCAAGCCTAATGTATCACTAATAGAAAAAAGTCCGTAAAAAATGTAGTTAAAACTACTAAAAATTAGTTAAAAATTATGCTGCAGAAAAAAACTGCTAAATTAGCAGATTATTGTTGCTATATATAGGAACAGCAAAAATAAAACTGTTAAATATACAGAATTTTAGTCATATTTGAGATAAATGTTTGTAAATGGAGAATAGCAAATTAACCTGCTAAAAACAGCAAAAAATTTTGCGAAATAATTAGTAGCCTAAAAATTCAAAAAAAAAATTTTTTTAAATGCAAATAAAAATCGAGCCTTTTGAAAACAGCAGTTTACAATGTTTTAGCAAATAATTCTGCTGATTTTGGCAGAATAAACTGCTATTTGCTTTCAACTAAATTTAGCTTAAAAATAGCAAAAATTTTGTAGATTTAACAGTTTATTTTTGCTATTTTTAGTCTACAAATATTTAGCAAAATGTTCTGCAGATTTTATAGTACAATTTGCCATTTTCAATTAACTAAAAGTTAGCCTAAATATAACTAAAATTCTGTAAATTTAACAGTTTTAATTTTGCTGTTCTCATTTTACTAGTATTTAGTAAAAAAAATCTGCTAATTTTAGCAGTTTTTTCTGCAGCATAATTTTTAACTAATTTTTAGTAACTTTTTCTGCTATTTTAACAGATTTATTTCTATGAGAGTAAGATTTTTACTAAATAATTAAGTTTATTATTTTAGAATGCATTTTTTGAAATCCCGGGATTCCCGGTCCAAATTCCCGGGAATACGGGAACTAAAAAATGCCTAATTTCCCGGGAATCCAGGGACGGGAAATGCATTCCCGGGATGCATTCCCTAATTGTTACTCACAACCAGAGAAGACAGAAATACGCATAATTGAATGTGTTTAAAGCAAAAAATATTGTAAAAAAGCAAAAAAAAAAAAAAAAAGTAAAAAAACTTGGAAAAAAAAAGAATTTCTTTAAAAACATTTCAAAGTTAAGAGAAAATTATTTTTTTGTGAGCAAACAAAGTATTTTTGGGCAAAAAGTCCTAAAAAAGCAATTCAAAGCTTAAAAATCTAAGGAAAAAAGTTATTTTAAAGCTAAAAAACGAAATATCCAAAAAAAGCAAAAAGAAGCAAATATGAGTAAAACAAGCAATAAAAAGCATAACAAGCAAAAACAGCAATTTTGTCTTCTCTGCTCACAACATATCGTCGGCTTGCCTGGAAGTAGTGCTGTTTTTTTAAGGTTTTCAGGAGAGTGAAAAAACTGATTTATATTATCCTTTAAAGATATTTTTTGACATCATATGTTTTAATAATGATATTCGCAAATGAGCTCAGGAATCCTTAAGGCATATGATGTCAAAAAAAATACCTCAAAAGAATAATATAAATCAGTTTTTTCGCTCTCCTGAAAAGCTGTTAAAAAAACACATAACACTAATTGCGCGCAAGCCAACGATACACAAAATCGAAAAAAAAAAACTTTGCTAAAGCGTTTGAAGTGGATAATTGAAACAGATCTTCAGGTTCTAAGGGCTGGTATCTTATCTCCAATGATTATTTTACCTTAATTATTGATTAAGAAATCATTGATTAAACCTTAAACTTACTTAAAATAATATCGGAAATATATTACAATTTAATCAATGCGTTGTTAATTTTAGATATTTCCATTTGACAATACGAATAAGTAATAAAAGAAAATAAAAAAGTTTTGAAAACTCGCGAAATTCGAGTTTTTTATTGAATTTTTCGCATGACACGGTGTGATAAAATTATACAATAGATGACTAAATTGTTATTTTTTAAATCTGCAATCGCTAAATGCCCCAAATAGGAAGTGTCTTTTTGCATGCTACATGCATATCTTAATTTTTTTCATTGGGTAAGTGTGTATAATTATAAATTTTATTTTAGTCCAGGAAGGTGTTAAGAAATATTTATGAAGGATAAGATGATTTTTGATGTTCTTTACTACATTCAATCCAAACTTTATAGTTTGAAATAATTAGGAAACTAGGTCCAAAAGGAAACAAATCAACATATCCCTGTACATTATTTGTTATTGGTTTAGGAAAACATATATTGATCTAATTTAATATACACATGTAGTGACATCTCCCAAAGAATGATTGCTAAAATTAAAATTTATAAATTTTGTGGAGAATAAAAGATATGAATCCAAAAATAATCCTTGGTGGAAAAATATATGACGTCTTTAAAAATTCTCATTACATTAGAATCTCAAGAGTATGCATAAATCTTAACTTCTGTTAACTGGCTCTGTCCGACATTTCAAGATATGGTCACCTATGGACATGTGGTAAGTTAAGTTTTATAAGTAAATTTTAATAAATAGTAAAAATTGGTTCAATAATTGTGAAAAAATATAATAAAAAAAATTATAGCCATTAGCTGAAATTTGGCAGAACTGCAAATTTTGTTCTGAGACACCTTAAATACATGCACAAGAAAATATTTGTTTTCACTTTTTTTGGGTCAAATTTTACCCTCACGAATCGTGGCTTATTTGTGCTAAAGGAATATCAATATTATGACCGATTCTAACCATCCAATTTATGTCATTTATTCTAATTTCCGCCAAATAATTTCCTAGTTAAAATTGGTATTTTTAGAGAAGATATACATTACTATGCAAGTTACTAAAGATATACATCATTTAGAGGACATAATGAGATGTTTTAAGGTGTTTATTTTAGAAAATAATTGGTCTACGTAAAACTTTTTAAAAAGTTACCAACATTAGTAAAAAATGTAAGCACTAACACGAATTGTAGGGTGAAAAATCTATGTTAAAAACAGACAAGGAAAAATTCTGAATTTTATTTAAAAATCCATAAATATTTGAAATTTTATTTTTGTTTAAAATAAAATTCCCAAAAATGTATGATTTTTAAATTTGGAAAATAAAAATCTCAAAATTTAGAGAATTTTATTTTTAACAAATGTTTGAATAATTCTTTGAATAGTTATTTGAAAAATTCAAAATGAAAAAATAAAAACCCAAACATCTACAATAAAAAATATTAAATACACAAAACTTGAAATCAAACCAACAATTTCGCATTTTTTTCTAATTTTTTCGTTGTTTGCAAATTTTATCAATAAATTAATATTTTTATATGGCTTCTTATATGCAAATTTCGCAAAATAGCTCTTTCAATAATCGTTTGGTGGATAAACTGAATAAGAACTAAAGTACAATAAAAAACTTAATATACAAACTATATAACTAAATCCGCTATTTCGAGTTCTTTATTTTTTGTTGTGTTCGCAGATTTGATCGATAAATTAATACCTTATATTCAAAGCGCGCAATTGTGGAAAATTGTATATGTTACAAAAAATTAATTTTTTTTTGCGAATTATTTTTGCAAACTAACCACTAAACTTTTTTATAAAAATGGGTATTATTATTCCTAGATTATATATATATTCCTCTAACTCCAACTGAAGCATAGGGCGCCTAGATTATGAATTTAAAATAACAGCACTTAAAAAATTGCAAAATAATAGCGGAACCCGAAAAAAGTCTTTATGGTACAAAATATTTGCTAAAAGTCATATTCAGCGATTTACATTCTGGAAACGAATATGTGACAGCGCATAGAGAAAGGGACCAATTTTCAATTTTCGCGTTTTATTAAAGTGAAGTCGACGATAAAGTAAATCTTCTTCTTCGAATTCGTCCACCATTTCATCCTAAAACAAACAGTAAGAATGTTATCAGTTTTAAATTATTTTCGCGAATAACATAATAAGGTTATGTGAAAAAATGTTCGTACTAACAGAGTGATATTCACGATTTAAAAGAATTATAAATGAGTATTTATTATAATTCACAATTAATAATTTCAGAAAATAAAGCTGGATTCGAAAAACCGCGAGCAAAATTGATATCAAACTCATGGAAACAGCGCGCTAGGTAGAAAACAGTAAAAACCAACTACACAAAACAAGAGGTAGGGACGACCTACGCGCGTTTTCAAGGTTGACCAACACGTTCCTGACGTCATGAGATGTGTCGCTTTCAAATGAGACCAATACCAACACGCTCAGTGATGGTACACCAAAGATACACGTATTTAAATCTTTAAAATGGCTCTCCTGAACAAAACCGGTTTTTACTCTTAGGTCCCTTTCTATTTTGCGCGTCACATATATTAATACAAACATTTTCCTTTTTGCGAATTTTTTTGCAAACTTATCACCAAACTTTTTTTTAAGAAATGGTTATTATAGTTCCTAGAATATGAA
This sequence comes from Leucophora obtusa, assembly GCA_949987735.1. Classification (NCBI taxonomy): domain Eukaryota; kingdom Metazoa; phylum Arthropoda; class Insecta; order Diptera; family Anthomyiidae; genus Leucophora; species Leucophora obtusa. The sequence goes on along the minus strand of OX465298.1, from coordinate 51,983,153 downwards.
TTTAAAAAAAGCGCACTCAAGAAATTGTAAAGTAATGGCGGAACGCGAAAATAGTATTTATGGTGCAAAATATTTATTAAAATATTATTATAGTTCCTTTATTATGAATTTAAAATAACCGCACTTAAAAAATTGCAAAATAATAGCAGAACGCGAAAAAAGTCTTTATGATACAAAATATTTGCTAAAAGCCTTATTCAGTGATTTACATTCTGCAAGCGAATATATTGATACAAACATTTTCCTTTTTTGAAAAATTTTTTTGCAAACTAACCACCAAGTTTTTTGATAAAAAATGAGTATTAAAGTAAAAAGATTATGAATTAAAAAACCACGCTTAAAAAATTTCAAAATAATGGCGGAACGCGAAAAAAGCCTTTATGGTACAAAATATTCATTAACAAGCTTAGTCAGCTTACATTCTGTAAACGAATATATTGATGCAAACATTTTCCTTTTTGCGAAATATTTGTTCCCGAATTTTTTATTGTAAACGAACTTTGGTATGAGAAATTGGTATTTTAGTCCCAAGATTATAAATTTAAAAAAAAACCGCACTGAAAAACTTGAAAAATTATAGCGGAACGTGGAAAAAGACTTTATGGTACAAGAGATTAATTTGAAAACTTAATCAGCGATTTACATTTTGCAAACGAATGTATTGATGCAAATATTTTTCTTTTTTCAAGATTTCTTTTCGCGAATTTTTTTGCAAACTAATTATAAAACTTTGGTATAAGGTATTATGGGCCTCTTGATTATAAATTTTAAATAACCTCACTTAAAAAATTCAAAAATAATGGGTAAATGCGAAAAAGCATTATTGTATGAAGGGAACAAAATGTTCAGAACTACTCTTGATATAAAATTTTGTTAACTACATGCTAATCTTTATCACAAATTTAAATTTTTACCAATTTTAAATACATTTATGTATATTTTTTTTATAGGAAAATAAAACTCCATAAAATTCAAAATACTATTCAATAGAGAATTTTTCATTAAAAACTCTTTACTGAATTTAAAAAAATATCAAAGAATTTTATTTAAAAGTTATGAAGTATTTTTTTCAAAAAAATACTTGAAGAGTTTTATCACTAAAGAATTTTAAATTTTAAGCTTTTCTGTTGTCTGGTTAAAAATAATCAATATTTAGAGTAGAATCAGAGATTAAAATTCGACAAGTTACTGTAATTAAGACCTAAACAATGATTTTCTTCTTAATCATTGTTTAATATTACATAAGATACCTGGCCTAAGTAGGAGAATCGAAAATTACACGGTTTAGGAAGCACTTAATATTTCTAAATAATAACAAGGGCTCTTCGGATATATTTATGCCCAATTTCATCTTAATTCGTTAATTCAATTAAACAAAATAATTCCCTATTTTTGAAATATGAACTTCGTTTATTGGAGAGTAAATTATACGACAAAATATGCTAATTCTTTCAAAATATGTTAAAAAATTTAACTAAATTTCTTTTTTAAATTATGGTTTTTAATTTTTATTTAAAAATAAAAATTGTCTCTTCGACCTTTTTTAATTGATTAATTAGAAATTTATTAATTCAGTTCGAGGACAATTTCAAAGTAGTTTTTTCCAAAAACTTATATTTTTCCTCATCAGGATACTCTCTTAACAAATACTTCATACAGTTTTTGCTTTTAAAAACCTCTACAGTTTCAGGAAGGAAAATACGAACGTTTCAGGTATTTTCCAGGTCCCCTTCATCAGTTTTCTTTAGAAAGTGGTGGCATTTCTGCAATGCGAATTAAAGCATCAAAATCTCATATTAAATGTTGTCTGCTACATCAAAAAAATGCGAATGAAGCAAACAATAAAATATGTTTTCGAAGTCTTCCGCAAGCATAACCAACAATAGGAATATTCTGAAAGTTTTTTGTTTTTTGTATTTTATACCATCGGTATAAATTAAATACAAATTTTATTTTTACCCTTCTTCTTTGTTAATACAAGAAAAGGCAAAAACATTTACTCCGTACTGTGAGCGTTGTCAAAATGTTGGTTTTTAATTTTTATTTAAAATGAAAAGTTGTTTTTTCGACCTTTTTATTTGATTAGTTAGAAATTTATTCATTCAGTTCGAGGCCAATTTCCTTATTATGAGTTAACATAAAAAGAACTTTTTTTTCAAAAACTGTTATTTTTCTTCAAATATTAAAAAAAAAACAAACGTTTATTACAAGAATTATTGTAAAATGTATCCAAGAGTCCTCCAAAAAGATTTAGTAATTTTTACCGTAAATAGCTTTTAATACGCATCTTATGAGTCTCATTTGTTTAAAACTTCGGAGAACTTTTTTGATAGCAGCGGAAAAGTAAGACTAAGTTTCTTAATATTTTTTATGACCTTTTTGGCTTCGGTATAGGGTTTGGGGTTCGGGAATTCCCGGACCCTAATATTTTTTCCCGGGAAAACGGGAAATTTTAAAAATATTAAATTTTTTAAATTGTTTTTGTTTGGATTAGGATTTTTTAATTTTAGTCATAAAAAACATTTTAAATACCAAAACAAAAATGTCATTGTTAAAATCTATTAAAAGGAAATCAATGTATTTGACACAAAAAAAAATCTTATGACCGTACATGTTCATATATGACCATATATGCTCACATATGATTCATGTATGCTCATATATTATCATATATGGCCATATACCTCCATATACCCTCAAATTTCGGATCCAAAGATATATCGAAATATATGAGATCATGTATGGTCATACATTGAACTATGCATTTACGTATATGACTATGTATGCCCATGCATGATCACATACGAGCCAATGTATGCTCATATATATTTCGATTTTCACATGGGTTCCCGAGTAAAAAAAATTATATATAATCATATGTGGCATATATTACAATATATAATTAGACATGTGGTTATGTATATCCATATATAATTATATATGAGGTTTTTTCCGAAAAATTTTCCTTATATTATGCCATATATAATTTCATCTAATTAGACATCGGCCTTCATAATATTAGATATGGCATATATAATTATATATTACATAACATGGTTGATCTTATTGCATATATAGTTATATATAGAACTATATCTTAATATATATGGTGGCATTTTAGCAATATATAATTATATATGGTATCATTTAAACAATATATAATTATATATGGTGACAGTTAAACTAGATATTATCATATATGGTGCCATTTAAACAATATATGGTCATATATGGTACCTCATAAACCAAATCTTTAATTCAGTTCCAGATATGATAATATATGGTACTATATATGGTGCGATATATATTTATATATGGTGTTATTTAAGCTATATATTATCATATATGGTGCCATTCAAACCATATATTATCATATAAGGTGCCATTCAAACCATATATTATCATATATGGTACCATTTAAACCATATATTACCATATATGGTGCAATTTCAACAATATATGCCCATATATGGTACCTCATGAACAATATTTTTAATACAGTTCCACATATGATAATATATGCTACCATATATAGTGCCATATATATTTATATATGGTGTTATTTAAGCAATATATTACCATATATGGTGCCATTTAAACCATATATTGTCATATATGGTGCCATTTCAACAATATATGCTCATATATGGTACCTAATGAACGACATTTTTAATACAGATGCAGATATGATAATATATGCTACCATATATAGTCCCATATACATTGATATATGGTGTCATTTAAACAATATTAATATATAGACATATATGGTATCATTTAAACAATATATTGTCATATACGGCACAATTTAAACAATATATGGTCAAATTTGGTACCACATCAACATTTTGAATACAATTCCATATATGGTTTAATTTGAATAATGTAAAACTATGTATGGCGCTATAAAAAATATTATCAGATATGTTACTTCATTAACAATATTTATAATACAGTGTCATATATTGTAATATATGTATATCACTCAATATATATTGATGTATGGTAATGGTACAATAATTCCAATATCAGTTGAGATACAATTTGTGGGTCCATATCAACAATTTGTTCACGTACATTTAACATATATATATGTACATTTAAGTTATAATTTATAAACACTTTATAAAGTTAAATAGTTCCATAAACCTCGTCTAACTGTATAGAATGTTTATGAATATAAGATTTAATATATAATAATTACAACTACAAATTGGTGCCATTATCTAAAATTCAATTTAATGTTAACTTATAATAAAATAAAAATGTATTTCCTAAAAATAAAAATATAGTGTTAATTTATGTTAATATACAATAGGTTTAAGTTTAACATCCCAGACAGAAAAATATAATCGGCACAATGCTGGCAAACCGTTGGCGATGGTCGGTTATGCGTTGGCAGAACGTTGCATTAACTATCTTGGCAAAAAAATAGATTTCAAAAAACATTTTTGAAAAAATTGAGAAAACTTTTTTTAATATTTGCTTTTAAAAACATGAAATTTAACCCAGTCCACCAGATTGTCAGCCAAGACCTCTACACTCTAATCTAACGAGACTTGTTATAGATGTGTGATAGCTACAAATTAAATGAATGATAAAAGCATTTCGAGCTAACTTATAAGCATCGAAAAAAGGTATTCCAGAAATTATTAAATGTATTTTAGAAAATTTTAATTGTATATCACAAAATATTATTTGCACTTCAGAAACTACAATATTACGCAAATTTAATTATTTATTTATTTAGTTGTGTCCAGAAATAATGAAATCTATTTCAGAATTTCATAGCTAATAGCCCAAGTAAAAAAGTGTTGATATAGTCATATATTATCATATAAAATTTTGTATAATTATATATTGGAACATATATATCAAGATATAATTATATAAAATTTTACGAACTTATATCCTAAATATATAACTATATCTTGTTGTATGTTGCACAATATATAGTGCAACATATTACAATATCCAATTATATATAGGCCCACATACAGTTACATATGCCTCATATAATTATGTATAATTGTATCGAATTATATATCATTATATCTAGTTGGATATGATTATATTATATTTGATGCATTTGGATGAGGACAAAATCCGGATAAAATTGTATCAAACCATATCTTATTCCATCAAACTAGATCTAATTGTGTCAAATTAGATCTAATATGATCATAATACGATCTAATTTGATACAATTAGATGTTCTCATTTTTCGGATATAATTATATGTAATATCAAAAGTCGTATAATTTTTTTTAGTAGGGAGAGAAAATTTTCTCAAATACATTTCATAATTTCGGAAATACGATTGATAATTTCTGAAATACAGTTTGATAATTTCTGAAATACAGTTGTGAATTTCGGAAATACAATTAATAATTTCTGAAACACAATTGATAAAACTGAACTTCAATTGACTAGTTCTGAAATACAATTCATAAATGTGAAAAATAATTGATGAGTTCTGAAACACAATTGATAAAACTGAAATTCAATTGATTATTTCTGAAATACAATTGATAAATCTTAAAACAATTAATACAATTGGAAATGGTGTAGAGCGTCAAAAAGATGTAAATAAAATTATTTTATTCAAAGATTTCAATTTAATAAAAAAATAAATATATAATTTTATAAAAAAATTTATAGAAAAAAAAATTTTAATTTTATAAAAAGAAATTCATTTTGTAAAAGAAATGCATATTGAACTCGTTACCTTCTGAGTTTAAACCTTATTTTAACAAAATATTGTAATTTTTATACAATCAGTGCTCTGCCAGTCTATTATTTTTTGAACAGTCGGCAATATATGTCTGGGATCTTATTTAATCCCAAATAAATGGAGATCTTACGTAGTACCCAAATATAATGCGGCATCTAATTTTATCTGTCATTTTTATGGATACTTTTAGATGTCAATCCCCAAATATATTGCTGTTTCTAATTCGATCTGCCATTTTAATACCGAAATAAATTGCTGGATCTAATTCGATCTACCATTTTTCGGATCAAATTAGGTCTTACTAAATCCCAAAATATATTGCTGGATCTAATTTTATCTGCCAATTTTCTATTCAATTTATATCCAAGTTTATCCACAAATATATTGCTGAATCTAATTCGATGTGCCATTTTTCGGATAAAATTAGATCTAAGTTAATCCACAAATATATTGCTGGATCTAATTTGATCTGCTATTTTTCAGATCAATTTATATCTAAGTTTATCCACAAATATATTGCTGGATCTAATTCGATGTGCCATTTTTCGGATCAAATTAGATCTAAGTTTATCCCCAAATATATAGCTAGATCTAATTCGATCTGCCACTTTTTCGGATCAAATTAGATATACGTTTATCCACAAATATATTGCCGGATCTAATTTGATCTGCCAAAATTGAGATCAAATTAGATCTAAGTTTATCCCCAAATATATAGCTGGATCTAATTGGATCCGCCATTTTTCGGATCAAATTAGATCTAAAAATATCCGCAAATATATAGCTGGATCCGCCAATTTTCAAAATAGATCTAGGTTTATCCCCAAAGATATCACTGGACCTCCCAATTTTGAGATATAACTTGATCTTAGTTTATCCCCATATATACAATGGGATCTAATACGATATGATTGGATACACCCAATTTTGAGATCTAATTGGATCAGCTAGATATTACAGCATATCTTAAACAATATCAAATTGGATATAATTAGATATTGCGCGAGATCAATTTTTTTTACTCGGGTTCTTACAAATAATCGCCAGTACTCTCTAAATTTTTCAAATGTAAATTTTAGTTAAAGTCGACTTTAGCTAAAATATTGGGTGGAAGTATATCTTGACTTGGTTTGTTTTTGGAGCATTCTGATTGGTTAATTTATTTTCAACCAATCAAAATGTTAAAAATATTTTTGTAAGGTTTTCATACACAAAATGAACAAGTCCACTTTAAATTTAAAATACTCTTTAATATTAAGGGCCAATAATTTTATAAGTAACGTTTTTATTAATAAATGTGATATTTTCAAGTATTTAATACACCTGCTTTCAAACTAATATATTCCTTTATATTAAAGAATAAAATGTCAGGAGTATGAAAATACTTCACAAAAAAGGACAATGCAGCGCAGTGCAATATTTGCCCTAAAAGACTAATGGTTAACTGAGGTATCTAAATTTGGTTCACAACAAAAAAATTGATGGTCATGCAACTTCTCTTGAAGAAAACAACAACAAGAATAACGTTCCAGCTAAAATTAGCAAAGTACCCGAAGAAAAAATTGTAAGCTGAGTAGGCATTGAACGTTTTATGGTAGGGCAAATATTTCTTGAAATGGTATCCAAATTAGCCTCAGTCGACGGAATGTCAATCCGCACCATAACTAGATCTTCGTTTATTCGAGAAAGTTTTTATAATAAAAACCTGGCACTGCAAAAAAATGAAACCGATGTAATGAATATTATATTACTACAATAATGTAAAAGATATCATGATAAAAGAAAACATCGAGCAATATTTCTAACAATAGGAGATTTACTATAATCTTAGATGAATGGACAAGAATATCACTAAAGAGATATTTGAACATAGGTATAAACGGAAATAATTCATTTTATAACATGGGGTTGATTTATATATCAAGAAGATGTAATGCTGATGAAATGAGAAGAATTGTAGAAATAAGACTAGAAGATTTTTATTTGTCTTTGGAAAATAACATTGTGGCCATCATATCTAATGGGCCAAACGTTATGAAACGGTTTGTTTCCGACAGTCCAGTAGTGGGTGCTTTCTGCTGGAATCATGCAATTCATTTGAAAGTACTTAGAGTAATTTATGTGAAATCAAATGTTCAACATTCTGATATTTTTACTTTGAATTCTCACTACACAGACTGAGTTTGTACTGAAATAGTGTTTTTTTTTTTTAACAAAAATTACTTATATAGGTGGTTTTCATTAACAATTTTGTTCAAAAATTTTTTCAAATTTTTTTATTCCCGTTTCCCGGGAAATAAAAAAGTCGGGGAAATCCCAAACCCTACTTGGGTATGTAAAATTTGATATTTGCACATCCATATAAACCTCCGAGGTGCGTTCCGAACATTTTAAAAATCACATAAATTGAAACAGTAGTGTAATACTGAATTTAGACTGAGCAAAAACCAGCTGGTTTTTGTACAAAACTAAATTGCAAAAGCCAAGTCATTTACACTGGGTATTTAGTTTTCCTTTGTCACATCACTTTTTTATTACAAACTTTTTCTTCTTTTTTTATTGTTAAATTAATGTAAAACATTTAAAAAAGAATAACAACACACAATTTCAAATCAAACCAGAAATATTGTTAAAATATTAAAAAATATTTTTTTGACACTTGCTTTACTTTTATATTCGTTGTAAAAGGGTGTATCGAAAATTAATTATAAATGATGCAGGTTGTAAAAAATACATATTTCAGATATTTTTACTTGGTTTTTGGCAACAACTAGGTAGAATCTGGTTTTCAGTTTGTATGAAAATTGTATGGAAAAACTAAATTAATTTTGTAGTTTTCGGCTCAAAAACTGAAGATGGCCAAAAACTTCCCAGGTAGAAATTATGTGTGGTAACAAAAAAGAAGCACGGGTAAAGCACAAGTAGACTGCACTCCTACAAAAAGAAGTAGTGGCAAACCACTAACTTTTGGTAAAGCACCTGACTCCACAATCCAATAACTCCATGAATCATCTATTTTTAGAGTAATTTAAAATTCTTCAGTGATGAGGGCTCATAATTTGGTGGCAGTGAAAACATTTAATTTTTGTGTTTCTTGGTGCTATCCCAATACTTTGCAAAATATTAAATAGATCGGAGCTGTAATTTCGGTGTGAGGGAAGCACTTTATTTTTTTATGTCGGCGTTGGGAAAGCATTTGATTTTTATGATTCTGGGTGCTTTCCCCGGGCTTTATAAAGCATTGGCACACCGTGGAACTGTGTTATCATTTGGGCGTTGGGAAATCACTGTTAACAAGCACTCATACCACCCATTTCGGTACTTTGCCAGTGCTGGCCCCTTTGTAATTTTCTACCTGGGTACGTACTAGTTTTTGCCCAGTCTAAATATACTATAAAACTCAGAGCAAAACAAAAAATTAATGAAATAAAAAAACTTTAATTAAAGACAATGAAAAACTTTTAGTTATTGCTTTGTTTTTTCTTTAATATTTTAAATTTTAAAGAGGGCATATGGACGAGAACAAGAATTTCTTATTGAGTTTATAATTTAACCTAACAATTATTTCCTTAGCAGGAACAAAATCCGGATTGGGACAAGCCATGAAGAGATTATTTTACACAATTTGTTAAATAAGTAATGGTGTTTAAGTTAGGGTGACCATTTTTTTCTGACTTCAAATCAGTACAAATTTTAAAAAATATCATCAAAAAAAAAAAAAAATGATTATGCAGCCAACCTAATTTGTTGTCAACCGAATGGTTTGGTTGAGGCAACAAAATTTTTCGGTTAACCATCCTAAAAGAACCTTACACATTTCTCCCTATATATATATATATGTCCTTTATTTATTTAAATTACGTAGTAAAAAAAGAGTTTACACATAACACTTAAATAAAAAGTTCACGAAGAACATAGGGCGTCATTTCTCCCTATAGAGACCTCAAAACAAAAATATTTTTTTCGCATGAAAAACCTACAGTTTTTTAAGTACAGGAAACGGGCCCATTATTTAGAAATTTCAATGATCTGTTACCATTCCTTTCTAATTTTTTTTTTTGTAACAAAGTGATGAAATATAGCCATGCTACGAATGGAGTCCAATATGACCCCAGGACAGTATGAACGTTAATTCTTCCGAATTTTTATTCAGGCCAACGAATTTCTGTTGTCATGAGCAAATTTCATTGTCTTAATTAATTTGCTGTAGATACAAATGAACCAATCGATTGGCCACAAATTTAGCTGTCAGAAAAAATCTTTTTTCTCTTTGATAATTTCTGCATGATTTCTGATATAAAAACTTCAACTTTTGGCTACGTTTTTCTACAAAAATACGTAACGTTTTTATAAATGAAAATTTTAAGGTTTTGTGTACTTTTTCCTATTGAATATCCCACAGATTCGGAAATGTTTTCATAGAAATACCCACATATCGTCATATGAAATAAAAAAAGCCGTAAGTTACAAAAAATTCAAAATCGACTTTTTGATCGATTATGATGCATCGTATCAAAATACATATTCCATTTTACACTCCTACGCCTAAACATGACGATTTTATTACCAAAACTCTAAACAGCCCCAAGTGTAAGCGCAAACATTTTTAAAAAGTTTTTTGCTTCTTTTGTAAAACTTTTTAAGATTAATATAAAGCTTTTTTGATTTCATATGACGATATATTTCTTCAGATTTTAGGAATTTTTGTACGGAAAAATCTTCAGCTTTTGATTTCGTTCCCTACACGCAGAAACCAGAATTATTGACAACCGGATAATTAAAATATTTTTATAACAGTCAAATAATTGTTGTATCAACTGATTTTCTATTATCGCAATGGAACCATTTGATAAATTTGGTTGTCACAACGAATCTTCTCTGTGTATGAAACTACATATTAGATTAAGAAATTTATATTTAGAAAAATCATTTTGAATGTTTTCTGGTAGAGAAAACCTCTCACATTCACAAAAATTTATCCTGCATTTTGGCTTTTTTTTTCTAAAAAACTTTAATATTTTTTTGAATGCCAAAAATCAGTACAAATTTTAAAAAATCAGTACAAATCAGTACACGACTTTTTCATCAGTACAACTGACCTAAAATCAGCACATGTACTGATCAAATCAGTACGAATGGTCACCCTAGTTTAAGTGCATTTATACTGTAAAATCTGCAGAAAAATTTTAGAAGGCTATATTTTTATTTATATTAACAAAACATCGAAAAAAATAACTTTGAAAATTTTTTTTTGTTTTCATAATTATTTCTGCTGATTTTAGCAGGTTAAGTTGTTAATTAAATTTTAACCCAGATATAACTAAAATGCTGAATATTTTACAGTTTTGTTTTTGTTGTTCCTAACTTACTAAAATTTAGCAATATCACTCTGCTAATTTTAGCAGTTTTTCTGAAAGGTCATATTTAACTAATTTATAGTAGTTTCAGCTAAACCTTTTACCGGCTTTTTTCTATTAGTGTATATTTTCTAGCCCTAACATAATCGAAATTCGAAAAAAGTTCCGTATCGATCATACATATGTATATCCAGATACCTAATAAATATTTCTGAAGTCTTAAACCCTCCCCTTCAATTTTCCTGTTGGATTATTTATTTCGAAAATAAATGGAATCGTACTTAATGCTGACTATAAAACTGACGCTATATCTGTATAAGATAAGAAGTTGTACACTGATAGAATTATCGTTCATACTATTAATGAATCGATTTAATTAATCTGAATTCATTGATTTATTGAAAAATTTTCATTGAATTAATGAAAAATTCATTAATTTAATGAATTTTTCATTATATATTTTCAACTAACCCGTAAGATGTACTATAATTTTTATAAGGGTTTTGAATTTGCTAATTACTCAAATAGATATATGTTCCAGTAATGAACGCTAGGGTTGCAAAATGAAATTATTTAAATATAAAGGTCCAAGTAATTACGTCATTTTGTTTTGGCTATTTAGATCAATCGGTAACGCGGTAATGTTTACATTCTGGTGATTGCGGGTTCAAGTCGAGTTCAGGAAGATGTCAAAAACATTATAAAAACAAAAAAGAAATATGTACATGTACAAATAAAAATTAATAAAATAAAAATAATCAATAAATAAAAAAACGCAAAAAAATATATTTTTTTCATTTAATGAATACGTTTCATTGATTTAATGAACGCGTTCTTTGGGGACTTTTCAATGAAAAAAATTCAATGGATTAATGAACAAATTCATTAATACTATGCACAAAATTCTATCAGTGTAATAAAATTAAAATGTAAAAATTTCATCGTGTCTATTCTTTATGCACTATTCCCATAAATGATTACGAATTCATAAAAACTAATACCAATGAAAAAAATTAAATAAAATAACTAACAATTGCATTAATATGCATATGAAAAAAATATGAATTGTTTTTCTATCTGTCCCTGCCATTACGCCCATTTTGTAAAATAGAACAACACAAACAAATAACAACAAATTCTAATTTCATTTATGCATAGAGAGTATAATATTAATTAATTACGCATAATGACAATTTGATAAAATTGAAAAATTACTTTTTTATAGAAATTGATTTATTTTAATTAAAAATTCACAAATAGAAATAAAAATGTAAATTTTCCATGTACATAAGGTATGTGTGTGTGTTTGTGTATACAGATATTCAAAATAATTATTTTTTTTATTTAAAAAAAACCGCTAATAATTATAATTTATTATATTTAATAAATATTTGATTTATTTATTTTTACTATTGTATTTATGTCTAAATGATATTGCGATTAGCAGACCATAAAAATAATGCATATTTATAAATGTTTTTTTCTTTTATTTAAATTGACAGTTGTTTTTCATTGATAACCTACAGGTGGCAGTAATGTGAAAATTTTCGAAAACCTTATTCATACTTATTGTTACACGCTAAGAAAAAAAAAAGCGTATAATCAACTAATTTTAACGTATAAATTTCCTCATTTTATTATCTACTATACAACTACAAAAGTTTAGCGACACATTATACGAAGCCCTTCGGTAAATATATAAAAAAAAATGTAATGAAATTTATGCTTAAAAACTTAGGCAATTTAACATTTTTTATAATAAAAACAAAGGAATATTTGTTGTATTTTCTTTTTGTTTTAATTACACTGCATGACATTCAAAAAATTAATGGATATTTTTCGCCTGCGGCGCTTGTCCCGCAAAACATTCATTCAATTTTAACTCTTTCCAAAAAAAAACACCAACTTTTACCAAAATTAAGCTTATGTACCAAAAAGTGACAATTTTTTGAAAAAATCCCGCGATTTTCTTAAAACTTGTTTTTTCGCCTGCGACGCTGTGTCCCATAATATACAAAAAAAAACCCATAAAATTCGTAAAATTTTCACTTTTTCGTAAAAAAGTCCCACACTTTTATCACCAAAAAGTTTACGTACATTTTTCAAAATAGTATTTTTTAACACCTAAAATGACAAAAATGCACCTAGCCCGAATTCTATTTTCCGGATTTTAAAACAAAATGCATATTTGGAATCGTGAGAAATCGTCACAGGTGCCATTTTGGGCGTGATTCGGTTTTTCGGACCTAGCGGGTCCTGAGCGCCCCGGCCCCCTTAACACCATATAGAAAAAAAATGTTCTTTTTTAATTCAAGAGGGGGTCATATTTTTTTTTTGAGGGTGCCCCATAAAGTAAAGTTTTGCCTAATTTTTCTTAAGGCACATCTACATGAGAGAGAGAAAATTGCTAGAGGTAGAGCAAAAAACACCTCTAAATATCTCTAGAGCAAAAAACACCTCTAAATAGCTTAAATCATTCACAATAGAGCTAATTAGAGGTGTTTTTTGCTCTATCTCTAGAAGTTTTCTCTATAAAATAATCGCAGACAATGTGGGGTATTTATAGTTTATCTTTTATATTGTAAATGAATGTTTTTTAGTTTGACCCTAGATCAGAAAATTAATATCACTTTCTGTTTAAATTATTTTTCAAATTAAGGAAAGATGTTATAATTTTCACAAGTAAATCACAAAGAATAAAAAATTTTAAAGAATTCAATAAGGCCAGCAAGACAGAATACGTATTTTCGGCTTTCGCTACAAAGCCATCGTCAGTGTCATTACCGTCTGTCTTGCTGGCCTTATCGAATTCTTTCAAATTTTTTATTCTTACACTCAAAAAGAAACCTTAGTAGAAAAATTAGTAAAACGTCTTGTAAATCAAGTGCACTAATTTTTAGCAAATTTTTTGCTGAAATTACGTTTTCAGCAAAGGTTTTAGTAATAATTTCCCAGCAAAAAACTAATTTTAAAACAATTTTTTACTAATTTTGTTTGCTTAAAATCAAAACAATTTTTTTACTAACATTTGAAAAACAATTTGCTTAATATACATAAAATAATGTGAAAAGTATTTAGTAACATTAGAAAATATATTTGCTAATTTAAAAAAAAAAAAAAATGTTAATTTTAAAAACAAGAAAGTTTGTGAAAAAAGTTATATGTAACGCTATTATGAAAGCTTGCCATACACTAGCAATAATATTGTACAATTTCTCGCTTTAGTTCTTTATTCTATTACCATTTGTGGTATTAGATTAAAGAACTAAAAGAGAAGTTTTACAATAACATTGCAAGTGTATGGCCAGCTTAAGGCAAACATACACGTTCAATATTATTGATCAATGTTTTTAAAAATCAACCAACCAGAACAAAATATTTAAAAATAAAATGGCTAACCTTCGCAACAAAAACGAACGAAACCTTTCTCTGGTCTGATTTAAAATTACAATTGGACAATACTTTACATTTATTTCGATTTAGTTGTGAGGAATGACATTAATTTTAATTTCTTAGGCTGCATTCGCACCTAATTCTTAAACACGTGTTTAGCTAAAACACGTTTTTTAGCTCTTTATTCTATTACAAAAGTTGTAGTAGAATAAAGAGCTAAAATACGTGTTTTAGCTAAACACGTGTTTAAGAATTACGTGTTTAAGATTTAGGTGTGAATGCCGTTTTAGAATAGTTAAATTTTTTTTTATTTGTTTTTAAAGCATGTGGTAGACAATACTTCTTAAATATAATAAGTAGATTTTCCTTTTTCCTTAAACACAGGAAAAATTAATTTATTTTCTGTTTAAAAAACAATTTTTAATCGGTTTTAAAGTATGTCATAAATATTACTTCTTAAATATATATTTCAATGCATTAACAATAAGTTACTTTTGATCTCTCCTTCAACAGTAAAAAAAAATTAATTGTTCTGCTATATAAAAAAGAACACCCAAGCGCTCATTTTTATGACGTGCAAATCAGACTTAAGTATCATAAACACCTTCTCTCCTATGACAAGGCAATGTTGAAAAAAATGCGTTTTTCACCTCAATTTGAACGCATTCTTGCTGAACAGTATAGGTGCTTTTACGGATCTTGGTCAGGTATTTTTTGGCTGGGAGTTTACAAGTTTGTAGACGCAGTTGATTACAACGCCAAATATACAAATATATTTTAGCTGCTCGATATGGTAAAAGACAATTCTTGATGTTAAATGTTAAACAAAAACATTTAGTTTTTCTTTTCAATAATTTATTATACAATAATTATTGCTTTATTTCCAGGTTGGTTACCGAAACGAATAACGGTATCAGATTTCGTTTGTTTAGGTAACGGTATTTAAGACTGTTTCGGTAACGGTATACCGTTATCGAAACAGCAATACCGGTACGTACCGGTATTAAAAATTATGGTAAAAACATATAAAAACAAGTAAAAACATGGCATATTTTTAATTTTAAGTATTGAAAATACAGATTTTAAGCTATAAATTCAATACTGGTAGTTTTAGTAAGTAAAATTATTATCTATACATTTTTTGTAAAAAAAAAACACTCAAGATTATAAAATAAAAAATAAAAAAAATTGTAATTTTTATATAAAATAATAAATAATTGTAAAATACCGGTAACTACCCATAAAAATAACGGTAACGGTATTTAGAATCTTTTAGAGGTATCGATAACGGTAACGGTATTCAATTTGAAACGGTATTTTAGCGATAACGGTATTATAACGATAACGGTAACCAACCTTGCTTTATTTACAATAAACAAACATGTTTTTCAATCATGTTTTTCCGGCTTGGGAATTCTTGGTGGCATAAATTTTATCTAGTAAAAACTTTCACGAAGAAAAAAATCATCATCAAACTGTCACTACTTTCTCTTATTTTTTGTTTTATTTAGTATTTGTATTAACAAACGTCATCCAGTAAAAATTTGTGCAAATTATCCAGTTGTCGAACGAAAGTTATGTAAATTTAAAAAACCTATACTTTTAGTTCGTGTCAAAAAAATATTGTATTGTAGTTTCACTTTTGACGTTTACAAAATACATAAGAAAACAGCAAGAACACGATATTTTTGCACCGTATCATTCTAACGTTGATCAACAACAATGTAACAAGAAGAAGCATTTGACCTCCATATTGGAAAAAAACAAGAACAATAGGGAACTTAAGTTTCTATCACAGTTCGCGAATGTTCCTTCGTGTATACTCCGCTTAAAATACCAGAAAATCAACTCTGTCTTCAGACTACTGAGGGCTATGTCATTAAGTACTTAGTACTCAAAACAACGGTAGGTATTGAATACTCAGTACCCAAAAATTCAGTATGTTTACAATTCTGGCCGCCACCATTTCTGATTTCCTTTAATTTTCTTGGTGAAGATGGTAAAAGCAGAGTTTGTTTCATTTAAAGATTTTGCTAAAAATATTAAAAATTTAAATAAAAAAGTTAAATGTGAAAAATATCCATCTCGCTACTGGTAACTAAAGGTAAGTGTTAAATATTTTATTAAAATTATTATGTAGCCATTTCTGTTGTACCACTTAAAGCTAGGGCCAGATTCCCGCAGTCATAAGCGTTCGAAATTGTTAAAAAATGGCGTTTTTAAAGTGCAAATAAAAGAACAGGAATACCCATTGTTAAAACTTTAACTCATATTTGTAATAAAGGCACTAAATGCTTCACCTCTAACCAAGTTTTACTGGGAGTTTTTATAAAAAGAATCAACGAATTCGTTAACAAATTTGTGTAGAAAACACTAATTTAAAAATGTTTTTCCTTCAAAATTTTTGCACAAATTTGTTAGGACTACTATGTAGAATAAATGAGGCTAAACAATTTTAAAGATACATACATCTTTTTAAGTTTGTGTTTTTCACACAAACATTTTACCGAATTTCTCCGATTCTTTTTAGCGAATCATTTTTCTTTACAATTCGTTAGCCGCATCTGTTCTACGTTTTTAAATTAGTGTTTTTGACATAAATTTTTTAAAGAATTCGTCCGATTCTTTTTACAAAAACACCCAGTTTTAAGTAACAATAATTGCTATCGAATAACACTCGATCACGACTGTGGTAATTTGCCCCCTGTTAACTTATCCCAAAATAAACTGAGTTTAGTACTTAACCATAGTTATGTATGTCAAATTTATATAGAAACATCTGGTTAACGTTTAACCATGGTTATGTTAGACATAAGTTACTCGCCCTTAAATGATTTTATGTTGAGGTAGGTCGATTTTTTTTAATTTTGTAAGAAATATGGCTACATAAATATGTCTTGTTTTTTTTTATAATATTCTTGATTGTTTTATATTCTATCTTTTCAGGATTTTTTGGATACATAATTTTGAGAAAAACACTCTGGATCTTTTAATAAGTAAGTTTAAAATATTAGCTAAATTATTTAATGAAATTTTCGGTAAAATATTTTTGCCGCAATTTTTTTTTATGATTTTTGGGGCGATTTTTTTTTTTAGGATTTTTGGCGTAAAACATTGGGGGAAATATTTTGGCTAAAGTGCAGTTTAGGGGCATAACTGTGATATCTGTAAAATTTGTATCATAGGTACACATTTTTATTCTATTCCGGAATACAATTTTTTTTATTGGGCTTCCAAAACAACTTTGTTTTTTTGTCGGTAGGAATTATCTCGGGAGTTATTTTGAATCAAAGTTCGAAGTTGAACTAGTTCATAACTCCATGATTTATGGTCGGATTTGGACAGTAAGTGCACCATTGGATAGCTATTTAAAATACCTTTCATGTGACATTTTGATTTTTATACCAACCCGTTAATGCCCAGTTTAAAATTTTTAATTTTTTAAAGGTTCTTAAAAAAAGGATTTTATTTCAAAAGATTGCGTATATAACAACATAATTTGTACTTATTAATTTATTGTCCAGACTTACACCTTCCATTGAAGATATAGCTCTAAAAAATATTTTAATTCGTGAATTATATCTTGATTCTTTTTTGATTCACGCGAATTATCATTTTAAAATTTTAATTTTTGTTTGTTAGTATACATTGATTTATTAATAATTCTAAGTTCAAAATTTAATTTTCTTCTAGTAAATAATCTTTTAAACGAATTAAAAAATTGACATAAATTCTTTATATTTTTTAATCATCTTTGAAAATAATTGTTTTTGAGTCAATTCAAAGCTCTGATTTGATTTATACTTCGTCAAATATCTGATAAAACAATTTATTCAATCGAATCTATACCTAATTTATAAACCTAAAGATAAATGAGACCAAATCATTGGCTGACTTTATTCAATATTAAGTCATTGATTTAAAGTTATTATAAATTCATATATTTAGTTAGAATATTGTTCTACCTCAAGTCAAAATTCTAATATGATATTGTTATCAAAATGTTGGGTTTTAATTTTTATTCAAAAAAATAAAAATTGTTTTTTCGACCTTTTTATTAATTAATTAGAAATTTATTAATTCAGTTCCTTCCTTGTAATTGACAAAGAAGTGGTAAAAATAAAATTTGTATTTAATTGTACCGATGGTACGAAATACAAAAACTTTCATAATATTTCTATTGTTGGTTATGTCTTTGCAGAGACTTCGAAAACATATTTTATTGTTTACTCCATTCTCATTTCGTTGATGTAGTAGACTACGTTTAATATGAAATTTTGATGTTTCAATTTGCATTGCACTATTGCCACCACTTTCTAAAGAAAACTGAAGAAGGGGCCTTGGAAAATCCCCGAAACGATCGTCTTTTCATTCCTGAAAATGTTAGAGGTTTTTGAAAGCAAAAACTCTGTGAAGTATTTGTTAGTAGAATATCCTGATGAAGAAAAATAGCAGTTTTTGAAAAAAGTACTTATTATGTTAATTCATAATAAGGAAATTGGCCTCGAACTGAATTAATAAATTTCTAATTGATATTGTTATATTAGATTTTAAAGGAAAGGTTGACGATTTTCATGATAGACAATATAATTTTTTCATGGGCATAACCGCAATTTTAATTTGTGGGCAATATTATCAACGAGCATATAATTTAAGAGGTTCCAACTCCCTCTACTTCTGTAAAGTCACTCTCTTCTTAATTTATCTCGAAAAATGTTGCCATAAGAATTACAAATGTCTGCAAAGGCTAACATTTTTCGATACAAACTGTTAATGTTCGAAAGAGGAGATGAAAACCGCCTGATATTATATTGCATACAGAGCTTTGAAGAATTAATTAAATTTTTCAATTCTGAATTAAAAATTCGTTTAATTCACAAAGCACCATATGTTGAAAGGAATTAATTCATATTTGTTTTCGTTCGATTTATTTTGTTACGAATTAAGTCAATTGCTATAGTTATTTTTATTATATCAAATGAATTAATTCACTGGTGAACGCGTTCAATTTTATAAATCGAACGGAAAAAAGTGAATTAATTCCTTACTGAATTAATTCACCACTGAATTTGTTCAATTTCATTTTCGTTCAGTTAATTAAAAAAAAAATTAAATTACGTTCAGTGAATTAAAAAAAATAAAATTACGTTCAGTGAATTAAAAAAAAAAGTACGTTCACTGAACTAAAAAAGCAAAAAATACGTTCATTGAACTCAAAGCCTGTTTTCTGCCGTTCAGTAGAAGAAAACATTTATTTACAAATAAAATTTGCAACTAAGCAATTTTACAGCGTTTGCTAGTAAAAATAAACAAATTACATATGTATATATTAAGTGTTATGCTGCCCATACATTAAGGAACATTGTGTAGGGAACAAAAAATATTAAAAGCGGAGAATACACGAGGGAACATTCGTGAAAAAATTGATATTTTTTGGTGAATGTTTGTGTGTGTGCGTGTTTACAAAATTTTTTGATATTTTTTGTTCCCTACTCAATGTTCCTTCGTGTGTTCTCCGCTAAAAAATTTTGTAAACACGAATTGAACAATGTCAACCCGCACACACACACATTAAAAAAAAATGTCCATTTTTACACTAATGTCCATTGTTTATGTTAATGTGTGGTGGGTGTTGACATTCGTGCAATTCGTGTTATCAAAATTGTTTGATATTTTTTGTTTCCAGAATCAATGTTCCTTCGTGTATACTCCGCTTTATACCGCCGTTACACTTTTTTGTTTACTGTCTCGGCATTTGAAGTCCGATCGTAACATCACGCATATTGTTGTTCATAGTTTGCGAACAGCAACATTCCTCTCTGAACTTTTTTGACTCTGACTTCAAATTCTAGTTGTTACTTACGATATCGTAGTTCCAGTCCAGCCTAATAAGTTATTTTTAAACGAAAAAAAGTTATTTTGCGTTAAATTTTACAATACACAAGTGTAGCGCACCCTGCTAAAACAGGGTGATTATAGTGCTTTCTAAAAGCATACATATTCCTCTTCAGGTTTTGTAAACACTTTGCCTGTTGAAACTGTAGTTTAGGTGATCCAGAACTATTCTATTTTCTTTGGTTGGGAATCACTATGTGCACTCAAATTGATACACGAGTATGTTTTTTATCGTTTTGAACCTCTATAAAATTTAAACGTCTTTCTTTTAAAATAATTGGACATTAGGATGCGTAGGAACCGTCCCAACCGTACCCAATCGTCTTTAACCAACTTTTAATCCTAGCGGGTGACTGGCTGAACTTTTTTTTCTGGTATACACTGTTCAAATTCTCCCAAGGTGCTGTGAATAAATGTTATATGTTTGTGTCGTACAAATTATATAGAATTTAAGATTACTTGAAGCTCTGTGTTTTAGACCAATTTGAGTAAACAATGTGGTTTTTACCAAAATTATAAAAAAAGCATTAATGTTAGAATTATTTTGTGTATACAATTAAGTATTTTTTGACGTGAATATCCTAATTATATGTTGGAAAATACGATACGAAGCGACTCCTTGTAAATCAAAATCCATTTTTGATACTAATTCTAATATGAAAATTTTCGTAGTTTTAAATCTTCTGATGAAAAAACTTCATACTAAAACCATAAAAAATTTCGTTAATTTAACGTTTTTGTTTTATTAATACAAAATGTACAATAGCTTTTAACACCAAAATAAATTTTTACTTAATTTATAATTTTTAATAAAACTATTTTTACGTTTATTTCAGAGAGCAGGGTTGCAACGTTAATATATATTCTCCATTCAATCATCAAGCCTTCATCAACAAAAGTTGATGGAAAATGTAAAAGATTTTCTATACGAGACTCACAGGGGAGTTTTATCAAACTCGTCGATAGCCCTATGGGACTTCAAAATAAAATGAGCATTCAGCCATTCATATTCGTTTAAGGCGAGAGCTTTATGAATATTAAGTATATTTATGTCTATTTCGAAAATATTATTTATAAAGTAGAGAGTATCTTAGAAGCTATAACTTGCTGCTTCCAAATCTATATTATTTTTAATTTTCAATACCCGAATGTATGTAAAAATGTTTGGAAATTTTTACAATCGTATTTGTTTGGATTGCACTTTCCAAAAGACCATCACTGTAGTACAGTTTTAAGTCTAATAAAGTATTTAAATTTAAAAATTAATTATTAAAAAAGAAAGGTACATTTTAAAAATTACCTCATTGCAAAATATTTATGGTTTATAAGCTGACAACTCGTAACTGGCGACGAGTTCGCAGTTTAACTTAACTCAAATTGCAATTTAACTGTCAGTTACGATATATCGACATTAAACATTAATATATATATTCTAACAAGAAAATTTAGAAAAATACAAAAAATTAAATTAAAATTTTTTTAAAATGATTTTACTGATTTTTTTTTAATTTTTTTTTTTTATAGTTTTTTGTAGAACAAAATTTTACTAAAATAAAAATAACACTGTGTTTCATAATAAAGATTTATCTTTAACTTAATTATTAAACAAAGGAAAATGTCAAAAAGTTATTCAAAAATTAGTGAACTCAATATAAACCCATTTTAGATATAATTTAATATAAATATATTTAAAATCAGAAAAATTTCAAAGTTCGAAAGGAAAAATATTTTTTATGTCAGCTTTACAATTCATACATATTTCAAAACCCAACATATTTTGGGTATAAATGTTGAAATATAATTGTATTAAATAGTATATAACAGGTATGGGCACATAAATGGCTTGAAGGGCCAAATTTGGGACTTCACAAACTTACGGAGGGCCGCACCAATTTATATATTACTCGACATAAATTATTTTTTGTACAGCCTTCTGCCAAAATCAAGCTCGGATCTAAAGTCAAAAAATGTCCACTGAATAGCCTTCGAGTTTTGGGTCTTTCTTTTTTTATTCCCTCACCCAGGGAAATATTTTATGCGTCAATATTGCGGAGAAGTACATCAAAATCTTTTATGTTTTTATGATATTTTATCCAAATATATTGCCCTTCTTAATACGAAGCTGAAGTTAAAAAACTTTGTCTAATTAATCTTCGAAAATATAGTTTTCGTTATTTAAAAAATTTGGTTTAAGGTTATCACCAATTTTTAAATATTTCTAAATTTACTTAATGGATTTTGATCCCTTGTTTTATTTATTGAAATGTGTAACATGAGTTACGTGACGAACATAATATTGATACAAAACGCGGAAAACTATAATTTTTATCGAAAATCTGAATGTAAATGAATTTTAAAACTCACAGGTCTACAACATTTTCGTATCTAAAATTTATAACAAATATCAAACCTCTCAGGCTCTGATTGCATTAAATTAAGGCCTTATCTAAGTCTAAACGATAGAATTTGACAATTACTTTCGACAAAATTACATGGAAAACAAAAACAAATTTTCATTATTTTGTTTCCTTTAGACCATTTTCGTGATACATAAACCTTAAATTATAAAATTTCAATCACAAGACTCATAACCCAGCCTAAAATTTTGGATACTTTTATGGGGGTTCTTATTCTGTAAATCAAAAATTATTCAAAAAAGCATGTATTTTTTAAATTTGTTGCTCAAAAATTGCGCATTAGTCAGTCTTAGTAAAATGAATCATAAAAGGCACAAACAGTTGAGGCAAACATTTTGTGAGCAATTCAAAAATGACTCAAAAAAAAAATATTTTTAGCATAAAGAATTTTTTTAATAACTTCGTTGAGTAATTTTTTAATAAAAAGGAGTAAAAAGGTTAAAGTCGGGCATGCCGACTATACAATATCCTACACCAGTCTGGTTAAAAGCCAACTAATGTTTGGATCCGAAATTCGAATGGGTTAAAATGGGACTTGTGTCAAAATTTTCTATAATGTGAGTCAGCGAACCAAATTTCAATAAAATATCTTAATATTTGAGACCGGCAGTTTGTAACCAAGCCAATTTTGGTCTGTGTACCAAATTTCATCAAAATATCTTAATATTTGCGCCCTGCAGCGTCTAAACAATATAATTTTGGGGGGACCTTTATATGGGCACTAGGTCTAAACATGGACCGGTGTTACCCAAAATCAATAGGCATCGTCCTTGGGCTGACATAGGACGGTGTACCAAATTCCATCAAAATATCTTAATATTTGCGACCTGCAGCGTATAAAAAATATAATTTTGGTAGGACCCTTATATGGGCACTAGGTCTAAACATGGACCGGTGTTAACCAAAATCAATAGGCTTCGTCCTTGGGCCAACATAGGTCTGTGTACCAAATTTCATCAAAATATCTTAATATTTGCGACCTGCAGCGTATAAACAGTATAATTTTGGTAGGACCCTTATATGGGCACTAGGTCTAAACATGGACCGATGTTCACCAAAATCAATAGGCTGCGTTATTGGGCCAATATAGGTCCGTGTACCAAATTTCATCAAAATATCTTAATATTTACGACCTGCAGCGTATAAACAGTATAATTTTGGTAGGACCCTTTTATGGGCACTAGGTCTAAACATGGACCGATGTTCACCAAAATCAAGAGGCTGCGTTATTGGGCTAACATAGGTCTGTGTACCAAATTTCGTCAAAATATCTTAATATTTACGACCTGCAGCGTATAAACAATATAATTTTGGTAGGACCCTTATATGGGCACTAGGTCTAAACATGGACCGCTGTTCACCAAAATCAATAGGCTGCGTTATTGGGCCAACATAGGTCTGTGTACCAAATTTCATCAAAATATCTTAATATTTGCGACCTGCAGCGTATAAACAGTATAATTTTGGTAGGACCCTTATATGGGCACTAGGTCTAAACATGGACCGATGTTCACCAAAATCAATATGCTACGTTATTGGGCTAACATAGGTCTGTGTACCAAATTTCGTCAAAATATCTTAATATTTACGACCTGCAGCGTATAAACAATATAATTTTGGTTGGATATGGGCACTAGGTCTAAACATGGACCGATGTTCACCAAAATCAATAGGCTGCGTTATTGGGCCAATATAGGTCTGTGTACGAAATTTCATCAAAATATCTTAATATTTGAGACCTACAGCGTATAAACAGTATAATTTTGGCAGGACCCTTATATGGGCACTAGGTCTAAACATGGACCGATGTTCACCAAAATCAATATGCTACGTTATTGGGCTAACATAGGTCTGTGTACCAAATTTCGTCGAAATATCTTAATATTTACGACCTGCAGCGTATAAACAATATAATTTTGTTTGGATATGGGCACTAGGTCTAAACATGGACCGATGTTCACCAAAATCAAACTTGTTCGTCCTTGGGCCAACATAGGTCTGCGTACCAAATTTAATCAAAATATCTTAATATTTGCGACCTGTAGAGTGCGCACAAGATTGCATGGACAGACAGACAGACGGACGGACGGACAGACGGACATCGTTAAATCGAAATAAAAAAAAATTCTGAACCGATCGGTATACTATAACGTGGGTCTACGACCAATATTTTTTGGTGTTACAAACATCAGCACAAAGTTATAATACCCTGACCACATAGTGGTGTAGGGTATAAAAATTCTGAGCCGATCGGTATACTATAAGGTGGGTCTAGGACCAATATTTTTTGGTGTTACAAACATCAGCACAAACTTATAATACCCTGACCACGTAGTGGTGTAGGGTATAAAAAGTTTTATGCCTCTAAAAAAACACCCTGTATATTGAGAAAATGGTTAACTAAGGTAGAGGAAAGCACTCATGAAGCAGATTTTTACAAAAAAAAAAACAAACTATACATTCAGAAAATGTCGAAATGGGTACGCATTTGTCCCAAGGACAAAGCCTATTGATTCTAGATAGGATCGGTCCATATTTCTGAACTATCGCCCATGTGGGCTATATTTCATGGAAAATTTTTACACAAGTCCATTTTAACATTAGTTGGCTTTTATCCAGACTGGTGTAGGGTATTATATAGTTGGCATTCCCGACTTTTTTAATTTAGTTATGGAAATAATATAAAAATATTCAAAAAATCTTAACCCGCTCTGGTCCGGCAGCATGTTAACGTTCGAACTTTAATTCCCAATATCTCCGCTAGGGGCTGCTGCATAGCTTAAAAATAATAAAAATATTTCTTTGGCATAGATCTATATTTCCACGAAGTTTGGCCGGAAAATTCCCTGGCATTACAGTTCAGGCATGTAAGGATTAATCGTTCAAAATAAAAATCCCAATAAAAAAATCCCAACTCTAATATTTATACCACTGGTTCAGTCCCATTTTCACCTGCCTCGAGACAGGTACTATCAGACCGGTACCCTTTTCATCAGTCTTGGGACAGGTCCATGCAGACCGGTGCTGTTTTCACCGGTCACGGGACAACTGACCCATGTTTTCCCACAGGGTTATTTTATGAATAATTAGCGTTTTTTTTAATCACCTGGATTTAGAATTTTTCATACAAAAAGTGGATTTATTAAATCAAAAAAAAAAGCTGGATTTAATAAATCCATAATAAAAGCACAAATATATGAAACAGCCTATTAATTTAATGTCAGAAAAAAATACGAATAAAAATTAAAAGAGAAACAAAAAATTGAAAAACTAACAAATAAAAGGTTTTTATTAAATTTTTTTTTATGAAATATGTTTAGAAAAAAAACTACACCTCACCAAATACATATTTTTAATCTTGGACATGGAGAAATACCTGAAATAGAAATGGCAATTTTTCACTCTACAGTAAGTAATTTAATTAAATCCAATTAGTGAATATTAAATATTGCAATGGAATTTTTCAATTGTGTAAAAATATAAACTGAAGTGATAAAATTGAAAAGGCAGACTTTTTATCGCTGTTTTATATAAAATATAATTAAAAGTTAAAGTAAAATCCTTCATCATCGAATTCGGTATTAAAATTTAGGGTGAAAGAAGTGTCGGACAGAAAATTCTTTTCAAAATAGAGAAAATCTAACCCCATCTGTTGAGCACTTTTAGAAATACTTTTTGGATTTATTAAATCCAAGTGATTAGAAAAAACGGCTAATGTTTAAATACTTTTTCATAGCAAGCTCGCCCCTCCGCAAGTTTTGATACCTATTTCACAAAAAAGCTCAATATTATTTTTATCCAAAATACGACACATCGTCATCTTTAAACTTTGGTAAGGAACTAAAGATACCTTCCAATGTTCTTTTGCTTTTTTGCCTTATTGAGTGCTATAGATTTAACCAATTTTAAAATAAGTCACTCTACTACACTCAAAAAAGTATAAGTTAGTAGAACAATTAGTAAAACTTCTTGTATATCAAGTGTATCAGTTTTCAGCAAATTTTTTGCTGAAATACCGTCTTTAGCCAAAGTTATAGTTATTAGTTTTTTTATTAGTAAACGAATTTTGAACTAATGTTTTACTTATTTATTTTGCTACAAAAATTGTGCTTATAACCGCATTTATAACGACAACCAGATAGACAAGATGTAGATGTCGCAGCTTGTCTGGATGTAGTACAAACAACGAAAATTATAATTAAAAAAACAACTCTACACAATTTCTATATTTAAATTTTCAGCAAATAAAATAACTAAAAAAAAAAATTTCTCTGCAAATTGTTTGAGTTTTTTTCAGTCTACTAATATTCAGCAAAAAGTTGTATTGAGTTTAGCAAGGATATTTTTTTCATTTGCAATCGACTAAGTGTTAGGAAAACTTTTGCTGATATTACTATTTTTTGTTGTAAAAATCAGCTCGCTGATTTTCAGCAAATCACTTTTGCTGAAATTATCAAACTTTTTACAAGCACGCTCCTGACTAAAAATTTGCAGACACAGCAACTTTTTTTTTGCTTATCTTGAACAAAGTCAATGCTTAACAACTTTTTACAGTCAGAAATAAGAGGGAATGTTTTCTTAAATTTTACTTAAATAAGTTAAAAATTATTAACAAAATTTCTGACTTGAGAAATATTTAAGACCATATTTAAGAATATTTTAAAATATTTAAGGTAAAAAAAGATTAATTTAACTGGGTAGTTTTGGTCAAGTGACTAAACTTAAGAATTACTCGAACTCGAATTACTCGAAATCAAGTGCTGGCAAAACACTTTTTCCATCGTTTGGCGAAACGTTCTAAACTAGCCCTCTGCCAGTGTTTTTATTATCTTTACGGTTGTAAATTAAGTTTTGCCAACGTTGGGAAAGCATTCTAAATAAGGGCTGTGAAAGTGCTTTTATAACTTTTATGGTTGTAAATTTTGTAGATTAAGTATTGGCAAAGCCCTTTTTGCCAACGTTGGGAAAAAGTTCCAAAACAGGGTTGTGCAAGTGCTTTTATTATTTTTACGATTTGAAATTTTCTAAATTAAACACTGGCAAAGCACTTTTAGCCAACGTTGGGAAAGCATTCTCAACCGGGGCTGTGCCTGCTCTTTCATTATTTTAATGGTTGAAAATTTCGTAAATCAAGTACTGGCAAAGCACTTTTTACTAACGTTGGCAAAGCATTTAAAATCAGTGCCTTGTCAGCACTTTCTTGGTTGTACCATTGGCAATCAGTGCTTTGCCAGTGCTTTATTTTTCTTACCATCGGCAATTGCTGGCTGGGTAGTTATATAAGTTTCTCCAAAATACAAAAAAAAGAAAGAATTAAACGAACAAATTTAAAAAATAGATATAATTAGGTTGTTCATAAGGGGTGTGCTATCTGTTGTATCGTTGTATCGTCCTAACAAAAAACAGAGTTGTTAAAATTTTTATTTGTGTTTAACAACGATTTTCTATTCAGTTTTCTATCTGTTAGCACACTCAAACATAGGACACTAAACATACGTAAAAATGTTGTATCGTGCTATTCTCAAATGTTGTATTTTTTCAATTTAATTTTTAACAACTCTGTTTTTTGTTAGGACGATACAACGATACAACAAATAGTACACCCCTTGTGAAAACCCTTAATATTTGAATAGAAATGTTTGAAAATTTTGAGATATTTTCTCTTCAAATATGGCAGTTTAACCTACACCCAGAAAAACTGACAACCACATTTGAATGGTTCGATTGTGGTAGACGAGTTTTTCATTTGACGGTGACAATGGAATTTCTGTTGTATCACGAATAAGTCGGTAGTACCAACCTAAGAATTCATTTGATTCAACTGAACCGGTCTCTATTGGTAACAAATTGGGTTGTCTGTTTTCTGTGTGTCTTTAGTTAGCGATATTGATAAAATCATTAAAGAAAATGGGGAGCCTCACTTACGAAGAAGATTTTTACTGAAAACCCCTAACTAAGCACTCAAAAACAGTCCAAATGGGGTTAAAACTTCTGTCCTTTTTCGAATTTTTTGCTTTTCATGATATTTCTAAGAAGCATATAAAACTAGGAGATTCTCTCGCTATAAGATCGGACATTGGACAAAACATTATGAGTCAGACAACGCCAAAATCTTCTCTGACAATGCCATAATGTTCTGTCCGATGTCCGATAGCGATTATATCTCCTAGTTTTATATGCTTCTTGATATTTCATCCACATGTACCATTGGCAAATATGGTATCATTGGAAAGGAATTGTTGAAAGTTTCTACTTTGTAAGCGAACAAAAACCAGTAGGTATCTTACAACTGGTAGATATCAATTGGTTGAAATTACGAGTTGAAACTTTGTTGTAGCTGGGAAGTTATATATTGGTAAAATTTGTTTCGAAAATGATTCTGAAGGTATTTAGTTTTTTGTTCTATATATTTTTAATAAAAAAATTTCTATTAAATTTTCACTATTGTAAATATGCTTTTATAACGCATGAGTGTTAACCACAATGATGGTTGTTGACATTTCAACAATTTTTGTATAAAATAACAAAATGACAAATAGAACAACAAAAAAATTTAAATAATATTAATAAAAATTATAATAAATACAACAAAGTGTAGTAGCAAAAAAGAAAATATATACATATAATGAAATCTATTTAAAATAGAGCTTAGCTGACAATGACAATTATGTATAATTTGTATTTGTATTATAATATTGAAAACAGCGAAACAAAAAACGTCAAATAAAAACAGACTATGAAGAGACATAAAGAGTTGATAGGTGATGAATAGGGGTGACCAGAAGAAAATAAGTCAGATAAAAAAAGATTCTGTCCTTAGTACTTACACAGTATAGCTTTTTGGAGAAAAATTATTTTAGATTGCCTATTTAGTAAATCCTAATTCCTAAAACAGATGAACTCAATAGTGGCCTGTGATGTTCGGGTAAATGGTGTGCCTAGTAATAATATTTATAAAGATAATTTATTTATCATATACATATGTGACGCGCAAAATAGAAAGGGACCTAAGGTCAGGGGAGCATGGGATCGGTCTCATTCGATGCTCAGATGTTGTCCACAAAAAAAAAATTGATTTTTTTACCCTTAGGTCCCTTTCTCTATGCGCTGTCACATATGAAAGAATTTGTGAGGCAGTGAAGAGTGAACCTATTTCAATTAAAACTATTTACCGCGTCAAAATACCCTCAATAGGAAAAATATTGATGATGCTCCAATTACACTGCATGACAAAATCTTGACTTTTAAAAATTAATAGAGCTCTGAACATCAGATATTCTATATACTTCGGACATGCTGACTACAGTGGCGTACTTTATTTTTCGATCAATGGTACAGATTTTTCTCTAAATGTCTTTAAAATTTGGAGGTTTTCCATTTAGTTTTTTATATACAAAAATTTTGAAATGCAATCAAAATAAATTTTTTGTGGTGAAATGTAGGCACAGGACCTACTATATTCAAATTTAGGTTTAAAATTTGATGCATAAAACTTGATATTAAAACCAATTTTAGCCAATTGAATCGCTGAAAGCAAAATCGGCCTTAATAAATGATATAGTTTAGCAAAGAAGCAATTAAAAGGAAAATATTTCAATAAAAAAAATGTGTTCATCTATAGCGGCATATACGTTAAAATAGCGATTTTCCAAAAAATTTGTGATGTCCCCAAAGTTCAACTTTTAGTATAATATGAGGTCACCTCTAAAAACTGCTCTTGCAAAATATCAAGCAAAACAGTCTCCATTTGCAAAAGTTATAGCAGTAAATACATTTTTTACTAAGATTAGTATCGTACTAAAGACATTTTAAGATACTAAGTGTTTTGCTTGAAATTTTCTTAAAGTGTTTTGCTTGAAACATCTTGGAAAGCTATGCTGCCATACAAAATTTTTGTAAAATCGCGATTTTAACGTATACGCCGCACAAATAGCCCATCAACTTCCCCGGAGTTGTCCCTTGAGGGAAAAAATGTAAGATCGACCCCCATTATTTTTGCCCTCGGAAAATTTTTTTTAAATGCACTTACCCTCTATCTCTAATCCGAAAGGGGGTTCCCATACAAAAATTAAATTTTTAAAAATTTGCTCCCACCGTTCTAACTGTCCCAAGGGTGACCCTAGGGTGGTCAAATGTTTGACCGACCTCCAAAATTTTTTCAACCCCAACATTTTCTCAGAACATACTGACCCTCGATCTTGAACCCTTAAGGTGGTCCCCATACAAATTTTAAACTGTTTTATGAAATTGAAAATCCCGATTGTTAGCATTTTAATTTATAATTTTATTGAGCATAAGAACATGGTTTTCTAATTCGAAAATGTTTTAAAGTTCACATATGTAAATCAAATTAATTTATTTTTATCGTGTGATGGATATTTTTTCCGATTTTCGGCTACAACCTGAAGTAAATATATTTTTCTTCTTCGTTACGGCACAGCACGTAGCTATAGTCTTCTATTAATTTTACACCTCTTTCAGCAGCGTCGTTGACAACATGCAGTTTACGCAGTATGTCTAGCGATTGCCGGTAGTCCTCAGGCTCTTTCCAGGTTTCTGGATCAGTAACCATAAAATCTTTTGACAATCCGAATCGTTCGAAAAATTTTGAAGTCTGAGTTATGACGTAATGGCTTAAATCTTTCTCCATTACTTCTTGATTTATTTGTTTCGATGCAAAGATAATTCTTTTCACACCTTCGAAGCCAACAACATGTACTGGACGGGAACGGTCGTTGTTGCTACTATCCTCCAAATCATCTTCGTCTTCTTCCTCGATAATATAAATCCCCTTCTTCATCACTGTCTTCGTCAGACGATACGTCCATCTCATCGTCAGACAACTCTTCCTCGTATTCCTCTTTCCCTTCCATTTTCCGCTTGATGTCCATTTTGCTCTTTGATTATTCGGATCA
Source organism: Leucophora obtusa (assembly GCA_949987735.1). Lineage (NCBI taxonomy): Eukaryota > Metazoa > Arthropoda > Insecta > Diptera > Anthomyiidae > Leucophora > Leucophora obtusa. Next base: position 51,951,442 of record OX465298.1, on the reverse strand, counting down.
AATAATCAAAGAGCAACAGCTTCACCACTGAGATATCAGAGATGTCCACGGAATCTTTTTACCTATCGTTGAGACGCAATTTGATCAATTGAAGCATATCCAACAATCGCTTTCAAAAAATTCAAATCATTATTTGGGGCTTCGGTTGCTCTGGTAGTACAAAACCAAGCTTCCATGTAAAGTGTTACGATGAAGATAGTAACATCGCGAAGTCCATTTAATTCTCTTTTGTTTAAACAGAGATGTTTTCGGAACAAAAACATTTTTGGGCAGTATATACCTTTAGCCATCGATCGACCATGAGTGATGGGTCCTTGTGAGCTAAAACGACAATTTGGAATATTTTCACCAAAAAACAATTTCAAGGAACTCCTTATAGTCGTCTCTGAGTTGTTTCTCATTCAATTGAGCCAAACAAAACGACTTGATCTCCATTTGAACTTGAACTGGTATTTTAGCTGCGACTTCATCATCTTCTATGCCTGAACGGAAAGGTTTGCGTTTAATATTTTCCCATTGTTCTATAAAACGGGCAAATATTGCCACTCCTGGCTCAGACATCTTGCCGAATTTAACTTCGAAAACTTCTTTTAACTGCAGTTCATAAATATGATGTCTGCATGGCAGGTAGAAAAGATCTCGTTCCAGTATTTGCTCAAGCAATAGCGAGGCGCCTTGGAATTGGCCAGTGTTCGAATGAAATAGCTTGGACACGGTAAGTCATTTTCCACTCAAGCAAAAGCCCAATAATGTCCTCTGCAATACGTTTGCCTTTTCCTTTACCCGACGGTATCTTTGTCACGCCCAAGAGCTGCTCGTTTCCATCATACGTTACGATAACAGGAAGTCGATCAACTTTTTTTCCGCCGCCTTGCAAGTCCGCCAACATTTTGCCATTCCAGTGCACGTTGAAAAACTTCGCCTCAGCCAACTAAAAACGTATAAATATTAATTACCTATTACACATTTTACAGAAATATAATTTTTTGTATAAATTACATACTTGTGGGGTTTCCTTTAGTAATGCATCAACCTGCCGTCGATTTTGTGTACGGGCTTGTAGAAGGGACTTCCGATTGATGATATACATTCTTGGGTCACGTTGAAAAGCTCTTGCCGCAGCAATCATTATACGAACTGCTGGTATGTCAGCTGTCTTACATCTGTCGAAAACAGATACCAGTTCCGGAGTTATGCATTCAATTCTGCCCCTAGTTCCTTTTGTTAGTCTCTTACGCAAACCCATTTCGTCGTTGGCAACTTCATGTGCAGTGTCTAATTCACTAGATTCGGTGGATGAAAACTTGCTAACTAATTTCAGTTTCACAACACATATTATTTTATTATGTATGAAATGAATAGGCCAACCAGAATCATATTTTTGATTGCCCTGGTAAAAAATAATAATAGTCACCCGCTGTTGCGACTTAGTTTTGAAGTTTCACTCGCATTGTCCGTTCCTCTTCTTCAATTTCTCGTTTTCCTCGTCTTTTCTGTAAATTGGCTAGATTTTCGTCAACACCGACTATACATCCTGGACGCCCTTTCTCTCTTTGCATTTGCAAAAATACAGCATCTTCCGGATCGGTTACCATATTAAGTGCATTGGCATGTGCGATGTCAAAAAGGTCATCCAATTTTTCGACAAACTCATCTTCCTTTTGTTTTTGTTTTTCACCGCCTCTCAAAGTATTCTTTTGCAGGGAATACCATTCCGCGGACAAAGATAAAACTTTTCTTTTAACATCACCTCTGTGTTTTGTTGGAATAAACGCTTGACGCCAAAAAATCATGACAGTGTCAGTCACCAAGTATGCACTTTCGTCACGACTTATTTTACGCTGCCCAGTTCCATAAAAGTACATCTTGAGCACTTGTTTTCTAGATGGTAATTTTGTTCCCATTATATTCGAACACGGTTGTCCTACTAAAAAAAAGTTCGGTACGTGATCTTAAACTTTTTGCAACGCCTGTCGATGTTGATGCCATTTTATTTTATTGATTTCAAAATTGTTTTAATTAAATTTCGGTGTCTAATATATGAGATTTTTATTTTACAACTTTTACAACACAGCCGTTTTCTGTCATCTTCAGCGATTTTCCGCATTTTTGTAGATTTTTGAAAACATATTGTTAACATGATGATTTATTTTTTTAAATCAACTTTAAAAATTTGGTTTTCTAAATTTAAAAAATAATTTTATAAAAAAAGATTTATATAAAATTACAAATATGTATGGGGACCACCTTAAGGGTTCAATATCGAGGGTTGGTATGTTCTGAGAAAATGTTGGGGTTGAAAAAGGGGTACCCTAGGAGCCCCTAGGGGCAATTTTTAACAATTTCCTAAAATCTTCAAATTTGTATGGGAGACTCTTTAAGGGATGAAGATAGGGGGTAGGTATGTTCGGAAAAAATGTTGGGTTCGAAAAATTAATGGGGGCCCGTCTTACATTTTAACCCCTTAGGATGGACTCCGGGGCAGTTTCGGGCATTTTTGTGGATTTTTTCCCTGCCGTCCCAACTTTGACCCCGATCACCCAAAATTTCCCATTTTTTTCCCATACGACACTATCCCACCCCTAATACACACGGAAGCTAGATTGTGATGATCCGAATCAACTTAATTGAGGTACTGAAAGAGTTATTTCATTTTCAAATTAATGCTGATGGAAATATATATGACTACAGTGATACTTATATACGAGAATCGAATAATGATGTTACCTGAAGACTTGAATAAATATCTGAGTATTCTTTTAAACCTTTTTTATAATTTATCAAGTGGAAATTGGACGCAGTAAAAAAAACTAAGCACTGTGAAAGCGTTTGTTGACGATGGTGCAGAAAAAGAAGAATTTTCACAGCGTTTTTTTTCCAATTGTTCGAAAGAAAAAACATTGGATAACCATTATATTGCATTGCTTTTAGAACAATCACAAACAGTATGTTAGGTAGCGTTGGCAGACGGGCTTGATTTGGCTTGATTGTCAAGCTTTTTCAATGCGTGTCAAGAATAAAGAAAAAATGTCATTTGTCAAGCTAAAACGGAATTTTAGAAATTTTCCCATCAAATTGATAAGAAAAATAAAAAAAAAAATTAACCACATTTCAAAACTAATTGTTTTGAAATGTACCATGACTAATTTTTACGGATAAATGACTGTTTCAATGGTAGCATAAAAAGTCTTTCTTTGAATGAAAAGGAAACGTTTGAGGTTAACATCTAAACCAATTTTTACAAAATGCTGTAAAATACTTAGAAAAAAGATATGATTTTGGAGAAACATCAGTATTTTAGCAAATTGCTGTCATAAATATAAAAAAACTCGTTGTTGTCAAGGAATAATTAAGAAGAGCTGCCATTTATTGTAAAAATATCAAATTCAATTAATACTGATATGTTGTATGCAGATCACTGCTGACTTCGTTAAGTTTTTGAAGAATTGCCAAAAGACATATCCATTGACAACATATGAGCCCATTTCTTTAAAAAATGTGGTACAAAGAATGTAGAAAATCTGTATAAATTAATATCATTTAAATTTTGAAGTCAATTTTGCAATTTTTTTGCTAATTTAACTGAATTTTAAATTGTCAAGAAAAATCAAGCTTTTTCCTCTGAATATCAAGCTTTTTGCCAATTTTGATCTGGCAAGCCTAATGTTAGGAGTGCTTTTCATACAAAATTTATAACGGTTTCTGAAATAGAAACACGTTTAAAACATTGCCTAAAAGCGTTTTTCTAACGTTTGCAAAAAGTACTTTAGCAGCACTTCTTTTAAAAAATATATAAACTATTATTTAAAAAAAAAAACGCTGTGAAAACATTGATTTGAAGCGCCTTCGAAAAACTTCCGAACACTTTTTTACAGAGTTGTCTACAGTTAAACAAAAAAACTAAAATTCAGTAGTATTGACTTTGGAATAGAATATATCTAAAATACAGTTAATTATAAATATGTATGTTTCAGAGTGCACTCTTTAAGGCAGGAATACACGTTCAATAGTATTGATCAAGTTCTCAAAAATCAACCAATCAGAACATTTTATTTTTATAATATTTTTATAATTTACAAATTCCAAATAGAATTTAGAATTTTTGTTTTAAAAATAGAGAAAAAACTTTCCTAGAACCAATAGTTGACAATTAATGCATTTTCAAGTGTTACCAATCACTATCATCAGATTGTCTTTATGGGGTTCTCTCTAGGTTATAATGTAGATTTTAGTTTTTGTATATATGTATGTTAACTTTCAAAGTAAAAACATTTGGAGAAATAAACTCAACATTTTTACTTATTTATTTCATATTACAAAGAAAATCACATGTTTTTAACAAAGCTATTATTTTTATCTATATTATAGTTGTTGCTATGACTGAAGCTCCTTCAATAAAAAAGAAATGCATGTAGTTTTTTTAACATTCAAGCTTTTAACCCCTATGGAACAAATATTAAAAATTTAATTTATCGCTTTATTTAGGCGATATAGCACAACAAAGGCTGAAGACGTATCTTGAAGCCCAGTGGTCAAATAATTTCGGTTTTTGTTGTAAATAACACTATCAATAAAATGAAATTACGAACCGAAAATTGTTGATCAATTGTTGTTATTTCAAAAGTTATGGCGATTTTCGCTTTTTGAAAATTACGAAATTTTGCGAATTTGGCATTAAACATCAATAAATTTTGACGAAATTAGTTCCGCTTACTACTACCTCTGAGTATATAATCTGTGTTTAATTTAAAGATAATCTGATGGCTAGTTTTTGAGTTAGAGATATTTGTAAAACGTATCCTGGCGTTATCCTGTAAGTCCTGGAGAAAATTTTTTAACTGATTTTACAATTAGAGGCTTTAAACTTGCTTTGTTATTATCGGTAATGTACGCCAGATCGTAAATGTATTTTTGGCAATTTTTCAAATATTTTTTTCTGTTTTAAAAAGTTAATTTTTTAAAATTTTATAAATTTTCATTTTACATGCTTCTCGATTGAAAACCGTTCCTTATACGAAAAAAGGTTGAAGGCAAAAAAAGTAGGCAGTTAAGTTTTCTATGGATATAATAAAACTTGTTTAATAAAATATTGTTATTTAGCCAACAACTATTTAAAATCTGAAGACCGCCAAAAGGCGGCCTTGTGCATTAGAGGATTAATTCCATTTATAGTGATTAGAACGAAAGCAAAGAACTTTAACAACGATTATTTGTTTTCTGTGTTACACCATAACCCATCACGCCGTGTAAATGACTAACATGTTGCAATTAATGGATATTACTTAACAATTTGACAACGCTAAAATTGGAATTGGCAGTGGCTGTCGGTTAATCAAAGGCTGATGATGAACGTTTTAGTACTCGTATTTAAAATATAAAATGGAATGCTACCGAATTATATGCGAAAGTAGTTGGTTTATGTAGCTGACATACAACAATAATTTATGTACCATTTCTGATTTTAGACTAAATCTTAGTACAAATTTTTTTTATCAGAACCTGGTAAGATCATTACAAAATAATGCAATTCGATTAAAATTAAAAAAATTAATGAAATGAATATTTTTAAGTTCAAACGTAAAATTATTTAGTAAAAAAAATTTTAAATGCAAAAAAATGTATTAATTTAAAATTTGTTAAATTGTATAATCAATTTTGCCTATTATTAGGCAATTTCTATATTATAGTTCAAAATTATATATATTTATTTGTATGCTTGGATTGCTCCTTTTTTGATTTCTTATTATGGTTTTACCATTGAGTTTCGGCTAATATTTGAAGAATCTCATTTGCTTTAATTCGTCAGATCATATTATGTAACATGATATGTGTAAAAACTTTTTCTATGTTACGAAAATTATGGATGACACAAAACCATACACAATTAAAAATCCGTTGCTATTAGCTAAAACATAATTGTTGCCAACATTAATGTAAGGATGCGAACTTTTTTCGAACTGTGATTCTATTCGCAAAACAAAACTTTATGTAACATTTAATAATATTGCCAGATATATTTTTAGGCTTCAATTCTTCGCCCGAATTTCACGTTACTCGAAACATATTTATAACTTATCGTTTAATAATTTATTAAAGTGCCGTTTTCTTATTTTCCTACATAAAATAATCTTAACAAAATAACCTGATTATTTATACAAACGCCTTAACTTTTTTGCATCGAATAGAGAAATTCTCGAAAAAGCATTTCTTTATAAGTACCCGAGTAAAAAAGTTTTGATATAATCATATATTATTTTATGTAATTACATATAGTAACTTATAGTTAGATATGGCCACATATGCTTTTAAATTGAAGCGTATAGACTTTTATATAGTCCTATATTAAATATTTTTTCCTCAAAGGTTTTAATATTGAGCCATATGTGATTTTATATTATTACATACTGGCCTACATATAAGTGTATGTGCTATATATAAGTACACAATGTAATATATAAAAGATATAATTAGATATACGTTTATATATAATTTAGTATGACACTATACATAATAATATAAAACTATATATGGAGCCATTTAAGAAATATTATATAATAGGTGTTATATATGGTTATATATTGATGCATAAGAACCCATATATAACTTAGTATGGTTTCATATCTACAATATTTCATGATTTCTTTTATATATAACGATATAACGTTCTTTATAAAATCATTTTTAATTATATATCATCCCACATTAGCAATTTTTTCAAAGTGATTTTATATAAAAATATATGTATAAGGTCCTTTTAAAACCGTATTGTATTAAATGTGGTTCCATATAAAAAAATGATTTTGAACTAGTTTTAGATTTAGTAATTACTAGGGATTGGCGCATGACACGATCGTGAGTGAAGTTATTCACAAGTGATCGTGAGTAATAATTACTATACCAAAGTAATTCGCCCGTGAGCGTGAGAATATATAATTCGTACGTGAGCGTGAGTAAGAATATATAACCCGTGCATGATTCGTGTGTGAGTTTATTTTTTGCATCATATGTTTTTAGTAATTTTTACTGTTTTGCGTGAGAATTTTCTGATTGTGAGTAAATTTTTAATATACTCATGTCTGCGTGAGTAAGACACGAAATACTCGTGCGTGAGTAATTTGTTTTTGTTTAGGAGCGTGAGTCAAAATGGATAACGCGCCCATAAAATTAACAATACTGAAGCTTTAATATGGAATTCTCTATACTATAACGCACACTTGACTGATCTCTTATATCTTGGTTGTATATCACAATCCTATTAAGTTAAAAATTTCAGTGTTGTTAACCTTATTTTAAAATTACTAAAAACAAAGAAAAATTTGTTCATGTTTAATGCACTGTCATGGTAAATCTGGATAAAAGTAATGGAAGATTTATCGAAATTATAGGATATCCAGTAGACCTGGGGTTAATCATTACATTTTGTAAATAATTACACATTCATTTACACAATTACATGTAATTGTAATTGAAAAAAACTCAATTACAATTACAAATTATTTGTAATTGTAATTCAAAAAAGAACAATTACAAGTAATTTGTAATTTGAAAAATGTCAATTACATTTTTTGGGAAAATAAATAATGACAAAAAGCACAAGTTAGGGGTAAGCCCAACATGACGTATTCTTTTTATACGCATCCATCCATGCCTATGCAACCTATCCCAGTCAGATTTTTCTACAAAATTTTAACAAAAAACACTTTTTAATTCTAAATGTAATTGAAATCACTTTCAATTACAATTACTAGTAATCGAAAATTTTCAATTACAATTACTTGTAATTTCAATTACAAATTACAAGTAATTGTAATTGAAATCCCTCAGGTCTGATCTCCAGATATTGTATATCTTTTTTATTTAAAAATATAATTTTGTATATTGTTAGATATGGTCATATATATTATGGTAAAAATATAGGGTTAATATTTAGGTATAATTGTATCAAACTATGTCCACTTTTATAACATTTTATATAATTTTATACAAAAAGATATAATTTTATGTAATTGGATGAGGACAAAATTCGGATACAATTGTATCATATTGTATCGAATTGTATCAAATTGTACCAAATTGTATACAATTGTATACAATTCGATACAATATGATACAATTGTATCCGAATTTTGTCCTCATCCAATTACATAAAATTATATCTTTTTGTATAAAATTATATAAAATGTTATAAAAGTGGACATAGTTTGATTATTGTATCATATTGTATCGAATTGTATCAAATTGTACCAAATTGTATACAATTGTATACAATTCGATACAATATGATACAATAAGACGTTCTCATTTTTCGGATATAATTATATCTAATTACATAGAAGATTATATATAATTAAATATAACTTTATATGGCTCCATATCATTTTTTTTTACTTGGGTAGTATTGCTCTTTGCAAGCACTTGCCTCATAAGATTGAAACCACAAGCAATGCAAAGCAATTTAAACACTAGGTATATTTTTGAACATTCTGCTTAACTAAGTTACAAAAAGTCTGTTTTTTCTCTTTTTTGTATACTTTTTTGTTCCAATTTTTAAAATTTTTTTATATATTAATATTTGTAACAATACACTCACAATATATTTTTCATAACCGATTGAGGTTTATTTAAAAAGTAATAGGTAAAGTTTGTTTTCAATTGAAGAATCAATTAAAATACATTGAAACATATTGTTTAACTTTTTATATTCGTCAATAAAAAACAAACCAAAAAAAATATGTATCGTCTGTAGGAGTTCTTATTTTCAGTCAAATATTCTATTTTTAGATTTCTATTTTTATAAAAAATAATTTAAATAATTTCGTTCTTTTCTGTTTTAAAACAAAAAATTCAAATATTTTCGGTTTTCTTTTTAATTAAAATAGTTTGTACATATACAAAATTATTTCAATTTAAATTACAAGAAATTCTTTACTCATACACACAAACATAGCCAATAAAAATACGAACGTGTGTGTTGTGTGTGAGTGTTTTGAAAATCCAAACAAAAAAAAAAAACTTTCAAATATGAAAAAACAAAATCGTTTTTTTTTTACTTTTTGTCAATTAAAATTGATGATTGTTTTAATAAACTTTTCAATTATTTTTATTTCTTTTATGGATTGTTTGAACGATGTTTGAAAATAAATAGCCAAATGGTTTGAATATAATGAAAAATCAGTAGTCCTTTTTTTAATTGTGTTTGCAATTAATTTAGTATGTATTTTATGTTGTTTTTAACGATAAAATATTGTGAGTGTACTTTTGCCTATAAAAACGTTTCAATATTTTTTATATATATTTTATATGCGCAATTTTTTGTAATAATAAGTATTTAAAATATTGTACTTAATTTTTTTCATTTTCCAAAATTATTTGTAACAACATTTTTCCATGTGCTGTTGCACTGGTATGCTAAAAAAAACCAAATAAATAAAAAAAATTCGAAATCTAGAAATACCTGGTCACCTTGTTGGAAATTATGTAAACTACAAAAGACAGTTAAAAAAAAACTAATAATAAAATATTAAATTTTATTTGTTTTTAACTAAATATGCATTTATCCTGGGAATGAGAATAATGTAGATAGGCGCATTTTAGGTTTATACAGCCTTGTGGTTAATATGACAGATAATTATACATACGTGCACATTTGACATGACTGATTTTGATTATTTAAATTTACGTTTTAAATTTTTATAGTTGCGTAATGAAATATGTATTCAAATTTAATACAAGTTATTTACACCTAAATGCTTTGGTTGATATTAACTAAAGCTTTAACCGTTCTCTTTCAAATGCTTTAATGGCCCATAAATATTACGGTTAAGCAATCATTTTTGACATATCATAAATATTATAAAAATCAAAACAACATTTTGTTTTTGAGTTATTATCAGGTATAAGTACAAGAACTACTACAACAGTTTAATGTGAACTGATGGGAGTAATAATAATTTGGAAAAAAATAAAATGGGAAAGTATCCCTGGAACATTTTTTAGGATTTATATCTTATACTGATTTTGTGAAACCCAATTTTATAGAAATAACTCCAAAATTAGTTTGACTGACATTTTGTAAGATATAACTGACCGAAAACAACCTTCGCTGCACCCGCAATCATTTAGTTTGTCTCTTCTTACAGCAGCGAAATCCGTAGCCATAAGGTTGTACCAAGAACACACTGTAGAGTTTTATGGCAATGAAATACGCTTAAATCTCGTTAGTCCATAGACATACATATCTGACAATACAAAACGGTTAATTTGTGTTTGCAAGTCGTGTCACAATTCCCAGAAAGCTCACAACCACAGATTAAACCGGAAATTAGGTATGTTTTTGCAAGTTGAATTCTTTCTTTTAAAGGCGTAAAAAACTGTGTCTGACCAAAGGCGAAAAAATTGATTTGCAAAAAATTTTCCTCAATAAATTTTTAAGAACTTCTTATTTCAGTTAATTTAGGCGTGATTTTACATAAAAAACAAAATTTTTTTCACGATGTATTGTTTCACGTTTCACAAGACTGTTAATCATATGGTGAAAAATTTAAGTTTTGCGTTCGTTGTAAGTAATTGCATCTTTCTTATAAAATCAACAAATGCTTTCATTCATAACATAAATAACCATTTGAGGCCTTTAAATTTAAATTTTTTCAATGGCAAAAAGGAAAAACTTCTAAGGTAAAAATGCAGTTTAAAAAGCGTTCTCCCTAATAAAATAGCAGAAAAATTTACTAAAAATTAGTTAAAAATGATGCTGCAGAAAAAAAATACTGAAATTAGAAGATTTTTTTGCTAAATACTAGTAAAATAAGTACAGCAAAATTAAAACTGTTAAATTTTCATAATTTCGGTTATATTTATGTTAATTTTTAGTTAATTGAAAATAACAAATTGTACTGTAAAATCTGCAGAAAATTTTGCTAAATATTAGTAGACTAAAAGTAGCAAAAATAAATTGTTATATCTACAAAAATTTTGCTATTTTTAAGCTAAATTTAGTTGAATGCAATTAAAATGAATGAAAAAAAAAACAAAAAAAAACCTTAGAAAATTTAAATTTTTTTGTGATTTTTTAGGCTACAAATTAGTTAGCAAAAGTTTTTACAGATTTTAGCAGGTTAATTTGCTATTTTCCATTAACAAAAATTTAACTCAAATACAACTAAAATTCTGTATATTTAACAGTTTTATTTTTGCTGTTCCTATATTACTAATAAATAGGAAAAATAATCTTCTAATTTTAGCCGTTTTTTTTTGCAACATCATTTTTAACTAATTTTTAGTAGTTCTAGATTAAAAGACTCTTTTTATACTTTCATAAACTTTTCATGGAAAAGAACCCAGGTAGAAATTTCATTTGTTTTAAATTACATTTGCAGCGGTCTTTAAGAACAAATATTTTAAGTGTATTATTTGTACAACTTTTTTTCTATGAGTGAGGTATTTTAGTAAAAATTAGAAATTGTTTATGTTTCAGATGAAAAGAGAATATATTTTTGCATATTTTCGATATTGTATATTTGAAAAATTCATGTTCCGATCGGTCAGACTGTTATAAATTAATATATACATTTGGTGAACTAATTTTTAGCAGAGTAATAAAGTTTAGTTTTTCTCATCAATATATCAAAGAATGATATAATAGTTTAGTATTTTTTTAATTTTTAAATTTTTTTGAAAATATCACATTAAAAAAGGCCAACCATTATTTTTTTGTAAATAATTATTTGGCAACTCTGGATAAAAGCTCTCCACAATTTTTTTTTATTTAGGATTGTAGTGAAGATATGAAGTTATTTTATTGTTTTTAAATGACTGAATGACCTTTATCCAGTACAAAAATATAACCGTTTAAATGTAGCGGGTTGAAAACGGAACAGTAGGTTCAAATAGAGTCAAAGTCCAGCATGATGCTAGTATATTCTACTAGCGTGATTAGGCTCAGTTTGCAGCTTTAGGAAATCTTGGGTACTTCCATAATCAGCCGAAGAAAGTATGTGCACTCTAGAAAGTATGAAAATTTTGACCATTAATGGTAAAATCGAATTGTCCAGGAATTATAAAGAATAACTAAAATTGAGCGCCAAAATTATGTCTTTGTAAATTGTGTGTGTGTGTCTTTAACACTACCTCTTTTATACTAAAAACCATGTACTCACTTCTGCTATGCTTCCCCTGTCAAAGAGTGAACGAAAGAAATCATTCACATGTTTAACTTAACTTTAGCTTATCAAATTTTACTGCGGTTATTTGTGTAGCAAAACCAGTGATTGATTTATACTCCCACCTTTTATGAAAATCGGTCACAACAATAACCTACAACAGGCAAAAACAAATCTTATCTAAATATCTCGGAATGATTTCGCGTTAAGTCGAAGAAGCAAAAACGTGTACATTTTGATGGGTTATTTTGGTTGGTCTCTTTTCGTTCATAAATCGCTTTGATTGATTGTCGAATGTTATTAATCGGTTTATTGCAATAAAGTTAATCACAGATTAATACCAGATGTGAAACCAATGACAGGTGTCAAAAAAGTATTCTCGAACCGTATGGTTTTGTTTACATGGAAGTGAAGTCAAAAGGGAGATAACAATATAAAATCTCCATACATTTTGTATTGAGCATTTTTTGTATATATCTGTCTCTTTTTAGGTTATTGTGCATTATCTTTTGTGTTTTTCTTAAATTTTTGCGTTTTGTTGTGCTTATTTTCTGTCGGCCATATTGCCCAAATCAGCTGATTCATATCTGGTATAATTTGTGAAGTTAATAATCAAAGCTGAAAGAGAGGGAGACCAACAAGTATAAAAGAATTGATTACAGGTGATTTATAAATAGAAATTATCTGAAAAATACATGCACTACAAGAATGGGAAACAAAAAGTGAAATTATTGACCATACACTACACTACTTCTTTAATATCCCGTTTTTAAACAGCATCACATATTTGGTTTTTTTATTCGCATAATTCATTACTTTTTCTATATTTTTACATACAACTCAATCCAATACTCATCTGTCACTTGACAAATGCTTTAAAAATCACTTATCATTTTGGCCATACTATTGCATACAAATACAAAATTTATTCCAGCAACATCATTATAATATATCAGTAGAAAAATACTTATGTTTATGAAAATTCTTAACATTTTCCAAAAGAAAATAACTGGCATGAAAAAAAGTTTTGTTACAGAATAAAAAAACCTCGTTACAGGAAACAGACGCTTTAAATGTCAAGCTTTATTATCAATCAAAATTCAATCGTTCTATACATCTTTTCATCATGAGTCATGTGGCAAAAAAGAAAATATTGTGTAAAATGTTATATAAATGTGTGTTAAGATATGTCTTATTCATCATTATTAACACAGTTGGAGACAACCAACAGAACAACTACTTATATATGAATATGTTTAGAGTAACATGAGTAGTATGGGTTAATCCTTACCTATACGGCCAGAACTTGTTGACATTTGATTTTAATATTTATACACCCAGAAAACAGATTCAGTTCTGATAACCGCATTTGTAGCGAATCGCATGTTTCGGTTGTGGTAGCCGAATTTTTCAGTTGTGGCAATAGAAAACCAATTGAGACAGGATTAATTTGACTATGGCAACGGAATTTCAGTTGTATCAAAAATAATTCGGTAGCCACAACCGAAAAATTCATTTGGTGCAACTGAACCATTCGATTGGCAACAAATGGGGTTGTCAGGACCGAATCTGTTTTCTGGGTGTAAGCCTAGTGTCCTACAATACATACTCATAAACAAATTTCTAAGCTACTGCGGTTATCCGGAAGTTATACGATTTCCTTTTCGGCCGGATATGAATACCCAGGCAGAAAAAAACGATCGGCACAATGTTGACAAACCATTGGCCACGGTCGGTTGTGCGTTGGCAGAACGTGGGATTAACAAATTTGACAGTATTGTCCTGTTACCCGTTTGATAACAGCGACCAACAGTTGTTTGCAGCTAACATAATAACACTTCCACAACGTTTTCGAAATCAAAAACAGATGGTCTAAAAATAGATTTTCATAATTTTTTTTTTAATTTAAGAAAAGTTGGTTTTAAATTTTTTTTTAACATGAAAGAAAACCCAAAATATAGATGGTCAAAAATGATTTAAAAGAAATTATTTTATAAAATACAAAATTAAATAAACTTTGTTTTAATTTAACTATTATTTAAATACACTTTCATTTCTTCAGCATTCAAGAGGAGTTCATTTAGAATGAAATGAACCCACTGACCAATAGTTGTAGGTGCTAACTAACCAAGGAAAAAGTTTTGATATAGTTTTATATTACTTTATATCAAGGTTGGTTACCGAAACGAATAACGGCAAGGGTAACGGTATCGAAATTTGTTTGTTTCGATAACGGAAAAGGTAACTGTATACCGTTACCGAAATATTAAAGGAGAAAGCAAAAATTTCAGAGCCAAGGCTCTTTTGGTTTCCGAAATATGACGTCAGGAAAATTGGAAAAAACGGTCAAATTTGACTAAAGTATGATTACAAAATCGACAATAACTTAAAAACTATTCAAGGTATAAAATTCCTTTTGGTATTATTTATTAGGTAAGAATGTACCCTTTAAAACGGTATGCATATCGATTTTTTTCATAGAAGGGTCAAAGGTCATTTCTTGGGGTCTTGAGTACAAATACCCATTGCTCGAAATGCGCATTTTTTTAAAATTCTTAAAAAAATATATGATTATTGTTAAACTCTCTTCTACATTTGTGTGAAAAATTTAAGGTGGTATCTCGCTTCGTTTCTGAGTTATAGGATAGATTTACAAGTGAAAAGTGCCTTTTTACTCACAAATTTAGTCTCAAAATTTCATTTAATTTTTACGCAATTTAAATGTAAATTTACACATTATTTGTGCACCAAATTAAACACAATGGGCAATTTTTTTTCATTTACACAAATAGATTAAATTCACCCAATTTATAGTGTAAGTAAATTTCGACAGAATTTAATTAGAATGTAAAGCTCATCCAATGGATGCAGTAGGAACTTTGACGATATCATTGTATACACTTAATGTTGTGATATAATTGGTTCATACTTGGGAATTTTTCATTGGCATTGAAATTTAATTGGCATTACTTGATCTCAATGTTTTATAAAAAAACATTGTTTTATAAAAAGGAAATTAAGACAAGAATGTAAAATTTTAGAGCTATAAACATTAAAAATATTCACTATTTTATCAAGTTGTATCAAGTATACTGTTGTTCACTCTTCTTTAACACTGGTCAGTAGAGCGTACCACCTTACAGGTAAAAAAAAGTTCGCCGTAAACCCTCCAATATGAAGTATTTTTGCAAGGAGGTCTCAAAAAAAAATTTTTTTTTTGCCGAACGTAGTGGTCGCCATTTTAGATTTTTCGTTATATATTTGGCATTTACAGTCCAATCTTAAAGTATGATACATCGATGATTTTCTCTCGAGGAGACCTGTGTTTTTCTCTCGAGGGCCATTGACCTCAAGTATCCCGTTCTAGTAGTAAGCCACCAGATCTCAGTTGCTACAATCCTAATGTGCGACCCTAATATCAGGAAATTAAAGCTCGCAAAAAATCATTAAACTTTTGCTAATGAAGTTTTTCGATAAACCCAGTAGAATTTTTTTTTATATATTGGTTGCCGAACCTAGGGGTCGCCTTTTTAAATTTTTTTTCATAAGATTTTTCCTTTATAGCAAAACACTGGTCTCCTCGAGGCAAAAAAATCGATATATCACACTTTAAAATCCAACTTTAAATGATGAAGCTATAACGAAAAATTGAAAAAGGCGACCCCTACGTTCAGGAAAAGAAATTTTTTTTTGAAATTGCCTTGCAAAAATACTTCATATTGGAGGGTGTACGGCGAACTTTTTTTTGAGGTATGGTCTACTGGTCAGTCTAGATGGATCAGCCTCTAGTAATGTAAACTAGCGAATATAAGATAAGAAATACGCGATTTTTAATTTTTTTTTTCTTAATTTGTGCTTTTATAAAAACATGAAAACTAATGCTTTTTTCGTCAATTATAATTGAGCATTTAGGCATTGAACAATGCCACTTGAAAAAAATTTCATTGGCATTGATCAATTGTAATGCCAAAAAATTTCATTGGCATTGGTCAATTGTAATGCCAATGAAATCATCAATTAATTGGTCCATTCAATTAACAAGTCCCAAGTGTGTCACAAAAGATATTAAAGTATATTAAATTAGATACGATTAGATTTTGCGCTAGATAAATTTTTGTAACTCGAACATTTCTAAAATTATTGAATCATAGTGGATAACAATTTTATAAGTTACTATGTTATCCCCACATCCCTTTCGAAAGATTTAAATTGATATGAAGCGAAAATCGATTATTGGAAGAATAATTCCGCACTGAAAGGTAATCGTAAAAATGGAGATTTTTTTATTTATTACACTAAAATGTTCTATGTTTCTGGTCACAAATTTGAAACAAGTGAGTTTTGTGAAAGTAGTAGTAGTAATATATTTTTATGAGCAAAATATTTAAGATCAATATCCTAAGTTGTCAAACCAAACCTAAACCTAACCTAAATGCTAAACCAAACTGTAATATTTCTTTACTCAAAATGTGCAAATTAGCATTAACGCGAAAAGTGTTGAAGATATTTTAATTAAAGGTGCTTTCAAAATGGTAGAGTGACTCTACTCTGCAGCACAGATTAAAATGTTAACTGTTCGAAATGCAGAGTAGAGTTACTTCAAAACTTATTTGACTTATTATTATCAAGTATGTAGTTACATAACCACATATCTGGTAATGATTTTCTACACTGGGTGGTGAAAAAATATGACGAAACAAATGCAACCAAATTCTTGTTTTGCCTTCCTTTTTCTAAACGTCAAATAATGTGATGGTCGATTGTCTAATGTGACGACTTTTGTTGTCGTTAGTCGAGGTCGACCCAGTTGTAATTAATCTGTTATTTATAATTCAATTTAATTTAGTTCATATTAATGGCTTTACATTTGTTCTCCCTTTTTGGGACAAAGCTTTATCGCCATTTAGCAATTTTTTTTTTTTTTTTAATTTTATTCTAAGTATAATTTGAAAGATATTTCTCCCGATTCAAAATTCTGTGGAATGCTTCATATCCTTAGCAAACTCATACTTTGTAAATAGAAACTCCTACGAAATTGCAAAAGCCTTTCGTCTTTGTTATTATGACAATATGTCAAAAAGTAAGAAATAAAAAATGTCTGCACTTGCACTTTGAAAGCATTATCAGCATTCATATGTACTACAAGTACATACAACAAGTTTGATTGATTTTATGTTTTTTTTTCTTTTGGTGCTCCACTTCAACTTATTTCTATTGGAAGCTGTGATATATGATGATAGAATTGTGGTCTCTAAAAGTGACATTAAAAAAGAAACTAAAACTTCAACACTATCACTCAATGTCACTCAAGATTTAATACACATAACGACAGTTTTATGAGGAAAACTAGAAGAATAAATTGTAAGGTGTTTTTCATAAATAGAAATGAAATTGAATAAGAGAGAGGTTAGGTGTTTAAGGGCTTTAGAAATAAATATTTTTGTTTAACCCCTATTTTTGAATTTATATGAGTTTTTTTTTGTGTAAACCATAAATTTCACACAAAATCGGAAGTTACTTAAATCACTAATAACTTCACAAATACATACAAACATTTATAGAATGAAAACTATTCGAACGGAAACGGATGCACAATTCATAATATGTACAAACGTTAAAAATCCCAATACCTAATAATATGACTTGCAACAGAGGCGTTACAGCTGTAAATTTGGGGTTGGGTAAAAAATTGTACACACAGAAAACAGATTCGTAGTTCCAACCGAATTTTTCGCCAACCGAATTTTTGTAGTTCCAGGTACAATCACTTTTATTTATTTTTAATATCATTGTAACTACCGAAATTTATTTACAATTTTTGAATTTTTGTTGTGTTAATAGATTACTTTAATGTTTGTGGATTATAAATAGAAAAACACGTTCCACAAAATTTATTTAAAAATTAAAATTTTTTTGTCGCTAACTGGGATCGAATCGCCGACCCTCCGCTTGTTAGCCCATTGCTTTCCCTCTAAGCTAAGCGCTATTTACATTTTTTTTAGGCAAATTTCAAATTTGAATTTCTTCAGGTTTGAATATTTTGTCTATAAATAAAATTATATCAACAACAGAAAATCAGTTGTGTCTTTTAATTTGAATAAAAAAAAAAAATTTAAAAAAATTTATATCGCGAACCGTGATTGAACCGGCGACCCTCCGTTTGTCAGCCCATTGCTTTACCTCTAGGCTAAACTCGACATATATTTTTTTTGTCAAATTACAAATTTGAATTTCTTCAGGATGAAAATTTGAATATTTTGTTTTTGAATAAAATTATATTCACAACAGAAAATCAATTTGAATAATTTGAATCAATAAAAAAAATATTAAAAAAAAGTAATGCCTTGGTTGAGGTTTGAACTCAAATCTCTAAGGCTATAAGGCTGTGTCTCTACCTCCTGCGCCACAGATACTTACGTTTAGTTGTTGTCTAACTTAGAATTTAGACACGCATATGTATGAAACGAAAAAATATGATAAATTCCAAAATTTTATTAAGATAAATAAAATTTCTGTTCCTTGTATCAATATATTATTACAATTACCAAAATAATGGAAATTAATGGTTAAAGCTACTAAAATTGAAAAAAAAATGTTAAATTGATTGGAAAAACTAATACTTTGGATAGAGTGATCGATTTTATTGAAACACAACTGATACTAGATTTTTGCAGCCGATATTTTATTCAAATGGTTAAATCTTCGATATATTGGTGGTTGTTGGTATTGAAGTTAATGTGGAAGTTGGTATTTTTTCAATATTAGTTAGAAAAGCCAATATTTTGGATAATGTGACAGTATTTTGGTTCATCATATATATTTTCTGTTCTCAAATAAATATAACTTTCCTGATGATGAATTTTAAATAACTGCAATTAAAATTATTGTACGAGGAAAATATTTAGTTGGTTCCGATAGAATTCCAACCAGTTTATTTTCTGTGTGTATGACTTATAAGTTAAGTATAACCAGCTGGTTACTAAATCAGTCAAAACATTAGAAGTAACCACCTGTTAAACCATTTTAGATCACTTATAGATCCACTGAGAAACTTATACTTAATTACACCTACTTTTGTTTTATTAAAAAAATTCTGTGAAGCTGCCAAACAGATCCTTTTAGCATGAATAGTTGTCATCAAATGTAATAAAAAAATAACTTTTGCAACGTTGGATATCGTAAGTTTCTAACATGGGGTAGGAGAATCTAGGGGAATGACTTAATTTATATAGGGGAATAAACGGTAGTGGGCCATTTGGTTATTCATTGGTTGGGTAGGGAGAATAGGCCATATGAGTACATTAGAAAGTTGTACTGATACTTAAATTGAACGATAGTTTCTTTATAATTGTTTTTTCTTCTTCTTCCTCTGTGCTATTTTCGGTGTTATAATTTTTTTTTTTTTGTAATAGAGCTAAAAGGCATTCGAATGCAAGATCCCTACGATAGCTGAATATAGCTAGGTACCAAAACACCGAATTGTCTGCTCTTCATTTTTTAATCTGAGCCAAAACTCACATGTTACAATACTTATGGTGTTTTCTTTTCTGACAAAAATGTTGCCTTTTTTGCACTTTGGTTTTGAATTCCCTTTTTTGTGTTCTTTTCTAAATTAAGGGTAAGATTCTGAGACTGCATCGTGTTCTTTTCTAAAAGTGTTGTCTAATAAAGTGCAAAAGTGCAACATTTTCCTATCTTACAAAACTTGCGGGGTAGAGCGTTGCCCTGTTTTTTTATTTTCATCATAGTTATGTGTTTATACTGCAATGTTGTTTGCCAGAAAACTCGTAACTTGGTGACATAGGGGGTACTATCCTGGCTTCTGATGCAGAAGGTCGCAGGTTCAAACCCCGGTTGGACCACAACATTTTTTTTTCATTTTATTTTTTTTTATAAAATTTTATTTTTACGCTACCAATAAATAAAAAAAATAATACATTTTTTTTTTAATATGGAGGAAATCTTCTAAATTGAAAATAGAAAAAGAGAGTAGTATATAAAAATTACTTCACCTTGGCTGGGATTTGAACCTGGCAATCCCGAGCCGATGGAAAGCATCACAACCACTAGGCTATCATATAGTAGTAGCTAACCTACGGGGAAAGGGACCGGTCGCAGAAGACACGCAGGATAGGTCCCAAGGGGGCGGAGACCGGTATTTTTGTTTGAAAGAGACATATCACTTTAACATGGCGTTCTCATTGGTAATGACCAATTGCCACAGTTTAGACACCTTGTGACAGTAAGGAGGTGTATCTAAAAATAGCTTTTCAAATAAACTTATAAAAATTAAGAATTAAAAGTAATCTACTTGGCGTGGAAGTAGGGCACGATAACACAACCTCCTGCTTGTAAGGCAAACGCTCTACCGTCTAAGGGTGCGTACAGAGTGGCCGCTTATTGCCGAGCCAAGCCGACTGATGCTTATTGCGAGAACTTGTTCATGCGAGACACAAGTTTGGGTGTGCATAGTGTATGCGAGAATCGGCGCTGATATTTTATCTATCATTTGTGTTTTATGTATGTTTGTATGCATTTGGGTTTGTTGTTCAAACTGACATTGAGTTTTAAAATTTTACTTATTAACGTATTTCTTCAATTATTCTTGAAATTTTTATTACACTTTCTTTTTAAATTTTGTTTATAAGTTTTTTTAATTTTTTTATAATTGTTATAATTTTATTTAATTTTTATTATTTATTTGAATTTTTATTTTTTTGTTTAATTTTTATTTTATTAACAATGTTTTCGGCGCTGAAATACGCTTTGGAACTGTTTTCTCGCATTCAATCAGCTTTGCGCTCTGACCAGCTCGGCACCCACTATAACCTGTTCGCGCTTATTTGTACTAATTTGTATAGTACCAGTTTTCTCGCATTGGTACTCGCAATAAGCGTTAGTCGGCTCGGCTCGGCAACAAGCGGCCACTCTGTACGCTCCCTAAGCTAATGTTGCTTATGCGTGATGGCTGGCCGATGGTAAAGTTATATATTTTTCGTTTCTGTTCAAATAAAAAAGAAAAAGAAAAAACAAACACTACAAGAAAACAACACTAATACACACACAAATATAGTGGAAGTGCCTTCAGTATGCCTCCGATTGACTAGTCACGGGATAGGTCCTTTAATGGCAGTTGACTCGTTTTTTGCGTTGGCCATAATTAAATTAAAAAATCAATTCAAAATTAGAAAATTACCTCAAAAACTCTGATAATATAAATAAAAATTTAAAAAATTGCCCTTAGGTTAAAAAGAAAATTAAATGAAAAACCAATTGTTAAAACTAAAACAGCTTTAACATTAAAACACGCTAAAAATACAAAACTTAAAATTTTTTAGCAAAAAATTATAAAAATTTAAAATAAGCAAATCGTAAAAAAATAAAGTTCAAAATAAATAAAAGAGTATAACATAAATAAAAAAATATTTTAAAAAATATGCCGCGAATTTTATTTTTTATTTCGGTATCGGTCAAGTTTTTTAAAAGCAACAGTGAAAGTAACGAATCAGAAAATACTTAGAAAATTAATTCATTCTCTTTGGTTCATATTTGTACTAATTTAGTAATATGCCATCGGTTGACGGGTCACGGGATTGGTCCTTGGAAGGCAATTGACTCCTCATTCCCCGTAGGGTAGCGTAAACAATATTGCATATACATTAGAGCACCCATATGTGAAAAAGTGTTATTTTTGCAGTTCCGCACCCGTTTTCGGATAGGATGAGAGTAAAAAGTAAGATATGTGCAAAAATTGGGTTTCTGCGATGTATACCGGCCAGGCCGTTTACATTTATGTCCTCAAAATTACCCTAAAAAAGGTTCATGGATTTATCCATCTATAACTCTTAAACTAGAAGTTTCTGTTGTTTACACAATGAAAAGGCAAACATTTTCTTTATACAAACTTTTAACCCTCTCATGACCGTTAGTGGTGTTTTAAGCGGTAAACATAATTTTTTTTGTGAAAACAAAACTTTGAATGTCTCTCATTTAATTTTGGGGACCTGTAAATACGTATACTCTTCATCATATAATAGGAAATTTAGCGTAGATTAAAAGCAAAATAAGTTTTTTTTTAATATTTCGTCCATTCCATGACAGAAAGCCGAAAAACTGATGAGCTATAGATTTTTTACATATGTGCACTAGGAAGCCATGTTAATCTTCCATTTTGGGTATAGGATGTGTTCAGCGAACTTATGTAAAACATTACGATGTACAATTTTGTCGAACTATTGAACCCTCTAACTCTTCAATTCAATTGTCCCCGTTTTTAAAGGGGACAAAAAGACCCGTAAGCTGAAGAGTTAGAGGGTTAAAATGTTCCACAGAAATGTTCAACATAGTGCTTTAAATGAAATAGAGGAGTCGCATGGTTTCCTCCTAAAATTTAGGTTTGTGGGCATTTGAGCGGCAATTGCATATAAGTATGAAATTAACCCTTAAACACATTTTAAGTTTTGACTTATTTCTGGTATTGAACTTAAATTTTCAACCTTGATGTCTTCAGAGACTTATAGTAGAATTTCATGACAAATATTTTTGTGGAATATTTATTAACCCTGGAACACTAATCTTATTTTTTATACGTTAACGCTAATCATTAGTCGAATCGACTAACACATATATATTACCGATTTTTTAAATATCTATATTTGAACCACCAAAAAATCTTTACAAGGTTGATAGGTGGTTTTATTTTAAATGTAAATCAATTTGCAAATTTAATTTTTTGTAAAACAATTAGTTTAAAATTTTTATTAATAATAAATACTCTTAAGATCAAAGGTTGAAAATAATAAATAAATAACAAATAATAACACTAGCCATTAGTCGAATCAATTAACATTTTGCTAAATAACTCAAAAATAGCAATACTTATTGCAACAATATGACCAACCACAACAAGAGAACACCGATGACTGGGAATACAAAAGAATTAAGACCGATCGGTAAAACGAGAAAAGAGCTGTGCACAAAAATGTAAGTGGTGTTAGTCGAATAGACTAAGATTAGCGTTCTAGGGTTAAAATGGTGAACCGTTCAATTGAACTAGTTCTTTCATGAACGACACAACTCTGTTATACATACACACGCGCAAAATATGTCAGACTTCAAAATACGTCGATTTGTCAAATTCGAGTGGTTTATTAGTTTAAAATGGAGAATCAAAGACAAGTACACACAAAAAAAATAAAAATTATGGAAACTTTTCAAAATAATCCATTTTGGACTTATAAAAAAATTTCAGCAGAAGTACTCGTGACCAAGCAATGTGTTTCCAGAGTGGTCAAAAAGTTCATCAAAGACCTACTCATTGAAAGAAAGTCTGGAACACCAAAAAGGTGGAGAAGTTATTGAGGGCGATTCCAAACATTCCTGGCAGCGAAATGACACGGTGCGTACAATGTTCGGAAACTTTTGTGCGTAGAGTTAAGGGCTAACGTTGGGCTTAATACATCCAAAGTTCCGAAAGTTCCGGACAGAAATGCTAAAAAGAACCTTGATGTGAAAAAGTGAACAAAACTTCTCTGTTACGTTTTTTAGTGGCGGACTCTTTATTAAATAGAAGATATGATTGTAAAATAAATAAGAATTTTTTATTCAGGGGGTGGTTTTTAATTAAAAAATAAAATCAACAAATCTGATTATGAATTTTTTTTTTTAAAATTCAACAAACTAGTTTTTTTAATGGCGACATCGTTTGTTAAAATTTGCTTTGAATTTCAACACCTAAAATAATACGTCAGTAGAAAAATGTGTCAAACCGGTTTCACATCGATATGACTAATTTTTAACAAATTTTTAGTTGAAACACTGCTCTAAGCAAAGATTTTAGTTATCTTGATTTAACACAATACTGAAAATCCTCAGTACTTTAACTAATTTTGAGTGTTAATTTTCAAAATTATTTAAAACTTATTTTTACTAACCCATTCGTTAAGTTTTACAAAATTTACTGTTAAAATATAATATTTTCGTGTTACTGTTATTACCCGGTAGATGGCGCCACCAATGTATCCGAAGTTTTAAATATGGCGCTATTTCTTTCCCTCCCGATTTTTTAAAATGATCCATATCTCGAAAACGAAGAGAGATAGAGCAAAATTTATGAAAATTTCGACTACCCCTAACCGTATAATATCCCAGCGAAAGGGGTTATCTCTATCCAAAAATGAACCTTGACGGGGCCTTGGAATTTCGAAAATTTTTAATAAAAATGTTTCACTTCATCAAGTGGCCCATATCTCGAAAACTAAGCGAGATAGAGCAAAACGGACAAAATGTTTGCTCCATTGGAGCCTCGCATGATATGGATAATCCCCGGGAATGGTCCCGAGACCCTAAATTTGGATAAGTTAACTTAGTATAATTACAGATAAAACTGTAGTTATACAAATTTTTTACTTAAATTTAGATTTGTTTAATTTAACAAAAGAATTTGTTAAAAGCAACAAATTTTATTCTAAGCCAAAAAACAGGAATAAATTTTGTTAAGGTAACAAATTTTTCTGTCAAGCCAACAGACATATTATTTTGAGTGTAAGTATATGACATGGATTTTATTCTCAATGTCCCACTTACAAGAAAGTATCCGAATTTCTCTCCGATTTAAATAAAGTTTCGATATATGGTAGAGGAGTGTATATTTACACTTCAGTGATAACTACGGCAAGGAAATCCATGCAAATGCATGCTTTTCCGCGATAGTCAAATACTCATGTGGACTAAATATTTATCCGAATCATCAAATTTAGAACTAAATGGCATCGATCTGTAGTTGCATATTTTCGCATATTTTGACAAAAATGCATGTTTTAGCATATTTCGACTTCCAAAGCATATTTGGTTCCTTTTTTAATGCATATTTTGCGCTTTTTAATGCATGTTTGTGCATATTTTTCATTTTTAGGAGCATTTTTTATTTTGTAGAAAACTATAAAAAATTGATACGTTTTCATATTTTTATTCAATAAAATCTTCATTTTTTCTCATTATTTTGAAAATAGTTTTCTTTTTTAGTCGCAATTTTGAGGAGCATATTTTCTATTTTAATTTAATGAAATTTCTTACCCGAGTGATAACTATTATAAATACTTCACACATTTTAAGTGCGTCTGTTAATATTTTGCTTACTGTACAATCGGTATCCGGTTCTAAAAAAATTTGTAGGTTTGTCAATGTTTGTGATAGCGTAAACAATTGTTTTGAAGATATTTCTATTTAAAAATATTTTTTTTCACGTGACAGCCAAATTTATTCTTTGCTCCTCCTTGAAACCGCTCATGTCTCGTACTATTTTTATGTAAAAATACAAAAAGAAAAAAAGGTTTTATTATACAAATGTTTATATTTTAGATTTTATTCATTTATCATAGAAATATAGCGGATGTGATTTATTGAACAGGGTTCAATTTTAAACAAAATTAAAAAAAAAATCTGCAAAAAAATAATTTTTAATCAATTTTCTATGTTTAGCTATAATAAATTGTATTATTTTGATTTAAATATTAAGAGCAACAAAAAAATCATTAAAATTTATTACCTTTATTATTGATTTATGTGATTATATTGCTGTACAAATCATGGAACTTAATATTAATGTTAAAAATTTAACCCATATTAGACCAGATGGGAAAATTCGGTGGCCAAAACGGGACTACACTATTCACGGGACTTACACCATACACAGACAAATTAACCTTAATTATTTAATTAAAGAAAATTTGATTTTAAAATATTTTATTGAATCTATTAGTAGTTTAATTAACTTATAAATACTTCAGATCTTAAAGAAATTCGAATATATGGTAGAGGGGGCTTAGGGGGTTAAAATTGGGATCAAAAATTACACATTATTTTTGTTTCTTTTCCACTTATTTGTCATTTGATCAAAGGAAACTACATATATACAAATGTTAAGGTATAAGTAGTTTGTACGTAACGTGCCGTGACGAATCAGCTGATTTGTTTTTGTTCTATGAAAAAGCATTTGAGTCGTTAGTTTGTCTGTAATGTAACGTGCCGTGCCGGATGAACCTGTTGAAAACAGAATTTTTGTTATCCGTGAAGTGACAGCGACAGCTGCTATTTTGAGATCTACGACGAATAGCTTAAACCGGCTAAGCCGAGCCGCCGTCTAATTTTTGTCACCGCCGCCGTCGAAAATTTTTGTACACGATAAATTTCTAAAAATAGATATATTTTTTTAACAATTATTTTAATTTTTGCATTAAAAATACAAAAATTGTTTTTTCGGACTTTCTATATTTTCATATATTTAGTTAGAATATTCTTCCACCTCAAGTCCAAATTCTAATATGATATTGTCATATTAGATTTTTATTTGTTGTTTCAAAAAGGGTTGATCATTTTCATGATAGACAATACAATTGATACAATTTAGAACGTAGATTACTAATGTGGACACCGAGTTTTAAAATTAGGTCCAGTTTTTTAAATATTCGCAAATTCATCTTTTACCAAAAAACAAGTTTTTTCTTTAAAATTGGTTATTAGCTCATATACCTAACCAAAATTCGGATAATTTTTAATGTGACCTTAGAGTATGGACTTTTAGCTTTAAGAATCATATCAGTTTATTTCGGATTAGGTGGATTAAAATGAAAACATCACTCAATTTTCTATTTTGAAATTATTGAAAAATTCTTAATCGGAAAAATTTAGACATAGGCTGTTAGTTTCTATTCCACTTAATTCATTTCATAAACATTTTCAGAAAATTCAATCGGAAATACAGCTTTTTGTTTAAATTAGTTTTGTATGAAGTAAATATCGTAAAAAATTTTTACTAAAAAGAAAGCGTATTCAGGTTTACGGATTAAAAAGTGGGGTCAGAAATTAACCAATTTTTAATTTTTTGGTTTATTTTATATTTATTCCAAACCAAACGAAAGGTATTTGGGAGGCCTATTTACCGGTGTATAAAACATACTTAACCATTATTATATGTTTATGGTATAAAATAAAACATCAACATTTTAAATGGTTTTGTTTGGGTATATATAGAGGGTTAAGGGTTAAATTGACATATATTAATCCTTATATTACACTGATCTACAAATTTGAAAAAAAAATTGACTGCAGAAACGAAGAATGTTTTTTAACTAATCTCGGTGCACTGAATTCGAATCTGGCATAAAAATTGGGCTATCATGTCTTGTTAATTTTTTATCGCATGCTGGCAATACTGTAAAACAGTCAATACTGACACTACAATTTCACAATTATTAATTTGACAGAAGCCCACATCCATTCTAAATCTTCATAATAGTAGCGTTTAAGCATGTCAGGGAGATCGTGTGTTACTGATTCAAGCTATTTTTGCTCTGTGTGTGGTAAATATTTGGTTGGAAAAAAGGAATCATAATAAATTGCATATTTACATTATTTTATGCATATTTACATTATTTTGGTTTTGCTGTCAGCAAACAATTGGTATTTCATTTAATTTTCTTTTTAACTTAACCCTCTAACCGGCCTAAGCTTTTTTGCAAAGAAATTTATACCATGTTTTCCTCACGAAAAAAAACAATAAGTTCTTCTACAATAGTTTTTTCGTTGCCTACTTTAGGCGATATGGGCCAAAATAGCTTAAGGGTGAATCTCGAAAACCAGCGCATAAAAGTTAATAGGATTAAGCATAAATTATTCCTCTTACCAGAATGTAATTGCAATAAAAAAATTACGTTTTTTGTGCTGTTACTTAAGAGGATGTAGCGATTTTCGTTTTTCGAGAAATGCGAAATTGAGCGAAAACGCACCACAACTTCAATATATATTATTCAAACTTATAAGCTTTGCTACTTATACCAAATATATTCTCTTTACCAAATTTCAGAAAAATCCGTCCATTGGTTTTCAAGTTAAGGCGATGTCCTTTAAAGGTATCCTTATGGAATCCTGTGTATTCTTGGACCAAAGTAAGGAATTTTTTGAATAGCCGAAGCTTCAATCTTACTTTGTGGTCATTATCAATTGTTTTAGTCGATTTAAATATGTTTTTAAGATATTTGAAAATTGCGATTGTTTTAAAATATTTAATTTTCGAAATTTTACGAAATTTTATTTTTGACACTTTCTCGCTTCAAACCGTGCCCTGTATACAAAAAAATTCTTCACAAAAATTTTATAAATTTTGTTTTCTGTTGAAAAAGCATAATTTCTTATTTTAAAGTACTCGTTTGGCGCATTTCTGATCAATTTAATATATCCCGCCTGGAGGCGGGCTTGCCGATTAGAGGGTTAAGGGAAATTTTTAAAATTTTTATTTATATTATCAGAGTTTTTGAGGTAATTTTCTAATTTTTAATTGATTTTTTAATTTAATTATGGCCAGCGCAAAAAACGAGTCAACTGCCATTAAAGCCCGTGACCGGTCAATCGGGGGCATACTGAAGGCACTTCCAATATATTTGTGTGTGTGTTAGTGTTGTTTTCTTTTCTATTTTTCTTCTTTTCCTTTTTTTTATTTGCTTGAAGTGTTTGTTTTTGCTTTTTCTTTTTTATTTGAATACCCTATTAAAAAAATTAATGAAGTACAACATGCAATCATATCTTTTTCTGATGTTGGCCAAAAAATCCGAAAAATGGTGGATCATGCTGTATTCATTTATATGCACCGTAGATATAATATGATGAAATACGATCCGCAAATGGGTTTATCTAATCATATAAAATTGGATGTGACGTAATGACAATGAAAAACTAATTTCAATAGAATGGACGATTTAATGCAATATGAGCGAACTTTGAATGAAATATTTTTGTCTAATGGTATCAAATAAAATGTAACTTTATTGTACTAAATCTAGTTATATATAGTAAGATAAACCCATTTTTCGGATCGTATTTCATCATATTAGATCCAAGGTGTATCTAAATTAATACAGTACGATCCACCACTTTTCGGATTAAATTGTAGTTTAGGCTATACCAAAAAAAGATACGTTTGCATTTTATAACATCTAACTTTTTTTACTCGGGCAGAAACGAAAAATATATAACTTTACCCTCAGCCAGCCATCACGCAAAAGCAACATTAGCTCATACGGTAGAGCGTTGCCTGACAAGCAGAAGGTTGTGTTAGCGAGCCCTACTTTAACGGCAGGTAGATTTTTTTAATTCTTAATTTTTTATTAGTTTATTTGAAAAGCTATTTTTAGACACACCACCTTACGTGTCACAAGGTGTCTAAACTGTGTGAATTGGTCATTTTCAATGACAACGCCATGTTAAAGTGACGTGTCCCTTTCAAACAAAAAGGCCGATCAAGGACCGGTCTCTGCCCCTTTGGGACTTATCCTTTGTGTCACTTTGGACCGGTTCCTTTCCCCGTAGGGCATTTAGAAGGAGTTTGTCGAGAAATAATCGTAGAAAAAGCCCGAGTGCATGATTTGAATATAAACTTTGAAAATCGCAATAATTTCGCAAGAGTATCAATAGTGAATGAAATGTGATGTTTTAAAAAAAGAATTCTGTAATAGTACAGTAGATTTTTAGTAGAGTAAAGTATTTTTTTTAAGTCTACATTTAATTACAAAAGTCTCTAAAAGTTTGTTAAATTTGTTAATCAATATGACATGTATACAAATTTTTGACCCTTTTTCTTTGGGTCTTTGGCTTTGATATTTAAAATCAGACTTCGTCTTATTTATAATTTTTGTTTCTTTTAACCTTAAAAAAATTTTAAATTTTGATATTGAGCGACTATATTTATAAAAGTTATTGAGATATTGACACACACTTAAGTTTGAAAATATGACATGGAATTTAGCTTAAACTGTGTAAAGGGTTTTCTTTTTAGAGCTCTAGTTACTAAAATATAAATTTTTTATTGAAATAATCGGGTAAGAAATGGAAAAAAGTAAAATCGCGGATTGTGCGAAATCTAGAACCAATTTGAATAAACTGGTTTCAGATTCGAAATCAGCACCTCCTACTTATCCTAAATCCACTGCAAAGTTGATCAATTTAGCAATTTTGTCTTAATTTGTAGAGCTGTATTATTAATTGCAATAGAATTTAAAACCATTCGCCCTTACCATCTAAATTTTTTGAATGTATATTTTTGTTAAAGTCGACTTTAGTTAAAATTTTACGTACACTCAGATAAAAAAGTTTGTAAACAGTTTCCAATCGCACTATACTATTTTTATACTGATTATTAGTACAATTTTTATTTTTAGTAATCATTTTTGCTATTCTCTTATTACAAATTACGGATTTTTATACTAATTTTCGCTGCTGATTTCAGCAAAACATTTTACTAATTTTCCAAAACCGAGTGCTAAATTTAGCAGAAAAATATACTAATTTAAAAATATTTTTTTTTTTGATTTTTTACAATTCTTGTTTAGTTTATATTTGTTACTATTGATATATTTTTAGTTTAGAAATAACACCCAGAAAATTTTATTGCATCTCCAATGCATAAAACGGCAATAACTGGAAAACCGTTTGCAATTTTGACTCCAAATTTCAAGTACGATGAAGTAATTATACGCTTGTTACAATCGGAAGAAATTTTTTTTTTTTTTAGATTTTACAGTTTTTTTATTTTTTAGTACAATTTTTTGCTAATTTCAGCAGATTGATTTTAAATTACAGTTTACAGCAATTTACTGAAATTTAGTAGCTGCAACTAATTATTTATACTAATTTCACTGTACTAAAATTATTGATATTTAGTAAGTTTTTTAACTGATGTTAGCAAATAGATTTTGAATTGCAGTTTACATAAATTTTACTAAAATTTAGTAGCGGCTACTAAATTTTTCTACTAATTTTATTGTACTACAGATCAGCAGACATGTGTTGCTAAAATTAGCAAAAAAATACCGCTGGCCTCAAAACCGTCAAATTTCCCGGAATTAAAGCAAAATTTTCAGTAGCCATTACAGACTTTTGTATGTATGCTTTGACTTGATTTATTTTTGGAGAATTCTGATTTGATTTCCAACCAATGCTTAAAAATATAAATATTTTTGTAGGATTTTTATACACAAACTGAACAAAACTGTATGTATCGATGCAATGCTAATGAAAATATTAAAACTCAATTAATTAATCCCATGTTTGGCATACTCTTATATTTCATATCATTGTTTTTTCACTCATAAACACAAAAGCATAAATTAAAATTAATTGACATTTTGCCTCAGTTAAGTATTTAAAAATTTAATCAGCGTTAAAAATATAACGATTTGTTATACATTTTTTTATTATTTTGTATTTAAAGTGTCAATCAAAAATTTTTAAACATCATAAAACATTCATATTTGGATGGATTGATGTTTCCAATTAGATTAAGAGAATCACAAATAAAATATAAATTTATTACAGTGAATAAGAATGTATTAAGAGCAATATTGAAGTGCGTTGTTTTTTTTCTGGCCCGGTTTTCAGTTTATTCGAGATATAGGTTTTTTTCTAAAAACCGCTTTCGGTATACAAAAAAAAACAGTTAAAGGCGGGTTTCCGCATACACCGTAATCGGCGCCGAAAAAACAATTTGCGCCGAAAAAATGTTCGTTGCCGAAATCGGCGCCGAAAATTAGGAACGTAACTACGCCGATCAGCAACGAAAAACTAACGAAATGGCAAACTAAAACAACTTCAAGCAGGTTTTTTTCGGTGCTAGCTCTTGGCACCGAACAATAGAAAAAAAAGTATGTAAATAATTTAGCCTAAAAAATCAAGAAAGAATTACAAAAATTTTCGAAGGTTTTTTTCGTTTTTTTTTAAATGCAAATAAAAATCGAGCCTATTGAAAACAGCAGTTTACAATTTTTTGAGCAAATATTTTTGCTAATTTTAGCAGCAAAACTAAATTTAGCTTAAAAATAACAAACATTTTGTAGATATATGAGTTTATTTTTTCTATTTTTAGTTTACTAAAATTTTGCAAAATTTTCTGATATTACGGATTTATTTCTATGAGTGTAGTAAATTTACAATAATTTTGTTTCTATAATTTGAACAGCACTTTGTATTTTCATAGTTTTTATGTTCTTATCCACTTCAAAATGACAACTAAAAAAATAGAACACAATAATTTCGTTTCAGTTTCTGCTTTATGCCGCAACGCTCCCAACCGAAATGAAAACGAAATAGCAACGAAACGGTGACGAACAACAACGTTTTTCAGTTTCAGTTTTCGGCGCCGATTACGGTGTATGCGGAAACCCGTCTTAACGGGGTGTTTCGGGTTTTTAGTTTTTCTTAAAAAACTAGTGAAATACACTGTTGCAAATTTAATCGTCAGATTAAGCGATTTTAATTTTCATCCAGCGGAAAAATTCTCTATTATCCAAAAATCTAGCGATGCTTTATCAGACGTAATTTTATTTTTAGAAACGAGTTGTGTATTTAAAAATATTGTAGAATTCACAAACTTCTGGTTAAGTTGAAATAATTTTTCTGTTATTTGCTCTAAAAAAGCTCGTACAAATAGGTAAAAATTCTGCCAAAATAACAGAAAATAGTACTACATGTATTTGCGCCAGCATAATTTTGACCTATTTGTACTGGATTTTTTTTATTAGTGTAGTTATAAAAAAATTATGATTTTTTCCAAAAGCTAAGTATCTAAAAAATTCATATTTTGATAAGAGATTTCTCTGCATTTTTTTCATCGCATAACGCTTTTCATAAATCAAACAAGAAATTAATAAAAACGAGTAAAAAGGTTAAAGTCGGGCAAGCCGACTATACAATACCCTACACCAGTCTGGTTAAAAGCCAACTAATGTTTGGATCCGAAATTCGAATGGGTTAAAATGAGGCTTGTGTCAAAATTTTCTATAATGTGAGTCAGCGCACCAAATTTCATTAAAATATCTTAATATTTGCGACCTGCAGTTTGTAACCAAGCCAATTTTGGTAGGACCCTTATATGGGCACTAGGTCTAAACATGGACCGATGTTCACCAAAATCAATAGGCTGCGTTATTGGGCCAATATAGGTCTGTGTACCAAATTTCATCAAAATATCTTAATATTTACGACCTGCAGCGTATAAACAGTATAATTTTGGTAGGACCCTTATATGGGCACTAGGTCTAAACATGGACCGATGTTCACCAAAATCAATAGGCTGCGTTATTGGGCTAACATAGGTCTGTGTACCAAATTTCGTCAAAATATCTTAATATTTACGACCTGCAGCGTATAAACAATATAATTTTGGTAGGACCCTTATATAGGCACTAGGTCTAAACATGGACCGATGTTCACCAAAATCAAACCTGTTCGTCCTTTGGCCAACATAGGTCTGCGTACCGAATTTCATCAAAATATCTTAATATTTGCGACCTGTAGAGTGCGCACAAGATTGCATGGACAGACAGACAGACGGACAGACGGACGGACGGACGAACGCACATCGTTAAATCGAAATAAAAAAAAATTCTAAGCCGATCGGTATACTATAAGGTGGGTCTACGACCAATATTTTTTGGTGTTACAAACATCAGCACAAACTTATAATACCCTGACCACATAGTGGTGTAGGGTATAATTAGGACCGGACCGATGTTCACCAAAATCAATAGGCTGCGTTATTGGGCTAACATAGGTCTGTGTACCAAATTTCGTCAAAATATCTTAATATTTACGACCTGCAGCGTATAAACAATATAATTTTGGTAGGACCCTTATATAGGCACTAGGTCTAAACATGGACCGATGTTCACCAAAATCAAACCTCTTCGTCCTTTGGCCAACATTGATCTGCGTACCGAATTTCATCAAAATATCTTAATATTTGCGACCTGTAGAGTGCGCACAAGATTGCATGGACAGACAGACGGACAGACGGACAGACGGACGAACGCATATCGTTAAATCGAAATAAAAAAAAATTCTAAGCCGATCGGTATACTATAAGGTGGGTCTACGACCAATATTTTTTGGTGTTACAAACATCAGCACAAACTTATAATACCCTGACCACATAGTGGTGTAGGGTATAATTAGGACCGGACCGATGTTCACCAAAATCAATAGGCTGCGTTATTGGGCTAACATAGGTCTGTGTACCAAATTTCGTCAAAATATCTTAATATTTACGACCTGCAGCGTATAAACAATATAATTTTGGTAGGACCCTTATATAGGCACTAGGTCTAAACATGGACCGATGTTCACCAAAATCAAACCTGTTCGTCCTTTGGCCAACATTGATCTGCGTACTGAATTTCATCAAAATATCTTAATATTTGCGACCTGTAGAGTGCGCACAAGATTGCATGGACAGACAGACAGACGGACAGACGGACGAACGCATATCGTTAAATCGAAATAAAAAAAAAATCTAAGCCGATCGGTATACTATAAGGTGGGTCTACGACCAATATTTTTTGGTGTTACAAACATCAGCACAAACTTATAATACCCTGACCACATAGTGGTGTAGGGTATAATTAGGACCGGACCGATGTTCACCAAAATCAATAGGCTGCGTTATTGGGCTAACATAGGTCTGTGTACCAAATTTCGTCAAAATATCTTAATATTTACGACCTGCAGCGTATAAACAATATAATTTTGGTAGGACCCTTATATAGGCACTAGGTCTAAACATGGACCGATGTTCACCAAAATCAAACCTGTTCGTCCTTTGGCCAACATAGGTCTGCGTACCGAATTTCATCAAAATATCTTAATATTTGCGACCTGTAGAGTGCGCACAAGATTGCATGGACAGACAGACAGACGGACAGACGGACGGACGAACGCACATCGTTAAATCGAAATAAAAAAAAATTCTAAGCCGATCGGTATACTATAAGTTGGGTCTACGACCAATATTTTTTGGTGTTACAAACATCAGCACAAACTTATAATACCCTGACCACATAGTGGTGTAGGGTATAATTAGGATTTTTAAATTAGTAGTAAAATTTTTTCATACTTTAGTAGAAAATTTTATCAAATTCCACAGCCCTTTTATTTTTACAAGATGTCGCCAATTTGATAATTTAATTTAATATTCCACCAAAACCTTCTATTACCAGGTAAAGGGAAATGTAATAAGAAACCAAAAATTGTAACTACTTACACTTTGTTCGCATAACGCATTATTTTAACATTGGGGTGTCATTGGGGGTAAATGATTGCCTAAATCGTACCGGTATAGGCTAAAATAAGTTATTACGAAGGAAGTACTGAAATAAGTTGTTACTTGTAATATTAAATTCATGAGTTTGCTAAAATAAGTACATACTTTTATAGAGTGAAGTAAGTCATTACACATTAGTACATATTTCATTGGTTACATATAGGGAATAAAATAAGACGTTACCAGTAATGACTTCGTTTAAAAGTACACCGATACGGGCAATGTAATTAGATTTTAAATTTTTATTAAATCGCACTTTTGCATAATAAGTAGTTATTAGGGTATTCAATTAATCGGCTTTTTATTTTAATCGATTAATCGTGCAAATAATTATTCGGGTTTTTTTCTTAACCGGTTAATCGAACAAAGTTTTAAAATTCATCGATTAATCGAAAAATTTTCTGTAAACTAATATACATACACTTGTTGTATTTTTAATAATTTTATTTAAAAAAGAAACAAAAATAAATTCAGTAATTCTTCTGAAATTCATTAAAATTAAAAAATATTATAATTGAGTACAGATTTTTTCAATATTTTTATTTTTCTATACCCTCTTTCACATATACAAATTTTATCCAAATCGGGGATAACCACACCGCAATGAGTCAAAGAGTTAAAGAAGAATATGCATAATACCCCGTAAATTAATTTGTATCTCTTGCGTATTACATTGAATACATAAAAAACCTAAAATGTAGATAGGAATTCTGTTGAGAATTGATTTTCTCTCTACGTTTCCGTACCTCCATCCCTTTATTTTATTAATTCAGAGTGTTCACTAAATAAGCTTTATTACATTGAGCATTAATTAATAATTATAATAATCATTAATTGCAATAATTACACAGTACAACAGCCAATCTGGGGGGTGAGAAATTCCAAGTCAGGGTGATGGTACTAGGTCAGTATAGTAAAACCCTCAAAGGGTTTGGCGTTCGTATGTGTCATTTTTTTTTATGACCTTTTAAATTTTTTCCTTATCTTGATGTTTTTTCGCTTAGTTGTAACATTTTGGCAAAAACGTAGTTTAACATAACTCGAGAACCACTTGTCCGATTTTGATGAAACAAATTTAGAAAAATTTAGAATTACAATTTCTTTAATCCGTTCATATAACGTTTTTCTTTATAATCAACAGTTTTGCCGGTAAAAATAAATTTGTGGAGAAAAAAAAATATTTTTTTGCCTAAAAATTAAAATTTTTTTTTTTAAATTCATAAAAAATCCAAAACGGAAAAAAGGATCAAGTGTTATTAATTTCATGAAAAGTCACATAACCTATAAACAAAATTTAACGCGTTCTGCTTTTATTTACAATTAAGTGAAGGTATCCCATTTTGACAAGAATATTGATATTTGTTTTTATTCAAAAAAGTGTCATTTATCGCCTTTTTCATAAATTTTCCCCAATAACTCCAGACTTTTGGCCATAAACTACTAAAGAAATTAAGTAAACATTTTTATAATTTTTTATTTTTATTTTATTTATTTATTTTTATTTATTTTAATAAATATTGCCTAGACTTTTTCGAATGTGGTTGTTCGGGACTAGTGGCATCGCATTCATCGCTATCATCAGTTTCTGAACCACACATAATGTCAATGTGTGACTCCACTGTTGGCCCTTCTGCATCTCCTGAAAATTCTTTATCATCAAGATCATCCTTGTCTTGCCACACTAACTTACTCCACCAGCAAATTTCAGCAATTATTGCACTCGGCGACTTTTTGCCTCTATATCTGTAAGTTTTTGTTTTATTAAAATGAGTTTGAAAAAATAAAAAATCAGTATTACCTCATTTCAAATGGCATAGCAACTTGATGATAGCGTTCACCTTGTTCATCAGATTCGGTAGCCAATTGTTTGCTGAAGTAGTCCAGATGATGATGTAAATAATGGATTTTCAAGGACATGTGGACACCAATTTCCGAGAATGCTCTTAACATCCTTGCGACAGAAACATCGTTGTTGTTAGAACGATGCTTTCCCAACAAGCCTTCTATTACTTCTTTGATTGCCTGCCATGCATTCAATTCAGCGTCAATCAAAATATTGTTGAATGCGTCACTTTTAATCAGCTTTCGTATATCTGGACCATTTAGTACGCCTGATTGGAAAAAATTAATTTGTTAAGATGGAAAATCATGGGAAATGAATGTGATATTATAACTTACCTTCTTTAATTTTACTTTCGCTGAGTCTCGGGTAAATTAGTTTCAAACAAAAGAAAACTTCATCTCTTTTGGCGACAGTTTTGATAAAATTCTTAACAATTCCAAGTTTAATATGCAGTGGAGGCAGCAATATCTTCTCCTTCGGCACTAGAGGCTCACGAATAATATTGGCCGTTTGTAACCTGCTGTGCTCTCTGAGTTTCCATCCGTGGCATGCATATTGGTCACCGGAAAATCGTGTGTCCCAATCGCACAAAAAGCACATATATTTTATATAGCCGCTTTGAAGACCGCAAAGCATTGCTACAACTTTTAAATCGCAGCATATGCGCCACATATGTTTGGCGTATATGTTTCTTTCGTTTCTGTACTGTAGGCGATTGGAACTGAAGGTTTTTTATTGGTCTTATGCAGTAAAACCGCCTTCAAGCTGAGTTTTGAACTGTCAATAAATAATCTCCAGTCATCTGCTTCATATTTTATTTCCATTGCGTCTATCAATTTTCCTACATCCGGGCAATATGCAGAAGTTTTTTCATCATTCACAAGGAATAAACTTTGGAGTGTTGCCTGACGACTTCGATAAGCTGTGACTTTCACACCGGGTGCCAACAAATTGTTTGATTTCAAAATGGAAGCCAGCTCTTCCGATTTATGCTGTGTTAATTCCAACTTGGCAACAATTGAATCAAGCTTATTTT
Organism: Leucophora obtusa; assembly: GCA_949987735.1. Taxonomy (NCBI): domain Eukaryota; kingdom Metazoa; phylum Arthropoda; class Insecta; order Diptera; family Anthomyiidae; genus Leucophora; species Leucophora obtusa. Next base: position 51,913,262 of record OX465298.1, on the reverse strand, counting down.
GATTTAATAAAATTGGCTTATTGGATACTGATGGCTCATATGGGGAATCATCACGTGCATGATATGTCGGAGCAGTCGTAGAAGAGAAAATATCTGGGCTAGAAGCTTTTGGCACAGGAATGTGGTCCGAATGAGGCAATGGTGTTGCGGCACTTGCAACACCAACGTAATTATACGATTTTCTTATCCTGTTTGCGGCTCCTTTATTCGCACATGCATAGCAATTCAATGGATTGTGACCTTCGCCAGGATTAGTCCAAGTCATTGGGATACCGAATGGCATACTTTCACGTCTTCTATTTTTCCAATCCATTAGACGGTTGTAGCAGCTTTTACACACTATATTTGGTACCCAATTTTCGTTCACTATAACATTTTGGTTGAAGTACATCTCGTATGTTTGAACAAAATCAGTACTGAAATTTCCCCTTTTTTTATGTGTTGAGACATATTGACCACAGCAGTAGCAAAAGCTATTTATATCTGGCTTGCACAGTTCCATATTCTGTTCTCTTTTGTTCACTTTTAAAAAACTGGAGAAAAATCACTTTTACAGTTCGCGTTCGTCGGCACTTGTTGAATGACAAAAATCACAGAACCAGTGTTAGAAAGAGAAGAAGTATAATGACAATGCATGTTTTATGTGAACATTACAGAACCAGTGTTGCCACATCAATATTTCTCTTTTAGTACAGTAGAAAAATACGAGAGAGTTCGGCTTGTGAGTGTCAATGTTTTCTCCAAATAATGTTGTGCATATCTGGAGCAAATTTTTGAAATTCATACATTTACCTAATTGTGAATAAATGAGAAACGCGTGCATCGATTTTCATGATCTATGCCTTTTTTTGCTCATGAGTTATGTGACTTTACGCGAAAGTAATTAGTTTTGGCACTTTTTTCCATTTTGGATTTTTTATGAATTTAAAAAAAAAAATATTTAAATTTTTAGGCAAAAAATACTTTTTTCCCTTCATACATTCATTTTTAACTTCGAAAGTGTTGCACATATAGGAAAACGGTATAGAAACAGATTAGAGAAATTGTAATTCTAAATTTTTCTAAATTTGTTTCATCAAAATCGGACAAGTGGTTCTCGAGTTATGTTAAACTACGTTTTTGCCAAAATGTTACAACTAAGCGAAAAAACATCAAGATAAGGAAAAAATTTAAAAGGTCATAAAAAAAATGACACATACGAACGCCAAACCCTTTGAGGGTTTTACTATACTGACCTAGTACCATCACCCTGACTTGGAATTTCTCACCCCCCAGACAATAATCCCAAAAATGTTCCATAGTGTTATTAATGCTTTTGTTTAATATCAACGTTTAAAAAGTCGTAAAAAATAATTAATGAGATAAGTCACAACACGTAGTAATTTGGAAGATGACAAAATAAATTGTGATAATTCTATGTTGTTTTTGTTATTTCTTTGGGGTTTAAGATGTTTATTAACGCTCCTACTTGAAAACATGAAATTCTCATTGAGTTGAAGCTAACAAATATTTCTAGAAATTCTAAAAGGTCGTCCCTTGATTAAATTTTTAGGTCAGAATGAAATCCGGAAAAGTACCTACTGCAAGCCTACAGCAAATTATCACAATTTTTTAGAAATTTTTTGAGATTTTAGCATATCTACTTTAATAAAAAGTTTATATATTTTAAACATTTTTATAATTTTCTACCAATTTCGGTTAATCGATTAATCGTATGAAATTATTCGAAATATTCGTTATTCGAAATTTGGACATTTTAAATTATTCGAACAATTTTTGAGCAAAATTGTTCGATTAATCGAATAACGATTAATCGATTGAATACTCTACTAGTTGCATTACGCAATACCAAAAATTTATTATTTTTACCCTTAGTAATAAGTTATTATAAAACACAATATCGGTAATATATTATTTAAAAGGCTCTTAATAAGTAGTGATATATCTCCATATCGGTAACTCATTATTTCATACCTCCCACATAAGTATTGATATATCACAATATTAGCAACGTATTAATTTAGGCTTCTAAGTAAAACCAAGGGTAAAGGGGTACCTATTGCCAGGCAATGCGTGAAAAAGGTCAAACCCATTACCAAGGTTTTGCTGGGATGCTGAAAATTAATGTTGAAAATTTTACATATTTTAATAAAAACCAGTTTACCAAAAATAAAAAAGAAAATTGGTTTGCGGTTCTGAATACTCTAATTTTGATATTGGAGGTTTTTATGGTGAATAAAATAATATACATTTATCTCTATTAAAGCACCCGAAATTGTTTTTCGCATCGAAAATTTTCACTCGAACTTTAAAATCCTTATATTGGAATTTAAATTTTAAAAATTAACACTTTTTTAATTTTATAAGAAAGGCACAATCACAGTATACAAAATATGGTACATTTTCACCACCCAAGTAAAAAATGTTGATATTGTCATATATAACCATATAAAATTTTGTAGAATTATATATATTGGAACATATACAACAAGGCATAGTTATATAAAATTATATGAAATTAAACACCCAGAAAACAGATTCAGTTCTGATAACCGCATTTGTAGCCAATCGCTATTTTTCAGTTGTGGCAACAGAAAACTAATTGAGACAGGACTAATTTGTCTGTGGCAACGGAATTTCAGTTGTATCAAGAATAATTCGGTAGCTGCAACCGAAAAATTCATTTGATGCTACTGAACCATTCGATTGGCAACAAATGGGGTTGTCAGCAACGAACCTGTTTTCTGGGTGCATCTTAAATATATAACGATATCTTGTTATATCAGTGGCGGTTCCAGCTTTTGGTTTTTGGGGGGGGGGGTAAAATTTAAAATTTTGTTTATTACTCATACGTCACGTATAATCAAAAGGGTTGCTATATCAGTCGATTTAAATTTATAATTAACCACTTGTCAACCCATTTTTGCCGTTTTTAGTTCAGATTATCAAAATATTCCCTTTATTGGATGGATTTAAAAAACTTAAATTATACTTTTGTTTTAATAGGTATATATATTTTATATATATTGGAAGCTGAAAAAATGAACCGCCTCGAAACTGTGCATACTGGGGCATACCCACATTCAAATTTCATTTCATTTATTAAAAGTTTCATCCACTCAATGAAAAAGTTTTATTAATTTATTTATTTAAATAAATGAAAAAAAATCGGGGTTCATAAAATATATAAAACTTTTTCATCAAATTTGAGAAATTTTTCATTTACTTTGTGAAGAAAATTTCATTGGTTCACTGAAAACTTCCATAAAAACTCGTCCAGCAAAATTCCCTCTGTGTATTTATCTCAATACATATATCTTGAAAATATTTGCCGAATTGTATCTTGCAACATGTGTAATTTTAAGATAATAGGGATTTGCTTTTATGAAATATATTTTAATTCTGAGGACAGTTTCATAATACTTAAAACAATTTCTTTAAAGAAATTTAAGATTCTAACAGCAATTTATTACGATAACTTTTAGATATTGGGAAATTCATCCCTTCAAAGACTCTTTTATAGAAATATTACTAGAATTGTGAGGACTCTTCCGTAGAAAACCACTTAGATTTCCTGGATATTTATTTTAAAGAACTCGTATAATTATGGCAACGTTACCGTATAAGAAATCCTCTTGATTCTTAAAATATATTTTTCTATATGAAATTCCTCTATGAATTGCTACATTGAATCGATTTGACTAACTTTGAACAAATTTTTGTTTGATACACTGATTTAGACAAAGATTTTAGTTATCTTCATTTATTCATTTAACAAAATACAAATAATCATAAAATATTATATCTGGTGAAAAATTGACGTTTAGTGTTTGTTGTAATAAAACCTTTATAAAATAAAAATATTTTCATTCACAATTTAAATAATCATTTGAAGCCTTTAAAGTTGAAGTTCGAGTGAAGTTTTTTCAATGGAAAAGAGGAAAAAATTTCTAAGGTTCCTCTAAAAATGTAGTTTCTGAAATGTTCGCCCTAAATATAGAATTTTTGATTTTAACAACTATATAATCTTCTATAAAAAAATTTCCTTACGAAAAACAATATCACAATTGATTTTTAATTAAAGTTAATTCTTAAAAGATTCCTTCTTCTCCCTATAGTAAAAAAAGATTCTTTTTATAGTTTGATAAAATTTTCCAAAAAACTGCTCAAATATCCCAAATTTTCTTTAGGAAAATTTGCATAATTTATTTGCAGTTTTTTTCTTAAAGAAAAATTGCCAGAAAAAAATTAACTTGAGAACTTTGTTATTTGTGTATTCCTTTTCTCGTATTTGATTAAATATTTTGTATTTTTTTTTAGGATATGATACATTTGAGTATAGGGGAGACTTTTTGTTAAATTGCTTTAGAACTGTTTTGGACTTCGGAAAAATTTTGTTTCTATCTTGCTTCCTGTTTAATTTTTTTTCGTTTTTTCCCCTTTTCCCCTTTTTCTTCCCCCTTTTTTCTTTTCATTTTCCTTTTTTTCTTTTCTTTACCCTTTTTTTCGTTTCCCTTGAAACCGGGCATGTATAAGTATTATATATAGCACAATATACACAGAGGGAATTTTGCCGGACGAGTTTTAATGAAAATTTTCAGTAGACTAATGAAGTTTTCTTCATAAAGTAAATGAAAAATTTTCTAAATTTAATGAAACATCTTCATATATTTTATGAACCTAGTTTTAATGAAACTTTTTCATAAACAATTAAACATAAACAATTGGAAACAGTATTTCCAACTCTTCATGCCTCCGCCGTTCGAGCGGGACGATTTCCTTAGGCACTTACGTCGATCTTTTCACCGCAAACAATAGCATGTGTTGAGGGGCAATTTCAGAATACCCTCGACCTTTTTTTCACTTCGCACCCTGAAAAGTATGATGTGCACCTCTCGGATCACTGTACCATTTCCGCATCCTTTTCATACTCCGGGCTTCATAGCGCTTCACAGGCAGCCATGAAACGCTCTGTTCTAATTTATGAAAAGGCTCGTTGGGTCGAACTTAATGATTTTTATCGCCAATTCAACTAGAAACTATGTTTCTTGGATGACGATATTGATGCTGCGGCGAAAATGGTAAAACGCGTGATTTTGCTTGAATGAAATTTTTCATTCCCTCAAAATACATCTCGGCTAAGTCCAAACATAAGAGTTGGTTTAACTAGACGTACAGAAATGCAGTCAGATCCGAAGAAGAAGCACTCAGTAATTGGCGTTTGAATAATAACATTAATATTGACATGCTGCGCATGCAGGCGAGAACTGAGTGTGCCAAATAGACTTGTGTCTTTCGTGAACGAACTAGTTCAATTAAACTAGTCACTCAATTGACCGAAAGACCTAGTTCACTTCTAATCGCTCTTCTAGTTCAATCGTTCATTTCACTACGTTTGGCAGGAGATAATTTTATTTCTTTAATTAAAAATATTTCCTGCACTAAGGATTTTTCTTGTTTTCTTAAAATTCTTAATTTTTCTGATATTGTATATCTTTGTTAATTAAAAGACGATATGAATTAGCTACCTATTCGAGATTGCAAAACGAACGATAGGAAAAATTGTTTTGTGAATGATTAAACGAAATTTCTTAGAAGCTATTGAACTAGAAGAGCGAACTAGTTCTTTAGAATAAATTGAACTAGAAAGAGCGGTCACCAGAAAGAACTAGAATGCCCAAGTCAAGTGCCAAACTACTAAGACGTGAAAAGCTTCTGCAAGAATAGCGTCTACGCACTAAGGTTCTTGCTGCTCTACGGGGCAGTAAGACCTTTTTGTCATTTGTTAGAAGAGTAAGGGATAATTTTAGTTCCTATATCCCAACTCTTATGACTTATTATTCACCGACCCGGTTGATAAAGCCAACCTGCTGGCTGAACTGTTCGCGGAAAATTCGTTTCTGCCGGATGCCCGAAAGAGTATCACATACTATGCCTAAGATATTTTTTCGTCTTCGAGCCGTTAAAAGGGTTCCTGTGAATCTCAACGTAAATAAGTCAGCGGGCCCGGATGGTATGCCAGCACTGGTGCTGAAATAGTGCTTTTCGACACTATCGCGTCCATTGGCAACCCTCTTTAGCACGTCGTATCGCATGGGTAATTTTCCATCGTGCTGGAAGTTTGCCAATATCCAGCTAATCCTCAAAAAAGGTGCGGCTACCAGCCCTGAAAATTACCGCCCAATCGCAATCTGCTCTGAGCTCTGGAAGGTCATGGAGAGCATGGTTAACTACCATCTTGTTAATTATCTTGAGTCCAATTTGCTTCTTAATGAGCGACAGTATCGCTTTCGTAGGAGTCGTTCTACGGGATAGCTGATGGCGTTTTTTTCGGAGCGTTGGAGTCGGTCAATTCATAGAATTGGTGAAAGCAAAGTGGTTCCGCTGCATATTTCCAAGGCGTTTGATCGTATGTGACATAATGCACTAGTGTCAAAGATCTTTGCTTTTGGTCTCGGTAATGATTTCTCTCGATTCATATCGAGTTTTATCAGGGATCATACCATAAGAGTTGTTATAGATGGGGTCTCATCTAATGAGTTTTAGTTGAATGCAGGGGTACCGCAAGGGTCTGGACTTTTTCATTCTCTATTTCTTATTTTTATGAATGACTTCCTATGACTTCCAATCCTATATACTCTTCTGCAGAGGACAGCAGCATTTGCCATTCATATTCCTTCGATCATATGCTAAGGCTTGTAGATATTGGGGGCAGAAGGCAGATTATGAATGACACACTCAATCAAGACCTAATTACAATTTTTGAGTGGGTCGCGTAAATAGGGTCGATTTCAATCAACGTAATACCCAATGTTGTTTGCTGACTCATAGGACCGCGGAGCCATTAATGTCATCTGTATGGTGTCACTATTAAGGAATCTGAAGCTCTTGATGTTCTGGGCGTGAGAATCCAGTGTGACGTCCGTTGTAAGGATCATGTCATTCAATTGTCAAAAGAGGCATTCAAGTGTCCTGGCTTTCTTAACCGGTGTAAGAACTACTTCACTTTTTCTGATCTCCTTACTATTTATACCACCTATATCCGGCCGAAGATGGAATACAACACCCAAATATGGGCAGAAACTTCAAAGTATATTTTGGAACTTTTGGACCGTGTACAGAGCAGGGCGTCGGCGCTCATTAATGACAGTAGGATATGCAGCTCTATTGACTCGTTGAAGCAACGTTGGAAAGTGGGGTGTGTAACACTGTTCTATAGTTACTACCATGGGAAGTGTTCTGCTGAGATAAGTGTACTTATCCCGAGGACAAAATCCGGATACATCTGTATCAAACTACATCTTATTCCATCAAATTAGATATAATTGTGTCAAATAAGATCTAATATAATATAGTACGATCTAATTTGATACAGTTAGATGTTCTCAATTTTTTTTATATAATTATATCAAAAATCATATATTTTTTTTAAATAGGGCAGAGAAATTGTGTGTATTTTGTTTTTGCTACGATAACAAATTACACACATTCCTCAGGCGGAAATATTCCCCTCGCTTTATAAAACAGGGGTAAAACTAGATTCATGAAATATATAGTTTTTTTTTTTATTATACCCTACATCACTATGTGGTCATTATACCCTACACCACTATGTGGTCAGGGTATTATAAGTTTGTGCTGATGTTTGTAACACCAAAAAATATTGGTCGTAGACCCACCTTATAGTATACCGATCGGTTCAGAATTTTTTTTTATTTCAATTTAACGATGTCCGTCTCTCCGTCCGTCCGTCTGTCTGTCCATGCAATCTTGTGCGCACTCTACAGGTCGCAAATATTAAGATATTTTAATGAAATTTGGTATGCAGACCTATGTTGGCCCAAGGACGAACAAGTTTGATTTTGGTGAACATCGGTCCATGTTTAGACCTAGTGCCCATATAAGGGTCCTATCAAAATAATATTGTTTATACGCTGCAGGTCGTAAATATTAAGATATTTTGACGAAATTTGGTACACAGACCTATGTTAGCCCAATAACGCAGCCTATTGATTTTGGTGAACATCGGTCCATGTTTAGACCTAGTGCCCATATAAGGGTCCTACCAAAATTATACTGTTTATACGCTGCAGGTCGTAAATATTAAGATATTTTGATGAAATTTGGTACACAGACCTACATTGGCCCAATAACGCAGCCTATAGATTTTGGTGAACATCGGTCCATGTTTAGACCTAGTGCCCATATAAGGGTCCTACCAAAATTATACTGTTTATACGCTGCAGGTCGCAAATATTAAGATATTTTGATGAAATTTGGTACATAGACCTATATTGGCCCAAGGACGAAGCCTATTGATTTTGGTGAACATCGGTCCATGTTTAGAAGTGCCCATATAAGGGCCCCCCCCAAAATTGGCTTGGTTACAAACTGCAGGTCGCAAATATTAAGATATTTTAATGAAATTTGGTGCGCTGACTCACATTATAGAAAATTTTGACACAAGCCCCATTTTAACCCATTCGAATTTCGGATCCAAACAATACACCAGACTGGTGTAGGGTATTGTATAGTCGGCATGCCCGACTTTAACCTTTTTAATCGTTTTCATTAGCTTTGTGAAGAAAACGTCATTAGTTTACTGAAAAGTTTCATTAAAGCCAGGTCAGCAAAATTCTCTCTGTGTGGGTTAGATTTCCGGGTTTTAAATTTTATTAATAAGTTTAAAACCCAAACAAAAATGTATCTACTTTAATTTGACTCACTGTAGTACTAATTTGTCATTTGATAAGATTGTGTATGACAGTTAACAAACGAAAAAATTAATAATAATTATTTTGGTGATATGTTGCTTTAACTTTTTGTTTATTGTCACTTTGATTGCGGTGATTGAATAGAATTTATGAGGTACTCAGTCAAATGATAATGTTTGGTCACAAAGCAAGTGCAAAATGTATCATAAACATCCAAAAATTGTTTTAGTTTTTTTTAGGTAATATTCCAAAAAGTTACAGAATTAAAAATATTTACAAATTTTTTAAGAAAATTTATGATAATAGCGTTAGAATACATAAAAAAATCAACTTAAAAAATTTAAATACATTAAGGCTGGAGCTACATAAATTACTGTTTGTAGACTAAATAAATTACTGTTTTAAGTAAGAATGTTTAAGTAATTTTTAAATTTTGTTTTAAGCCCAAATTATTTGAATGGAATGTAAAGTGGCGAATCAGCTGATTAGTTCTAAGATAATGAGTGAAAATTACATAAACTGTCAGCTATACTCTTTTAACTTATTAGATTTTCCATAAAGAGATATGTACGTCATGTTACGCCCACATTCAAATAATTTGGGTTTTAGCCGCTGTTACGCTGTTACTGGATATGAATGGGATATGAGATCTTTTGGTTGGATGTCGAAATAGAAATTTTAACCGAATGTTATTGAAATTTATGATTTCCATTTAGTGATCAACCTTAGTGATAGTTGAAAAAAGGTTCTACAAATTATATTTAATTGTATGAAGTGGCATATAGACCACTACAAAAAAAGTATCAAAACCTGTGTAAAAACGATCAGATTTCATTAGGTCCGATTGTGTCAGATCTAATTATATTTAAAAATTGTATCAAAGCAGTTCTAAACATATCTGATATAATCACAAAAGTAATCCAGTTGAAATATAATATATAAAAATATTATAAATGGAGTTTAAATGTACGAAATATACGCCGCTACACATATTTTCATAATAGTTTTATTTTTTTTTTTAATTTTTAAAAAATTTGATCACATAAAAGTGTCAAATCCATGAAAAACATGTATGACAAAAACCAAGTAATTATATTACAGTTTTTTTCTTTTTTAATAATACAATACATAACTTCCTGTCCAAATTAAAATAATGTCCATACAAATAATAAACGCATAATCTCATTGTTTTGTAGTTTTAATAATTATTTTATTTTTTTACAAATACATACATACATAAATATTTTGAAATTAATTATTCTAATAATTTAGTTTTTCTATCTTTTTTTAATTATAAATTATATGCAAAATTCAATTAGAATTAAAATGACAACAACAACGAAAAAACTATAGTTTGAAAATTATTACATTATATAAAATAACAATAAATATAAATGGTTTTTAAATGCAAATGATTGTTACTCTTTCCTTTGTTCCGTTTCTTTTTTGGTTGTTATATGTTTGCTAAGGTGGCCACAATCCTATAAACAATTTCACTGGAATTCAAGTTGAAAACAAGTTCAACTCCAGCCCTGTTTTCCAGTTTCAAGGCTTGAATACAACTTTAATTACATTTTATTTCAATAGCATACTCCAGCAAAAGGGAAACAAAAATTCAACTTTCAAATATTTTTGTTAAATATACAAATGCTAGAATTTGAAATGTACTTTACTTCAAGCAAAATTTAAAGCACTTGAATTTTTAAAACCTATGTGCTTATTGGGCAATAATTGTCATCAACATAAAGTTCATCATACTGTTTTTCCGAATAATAAAAATTTTCTAATATTTTATATTTATTTGTATACTAAATATTTTGTTTAATGTTGCTGTTGTTGGTTGGTCATAGCTACACATTAATAATCGAATGTGACAACAAAATTAAAATATCTCCCAATGACTGTCGGACGTTTAATTAACCTAAAGCCCCCTTACAGTATACCTATCGATTCAGAGTGATTTCTTGAGCCAATGTCTGACCATCCCTCTATATATACTTGTAAATCTCCACGCAGAAAAAAGACATTCTTGAACATGTGTAAAGTCATATATTTGTTATCCAATTATTTTATTTTTATTATACCAACGAGGGTAAAGGCTAAAGAGTTTCCATACGAAAAAAGTACACTCTTTGGTTCCCTTAAAGTTTATATTAATTGTGATCTTGTCAATTCCCGTGAAGAATAAGAAAACAAAAGGAAAACCGAAAAAGTTAACAGTCCACTGTTTTTATTGTTTCTTATGATTATTGATTAAAGCGGTAACAAAAACAACTTTAAGAATGAAATAAATAATCAATTTTAATAATTTCTTATTGTTTTTAATGTTGTTTTTTGCTTCTAAAATCGTTTTTAATAAATTTATTGTTTTCGCGACGTCCTTCATTTTCTCTCGTTCGCTGTTAAATTTCTTAAAATTCTTTGTGTTTTTCTTCTCATTCGTGTGTGAAATTTTTTGGGAAACTACGAACTCTTAAAACACCTTAATGGATACCCCCTGATTGTACATATTGTTACGGAATGAAATTAAAACACGTTCGTTTAGTTTGAATAATTTTATAACAATTTTTCAATAATAATATTAACAAGAAAATCAAATAATATTAAAAAGAAAATCAAATACAGAAAATAACTACAATATTGGTTTCCCCAGTTTTTCCCAGAACAAGTGTCTCCGCAACACTCTTCCCTCCTTAAATATATGTCCTTTATGTTACGAAATCGTCGTTATTGCCATTGTATTTAGCTAGACGGTCAATATGAACAACTTTCATTTTCGAGCGCGAAGTTCTTCTTATTCTATAAACTACATCGTTTATTCTCTTGATTATCGTGTAGGGTCATTCCAATTTTGGTGTGAATTTGGGACAAATGCCAACCGATCTCTGAGGGTTATACAGCCATACTAAATCTCCTTCGTTATAAAAAATGGGGAATGCTTTAACATCGTAGTTGGTTTTCTTCTTATCGCAACTTTTCCTCAGAGTAACACGAGCCTGTTCATGTATTTCATTTAAATGTTCCTTTAACGCTTTACAATACTCTGTGGAGTTCATTTTTTCCGCTGGTACAGATCCAAATAATAATTCACTTGGAAGTCTTACATTTGATCCGAAAAGCAATTCGCATGGTGATTTTCCCGTCGATTCGTGTACAGAACAGCGATACGCTAGTAAAAACATCGGAATATGATTATCCCAAGTAGACTGATCACTACTAAGCACTTTGGCCAAGAAATTTTCAATGGTTCGGTTAAACCGCTCAACCATGCCATCCGATTGTGGATGCAAAGGTGTTGTACGTTTTTTCTTAATTGACATTGTTTTACACATTTCCCGGAATACAGCTGACTCAAAATTTCTTCCCTGATCCGAATGCAGTTCCAGAGGTACGCCAAATCGAGAAATCCAATTTTTCACTATAACGTCTGCTACCGTAACCGCTTCTTGATTTGGAATTGGATACACCTCTACCCATTTTGTGAAGTAATCAATAACCACCAGTATGAACTTGTTGCCTGATTTTGATACTGGGAATGGACTAGCCACATCGACGGCAATGCGTTCATGAGGAGATCCAACGACACACTTTTGCATCAACGCTTTATTCCTTCTGTTAGGACCTTTAACTGAGCCACATTGCGTACAAGTTTTAACAAAATCTTCCACATCTCGACGAAGCTCCAACCAGTAATAGTGTTCACGAATTTTAGCAACGGTTCTGTTAATTCCAAAATGGCCGCCAGACGAACCGTTGTGAAGTTCCTTCAAAACATCTTTTCGCAGAGCGAGAGGTATTACGGTTTGAATAGTAGTGGATTTTCCATTTTCTGATTCCCAATTGCGTTTCAGCACACTACCAGTTATCAGTAATGAATCCCATTGGAGCCAATAAGCCTTTGTTGCTTTACTGTATGCAGATATCTCATTTGCTGAAGGTTTATAATTTTGACTTTTCCATTGCAATATCGGCGCCAAATCTGGATCATTTTCTTGGGCTTTGCGGAAATTTTCGTCTGACCAGGACTCACAACTTAAAATGACAATTCTGTTAACAACATTCTCATGTTTTTCACTTCTTGTACACTGCTTACAATTCGATGCACATGGCCTTCTCGACAAGGCATCGGCATTACTATGTGCAGATCCCGAACGATGATTTATTACAAAATCATAACCTTGGAGTCTTTCGATCGATCTAGCAACTTGCCCTTCAGGTTGTTTAAAATTCAACAGCCATCGCAGCGCAGCATGATCTGTCCGCACTGTGAACTTCTGTCCATAGAGATACTTGTGGAAATATTTCATTGCATCAACAACGGCTAACAATTCCTTTCTGGTTATACAGTAATTTATTTCTGGCTTTGACAGTTTTCTGCTAAAATAACCAATAACACAGTCTTTACCGGCAATCTCTTGAGAAAGAACGGCGCCTATACCGTACTTAGAAGCATCAGTGTCCAGTATAAATTCGCTCTCCATAACTGGAAATGGCAATACTACGGTTGTTGCTAAATGGCCCTTCAATATTTCAAAAGCTCCTTGACACTCTGGTTTCCACTCAAAAATACCCGCTTTTGATGCCAGAGATGCGATTGTAGCAAAATTGTTGACAAATTTTCTATAATAGGTGCAAAGACCCAAAAATGATCTTAATTCGTCTCTATTCTTAGGAACTGGCCAGTTTTTTATCTTTTCCACTTTTTCCTGATCAACAGAAATACGATTTCTAGAAACAATGTGGCCTAAATACTTTACCTTATCCTGAAAGATATGACATTTTTTTGGAGAAAGTTTTAAATTTGCTTGACGCAATCTGTTAAAAACTTCCTCTAATCGGGCTATATGTTCTTGAAAATTGTTTCCGAAAACGATGATGTCATCCAGATATACAAGACATGTTTTCCAATTTAGAAAGTGTTTTTTCCATTAACCTCTCAAACGTGGCAGGCGCGTTACAAAGGCCAAATGGCATTACATTAAAGTACCATAACCCATTTCCAATGCTAAAGGCAGTTTTCTCTTTTGAACGCTCATCTAATTCTACCTGCCAATATCCACTTTTCAGATCCAATGTTGAAAACAATGAAGAACCGGAAATAGCATCAAACTTGTCATCAATACGGGGTAAGGGATAACTATCTTTCTTTGTAACATCATTCAAACCTCTGTAGTCTACGCAAAACCTTGTTGTACCATCCTTCTTTTTAACAAGAACCACAGGTGAACACCATGGACTATCAGATTCTTCAATAACACCGTCATTTCTCATTGACTCTACAATTTTGTGTGCTTCTTCCCTTTTCATAAATGGCAACCTTCGAGGAGATTTGCGAATAGGCCTTGCATCTTCTGTATCTATAGAATGTCTAACAACCTTTGAACGACCAAAATCTCTATTACTCATTGAGAAAATTTCCTGGTATTTCAGTACTAGATCCTTAACTTTTGATTTCTGACAGCTAGTTAAGCTCTTATCGACATTTTCAACAATCTTTTCAAGTTTTTCAAGAGGCATCTCTAATTTATGTACGGACTCTTCTACAGCTTGATAAATTGATGCACATGAAAATGCAGTTGCTACAACTTTACCTTTATTTAATTTGAATTCATGCGGAGAAAAGTTAGCCATTCTTAAAAAAGACGAACCACCATCGGCAAATTTAGACAATGACTTAGCGACCATTAAACCATTAGATAATTTTTTTTCCATCTGGATCAATTAAAAGTACCGCACTGCCTTCCCCTTCAGAATAAACTTTCAAAATTCTTTCAGTGTATGGTGACATAATGACATTATTCAACAACTTCACTTCACAATAATCTTGCTTTAACTCTCCAACAGACAATGAAAAATTCCAAGTTCTATATTTCATTATATTTTGTTCTAAATCAATTGTAATTTTATAGTGTTTAAGAAAGTCCAAGCCAAGAATACATTCATCTGTTATATAAGCTACTACAAATGTGTGCCAAAATCTACAATTGTCAACAATAAAGCATATACGTACTTCGCCAATAACTTCCAGGATATCATCGTTTGCTGTTCTAAGAATTAAATTCCTGGGTTTAATATTAGCAGTTCTTGAAAGTATATCAGTTCTTAAAACTGAACGTGACTCCCCTGTGTCAACCATGACTTAACAGTGACGTTTGTTAATTTTCGCCTCAATGACCAAACTGTTTCCGCATTTGTTTATTTTGTCTGATGTTATTCTGCATTCTTGAGCCTGAACATTTTGAACTAACGGGTGGCTCCTACCGGAAGTTCTTCTGCATTTTCCGAAGGCTTTGGTTTGGTGCATTTGTTTCTTAAATGTCCATACTCACCACAACCCCAGCATCGGAATGAATTTTTTTCTTCGCTTACTCTACAGACCACATCTTCTTGAAATACTTCTCGGATTCTATACTCTGGCCTTGATACTTTCCTAGACGATTCTACTGCTAAAGAATACGCTAAAACTTCTTTAGATTTTTCCTTCTCGCTTAAAATGACGGCTTGCTTTACATCAGGATCACGTATACCTCTGGCAAATGTATCAGTTATCATGCAATCCAAAATCTCTATAGGAAATTCTTTATACACTAACATACACAAACGTTCAATATCAGCATAAAATTCTTGCAATGTTTCTCCTTGACGTTGTTGACGACTTGCGAGCTGGCTTTTATGCATAATCTTAAGGTTTTTATCACCAAATCTAGATTCTAGTTCACCACAGATATAAGCATAATCACGATCTTTACCACTCGGAAAAAGTTGTACCAAGTCGGCAGCCTTTCCACGTAAAGAAACAACCATCTGAACAGCTCTAATGTTATCTGACCAACCATTTAATGCCGCTGCAGCCTCAAACTGCTTGTAGAAAACACTCCATGAAGATTCCCCATCGTAAGTTGGCGGTTTTGTGAAACCGGTACTAGAATGTGATACCGCGTTTACAGATGTAGATTTTATTTGCACGATCTCAGTTACCAAATTATTTATTTGTAATTGCAGACGTTCCTCTCTTGAGAATGTTTGTTGTTGCAATTCACACAAATTTCCATGGAACTGTTGTTCAGCAGCATGCATTTTGTTCTCAAAATTTTGGTTAGGGATTTGTATAGATGCTAATTGTTTTGCAACCTCTCTATTCTGTACCAACAACTGTTCCATCATAACCTGCAGATTTTGAACAGAAGCAGCTTCAGGACATGCCAAGACAGTTCCAAAATCAAAATTATCCGGATTTTCAACCTTTTCCAACAAAAAATTACGAATTCGCAATATTTTGTCAGCCTTACGTCCAGCCAATGATAAGCTCCAATCCGCTAGAACTTGGCGGGCTTCTGAATCATTCAAATCATCAATGCGTTTCATTGTAATAATTTGATTTTTTTTTTTTTTTTTTTCTTCTGACACCAAATGTTACGGAATGAAATTAAAACACGTTCGTTTAGTTTCAATAATTTTATAACAATTTTTCAATAATAATAATATTAACAAGAAAATCAAATAGTATTAACAAGAAAATCAAATACAGAAAATAATATGTTTTCAGTCAGCCATTGTATTGTTTGTAAGTGAGTCACATTTTTCACCTGAACAAAGATATATTTGCAAATTTAATTTTATCAGTATTATATTTGTATTTCCAAACATAAGAATTACCCATGTAGAAATTGCCGACGTTAAAAAAAATTGTATTGGGAGAGCACGTTTTTTTTCCTGTAAAGGGATAACAAAAAAATAAAATCGCAAGGCTGCGTCAACATTAGTAAATAACTACGGCCAAGTGTTTCTTGTTGTTCATTCGAAAATATGCCCGTCCACTTGGTCATTTCGAAAATATTCCAGTACAGTAAAAGTTGAAAATCCAACGCATTGCCAGTACATATACTACCTTCTCCATTAAATCGATATTGTGACGTTTTGCATTTTTCTACCTGGGTATTATTAACATATATATGTTTGCAGGCAAACATATGACGATTTTAAATAATGTTGAGAAAAAATATTTATAAAAAGAATGTTTACCACATAATTGTCATTAAACTCGCCAAATCCGTTCTCGTCGATAACTCTACATTAACGGCCCAGAAGTTATGGCGGGATTAAATTAAAAAAAAAAATCATAATTGCGGTTTTTGCTTAGTTGATAAAACTCATAGATCTCATTAAACGCATAACATGTTAACATATTTATTACATCTATAAAAATTATTGAAATTCATTTAAAAACATTATTGTCATATATACGCAATTTTTTTAATACCCATGTGAAAATCGAAATATATATGAACATACATGATCATACATTGTCATATACGTACATGCATATTTCAATGTATGATCATACATGATCTCATATATTTCCATATACCTTTGGATTACATGTAATTGTAATTGAAAAAAAAACTCATCTATACTTACATATTCGGCCTTATTACGAGTGTCGTAGTCATAGTCGAAACTAAGTCGAATTTGCTGAAAATTCACTAAAAACGCAACTTTTGAACAATTTTTCAATTGTATTTACCATATATAGCACTCAGATTTAAAAAAATCCAGCATCAGAGTTTCATTTCTTTATAATTTCCATTATATACAAAATCATTTTATATGGAGTCGAAAATTTCGACTACAAATTCGACACTCGTAATCAGGCCGATTATTTGTAATTGCAATTCAAAAAAAGAACAACTACAATTACAAGTAATTGAAAATTTTTTTTTATTTAAAAAAATTATTTTTGTATGTATATTGTTAGATATGGTCCTATATAATATGATAAAAATTATAAGGTTAATATTTAGATATAATTGTATCAAACTATGTCCACTTTTATAACATTTTATATAATTTTATACAAAAAGATATAATTTGATGTAATTGGATGAGGACAAAATTCGGATACAATTGTATCGAATTGCATAAAATTGTATCAAATTGTACCAAATTGTATACAATTGTATACAATTCGATACAATATGATACAATAAGACGTTCTCATTTTTCGGATATAATTATATCTAATTACATAAAATATTATATATAATTAAATATAACTTCATATGGCTCCATATCAAATTTTTTACTTGGGATGGGTATACACAATTTTCGCCGAATTCAAGATATGTGTTTGGGTTTAGGGTTAATTCATACTTGGGAAAAATACATTGGAAAAAACATTACTAAAAGTAATGGAATCACACTAAATTAAAAAAAGTAATTTAAATAAAAAACTACTTACAATTGATTGAAAAACTATTTGTTAACAAAAAAATTCTAGTATATGAAAACGAACAACGCCAGGGAAATTATAATGCATACTTTTTTTAAGGATGTCATTGAGTGAAATATTGTTCCAAATGTGAACGAAATGTAATGTAACGGCTGACGATTGGAATTCGAACACCTAACACATAGGAAACGCTATGGAATGGAACGAGGAAAGAGCGGAATTGGAACAATAACAATAATACACATTGACACATTTTTGGAATGTGTCAATGTGTATTCTCACGTAAATTAGGAACAAAAAATAAGTCACCCTGTACCTGTTGCATATAAACGGATCCCTCGGGATCACTCCAGGAGCTGGCCTATTTAAATTATAGGAGTGTGTCAATGCTCCAAAGGAGCAAATATTTTGTCCGTTTTGCCTATCTCACTTATTTTTCCAGATACTGGCCTAATAAAAAAATCGCTATTTTACTAAATGGCGAGTACTTCGAAAACTAAGCGAGATATCGCTAAAAGAACAACATTTTTGCTAAATCCAATTGAAGACGCTAGTCTAGTTGAACAACTGAGGTAGGTCCGTGAGGGCGTCCAAGGGATTAATTTTTATGAAACAGTCACAGGGTGAATTATTTAATAAATTTTTGTGACAATAAAATTAATACAATGTGATAGACGGTATTAATTTGTATTATCACATAAATTGTTAAAAAAAAATTGAAAATATAAACCTTTGACTGTTGTACAAAAATTAGTCCTTCTGAGGTGCTCCCAGACCTGAGTCTGGATTACCATTCTATGATAAACTAATAAGTTATGACATTTAATTCATAAGTTTTCAATCAGTTAATTGGCAGTTCGTTTCACTTTACAGACAGAGCTAGAGTTTGCTGTTTGGTTTTAATCAAAACCGAAACCGCGGTTTTTCGAGCCTCAAAACCTAAACTGAAAACCTACAAAAATAAGTCGGGTTTTAATAAATACTTTAACCAATTGAAATACTGAATTAAATTCCATACCAGTGTACAATTAGAATCCAACAAGACTGATAAAAGAGCCCTAAGATCTTCTGAAGTCATAGCTATATGAGGGTGTATTTCTTCACCGATGAAGCCTGTTTCCGAGTCCACTTTTATGACTCATAAAGGATTCCGAATTATGAGCATTATTGGAAAATTTAGAATTTTCTGAGCCATTATGAGTCATTTATGATTAGCTTTTGAATAATTTATGAGTAATGAACAAATTTTAAAACAGTTTTGCATACACTCATAAATACGACTCTTTATATTTCTTTTATGACTCGAAAATTTGAGCACTCTAAAAAAGATCATATTTTGGAGTCTTTTATTATTTCTGACAGATTTTGTGTTGTTTCCCTTATAAAATTTGAATTTAACTTTTGGCTAAATTTTAATTGGACATTCAGCAATCGGGCCTAAATAATACTTTAAAAAATATTTTCTGTTATTTCGGATAACATAAACTGGGGTTAACAATTACACCAAAAAATCAATTGGTTTAAGAGACATCCCAGCAAAAAAATTTTAGTATTTTGGAAGCAGTAAAAATACGAAGCGTTTAAATAAGCCCTACAAATTCTGCTTTACATAGTTGCGCCACTTTATGCGTATACAATACACAAAAAATTTTGCAATTTGATTGATTTGCTTCAAAACTGCCGTAAACGAAGCAAATCGTAAGCAAGTTATTTAAAAAATTATAGTGCTCCGCTATTCCCTTACGACGAAGCAGGTTGTAAGGGAATAAAATAAAATATAAGTTATCCAACGATTAATGGGCACGAAATCTGAATCATCTCAATCGTGTTTTACTATTCTTTAGTAGGATTGGCTTACTAGAGTTTAATGTAGAGACGCCACGTAAACGTGAGTCAGTCTGCATTTTGAAGTCGGCAAATAAATGCATTTATTTTCATATGAAGATCATGAATTTACTGCATTTTTTCAACAGCAAATAAAGCACTTTTTTCACAAAAAAGTGCATAAATTTATTCGCGGTTAAATGCATTTACTAAAAACATGAATTTACAGCAATTTTTCAGCAGCGAATAATGAGCTTTTTTCACAAAAAAAAAACCTGCTTCCAAGCGGGCCCTTTGTATGGAAAAATCATGCCTTTCGTTAGCAGCTTTGTAAGGGATTAATTTTATTTATTCCCTTACAGAGCTGCATCCAGCGAAGCAGGTTTTTTGCTGGGATTGAGTTTCACATTTTCAGTTCAGATTTTTTCTGCATATTTTCCAAAAAGTCTTATTTCATAGTCCGCGAAATTTATAAAATTTTAATTTTATTTTAAACTATTTAACTCGCTTTAGTTGCCGAAAAAGAATAAAACTTTCAATTTTTAACGGGAATCCGCGTTTTTTCTTCTCGTGAAAATATCTCGAAATTGTGTTATTGGCTTTATGAGAAATTCAATCAAATTTCTATAAATATCTGTTATCGTGTTAAAATATTTAGTTTCTATACATATTTAATAAATTAAAAACAATTCTATTAATTTCATAAGAAACCCGAAAAATAACCGAAACCGCGGTTTTATAATTTTGAAAACCCGAAACCAAGGTTTTCAAATTTTTCGGGTTTTAGCAAACTCTAAGAGCTCTCAGAGGATTCTTTCAAAAGATCATCAATTTTATGATATTTTTTAGAAAGTTCAAATCAATTTAAGGAAATCGCAAAAAACCGGATTTAATTTTTACCTAATTTGAAGGACTTCACACACTTCGGCCTTCTATTTCCACCCAATATTGGTGAAATCAAGTCCCAGTATCTGTGAAAACTTTTCTTTAATTAGCAAACATTTTAAGTTCAATTACAATAAATTGAATGAAACGCAGCATAATTTAAATAAACTTAATTCCAAAGTCATTAGAAATTTGTTTAATTTATGAAATATATAAACATGTCAATTATGGTCACAGGGAAATCCAGGGGTATGGCATCACCAAAAAAATAAGTTATAAAAATATTGTTATCACTAGATGGCACTTTGTTAAAAAAAACTGACAATTTTCTTTATTTATTTAAATTTAAAGAATAACAAATAACAACGCAAAAAAACAAACCTATATCTCAAATTTTATTATTTGAATATATTCCGCGCTTAGTTTTTGAGTTTTTAAATATAGGCTCAGCTGATACTAAACTGATACTAAATATTTCCGCAGGTAATACTAAATTTCAGCGCCCTACCGGTGAGTGGTGTAAGTTATGATTTCCTATCTCTATAATTAATAGTCTCTGGGGAAATGAATCATTGCCGATATATAGGTCTCGCTCGAATAAGAGGATATAATCCAATTTTCAAAATTTACAGGAGACAAGAAAAGCGTAGGAAACTACGAGTATAATAAATATGCTTACTTGATTGGTTTGGTCTCCAATTCTATAACACAATTATTATTTCATTAATATTTTCATAAGATATTTCATTAATATTTTCATAAAATATTGTGGTTTGATTAAAATATTTTGGTTGTTTATTTGACGAAATACACTTTTAAAAAGATTCGAGATTAAAAATACATGAAAAATTATAATTGCAATAAAAAGCTTTATTTTGCCAATTTTTGTCCTTTAATTAAAAAGTTGCCATTTCGGGGCCAGAAATCGTCAAATCAAATCACACATTTTTGATGAAAAATCGTCCAAATGGGAATACCGTGTATTAATACTCCAGAGGAGCAAACAGTTTGTCAGCTTTGTCATATCTAGCTTCGAGATACTAGAAATTTAAAAACAATCGCCATTTTACAAAATAAGCGAAAACTAATCGAAATATCCCGAGAGGGATCCCTTTTTTTGAAACAGCGACAGGGTGATACATTTTATTTTTTCAATTTATAATATAATACGAATTTCATTAGCGAATTTCATGACCGAAATGCCAATCACATTCCGATAATACAAATTTCGTACCATTCCATTTCGATCCCTGTTTTGAATGACCCAATTTCACTCATTTCCCTTTCCATTCCATTTTGTTTTATTTTACCTGGATACAAACAACAATAATAAGGTCTTATCTTTTAAAGTAAGCATTAGCGAGCATTTTCCATTCTTGATTTCTACAATTAGGTTGTTCACAAGGGGTGTGCTATCTGGTGTATCGTCCTAACAAGAAACAGAGTTGTTAAAATTTCTATTTGACTTTAACAACGATTTCCTATTGGGTTTTCTATCTGTTAGCACACTCAAACTTAGGACACTAACCATAGGTAAAAATGTTGTATCGTGCTATTCCCAAACCTGCGGCCCTATGTTCCACTAGGAATTAAAGGATTAAATATATTCCCAAACATTGTATTTTTTCAAAAAAGCTGCCTTTTAGTAAAAACTGCCTAAATTAGCATATTTTTTTTCTAACAAGGAAAGTGTCTCATATGATAATCTCCGACCTTATAAAATTCAGAAATTTTGCAGAGAAAAAATTTTAAAGTTGGGGTGTCTGAGATTATCTGCCATCTCGTTCATTTAGGTGGTTAAAATTGGGGTAAAAAATTACTATTTTTTTCCATTTAATTGTCATTTGATCCAAGGAAACTATACAGTTGTTCCATTTTACAATTTTAGGAGCCGTTTTTGATACCTTTCTTTGCTACGTTTACGTGTAATTGAAAATGTTCATGTAATTGTAATTGTTCTTTTTTAAATTATAATTACAAACAATATGTAATTGTAATAGAGTTCTTTTCAATTACAATTACAATTAATTACAAAATGTAATGATTAACCCATGTGTCTGTTTTCCACGTTAAGTATAAAGTATTTCGTATTAAAATTTCAGTGTTGTTAACTTTATTTTAAAATCCCTAAAAGCAAAGTAAATTTGTTTATGTCTAAGGCACTGTAATGGTAAGTATGGACACCATTTATGGGTAAAAATAACGCAATATTTAAGGAAATTTTAAAGGATTTCTAACAATATACAGTTTGTATAAATCCGATTATTGCTCGCTAAATTTTACTATATAATTTGCTAAAAGGTCAGTATCGCTAATTTTTCGCAAAAACCACGCCCACTTATTTTCTGGACCATCTCCTAGTCTTTCAGGGCCACTAAAAAATAAAGGCAACGAGAATAAAAATAGAAAAAACTTTAATTGTTTCTATTAAATTTTTCACCACTGCACTGAACCAAAAGTTGTAAGTGAAATCAACATAAATATTTTGTTACTTTTTGATAAAAAAAATTGTTAAAACAATATGTTTTTTATTCAAATTAATGTATATTTTTTTTCAAATCAACTGCTTTTTTTTTAAATGCACATACCCTGTCAGAAAAATACAAACGGGAAAGCGATGACAAAGCACTTTAACAGGTGGTAACATCATTAGACAAAAGGATCGGCTGTTCAAAAAGCGACGGAAAAGCATTGGAGAAACAAAATTTTTGAACGTTGGCAAAACGCTGGCAAAACCAATAAATAGGTGGTCTGGAAACATATTTTCGAAAATAAAATTTAAAAAAAGTTCATATGTATTTTTTTGGTCCTGCTGTGATTTGAACCCAGGCCTTCAGATTGGAAGATGATTGCTCTACCCACTGAGCTAACGAGACATATAATATTTGATAGTTAACACATAAATAAGTGATAATGGCTGGACTGTGCGAAAAAGCTAGCAATGGCAAACAGTTTTTTGGAACTAATATGCCAGCGTTGGGAGAGCAAAAAAAAAAGTTGGTCTTAAATGAGCTTTTCCACAAATGAGCTTTTCCAAATTGATTTTATAGAACAAAAAAAATTTTAAATTAAAAAAAATCCAAAACAATTTTTTTGCTTGCAACCGGATTTGAACTCGGAACCTCCTGACTACAAACCTTTTTTAACGAAGCGTCAGCATTTTTATAAAATCATTGCTCTACCAGAGAATTGGTGTTTGTACCACTGGTAGCATTGGCTAGGTAGCACTGGATAACCACTGGTTGCAAACCTTGGCATATCGCTCTTAGACCGTTATTTGCCAGTGGTTTTTTTAATAAAACAAATGCTGGAAAAACGTCCCAAATGAGTGCTCTCCCAGTCATTTATTTTCAACACCATGGTTACCCAGTGGTATGCCAGTGCTTGATTTTGTGTACCACTGGCGATTTCTGAC
The DNA here is from genome assembly GCA_949987735.1 of Leucophora obtusa. Lineage (NCBI taxonomy): Eukaryota > Metazoa > Arthropoda > Insecta > Diptera > Anthomyiidae > Leucophora > Leucophora obtusa. Next base: position 51,889,195 of record OX465298.1, on the reverse strand, counting down.
TGGGTACTTATTGTCAGCAAAAATACTCATCGAAGCAATTGTTATTTTGACAAATTTTTCTCAAGTAGTTAAGAAAATTGTATTTGTTAATTCTAAAAAATTTTTCTGAAAAGTCAGTAAAGATAATTTAATAAAATTGTTCTTCAATTTAAAAAAAAAAAACCTATTAAATCTGTATAAAAAATTTAGTGTGGTTAGTTTTGTCGCGTCATTCCTCGGGTTAGCGTGTAATATTTGGAAATATTAATAAATTAACAAATTAAGTTTAGTGACTTGTTTTGAGTTGTTCAGTGAGTATTTATTAATTTTAAATTTATGCAATTTTATAGTTACGAGTATTATGTGAATTGTAATATTTAAATACTGCAACTATATTTTATATTCCTTTCTTTAAATTATTTTCTTTTATTGTGAAGTAAACTATTTATTTCAATGTCAAATGTATTTTAACTACTAAAAATATTAAATGAATTTATACGTTTTTTGGCATATGTTTCATGTGTTTTAGGAATTGAGTTTTGAGTGTGAATAGAAGTATTATTATTTCAATTTTATATTTCATTATTTCTATATTTTATCAAATTAATAAATTTTTCTTAGATTTTAAATTAATAAAATATAATAAATAATACAATATAAATCCAGAAATGAACAATGAATCGATAAAATATGAATTAATTGAACAAAAAGAATTGTTGAATTGAATAAAATATATTGGTAGAACATCAAAATAATTAACCTATTTGATGAAATATAACTGTTGGCGTAACAAATTTTTGTTAATACATTTGACAATATTTTGTTAAAATAACACCACATCGAATAGTCAAACGTCAAAATGTAAATTTACTAAACAATATGTCAAATTGAAGGACAGGTTTAGTTGGTTGTATAGGGATCACCCACCCATTCATCAATTTAATTTGGATTTTAGTTGATTTCGCCGCTGTTTTTAGTTCAGTGTGTATATCCTTAAAAGTGTTGATAAAATATTGAGTAAAATATAGATTTTTAAAATAATCTACAACATTACTTTATATTTGAAATAATGATAAAAGCAAGTCATTATTGGTAAAGCATTATTTTTTTTTCAAAAATAATGGAAAAATTAACTACTTACTCATTGGTAACCCATCAAAGTGTTAAAACTATTTAAAGGGTTCTTCAATAACAGCGCTGACTCATGGAGTACGTGTGGATTGCTGTCTGACCTATAACGCATATTTTGTTTATTGACGAAGCGATTCATTATGACGACCATAAAGTGGACGTAGCGCTCTTAACGTTGAGGCCACTGACTCCGAATTTCGGTAGTAAATTTTAATAATTTCGACTAGTTGCTGGCTCGTATATCTTTCCACCATGAAATGGCAAACCTTACTGAAGAGAAATGTCAAAAGAGCGGCAAGAAATATGGCATGTATAATTGCTGGTAGTCCAAGAAATAAAGATATGTCCTTACCGTCTGCACTGGGCCTTTTTTAAATTTTAGCTTAAATTCAGTTCTATTGTTAGCACTTATACTAAATTTTTTTTAACTAAACTTTGCATAGTGATAGATTTATTCTAGTTCTAAAGAAGCGTTGAAAAATTGTGTAAAAATATAACTTTTTTTTTATCATTTTCCTCCTCTATAAAATTTGTATATGGCCCGCAGGACCTTGCTTGTGTCAGCTGTCTGTCTGTCCAAGAATTATTGTTTGCTATAGGTCGCAAATATTAAGATATTTTAATGGAGTTTATTAAACCTAATTATATCAGGCTATGTACAGAGACTATTAATTTTGGTTAAAATCGACCCATGTTTCGATTTAGTGCCTATATAAAAGTATAACAAAAAATGCTTGTTTTCACGCTAATGGTCACTAACACATATGAGCCCAGGGCAAAGCGTATTGAAAATTAAAGAAATCAGTTGGTCTTTCGACCTATCGCCCATAAGAACTATATTTACGATTGGCTCTTAAATATATAACATAAAGCAGAATCAAAATTTTTTACGAAATTTTGGACAAATTTTGACACAAGTTCATTTCAACCCATTTAAGTTGCGGATCCTACCATTAGTTGATATTTCAACCAGACTGGTGTAGGGTATCATACAATCAACTAAAAAAGTCTGTAATGGCTACTGAAAATTTTGCTGTTATTACGGGAAATTTAACTGTTTTGAGGCCAGCGGTATTTTTTGCTAATTATAGCAACGCATGTCTGCTGATCTGTAGTACAATAAAATTAGTAGAAAAAATTAGTAGCCGCTACTAAATTTTAGTAAAATTTATATAAAATCCAATTCAAAATCGATTTGCTAAAATCAGTTAAAAAACTTACTAAATATCATAATTTCAGTACAATGAAATTAGTATAAATAAATAGTTGCAGCTACTAAATTTCAGTAAATTGCTGTATTTAATATCAATCTGCTGAAATTAGCAAAAAATTGTACTAAAAAATAAAAAAACTGTAAAATCTAAAAAAAAAATTTCTTTTTTCTTTCGATTGTAACAAGCGTATAATTACTTCATTGTACTTGAAATTTGGAGTCAAAATTGCAAACGGTTCTCCAGTTATTGCCGTTTTATGCATTGGAGATGCAATAAAATTTTCTGGGTGTTATTTCTAAACTAAGAATATATCAATAGTGACAAATATAAACTAAACAAGAATTGTAAAAAATCAAAAAAAAAAAATATTTTTAAATTAGTATATTTTTCTTCTAAATTTAGCACTCGGTTTTGAAAAATTAGTAAAATGTTTTTCTGAAATCAGCAGCGAAAATTAGTAAAAAAATCCGTAATTTGTAATAAGAGAATAGCAAAAATGATTACTAAAAATTGTACTAATAATCAGTATAAAAATAGTATAGTGCGATTGAAAACTGTTTACAAATTTTTTTACAAACTTTTTTATCTGAGTGTACAGCTGGCATGCCGGACTTTAAGTTTCTTACGGTTTTTTTTTTGTAGTATTAGTTGGAATATAAAAATATACATAAATTTATTATAAATATTTACACAAAGCATTACAATATGTATTTATATAAAAACCAATATTAACATTTAGAAAAAAACAACTTAAAATTCTGGTTGAAAAAATGAAACAAGCAAAAAACTAAATAAAAAAGCGCTTGTTTATGTATTACAAAAATGGCCTAAACGAAAGCAAAGTAATTTGTTTCCCATGCATTTTTGACGGAAGTAATTGGCTATTTCTATCGTTTAGGCAATTTTCGTACTAGATAAATACGTCTTAAATTCAAGTATTATTTAAAACCCACTACCATCAAATACAATATGAATTATGAAATATATATTTTAAATATATTTATTTGAATTTGTATTGTAGATATGTATTCGTTTGTGTTAGTAAGTATGTCGATGGTTATAAATTGATAGCGGTAATTGACATTATTACTCAATGTAGCTTAAATCTACAAAACTACTTCTTATATCATATATAAATACTTTTACGCAAACATCCTAAATTGAAAAAGCTGCTATTAACAACAATATCCACATTGTCATGGATCCATACATGAATACATAGGGTTCATATATTCCCATATATATACCCAGGAAAAAAAGGGATGCCGACGAAGTAGAAAAAGGACTACAATTGATGATCTAGATGCACTTATTTTTTAACATAAACACTAATGATTTTAACATTGAGTTGTCATTGGAGAGGAGTACTCCAACTTTAACATTTTTTCAGTAGTTTTTGAACGAGTGCAAAGGAAGCTCTTTTCACCAATTAAACGTTAAAAAAAATTCTACACAAAAAAAAATTATATTTTTTTTAATTTACAAAAGTTGTTTTATTGCTGCCACCGGATATCGAACTTGCGACCTCACGATTGCTAGTCTAGCCCTCTACCGCTGAGCTATTCTTTGATATGAAAGTTGACTGGCATAAAAACACCACTTTGTTGCTGCGAGATATTTTTCCTTATTCTCTTCAATAAAAGTACTTATTAAACAAGTGTAAAAGGTGCACTCCAATTCAATATTGTTTTCAGTACTACAGGGTCCGCCATCTAACGTTTTTTTTAACTAGTGCTTATTTCGTGAATGGTAACACTTAGCTCATGTCTGATTTGACAGATAATTAGTTTTATCCTTCCGCTGAACGAATATGGTTGTGTATACGCTTGAACAACGCTGGGAAATATTGCGACATTACTTTGAAAATCATGGTAATGTTGCCGGAGTGGCCGTTACAGTCAATGACGATCGTTATCGGGCCATGTTGAACGAATTTTTGTTCACAAAACTTGAAGAGGAGGATATTGGCAACATTTGGTTTCAACAGGACGGCGCTACGTGCCACAGAGCCGAAGCTACACTCGATGTTTTGCGCCCTGTTTTTGAAGATCGCATTATCAGCCGCAGAGCTGATGTCGTTTGGCCACCTCGGAGCTGCGATTTGACACCGTTGGACTATTATTTGAGGGGTGCCGTCAAAGATAAGTGTTACGCCGACAAGCCAGAGACAATTGACGCTTTAAAGGACAATATTCGTGAAGCCATTGGTGAAATACCGCTGCAGACAATCGATAATGTGCTTAAAAATTGGGCCGATCGTGTAGGCTACTGCATGGCCAGCCGAGGCAGCCATATGAATGAAATTATTTTCCATTATTAACCGGAAGGATTGTACTTTCAAATAAAAAAAGAAATTTGAGAAAATATTCAGTAGTTTTTTTTTATAGCATTTTCAAAAAAAAAAGTTATTTGGCGGACCCTGTATTTTGACAGGTCCATAAAAAGCATTTTCTCACCATTTTTATATATATAGATATTTTTAAAAATTTTGAAATTCAAAAAATATTGAATTTAAAAAAAATTAATTAAAAATATTAAAAAAAAAATGAATAGAATAAAAAAATTAAAAAAAAAATAAAAAATATTGGTCCCGCCGGGAATATGATACCAAAATCACTTTTCACGATCACTTTTAGAGAAATTACTCTTTAGAAGCAATACTTAAGTGTTTTTTTGGAAGTTGTTCAGAAGTAATTCTAACAAAGCTGTAAAAATATACTAACGGATACTTTAGAAGCAATAAAAAAAGTGATTTTTTGAAGTTGTTTAGAATAAAAATATACTAACGAATACTTGTGAAGTATTGAAAGAAGTAGTTTGTAAGGCATTACTTGCAATTTTTTTTTTGCTGGGAAGTTACAGCTGTTTTAGAGACGCTACTTTTGCGATTTTGAAAACAATGGATTCAAAGCAATTTCGTGTGTTGATTTACCATTGCTTTGTAATTGGAAAAAACACCATTCAAGACAAAGCTTGGGTTGATAAGTATTATTCGGACTCTGCTCCATCGAGATAAATGGTAGAAAAGTGGTTCGCTGACTTTAAACGTGGTCGTACAAACACCGATGATGTCGAAAGCTTTAATCGCCCAAAAGAGGTGGTGATACCAGAAAACATCAAAAAAGTTCACAAAATCATTTTGGCAGACCGTTAGGTGAAGTTGCGGAAGATAGCTGTGATACCTTAAAGATATCGAAGGAATGTGTCGCCTTTATTTTGCGTGAACATTTGTCCATGAGAAAGCTGTTTTCGAAATGGGTGCCGCGTTTGCGCACAGTGCACCAAAAACAACAACGTGTCGATGATTCTGAGAGCTACTTGGAGCTGTTTCGACGAGATAAAAAGGGCTTTTTGCGTCGGTATGTAACAATGGACGAAATTTGGCTAAACATAAAATGTCATTACAGCTTATGTGGGAGATATGAAATAATAAGTTACCGATATAGAGATTTATCACTACTTATTTGGAGGCTTTAAAATAATATAATACTGATTGTGTTATATAATAACTTCTTAATAAGGGTAATATGTTATTGATATTGCATTATACAACTATTTATTATGCGAAAGTACGATTTTATAAAAATTTATTATCGAATTACATTGCTCGGATCGGTGTACTTTTAAACAAAGTCATTACTGGTAACGTCTTGTTATTCCCTATATGTAACCAATGGAATATATGTACTAATGTGTAACGACTTTTTTCACTCCATACAAGTATGTAATTATTTTAGCTAACTAGTGAATTTAGTATTAGAAGTAATAACTTATTTCAGTACTTCCTGTGTAATCACTTACTTTAGCCTGTACCGGTACGACTTAGGCAACCATTTACCTCCAATGACACCCCCATGTTAAAATAATGTGTTATGCGAACAAAGTGTAAGTACCCAGTCAGAAATCGCCAGTGGTACAAAAAATCAAGCACTGGCATACCACTGGGTAACCACGGTATTAAAAATAAATGACTGGCAGAACACTCAGTTGGGACGCTTTGCCCGCGTTTGCGAAAAGCGTTTTACCAGTATTTATTTTACAAAAATTTCGGTGGTTTATAAAAAAACCACTCAGAATTGGCTTAGAGTGATATGCCAAGGTTTGCAACCAGTGGTTATCCAGTGCTACCTAGCCAATGCTACCAGGCGTACAAAAATCAATTCACTGGAAAACCAATGATTTTATAAAAATGCTGACGCTTCGTTAAAAAATGTTTGTAGTCGGAAGGTTCCGAATTCAAATCCGGTTGCAAGCAAAAAATTTTTTTTGGATTTTTTTAATTTGGGAAAGCTCCTTCAAGACCAACTTTTTTGTTGCCCTCCCAACACTGGCATACTAGTTACTAAAAATTGTTTGCCAGTACTAGCATTTTGGCACAGCCAGTAGTTGTCCAGCTATTATCACTCATTTATGTGTTTAGCCATCGAATATTATATGTCTCATTAGCTCAGTGGGTAGATCAATCGTCTGCCAATCTGACGGCCTGGGTTCAAATCACGTCAGGACCAAAAAAAATACATATGAACTTTTTTTTAATTTTATTTTGGAAAATATATTTTCAGACCACCTATTTATTGGTTTTGCCAGCGTTTTGCCAACGTTTAAAAATTTTTTTCCTCCAGTGCTTTTCCGGCGCTTTTTGAACAGCCGGTCCTTTTGTCTAATGATGTTATCATTTTGGGAATTGGAAAGCACTTTTTGCCAGTACTTGTACCACCTGTTAAAGTGCTTTGCCACCGCTTTACCGTTTGTATTTTTCTGACTAGGTAGTTATAATTTTTGATTTCTTATTCTATTTCCCTTTACCTGGTAATAGAAGGTTTTGCTGGGAGGTTTGGAAAATTTTAAAATTAACCTAAACAACCCATATGGTAAATGTGTCTTAAAGCCAATGTCAGCAGCGCCGTTTAAGTGAAAAATCAGCAGGCGCAGACATTTACCAAAGACGTCTTAAAGACATGTGTGCACTTTTTTACTTTTTCTTAAGTGACATTGACAAACTGCCTAATTGTCATCATCATTGGCATTTATTCTTAACTCATGCTGACTAACTAGCTATTTGTCATCATCACAATATTTTTTTTCTTTATTCGCTCTAACTAATTGCCTATTTGTCAGTATCATGTCTTCACAAATCTTTAAAAAAAAATAATAAAAAAAATATTTTTGCCGTGACAGCGATTTAAAGCGAACCTCAAAACTAAAAATATATCAATGTCTAAGCTTCTAGACATTTCCACCATAATGGATTTAAAACTTGCATGTTCTTAATTTGAATTTAAAACAAAATTTAAATTTTTAAAGGAACATTCAAATAAAATTAATATAATTTGAAGATTCAAATAAAATTTAAGATATGAATTTCAAAAATGGAATATATCAAACTTTTTAAAATTTTTGTTATATTATGCTTTAGGTGAACGGTAAGGAGGTGAGCTAACGAACAGAAGGCTTTCTGTTTCGAGGCTTGGTGAGTGTGATACCAAATGAGAAACTTTTAAATTTTGAATAGAAGGAAAAGTAAGATAGGAAACAATAAGCATTGTGGAAGTATGATAAAAAAAACGCAAATATTTTTTTAAGCTCTTTTTAAAAGTTGAGATGGTGATGACAGCTAACTGACTCCTGCTGAAAATGTCAGTGACCACTTTCTAAAAACATGTCATCATTTATTCATCACAATGACTTGTTTTTTACATTTGAAAATGGCGGTAGGTGTCTACAGGTATTTTGTATGGAAGCGCATCAGCAAGTCATCAATGACAGCGATGTCTTCACGAAATTTCCAACTGGGAAGTGTTAAACTTGATAAAAACTATAATTTTCTATAACATGATCCTTTTATAGATAATATTTCGACTTGAGGCGAAAAGAGACCCAAACAGTTACTTAGAATCTTACAGGAAACTCCTTTTAGGCCAACTTTCAGGTTTTAATTAAATTCAGATATTCGATAGAGGGAAATAAACATATACAATTTTTTATCGGCTCTATAATACTTTTGAGGGTTAAAAAGAAACTACACAAAAATGGGTATCGAACAAAAGGTGTTTAAAGATCTATCCAACAGTATACTGAAAACATTTAAAAATGTGTACTACGGTTTCCCATAATTGTCTAATTTGAAATATAACTCCCGCACTGATAGAATTTTGTGCATAGTATTAATGAATTTTTCATTAATCCAATGATTTTTTTCATTTAAACGTCCCCAAAGAACGCGTTTATTAGATCAATGAAACGTATTCACTAAATGAAAACTAATTGAAAAAAAAATATTTTTTTGCGTTATTTTTATACCCTCCATCCCACTGTGCAGGAGGGTATATATCATTTTGTCATTCCGTTTGTAACTCATCGAAAAAAAAATCTGGGACATAAAAAAAATATATATTCCTGATCGTTATCAATAGCGAAACCGATATAGCCGTGTCCGTCTGTCTGTCTGTCTGTTGAAATCGCGATCACGCTCAAAATAGTTGTGCTAGGATGTTAATTTTTAGTCAAAATTTTGGTCCAATTTCTTAAGCAGTTTGCTATTAGAAATGGGCATATTTGGTCCAGACGTTTAAAAGTTATGAAAGAAAATGTAGAAGCACCTCTAGAATTTTCCATATTAACATGAAAAATATATTAACTGTGTGTTGTTGTTGTTACTGAATAAGAAAAAAATACAAACATACACACCCAGCCCTTGAAAGAGTTAATTCTTTTTTTGAATTTATATGCATAAAATTGGATTCATTTTATAAATTACTGAATAATTCATAATGCTTTTAAATCAATGATTGGACATTGAATAAAGTGAGATAAGATTTGTTCCTATTTGTGTTGATTCAATTTCGATTCTATTGAATAATTTGGACGTATGTTGGCTTTAGAGGCACCTCACCGATTGATTCTAAATTTTTACTACTGATATAACTCTCTTTTGGGGGCCCGAAGAAATTTTTTTTTCAGCGAAAATCCTGTATGGGGAGTTACTTCAGTTTAAAGTTTAAAAATGAACTTAACTATATTTTCTTCATTTATGATAGGGTTGGAACAATATATACACCATTGGAAAGGTAATAAAAATATCTTTAGGATAGCATTTTTTTGTTGACCCATTATGATTCGGCGTAGGAATTTTAATTTTTTTGTTTTTTTAATGTTTTTATTCCATAACAAACCTATATAAGAACAAAAATTGTGCTTATTAGAATGTTATCAAGACGAAACGCTTTTATTTGATATATATATCAAGTTTTGATCACTTCAAACACCGAAGATATTAGAGGTCAAAATCGTGAGATTTTTTTTCTTTCAAAGTATGGCTAACTTTTGACAAATGAAAAATCTCAATACCGACAATAGGTTTAAAATGTGTTTACTCCCAAAATATGTTCGATTCCCGATGAGTTAATTCAGTATAATTGTTGGTTAGAGTCAAAGTTGTATCTTTTGTACCATCTGCAAAAAAATTAGGCTTGCCTGCTAATATCTTCGGTGTTTGAAGTGATAAAATTTGAGCTACATCTTAAAGTTTTTAATCTTGAGAATATATTAATAAGTAAAAAATTATGTGGTAGTATACGGTGGTTTTTATAAAAACGGTTTATTTTAAAAAATCTTAAAAATAAATCTCATCGCCGGTAATGGGTAAACAAACAAAAAAAAAATGTCGTCCATAAGATATTTTTACTATATTTCAATGATATATATTGTTCCAATCTGACTATAAATGACTTGGATATATGTAGCTAAGTCCATTTCCAAACTTTTCATAGAAATAAACTCCCTACAGAGGTCTTTCCGTGGATTTTTTTTTTAACAGCTTGAAAAGTACATCGGGGTAAAAAAAATTCACTGAGACCAACTTATTGCAAAATTGAGATTTAAAATACGAATTAAGGAATTATATTTTTAAAGGTCTGCACACATGTATATGAATAACATCAGTGTTGCCACTTTATGGGTAGGGCGTGGATGTCAGCAATTATTAAATTGTTTAGTTTTTCACTTAAATTTCAATTCAAATGAATGAATTGAGAAAGTTATCAAATTTGTAAATAAAAAAATATATTATACATAAAAAAATAATTTAATTCATAAATACAATATGAATACAACTTAGCAATTACTTCAAAGCATTGTTGGTAGGAGAAACGGTGCGATTATCGGTGAGGATAAGTAACGCTATCATAGATTATTTCGGTTACAGTATTTTGTATTTCGATAATTGTATTTCGATAATGGTATTTTAAGGTTAACTGTATTGCAATTATTTCGATAATGGTATTTTAAGATAAGCGGTATTCAGTTATTTCGGTGCATTCCGCAATTTTTTTTTATGAAAAAACAAAGTAAAGTAAAATAAATTTATTAACTAAGTGTATGTAAAATTCACAATTACGACGTGGAATTACAAAAAGTTTAGACTAAAAAATAATGGTGTTGTAAGGATAATGGCATTTCATTAATTTATTTGAATCTATAACAGTATTTTAGCGATAGAGCCTACCAACCCTGCCTCAATGTATGTAATTACTTTTGGCTTATGAATGACTTAACATCTAATTGTGAAGTTTGCATAAAAATTCCAATATCTATTTTTTATTCATACGAGTTAATGAATTGATTCACAGCGACTGATCATCCACGAATTAAACCGATACATCAGGAAAGTGTATTAATCTATACATGCTTTGAAATTCTTTCGTTATACAAATAAGCGTACACAAAAAAATGGTTACCAAGTAATTAAGCAAATTTCAACTAATAAAGTTTTATCGAATAATTTATTATATTGTGTATGCCACAAAAACATTATTTTAGTTGAAGTGCTCCCAATTGCTTGCCAAAGATTTTTTTTGTGTATTTAAAAACGCAAATAAAACTTGATTTTTGAAAGACTCTAATAGCAAATTTACATTGTTAAATTTTTCACTAGATTTCGTTTTGAAATCCAATTCGAAATCTATATCGTTTACATTAGAATATTTGACAGATGAATGGGATTTCGATCGACCAACAACATTTTTTTTGTAAACAAACTAACCTTAAAAAATAACCAAAATTAAAAGATATTCTAAAAACTATTTTATGTAATGGCGGAACACAAAAATCATTTATATTATGAAAGATACAATGTTATATTTGCTAAGAAATGTGTTTAATTATAGGGATGATTAGTAGAAATCTAAAATATTCAATGTTTTATCAGTGCTCTTGTCGGCGCAATCAAATGATTTTTCATAGTTTCTCTTCGTCGGATGCAATAAAATAGCCGTTTACCACTTTAAATATTTCTTTCAATTAAAAATAACAGACTTTATTATGTTATTCCTTAATTTTTTAAAGTTATTAAAACTTATTATTTATTAATTTTTTATGACATAAACAGCTGCTGAATGTTGCCACTTTTTCTGCAAACTTCCCTACTTTTCTACAAATATGGGAGAAAAATTGGATTTCAATTTGGATTTCGATGAGATTTCGCTGAAATCCAAATTAAATTGGGATTTCATTTCCTATGGGAAATCTGTTTGAAATCCCAAATTTGAATTGGATTTCAGTCGAAATCTATTGAAATCTACTTTTAACTCGATTTCGATCATAATGTAAATTCGCTATAAAATAAGATTATTTTTAAACCGTTCACATGTGATCATAACTGACTCTTATTTACAAGCTTTTTAAGTGTTTTGTTCTAAAGTTAAATTTTTCTCTAAATTTTATGAAGATTCATATAAGACTCAAAAGTTCATCATAAATGCTGCATATTTAAGGAACTTTTCTTTGTAATAATATAACGCCCAGAACGATGGGACAATTGAAATGGCCAAATCACTTTTTTTAAGTTTACTGATGAGGTTATTACCTTTTTTCGGAGTTCAAATTGTAATATTATGTTAATTGAAGTCATTTATAATTTCACATTTTTTGGGTAATTTTGTCTACACTTGTGGGAATTTTGAATCTTGCTTGTGGCAGCACTGAGATTAAACAAGATTAAACTGAAATATTTACTTGTAGTGGTGGAAAAAATCATACACATTTGTTGCACAGTGGATTGACCGAATACAAAATGGGTAATAATTCATACTTGTTTGTACTTAGTAGAATCCCCGAATAAAAACACCAGGATGGAGGGTATCTAAAGACTCGGCACAGCCGAATTTAATCTTTGGTTTGTATAAGTTCCCAGTCACCTGGGGACTTATACAAACCATCGAGCGGGCTTTAGCCCGCTTGTTTTTATTTATTTTTATTTTATTAATTTTTATTTGTACATATATTTCTTTTTTGCTTTTATAACGTTTTTGACATTTCCCTGAAGTCGACTTGAACCCGCAATCACCAGAATGTAAACATTATCGCGTTACCGATTGATCTAAATAGCCAAAACAAAATGATGTCATTATTTAGACTTTTATATTTAAATAATTTCAGTTTGCAACCCTAGCGTTCATTACTGGAACATATATCTATTTTAGTAATTAGCAAATTCAAAACACTTATAAAAATTATAGCATATCTTACGGGTTAGTTGAAAATATATAATGAAAAAATTAATTAAATTAATGAATTTTTCATTAACTCAATGAAATTTTTTCATTTAATCAGTGAATTCAGATTAATGAAATCGATTCATTAATAGTATGAACGAAAATTCTATCAGTGCGCCAGTGTGGTTCCATTTGGTCTTAAATGTACGAATTAAAAAATAATAATTTGTAAGGAATTAATTTTAAGTTCAGTTAATTGGTAGGTACATTTTTGCCAAATGAGGCATTAGTATTAAAAACCTATAATTCGTAATTCAAGGGACAATTTAACATGCTCTTTTAAATGTTTTTAATATGCCGTTGATAGATCTTTAAACTACTTTTTATTTGACATCCATTTTTGAGACAAACGCGAATTTTGTGTTAATTTTCTTGGTCCACAAGTAAAAATATTAATCCTTTATGGATCAGGTTATATATATAAATAGTAATTTTTATCCAGTTACATACAATTTCGAAATTTTAGAAATATGAATTAAGAAATGAAATAAGCTTCATGGGTCTTTTTTGTCCCCAAGAACAGTAAGGGTTAAATATTTTCTAAATAAATATTAACCCTATATGGATCATGTTAGATAATCTAAATAAATATTAACCCTATATGGATCATGTTATCAATTGCCATACATGTTTCGACCATTTTGTAAGTTTTAAAAGCTGGAGTCAGAACTTAAATAAGATTCATGGACTATAAGGGTTAAAGATTTTTCAAATAAAAATAGAGATAATTGTAATCTAATAATATATATATTTTGGAAAATTATGCAAAATTTGGTGATAACTGACAAATTCTGTAAAATTGTTGACAAAATAATCAATTTTCATAAAATTTTCTGGAAAGGAGTCGCTCTCCACAATAAACCGGAGTTATAATTTTTTTCAATTTATTTTTCTTTTCTTTAATTATTTCAATTATACGTATTGCAAAATAGCTATAAACATTTCTAAATTACAGGGTTGGCAGGCAATACCGCTAAAATACCGATTCAAAACCCTTTCAACTGACTACCGGTACCCCTAAAATACCGTTACCGAAATAGCTAAAATATCGCTATCCTTAAAACACCGTTACCGAAATAACTGAAATACCGTTATCCTAAAAAATACCGAGACCGAAATAAATTATGTATACATGTGTGTGTGTGTATGTGCAATTTCTTAGCTTATTTTTTTTCAACTATTACCAAAAAAATAAAAGCGCAATTTCGATTTAAAAATTTGTTTGTGCTTCTAAAGCCTTCAATTTGTTGTTTATTTCTTAAAATTTCAAAATTGGGTATTTGTTTAATATTATTGTATTAACATTCAACTTAAAAAAAGAGAATAAAAAAATTAAAAAATTCATATCTTTTTTTTTTTAAAACACGCCGTCTTGAAAATTTCAGAATCTTTTGAGATCAGTTAGAGGTTTTATTTAAAAAAAAAATTGAGCAAAAAAATAGGTTTTTGAGTTTTTGGATATTTAGAATTTTAAAATTGAAAAATTTTTAATTTTTTTATTTTTAAATATTTTTTTTTAATATTTTTTTAATACGGCTAAATATCCTCTTTAAAACGAGCTAAGAACCATTTTTGTAGCTATTATAGTTTTCGAGATATTCAAAAATTAACCTCGTAACAAAGCAAAAAATTAGAAAAATTATGACATTTTTTGAAATTTTAAATATTGCATAACTTTTGAAAAAAAAATTAAATTTTTAATTTTTTTTCTTTGGCAAAATTTTGTTATATGATGAAAGAAAATTTCTGTCCAACCTTTGGTCGATTTGAGATGGAATGACCCATATATATATATATCTCCGAACTATGCGTATGTTGCATATATATGTTGATTTTTAACCGCGAGTTGTCAACTTATGGCCATCGATATATCAATAGTAATTATAATAAAATGCCTAAAATAAAATTTGAATTAATAACTATTTACACATACAATACTACAAGCAGTTATACAATAAATATTTACAAAAAGCGATTATAAAATTGTAATAAAAATAAATTGTCAAAAAATGGCAAGAACTCATAAATCAACAAATAATATGCAAATAGAATTAGTTTTAATAATAGGTTGAAAAAAGAACAAAAAATATTGCAAAATATTAAAATTATTTATTTTAACGGTCATACCAACTACAATATAAACACAGGATGGACAGAGTTGAAGCCATCATCCCCCCAGCCAAAAAAAAAAAAAATACCACTAGCACGCCTTACTTTACAGACAGTGATTTTATATGACAATTTATTTAAAGTAATTATTTTTTAAGTATTTTCAATAAAAAAAATTCTAAATTATATTTAATTAAAACTATTTCGATTTAGTTTAACTAACTTTAATTAATGTACCTTTTCAAATTATTTTATAAATTTAAGTTTATATTAAAAAAATAAATTTTGAATGCAAATAATAATTTAAAATACTTTTAATTTATTTAAATTATCTGAAAATAATTCAATTTATCAATTAATTTAATCAGTTAATAATAATTAAAATAAAATGTATTATGAACATGGATGATAACCGAAACGAATGCGGTTATGGTTAGGGTAACGCTATTTTAGATTATTTCGGTAACGGTATTTTAAGGGTAACGCTATTTCATTTATTTCGGTATCGGTATTTTACGGTTAACGGTATTTGAGTTATTTCGGTAACGGTATTTTAAGGATAACGATATTTAGGTTATTTCGGTAATGGTATTATAAGGTCAATGGTATTTCAGTTAATTCGGTAACGGTATTTTAAGGGTAACGATAGTCAGTTATTTCAGTGCATACCGAAATTGTTTTCGCAAAAAACAAGCTGAAATGAAAATAAAACAAATGTAGTAATTTAATTTATGTAAAATATTCAGTAACCACGTGGAACTACCAAAAGCAGAGAATTTGAAGTAACGGCATTCGACGGATAACGCTAATTTAGATTATTTCGGTAACGGTATTTTAAATGTATCGACATTTCATTTATTTCGGTATCGGTTTTTTAGGGATAACAGTATTTCAGTTATCTCGGTAACTGTATTTTAAGGATAATGATATTTCGGTTATTTGGGTAACGGTATTTTAAGGTATTTTAGCGATATTGCCTGCCAACCCTGATTACACTGCAAGACACTCAAAAAATTAAGAGATCTGATCTGGACATCTGACCATCAGTTCTATATATTTCGGACATGATGATTACAACGGCATACTTTATTTTGCGATCAATGGTACAGATTTTTCGCTAAATGTCTTTAAAATTTGGCCGTTGTCCATTCAGTTTTTTATATAAAAATTTTTTCAAATTCAATTAATATGAATTTTTTTGTGTTAAAATGTAAGCCCAGTACCTGTGGCCATATTCACATTATAAATGCGATGTGCTAATCTTGATATTTAAACCATTACTTAGCGTTTTATATAGGTTTTTATGGTTTTTTGTACAATCGACCTCAATAAAATTTTATATGGCAGCATAGCTTACCAAGCTGACCCCAAAGTCCAACTTTCAGTATAACATGGGGTCACCTCTAAAAACTGTTGTTGCAAAATCTCAAGCAAAAAAATTTCCATTTGCAAAAGTTATGGCAATAAACACATTTTTTACAAAGGTTAGTATCGTACTAAAGATATTTTAAGATATCTCATTATCTTGACACTTGTTTGCTACTTGGTGGCATCGAACCACGCAGTAAAGGAATAATCTTAACTGTGTGCGAGTCCTTCAACTATTGCCCCCAGTGTCCGCTCCAAGACCTGCCATTAGATCTGGTACCGTTGGAAAGCTAGCCGATATTTTCAACCGCTTACCTTGCGACACCTGCGATTTCGGTCGCTTTCCTCCACATCTGTAGGCTTTGTCCTTGATAAGGACAGTACAGCTAACCTCTCGGGTTTTTGCGTGACTTTGCACTTCAGTAGGTGCCCTGAATTCCGCTATGGTAGTAGTCATCGCCATGGATTCATACTTTCACATATGAAATTCATGCTTCCGCCTCAGGCGCATTTCTCTGGCAGTTGAAGTAGCTGGATCTCGACGAGCCATCTGCTTTAATACCGGACTGAGTACTTGTAGCTTCCCACTCTTTCTGAGTCATCTACAGGCAGAGGACTTCCAGTGGATTTGTGTTCTTCGGTGCCGCCATTGACCATTTTTTTGGGATCTCTGCGACCACCGGCTTGAGAGATATCATAAGAAAATGCTTCTCGTCCGTCTGGTATAAAAAGAGTCAGTGCAAACCTAACAGTTTGTCGTTAGTGTCACTTTATGAGTGCACCTCCTTGGCCTCCTGTATGATGAGAGATGACTCTTGTTGTCGTAGATTTGCCCTTTCCGTTGTTCACGTTGGCGACACTGTGCCAGCCAGTGGTCGCAGTCGCTGCTAACACCATCGTGTGGGTATTTGTTATCGCCCTGCTTTCATTTTTCTTTCGTTTCCACGTTTAAACGTCTCCTATAATTTCCTTAGATAAATCGTTGACCTACTAGCTAAAACAGACGCGGACCAACTGCCTAATATGGGAACAGACGTATATGGATTTGCAAAAAAACATGAGATCAGAAACTACCACCAAGCCGCTCACTATGAGAAAACAGATACTCCTACCGATACTAAACCGCAGTCACCTTCAAAATATGTTCAGATCCCATCTGAAGGAAATAAACCTACATTGTCCCCCTATAAACAAAACCCTGACCTGAAATGTCACCACGCTATAAACGGTATAATAACCTGCATAATAAATAATGAAAATCGGAAGCCCTACTATTGTCGCACCAAAATTAATACTTGATGTTACTTTTTGAATGTACTGGATTTTGGAAATATTTGAAGTTATGTTTGTGATAATGCTTTAACTATTACAGTGTTGCAGTGCAGTACTGGTGCGATTCCAAATATTTGAAGATATTTGTGTCCAGCATGCTAAAGTAAGTAAAATATGATGTACCACCCGATATTGCAATAAAAAATAAATAAAAAATGGGAAGCTTTGATTGCAGGTCGCCAAGGCTAAGCGTTCCGATTTTACTCAAATTTGCGCTACTTTAGTTTTTGACCTTGTGCTACCACAATCCGAAAAATACTTGATGAAAATCGAATTTTGAAGATAAACTACCAGTCTAATATACAAACATAAATGTATTTGGCAAGAGTTTCATATTATTTATTAATTCATTTCAATTAATACCTTTACTTTAAAAAATAAAATAAACAAAAATCTATAAATTAAGGATTGTATAAATGACAGGTGTCATTTATTTGAAATGAATTAATATGTATGTAAGTATATAAGCATAAAAATTATTATTAAAATTAAAAAAAAAAAGGAAAATGCAATAATAAAGGAAACTCTTTTGCATGTTATTGTCATTTGTCGTTTATATTTAAATCCCTGTCATAAATAACATGTCATATCAGGTTTAAAATTATTTGTCAAACTGTACTTGTGTGACATTAAAATTTATGACAATTGAAACAAAATGACGATGAATGACAGTAATATGCCATCATCATCCTTTCAAACCATTAAAATATTTATTTCAACCATCTCTCAACAAAATACTATTACAACTCTGTTTCAAACAATTCAAATACAACCAACTGACAAGTATTTGATAATTTTAGCCATGCATATTGTATGTGATATTTATACATTTGAGGCCTTTAATACCAACTGACCAGATGGAAAGCTATATCGTATCGATATCAAATTTACTGCCTTATACGATATAAATTTAACGTGGAATTTTAACAAAAAGTGAACGAAGTAATCGTGGCTAAATATTGGTAAATTTTCCATATTTTAATATCCCATTGTAGAAAATCATTACAAAAATATCTACATACATATAAATACTAAAAGTTCTATAAATATCACCCACTGTCCACGGCCTTTAAATTGCTTCGACGAATAATATTTGGAATTATTTTGAGTAAGAATATGGTTACCTTCAGAAATAATTTATTACTGAGATTTGAGTATTTTCGAATTTGTCAGATTTTTCTGGAAAATACCCAAATCTTCTTTAGTTTTATTTAATTATTTATTTTTCTTTTAAAATATCTCACTTATATACATAAGAGCAAAAGCACCTTAGATTTATTTTTATACAAACTTTTTCATTAAAAAATAAATTTGATATTTTCTTTGCGTGGAACTACAATTGGGCACAATTTAGTCACCGACTCGGCGCAATAGAAAAATTTTCAAACCCCACCTCTTGGTTGGCGTATGAAATTTAAGAGCGGCCCAGTAATTTACAACTGCAAGTTTGTCAAAATTACAGCAGTATCGGTTCTTTCCAGAGCTTTGAAGAATTAATTCCTTAATTCAATTTTTCAATTCTGAATTAAAAATTCGATGAATTAATTCACTAAGCACCATATATTGAATGGAATTAATTCATATTTGCTTTCGTTCGATTTATTTTGTTACGAATTAATTCAATTGCAATAGTTCTTTTTAATTGAATTAATTCCTTACTGAATTAATTCACCTTACTGAATTAATTCACCACTGAATTCATTCAATTTCATTTTCATTCAGTGAATTAAAAAAAAATAAAATTACATTCAGTGAATTAAAAAAAAAATAATAAGTTCACTGAATTGAAAAAAAATAAAATAAGTTCACTGAATTAAAAAAAAATAAAATAAGTTCACTGAATTCAAAGCCTGTTTTCTGCCGTTCAGTAGAAGAAAACAATAATGTACAAATAAAAGTTTTAAATAAGCAATTTTACAGCGTGTGCTAGTAACAAATTAGAAACCGGATGCTGTTTATCAACCTACATGATTAAAAAATAAAGCCTTTTACTATTAAAAATAAAAACTTTACAGATATAGATAAATTTGGAAAAAAATATAACTATATAACTAGTTTGAAAAATTAATAGTTATATTTTTTTCCAAATTTATCTATATCTGTAAAGTTTTTATTTTTAATAGTAAAAGGCTTTATTTTTTAATCATGTAGGTTGATAAACAGCATCCGGTTTCTAATTTGTTACTAGCACACGCTGTAAAATTGCTTATTTAAAACTTTTATTTGTACATTATTGTTTTCTTCTACTGAACGGCAGAAAACAGGCTTTGAATTCAGTGAACTTATTTTATTTTTTTTTAATTCAGTGAACTTATTTTATTTTTTTTTTCAATTCAGTGAACTTATTATTTGTTTTTTAATTCACTGAATGTAATTTTATTTTTTTTTTAATTCACTGAATGAAAATGAAATTGAATGAATTCTGTGGTGAATTAATTCAGTAAGGAATTAATTCACTTTTTTTTCCGTTCGATTTATAAAATTGAACGCGTTCACCGGTGAATTAATTCATTTGATTTAATAAAAAGAACTATTGCAATTGAATTAATTCTTTGAATTTGTTGTTTGATGTACGCATTCAGTTGAATGAATTCAGTAAATTACTTAAGAAAAGGAATTCATTCAATTCTAGAGAAAATTGAATTCGATTGGTAGTGAATTCATTCAAAAAGGAATTAATTCTTCAAAGCTCTGGTTCTTTCTTATGGCATGCGCGTATTAAGTTCATTGATGGAAATGCCAAATATAAAGTAGACAACTATGGTTGTGCATGAAATTTCAGCTAAACTGCAGTTTATGGGGTTTCGTCAAAAAAATATGACCCCTTCTGGAATTAAAAAAGAAAAAAACCGAAATTAATTTTGGGAGGAGCTCGGCCCTGGGAGGCCCGTGGGGGGCAAAAAACGTGGGGACAAAGAAAATTGTCTAACGATTTCAAAAATGTTATTTTTTTTAATCCATAAAACGTAGCTTAAATTAATAATAGTGTGTTTTTCCAAAGAGTATACATAATAAAGAGATTAGGGGACTCTCTATCACTGAGAAAGCATTTATTCTATTATGTGCCTTGGAACAGGAACATACTCAAACCAATATCACCCAGCAAACATGGCAATACGAAGAAGATTCTCCGAACATATCGCCAGGAAGAAAGCATTTATTGCCGGCAATATCAATTTCGTATTTCCTCCGTCGGAAACAACTGTTACACTAAAACAATACTTCCAGGCAATATGAAAGCAATAACTCATATGGAAGATAAAAGGGATATCGCTAAATAAACTCCCAGTACAATAAAAAAACGATTTAATTTTTTCTTTATTAAATTTAAGCCTGAAAAACAATATCTGCATACATAATCCATTGACCAACTTATAAATTATTTTGATTTCATCTTAGCCGATTTTTCCCGCGCAATTAATCTTAACTTTTCACGAGTTTATTTCCTATATATCTTTTGATTGTTTTTGTACATATTTAGTTTTAATTTTTTCCAAAGTGATAAAATATTTCAAACAAATTTGCTTTATCTTCCAAATTATACAAAGATGATATTGCCGAAATATAGTCATAAAAAGTTATGACAAAAGATAAAATTTTTGAATTATTTTTTTACAAATATCGTCGAATTATCTTCCAAGTGATAAAAGGAAGACAATTTCAAAGTAAATACTACTTGATTATTTTCATTCAAATGACAAATAGAAGATATCGCTTTAATATCTTCTTGGAAGGTATCTTTAAATTGTTTGTAGGGTCATTATGTGCGCTCTTTGTATGACTCAAAACATCGATTGTGACCAGGGATGGAAAATAATAATTTAAAAATCATGAATGGAACTATACTATGGAATTATACTATTCCAACAGTATTTATTATAGCCCTAGATTATGAATTTTAAAAAACCATACGTAAAAAATTGCAAAATAATATCGGAATGCGAAAAAAGGTTTTGGGGTTCAAAAAATTAATTAAAAGATTTACATTCTGCAAACGATGCCAAAATTTTCTTTTTTTGCAACTAACCACCAAAGAATTGCAAAATAATAGCGGAATTTGAAAAAAGACTTTATGGTACGAAAATTTAATCCCTAGGTTACATATTTAAAAAAACCGCACTTAAAAATTGCAAAATAACGGCGGAATTCGAAAAAGGCTTTATGGTACAGAAAATGAATTAAAAGAGGTAATCCGCGATCTACATTCTGCAGGCGAATATATTGTTGCAAAAATTTCGCTTTTTGCAAATGTTTTTTATCGCAATTTGTGCTAATATTTGCTAATATCTAAATATTTAATTTTTATGTTTTTAACGAGCCAAAGAAGAAGCTATTTTTTAGTTACTTACATTTTTAAATATGTAAGAGCGATCTAACATTTTTTGGTATAACAGCCCGATTAAGTGAGCCTTTTCCATCCCTGATTAACAAGTCGGAGTTCGTTCTTGTTCCAAAATAAAAAATATCGTCTAGTATTGTATTCGTGATCAATCGTTTTCAGAAACCTTGGATCGTTGTAGAACTCGCTTGCCAAAGATGTGTAGAATATATTTTTAACGTTTAGTACATGTAGAACTTTGGCTATATTGTTATTGATGTTGTTGTTAATGTTGTTGTTGATGTTGATGCTGTTGTTATTGTTGTTGTTGTTAATGATGTTGTTTATGTTGTTGCTAATGTTGTTATTAACGATGTTGTTTCTGTTTTTATTTTTAGTGCGGTTTGGAGAGAAATTATGATTTGTCATAAGCTTCGACGATGGCTTTGTAGCGAAAGCCGAAAATACGTATTCTGTCTTGCTGGCCTTATCGAATTCTTTCAATTTTTATTCTCTTCAATTTATTTGTAAAAAATTTTATCATCTTTTTTTAATTTGAAAATAATTTAAAAAGAAAGAGATATAATATATGTAGTATATGATATCAAATCGAACGAAAAACATTCATTATTGTGTATATATGCTTTTACCTTGCCTACTTTTTGGGTAAATTAAAAAGTTTTTCCATGTTTTAATCATATCACATAAGTAGGACATACGATTTCCTGTACACAGAAAAAACAGTAGGCACCAACAATGGGAATTTGTAGAAGCAATCACATTTGCTTTTAAATTGCAATTTTATTTCCAACAATTTTTTTGTTTGAAATATTTGTTACTCGTTTTTAAATTGTTATCTTTCATATAAAAATTGTTTAAAAATAAAAATTCAAAGTTACAAAAACAAACAGATTTTTTTTTTGGATTTACAAATTTTTTTGTTGGTGCCTTTTTAAAAAGTTTTTTTTTTTGTATTTACAAATTTGGTATGAGAAAAGTGTTTAAAAATTTAATTAGAATTTTGTAAATTCTTTCTGTGTAGTGGGCAGTTGATATCGAATGCCACATTTATATGTATATATGAGGGTGCATCGCAGGGAGAAAATATTAGTGTGATTGTGTGGTAAATATCCGCATATAAATCCTTAACACTCATGCTTTAAACTTTTGTACACTTGTATTACAAAATATGCGTATTATTCTTCAAACATTATGCAGCATAATAAATGAAATTGTTAATGACCTCATGCATGCGTATTAACAAACATTCATTCAAACACTACTGCATTTACACTACACTAAAATTTAGAACATTTTTCGTGACTTTAAGTTTAAAGTTTTTATGGTTATATTAAAGACAAAAAGATGGATACAAATTTCGGTGACGGCCAGGTTACCAAAAATTGAAGAAGATAAAATGCTAAATTTTTGTAAAAAAATTATAAAAAATGTTAAAGGATGAGCTAGAAAAAAATTACAAAAATTATTTTAAAGTTTTGGTTTTTAATTTTCATTTAAAAAATAAAAATTGTTTTTTCAACCTTTTTAATTGATTAATTAGAAAAGACGATCGTTTCGGGAAAATCCCCGAAACGATCGTCTTTTCATTCCTGAAAGTGTAGAGGTTTTTGAAAGCAAAAACTCTGTGAAGTATTTGTCACGACAGTATCCTGATGAAGCAAAATAGCAGTTTTTGAAAAAAGTACTTATTATGTTAATTCTTAATAAGGAAATTGGCCTCGAACTGAATAAATTTCTAATTAAAATTATTTTATTTATTTTTCAAATATTTTCCGACCCATTGGAAGAAAGTCCAAGTTTAACAGAATATTTTATTCATTTCAATGTCTAGTATTAATTTATAAAGTAATCTGAAGCCTTAGAGGCCGATGTTACTTCACCCTTTACTTCAATGATGATGTTTACAATCGTAGTCCATAAAAATCAGTTATATGTAGGTGAATAGAAGTGCTTCACCTAAAAATAATATATAATGTGCGTGGATACTTAAGTGAGCGATTATTGCGCCGGGACGAATGCGATATAAGTAATCACTTATAGCGACTATAGGAAATACGTCTTTTTGTTTCAAACTCTAAAAATGTCTAACCATTGTAACGATGAGTTTACATCCGTTATCTGTGATCAGCTCTCAGTGGTAGGTATCGCCACAGAAATTTATTTGATCCAGCGACAGAGAGTAAAAGGCGTAGTTTAAAACGTTATAAAAATTTATTTCTACACTAAAAAAAAGTCAGTAAAGTTAATAAAAAATGTTGCTGTGTCAACAAATTTTTAGTCGGGAGCATGCTTGCAAAAAAGTTGGTAATTTCAGCAAAAGGTTTGCTGAAAATCAGCGAGTTAATTTTTACCAAAAAAATAGTAATCTTCAGCAAAAGTTTTGCTAACACTTAGTCGATTGCAAATGAAAAAAATCCTTGCTAAAATCAATAAAATTTTTGCTGAATATTAGTAGACTGAAAAAAACTCAAAAAACTTGTAGCGAAATTTTACTTTACCCAGGAAAATTTTTTACAATCGGTAGCCAATCACACCCATTCTACAACTGGTTCCACTGCAACTGATTCCATGGAACTGGTTCCGGAACCAGTTCCTGGGATCCTATATGGAAGGTGTGGGTGACGTAGAATCAGTTCCAGAACTAGTTCCAGCACCGATTCTAGAGCAACCGGTTACACTTTGGAGCCATAGAAGGGGTTGCTTTTGGGACAATTTCAAATAAAAAGAATCGGTGTTAGAATCGACAGTAGAAGGGGTTGTGAATGAAAAGTAGCTATTGCACAACCGATTCTTTGGAACAGAAAATTTTCCTGGGTAGTTAATCTATTTGCTGAAAATTTAAATATAGAAATTGTGTACAGTTGTTTTTCTTTTTTATCATTTCCGTTGTCTGTACTACATCCAGACAAGCTGCGACATCTATTTGTCTATCTGGTGGTCGTCCACGCTATAATTGCGGTTATCAGCACAATTTTTGTAGCAAAATAAATTAGTAAAACATTAGTTCAAAATTAGTTTAGTGCTCAAAAAATATAACTAAAACTTTAGCTGAAAACGGAATTTCAGCAAAAAAATTGCTGAAAACTAGTACACTTGATATACAAGACGTTTTACTAATTTTTCTACTAACTTATTTTTTTGAGAAAGAGAGCTATGACTGGTTTACGCCTAAGTCTCGGAAGAATGATCGCGCGGGGTGTTGACGGGCCTACAGTAGAGCACACGGGATCTGTCCGCACAGATTCCCTCGGGAGGTGACCAACGCTCGTCACAGACTCTTACAGGACTTCAGAGAATATCCACAGGACCTCGAATGGTTTCTCGCAGAACTTCAAAGGATGAGTGTAGGACCTCAAAGGATGTTCGCGGGACCAGGATGTTCGCAGGACTTCGAAGGATAGTCGTAGGATATTCGCAGGACGCCGAAGGACATTTCCAGGACCTCGAAGGATATTCGCAGAACCTTGAAGGATATTCGCAAGACCAAAAATAATATTCGCAGGACCTCGAAGGATATTCGCAGGACCACAAAGGATCTTCGCAGGACCTCAAAGGATAGTCGCAGGACCTCGAAGGATGTCAAAGGACCTCGAAGGATGTCAAAAGATGTGGCCCACGCACGAAACACGTCCTTGTGAGTATAGGTCTCCAAGAGCTAGAAAGAGAAAGGAAAATTAGTAATACCTTGTGAACGTCTTGGCGGCTCCCAGCAACTGATCCGGATTTCTACGGTGAGCTGCCTTTTATACCCTTTTTGGCAGCTTAGTTCGTTGTTAGCAGTGGTAGCCTGAAAAACTCGCAGGTTGTGTAGACAGAAACGAGCGGTGCGACTTCTGTAGTTACATCATAACACAAAAATTAGGTGAAAATGAGTAATTTTATAGGAAATTGCGATTTTTAACCACGAGTTTCTCTTGGAAATATACCTTCTTTGCAATGGATTTTGAACTAGAGGATACATTCTAGCATGACAACGATGATGGCATTCTTAGGTTTGTTCAATATCGTAGGTGGAAATAATCCCATTCGAAGAATCACTAATCAGTTCAAGAGCAAATCTGAGAGTTATTCGGATAAACCTAAAAAATATGAATTTTTAAAGATCTTTGAAATATCCCTGAATAAAGGGTTTTTCAAAAAAAGTAAAAAAGTTTAAATAAAACAAAAACGGTTTTGGATATCAATGAAATTCTTTATTCCTGTGAAAGTACGTTCGATGCCATTATATATGGAAATCGATCTCTTTTGCATGGCCACCACGGGCACGCTTGCAGAAGTCCAGACGCTGAACCCAATTTTCGACGGTTTTCAAGCATAAATCGGCCGATACTGCTGCAATTTGCAATTTCGAACTTTCGTTCGATATTCGTACGAAGTTCATCAATCGTCGCTGGCTTGTTGGCATAGACCATAGATTTGACGTAGCCCCTCGCTCAATTGTTGATCTGCTAGGACGATTATGATGACCATAAATTGGACGTAGCGCTCTTAACGTTGAGGCCACTGATTCCGAATTTCGGTAGTAAATTCTAATAATTTCGACTCGTTGTTGGCTCGTATATCTTTCCAACATGAAATGGCAAACCTTACTAAAGAGAAATGTCAAAAGAGCGGCAAGAAATATGGCGTCGTTTGCTGTCCCTGTCTTTCTACTTTTGTAGCGCCCCTGTTGAACAACCCTATATAACATATTGCTGGCTTAATATAGAAATGCCCAAAGTTAAGTTTTATTTACATAAAATAATAAGGACGAAACTTAATACAAATTTTTAATATAAAATTCTTGTAATGAAATTTTCATA
This sequence comes from Leucophora obtusa, assembly GCA_949987735.1. NCBI lineage: Eukaryota > Metazoa > Arthropoda > Insecta > Diptera > Anthomyiidae > Leucophora > Leucophora obtusa. The sequence goes on along the minus strand of OX465298.1, from coordinate 51,862,371 downwards.
TTAAAATGCTACAATAGAAGAAAAAGTTCATTTAAAGAAATTGTGTATTAAAATTTTTTCAGATTTTATTATTGCCGAAAACTGTTAGCTTCTTTTGCCTTTTTTTACAAAATGTATTTTTGTAGTAACTTTTGAGCCAAACTTCATATTTAAATAAAAATAACATTTTATTGAAAGGAATTTCATTTGAATTTACATTTTATAATTAAGATATACTAATTATTTTATATGAGTGTTTTAACTTTATCTGGAATACCATACTTTTTTGAAAACGTCATAAAAAAGTTTATTTTATTTTCATAAAAAAAGTTTATTACAAAAATATTTGTAAGCTACAAAAGAGAAATTAAAAATACTGTTTGGTTGAAAACGGTCCTTGGTCAGTCGTATGGCGCAGCTTTGTTGGGATATCTCTGAAGGACCGTTGGATATAATTATTGTCTGTTTTACGAATACATGCAGGAATTAATTTTTCTAGCACTTGACAGTTTTTCTCTCTCTCTACAATTTTTCTTATATACCAAAGAACTTAAATTTCCAGAAAATCTTAGACTGGACGACATTGAGGCAAATTTGTTGGATTTCGCTTTTTTGGTACAAACTTCACTTTTTCCTTACTAAAGAAATCCTGTATCTTTATGGCGTAATGTGACGAAGCGTTGTCAGACCAGAAGACATAATAGCCATCAGAATGATACTCTGTCAGAAAAAGAATCAAAATTTTGGCCAAACATTCCTTCTGGTATACTTCTTGGTTCACTGCACGTCCACTTGGTTTGGTGGACCAAGGCTTCGAAATCCCTTTTTCGGATATTGCAATGTAGAATGGTTCAAATTTATGCTTTAGAAAAGTCATCTCAGTAAAATCTATCATTTCCAGGTTCTTGAGATTTGCTGAGCGAAAAATAACATTCATCGTCCAAAACGAATGATATTTTACCACAATTTTAAAGCATCCATCGGCATTGTGATTTTATTGTGGATATTTGCTGAATGGTGTACTCTGGCGATCTGATTTTTTTCGACATATTATTTGAAGTTTTTTCAATGTTTTGTTCGCATTTCATCTTAGCAGCTGCGCCACTTTGACTATGCATCCGTATTGTTAAATTTACGTTTAACTTTGGATAGAAACTTTTTGGTCATTATTGGTGGAATCCTTTCATTTCCACATTATCTTTCCACTTCCATAGTCTGGAAAATTCTTAATAAAGTACTTTTTTAAACACACTCGCTTTTAAAATGATTCACTGTAAATTTTTTGCCAAGCTTTTTATTGATTTTATAAAATTGTGCAATGCGCTCACGGATTATACACTACGACTAGTTCCCTACAACAAAACTTATGCAAATAACTTAGTTATCTATGGTAGCAATAAAAAATCAGCGCCAACCAATTCAGTGCGATAGTTTGCAAATTATAGTAGTTTTAAAAAAGTAAAATTTTTTTGTCATCACCCATTTAAATATTTAAAGTACCTATTTAACTTAATTAGAAATTTATTAATTTAGTTCGAGGCCAATTTCCTTATTATGAATTAACATAATAAGTACTCTTTTCCAAAAACTGCTATTTGTCTTCATCAGGATACTCTCCTGAGAAATATTTCACAAAGTTTTTGATTTCAAAAAACCTCTATACTTTCAGAAATGAAAAGACGATCGTTTCGGGGATTTTCCGGGTTATGCTTTGCAGAAGACTTCAAAAACATATTTTATTGTTTGCTTCATTCCCATTTGGTTGATGTAGCAGACTACATTTAATATGAGATTTTGATGCTTTAAATTGCATTGCACTATTACCATCACTTTCTAAAGAAAACTGAGGAAGGGAACCTGGAAAATCCCCGAAACAATCGTCTTTTCATTCCTGAAAGTGTAGAGGTTTTTGAAGAAAAATAGCAGTTTTTGGAAAAAAGTACTTATTATGTTAATTCATAATAAGGAAATTGGCCTCAAACTAAATTAATAAATTTCTAATTAATCAATTAAAAAGGTCGAAAAAAACAATTCTTATTTTATACTGAATTTAGACTGAGCAAAAACCAGTCGGGTTTTGTACAAAACTAAATCGCAAAATCCAAGTCATTTACACCGGGTATTTAGTTTTTCTTTGTCACAACACTTTTTTATTACACACTCTTCTTTCTTTTTTTATTATTAAATTAATGTAAAAAAATTACTAATACATTTAAAAAAGAATAACAACACACAATTTCAAATTAAACCAGAAATATTCTTAAAAAATTAAAAAAAAAAATTTTTTTGACACTTACTTTACTTCTATATTCGTTGTAATAGGGTGTATCGAAAATTAATTATAAATGATACCGGGTGTATCTTAAATGCATATTTCAGATATTTTTACTTGGTTTTTGGGAAAAACCAGGTAGAATCTGGTTTTCAGTTTGTATGAAAATTGTATGGAAAAACTAAATAAAATTTTATAGTTTTCGGCTCAAAAACTAAAAATGGCCAAAAACTATTAGTTTTTGCCCAGTCTAAATATACTATTAGATAAAAATTAAAAACCTACCTATCTAACTGTGGTTAAAATATGTCCAATAGGGTTATGACTTTTTGATTTTTTTGCAAATATCAAATTTTACATGCCCTAGCCAAGAAGGCCATAAAAAATATTAAGAAATGAAATCTTACTTTTTCGCTGCTGTCAAAAAAGTTTCCACACCAAAAGGGTTGAAATTTGGTCTATATTCTTTTAGTTTAATTAAAATATTTCTCCGAAGTTTTAAACAAATGAGTCTCAAGCGATGCGTATTAAAAGCTACACACAGAAAACAGATTTGTAGTTCCAACCGAATTTTTCGCCAACCGAATTTTTGTAGTTCCAGGTACAATCACTTTTATTTATTTTTAATACCATTGTAACTACCGAAATTTATTTACAATTTTTGAATTTTTGTTTTGTTAATAGATTACTTTAATGTTTGTGGATTATAAATTCTATAAATAGAAAAACACGTTCCACAAAATTTATTTAAAAATTAAAATTTTTTTTGTCGCTAACTGGGATCGAACCGCCGACCCTCCGCTTGTTAGCCCATTGCTTTCCCTCTAAGCTAAGCGCTATTTAAATTTTTTTAGGCAAATTTCAAATTTGAATTTCTTCAGGTTTGAATATTTTGTCTATAAATAAAATTATATCAACAACAGAAAATCAGTTGTGTCTTTTAATTTGAATAAAAAAAAAATTAAAAAAAATTTATATCGCGAACCGGGATTGAACCGGCGACCCTCCGTTTGTCAGCCCATTGCTTTTCCTCTAGGCTAAACTCGATATATATTTTTTTTGCCAAATTACAAATTTGAATTTCTTCAGGATGAAAATTTGAATATTTTGTTTTTGAATAAAATTATATTCACAACAGAAAATCAATTGTGTCTTTTAATTTGAATCAATAAAAAAAATATAAAAAAAGTAATGCCTTGGTTGAGGTTTGAACTCAAATCTCTAAGGCTATAAGGCTGTGTCTCTACCTCCTGCGCCACAGATACTTACGTTTAGTTGTTGTCTAACTTAGAATTTAGACACGCATATGTATGAAACGAAAAAATATGATAAATTCTAAAATTTTATTATGATAAATAAAATTTCTGTTCCTTGTCTCAATATATTATTACAATTACCAAAATAATGGAAATTAATGGTTAAAGCTACTAAAGTTGAAAAAAATTTTAAATTGATTGGAAAAACTAATACTTTGAATAGAGTGATCGATTTTATTGAAACACAACTGATACTAGATTTTTGCAGCCGATATTTTATTCAAATGGTTAAATCTTCGATATATTGGTGGTTGTTGGTATTGAAGTTAATGTGGAAGTTGGTATTTTTTCAATATTAGTTAGAAAAGCCAATATTTTGGATAATGTGACAGTATTTTGGTTCATCATATATATTTTCTGTTCACAAATAAATATAACTTTCCTGATGATGAATTTTAAATAACTGCAATTAAAATTATTGTACGAGGAAAATATTTCGTTGGTTCCGATAGAATTCCAACCAGTTTATTTTCTGTGTGTATTTACGATAAAAATTATCAAACCTTTTTAAAGGGACTTTTGGGTACATTTTTTGTCGTTTATAATAATTCTTGTAATAATTCGGTATGTAAATGAAACAAAATCCCCGAGCAAAAAGTTATTTTTAAAAATCGCATTTGGTGCGTAAGGTTTTCTTTGCCAAAATGACCCGCAAACACGATTTCTATTATTAATTTAGTATTGCCTATCACGTGGTGATACGGAAAAATTTTGGTAAAAATGAGTAATAACCCTAATGTCCAAGCATGCTCAATAGACCGTACCGCAAAAAAAAAGTTCGCCGTACACCCTCCAATATGAAGTATTTCTACTGGGTTTGTCGAAAAACTTCCTTAAAAAAAGTTTAATGATTTTTTGCGAGCTTTAATTTTCTGACATTAGGGTGGTAGCAACTGAGATCTGGTGGGTAACTACTATAACGGGATACTTGAGGAAAATGGCCCTAAGAGCAAAACACTAGTCTACTCGAGATAAAAACATCGATGTACCATACTTTAAGAACCGCCTGTAAATGCCAAAGATAAACCGAAAAATGTAAAATGGCACCCCTACGTTCGGCAAACAAAAAATAAAAAATTTTTTTTTTGAAACATCCTTGCAAAAATACTTCATATTAGAAGGTGTACGGCGCACTTTTTTTTGCGTGTATGGTGGTGGTACGCTCTAATGCTCAACTTAATCTAGAAAACATTAAAATAGCCAAAAATGTGATACATCTAGTCTGGTACGAAATTATCTATGTTATGAATTATGTTAATTCATAATACGTTTGCTTTTTATTACTATGAACAAAAAGATTTTTTTGTAAAACAAAAATATTTTTTTCAGAAAAGAAAACGTTACAAGTGTTTTTCTTTTAAGTAATAAAAATCGAGTTAAAAAATCCTAAAATGCCTAAAAGTTTAGAGTTCCAAAATTCTAGGTAAAACAAGAAAAATACCAAATCTACACTCTTTTTAATTTTCATAAAAACTGATTTAGTTTATAAATCAGTGAATAATTTATGATCTCTTTTAATCAATGATTTAATGTTAAGTAATGTGAGATTATTTCTTTAAATTGAAGTTCAATTTTATAATTTGTGTTATGAATTAATTGACGAAAAATAAATAATAATAACAAAGCAAACCATTATTAAATTGGTTTCTTTAATTTGAATCAATTCGTTTTATTTTTTAAGAAATATCCAAATTGATTCTTTGAATAAGATATTGATTGAATAAAATAGCAAATTAATCAATCAATAAAATTAATTTTAGCATTAGTTCAAGTAAATTTTTAAGAGTGAAAAGGAGTTACACTTTTTTTTTTTAAATTTCGATTAAAGTTAAAGGATTATTTTGTGAGTAATCTAAAAGCCCTGTTTAACGATTTAGCTACTATTTAGTACAGTAGTATTTCTGTGTATAAGGTAAAGTTATGTATGTTTCTGTTGTTTATTTAATATGTTATTTTATTGTTATATTCGAGACAATTATGTAAATTGGGTATTACTATGTAATTACTTCAACTGTTCTGCTATTTTGCGATATGCGTGTTAAAATACTCAAGTACACCATTTATATTGTAATACGGATATTCACAGTAACTTAAATAATTTCAGCTTACATATGTATATAAATATTTTGGATGTGCACATTTGTTATTTTAAATAGGTATTCTCTTCAAAACACCTAAGATTATTTTTCTTAAATAGTTTATCAGAAATTTGTAACTACCCTGTCAAAATACACTTCACGGCAATTTTATATGAAAAGGACTGGTCACTTTAACATGGGTTTGTAGAGAAGGCTGTGAATTACCATCTCTACCATGTCATAGAAATAACACATAAGGACCAGTCCAGGAACTGACGCAAAGGAGAAACTTGATGGTGTAGTTAACTATAACTTTTTACTCAATTACATAATAAAATAAAATTGGGAACCTTAGAAAATCGACTGGGCTTCAGTATGGCTCGATCACAGAATGTTCTGCTTACAAAACAAATGCTCTACACTCAAAATAATAAGTGGCTGAACAGAAAAATTTGTTACTTTAACAAAATTTATTCCTGTTTTTTGGCTTAAAATAAAATTTGTTGATTTTAACACTTTTTTTTTAATTTTACAAATCTAAATTTAAGTAAAAAATTTGTAAAACTGCAGTTTTATCTGTAATTACACTGAGTCGTAGAAATTATCTAAATTTAGGGTCTCGGGACCCTCCCCGGGCCTAGTCCATATTATGTGAGGGCATGCTCTATCTCCCTTAGTTTCGAGGGTCCAAGTCCTTGCCAAGGTCAATTTTTGGATAGAGATAACTCCTTTCGCTGGGGTAGATAACCCCACGGTTATGGGTAGTCGAAATTTTCATCAATTTTGCTCTATCTCTCTTAGTTTTTGAGATATGGGCCATTTTAAAAATTCGAGAGGGAACGAAATAGCGCCATCTTTAAAACTTAGGATACAATGGTGGCGCCATCTACCGGGTAAGAACAGTAACAGGAAAATACTATATTTTAACAATAAATTTTGTAAAATTGAACGACTGTGGTCTTAATAAGTACGAAATTAAACCTTAAACACATTTTAAGTTTTTACTTATTAGTGGCACTAAAGTTAAATTTTCAATGCTGTTGTCTTAAAAGACTTATAGTAGAATTTCATGACAAATATTTTTACGGAACATTTTAACTCTCTAACTCTTCAACTTAAGGGTCTTTTTTGTCCGTCTTAAAAGAGGGCCAGAAAAGTCCCTTTAATCGAAGAGTTAGTAGGTTAAAATGTTCCACAAAAATATTCCTTGTAGTGTTTTACATAAGTTCGCTGAACACATCCTATACCATAAATGATATATGGCAGGACTAAGAGTCGTTGCTTCGATTTGGATAAAAATTGAAACAAACGTTTCCAGTTTTATGTATTAAGGGGGGTATCGACTCTAGGAAAATTTTTGTTTCCGAATTTTTTTTTTATTTTATTTGGATGAAGCATACTCTCTATATGCTCCGAAAATTTCAATAAAAAATTCAAAGAAATTTAATTTTCACATGTTTTTTTGTAAAATATGTTTTAGTCCCAAAGTAATATTCTATGTGGTAAATTTGTATGTAACACTTTTTGTTTGAACTTTTTAACTTTTTTCTTAAAAATCGTATATATTATAACAGGGCAGAATAAAAAGATAAAAACTACATCAAAATATGTAAAATTGCACGCAGTTTTCAAAGAAAAGCCAATGACGATTCCTTGATGGATGTTTAAGACACGTCATATGGGCCAGGTGCTGATGGCTTAAATAAGATATAAAAGTAAACTGTACAAAATTATAGCATTTTTACAAAATAATATTAGAAGCATTATGTATAATTATCAAGGTTGGTTACCGTTATCGTTATAATACCGTTATCGCTAAAATACCGTTTCAAATTGAATACCGTTACCGTTATCGATACCTCTAAAAAAATTTTTAAATACCGTTATCGTTACCGATACCGTTATTTTTATGGGTAGTTACCGGTATTTTACCGGTATTTATTATTTTATATAAAAATTACAATTTTTTTATTTTTTATTTTATAATCTTGAGTGTTTTTTTTTACAAAAAATTTATAGATAATAATTTCACTTATTAAAACCACCAGTATTGAATTTATAGCTTAAAATCTGTATTTTTAGTACTTAAAATAAAAAATATGCCATGTTTTTACTTGTTTTTATATGTTTTTAACATAATTTTTAATACCGGTACGTACCGGTATTGCTGTTTCGATAACGGTATACCGTTACCGAAACAGTCTTAAATACCGTTACCTTTACCGTTACCTAAACAAACGAAATCTGATACCGTTACCCTTACCGTTATTCGTTTCGGTAACCAACCTTGATAATAATATATCTACCATCGTTTTTAAGACTATTAGGTTTAATATATCAAATATCCATTAACCGATTCATCCCAAATTTGCTGGACATGTAGTAAGCTAAAATATATAACTTTTCTTCATTACAATTTTTTTCTTTCGTAGTCAACAAAAAACTGTAGTCCTTATCGTGGCCCTTTTTCTGAATTTCTGTCAAATAAATCTTATATTCCCATGTAAAATTGTTTTTTTCTTGCCTTTTTTGGAATTTTCAAGTTTGTGTGGCAACTTTGTTAAAAAAAATTTTAAAAATAAAAATCGGGCCACGATAGGACTATAGAATTGATCTGGTATTAAGAATCACTTTACATTTTTATTTTCCAATATTTAATGAAGGCTGTACAGTGGCAGCCGATTTTGGGTTTTTTAAAAAAGGCTAATAATAAAGTGGCAACCCTGGCGATGTTGGTTGGAGAAATTTAAAACTAAGTACCCAATTTCGTAAAACACTTGGGTGAAGTGAAGGGAACTTTCAATGTAAATTGTTTTTGTAACAAAAACAATTTCTATAGAAATAACGCAACACTTCACCGAAGTGTTTTAGAAAATTACCCCCTTAGTAAATTTTTTAACTGATTTTAGCAAATCGATTTTGAATTGTAGTTAACAACAATTCTGCTAAAATTTAGCAGCTGCTACTAATTTTTTCTACTAATTTTATTATACTAAAAATCAGTTACTATGTGTTATATAGAATTTCTTTTTGAAAATATAGAAGGTCCGAAAAAATAATTTTTGTAGTTTTAATGCAAGAATTGAAATAATTTTGTTCTTTGGTGGGAATTTTAAAATTTTATTTGTTACTCTTACGCCACGTATAACAAACTGTAACATTTATATTTAACTCATTTTAGCCCACTTATTGTTCCAGCGACAATTTTGCGACTACATTTGTGTTAAAAAATACATGTTACATTTTATAGAAAAAAAAAATCTTTTTGGTATACACGAAGCTTTCGTGTATTTTATGAAATTCGGAATTGAGTAATTTTACGGAAGTAATTAAAACGTTTTGTAATTTTTTCTGAACAAACGATTAGTTTTATAATTGGAACTAAGAACTAATTGTTTCGAAAATTTGACTTCCCTCAGGGCTGTGTTGGTAGTTGATGCTGAAAAACGGGCAAACCATTTTAAAAAAACTTTTTTTTAATTTTCAATGTTGTGTAATGGATGACGAAATTTACGTTTTAGCAGACTTGTCGAAGCTTCCTGATCAGGAATTTTATATAGTGTATAGTAGAGGCAATATTCCTGAAGAGCACCGAACGAAAACACAATTGAAATTTCCTAAAAAGTTCCTAGTATGGCAGGCCATTTGTAGCTTCGAAAAAAGGAGTCAATCCGTTGTTAAATTGGAATCAAAAAACTCAGATATTTATATTAAAAGTGTCTTCAACGAAATTGTGTACTTCCATTACTAAGATAATACAAGGTATCGATATTTTTGTGGCCAGATTTAGCATCTTGTCATTACAGTAAAATCACAATAGAATGGTATAATCAAAATAATGTTATTCTTTTATACCAAAAGAGGCTCACCAGAACTCAATTTAAAGATACTGAGCTCTGGTCAGAATAAAACTAAAAAAGACCACATCAGTGTCAAAAACCATTACTAATTATACCCTACACCACTATGTGGTCAGGGTATTATAAGTTTGTGCTGAAGTTTGTAACACCAAAAAATATTGGTCCTAGACCCGTCTTATAGTATACCGATCGGCTCAGAATTTTTTTTTATTTCGATTTAACGATGTCCGTCTGTCCGTTCGTTCGTCCGTCCGTCCGTCTGTCTGTCTGTCCATGCATTCTTGTGCGCACTCTACAGGTCGCAAATATTAAGATATTTTGATTAAACTTGGTACACCGACTTATGTCGGCCCAAGGACGACGCCTATTGATTTTAGTTAAAATCGGTCCATGTTTAGACCTATTGCCCATATAATGGTCCCCCCAAAATTATATTGTTTATACGCTGTAGATCGCAAATATTAAGATATTTTGATGAAATTTGGTACACAGAGCTAAGTTAGCCCAACGACGAAGCCTATTGATTTTGGTGAACATCGGTCCATGTTTAGACCTAGTGCCCATATAAGGGTCCTACAAAAATTATTCAGATATTTTGATGAAATTTGGTACACAGACATATATTGACCCAAGGACGAAGCCTATTGATTTTAGTGAACATCGGCCCATGTTTAGACCTAGTGCCCATATAAGAGTCCCCCCAAAATTATATTGTTTATACGCTGCAGGTCGCAAATATTAAGATATTTTCATGAAATTTGGTACACAGACCTACGTTGGCCCAAGGACGAAGCCTATTGATTTTGGTGAACATCGGTATATGTTTAGACCTAATGCCCATATAAGCGTTGCTCTAAAATTATATTGTTTATACGCTACAGGTCGCAAATATTAAGATATTTTGATGAAATTTGGTACACCGATATATATCAGCCCAAGGACGAAGCCTATTGATTTTGATTAACACTGGTCCATGTTTAGACCTAGTGCCCATATAAGGGTCCCCCAAAATTGGCTAGGGTAAAAACTGCAGGTCGCAAATATTAAGATATTTTGATGAAATTTGGTACACAGACCTATGTTGGCCCATGGCCGAAGCCTATTGATTTTGGTGAACATCGGTCCATGTTTAGACCTAGTGCCCATATAAGGGTTCCCTCAAAATTATATTGTCTATACGCTGCAGGTCGCAAATATTAAGATATTTTGATGAAATTTGGTACACCGAAATATATCAGCCCAAAGACGAAGCCTATTGATTTTGGTTAACACCGGTCCATGTTTAGACCTAGTGCCCATATAAGGGTCCCCCCAAAATTGGCTTGGTTACAAACTGCAGGTCGCAAATATTAAGATATTTTAATGAAATTTGGTTAGCTGACTCACGTTATGGAAAATTTTGACACAAGTCCCATTTTAACCCATTCGAATTTCGGATCCAAACATTAGTTGGCCTTTAACCAGACTGGTGTAGGGTATTGTATAGTCGGCATGCCCGACTTTAACCTTTTTACTCATTTTAGATACAAATGAACAGCTGGTACCAAAAAAGTCACCAAAACACTGTAAAATTGCTTGTGGCTGGCATATTAATTAAATAAAAAAGTTTATATTATGAGATTAAAACATAGATGGTTATCAAGTACATTATGTCCGAGTACATGGTACTTGTACTTGAAAATTTTTAAGTACCAGTAACAAGTTTAAAATGTGGTTTGTAATATTGTACCTATTAATAGGGAAATAATTGATCTTAAGTACCAATACCTTAAAATTTACTAGTACTTGCTAAGTACTGTAGGTATTTACATATTTCTATGGTACTTGCTAAGTACTTATGGTACTTTCTAAGTTCTATGGCACTTGCTCAGTTCTATAGTACGATTACTTGCTAAGTACCTATAGTTCTTAACATGTACCATAGTACTTAGCAAGTACAAAAAGTACTTAGCAAGTACCATAGGACTTGCCAAGTATCAATATTATTTAACAAGTACAATAGAACTTAGTACTTAAAAGGCCCCATAGAACTTACGTACATTGGTAACAGCAAGTACTAAGTAATTATTCCATGTAATTCTGATTAAGTATCAAGTACATAAAAAGTATTTCTACTAATGTTTTTGAAGTACAAATACTAAGTACTTTTATCTTACTAGTACTGAAGTACTGAGGTAGTGAATACTTATCGACTATGGATTAAAATATTATGTAAAATAACAAAATATAAAAATATAGAAAAATTCAACAACAAGTAGTATTCTTTTAATTTTAACTTTTTTTAATCATATTTTATTCAGCTTTTTATGGTGCACTACTTAGTTTAGAAATAATTTTATATAATTATGTCTTTGTGTGTATGATTCAATATATAATTATACAATATTTAATATAATGTGTTGGTATTCTTTGAAGCTTATTCCGAATTGAATTTAAACTTTTTTTATTTTTTAATTATTATGGAACTAGTCGACTTCTTCGTTGGGACTTCTCTTCGTCATATCACTTACCACTACTTGCGTAAATTATATTCTAGCACTGCATTTGCACTCAAAGTAAAAGAAAATCATGACAATATTTTTAAAAATGAAGGATACATCACAATCAGATGACATGACATAACATATAGAAAATTTGATACTAGAAATACATCGACAATTCCATGAAATATTGGATAAAAAATGCCATTTTTGAAATCGCCCGAGTAAAAAAGTTTATATATAATTATATACAGTTATATATAATTATATATGATCATATATAATTATATATGATCGTATATGGTTCCATATATAATTAGATATATTTATATCTTACGCTGATTATTTACAAATTGATTTATATGGTGTTATATAAAATTATATATAACTATATATGGTCCAATATATAATTATATCTGCCTTATATAGTTAGATATAAATATATATGGGTTTATATTAAAATCGTTTTAATCAATTTTCAGTAAATTTACTAAAAAATTATCACTTGAGTGTTGCCAAATAACACATAAATTTTTTGATTAAAAAGTTATGCTATCAATTCTATAAATCAAAAATTTTATATTACCGTAAGAGCAGTGTAAGTTTATCGTGTATTTAAAATTTTTAAACTTAAATGCCAATATATCTTAGACCGGATAACACAATGCCCTGTTAAAATGTAACCTAAAGTTAAATTTAAAATTTATGTGGTAAACAGCAACAAATGTGTCAGTTAAAGTCCCAGTTATAAAAACAATATGAAATTTTAGTGGGTCCATTTAAGTAGATTTGAAGAGTTGTTTTGGATAGAATTAAATTTCCTTCATAAAATGTTTGCTTCTCCGGCCGGATGACTGAATGTCCCGTTAAAATTTAACAAACAATTAAATTCACTTTTTATATGGAAAAAACAAAAATTGTGTCAGTTAAAGTCCCAGTTAACCGGATATTGTGAAAATAGGGCTTATTGTATTGTATAGGTAAGCACAGAGACTATTAATTATCCCAGCAAAAAAATCCATTACAAAAAAGTTATTTTAAAAGCACTCCGAATAGCATCAACTGATTGTGAAGTAGTTACAATTTAGCTCTAACACTGATTTATTTTACATGTGATGTCCCATGTTATCAGTAGTTAAATTTAAGCATTTTGTTAGTAATTTAAAAGTGATTACATGGTATTAATAAAAGTATGGTTTCTAGATACACATTTTCATCACATCAATACGAGTACATTTGGTTTGCATTTTTAGAGTGATTTAGAAGTACTTTTTATAATATATAATATAATACATTTTTCAAGGTGATTTAAATGTGCTTTTTATAATGTCTGAAATAGCATATTCTAGAGGGAATTTTAATGTTTAGCCTTTACAGAGCCCATTTCTGAACCTATTGTGTAACAAAAGCTTAAATTTATTATTATTTTTAGGGCAATATTAAGGAAACACTTCTTTTGCATCTGAATCAATTCGATTAAGTCAAAATCAGACAAAACCAATTTTTTTTCAATTTTTGTTCAACGGTTTTTTAAATAAATTTGTAACATGTTTACTTCAGTCGTTTAATTCGAAAAAGCTACGATATTGAATTAAATAAGATTAATACATTAAGACCGAGTTTTTGGGATGTCAGTTAGTTAAACTTGGTTTAGTTAAACGGAAAACGAAAAATAAAATAGATTTTAGAAGCAGTATTCCAGTTATAAACTGCGTTAAACTAAATTTAAAGATAATCTACATCCTAAAAGCTGGGCCTAAAAGTTATATGTAACCCTCTGATTGATTATTTTTTTTAAAAACTTTACTCAAGAAATTTTCAGAATATTAAAGCGTACTAGGAAACTATTTTTTAATTTTACAACTCTACAGTAATAAGGCCATCATTATAAATTTGCTGAATCCGCAGATCTATGATTGAAATTTTAGCTTTAAATTCATTAAAGAATCCGAGAACAGTTGGAGGACAGTTTTTCCCCAGACATATTTCGAAGGCGAATACCATGTCGCCATTTGAATTTTGCAAGTCAACCATCGTTAGCTTAAAATCAACTTTTTCATTAAATGATGCATTTAGTTCCAACGCTATAATTTGCAATCGTGATTAGTTAAATTCTTATGTTGAAAAATTTCATTTAGCAAAATTTAAATTTTAATTAAAATTTGGAACTTTAATGTACATTTTAAAGTTGACGGCAGTTATTTTTTTAAATCTATTTTTGAGTTGAAGAAATAATATATTTTTTGTCACTATAGAATTATTTATTTAGCTGGATTTTACGACTTTTAAGGTGTAATAGTAATTAAAGCATATCGACATTTAAAGCAGGTGACATTTATAGAACTTTTAATGTATAAGCAAAGGTAAGGGACCAGCCTCTGTTAACGAACCTCTTGATTGGTATGTTTAAAATGATAAAATATGTCAACATTGCAAAAAATTTTATTAACATATTTCTTTTGTGCACGATGCAAAAGCACGCGAGCGACTTCATAGAGCCTTAACAATACATTTTAATTGTTAACTTTTATATATTTGCATTTAGTGAAAAGAAGAATTCATATTTGGGTCATAGTCCAGGAGGTTCAATGGGATCCAATTTTTTATTTCCTTCCCTTTTTCAATGGGAATTGTAATTGAAGTATTTTTTAAAATATGTACGAATAATTAAAAAATATGTAAATAATCGTAAATTAATAAAGTACGTTAATAAAATTAACTATTTTGTTTTTTTAGAGATAAAAAATGGAATCTCTAACAAATTCCTAATTTACAAACAAATGCATTTACAAAGAAAAAAACAACATTACGAGTATATATACATTTTTGAAAGTTGTTTTAAAGCACATACATTCGAAACAGAAAAAGAGCACTTATCGCTCCATTGTAACCAATTTAAAAGTTGTTTGTTTTGAATGACTTACACATATTTTTGCTGGGATAGAGATATGAAATCAAAGCTTACACTACTCACCGATAGAGGGCGCTGAAATTTAGTATTACCTGAGCAACTACCCTACTGGAAATTTTAACAAACTGTCACCGAACTGGCCCCTTTATATGAAATAGACTGGTCACTTTTACATGGCGTTGTCATAAGAGGGGGAAATTGACCCCTTGTGACATGTCACAAGACAAATCCTAGGACAGGTTACTGAACACTCATAAAAAACAAAATTAGTTCATTTATTTTATGTTTTGCTTTGAAATTTGTATTCAGATATCTTTGCAAAAGTATACGGGATTCAATTACTAGTGGGATTCCAAAATAGCGCTACAAACAATTTGGATTCATCCTCAATGGCATTTCTAAAGATAAGGTATTAATATTCTCTAATATGTATCGAAAACGCACAGCTGCGTTCAATTCGATTATCCGGTGTTAACTAGGGTATCCTAATTTTTTTTTTGCAATTTTGGCTCGAGCACAGAGAAGCAGCTAAAGATTTTAGAGGATATGATTTGATTTGTCTTGTTTTTTTATTTATGTATAAAACTATTTTTTTACATTTTTCATTGTTGCTGATATTAATTTTACATTTAATAAAAATTAAATGTTTTCTTCAGTTTGCCGAAAATCTTTTTATAATTACACTGCGTGACACTCAAAATATTAATGGAGATCTGACCATCAGTTCTATATATTTGCTATAACTTTTGCAAATGAAAATGAAATTTTGAAACAACAGTTTTTATATGTCCCCCCATATTACACTTTGGGGACATATAAAATTTTTCAAAAGTCGTGATTTTAACGTATAGGCCGCTAGAGATGAATATATTTTTTTATTGAAATATTTTCCTTTTAATTGCTTCCTTACTAAGGCATTACATTTATTGAGGTCGATTGTACATTCGGCGACTAAAGTCGCTGAAATAGCAAAAAACCATAAAAACCTATATAAAACTCCAAGTAGAGGTTTAAATACCAATATTTGCACATCGCATTTATATCGGAAATATGGCCACAGGTCCTGTGCTTACACTTTAACACAAAAAAATTCATATTAATTGAATTTGAAACATTTTTTATATAAAAAACTGAATAGACAACCGCCAAACTTTAAAGAAATTTAGCGAAAAATCTGTATCAATTAATATAAAAATCATACGCCTCAGTGGCCAACTCAATGTATTTGTCTACTGTGGCGTATGATTTTTCCCCTTATATTAATTGCTGGAACCGCGCATGGTACCATTGATCGAAAAATAAAGTACGCCATTATAATCAGCATGTCCGAAATATACAGAATTGATGGTCAGAGCTCTATTAATTTTTAAAAGTCAAGATTTTGTCATGCAGTGTTATAAGATATTTATTTAGTAAAAAAGGCAAAATCTTTGAAAAATTATATAGGGGTTCATTTATATAAAATGAATAAAATTTAATATAATTATATATACCCATTTTTCGGATATAATTATATCTGCTTATATCTAATTATATCAAAATTTATATAATTATATATAATATATAATTATATCCACCAATTTCCGCATAAAATAATATATAATTGAATAAGAGGCTATATATAATTGTATATGGGGTCATATATAATTATATATTGCCATAGATAAAATTCTATATGGCCCCATATCAATTTTTTTATGTGATTTATTCTATTTTATATATTGCAGAAACTCCATGAAGCCACTAAAAAACTGCCGGTTTCTCGAAATTTGTTCATGTATTTCCTTTTAGAAAAATATGCAATAAGATTTAAAGTTCCAACATTCGTAGTACCCCTAATATTCTTCTAATCAGCAACAATTAAAAAGCATTGGAATGGTATTATTTATATCAAATATATTGTTGAGGTGTATTGTTCCAGTGTTTTAAAGTTTATTTATCTAATTTTTAAGATTTTTTCTTTGTAGAAAAGATAATTGGGTCTCTTGAAACATTCGGCTATAAAAAATTAAATATAAAGTCTTTTAACCCAATTTGCCATTCTGCACATTATTAAATTCGGAAGACCCAAAGTCAGATTTTGACCGATCTATTGTGAAATGGCCTATATATAAAACTATATGTAGAAAACAACACAGAATAAAACTTAGTCATCAAAATTCTAAGACAAATAACGTACATCCTTCTTAAAAACTTAGAGATTCTTTTATCATGTAGAGTAGGGGTATAACTTCTTCAAGGCGAAAAAATTACATGGCACTACACTCTAAAAAATGCTTGTAAATTTACTACTATAAAATAGGTAAATATTTATGTAAAATGACGCATAGTTAGTAAATATAAACACTAAATGCGTAGAATCATTTTGTACACACTTTCGGAAACAAAAACACACATTTAATACAAAAATAGTCATTATGTGTTTAAAATTAAAAATGTTGTGCCTAAAATTAGTATTTTGTTGGTAAAATAAAATTTTACGCACAAAATATGTGAATGTACTAACAAATGATAGTAATGAATATATTGACATTTGTAAATTTGAAATACACAATTTAATAAATTAAAAAATAAATATTAAAATAGAATTTAAAAAACGAACCAAAAATATTCAAGAAAAAAATAATAATAAAATGTAAGTTCGACGATAAAATCGATGCTATCATAACACCGGGGCGGAGTGTGATTCCCACGATTGAAAGAAAAAAATATTAATATGAAAGTAGTTCCTATCATCTAAAAGGGACACCGATATCTACAGGATATCTACGAATTGTTGATAATCACTATTTAAATACAAATAGATTTCTGCCGCTAACGTGTCTGAACATATGCTTAGTCATCTAATGCGTGTGGGACGAAATTACAATCATACGGTGGAGAAAATTGTGTCTCTAGAACTTCCAGTGGGGCTTGTATCAATCAATTGGTCATATTATGGAGGCTTCTGGCAGAGCTGCTCGAGCCATTGTTCATAATTACAGAGGATCATATATTTAACTCATAAAGTTAAGGTTATTTGAGGAAACGCATGAACTAATAGGTGCTAAAACAATGAGTTTGGCGGTCGATATAAATAATAAACTGGAAACATTAATATGCGACATATTTATACAAAATATATTTTTTGATTTGATTGATAAATGCTTTTTTTACTTTACTTTAATAAATTTTTAGTATTTCTACGCGCATTTTTACTATTTTTACGCATTAATTTTTAGGCATTATATGCGTGTACGATATGTGCAATATTAGGGTATTCAATCGGTTAACCTTTACTCTATTAATCGATTAAATTCATTCAAATAATTTTTCCAGTAAATTTAAATGGCCAATTACGTTACTCAAGTAATTTTGGTCGATTAATCGAGTAACTCGAGCAAATCTAAAAAAAGGATTTTTTTAGTTTACACTTTTTTTAGATTTACGTACAAAAGGTAATTCGTGTTTTGAATGAACTCGCATAAAATTTAATTGATCCCAGGAATTTATTTTTGAACTGGTTACCTCAGAGTCTGGAAAATCTTCTAGAACTGATTCCTGGAAGTCAAAATGTAAGGTTTTACTGTCGCAGAATCAGTTTTATAACTGCCCAGAAAATTTTTTTGAACTGGTAACCTCTGAAAATGTTCTAGAACAGGTCTTTTCACCACCGGTTCCATAGAACAGGTTCTAGAACTGATTCCTGGGAGTCGAAATTTAACGTTTCACTGTCGCAGAACCAGTTCTTCAACTGTTTCTAGAACCGCTTCCAAAGCAACCTGTTCTAGTTTGGAGGAAAAGAACCTTTTGCTTTAGAGACAAACTCAAACGAAAATCACCGATGATAGAACGTAAAGTAGAACAGGTTGCATGCAAGTACAAGTTGTTCTACAACCGGTTATTTGCATCCGACAATTTCGCTGGGTGGTTATAGGACCGGTTCCAAAGCAACCTCTTCTAGTTTGGAAGGAAAAAACCTGTTGCTTGTTTGTTGGGACAAACTAAAACAAAAATCACCGATGATAGAAAATAAATTGGAATAGGTTGAATGCAAGTACAATTTGCTCTGTAACCGCTTTTTTGCATACGACAATTTATCTGGGATTTTACGAATCAGCGAATGATTAATTTATAATCATTTTAAATCAACGATTTGAAATTGAATAAAATAAGATATGATTTACATAAAATTATATTGATTCAATTTTGACTGGACTGCGTTATTTGTTGTATGATTTGATTCGCGATTGAAGGCAACTGATTTGTTAGAATTTAATCAATCAATACTCTAAATAAGATATTAATTGAATAAAGTAGCAAATAATTTAATCAATAAAATGAGTTTTGCATACCTATTTGAAAAAAATTCAATTAGATTTAAAAATCGAATTAAGGAATTATGTTTTTAAAAGCTGCGGTAGATTTGGGGTTGCTAATACCAAATATTTATAAGGAATATTTTCATAAAACCCTTATTAAATCGTTTTTGAGGGCCATTTGGGGTCGCTGATATTGAACTTTTAATAATTGGATTCATCCAATATGGTCAAAATATCTTGAATAATATTTGTTTAATAATATTAAACTTACTTATATTTGATATCATCGGCCTCAAATCATTCCCATTTTTATCAAAATTGGACAGCCAGCTAGCAAAATTTGGATACTTTTTGAGGCCTTTTATGTATTTTGTGAGTCGAAAATTACAAAAAAAAAACATATTTTTGAAATTCAAAATTTTTGTTGTCAAATTGCTTATTTTTTGCAAGAAAATATGTGCCTTCTAGAATGAATTATAAAACGCAAAAAAATTTGAGGCGAATTACTAAATCCAAGTGAAAATAAATAAAAGTTTTTTGAACAGTGAATAGGAATACACTTTTTATGGAGTTCTTTGTTTAGAAAATTTCTTGAGAGTGACCGAGGAGGTTGGCCGAAATATCGAAATTATTTAATTAATAATAAAAGTTTGAAATTCATTTGATTTTAATTTTTATTAAATAACCTAAAGCCGAGCCAGGTAAAATTAATCCAAATGTTGGTTCAGAAATATTAAAGTAAATTTTAATATTTTGTAAAAATCAAATTCAAAAAAAAAGGAATGAACCACTTTCTAACAAAAATCTGAACTTTTAATAATATATATTGAACTCATTTTTGTTTGATTTTTGGAATCATTTGACTATGAGCTACATATTTCCCTGAAGTATGAAAGTATTTGCGAAATAAAACAATGTTACAGATAATTGAACAGAAAACTTATTTTTTGTAAAATCTGCAATACTGTTCCATTGTACATCACAAGAAATAGAAAATAAAAAAATAAAAAAAATCAACGCAATTAAATGCAAAAATATACACACACTTTACTAATACACTAGTTGTAGTAAATATTTAGTTTTCCAACAGAAATTGAGTATAACCATGATGCTATAAAAGACGTACAAGTAACTAGGACGAAGCAAATAAACTGCAAGTCAACACCAGTACAATCCAAATATTTTATTGTATTATTCGAATTTAAAGATTGAGACTGAAACTGAAACTCTCACTGAAGTATCACAAAGTGTAAGAATAGAATAGGGAACACGAACGAAGTATTTTAAGTTGCAACTCATACTTTTGAGTTAAATAAAAACATTTATAGCAGAAGTATAAGAAAATGAAATCTACTTGTATATGTGTTTAAGATTTCTGGTATGTATTTGTCGTCTTCTGGAGCTGTCAGTCATTGTGTCGTGTCGGTGTCTTTCCATCTGTCTGTCATTTACATGTCTACGTGACATTATTGTTGAACCGATATGGTAAAGAAAAGGCACGTGGATTACAGTTTTAGTGGGAACCATTTTCTGTCCATTACATTTGAGGCTATATCTAGATATACACTCAAAAAGAAAAGTCTGTAAAGCCAGTCAAGGAACGGTATCGAAAAAGTGGCGATTTTTGCCGAGGGAGGAGGACTGTGCTGAACTCAAATATGGCCACATTAATTCTCCAAACCCATGGGAAATATGTTAAAATCGCTAATATTCGGGAAAATTACCTTAGAGTTTTCATACGACAACTTATTTTTAAACAGTTGCGTTTTTCAAACCGCTTTTTATATTTTCAAAGTTTCTTCTGACCTAGGTTTTGAACAAGTTCAGAATTATTAATTATATTTGATTTTAAAGCTAGTGTCAAAAATGCACCTGTAATTTACGAAAATGGGTGAAAGTTTTGCGAAAATTCTAAAAAATGTAAGTTTCGAATCTTAAGATAATAAAATTAAGATAATATCACAAAACTATTTTATTTTTATTAACAAATGTGTAGATAAAATAAAAAATGCAACCTAACCTTTTTCAGACTAACTATTAACAAAACGAATTACTGGCCAACTTTGACTTGACTCTACCAATACTCCGTCTTTTAAAGTCAAAAAACTTTTCATGTTGGGAGGAAGTACAGGATTGAACGCTAGTCAATAACTCGCATGCAATCAGAAATTAAAGAGTATTTCAAAAGAGGTTATTTTAGGAACATAACTGTACACTGGACCGTACCACCTTACAGGCAAAACAAAAAAGTGCGCGGTACACTTTCAAATATAAAGCATTTTTGCAAGGCAATTGTAAAAATTTATTTTTTTTCCGAAGAAAGGGGTCACATTTTTAATTTTTCGTTATAGCTTCGGTATTTAAAGTGTGATATAGCGATTTTTTTTTGCCTCGAAGAGACCAGTGTTTTGCTACAAAGGAAAAATCCATTGAAAAAAAAAATTAAAAAGCGACCTCTACGTTCGGCAACTAAAAAAATAAAAAAAATTTCTGCTGAGTTTATCGAAAAACTTCCTTAGCAAAAGTTTAATATTTTTTTGCGAGCTTCAATTTTCTGACATTAGGGTGGTAGCAACTGAGATCTGGTGAATACTAGAACGGGATACTTGAGGTCAGTGGTCCTTAGAGCAAAACATTGGTCCCCTCGAGAGAAAATCATCGATGTATTTTTTTGAAACCTTGCAAAAATAATTTACATTGGACGGTGTACGGCGAACTTTTTTTTGAGGTACGGTATGTATGTATGTCCAGGATTTCCAAAAAACTGACTGGAATAAGTTCAGTACGATCCTTTGGAGAAAACTAAAAAAAAATTTACCGTAATTTTCCGAATGATATTCCAAGAATTAAAAAAAAAAAAATTATTGTGAATACTATTTGGAATTTGTCATATTTGATCTTAAAACTGAACAAAAATAACACTCATTAGTTTTGTTTCCTACAAAATTGAGAAAATTTGAAGAGAAATTTCGATTTGTCTGTTTCAAATTTAGAAAATTCTATTAGAAATTCAGTTTGCAATTTTTGTGAAAAAAATTCAATATAAAATTTAAACTTTTTGGCCCTTACTATCAAAAAATATTTTACTTTTAAGGTCGACTTTATTTTTATTTTTTTAAACACACGCTTTTGCTCATTTTGTGTATGAAAATCCTAATGAGTTATTTATACTTTCAAATACTTTGCTGGGTTGAAAATAAATTAACTAATCAGAATTCTCCAAAAATTAGGTAGGTCGAAGCATACTGCCACCCAAAATTTTAACTTAAGTCGGCTTTAACAAAAAGACACTTTTATAGTATATTTAGACTGGGCAAAAACTAGTAGTTTTTGGCGATTTTTAGTTTTTGAGCCGAAAACTACAAAATTACTTTAGTTTTTTCATACAATTTTCATACAAACTGAAAACCACATTCTACTTGGTTTTTGCCAAAAACCAAGAAAAATATATGAATTTTGAATTTTTGATACATTCGGTTTCTTTTATAAGTAATTTTCAATACACCCTGTTACAACGAATATAGAAGTAAAGCAAGTGTCAAAAATATATTTTTTTAAAATATTTCGGTTATAATTTTAAATTGTGTGTTCTTATCCATTTTAAAATGTGTTAATAATTTTTTTTAATTTAATTTATCAATAAAAACATAAAGGAAAGTGTTTAATAAAAAAGTGATGTGACAAAGAAAAACTTAATGAGCAGTGTAAATGACTTGGCTTTTGTAATTTAGTTTTGTACAAAAACCACCTGGTTTTTGTTTAGTCCAAATTCAGTATTAGAAAATTTAAATAGGAAGGGCGTTTATTTTTATTTAAAAAATTTTCAATTAAAATAGGAATTTTATATAAGAATTTACGAAATTTTAAAACGAAATTTCTTTTTGTCATTTAAATTAGAAAAATTTCAAATAACATTAGCTGTATTTGTGCGGTAAGCTATCAACGTTGGCATATGTCATTCCCATACAAATTTTACATTAGTAACCCAGTGTAGAAACGGTAATGACATATCATTATTTTTTGGAGTACCAGTAATGACACCCACTTACCTTCTGCATTATTTTAAAACATATAATAATGAGTTACTGATAATGACTTATTTTTATCATTATTTCAAATAGAAAATAATTTTTTAGATTTTTTTGAAAATTTTTTGAAATCTATTTTTAGACTCAATATTTTTTAATCACTTGTAGGGATATATGTAACCACATATTTTTTGATTTTTTGTATGTTGGCGAGTAAGCTTGCTTGTGTGCAGCAGGTCAATTATGTTTTTATCTATTAAATATTACATGTCGATGTAGCTCAGATGGTAGAGATGTTGACTGGCAATCTGCAGACCCAGGTTCGATTCCCGCACCAGCAAATTTTATTTAAAAAAAAAAATACAATAAAAAATATTTTCTTTTATATAATTAATTTTTTTGAAAATCTAAGTTTATACTCATTATTTTTGTCAGTACTAGTAAGCACATGGGTAACGATATATTTTTTGATTTTTCCTATGCTGGTGTGTAACGACAACTCATTATTTTTCGCGACATCGCCATATAAATGTAATAAGAAATGTAATAACAAAAGTAAGTAGTTACCATTACCAAGTATGTAGTTACATAACCACATATTTGGTAATGATTTTCTACACTGGGAACGTTAATAGTTAACACTAAACGTTGGCTAATGTCAAATTTATATGGGAATGACATAAGCAAACGTTGATAGTTTTCCGCACAATCACGGCTATTATTCTATATAAAAATTTAAAAATCTAATTCGAAATTAAGATAAAAAAATAAATAAAATTTGTTTTTATCTAATTATGCATAAAAACTTTTTATTTCCTTCACTTTATCCTTTTTTTCTCTTCTTTTTTCTCTGCTTTTTCCCTATTTTTTTTTTCCTTTTTCCCCTTTTTTTCTTTTTCGCCTTTAGCCGCGTATGATCTTTATCTTCATTAAATTTAAATATTTTTTTTCTATATTTTAAATCGTATTTTATCTTAATGTTATATTTTTATGTATGTGCAAATTTTGGAGTCCATAAAATAAAATTATGTATGAAAGACAGGATACAAAAATTTTTCACGGTTGTATTTTTTATATATCTTAGAGAGTTGTGTTTTCAATATTATATTCTTTGTCCGCACTTCTCGGCCTGGTTGTTGTCCGCACTATTAATGCGTTTATCAGCACAATATTAATAGCAAAATAAATTATTAAAATCTAGTTAAGCGCTAAAAACTTATAACTAAAACTTTTTCTGAAACCCCAATTTTAACACAAAAACGAGTAAAAAGGTTAAAGTCGGGCATGCCGACTATACAATACCCTACACCACTCTGGTGTATTGTTTGGATCCGAAATTCGAATGGGTTAAAATGGGGCTTGCGTCAAAATTTTCTATAATGTGAGTCAGCGCACCAAATTTCATTAAAATATCTTAATATTTGCGACCTGCAGTTTGTAACCAAGCCAATTTTGGGGGGACCCTTATATGGGCACTAGTTCTAAACATGGACCGATGTTCACCAAAATCAATAGGCTTCGTCCTTGGGCCAACATAGGTCTATGTACCAAATTTTATCAAAATATCATAATATTTGCGACCTGCAGCGTATAAACAGTATAATTTTGGTAGGACCCTTATATGGGCACTAGGTCTAAACATAGACCGATGTTCACCAAAATCAATAGGCTGCGTTATTGGGCCAATATAGGTCTGTGTATCAAATTTCATCAAAATATCTTAATATTTGCGACCTGCAGCGTATAAACATTATAATTTTGGTAGGACCCTTATATGGGCACTAGGTCTAAACATGGACCGATGTTTACCAAAATCAATAGGCTGCGTTATTGGCCCAATGTAGGTCTGTGTACCAAATTTCATCAAAATATCTTAATATTTACGACCTGCAGCGTATAAAGAGTATAATTTTGATAGGACCCTTATATGGGCACTAGGTCTAAACATGGACCGATGTTTACCAAAATCAATAGGCTGCATTATTGGGCCAATATAGGTCTGTGTACCAAATTTCATCAAAATATCTTAATATTTACGACCTGCAGCATATAAACAGTATAATTTTGGTAGGACCCTTATATGGGCACTAGGTCTAAACATGGACCGATGTTTACCAAAATCAATAGGCTGCGTTATTGGGCCAATATAGGTCTGTGTACCAAATTTCATCAGAATATCTTAATATTTACGACCTGCAGCATATAAACAGTATAATTTTGGTAGGACCCTTATATGGGCAGTAGGTCTAAACATGGACCGATGTTCACCAAAATCAATAGGCTGCATTATTGGGCCAATATAGGTCTGTGTATCAAATTTCATCAAAATATCTTAATATTTACGACCTGCAGCATATAAACAGTATAATTTTGGTAGGACCCTTATATGGGCACTAGGTCTAAACATGGACCGATGTGCAAAAAAATCAAACTTGTTCGTCCTTGGGCCAACATAGGTCTGCGTACCAAATTTTATCAAAATATCTTAATAGGTGCGACCTGTAGAGTGCGCACAAGATTGCATGGACAGACAGACAGACAGACGGACGGACGGACGGACAGACGGACATCGTTAAATCGAAATAAAAAAAAATTCTGAACCGATCGGTATACTATAAGGTGGGTCTACGACCAATATTTTTTGGTGTTACAAACATCAGCACAAACTTATAATACCCTGACCACATAGTGGTGTAGGGTATAAAAACTAACATACTTGATATACAAGATGTTATACTAATTTTACTAATAATTTATTTTTTGAGTGTATAAATGCACCCACCGGATGCACTAATGCCATCACTATGAACATTGATTAAAAACGATTAATTATAATCGTTTATAAAGATTTACAAAGAAGGTATCGCAGTGTGTTCTCTTCGATCTTAATGACATTCGGCTATGTAAAGGAGGAGAAAAAATCTTGACGCATTTCTTTAAGTGGTCCAATCCAATTCATCATGTTTAGAGGAAGTGGGGTTAAAAATTAATTAGTCTGTCGTTTTCTTAATTAAGTTCCTATAACTTCAAAGAAAATAGACAAATTGCGTATCAAATGAAAGTTTCCTTGAAGACGCATCTACCAGTATACAAAACATGTCCCAATGTGTCCAATTTTTTGTTATTCAATTATTATTTTTTTCAAATAGCACATTTGTATTGGAAATTGTTTTTGATTTAAGCTCAAATCTACATGCGTGTAATAATCCCCATTTAATTTAATAGAGGTAGTGCCTGAGCTTTATACGGTATCCGTTACCGTTCGCCTTTGGTATACTTTTTCCCATAGCCCAGGCCCAAAAGTTTGAGCATGTTTCTTGAATAAATTATCCATTATGTTCTAGCGTATTGGATTTATTTATATTTATTAATAAGTTTTTATGCATATTGCCTGTCGGTATCTGTAGTCTATATTAAAAAAAAATGCAAATAATGAAGAGCTTAATGAAAATTTGGAAAAATAAATTTTTTTTGCTTCAAACACCCTCAAAATCCTCAAAAATCAGAAAAGATCTAAAAAAGTCACGCTTTACTTGCGAAATTTAGAATTTATAATGCGAAAAAAAATATATTCAAATATTAAGTTTTAAATGAGTAGTGATGAAAAACGTTTGCACATGTGAAAAAAATTATATTGCCCAGCAAAAACAGACATTACCGAGTAATTAAGCGAGTAAGTAGCACACAAAGGGTTTCACTACTTACCAGACTATTTACTCGCAACATTACTTTTGTTCGCGATGTCCAAAAATTCATGGGTGGTCATTACCCTCTCGCTTACAAAAAAAGTGAGAATAACGAGTTACCCATAGTGAAAGAATAATTACTCACAAAGATAGAATAGAGGTAACTCAGAAGTTAGGAAATCAGTGGTTACCCTACAGTGGTTCATATTGGCAAAAAAAACTTTTTACCTTGCAAAATTTCCTATTTAGTTCAAAACAAATTTATAAATAAACGAGTAAAAAGGTTAAAGTCGGGCATGCCGACTATACAATACCCTACACCAGTCTGGGTAAAAGCCAACTAATGTTTGGATCCGAAATTCGAATGGGTTAAAATGGGGCTCGTGTCAAAATTTTCTATAATGTGAGTCAGCGCACCAAATTTCATTAAAATATCTTAATATTTGCGATCTGCAGTTTGTAACCAAGCCAATTTTGGGGGGACCCTTATATGGGCACTAGTTCTAAACATGGACCGATG
This sequence comes from Leucophora obtusa, assembly GCA_949987735.1. NCBI lineage: Eukaryota > Metazoa > Arthropoda > Insecta > Diptera > Anthomyiidae > Leucophora > Leucophora obtusa. The sequence continues at coordinate 51,834,940 of OX465298.1, read as the reverse complement.
TTCACCAAAATCAATAGGCTTCGTCCTTGGGCCAACATAGGTCTATGTACCAAATTTCATCAAAATATCTCAATATTTGCGACCTGCAGCGTATAAAGAGTATAATTTTGGTAGGACCCTTATATGGGCACTAGGTCTAAACATGGACCGATGTTCACCAAAACCAATAGGCTGCGTTATTGGGCCAATGTCGGTCTGTGTACCAAATTTCATCAAAATATCTTAATATTTACGACCTGCAGCGTATAAACAGTATAATTTTGGTAGGACCCTTATATGGGCACTAGGTCTAAACATGGACCGATGTTCACGAAAATCAACAGGCTGCGTTACTGGGCCAATATAGGTCAGTGTACCAAATGTCATCAAAATATCTTAATATTTACGACCTGCAGCGTATAAACAATATAATTTTGGTAGGACCCTTATATGGGCACTAGGTCTAAACATGGACCGATGTTCACCAAAATCAATAGGCTGCGTTACTGGGCTAACATAGGTCTGTGTACCAAATTTCGTCAAAATATCTTAATATTTACGACCTGCAGCGTATAAACAATATAATTTTGGTAGGACCCTTATATGGGCACTAGGTCTAAACATGGACCGATGTTCGCCAAAATAAAACTTGTTCGTCCTTGGGCCAACATAGGTCTGCGTACCAAATTTCATCAAAATATCTTAATATTTGCGACCTGTAGAGTGCGCACAAGATTGCATGGACAGACAGACAGACGGACATCGTTAAATCGAAATAAAAAAAAATTCTGAACCGATCGGTATACTATAAGGTGGGTCTACGACCAATTTTTTTTGGTGTTACAAACATCAGCACAAACTTATAATACCCTGACCACATAGTGGTGTAGGGTATAAATATTAATATAAAACGAGTAAAAAGGTTAAAGTCGGGCATGCCGACTATACAATACCCTACACCAGTCTGGTGTATTGTTTGGATCCGAAATTCGAATGGGTTAAAATGGGGCTTATGTCAAAATTTTCTATAATGTGAGTCAGCGCACCAAATTTCATTAAAATATCTTAATATTTGCGACCTGCAGTTTGTAACCAAGCCAATTTTGGGGGGACCCTTATATGGGCACTAGTTCTAAACATGGACCGATGTTCACCAAAATCAATAGGCTTCGTCCTTGGGCCAACATAGGTCTATGTACCAAATTTCATCAAAATATCTTAATATTTGCGACCTGCAGCGTATAAACAATATAATTTTGGGGGGACCCTTATATGGGCACTAGATCTAAACATGGACCGATGTTCGCCAAAATCAATAGGCTTCGTCCTTGGGCCAACATAGCTCTATGTACCAAATTTCATCAAAATATCTTAATATTAACACCTGCAGCGTATAAACAGTATAATTTTGGTAGGACCCTTATATGGGCACTAGGTCTAAACATAGACCGATGTTCACCAAAATCAATAGGCTGCGTTATTGGGCCAATATAGGTCTGTGTACCAAATTTCATCAAAATATCTTAATATTTGCGACTTGCAGCGTATAAACATTATAATTTTGGTAGGACCCTTATATGGGCACTAGGTCTAAACATGGACCGATGTTCACCAAAATCAATAGGCTGCGTTATTGGGCCAATGTAGGTCTGTGTACCAAATTTCATCAAAATATCTTAATATTTACGACCTGCAGCGTATAAACAGTATAATTTTGGTAGGACCCTTATATGGGCACTAGGTCTAAACATGGACCGCTGTTCACCAAAATCAATAGGCTGCATTATTGGGCCAATGTAGGGCTGTGTACCAAATTTCATCAAAATATCTTAATATTTACGACCTGCAGCGTATAAACAGTATAATTTTGGTAGGACCCTTATATGGGCACTAGGTCTAAACATGGACCGATGTTCAAAAAAATCAAACTTGTTCGTCCTTGGGCCAACATAGGTCTGCGTACCAAATTTCATCAAAATATCTTAATAGCTGCGACCTGTAGAGTGCGCACAAGATTGCATGGACAGACAGACAGATGGACGGACGGACGGACGGACAGACGGACATCGTTAAATCGAAATAAAAAAAAATTCTGAACCGATCGGTATACTATAAGGTGGGTCTACGACCAATATTTTTTGGTGTTACAAACATCAGCACAAACTTATAATACCCTGACCACATAGTGGTGTAGGGTATAATGACCACATAGTGGTGTAGGGTATAATGACCACATAGTGGTGTAGGGTATAAAAAGACTTAATCAGTACTTATTTAATAAATTACCAGTAAGTGATTACTTTACACGAATATATAAGTACTTCAATAACTTATTATCGGTAAGTCATTATTTTGTATTTTAAAGTAATGCAAAAGGTAATGCCCTATCATTACTTGATAATCCGTATGGTAACGACCTGTCATTACCATGTTTTTGCTGGGTGAATATAATATATGTGCAGTATAGGGTTGAAAGAGAATATATGAGTAACAAAATTCAGGCAAAACAAGTTTGTATTTGCAAAATTTATATTTGAACTAGACAACTAGTATGAGTTCTACCGCTTCTCCATACAAACAATTGTAGAATTAAACATGGTGATGTCATATTGTTGGGGGAATTGTCGCCAAACTCCCACTTTATTACTAGTTATAGAACTAGTTTGAAAATTACAATTAAAGGATGAAAAATATTAAGCAAAACTGTTACTAATGAGCCACTCGCGTGACCAGTTCCTAAGTGACTCTTTGGAAATAGTACTGTACCAGTTGTTTACTACCTGATTTATGCAGACAAATAACAAAGGGTTTTCCATTGATAAAACGTAGATTACGCCGATAGTTTTCTCTTACTGAGATAGTTAGGTCAACTTTCCAATGAAATTTAAAATATTTTTTATTTAAAATTTTTAGTCACAATAAAAAAGTTTAGTGTTTATTTGCAAACTCAGAATGTATCATTAAAAACTAAAGTAACCAAAACTTTCAAAACTCGTATTTAAATTCAAATTTATCAAACTAGTTATGGAGTGACTGTTTGGCACCAGTACTGTACCCGTTGATTTGCACCTAAGTTCCATTCACAATAAAAAAAATTTTGGTGTTTATTTGCAAACCCTGATTTTTTTACTAAAAATTAATGTAAACAAAATAAGATTTTCAAATCTCGTATTTCAATTTATGTAATTTTTTAAACAGTCCCTACATAGGTCGTATTTCACTAGTACACAGCTGGTTCAAAATGATTATTTTGAGAACTAGTTTTGTAATTACTAGTCAAAAAATTAGTACTTCTTGAAACTTGTTGGACCATTTCCCAGCAAAAAATACTGCTTGCTTGGAAGGAGGTTCGTCAGGAAAAGAAAATAGTGTAGCGCTTGCATTATTGTTGATATAAGGCATGATTTTTGTTCGAGATAGCTCGCGTGAAGGCACTTGTTTCGATATCCGATATGCGCTTCTATCATAGCTCCAAATAATGTCATGAAATTACAGCTTTTAGCTAGTAAATTCGGTTGTCATTGTCATTCTTTCGTGCTTTGTTAGAGCTATAAAGTGTGGTAAACAAAACTCTATTGCCTTTTTTAACACACTGCAAGCTATAAATCCTCAGAAGCAGTAAACGAAGCAGAAAAGAAGTACTAATCATTTTTACTCATCTTTACAGTTTACGAATTTCTGCTGGGTTGCTACTGGGTATTTACATACATTTTTTTTTTTAACAAAATGGTTGATACGAATTCTCAGTACTTAATGTTGTTAGTTTTTTTTTTGAACAATTTTGTGTAGTTTTCGTGTAATTACACTTTTTACCCGGTGTCTTCAAATGCAATAAATTATATGATATAAAATGTCAAAACCATTGCAGCGAAAGGTCAAAATGATATCAATTGCAGAGTGGTGGAGAACATTTGACCATTTCATGGATAAGAAATATCATAGATTTTTCTTCGAAAACCACCAAATTTTATGAAACATTAATGTTTTTCAGACAAATAATAAAAAACTAAACACTTTTCCATTCCTTTTTACCAAATTTTTTATTGTTTTTCTATTACAAAATTAAAATGAAAACTAAAAGTGGCATTTGATCTCTGGCATCATTGCAAGATCCGATGGCATGTCAGCGATGTCATGATATTGCAATAAAATTGAAATTGAGTGTCTTCACTTGAGATGAGAGCATTTTGACAATTGCTTGCTATCATTTTATTGCATGTCAAGACACTAGCTTACAGAAATTTCCGTAAATTCATTTCGAGAGCTTTTTAATAATGAAAAATAGTCGATATTTCCATTAAATGAGTTTGTGAAACATATACCACAAATTTCTATTTTCCGACGAATTATTTCGTAAATTTGTTCAAAACTAAGCCCAATGAAGAAGAAATCAAAACATTGGTCTATATTTAATTTGTATTTTAACCCCCTTCATGTTTTGCGAACATATTTTTCAAACTTCACTTAAAAAAAAATTAATTTTCTCTTGGGTGGCAAGACCATTTGAGAATGCTACAACAGACTGAAATTTTTGCTGTAGTTTCCATGATCAGAGAAACATGTTGTTAACTTAGCGCAGTGGTTCAGAATCCAAATATTTTGAAAATAATTCAGCATTTTAGAAATAGTTAAACTAGAAAGGTTTCTTTTAACTATGAACGACTCCACAAATTGCACCAGGTTATTGCAAAAATGCAAAATTTCAGGCAGACTTTCACAATGCTCGAGGGGGTCTGGTTGGGTATCAAGTGGCGCTGTGGACTCGGTCTGAAAAACTTAAGCTTGAAATTAATTTGACTTATATCCTGAGAAATTTCATAGTAATCCAACCAGCCGGTAAGAAATCACTACATTATTTCCAAAATATTTTTGATTCTGCCTTACAAAGCGAAAAAGAGTTGGTCTAAATGGCCTCATATATTATTTGGAAAAATAAAAAAAAAATTTATAACTGTTTTATATAATTTCCAGGCACCGGATTTTACAAACCAAAAACTTTATTTTTAAGTTTTCATCAAGAAATAAAAAAGTATTTTGTTCAAAATAAAGTAAATTTCTAAATTATTTTTTTTTATATTCATCCAAAATTGAAAATATATTTATCTTTATAAGAAAAAGAAAAACAAAAATTACAAATGATTTTTATACAAATGATATTTTTTTATTTTCAACCCCAAACAAAAAAAGAAAAAATAAAAAAAAAGTTTTTGTACAAAAAAAAGAAAAGTTTTTTTTGTAGAAAAAAAAAGTTTCCTTATTAAGAAAAACAGTTTTTATTTTTTAATTTATAAAATTTTAGATTTATGGTAAAAAAATTGTATTAAAAACCCTTATCAACGATTTGCATTCTGCAAACAAATATACTGATCTAAGAATTTTCGTTTTTGCAAATTTTTTTCCCGCGACTTTTTTTTAGCGATTTTTTTTAAATATTTACCAAACTTTGTTGTATGAAATGGGTATTATAGTCTCTAGATTTCATATTTAGCATAATCGCATCTAAAAAAACGCTAAATTTTGGCGGAACGCGAAAAAACACTTTATGGTAAAAAATTTGTATTAAAAAACCTTATCAGCGATTTTCATTCTGCAAACAAATATACTAATGTAAGAATTTTACTTTTTATAAATTTTTTTCCGCGAATGTTTCGCGATTTTTTTGCTTTAAAAATAGAATTTTTGAGCATTGCTATGGTTATATTTACTTAAGTTGATTTAGCACTTATAATAACCTATTTCCAGATAAATCACATATTTTTGCTATTTTTCATCTTGGAGCAAAAAATATAACCCCAAATCGGATATATATCTTATGTTGCCCGGTGGCCGATCACATCACCAAAAAACTTATAGAATTTGCACGCAATTCAAAACACGGTTTGCCAATGGTGCTCCAGAATATTTGTTTTTGTTCCTTAAATAACTATTGCAAACGAAGGATGGATTTTTGAATTCGTAAGAGTTTTTATAGTTTCAGCTTTCTTCTTCTCATATCATCTTGCTGTTTGTTTATATGAGTTTTACAAGAAAATCCAATTGCATTTGTATGATGAGAATAATGTATTGTTTGTGATACATTGCCATGGCAGTGCATCAGCCCACTGGGTTGTAGAAACTAAAAGGAGAAGGAGTAACAAAAGAATTAGTTATACATTAACATGACTACAACAGTTCATCAATGACACTTCATTTCTAAAAGAAATTCATAACTGAAGGCAACAGTGTTTATATTTTCAAAATATGAATTAACGCAAGCAGTATATCGATGATCATAAGTTGACTACACTTAACTGTCTATATTTTTGATAATTTCACTTTTTTACTTCTGCAAGTTTTGGACAGTCGTTTGGCGTGCTTCTCTTAAATTAAAAAAAAAAAAAATGGCAAAGGAAGCATACCAATTTATGAACATATATATTTTTGTCATCAGAATGTTCTTAAAATAATATGTAATGAAAGTAATCTAAATTTTATACATCTTTATTTTTTGCTACAGATACTAAAAACTACTTCAAAAGGGGCCTGAAAAAAAATCTGCTGAACTCAGCAGAATCTTTCTATTAAACATTAGTAAGATATGAAAAGCAGAAAAAACCCTTAATTTTACAAAATTTTACCTATAGTTTAGTTAATCGAAAATGACAAATTACCCTGCTAAAATTAGAGAATTTTTTTCTGGATGTTAGTCGACTAAAACATTGCAAGAAATATTAAACTTTCAAAGTTTTTTTTGGGATTTTCTTAAAGCGAATAAAAATCGACCCTGCTGAAAGCATTCTACAATTTTTTTTAACAAATATTTCTGTTTATTGTAGCTGATAGATTTTTGTGTATTTTAATAAATTTAACTCAAATATAAATTAGAATTTGAATATATAACAGTTTTTTTCTACTAATATTCAGCAAAAATCTTTGCTGATACTAAGCGCATTTTCCAATTACCTTCATTAAGAATTTTTTGTACAAAAAGTGGATCGATTAAATCCGAAAAAGTTGGATTTATATATTTGGGTTTAAACATAGCAATAAAAATGCAAATATATGAAACAGCCTGTTTAATTAATGTCAGAAAAAAATACGAATGAAAATTAAAAGAGAAATAAAAAAATTGCAAAACTAACAAATAAAAGTTTTCTCTTAAAATTTTCTGTATGAAATATGTTTAGAAAAAAAAGCTACACCGCACCAAATACATATTTTCCATCTTGGATATGAAGAAATAGCTACAATAAAAATGGCAATTTTTCATTCTACTGTAATTTAATTTAATCCAATTAGTTGAATTAATTGAAGTGATAAAACTGAAAAGGCAGACTGTTTATCGCTGTCAGGGCAATTTCATACTTTTCTCTGAAATAAAGTTTTAGGTTAAATAAGTGGTTTGTTTTTTGGTTTTAATTTTGTTACTTTGCGAGAGGATTTTGTACGTATGCTCATTTTACCCAAAAAGTAAAGTGCCGCATCGGCCCTGCAGTTTGAAATACGATCTACAATGGGAAAAAATTACTTTATTGGTTTTTTTAAATACTGGTTCTTAAATACGTATATGGGAAAATCTACGAAACAGGTCGATTTCAGATTTTAAAAATGAAAAATTTCAAATTAGTGGCACACATTTTTTTCTAGATTAACTTATTTAAAATACTTTGAAAAGAAGTAATTTGTTCGCGTGAATAAATTTTTTTGAGTGATGAAAAAGTTATAAAAAAACCGCACACATTTTCGCTAATAAATTCTTTTAAACTTTTGGATTTTTCGGGCATGTGACCACACATTTTCAAGTAACTTTTTCGTGCTAAGTCCGAATTTGGTTTCCAAATTTTTCCAGCACATCTGGTTTTTGAGCAAATTGAGGTCAAAATTAGCAAAAACCTTTTTTGGATATTTTTGAGTTGTTTTAACACACCCTCGATTTAATGAAAAACGATGACACAAATTTTTCAATCACGGTGATTTTATTCGAAAATGCATAGTCGCGCTATATTTCCATTATTGATTATACCCCAGTGTAGAAACGGTAATGACATATCATTATTTTTTGGAGTACCAGTAATGACACACACTTACCTTCTGCATTATTTTAAAACATATAATAATGAGTTACTGATAATGACTTATTTTTATCATTATTTCAAATACAAAATAATTTTTTCGATTTTTTTTTAAATTTTTTGAAATCTATTTTTAGACTCAATATTTTTTAAACACTGGTAAGGATATATGTAACCACATATTTTTTGATTTCTTGTATGTTGGCGAGTAAGCTTACTTGTGTGCAGCAGGTCAATTATGTTTTTATCTATTAAATATTACATGTCGATATAGCTCAGATGGTAGAGCTGTTGACTGGCAATCTGTAGACCCAGGTTCGATTCCCGCACCAGCAAATTTTATTTAAAAAAAAAAACAATAAAAAATATTTTTTTTTATATAATTTATTTTTTTGAAAATCTATTTTTAGACTCATTATTTTTGTCAGTACTGGTAAGCACATAGGTAACGATATATTTTTTGGTTTTTCGTATGCTGGTGTGTAACGACAACTCATTATTTTTCGCGACATAGCCATATAAAGGTAATAAGAAATGTAATAACAAAAGTAAGTAGTTACCATTACCAAGTATGTAGTTACATAACCACATATCTGGTAATGATTTTCTACACTGGAACGTAATGTTGTTTTTAACTTTTCCGTCCGTCCGTCTGTGTCTCCATGTATTCTTGTGCGCACACTACAGGTCGCAAATATTCAGAATTTTTGATAAAATTTGGTAGACCGATTTATATCGGCCCAAGGACGAAGTCTATTGATTTTTGTTTAAATAGGTCTATGTTTGGACTTGTACCCATATAAATTTCCGTCAAAACTGCAGCACAAAATTGAATCGCACATCCACGGTTTAAAGAATTATGGGATCAAATATGTCTTGAATGGTACATACCCAGGTAGAAAAATACAAACGGCAAAACGTTGGCAAATCACTGTATATGGTGGTACAAGCGCTGGCAGACCGTCCGTTTTTCGAAAATTAAAGTACTGGGTCAACCTTGAAATGATAACGTCGATCTTCGGTTGGCCGTTTATCTTTCCGAACGTTTGAAAAGCATTGGTAACAATGGTAAAATAAGTGCTCTGCCAACGTTCTGAAAAGCACTATTACAATGGACTAAAAAGTGGTTTTCAGGCATTTTAAATGCCAAAAGAGATGCCTATATTACACATTTGCAAAACCCAATTGATTGAAGTTTTGGATTTTTCTTTATTTGATTATAGATTAAATTATGAAATAATATAAAATGGAAAAACAAAACATAAAAAATTAAACTTACATTCTGAATGTTTTTTGTAATATTAAACGATTTTCATTTGAAATTGATAAAATTTAAAGATTTTTCTCAGAAAATATATTGAAATATTGAAAATTAGGATAATTTGAAAAGAATCAACATTAATTAACAGTTTTTATTTGAAATAAAGGAAAATTTAACTGAAATTATTGGCCCTTACAATAAAAGAGTATTTTAAATTTAAAGTCGACTTTCTTTTTAATCATACGGTTTTGTTCATTTTGTGTATGAAAACCCTACAAAAATATTTGTATTTTCAAACATTTTGATTGGTTGAAAATAAATTAACCAATCAGAATGCTCCACAAATAAACCAAGTCATGGCATACTGCCACCCAATATTTTAACTAAAGTCGACTTTAACTAAAATATACGTTTGGAAAATATTGATAGTAAGGCTGATTGTTTTTTACTTTAAATTGAGAATATTAGGAGTGAAAACTATATTTACAAAAAAGTTTTTCGAAAAAAAGTAATCTTAAAAAATAAATTCTTTTTCTGAGTATAAGCATGGATTGAAATAAAATGGTTGCAAAACTTTTTTTCTGTATATAAAAAATAAGTATTTTGAGCACATTGATTTTTTTTATTAAAATACTGATAATTTCAGTAATAAAAGGGAATTAGTAATAAGATTAATAAAAATAAATTATAAGTTAACACTATTAAAACAGTACATTCATAAATTTTGTGAAACAAGTACTGGCAAAGTCTTTTTAGCAAACGTTGCCAATTCGTTTTAAGCCGACCAGTGATATTTTTTTATATACGGTTGTAAATTTTGTAAAACAGGCACTGGCAAAGTCCTTTTACCTAACGTTGGCAAATCGTTTTGAACCGATGATTTGCCGGTGGTTTTTGTTTTCATAAACAGTGGTAAACTTTATAAAACATTGAGAAAGCACTCTTTCCAAAGGTTGGCAAAGCGTTCTAAATTAGTGCTTTTGCAATGCTTTTTTTTGTACCATTGTAAAGCAACGCTTTGCCAGTGCTTTGTTTTTTGTACCGCCGGAAATTTCTACCTGGGTATCTTCATTACTATTATTATCTGAAAGTGCTAAACGGATCAGACGGCTTTCGTATTCTCTATAAAATATCTTTCTCCAAAATACGCTAAAAGGTTAAATTCAAATTGAAGTCACATCCACAGTTTTAAGAATTATGGAGTCCAATCTATCTGGAACGGTAGATCTTATCATAGCTGTCATTATGTGAAGTGCTAAACAGATCGGATTTTATTTTTAGGCTTTACATCAATTTTTGCTGTACAATACGCTAAAAATCCAACTTGAAATTGACTAGCACATCTACAGAAAAAAGAATTAATGGCTGAAATCTGGCGCAATTAATATTGTTGTGTGTAAGTGCTAAAACGATCGGATTATCCGTTTGGTTTCTACAGCACTTTTAGCTCCAAAAATCTATGAAAAGCTACAAAATTTAACATAAAATGGGTCTGGACACGAAACTAATAGTAGGATCCATTTAGCACTTAAACACAATAATCACGCAGGACTGCAACTAATTATTTTTCAAACTGCGGATGTGCCCTTAAAAAAATTTCAAATTTCAAGTTGTTCACGCATAGAGGTGAAGAGATTATTAATGCCATATTTTCTTTATTTTTGAAGGCACACTTATTAATTTGTTTACTTATCAGTTATATGTCAGTATCAAAAAATGTTCAATTGCATTGAGGCTGAAAGCGCAAAAATTAAAAATGTCAGAAATTACTCTTTATGCAAAAAACAGAGTTATAGATTTTAATTTGTTCTTAATTGAGGGCACCCAACATCATAGTTGTTATCCACCAAAGGTTTTGGGTGATTTCCTTAGGGTAAATTAGGGTAGTTTTTAATTGAGTAGAGCACATTAGCAGTATAAATATTAAAATTTAAGATGTTCGCCTGATTAAATTCGTTGACTCGAAAATGCTGATAGCATCAAAAATATTATATATTGTTATTAAAATGGTTTAAATCCTGAGTAACATGGAATCGCCCGGTTCTGTAGATTTGACCACATATCTGGAAAATGTCAGTAGAAATTTAAAAAAATAAATTCCATCTTTGGCCATATCTAGGACAAGGTTAGCATGATCTAAGAGAGACAAACATTTATAGCTGAATATCTGTCGATCTTAGAAATGAAACTAGAGTATAACATTGTAAGTTTTTGAAAAACATATTTTATTTTTTTATGATTTTCATAATTTATGTCATTTTAACCCTACAGTGGTCTGGGGGAATTGCAATAACTTAAGTATTTTCCAACCGATTTTGGATATTTATTCATTGCTAGAACGGTAAGAAATACGGTTATTTAAGGGCCAATCGTTTAAAAAAAGCCAAGAAAGTAATTTTTCCCATTTGTAACGAATCCCACATTACGGTCCTGTCTTCTCGGGAAGATGGCTATCTTATGGCCCCGGCCTTGCTCAGTCTGGGGGTGGTCCTTTTCCCTTAAAGACAAGTAAAGGATCGAAAACATAAACAAAAAAATTATAAGATAGCTCAAAAAAAAATAATTAAGTGGACAGAAGAGAAAAGGGAAGAAAAGGAAATTGTGATGACTTAAATCGACTACAGATGGAACTAGCCGAAGTCAAAACCCGCCCTCCAATGATGGCCATATAACCGGATTTGCCATCCCATTGTTGTTGTTGGATTAACTTCCTACCATACCTTTCGTAAAATTTATGTCCACAAGAATTTAAATTTTCATATTTATCAGCTCAATGCTTTATTTTAAATAAGTTACAAATGTAAAACAAAATTTAATTATAAGTATATAGATAACAATAACTAACAATATAATGTGAGTGTACTGCAAAAAAAAATTTTATGGGAATAATGAGAAAGAAAATATATTGAAAGCTAAACGAAGATAAATTTAATACTGAATATAACTCAAAGTAGAAGATCAATAACGAAATTTATTAAGAAAATTAATTTTAATTTGAGTGATTGCAAACAACATTTAGATTTAATTTAATAATTTTAACTATTATTTTTCTATGAGTGTAATTAAATAAAATTTATGCATTCTAATTAGTATTTACTTATGAGCGTAGGTGTAAATAAAATTAACCAGTTTGAATTAATATTTTATCGTGGGTGTAAACAAAATTGATGTATTTGAATTTATATTTTCTTATGAGTGTATGTGGAAATAAAATTATCGAATTTGAGTTAATATTTTATTTACACAAATAAAATTTATGTATTTGAATTAATATTTTTTTTATGAGTGTATGTGTAAATAAATTTAACGAATTTGAGTTAATATTTTATTTACACAAATAAAATTTATGTACAGTAGACGCTCGCAAATTAGAGCTTTCAGTAATTCGAACGTCCAGAAATTAGAACAATGTTTGCAATACATTTTTTTTTTTTTTTTGTTATTTGAATACACAGGAAATCCCCAATTTATTTTTATTCTGTTTGAATAAAGTAAAACTAAAAAGGGGAATCACCAAATTATATATGTTTTTCCCTATTTGTTTTTTTTGTCGCATTTATGTACATTTTTGGCTAGTTTATTTGTGAAATTTGATACGCGTGTACATATTATTTGGCAGTCTCTATTAAATAGTGAAAGTGTATCATTTAAAATGTTAAATAAACGTAAAAAAACATTTTATCATTGGAAACTAAAGTCAAAATATTAGAAAAGCTTGACAAAGGCGTTCAAGGGAACCGGTTAGCCCTAGATTTTAATGTGACAACATCTTCAATCAGCTACATCAAATCACATAGAAAAGCAATATTAAATGCTGTTTCAAACACATATCAGGAGGCAAACAATAAATCTTTGCACAGCGCTGAATATCCAAAAATGGAAAGTCGTCTGTATGAGTGGTTTTTAAATCAACGAGAAAAAAAGTGTACATTGACTGGGCCAATATTAAAAGAGAAAGCTAAACAAATATTTAGAGAGGAATATCCCGATAAAGATGAAAATGCATTCCGGGCAAGTGATGGATGGTTTACCAAATTTAAGAAGCGACACGGTATCCGTTTTTTAAAAATTTGTGGCGAGATTCTTTCCAGTGATGTTGCTTCAGTCACTCCTTTTATTCATCGATATCGTGCAAAGATCGCTGAGATGGGTTTAATGGAGTCACAAATATATAATGTCGACGAAACCGGATTATTTTTTCGTTGCCTACCAGAAAAAAACGCCCCTGGACATAAAATTCAAAAAGACAGAATTTCAGTCCTACTTGGTGCAAACTCTGATGGATCACACAAATTAGTTCCATTGGTAATTGGAAAAGCAAAAAAACCCAGGTGTTTTAAAAATTTCAATAATCCTCTGCATTACAACATTTTCAAAAAATGCTTGGATGACTTCTCGGATTTTTCACGAATGGTTTCACGGAATATTTATTAAAGAGGTAAACAAAAATATTGATTTCAGGTTCAGTACATAATTTTAAAATTTTTTTCAATTCACAGGTGATCCGCTTTTCTCAGGAAAATAATTTGCCTCCGAAAGCCATTTTGCTTATAGATAATTGCTCCGCTCATAAACCCATTGAGAAACTTAAAAGTGACGATGGAAACATAGTTGCATTATTCTTTCTACCAAATGTGACAGCAGCTTTACAACCAATGGATCAAAACCCTATTAAGTTAACAAAGCTCAATTACAGAAGTATATTTCTTTCTCAATTAATTGCTGAAGGTGGTGAACTGAAGAATCATTTGAAATCCCATTTGATCCGCAATGCTATATTATTACTGAAACAAGCTTGGGATGCGGTATCACAAAGTGTCCAATTGGGACTCTAACCAATACGACAGCGACGATGACGTGCCAATAGCACAATTGTTGCAAATAGATCAGGAGTGCAACGAAGTTATTCAGATAACTCAAGCTCTTTTAAAAGAAATAGCTCCCAACGATTGCATCGGTATAGAAGACATCGACAGATGGTATGAAGATATGTTTGATGACGGATCTGTTTATGTTCTCAGTAGCGATGGTGAGTCTTCAGATAGCAGCGAAGACGACGTTGTTGCAGTATCATCAGTTGTCTCTAATACTACAGCCATTGAAAGCGTAAATAATTTAATAAAATGGTGCAATAACAGTGAATTGTTTTCAACTAAGCACATAAGTAATCTTTTGGCTCTCCGTAATGATATTTCGGATTTAAAGAAACCAAAAAAACAAACAAATATAACTGATTATATGTCAAACAAAGATTAGTTGTTAACTTGGCCATTGTTTAATTTTAATTGTTTAATTTTTTTTAAATACAGTTTTTTAGTTTTTAATTAAAAAAGTACATGTGATGTAATTGGACTGCATTGCTATGTTTTGTTGCCATTCGTTTTTTTTTTATATTCATATTTTTAATTTAAAAAAAATACATTTGATGTATTGGACTGAATTGTTGTGTTTTGTTTTCTTGTTTTTATCAAATAAAATTGAATTAAAAAATATTAAAAAGAATTTTATTTAAGTTTTTGGAAGTAAATTTACTCAATTTTTTTTTCGAAAAAAAACGTCCAGAAATTAGGATAATTCAGAAATTAGAATTGCCTCAAAAACAAAGCGGTTCTAATTTGCGAGCGTCTACCGTATTTGAAATAATATTTTCTTGTGAGTGTAGTTGTAAATTTTTATTTTTTTATTTAAAAGTTAAAATTATATAAATTTTAATCTTTTTACTCACGTTTCATATTCTGCAACGTCGACAAGCGCTTGATGACATGTATGAACACGATTATTGGTCAATCTCTCTTAATCGTAGGGAAAATAAAAGTTTACGTTGTGTGTATGTGTGTGTAATTGAGATTTTTCTTAATTAAAAAAAAAAATGTTTTATAAGAAATTTATCATTTAAATATAACACTGGACAAGAAAATATGCATTTAAAAAAAAAAATTATAAAACAACTTTGAATTAGCATGTAACTTCAGTAATTGACTATTCAAATTTTCAAAGGACATTCAAGGTGAGCATTGCCCAATATCGAAAGAAACGAATGACATAATCATAAAAAAAAACTTACAGTACTAGATCGTGTCGGATGATTTGACCGATAATTGTTCAAAACTAAAAATAATCTAAATTTTATGATGATTTCTTATACTTAAAATTGACAACTATCTCCGAAATTGATGTATAATCCGAGTTATTGTGGGATTTTCGACGTCTGTTCAAAATTATTAGTAGAGTTGTTATCAGGATTTTGAGATGCTGATTATAAGGGTTTTCTTTCTTTGGTGTTTCAATGCACTTTATGTTATTGGCCTCATCCTTGGTTTTGAGCTTTCATTTATGTTTTACTGGATATTCAGATTATTAGGGGCAACTTGTTTCCTCTTTCAGTCGGTGATAATGATGATATTTCACGTGTACTTCGGTTTAGCTTGCAAAAAAAATTGTCGGCTTTATTAGCTTCTCAAAGTTTTTCCAAAATTTCTTCTTTTTCTTATAATTTTCCCTTTTCTGTAGGCTATTTAGATTTACTTTCCTTTTTGCTCCTCCTTCAATATTCAGATAATATTTTTGTATATCAAATCAAAATTTCTTCTTTCTACAAAAAAATATTTATAAAATTCTTTTTGAAAAAATTTCAAAAGTTCTGGCAAGAAACCAAAAAATGCCTATCTATTTATTCAATTTTTCCAAAACTCAGTTTTCAAATTCAGGTTTGTATTTTTACAAAACGTTTCAGGGATCGTAACCAAAATCGTTCTCACACATTGTAAATTATATTTCAAATTTCAGGGCCAATGCGGCACATGTTCCCGTTATACGATCACCTTAGTTTTATGCATGATGTACTTTTTTACTCAAGCAAACATTTCTGTGGGGGCGGGTCACAGGTCGCCATTCTTTTTCGTACGTATAACGAAGGTCACCTTAATGTACATACCAGAGCTTCGAAGAATTAATTCCCTAATTCCCTTTTTTTGAACTGAATTTATATTTTGGGAATGAATTCCCTGACCAAACTTAAGGAATTGAATGAATTCCTTTTTTTTCATTTGGTTTATATTAAAGGAATTCATTCATTTTTTGCTAATGCCGTCATAAAATTTTATGAATTCATTCAACAAGGAATTCATTCAATTCTAGTTAGTTCAACTTTTGGCTAAGGAATTCATTCAACTGTGCACTTAATTCAACTTTTGATCAAGGAATTCATTCAATTCTAGTTAATTCAACTTTTGGTCAAGGAATTCATTCAATTCTAGTTAAATCAACTTTTGGTGAAGGAATTCATTCAAGTTCAACTTTTGGTCAAGGAATTCATTCAATTCTAGTTAATTCAACTTTTAGTCAAGGAATTAAATTTATTTCGTTTAATTCCCTAGGAATTGAAACTTAATTCAGGGAATTAAACGAAAAAAATGTAATTCCTAGGGAATTAAACGAAAAAAATTTAATTCCTTAGGGAATTAAACGAAATAAATTTAATTCTTTGACTAAAAGTTGAATTAACTAGAATTGAATGAATTCCTTGACTAAAAGTTGAATTAACTAGAATTGAATGAATTCCTTGACCAAAAGTTGAACTTGAATGAATTCCTTGACCAAAAACTGATTTAACTAGAATTGAATGAATTCCTTGACCAAAAATGAATTAACTAGAACTGAATGAATTCCTTGATCAAAAGTTGAATTAAGTGCACAGTTGAATGAATTCCTTAGCCAAAAGTTGAATTAACTAGAATTGAATGAATTCCTTAACTTCAAATTGAATTAAATAGTGTTGCATGAATTCTTTAGTGAATGAATTATTTAATTTTAATTCTTTACGCTTTGGTCAGGGAATTCATTCTATAAATTTGAATTCATTCACAGGAATTAATTCCTGCTTATGTCTTATTGATGAATTCATTCCTTGAATTAAAGAATTGAATTAAATTTTTGGGAATTCATTCCAAAAAGGAATTAATTCTTTAAAGCTCTGGTACATACCCGTAGTTTTATACCACGTGCAATTACCAAAAGCAGGGAATTAAAAAAATGGTATTTTATAGATAACGGTATTTAATTTTTTTATATTAGACCAACATTCAATGGAAAATAGGTTATGGGGAGGAGGAAAAATGGATAAGTGTTTGTGAATATTTGATTTTAATTTCCCTACATTATAAGTAACAGGGAAGACTTCTGCGGGGAGTTTATTTCACATACGGCTGGTGCGGCTGATAAACGAATTCCGTCTGTAATGCGCTATGCGATCCACTGGACAAGCGACTACAATCGGTAACGGTATTTTAAGCGTATCGATATTTCATTTATTTCAGTATCGGTATTTTAGGGATAACGGGTTTTCAGTAACGGTATTTTAACGATAACGGTATATTAGTTTTTTCGGTAACGATATTTTAGGGGCAACCGTAATGAATTGAAAGGGTTTTGAATGGAGAAGGGTATTTAAGCGGTATTACCTGCCAACCCTGCTCAAAATCTTAAGCGATATTTCCAACTATCTTTTAGTACGATGTCACCGAAGTATTAGAAACCACGAATCACCTTTAACAAACACATTGTACTGAAAACCTCTTACTACTTCTTTTTCCTGTTTCCTCTAATGAACATCAATCTATTAATTAAACTTAACATAAAAACATTGACATATTGTCTAATTTGTCTGCTCTCCATCTCTTTACATCAAGAACATTAAAAAATTAACGGACAAACAACAGAGCAAAAAAAAATAAATTTAAATGAAAACAAAACATGAAATTATAATAACATCAATGAACAGACTATAAACAGTCATACACAAAAATACGAAAAAAGAAAAAGGACATGTAGCAATAAATAACGCACTCACTCGTACACTTGGCTGCCCCATCCATCCTTCTGAACTAAAATGAACGAAGTTGAAAATATAGAAGAAGATGCACAATGACTGGCCATTAACACTACAAACAGATTTTTTAATAAAATCATCATAACAAAAAAAAATCAAAAAAAATTTGGAAATGGGATGGAGTATGAGAAGAAGAAGAAGGTGAATTCATCCTTAAAGTTAATTGTTTATTTTAACAAATTTTCGCCAACATATAGGAGAAGAACCGTGGTTTGGATAGGAATCTTTATGAAAATCACTTTAAACAATGGAAATAATACCCAGAAAAAATTAATGGTTACAGAACTACTTCTCAGGTAGTAAATACATATTATTTAAAGGCGTCCTTGAAACTAGTGTGTTGTGGGATTTTTTTTCGAAACCTTAAATCAGATGTTTTCTGATACAGTATATATTTTTAAGGTGTTATAAATTTCTTTTTGCCAAAATAAACAGAGGCAGCTTAACATAAATTAGATGTATAACGTCTCTAAATTTGTTTCTTCCTTATTTTTAAGATGAAGATTGTTTCGTATATTTTGGAATATTTTCCCTTGAAATACTACTAAAGACTGCGTTTGAAAAAATTATCCATCACACTTTTTGGAATAACTTTTTTTAAAAATCACTCAAATTGAAATTTTTTTAGTAGGCTTTGAAATAAATGTAAGAAAATTTTTTCGCTAAAAGCTTTTATTCGATTACAAATGGAAAGTGTATTGGAAGTGCGAAAAAGAAATGTGAAAACTTTTCAAAACCACCTTCCATGGATGGACATTTGAGATGGGCGCGTGAGTGAATTTTGAACCACGCTCACGCACGCTCACGAAAATAAGAATCACGCACGACTCATGCACGAACATATTGTTTACAATCACGCTTATTCACGCTCACGGGATTAATTTTAATCACGCTCACGAAGTACTCACGCTCACAAAATACTCACGAAAAATACGAAACTTGTTTTTTATTTTAATTAATTTATTTTTAAGAGAAGCAACAATCATGAAGTTCTTCCTATTAACGTGTTGCTTTTGTTGGAAAGGGGAAAGAAAAGAAGTGAAGGGTGGTGAAAGATGAAGGAATTCAAAAATATGGCAACATCTATCTGATGAAGAGTTGGCCAACTTTGTTGAAGCTTTTTAGTTCATAGCTTTGTTATATTATTTTAATTCGGTGGTGGGAACACCGAAGGAGGACGCTGCGATATGTATAAGGGATAGAAAAAACTCATACATATTATTTTTCATAAATTGATATTGCCTTAGATGGAGATCGAAGCCGCAACCTTATGTGTAACAGTCCAACGCGCTAACCATTACACCAATTTTATTTTAATTATTTAAGGAAACTTTCTTTATTGAATATAAGTTTTATTTATTTATAAACTTAAGTAATTAAATAGTTAAAATTAGCTTAACTATAAAAAAAACTTTGTTAAATATTTAATTTTATAAAATTTTTAAATAATTTAAAAAAATTCACTGTAAATATTTAAATGTTATGCCAAATTTTTTTTCAACATTTTTTCCAAGAAGTCGATTTCTTTCCATAAGAAATCTGGCAGAAGTAGAAAAGCCCTGTTCGCTAGTAGCTGAACTGACTGGAATACACATTATTTGTGTAGCCAATTATTGAAGGAGAGGAAGATATCTGGCAATTTTCCAAAATTGTAAAATATCGCAAACTCACGTACGACTCACACACGAACATTTTTTTAGCTCACGCTCACGCACGACTCACGTGAGTGTTATTATTTTAACTCACGCTCCATCACGCGCCCATCTCTAATGGACATATAAAAAAATAGCTTAGGAACTAAAAGTTGGCCCGAAAATAGTTTCTAGAGTTCTAATGAAGTTTAAGGACGACTTGGAGATCACTCGAAAGGCAGAAAAAGTGGATCTGTGACCAGAATAAGGCAGACAAATCCCAACATTTCAGGGAGAAAAGTCGCTGAAAAAGTGCATTGTTCTGAGTTTTTTGTTCGCAACGTCAAAGAGGATGCTGGCCTGCAAACTTTTAAAGTACAAAAAGACCACGAGACGTACGTTTTAGCCGACTCCTCAACAAAATAAAAATAATACAAAATTTTATGCAGTTTTGTAATAATATTAATAAAAACATAATTATGAAATAGTTTTTATAATGAGTGTTATTTTTGATCGGTTTTAAGATCAAATATGACAAATTCCAAATAGAATTCACAATTTTATTTTACAACAAATATAGAAAAAACTTATGAAAACAAACTTTCCTAGAACTAATGGTTGGCAATTAATGCATTTTCAAGTACTACCAAGCACTCTCATCAGATTGTCTTTATGGGTTATATTGTAGATTTTAGTTTTTTGTATTTACGTAAACTCTATAGTAAAGAACGGGATGAGAAATAAAATTCAAATAATTTTTTATTTATTTATATATTTCAACGAAAATCACATGTTCTTTTGCAGAGTTATTATTTTTTTCTATGTTATGTTATAGTTGTTGCTTTAACCAAAGTTCCTTTAGTAGTAAAGTAAATGCTTGTATGTTGCATTAAAGGAATTAAATATGCTAAAATCCCAAACGTATTTAACAAATTGTG
Source organism: Leucophora obtusa (assembly GCA_949987735.1). Lineage (NCBI taxonomy): Eukaryota > Metazoa > Arthropoda > Insecta > Diptera > Anthomyiidae > Leucophora > Leucophora obtusa. The sequence continues at coordinate 51,814,193 of OX465298.1, read as the reverse complement.
AATAATCCGTTGTGTATCCCTATCCGGATTTCATTCTTTCCTAAGGAAATCGTCAGGGGACGTAGTTTTTAGAATTTCTGGAAATATTTGTTAAGTTAAATTAAAATTAAATGTTGTATTTAACAGTCAAGCTTAAGATTCTATTTATAATCATTAGAACGAAAGCAAAGATAGTTGACAACGATTACTTGCTATTTTTGTATTACACCCTAAACCATGATGCCGTATTAATGACTAACATGCTGCAATAAAGGAATAATACACTCAGATAAAAAAAGTTATTAAAAAAATTTGTAAACAGTTTCCAATCGCATTTTACTATTTTTATAATGATTTTAAGTACAATTTTTTTCAGTAACGATTTTTGTTATTCTTTTTTACTAATTCTCGCTGTCGATTTCAGCAAAACCTTTTACTAATTTTTCAAAACAGAGTGCTCAATTTAGCAGAAAAATATACTACTTTAATTTTTTTTTTTGATTTTTTACAATTCTTGTTTAGTTTATATTTCTTACTATTGATATATTCTTAGTTTAGAAATAACACTCAGAAAATTTTATTGTACATATCTCCAATGCATAAAAAGATAATAATTGGAGAACCATTTGCAATTTTGACTCCAAATTTCAAGTACGATGAAGTAATTATCCGCTTGTTACAATCGAAAGAAAAAAAGTTTTTTTTATAAATTTGTTTTTTAGATTTTACAGTTTTTTATTTTTTAGTACACTTTTTTTGCTAATTTCAGCAGATTGATTTGAAATTACAGTTTAAAAAAATTTACTGAAATTTAGTAGCTACAACTAATTATTTATACTAATTTCATTGCACTAAAATTATTGATATCACTGTGAGACAAATGGTAGGGATCGGGAAGGGTTCAAACTACCGGGGAAAGTTATATCGGTAAAAAAGAAGTTACACGTGTCCGGGCGTTTCGCTGGGTCATGTCTAGGAATCAATATATATCGATTTGAAGTAAGCAACTATCATATAGGGGAAATTGTCACCTTTGGTGGTCTTTTTTTTGGGCCGGATATACGAAGGCTCATGAAATCAAAGGAATTTAAAGGTGCTTTAGACGGTAATGATTACTTTGCGTGGAGGGCAGTGAAGAAAGTCATACGATATTTTTTGGGAAGTACGCGAGCACACAATTACCCCGCTCTTGTGACCAAGATGTTGCACTACTTCCAGAAAATTGGACTGAATATGTCCCCCAAAATTCACTTCTTGCATCACCATCTCGAATACTTCAGCAAGCAGCTAGCCTCAGAGTCGGATGAACATGGCGAGCGCTTCCATCAAGTGGCAATGCCAATGGAAACGCGATATAAAGACAAAAGGCTCGATTCGCTGCTGGCTGAAATTTGTTGGTGGTCGCAAAAGACGTACGATCCCGACAATGAAGATGAAGAAGAAGAATATACAATGGGAGTTTCCTCCGAGGGTAAGTCACAAAAATGAAGTTAACTGACTGATTAAAAACAATTGATTTTTTCCAGATGAAGACAGATCCTCATCCGATACAGACTCTGAACAAGTGGGCGAACCACCACGCAAGAAAGTAAAGGGCGCAAACAAACGAAAATAAGTTTTGCGTTCATCGATTTTTATAACCTATGTATCTATGTAATAACCTAATAATTACCTGTAATAATTTTTAATTTTACGTGTTAACAATAAATAATATATAATAAATATTATCCAAACTCATTGAAACATAAAATCAATATTCTTGTCAAAATGAGATACCTTCACTTAATTGTGAATAAAAGCGAAACGCGTCCATCGATTTTCATGATCTACGTCTCATTTTGTTTAAAGGTTATGTGACTTTGCGTGAAAGTAATACGACTTGCCTTTTTTCCGTTTTGGATTTTTTATGAATTTAAAATATAAAAAAATTTAATATTTTAGGCAAAAAATATTTTTTTTTTCATACATTTATTTTTACCGGCAAAACTGTTGAGTATATAGAAAAACGTTATATGAACAGATTAAAGGAATTGTAATTTTTTTAAAATTGTTTGAGCAAAATCGGACTAGTGGTTCTCGAGTTATGTCAAAAAAAAGACCACCAAAGGTGACAATTTCCCCTATATGATAGTTACTAACTTCAAATCGATATATCTCGATTCCTAGACGTGACCCAGCGAAACGCCGGGACACGTATAACTTGTTTTTGACCGATATAACATTTCCCGTTGGTTTCATTCCATCCCGATAGGATGGGTATTGTAGTGTAGTGTATTTAGTAAGTTTTTAACTGATTTTAGCAAATCGATTTTGAATTGCAGTTTACAACAATTTTGCTAAAATTTAGTAGCGACTACTAATTTTTTCTACTAATTTTGTTGTACTACAGATCAGCAGACATGTGTTGCTAAAATTAGCAAAAAATACCTCTGGGCTCAAAACAGTCAAATTTCCCGTAATAACAGCAACATTTTCAGTAGCCATTAAAGACTTTTTTGGTTGAGTGTACTTAACAATTTGGACTGTGCCTCATCTGTGAAGTATTTTACCGTAGATTTTTAGTTGATCTGAAGGTTGTTGCAATGAGTGTTATTTTTGTTCAATTTTAAAATCAAAAATAACAAATTCCAAATAAAATTCAAAATTTATTTTACAACAAACAGAGAAAAAACTTATAAAAATAAACTTTCCAAGAGCCAATGGTTGACAATTTATTTTTCATTTTAGAAATTGAACGGCTTGTTCGGCAGATTTTTTTAATTATGTGATGGACCATTTTTTCAAACGCACTCTTTAACTAACGGTTGAAACTAAGTAGGGTAGAGGGGGGATCCTTCGCCAGTGGGGCACATACACTAATCCCATTTTTCTCCGCTATTAAGGCAGATAAAAAATTGGAAAAAATATATTTTGTGCATTTTTCAATTACCTTTCCTTGACATTCACTTTGATGAATTTATATCACATGTGGTCGCAGACAGACGTGTTTTTGTGTTTTTTGGGGTGCCAAAAAAATAATTGGAAGCAACTACATTTTGCAATTTCTTCCTCAAATCGTGTGATAAGAAATTAAGTTTTCATTATGTTAGACCTACGATCCTAAGGTTTCGAAAAATAATAATTTGATTTTAATAAATGCTTAAAAAGTGTGAGAAATTTAATTTTATAGATATTAATTTTATGTTAGTGCCTGTCTGTGGGTCACAATCACCAGATGGCCCCTGGAGCTACAAAGAGTTGGTGCATCCCTGCCTAAAATGATCTAAAAGACTTTTCTATATGTTTAAAATATGTTTAATAGTAAATTAGATCAATCGTGTTCATTCTTAAATTTATATTAATTATTCAGTTTTTTTTAATTTTGAAGAATCATTATATTATAGTTTTAAATTATTTTTTTTAATGTAGTGGAGATTTATTGATTAAAAAGAATCACATATCTTAAACAACTTATTATAAATTATTTATTTCAGTCATTAAAAGATTGACTTTGCTGTAATAACAAATTTTTTTGTGGAAATTGTATCTAGCTCTTTTGGCGAATTTACCCCAGGTTTGGGGCAGTTACGCCGAATTCAGTTACTTTGAAAATCATTAAAAAAATAATAGAAAATATGCAAATAATTAGAATTAAAATCATAGAAATTAAAGCCAAGATATGTGGGTTTTCAATTTGGAAGTAATTTTTGAAAAATAATTAGGGGTTAAGAAATGACAGTGCTTTGAAAAAAGAGTGGCGAAGGATCCCCCCTCTACCCTACGGTACGTTCGGCACGCGAAATTTTTGGAAACGTAATGAAATTTTATTCATTACCATTTTTATATTTTAGTTTCATTGATCAATTGCAATTGTGTTAAATTCAATTGTATTTAATAATTCATCAATTAAAAAAATAATAATACAACTGGCAGACAGGGTTTTTTCAAAAACGGAGAAAAATTGCTGAAATCAGGGATAGCTCATGCTTATTTCAAAAAATGAGCGAGCGAGAAACTTTGTAGATATATAGTAGAACGAAATGGATTGGAACGGATAACGAGATAAATTGGAACACTAAGCCCAGGGTACAAAACGGGTAACAAGGTATATAATTTGTGTTAACGCAGTGTATTAATTTGTATTATAACATAAATTACTAAAAGAAAAAATAAGTCAGCCTGTGGCTGTTTCACAAAATTACTCCCTTGTGATCCCTGCCGGATCCACCGCGTCTATATAATCGAATTGTGGTATTTGCCGAGATTTGCGAACATTTTCTCAGCATTGAGATATCTACATTGGTTTGCGAGAAACTGACCATTTTTTTAAATGGCCATTTTTCAAAATGCATACTTAAAATAACAGTAAAAAATCTGTTAAACCGGTTTCAAATCGATTTGACTAATTTTTTACAAATTTTTAGTTGAAACACTGATTTGAACAAAGATTTTAGTAATCTTCATTTAACACAATAATAAAACGAGTAAAAAGGTTAAAGTCGGGCATGCCGACTATACAATACCCTACACCAGTCTGGGTAAAAGCCAACAAATGTTTGGATCCGAAATTCGAATGGGTTAAAATGGGACTTGTGTCAAAATTTTCTATAATGAGAGTCAGCGAACCAAATTTCATTAAAATATCTAAATATTTGCGACCTGCAGTTTGTAACCAAGCCAATTTTGGGGGCCCTTATATGGGCACTAGGTCTAAACATGGACCGGTGTTAACCAAAATCAATAGGCTTCGTTCTTGGGCTGCCATAGGTCGGTGTACCAAATTTCATCAAAATATCTCAATATTTGCGACCTGCAGCGTATAAACAATATAATTTTGGTAAGACCCTTATATGGGCACTAGGTCTAAACATGGATCGATGTTCACCAAAATCAATAGTCTCCGGCCTTGGGCCAACATAAGTCTGTGTACCAAATTTCATCAAAATATCTTAATATTTGCGACCTGCAGCGTATAAAGAGTATAATTTTGGTAGGACCCTTATATGGGTACTAGGTCTAAACATGGACCGATGTTCACCAAAATCAACAGGCTGCGTTATTGGGCCAATATAGGTCTGCGTACCAAATTTCATCAAAATATCTTAATATTTGCGACCTGCAGCGTATAAAAAGTATAATTTTGGTAGGACCCTTATATGGGCACTAAGTCTAAACATGGAACGATGTTCACAAAAATCAATAGGCTGCGTTATTGGGCCAATATAGGTCTGTGTACCAAATTTCGTCAAAATGTCTTAATATTTGCGACCTGCAGGGTATAAACAGTATAATTTTGGTAGGACCCTTATATGGGCACTAGGTCGAAACATGGACCAAAATCAATAGGCGTCGTCCTTGGGCCGACATAAGTCGGTATACCAAGTTTCATCAAAATATCTTAATATTTGCGACCTGTAGAGTGCGCACAAGAATGCATGGACAGACAGACGGACGGACGGACGGACAGACGGACATCGTTAAATCGAAATAAAAAAAATTCTGAACCGATCGGTATACTATAAGGTGAGTCTAGGACCAATATTTTTTGGTGTTACAAACATCAGCACAAACTTATAATACCCTGACCACATAGTGGTGTAGGGTATAATAACCACATAGTGGTGTAGGGTATAAATACTGCTTACTTTAACCAAACCCCCGTGAAAGGGTTATCTCTATCCAAGAATGGACGTTGGTGCGGCCTTGGACCCTAAATAAATAAATAAAAATTTTCCAATTCATAAAATATCCATATTTCGAGAACTTGCGAGATAGAGCAAAATGGACATGTTTGCTCCTTTGGAGTGTCCCTACATGCCCTTAGATGATATGGACTCGGCCGGGGAGGGTTACGGGACCCTAAATTGTAAAAAATTTTGCGACTCCGTATAATAAGAAATAATACTGTAGTTTTACTAATTTTTTACTTAAATTTCCATTTGTTAAATTTAACGAGTAAAAAGGTTAAAGTCGGGCATGCCGACTATACAATACCCTACACCACTCTGGTGTATTGTTTGGATCCGAAATTCGAATGGGTTAAAATGGGGCTTGTGTCAAAATTTTCTATAATGTGAGTCAGCGCACCAAATTTCATTAAAATATCTTAATATTTGCGACCTGTAGTTTGTAACCAAGCCAATTTTGGGGGGACCCTTATATGGGCACTAGGTCTAAACATGGACCGATGTTCACCAAAATCCATAGGCTTCGTCCTTGGGCCAACATAGGTCTATGTACCAAATTTCATTAAAATATCTTAATATTTGCGACCTGCAGTTTGTAACCAAGCCAATTTTGGGGGGACCCTTATATGGGCACTAGTTCTAAACATGGACCGATGTTCACCAAAATCAATAGGCTTCGTCCTTGGGCCAACATAGGTCTGTGTACCAAATTTCATCTAAATATCTTAATATTTACGACCTGCAGCGTATAAACAGTATAATTTTGGTAGGACCCTTATATGGGCACTAGGTCTAAACATGGACCGATGTTCACCAAAATCAATAGGCTGCGTTATTGGGGCAATGTAGGTCTGTGTACCAAATTTCATCAAAATATCTTAATATTTACGACCTGCAGCGTATAAACAGTATAATTTTGGTAGGACCCTTATATGGGCACTAGGTCTAAACATGGACCGATGTTCACCAAAATCAATAGGCGGCGTTATTGGCCCAATATAGGTCTGTGTACCAAATTTCATCAAAATATCTTAATATTTACGACCTGCAGCGTATAAAGAGTATAATTTTGGTAGGACCCTTATATGGGCACTAGGTCTAAACATGGACCGATGTTCACCAAAATCAATAGGCTGCGTTATTGGCCCAACATAGGTCTGTGTACCAAATTTCATCAAAATATCTTAATATTTACGACCTGCAGCGTATAAACAGTATAATTTTGGTAGGACCCTTATATGGGCACTAGGTCTAAACATGGACCGATGTTCACCAAAATCAATAGGCGGCGTTATTGGGCCAATATAGGTCTGTGTACCAAATTTCATCAAAACATCTTAATATTTACGACCTGCAGCGTATAAACAGTATAATTTTGGTAGGACCCTTATATGGGCACTAGGTCTAAACATGGACCGATGTTCACCAAAATCAATAGGCTGCGTTATTGGGCTAACATAGGTCTGTGTACCAAATTTCGTCAAAATATCTTAATATTTACGACCTGCAGCGTATAAACAATATAATTTTGGTAGGACCCTTATATGGGCACTAGGTCTAAACATGGACCGATGTTCAAAAAAATCAAACTTGTTCGTCCTTGGGCCAACATAGGTCTGCGTACCAAATTTCATCAAAATATCTTAATAGGTGTGACCTGTAGAGTGCGCACAAGATTGCATGGACAGACAGACAGACGGACGGACGGACGGACAGACGGACATCGTTAAATCGAAATAAAAAAAAATTCTGAACCGATCGGTATACTACAAGGTGGGTCTACGACCAATATTTTTTGGTGTTACAAACATCAGCACAAACTTATAATACCCTGACCACATAGTGGTGTAGGGTATAATAAAAAAATGTTTTAAAATCAACAAATTTTATTTTAAGCCAAAAAATAGAAATAAGTTTTGTTAAAGAAACTAATTTTTCTGTGCAGCCAACAGACATATTATTTTGAATGTATTCATATTAATATAGGGTTTTCCAATAAGGACTTGACAACTTTTTTTTAATAACGTACGTCGCGTCAAATGGTCCATCGGCTTCAATTATTGAGTCAGCTTGATCTTGTATGGGTGTAAACCAAGATCTTTACGCAAAATTCGCCATAAAGTGATCTTGGCGATGCCCAGTTCTTGAGAACGCCGCGGAATCGACTGATTTGGATCGTTTGCTACGGACGCCTTAACTTCAGCGATATTTTCGTCACTTCGATCAACCCGTTATCTCACTGGCACGGCAGCATTACACAATGAATATGTAGACTCAAATTTTTGCACTAAACTTGTTATTGTTTGTCTACTAGGGCGAGAATAACGACCGAAAATTGGAGTTAATGCTCTTAAAGTTGCGGTCACCGACTCCGAATTTCGGTAGTACATTTTTGCATACGTTTTTCGTTTGTGTACTTTAACATGATGAAAATGTTGAATTTACTGAAAAAAAGGAAAGTAACAGTTAGATGATCAGTGAAATAGTGCGTTCACAAATTAAATTCAAAATTGTCAAGTACCTATTGCAAAACCCTTTATTTAGTAGGTGTATGTACTATTTTTTGAACTACCTCCTATTTACAGTAAACTTTTTAGCTGATTTCAGGAGTTTTATTTCAATTTTATATTTCAGAAATTTTACTAATATTTAGTTAAACTTACAAATTTTTGCTACTAAATTAATTTCAGATATTTTTTCTGTAAAATTACAGTTTTGTCTTAAAATTTTACAGATTTTTTTATTTAAGTGTACAGTAGTGGTACCGAAAAGAACCTTCAGAACTAGTTTACATTTAAGTAATAGTTTTGAAATTCGAGTTGTGTTTACATTTTTTTAAAATCATATAGTCTGACTTTGCAAATAAACACCAACATTTTTTTGTGCGATTGGAAATCATAAATACGAAACATTTTGAATTCCATTCGGCAAATAGTTATAATTATCTCAGTAATAAGATAGTATCGTTCCAATCTACATTTAATCGAAGAAAAAACCTTTGGGTAAAACCAAATCCACTCAACTTACTATACGGATTTACCATATCCTATTTGAAAGAAATTCACCATAACTGTGGTACACTAGAAGAGTTCAACGATGCATAAATTTTCTGTTTTCGAAATATGACGAAAACGGAATTGAAAAAAACCGTAAAATTTGACTAAAGTATGATTAGAAAATCGACAATAGCTTTTAAACTATTGAAGATCTGAAATTCATTAGGTAAGAATATACCTTTTAAAATATTATGCATATCGATTTTTTTTTAATTTCTCGAGTTAAAATAAATCTCGAAATGTGCATTTTTAAAAATTCTTAAAAAAAATATATCTTTTTAACTGAACTCCCTTCTATATTTGTAAAAAAATTCAGGATGGTATCTCGATTCGTGTCTGAGTTATAGCCAAAAATATTGCCATGGGGCTTATTTTGCGAGGCTACTGGAAAAACTAATCCAGAAAATATTTCAGCTCAATCGAAGAATTTTTGAGCTATCCCTCTACCTTAAAAGTTTTGAAATACGATTTACAAGGGGGGAAATTACCTTTTTTGCCTTTTTGAAAATACTGGCTCTTAAATAACTGAATTTCTGGAAAATGCTAATAGCTTGTATAGATCCGATCAGTACTCGCAAAATTATACTATGTAATTTGATAAAACGTCGATATCACTAATTATTCAATAAAAGCCACGCCCAGTTAAAACAAGAGACAAAATAAAAGAACAGACGTTACGTTAAAATTCTGCACAATATTCTAGACTACCTATTCGCTTTTCGGGGCGAATTTAGCCACTATTTTGATCTTTAAATATAAAGGCAACGAGAATAAAATTAAAAAAAAACTTGAATCGTTCCTATTAAATTCGTCACCACTGTATCTAAGTACTTATATAACCCATTACCAGAAAATCATTATTTTGTATTTTAAAGATTTTCAAAATGGAATGATATATCATTACTTGGTAATCTATCTATACGGTAATGACCTATCATTACCATTTTTTTGCTGCGTATAATTGATAACACTGCGAGACAAATGGTAGGGGTGTGATCGGGAAGGGTTCAAACTACCGGGGAAAGTTATATCGGTAAAAAAGAAGTTATACGTGTCCCGGCGTTTCGCTGGGTCAACCCTAGGAATCGAGATATATCGATTTGACCTTTGGTGGTCTTTTTTTTGACATAACTCAAGAACCACTAGTCCGATTTTGCTCAAACAATTTTTAAAAAATTAAAAATTACAATTCCTTTAATCTGTTCATATAACGTTTTTCTATATACTCAACAGTTTTGTAAAAATAAATGTATGAAGAAAAAAATATTTTTTGCCTAAAATATTAAAAAAAAGTAATAAACAAAAGGTTATTGATTTTTATGGTAGCGGTAACAAACATTTATTTTTACCGGCAAAACTGTTGAGTATATAGAAAAACGTTATATGAACAGATTAAAGGAATTGTAATTTTTAATTTTTTTAAAATTGTTTGAGCAAAATCGGACTAGTGGTTCTCGAGTTATGTCAAAAAAAGATATATCTCGATTCCCAGCGAAACGCTGGTTTTTGATCGATATAACATTTCCCGTTGGTTTCATCCCATCCTGATTTTGACTGTCGCATAGTGTAATGTGCAATATCTGTTTTTAATTCGAAGTAAAGAAAAAATTCGAAACAAGCATATTTTTTATCATAACAAATATGTTGGTTCCTTTTTAATTCATGCACACCACTGTTTACCATATTGTTATTATTGTTTGCTTGAATCTTTTTGGAGTTTGATGAAACCTGAAACGACATAAAAAATTACGAAGAGGAAATGGTTTTTTAATTTTTTGTCATTTTTTGCGTTTTTTAAAAAAACATTTTTCTCGTGTTTTTTTTTACTACGGATAAAGTGAGAAAAAATAATACAGACATAATAATAAATACGAGTAATTAATTTTTTTTTATTTCCTAAAAAAAAAACATGATGAAAGATAATGGACTGAAACCATTAAAATTTAAACATGATGAAATTTGATTTTATAATAAAAACAAATGTCAACAATTCTTAACGGAAGGTTAATTTTTTAAGGAAATTTTTAAATGTTTAAGAAAAAATTCAAGCAATTCCTTAATATTTTTCAAAAGTAATAAACTTGTACACTGACCCTTTAATCTTTTACAACCATATGATTGAACTGAATAAGAGTTTTTTTTTTTTAAAAAACATCATATAGTATAATAAATGTTCTTATATTAATAATTTGCTGGTAGTTTAGGGTGGTGCTTATTTCTGGATTTTCTCGAAAATCGCGGTGTTAGAGTCATATATAGGTGAATGGTAAAAATTGTGCAAATTGCAGTTTGATTAATTTGCAAACACTAGAGTATAGAGGATGTCAATACAATAATTTTGATTTGAGGACATGACCCCTTTCGATTTTTACAAAACTTGGTACATACATTCTGCTAAGTGTCACGATATTAAACGTAATTCCCAAATTCATTTTGATACGCGTTCTATCGCTGTTTTAAGTTGATTTTTTTTTCAATAAATTTGTGAAAAATATATGATGTTCAATTGATTACAACTTTTGAAGGCGTTATCCGATTGTTATAAAATTTTCACCTAGCAATGCTTATGTGAATTGGCAGCACATCAAATAAAGTAATTTCGATTGTCTAGTAACGTTCTTTTCTCCGCACCTGTCAGTTTTATTCTTTTTTCTATTTTATACTTATATTATATTCATTCCTTCAAGTAACTCTGAATAATAAAGTTTGTTATAAATTAAAGGCAGACATCAAAGTCTTAATTTTTTCCAATAGGTTATGGGCCCAGGCGCGTTAGTTCGTTAGTTAAATAAATAATATTTAAGCGGGTGTCGCAAACTGTTTTTAAAGCGTTTGTCGCATTATTTTTATTGTCGTGCAAATTAAGAGGGAGTTTGTCATGTCGTCATTATTTCAAATTGATAAACTAGATGAATCCAATTACTCAACATGGAGCATCCAAATGAAAAGCATATTGGTCCACACTGATTTATGGAGTATGGTATGTGGCCGTGAGGTAAAACCGGAAGACCCCGCATCCCCGACGTTTGTGTTATATGAATCAAGAAATGAAAAAGCTTTGGCTTCAATTTTGTTGTGTGTAAAGCCTAACCAGCTAAACCAGATCAAAAACTGTGTGTCAGCATCGGAAGCGTGGCAAAGACTACGAGAGATTCATCAACCAAAGGGACCTGCCAGGAAAATTATGCTATTTAAGAAACTGCTTTATTTGTCGATGCAAGAGGATGGTAATATGAATGTTCACATAAATGGTTTTAATATTAAGTTTTATGCATCATATTTTATGCCTAAATATGAATACAGGTCTTGTACCTACATTTGTATATAAAAAACTAAATGGAAAACCGCTAAACTTTAAAGGCATTTCGCGGATAATATGTACCTTATATCGAAAAATAAAGTACGCCATTGTAATCAGAATGTCCAAAATATATAGAATTGATAGTCAGACCTCTATTAATTTTTAAAAGTCAAGATTTTTTCATCTAGTGTTATGTTTACTTGAGAAAATTAAAAAACTTTGTTAAAAAATAGCGTTTTACTTTTGAACCAATTAGCGTTCCAATTTGAAATTTGCACAGTCTGTAGCTGAAATATTGAGTTATCTTCTTAAATAATTAAAAAAAAATTAAAGATGGGTTTTTTGAGATATTTGCAAGTTAAGGATATTTTTCAAATTGTATTATCCTTTTTGCATTCAACAATTTATTTTTGCAATTTATTTTGAAAGTAGATTATATAAGCATTACGGTAAAAATTTTATAACAATCGGATAACGCGTTCAAAAGTTGTAATCATTTGAACATCATGTATTTTTCAAAAATTTACTGAAAAAATCAACTAAAAACAGCGAAAAAAGCGAAATAAGATGAATTTTACTACTAAAACAGTAAATTTCGTGATAGTCATGAGGATCTACAAACAGAATTTTGTCCAAATCCAGAGACCTTATTCCGATAAGTGTCCCGGTTCCCTTTGGAATAATTCTATAGTGAATTTAAATATAAAATGCCATGAGTTGTTATCACTAATAAATTTTAATGTTTCACCCAGAAAACAATCTCAGTTGTGGCCACCGAATTTGTTGCCAATCGAATTCGTGCGGTTACGACAACTATCTTTATATTAAATTATATTTTTCGTCGTGAAAGCCAATATTCGGTTGTCTAATTCAATATTATGTTCCACAAAATTTTATTGAAACTAAAAAACTTTTTTTTTAATTTTCTGGTATTGAACCCGTTCCCCATTCAGGTTAATAGTTCACACTCTTACCCACTGGACCACAACTACTTTTAATTTTCTTAGCCAAATTTACTGTTTATACATATGGATATTGATACAAATATTTTTAATACCTAGTAAAATATTTTTGGTGTATTATTCAAATATAGGTAACTCCAAATAAAATAACGTCCTGACAAATTCATTTTAATGGTTTTGATCGAATTCCAACCAATCTTTTTCCTGGGTGTTCCTCTAGATCTTTAAGAAATCATGTCTATTTTTTCATAGGTATACATAAAACGAATTATTCGTTAAATGAACCCCTAATTAGATCTCAGACTAATTTTAATAAATTAGAGAATAATAAGAACTGTTTTAGATTTTAGTTATTGAAAAGAAATGTTTATACTTTATTTAAATAATTTATTTTAATTTTTTAATTTTATTTTTAGCGAGTACACTCTCAAAACAATTCCGTTGTGACAACCGAATTTTTCCAACCGATTTGGCTCGGTTGGGGCAACCAAATTACGAGGTTGCAGCAACCGAGCCAATTCGGTTGGAAAAATTCGGTTGGCACAACGGAATTGTTTTAAGAGTGTACTCGCTAAAAATAATTCAGTTGTGGCAACCGATAATTCGGTTGTCGCAATCGAATTTAAATCGAATTCGGTTGCCCCAACTGAATTCGGTTGATGCAACCGAATTACGAGGTTGCAGCAACCGAATCAATTCGGTTGGCAAAAAATTCCGTTGTCACAACGGAATTGTTCTGAGAGTGTAGTCTGTAAGGATCATTGTTATCGATAGACTTTATAAAATAAAGAAAATGAAATGGAAAAAATGAAAGACAATAGCAAAATTCACAATAAAAAGCAATATTTTCAAAGCATTTATTTAAAGAGAACCAACACTCAAGAAATTTTTACTATTAATTAGTATGTTGTGTTCTTAGTAAAGAGGACAGAGGAGATATAAAAGGGGTGAAAGATGGAGAGTTGGGGAACTTGTTGAAGGTTATATATAAGTTCATAGCCCTATTATATTATTTTACTTGGGGGGGGGTTAACTACAATGGAGCACCAAAGGAGGGCGTCGAGGTATTTATTAGGGATAGATAAGTCGTTTGAGCTCGAACCAGCATTTATATGGCACATTTTATTAAATATGTACTTTACCTAGTGTCTTGACATGCAATAAAATGATAGTCAAAATGCTCTCATCTCAAGTGAAGACACTCAATTTCAATTTTATTGCAATATCATGGTATCGCTGACATGCCATCGGATCTTGCAATGATGCCAGAGATCAAATGTCACTTTTAGTTTTCATTTTAATTTTGTAATAGAAAAACAACAAAAAATTTGGTAAAAAGGAATGGAAAAGTGTTTAGTTTTTTATTACACAGTACAACAGCCAATCTGGGGGGTGAGAAATTCCAAGTCAGGGTGATGGTACTAGGTCAGTATAGTAAAACCCTCAAAGGGTTTGGCGTTCGTATGTGTCATTTTTTTTATGACCTTTTAAATTTTTTCCTTATCTTGATGTTTTTTCGCTTAGTTGTAACATTTTGGCAAAAACGTAGTTTAACATAACTCGAGAACCACTTGTCCGATTTTGATGAAACAAATTTAGAAAAATTTAGAATTACAATTTCTTTAATCCGTTCATATAACGTTTTTCTTTATAATCAACAGTTTTGCCGGTAAAAATAAATTTGTGGAGAAAAAAAAATATTTTTTTGCCTAAAAATTAAAATTTTTTTTTTTTAAATTCATAAAAAATCCAAAACGGAAAAAAGGATAAAGTGTTATTAATTTCATGTAAAGTCACCTAACCTATAAACAAAATTTAACGCGTTTTGCTTTTATTTACAATTAAGTGAAGGTATCCCATTTTGACAAGAATATTGATATTTGTTTTTATTCAAAAAAGTGTCATTTATCGCCTTTTTCATAAATTTTCCCCAATAACTCCAGACTTCTGGCCATAAACTACTAAAAAAATTAAGTAAACATTTTTATAATTTTTTATTTTTATTTTATTTATTTATTTTTATTTATTTTAATAAATATTGCCTAGACTTTTTCGATGGTGGTTGTTCGGGACTAGTGGCATCGCATTCATCGCTATCATCAGTTTCTGAACCACACATAATGTCAATGTGTGACTCCACTGTTGGCCCTTCTGCATCTCCTGAAAATTCTTTATCATCAAGATCATCCTTGTATTGCCACACTAACTTACTCCACCAGCAAATTTCCGCAATTATTGCACTCGGCGACTTTTTGCCTCTATATCTGTAAGTTTTTGTTTTATTAAAATGAGTTTGAAAAAATAAAAAATCAGTATTACCTCATTTCAAATGGCATAGCAACTTGATGATAGCGTTCACCTTGTTCATCAGATTCGGTAGCCAATTGTTTGCTGAAGTAGTCCAGATGATGATGTAAATAATGGATTTTCAAGGACATGTGGACACCAATTTCCGAGAATGCTCTTAACATCCTTGCGACAGAAACATCGTAGTTGTTAGAACGATGCTTTCCCAACAAGCCTTCTATTACTTCTTTGATTGCCTGCCATGCATTCAATTCAGCGTCAATCAAAATATTGTTGAATGCGTCACTTTTAATCAGCTTTCGTATATCTGGACCATTTAGTACGCCTGATTGGAAAAAATTAATTTGTTAAGATGGAAAATCATGGGAAATGAATGTGATATTATAACTTACCTTCTTTAATTTTACTTTCGCTGAGTCTCGGGTAAATTAGTTTCAAACACAAGAAAACTTCATCTCTTTTGGCGACAGTTTTGATAAAATTCTTAACAATTCCAAGTTTAATATGCAGGGGAGGCAGCAATATCTTCTCCTTCGGCACTAGAGGCTCACGAATAATATTGGCCGTTTGTAACCTGCTGTGCTCTCTGAGTTTCCATCCGTGGCATGCATATTGGTCACCGGAAAATCGTGTGTCCCAATCGTACAAAAAGCACATATATTTTATATAGCCGCTTTGAAGACCGCAAAGCATTGCTACAACTTTTAAATCGCAGCATATGCGCCACATATGTTTGGCGTAGTTAACCATTTTTAAAATATTTTCCAGTGCATCATATGTTTCTTTCGTTTCTGTACTGTAGGCGATTGGAACTGAAGGTTTTTTATTGGTCTTATGCAGTAAAACCGCCTTCAAGCTGAGTTTTGAACTGTCAATAAATAATCTCCAGTCATCTGCTTCATATTTTATTTCCATTGCGTCCATCAATTTTCCTACATCCGGGCAATATGCAGAAGTTTTTTCATCATTCACAAGGAATAAACTTTGGAGTGTTGCCTGACGACTTCGATAAGCTGTGACTTTCACACCGGGTGCCAACAAATTGTTTGATTTCAAAATGGAAGCCAGCTCTTCCGATTTATGCTGTGTTAATTCCAACTTGGCAACAATTGAATCAAGCTTATTTTGATTTATTAAAATTGGCTCATTGGATACTGATGGCTCATATGGGGAATCATCACGTGCATGATATGTCGGAGCAGTCGTAGAAGAGAAAATATCTGGGCTAGAAGCTTTTGGCACAGGAATGTGGTCCGAATGAGGCAATGGTGTTGCGGCACTTGCAACACCAACGTAATTATACGATTTTCTTATCCTTTTTGCGGCTCCTTTATTCGCACATGCATAGCAATTCAATGGATTGTGACCTTCGCCAG
Organism: Leucophora obtusa; assembly: GCA_949987735.1. Classification (NCBI taxonomy): domain Eukaryota; kingdom Metazoa; phylum Arthropoda; class Insecta; order Diptera; family Anthomyiidae; genus Leucophora; species Leucophora obtusa. The sequence goes on along the minus strand of OX465298.1, from coordinate 51,797,546 downwards.
GATTAGTCTAAGTCATTGGGATACCGAATGGCATACTTTCACGTCTTCTATTTTTCCAATCCATTAGACGGTTGTAGCAGCTTTTACACACTATATTTGGTCCCCAGTTTTCGTTCACTATAACATTTTGGTTGAAGTACATCTCGTATGTTTGAACAAAATCAGTACTGAAATTTCCCCTTTTTTTATGTGTTGAGACATATTGACCACAGCAGTAGCAAAAGCTATTTATATCTGGCTTGCACAGTTCCATATTCTGTTCTCTTTTGTTCACTTTTAAAAAACTGGAGAAAAATCACTTTTACTGTTCGCGTTCGTCGGCACTTGTTGAATGACAAAAATCACAGAACCAGTGTGAGAAAGAGAAGAAGTATAATGACAATGCATGTTTTATGTGAACATTACAGAACCAGTGTTGCCACATCAATATTTCTCTTTTAGTACAGTAGAAAAATATGAGAGAGTTCGGCTTGTGAGTGTCAATGTTTTCTCCAAATAATGTTGTGCATATCTGGAGCAAATTTTTGAAATTCATACATTTACCTAATTGTGAATAAATGAGAAACGCGTGCATCGATTTTCATGATCTATGCCTTTTTTTGCTCATGAGTTATGTGACTTTACGCGAAAGTAATTAGTTTTGGCACTTTTTTCCATTTTGGATTTTTTATGAATTTTTAAAAAAAATATTTAAATTTTTAGGCAAAAAATACTTTTTTCCCTTCATACATTCATTTTTAACTTCGAAAGTGTTGCACATATAGGAAAACGGTATAGAAACAGATAAGAGAAATTGTAATTCTAAATTTTTCTAAATTTGTTTCATCAAAATCGGACAAGTGGTTCTCGAGTTATGTTAAACTACGTTTTTGCCAAAATGTTACAACTAAGCGAAAAAACATCAAGATAAGGAAAAAATTTAAAAGGTCATAAAAAAAATGACACATACGAACGCCAAACCCTTTGAGGGTTTTACTATACTGACCTAGTACCATCACCCTGACTTAGAATTTCTCACCCCCCAGACAATAATCCCAAAAATGTTCCATAGTGTTATTTGTCGGTAAACATTAATCCCAAGAAACATTTTAACGGACTCTCCGGCACGTACGGATTCATGAATCCGGCTTTTACGGCACTTTAACTGTCCGTAAGGTACGTATCCGTCAATGCTTGTACGTATACGGAACATTAACGGACCGTATAAATGGATTTTCGAACACAATACGTTTTAACTCTGTATTGGTGTATCCGTTTCCGTACCTTTAAATACGGATTTCATCGGTTTGTTTACTAAATAAAAAATTTTTGTAAATTTTTTTTTAGAGGGAATTCTTTCTATCACACCATTAATCAAACAACATCAAGTAACAAGGTAAGATTTATGAAACTTAATGTTTCACAATGTTTTGTGTATAACATGTGAGAATTTGCATTAAACCATAACTAATTTATTGTCTCTTTTCCATATAGATGTTGGATTTTACTCCGGGTCCCTAAGCGCTGGATAGATAGGTAAACAGAGCTAGATGTGCTAAATATTGTAATTATAAATAATAATTATTAATGAATTTATAAAAAAGAAAAAAAAGTACTTTGTATTGAAAATAATAAACATATGGTCTATTTTTTTGAAAAAATCGGTAGGATATGGACAAGGAAATACTTCGTTATTACACGACATATCGGTCCGGAAACGGTCCGGCATTGACGGACTTTCAGCGGACTAGTCCGTTTTTTACATGATATAACGGTCCGTAAACGGTCCGTCATTGACGGACTTTAAACGGACTTGTGCGTTTTTAACACGACATACCGGTCCGTAAACGGTCCGTCATTGACGGATTTTCAACGGATTCGAATCAGTTTCGATGTTCCTTATGTTCCGTTTTCTGGTCCGTATACGGATCCAGAAAACGGTACGTATACGGAGTTGGATTCCGTTTATGACGGACCGAAAACGGTGCTTAAACGGAACGAATTGTTTGTTGGGATGTTTCATAAAATTTGGTGTTTTTCGAAGAAAAATCTATGATAATTCTAATCCATGAAATGGTCAAGTGTTCTCCACCACTCTGCAATTGATATCATTTTGACGTTTCGCTGCAATGGTTTAACATTTCATATCATATAATTTATTGCATTTGAAGACACCGGGTTAAATATCTACATGCCATTTTCATATTCTATATTTCGTAGAAGGAGAAGTTGTTTGGCAGGCTCATCTAGAAATAAAAAAAAATTACAGTTAGAAATTTCAACTTATGACCATCGATATATTAGCATTCTCTTTTAGTGTCGGATCCCAAACCCATAAATACTGAAACTGGTAACAACCCAACAAAAATAAATTTAATGGCTTATAAATGAACAACTTCCTTCATTACATCACAAAGAATTACTCCCTTAGGAATGGGTTTTAAACAATATCTAATGCTGCAATAAATATATGCTAGTCAGAAGTTCTTTTTCATGGGTGATAAGAAGTTAATATTTTGTATGGGGGTTGCATAGGAACGTGCTGGCACATAAATCAGAGGGTTGCGGGTTCGAATCCCACCAGGTCGAAAAATTTTTTTTGGAACTTTCTTACACAATTAATAACACAGTACAACAAAATCAGAAAAATTTTATGCATCGGGATTGCGACACATCATTTCTAATAGACCTTGGCACGCAGATTACGAATATGGCACTAGAATTTTAAAGTTAGCTGTATTTTAAGAAATATTTGCAAAACCGTATTTGCAGAAAAATTCAATTTTGTAATAAATTTTTTGCAAAAAAAATACAAAATTGGAACTATGAACGCTATTCTTTACAAAATTTTAGTAGGATGAAACACGCCCTTTAATTTGATATATCGCACATTTTGACAGCTGCGATAATATCCTCTATATATGCATTTGAAGTCGAAATTTCTATTTTTTCACGATTTCGTCAATAATAAATCTGCGATGAAAGAAATATCCATTTTTTTAATTTATACCATTAGTAAACATCTCATGTTACTTAAGTTATCAAAAAAATTTCGCACGTTGTGTTTTAATTTTAAGTAGAAATTGGCTAAAACTGAAAAATATTGAGATTTTTAATACCTAAAAATTAAGGAGTCTGTGACGAATTTCAAATTAAAAAACTCAGATAAAACCATTGAAATATGTAACACACATATTTTCTAATCAATTTCAATAAAGTCTTTGATAATTTAAGTGCAAATTCCTAAAAAATAACGATTTTAAAATATGCATGTTCAAAAAATACTATAAAAGAGTATTTTAAATTTAGTCCGTTTTATTGTTAAACATACGGTTTTGTTCATTTTGTGTATGTAAACCCTACAAAAATATTTATATTTTCAAACATTTTGATTGTTTGAAAATAAATTAACCAGAGACAATTAATTATAGAGATAGGAAATCAAAACTTACACTACTCACCGGTAGGGGGCGCTGAAATTTAGTATCACATGAGCAACTATTTAGTATCACTTTAGTATCAGCTGAGCCTATATTTAAAAACTCAAAAATTGCTGAAAACTGCGCAAAATAAGAAAAAATCAAGCGGAAAAAATTTGTTCAAATAATTCAATTTGAAAATTCCTTTTTTTTATTTGCTTTTTTGTTTGTTATTATTTCAATTTAAATAAAAAAAGAAAATTGTCAATTTTTTGAACAAAGTGTTTTTGGTTTTATAAAAAATTTTTTTTTTATAAAACCAATTTTTTTTGTTTGTGGGAAAGCTCCTTCAGGACCCACTTTTCTTTTGCCCTCCAAACACTGGCATACTAGTTACAAAAAATTGTTTATCAGTACTAGCATTTTGGCACAGCCAGTAGTTGTCCAGCTATTATCACTCATTTATGTGTTTAGCCATCAAATATTACATGTCTCGTTAGCTCAGTGGGTAGAGCAATCGTCTGCCAATCTGACGGCCTGGGTTCAAATCACGGCAGGACCAAAAAAATACATATGAACTTTTTTTAAATTTTATTTTGGAAAATATATTTCCAGACCACCTATTTATTGGTTTTGCCATCGTTTTGCCAACGTTTAAAAATTTTGTTCCTCCAGTGCTTTTTGAACAGCCGGTCCTTTTGTCTAATGATGTTATCATTTTGGGAATGGGAAATCACTTTTTGCCAGTACTTTTACCACCTGTTAAAGTGCTTTGCCACCGCTTTCCCGTTTGTCTTTTTCTGACTGGGTTGTTATAGAATTCTCGGGAATACGATCGTCTTCTCATTAAAGCACAAGTGTGGACATGTATGTATGGAGATTTATATATCCATGTATGGAAAAGCATTCATGTTTATGATCATGCACGAACATGCGTTAAACCTGCATGATTCCATATATGTAGTTTTTTAGCCGGGGAATTATTTTTTTTTATTGATTTAATGTTTTTTTTTGTATGTACTGTATGAATCAAAATATTATTTTGTGTTAAAATTAAAAATAAATGAATAATTTTTTTTTTTAATTTTTTATTCTACCCAAGTAAAAAAGTTTTGATATAGTCATATATTATCATATACAATTTTGTATAATTGTATGTTGGAACATATATACAAAGATATAATTATATAAAATTTTACGAAATTATATCCTAAATATATAACTATATCTTGTTATATATTGCACAATATATAGTACAACATATTACAATATCCAATTATATATCGGCCTATATATAATTACATATGCCTCCATATATTTAGTTAGAATATTCTTCCACCTCAAGTCCAAATTCTAATATGATATTGTCATATTAGATTTTTATTTGTTGTTTCAAAAAGGGTTGATCATTTTCATGATAGACAATACAATTGTTCCGTAGACATCACTCTACTCTTCAGTTATCCGCAATAAGAAAATGATAACTTTCCTACTCAAACCGAGACATTACATAAGGTACAAAAAACCAACGGGATGAGAATTTAGTAATTTCGTATATGAACTGTCTGATTTGGTAAAACCAGTTATAAATCAACTCCTTTTTGAAAGCAACAATTACATAAAAGTACCCTTTGGGTACTATTTATATGTATGTCTGTTGTCAATACATTTTGTAAAAACAACTAATTTTATTAATTTATATGCCTCATATAATTATGTATAATTGTATCGATTTATTTACCATTACATTTAGTTGGATATGGTTATATTGTATTTGATACATTTGGATGAGGACAAAAGCCGGATAAAATTGTATCAAACCATATTTTATTCCAGCAAATTAGATCTAATTGTGTCAAATTAGATCTAATATGACCATAATACGATTTAATTTGATACAATTAGATGTTCTCATTTTTCGAATATAATTATATATAATATCAAAAGTCATATAATTTTTTTTAGTAGGGTATAGGTTTTTTTATGCGACTTTAGTTCAATTTTCTCACCTTATTTTAAAGTTATGCGGTTTTTGAAATATTCGAACGCATCTCCGATTTTTGTATGGAAGTAGAGTTCTTTTTATGCGAATTTATTTTATGCGGTTTTTTTTTGGAACGCATCTACCGCATATAAAAAGCCTTAAGTGTATTTAGCAAAAAACAATCTGCTAATATTGCAGAATACTTTATGCTGCACTAGCATATGTTCTGATTTATGTTCTACAACCCGTTCGTTTTATATACACCTTTTGCAATTGTATTTCAGAAGTTATCAATTGTATTTCCGATTTATCAATTGTATTTCAGAAATTATCAATTGATTTTCAGTTTTATCAATTGTATTTCAGAAATTATCAATTGAATTTCAGTTTTATCAATTGTATTTCAGAAATTATCAATTGTATTTCAGAAATTATCAATTGTATTTCAGAAATTATCAATTGTATTTCAGAAATTATCAATTGTATTTCAGAAATTATCAAATGTATTTCAGAAATTAACTATTAAATACAATCAATAAATTATGATTACTCTTATGAGTAATGATCATTGTTGTCAAATTTTCTCGTAAGACCTTTCGATTTTAATTTGCTCTTTCGATTTATCAGCCGTAACATAATGTTTAAATACCAGTTTTATGTCGAAAAATATCATAAAACTCGCATGTAGATATTCTTTTATTATAAAAAACAACCTCTTAAACGATTTTTTTAAAATAAAAATTTTCCACCCTATTGAGTATATTGAACACGAATATTAATTCAATGAAATGCAGGATTCAAAATTTGAAGATTAATGGTTAAGATCTTCAAATAAATGCCAACCTAATGTAAATGTGTCTTTTAGAGCAAAATGTGAAAAGGTGCCGATATATTTATTCATACCATATTTTATGAAGTGTGTAGGACAGAGTGGCTATTGATGAATATGATAAAATTTCTTTATGCTAGTTTTCCTCGAAATATTGACGAAAATAGCAGCCAGCAAAAAAAAAAAAAAATAAACGAAAACCTTCAGAACTATTCTGCAAACACACATATGCTACTGTCCATATGTGTGATGTGTAAATAGCAGGACTAACGACCGAAATGAAGAAAAAATACATATTGAAGTATTTTGCAAGAACACTGTAGTCTAGGTCATATATCAAAATTGAAAAGAAAAAAAAATATACAAGAAAGAAGGTTTACAAATAAATGGAGCAACAGAGACTGCAGGACTACTACTGAAAAAATAGGAAAACAAAATTTTAAATGAATTCTCAATTTATTAATTTTATTAATACACTTATTAAAAATAATACGTTAGGTAAAAATCTGAGTTTTAAAAGTGACACTATTTCTTCCCCTATTGATTTTTGAAAATGGTTCATATCTTGAAACTTAACAAGAAAAGTATCTCATATGACCATATAGTCGCCAAATTGTTTCAAAAGTACTAGTACGTACATATTTTTTACAACAGCATCTTAAGAAAAAAAAGTACCATAAAAGTACCAGTGAGAGGACCTTCAACATTTTTTAACACACTAAATCCCCCAGATGGCCCATAATCTCAGAAAGCGCAATATAATAGGATTATTTCCTCTTCACCATACAAAACTTTTCATCAATATTGGAGATTATCACATGAGATACTTTTCTTGCACACAGGTAAAAAAATTGCCAACCGAATTTGTAAGCCTATTTTGGTTGCTACAACCAATAAATTCGGTTGGTGAAACCATATTGGAATGAGATTCCTAAAAATTTTGCGTATTGCAACTAAAACTCAGTTGTATAAACCGAATTTTCTTGTGATATAAATATAAGTCGTAAATATAAGAAAACATCCTTGATCAAAACTGAACATTTTTTGTATGAAATTTTCAAATTTCGCGAAATCCGCTACTCCGATATTAATTTTGATTTCATATTCGTAATGTACACCTAAAAACATATTAGATTTCATATGGCGTGTTCATAATAATTTATTTATATATACATATGTGAAGCCCTTCATCTTTCACCACCTTTCACTTCTTCTCTATCCCCTATCCAAAGGAAGCAACACATTAATTAATAGGAAGAATTTCGTGAGTGTTGCTTCTTTTTAAAAAAAAACCTCTAACCAAAACTTTTTTGAGGATTTTTTTATCAGAAAATATTTATTTTCATAGTGGCGTATTTTAAGGGTTGTGGAGCGTGAGAATTCCAATCATCTATAGTTATGAATGCATGTCTATAAGTATACATAAACATACATATCAAGTTGTATGGATACATATGCGTTGATCTTAGCAAAAGAACATATTTTCTAATTTATGGGCGGAAACTTTCTATGGTGGGTATCCTAATTTTTCATTCAATCTAAAGCGCAGCCGTTTTTAGGCTAATTTTTTATAATGTTTCTAGCCAAAAACTACGCCTTGGCGGGTGCAACCTGGGGAAAAAACTGCATACCAAATTGAAAGCTGGTGAATTCTAAATTTCTATTTCGCTTGTCCAATAATAAATTTAAAATTTAAATTTCACTCGCTGCTCGTTTCCCAATTTTATATTATAATTCCATACATTCTCCGTACTCTTCCACTTTGTTCCCTGTTCATTACATTTCGTTCCCATCTTCTAGCTTTTAAACTAAACTCGTTCGATCTTCCATACCTTTTCGTTGTACTTTTCGATTGTTTCTATTCCACTCGTTCCTCATTCCATTTCGTTTCCCAATTCTAGTGTTCCAATTCTAGTCGTTGCCTGTTCCGTTACAATTTCGTTACTCATTCCATTCCACTTCGTTCCTATTTTTTAGTATTTCAATATTCATGGGTCCCCGTACCATTTAATTTATTTCTACTCACTTAGCGTTACAACTCCACTTACTCCGTTCCATTCTGTTTCTTAGATTTTGTGCTTCATTTAACATTCCAGTCTATTTCATTTCTTTCCACTTATCTCGTGCTTCAATTTCAATCGTTTCCCTTTCCATTTCGTTTTACAATTTTATTGCTCCATTAACACACACCCTTTTAATTTCAGCTTCCTAGCCAAAGCGTTTTAAGCAGGCCGCTAAAATAGAGATTTATCCACTTTTGTATCCCCATTTTTACCACGTTTGCCACGATAGATTAGCGCATACAAGTGCTCCAGGGAACACATATTTAAAATTTCATGTTTCTGGCCAAAGGCGTTCCTTTTTGTCCTTCTCCGTGGGAATTTCCAAAAATCTCGTCTTTTCGGATGTCTCCGCTGGAGAAAAAACCTACATACCAAATTTCAACTTAATAGTTGCAGCGGTTTGGCAGGCCTTCAAAGTGGAGACTATTCCCCTTTTTGCCCCTTCCCGTAGAAGGGGGAAGAAGTTAAATACCAAATTTTAGTTTCCTAGTTCCAGCGTTTTGGGCTGGCATTCAAGGGGGGAATTTTCCCATTTGTGCCCCTCTCCGTACGAGTTTCCAAATTGCCGTCTTAGCAAATATCTATGACAGAGGCGAAATATTTATACCAAATTGCAACTTCCTAGCTCCAGTGGCTTCGCAGGGCTTTCAAGGGGGACACTTTTCGCATTTTGCCAACATTTTTACGACGTTCATGTCCAAAATTCAAAAAAGTAAATTGCAGATGAGATATCCAAAACTCCAGGAAGTACACGTTTTACACACTTATCACATATCCAAGTTTCATTATTTCTATTACTAAGAGTTGAAATTCTCTCCTGGAAATCTCCAAGCATAAAATTTTTATTGAAAAATTCTCGTAGGTCGACAATTTTATGATACCATAATTTTTAACAAATTTTAGTTAAAGCACTGATTTAAACTAAGATTTTAGTTATCTTCATTTAATACTATACTAAAAATCCTCAGTACTTTAACTAGTTTTGAGTGTTAATTTTCAAAACTAATTTTTAAGAACCCATTCATAAAATTTTAAAAAATATGTTGTTAATATTTTCATGTTTCTGTTATTACCTGGTAAATATTTGCTCCTGTGGAGTGACTTTACATGCCCTAGGACCGGAGACGGTCCCGATACCCTAAATTTGAACAAATTTCACGATTTAGTATAATTACAAATAAAACTGTAGTTTTACAGATTTTTAACTTAAATTTAGATTTGATAAATTTAACAAAAGAATTTGTTAGAATCAATAAATTTTATTTTAAGCCAAAAAACAGGAATAAATTTTATTAAAGTAACATATTTTTCTGTCAAGCCAACAGACGTATTATTTTGAGTGTACATTTCTTCAAATGTAGGGTATTTTACAACGAAAACTTACAGAAACACACACATACAGTCAAACTATAACTCCCCGCATTGACTGCCATATTGTCGATTGATATGTCAACGTCAAACGTTGAAGCTGTCTAAGAGAAAAATATGTATTATAAACTATAAAGGAAAATATAAAGATTTTCTTTCATTTTTTTATAGTTATATGTATTTTGTATATATTAAAGATACATACACTATGGCAGTATGAATATGAATGCATTTTCTAAACATGCAGGACACATAAGATAGATTATGCTACGCTAAGTTCATTCTGTAAACTTTTACTCACCACATCACATAGAACTTACAACTCATGGCACATATACAGATTCGAAATAGACAAGGAAAATATATATATGTATATAGACACATAAAGGTTGAATATGAAATAATTTTTATATATTTATATAATGTTATGACCTAAGGTAGAATAGTTAAGGCTAGAAATCAAATGTACTTAAAGGTAATGTGATCCACTGCAATTTTCTCTACTTCCATCTGAGAAATCTTGGAGAAAAACCTTTTAGATTCCCTATCAGCCATACGCCTCCTGTTATCCTTGCAGGTAATCAAATATATCTATCTTTCTTCATCCATTTTATATTTAATCCCTTTAATAACCTCCACCAAACTAACACAAGAATTCATTTGTATGATATCCCCGACCATCATAAAGCAATTTCCTGTACAATTATCAACCAACTTGTTTTCCATAAACAAATTTAGACTTAGGGGGCATTTACATGGCGCTAGGACGATCGACGATTTTTCCACACTCAAAATAATACGTCTGTTGGCTGGACAGAAAAATTTGTTACTTTAACAAAATTTATTCCGGTTTTTTGGCTTAGAATAAAATTTGTTGGTTTTAACAAATTTGTTTGTTCAATTTTCAATTTTGCTCTTTCTCTCTTAGTTTTTGAAATATGAGCTATTTTAAAAATAATAACAGTAACATGAAAATATTATATTTTAACAATAAATTTTGTAAAATTTAACGAATGGGTTTTTAAAAATTAGTTATAAATAGTTTTGCAAATTAACACTCAAAGTTAGTTAAAGTACTGAGGATTTTTAGTAAAGTGTTAAATGAAGATAACTAAAATCTTTCTTTAAATCAGTTTTTTAACTAAAAATGTGTTAAAAATTAGTCAAATCGATTTGAAACCGGTTTGACAGATTTTTCTACTGACGTATTATTTTAAGTGCTTTTTTCACTAGCGATGCCAAATTTAGCGCTAGATTTAGCGCTTTTGTACAACCTAAAATTGTAGGGACCGCAAATAACAGTTATTTTTGAAGTTTTAAGTAAAAACAGCATATAAAATAAATATGTATGCAGAGCGCACATTCCGGTGACATTTTTTCGATCCACAGTTTAGTCTGGAGACATTTTGTTAGTTTGGGGACTGTCCTCAAATTTTTTATAGATTTAGCGAATAGAATGAAGACAGTTTTGACGAATATACAGCATAGTTTGGGCACATTTTTGGCTATGTCGCCGAACTATGCGCAATACACACTCTTAAAATAATACATCAGTAGAAAAATCTGTCAAACCGGTTTCAAATCGATATGACTAATTTTTAACAAATTTTTAGTTCAAACATTGATTTAAACAAAGATTTTAATTATCTTCATTTAACACTATACTAAAAATCTCAGTACTTTATCTAGTTTTGAGTGTTAATTTTCAAAACTATTTATAACTAATTTTAAAGAACCCATTCGTTAAATTTTACAAAATTTATTGTTAAAATATAATATTTTCATGTTACTGTTATTACCCGGTAGATGGTGCCACCAATATATCCGACCGCTATTGCGTTCTCTCCCGATTTTTTAAAATGGCCCATATCTCGAAAACTAAGAGAGATAGAGCAAAATTGATGAACATTTTGACTACCCCTAACGCCAGCGAAAGGGGGTATCTCTATCCAAAAATGGACGTTGGCGGGGCCATTGACCCTCGGAAATTTTTAATAAAAAATTTGCACTTCATAAATGGCCCATAACTCGATAACTAAGAAAGATAGGGAAAAACGGACAAAATGTTTGCTAAAAACGAGCGCCCGAAACCCTAAATTTGGATAAATTTTACGACTCAGTATAATTACAGATAAAACTGTAGTTTTACAAATTTTTTACTTAAATTTAGATTTGTTAAATTTAACAAAAGAATTTGTAAAAATCAACAAATGTTATTTTAAGCCAAAAAACAGGAATAAATTTTGTTAAATTAACAAATTTTTCTGTCCAGCCACAGACGTATATAAATATTAGTCAAAGCCAAATGAAAATAGTTTTATCGGTATTTCTCATATTTTTATATGTTTGAAATAAATTTCAAAATTGTCAAAATTTCAATATTTCTAACATTTTAAGTGTTTTGACGAAAAAAAAACTTATTGTGATTTGGTTTAAAAAAAATAAAAGTAACTACCCTTTAGAAAAACGTGTAAGGCCACACAATGTAATCGATTTGGTGTACTTCGTTTTTTGCGTACTTACGATATGGGATACCTGTGTATAACAATTGTATATGAAACACAACTATACTTGTGTGTACAACTTTTGCTGAGTTGATGACAGGGAAGTTCATCCCGGTGTCACCCAACAATTCCGATGAAGTTTGAATATGTGAAATCGAAGACAAAATTTATTAAACATATATTTTTATCAGCCCAATCTCACATCTAGGGGTTAATATAAACATTTCGACAGGATACTCGTGTTCCTTCAAAGAAATATGAAGAATCTTTAAAAATGTTAACCCTGTTCCTTTTCTTATGCCTACTTTACCGCCTAGGAATGAGATTGGGCTGATAACAAAAAACAAGCTTTTATTAGTTTTTTGTCTTTTATAACATTTCCAAATTACAGCGCAATTGGTTTGTGACTCCTAGAATACATTTAAAATTTTCAACCCATTTTGTGGGACTTTTTACATTCTACTAAAATGTTTCTTTTTTCAGTAGGCTAGTGCCACGAGTTTTATCAGCGGTAAAAACCTGTTAGTGAAATAAGTCTAGCTTTGGTTCAGCAGAAATTTATGGCAGAGGCACTGGTGCATAATTGTAAATCCTTGAACGAAACTCATTAAATGATGCCGAGTTATCTTGAAAGAGATAAGCCACAATAATACTGAAGGTGCCCTACATGGATAAAAATTATGCATAACAAAGAAAAACGAGGTAGCAGCAGTTAAGAGTAAAACCAAATTATATTAAATATACAAAATTTTTTTATAATAAAACATTTTGATAAATACATTCCTTTAAACTGTTTTAATACATATTAAAGAAAAAACATTTTCGCGCTGTTTACGTGTAAAGATACGCATTTTCTTAGTATTTTCAAGCATTTAAAATTGTATTTTTAAGAGTTTGTGCCTATATTTGCTACTAATAAAATCGTATATTTACACACTTTATGTGTAAGGATATTACACACAATGTGTGTATTATTTTGAATTTACGCACATAGAGTAATTTTACTGACATTATAGTAGGTAAAAAGTTACCTACTATAAATAGGGTAAATTTAAACAGAAATTTATTAGAGTGTAGGGAAGTAAACGAAAAAGTTAATTCCTTCGGGAATCTACAAAAAAGTAAACTCCTTTGAGAATTAAACGGAAAAGTAAATTCCTTAGGGAATTAAAAGAAAAAGTGAATTCCTTAGGGAATTAAACGAAAAAGTTAATTCCTTTAGGGAATTAAATGTACAAGGGAATGACTTCCTTTACTTAAAATGAAATTGACTTGTGTTGAATGAATTCGTTAGTGAGTAACCTCTTTAATTTTATTGCTTAATGCTTTGGGCAGGGAATTCATTCTCTAAATTTGAATTCTTTGAATTCATTCACAGGAATTAATTTTTGCTTATTTCCTATTAATGACTTCATTCCTTGAATTAAAAGGTTGAATTTAATTTTAGGGTATTCATTCCAAAAATAAATTAATTTTTTAAAGCTCTGATACATAGTTACAAAATTTACAAAATCTAGAACATTAACCACTAAATTTCAAGACAACTTTATCATGTCATAACTCACCCTGTAAAATTATCGATGCGCTATTTATCGCATTAGATACAGGAACCGGATTTTGTTCCAATAAAGTTATTTAAAAAAAAAGTAAAACCTCTTACATGGACAGTCTTTACATACATGCACAAATGCATCTTTAGTTTGATAGATATCCTTTATGGATTTGAAAGCTTTTGTTGTTTTGTTATACTTAACATTTTACATTTCTTTTTTCTTGTTTTTACTATATAATCTTTGAAGAAAAAAGGAACAATACTGAGGAAAAAACGAAATATAAGATAAAAAGTCCACTCAGATGATGCAATGTAAAAGACATTGCATCAATATTATAACAAACGTCACCCATGGCGTCTACATAGTTTGTAATAGATGAAAGAATAAATGAATAAGATGTTAGGTTACGAAGAAGAAGATGATGAAGAAAAACAGAAGATGTTGTTGATGTAAAAGTTCAAAATTTGCTGTTTTATGTTTTCTTTTGTTTAACAGTTGACGAATGAGCTGTCATTGATTTTAGTTTGTGTTCTTTTTTTATATATTTTAATACAATTCTTTTTACTAAAGATTTTCAATAATATTGAATTTAATGAAATTTATTGAAATCCATATGTTCGTTGATTTTAAATTTAATGCAATCACAAAATTTTTTTCTAATTCCAGTTATTATTTCAATGTCAACAGTTCAACTGGTAAGTTTAAGCACTTTTAATATTTTGTTAATTTTTATGTCAAAATCTTTCAATTAATTTTCGTTTTTTTTTATTTATTAAAATGTTTTATTGATATTATAATAATGTATGTATGCCATACAATCAAAATCATTAGTTTTGTATAAAGCTGTCGAGACCATTAAATGAGCGACAATTTAATGTTATAATAGTAAAAATACTATGCAATAGTTTTTTTTTTGCTAAAAAATTATGGTGGCGTTAATATATCAATGTGTCTAACGTACTGAAAAGGTATGTTATATTTTTATATACATTTCAAATGTTAAAACATTACAATTTATTTGTGTATAAGTATTGCACTGTGGAGCTGGATTAAAAAAATTATTATAAAATTTTCGATCGCCTTATTCCGATCAATTTAGGCAACTTTATATAGGAAAATTGTCCCAGTTACTAGGTTAAAAATCAATCTCAATTTGAGAAGGAAAAGTGAATCAGAAACAATCAGGCAGGAAGTGATCTAAATATGGACCAGCGCTTTTTTGGCCGGAAGGAGCACTATCTGATTCATTTTGCTTTGGTTTGGTAATACCATTTAAGCTCAATGCGTTTAAGCTCAATGTCGAACTTTGTATGGCGGCTATATCAAAAAATGGACCGTTTTTAAGCCTATTGGTTGCCCTCTAGACTAAACTCGATTTTATTTATTTTTTTTTAATTTTATATTTGATTTTTTTCAGGTTGGAAATTTGAATATTTTGTTTATGAATAAAATTATACCAACAACAGAAAATCAATTTGGTCTTTTAATTTGAATTAATAAAAACATTAAAGGTATTCATTTAAAGTATCTACGCCTCGTATACTGTGTATGTGTTGTAAGTTTACTCGATTAATGTCAAAACTAGTTTACGAGCGTATTTATATACGCTTACATTTTTGTGTATATTCTTTTTCGTATCTATACATACATTGAAATATTGTCAAAAATAAAATTATTTTGAATTTTTTTTGTGTTGTTTTTTATTTTCTGTTTTATTTGTTTTTAAATAATACAAATTTAAAAAATTCTGTGTTTAATTTAAGAAAAGATCGAAAAAGTGGCTAAGTGCAAAATTGAAATGTGAATAGTTTTAAAAGGTACGTTCATTCAAATAAACAGGTAAAGTTACAAAAATACACGGTTTACGAAGGCATAAATCCAGTTAGATGAATACCACTATTATTTAAAAAAAAATACTATAATGTCTTGGCTGAGGTTTGAACTCAGATAGCTAAGACTATCAGGCAGGCCCCTGCACTACAGACATTTAGTTGTTGTCTAACTTTGTATTTAAATATGCATATTTATGAAACGAAAAAGTATGCTACATTCCAAAATTTTATTATGACAAACAAAATTTATGTTGCTAGTCGTAATTTATTATTATAATTACCAATATAAAGTAGGTCATACACGTTCAATATTATTGATAAATTTTTCAAAAATCAACCAATCAGAACATTTTATTTTTAAATACTTTGTTCTGATTGGTTGATTTTAAAAACATTGATCAATAATAATATTGAACGTGTAGGTTTGCCTAAATGGAAATTAATGGTTGACAGAAAAAAAAATTTTAATTGAATGGAAAAACTAATACTTTGTATAGAGTGGTAGATTTTGTTTAACACTTTGACGACCATAGGCAGGTATGCTTGCCCAAGGGTTTTTCGCACTTATAATTGCCCAGACAAAAGATAGAGTAAATATGTCAAAAGGTTATTTGTAGAGGAGAGTTGGGGAAATAAAAATGTAGAAGGATGTAAATCCCTACCTGGTCCCGCTTTCCCCTTGCGAGCCCTGGAAGTTGGTAAACTAGAATTCTTTATTTAAGGGGAAAAAGCACAAATTTTGACAAGCGAAATGAAGGACAAGCAAGGGGTCTGTGATACCAATTTTTTGTCAAATATCTATAATTTAGTTGCAGAGCACGAAAATGATAATTAAAATTGATTTGCCCGAACGGCAGGGCCATCAAATGGCAAATATTTTTGGAAAGCGAAATGAGGGGTAAAGAGGGGTTCTATGGAGCCAATTTTTCTTGGCATAACTATTATTAGGTCAGAGATTATAAAAATTCCAAAAATTTTAAAATCGGTTGGGCAGAAAATGTATGGTCCTCAAAGGGTTGAACAGACCTGATCCTAAATTTTTGCTTCTGGTTTTTTATTTAAACCACTAAATCTTCGATGACTTTCAGCTGAACTCGGGGGAACCGCAGGGTTCCGTTCTTTCTTCTTCCCTATTTCTTATCTTTCTCAATGACCTTCTTGGTCAAACTTTCAACCATATCTACTCTTTTGCAGATGACAGCAACATTTGTCATTCATTTTCCTTCAATAGTAGGCCAACCTTTGAGGAGATTGGGGGCAAAAGGCAAATTATGAATGACACACTCAATCGTGACCTTTCTACAATCCCCGTCGTGTGAATAAGGTCGACTTTAAAGCACGCAAGACCCAATGTTGTATGTTGACCTATAGCGCTGTGGGGTCAACACTGTACCCAGAAAACAGATTCAGTTCTGATAACCGCATTTGTAGCCAATCGCATGGTTCGGTTGTGTTAGCCGGATTTTTCAGTTGTGGCAACAGAAAACCAATTGAGACAGGACTAATTTGACTATGGCAACAGAATTTCAGTTGTATCAAGAATAATTCGTTAGCCACACTCATAGAAAAAAGTTTGTAGAAAAGTTAGTAAAACTGTTAGTACTTCAAAATTAAATTAAAATTTAATTTTTAATTAAATTAAAATTTAATTTTTAGTTCATTTTATTGCTACCTCAACATTACTAACTTACAAATTTTTTTGCTATTTTGTTTTGCTGAATTTAGTTACTAATTTTTAACAATAAATTTGCTAACTTTACAGTATTTTGCTGAATTTAAGTTACTAATTTTTAACAGAAGATTTGCTAATTTTACAAATTTTTTGTAAACTAAACCATCAATTTTGGAGCGCTTATAAACAGAATGTTAAATGACTCATAAAAATTACTGCATATTATTGAAATGGTTGAAAATTTGTCCTACCCATGTGAAAATCGAAATATATATGAACATACATGATCATACATTGGCTCGTATGTGATCATGCATGGGCATACATAGTCATATACGTACATGCATAGTTCAATGTATCATACATGATCTCATATATTTCCATATACCTTTGGATCCGAAATTTGAAGGTATATGGAAGTATATGCCCATATATGATCATATATGAGCATATGTGAATCATGTATGAGCATATATGGTCATATATGAACATGTACGGTCATATACCCTCAAATTTCGCATCCGAAGATATATGGAAATATATGAAATCATGTATGGTCATACATCGAACTAGAAATGGACGTATATGGCTATGTATGCCCATGTATGATCATATACAAGTCAATGTATGATCATGTGTGATCATATATATTTCGATTTTCACATGGGTACTCATAAAATATCTAAATTATTAAAATTTATGAGAAAAATTTCAATTTATCGTAATACATTAATTTTCAAAGATCAAGGTTTATTTTGGACGAACCATTTTAATATGAAAATTGTGATTAAAAGTATCTCTGGGGAGCAAGTGGAGTTTACTGGGATGACCCTCATTTTTTCCCCCAATATTGTACTTTTTAAGCTTATTTAAAGAACACAATATTTTTAATCGGCCACAACTTCTTTCCTGTGGGTGGATCTTTAGAGGTGAAAATGGAAACTCGAATAAATTCGGAAGTACATATCCGATGAGCAAACAATGAAAATCAAAAGAAGGGTCTCTGAAATCCCAAAGGACGACCTGTCTGCAGCAGCACTTAGTGTGTCAACATATTTGGACAAAGTCAGTTCCGATGAAAACTCTGGAAACAACTTTATAAAACTTCAAAACAAATAATAAAAAAAAAATCATTAAAACGTTTATTTTATTGAAATACGATTTTACTTTTTACAAAAAGAAAATTCATGTCAGAATTAATTAATCAACAATCGATTTTTTAGTAAATTTTTTTCCCCTTCAATAATTTAAAAACTTAAAAGGAAAACCAACATAATTGGTGCTGGAGAAAAATTTCAAATATTGAAATGTTATATGTAACTTTTCGTTCAAACATTTATTTTATTATTTTTTATAATAATTATGTTCAATTTGATATTGATAATTGAATTAAATAAATAATTTATTTTTAAATGCACATTTATTTTTTATTAATTAATTTTCATTTCATTTGCTCCTTTTTTTACCTTTTTCGAGTCCACTAGTAATCTGTAAAAGTTTTGTTAATTTCATAAAATTTCAGCAAAAATTTTGTAGATTTAACATTTTTTTTTTTTTTTGCTATTTTCATTCTACTATTATTTAGCAATTTTTTTGCTTATTTCAGCAAGTTAAATTGTTATTTGCAATTAACAAAAATTTGGCTCAACTATTACTAAAATTCTGTAAATTTAACAGTTTTTTTTGCTGTTTTCAATTTATTAATATTTAGCAAACTGATTCTGCTAATATTAGCAGTTTTTTCTGCAGCATCATTTTTAACTAATTTTTAGTAACTTTTTCTGCTATTTTTACGGACTTATTTGTATGAGTGCACAACCGAAAAATTCATTTGATGCAACTAAACCATTCGATTGGCAACAAATGGGGTTATCAGCACCGAATCTGTTTTCTGGGTGTGCCATCTGTAAATATGGGTGATATCGATATTGAGGAATCGAATATGTTCTGGGCATGAAAATTCAGTGTGATGTCTGTTGGAATAAGCATGTTTTCCAAGTGTCGAAAGAAGCATTCAAATGTCTAGGTTTTCTACTTCACCCCATCCGATTTACTCAATGTTTATACCACCTATATCCGACCGAAGATGGAATATAACTCCCATATATTGGCAGGAGCTTCGAAGTCTATTTTGAAGCTTCTGGACCGTGTTCAAAGCAGGGCGTCGGCGCTTATCAATGACGGTAGAGTATCCAGCTATATTGACTCATTGGAGCATCGTCGGAATGTGGGTTGTGTGACTCTGTTACCATGGGAAGTGTTCTGCTGAGAAAAGTGAACTTATCCCCAGAGCCCAAGTTTTTATTCGTAATACTAGCCTATTAAGGCTAGTCGATTATCCAGTGGATCGCACAACTCATTACAGAGAGAATTCGTTTATCAGTCGCACCAGCCGTATGTGGAATAAACTCCCCGCAGAAGTCTTCCCTGTTACTTACAATGTAGAGAAATTCAAATCCCCATAACCTATTTTCCTAATACCAACACAATGCACTGCGTTAATAGGGGGCATCCCATCCAACAAAAAAAAAAAAAAAAAAATTGTGGTTGTTGGTATTGAAGGTAATTTAAAAGTTAGTATTTTTTCAATAACTATTGGAAAGCGAGTATTTTGGATAATATGACTATGTATATGTAGGTGTTTTCTGTTCACAATAAGATTTAACTTTTCTGGTGATAAATTTTAAATAATTGCATTTAAAATTATTGAATTACGAAAAAATGTCATAAGTTCCGACAGTAATCCAACCAATTTATTTTATGTGTGTAAGAAAAAACCTGCATACGAAATTTCAAGCTTCTGGCTGGTCTGTGTTGAATTTCCATTTCGTTTCACTGTCTCATGTTTTAATTCTACGCGATTCCCTTTACATTCCTTTTCGTTTCGCAATTTTAGTGTTCCAAGTCCACTCGTGACCCGTTCCATTCTACTAAGTTCCCTGTTCCAATGCATTTAATCCAGTTGTCTAGTTTTTCAGTTCAACTTCGTTCCCCGTTCCATTCAATTTCGTTGCACTTATCAAGTACTTCAATTCCACTCCTTCCCGTTCTAATTCATTTCTTTTCCCAATATAAGTGTTCCAATTCCAGTCGTTCCCCGTTGTGTTCCATTTCGTTCCCCATTCCACTTCGTTTCCATTGTCTAATGTTTCCGCGTTCGTCTTTCCGTTTCTATCCAATTGCCTAGTTTCTCAATTCCATTCTCTCCATTCCGCTTCCTAGCTTTCGTGTTTCAATACCACTTTTTTCCCATTTCGTTCCTCACTCCATTTCATTCTATTTGTCGCGTGTTTCAATTTCACAATTTTAGTGTTCCATTTAGACACGTTCTTTTTTGTAGGCTTTTAAGGTAGAAACTTTTCCCCTTTGTGCCCTTCTCCGTAGGAATTTCCAAAAATCTTTTCTTAGCTGTTCTCTACCACATAGGACGAACCTTCTCGTTGAGTCTATTAACTCCCTTTCCACTGACCTTGTCTGGCGAAGTAAAGAACGTAGATGGTTTTTCTTCTTTTATAATAGAAAGAAACTTCTTGCTTTATTGAGGAAATTCTTAGACTAACTATTTTATACAAAAAATGGAGTTTAATAAAAATGGAAAAAAATTGTATGTATGTATGTACAAAAGAGTATGAAAAAAAGCCTTTTTTTGTAGCAAAAAAGATGAGAAAGTAGACAAAAAATATGTTATCGATTCTCCTTGAGTCAATATGAAAATAAGCGCAAAATTTAAGAAATTTTACAAAACTTACAAAAGTTAAGAGAATTTTAACTACAAATGAGAAAATTTAATATTATTTCAAACTTAGCTTATTAACCCCTGTTGAATTGGGTTTAACACTTCTTAAGAAATTTCAACTTCCTAGCTCCAGCAATTTCGGAAAGCCGATAGCGGAGCACTTTTCCCCTTTTGAACCCCCATTTTTACTAAGTTCCTGATCAAAATGCCAAAAGGTACCAGTAGAAGTCTTTCCGTTTTTCCCGACGGAATTTCCAAAAATGCACTGTTAGCGGAAGTACACGAATGAGAAGCAACCCACACACCAAAATTCAAGTTGCTAGGTCCAGCGGTTTGGACTAAGCGATGTTTAGTCAGTGAATCAATCAGTCACATTATTATTTTATATATGGGGATATACGCAAAAGGATTTTCGGAATCAGAAAGAGAATAAAGGCTGGTTTACACTATACGATTTTCGGAAAGATTTTGCAACCTTGCCTGTATGTTTTGCATGTGTACTAAAGCAAAATCGTACCGAAAAACTTATAGTGTAAACCAGCCTTAAATAAGATTGTGTAGGATCCATTTGTAATTAAATTTTTAAAAAATTTTCAGTTGCTCAAACGAAGAAATAATAAGCTGACGACTTATATCCTTTTGAAATTGATTAGTGAAGCATGTTAGAGGATTTTTCGTGCAACAAGAGCTATTAGACTTTCACGAACGTATAACCCCCGTTTTTGTGATATTCCTTTTGTGGCCTAAAACGAAAGTTATGCAGTAGACCATACCACTTTACAGGCAAAAAAGAGTGCGCGGAATATAAAGTATTTCGAATATAAAATATTTTTGCAAGACGAGTTCGAAAAAACTTTTTTTCCCCCAACGTAGGGGTCGCCTTTTTTAATTTTTTGTTATAGCTTCGGCATTTACAGTCGGATTTTAAAGTGTAATATATCGATTTTTTGACTCGAAGAGACCAGTTTTTTCTCACACTTTAATATCATCTAGCAAAGGATATTATCGAAAGCCATAAGATTCGAACTAATAAAGGGCGAATTAAAAGACAAATAATTATATCCAAGTCTTTTTTAAATACGATTTCAAAAGTAAAATAAGGAAATTTACAAATAATTGTTAACAATTTATATATAGTCAAAATTAGTATTTATGAGATCTAAATCATACATGGGAATTTTTCATTGAAATTACATTGCCATTAGTTCATACTAATGACAATGAAAAAAATTTCATTACCATTTAATGGTAATGAAATATTTTTCATTAGAAAAATCATTACTAATGGTAATGAAATTACTCTAATGTATAAAAAAACTAATTACAATTGGATAAAACCATTCGTTTACAAAAAAATTCAGACAAATGAAAATGAACAACGGGTTTGGTCGGGGAAGTTATAAAACATCATTTTTTAAGGAGGATCCATTCCATTTCGTTAAACTTTACCTGGATACAAATAACAATGGAATGGAAAGTAATATTTAATTTCAAATGAGCACATTGGCGGACTTAGGCCGGTCTGGGGTGGGCTAAGCCCACCCTAGACTGATTTTTGCCCACCCCAGAATTTAAAAAAAATCTACCTGCAATTCTTTTATCTATAATTTTGATGGCAAAAAGTATCACAATATTACTTTTTTTTATATCAATTAATCCTGTGTTTTTGGTTTGGGAAAATCTCTACTAGATTCCTAGGTAGCTAAGTTGTTGCAATCTAAGGGTCAGTTCTATAGTCAGAACTAAGATCGATTTTTGTTTTAAATATTTCTAAAATAAGAAAGTTGTTTGAAAAATTCTTACCTAAGAAATATTTAAGAAACAAATCGATCTTAGTTCTGATTATAAAATTGACCATAAGAGTTTATCTTTAAAAAAATAATTTCATTACAATTGATATCAAGGCAATGGTAATGAAATCATCAATTAATTAGTACACCTAATTAATTAGTCCCATGTATGATCTAAATAATGCTTAATGAGACCGAAATAACTTTTCATACATATGAGCTTTTCAGAAGCCAATTGTTCTAACTCCCTTAAAAACAAACATGTCTGGTCCCATACTTTACCGGGGTTACCCAAACTAGCCCAAAATCATTCCCGTACTCAAAATTCCGTGTAAATTGTTGTTGTTTGGGCTGTTCTGTTAACGCAGTGTTGCCACTTTTTTTTTGGACCTTATCCCCAATTTTCAATTTATAAACTCCAAAAATTCCCAATTTTTATTTTCTGTAAAAAATTCATATTCGTTTACTTTTTTACAAATGAATGTAAAAATACTAATATTTATTTAATTTTCCGGTAAGTTATACACTCAAAATTAATAAATTTTGTAATTGTAGTAAATTATAAAAAAGAACAAATTAATTTAAATAACATCAAAAAAAAATGTGAACCAAAATTTTTCATTTTAAATATTTCAGAATCAGAATTTTCCGATTAATCAGCTTCAGACATTTTGTTGCGTATGGAACTGTATTAAAAAGTTTTAATATTTCACCAAATGGATTGATTTTGACAATTGAATAACATGTAAAGTATACATTTAATTTAAGAAGAGCTTATAACTCATATTACATTCGAATAACCTTAAATATTTTGGAACCAAAAGATATTCAAATTTTCACCAAAAGGAATTAAGGTTTGTACGCACATTAACTTGCCAGACACAAATTTGTGTAGCTGAAAATAGTGCACTATTATCATCATTCTTAAAAGGAATATATAAATACTTAGAATTATCAGGGTTAAATTCATAAAAATATAAAAACCCGAGTAAAAAAAATTGATCTCGCGCAATATCTAATTATATCCAATTTGATATTGTTTAAGATCTGCTGTAATATCTAGCTGATCCAATTAGATCTCAAAATTGGGTGTATCCAATCATATCGTATTAGATCCCATTGTATATATGGGGATAAACTAAGATCAAGTTATATCTCAAAATTGGGAGGTCCAGTGATATCTTTGGGGATAAACCTAGATCTATTTTGATCCGAAAATTGGCGGATCCAGCTATATATTTGCGGATATTTTTAGATCTAATGTGATCCGAAAAATGGCGGATCCAATTAGATCCAGCTATATATTTGGGGATAAACTTAGATCTAATTTGATCTCAATTTTGGCAGATCAAATTAGATCCCGAAATATATTTGTGGATAAACGTATATCTAATTTGATCCGAAAAAGTGGCAGATCGAATTAGATCTAGCAATATATTTGGAGATAAACTTAGATCTAATTTGATCCGAAAAATGGCACATCGAATTAGATCCAGCAATATATTTGTGGATAAACTTGGATATAAATTGAATAGAAAATTGGCAGATCAAATTAGATCCAGCAATATATTTTGGGATAAACTTGGATGTAAATTTATCCGAAAAATGCCAGATCGAATTAGATCCAGCAATATATATGTGGATAAACTTAGATCTAAATTTATCCGAAAAATTCCTAATCGAATTAGATCCAGCAATATATATGGGGATAAACTTGGATCTAAATTTAACCGAAAAATGGCAGATCAAATTAGATCCAGCAATATATTTGGGGATAAACTTGGATCTAAATTTATCAGAAAAATGGCAGATCGAATTAGATCCAGCAATTTATTTCGGTATTAAAATGGCAGATCGAATTAGAAACAGCAATATATTTGGGGATTGACATCTAAAAGTATCCATAAAAATGACAGATAAAATTAGATGCCGCATTATATTTGGGTACTACGTAAGATCTCCATTTATTTGGGATTAAATAAGATCCCAGACATATATTGCCAACTGTTCAAAAAATAATAGACTGGCAGAGCACTGATTGTATAAAAATTACAATATTTTGTTAAAATAAGGTTTAAACTCAGAAGGTAACGAGTTCAATATGCATTTCTTTTACAAAATTAATTTCTTTTTATAAAATTAAAATTTTTTTTTCTATAAATTTTTTTATAAAATTATATATTTAATTTTTTATTAAATTGAAATCTTTGAATAAAATAATTTTATTTACATCTTTTTGACGCTCTACACCATTTCCAATTGTATTAATTGTTTTAAGATTTATCAATTGTATTTCAGAAATAATCAATTGAATTTCAGTTTTATCAATTGTGTTTCAGAACTCATCAATTATTTTTCACATTTATGAATTGTATTTCAGAACTAGTCAATTGAAGTTCAGTTTTATCAATTGTGTTTCAGAAATTATTAATTGTATTTCCGAAATTCACAACTGTATTTCAGAAATTATCAAACTGTATTTCAGAAATTATCAATCGTATTTCCGAAATTATGAAATGTATTTGAGAAATTTTTCTCTATTAGCTATGAAATTCTGAAATAGATTTCATTATTTCTGGACACAATTAAATAAAATATTTAAATAAATAATTAAATTTGCGTAATATTGTAGTTTCTGAAGGCAAATAATATTTTGTGATATACAATTAAAATTTTATAAAATACATTTAATAATTTCTGGAATACCTTTTTTCGATGCTTATAAGTTAGCTCGAAATGCTTTTATCATTCATTTAATTTGTAGCTATCACACATCTATAACAAGTCTCGTTAGATTAGAGTGTAGAGGTCTTGGCTGACAATCTGGTGGACTGGGTTAAATTTCATGTTTTTAAAAGCAAATATTAAAAAAAGTTTTCTCAATTTTTTTTGACATCTATTTGTTTGCCAAGATAGTTAATGCAACGTTCTGCCAACGCATAACCGACCATCGCCAACGGTTTGCCAGCATTGTGCCGAATTATATTTTTCTGTCTGGGATGTTAAACTTAAACCTATTGTATATTAACATTAATTAACACTATATTTTTATTTTTAGGAAATACATTTTTATTTTATTATAAGTTAACATTAAATTAAATTTTAGATAATGGCACCAATTTGTAGTTGTAATTATTATATATTAAATCGTATATTCATAAACATTCTATACAGTTAGACGAGGTTTATGGAACTATTTAACTTTATAAAGTGTTTATAAATTATAACTTAAATGTACATATATATATGTTAAATGTACGTGAACAAATTGTTGATATGGACCCACAAATTGTATCTCAACTGATATTGGAATTATTGTACCATTACCATACATCAATATATATTAAATGATATACATATTTTACAATATATGACACTGTATTATAAATATTGTTAATGAACTAACATATCTGATAATATTTATTATAGCGCCATACATAGTTTTACATTATTCAAATTAAATTGTATTCCAAATGTTGATGTGGTACCAAATTTGACCATATATTGTTTAAATTGTGCCATATATGACAATATATTGTTTAAATATATGTCATATATTAATATTGTTTAAATGACACCATATATCAATATATATGGGACTATATATGGTAGCATATATTATCATATCTGCATCTGTATTAAAAATGTCGTTCATCAGGTACCATATATGAGCATATATTGTTGAAATGGCACCATATATGACAATATATGGTTTAAATGGCACCATATATGGTAATATATTGCTTAAATAACACCATATATAAATATATATGGCACTATATATGGTAGCATATATTATCATATGTGGAACTGTATTAAAAATATTGTTCATGAGGTACCATATATGGGCATATATTGTTGAAATTGCACCATATTTGATAATATATGGTTTGAATGGCAGCATATATGATAATATATGGTTTGAATGGCACCATATATGATAATATATAGCTTAAATAACACCATATATAAATATATATCGCACTATATATAGTACCATATATTATTATATCTGGAACTGAATTAAAGATTTGGTTTATGAGGTACCATATATGACCATATATTGTTTAAATGGCACCATATATAATAATATCTAGTTTAACTGTCACCATATATAATTATATATTGTTTAAATGATACCATATATAATTATATATTGCTAAAATGCCACCATATATATTAAGATGTAGTTCTATATATAACTATATATGCAATAAGATCAACCATGTCATGTAATATATAATTATATATGCCATATCTAAAATTATGAAGGCCAATATCTAATTAGATGAAATTATATATGGCATAATATAAGGAAAAATTTTGTGAAAAAACGTCATATATAATTATATATGGATATACATAACGACATGTATAATTATATATTGTAATATATGCCATATATGATTATATATAATTTTTTTTACTCGGGAAAGCAATAATAAATATGCTATTCCCAAAAAATCCCCTAAAATTTCGTGTCATCCCCAATAAATCCCCAGATCCTCAAACGGAAATTTTTATCCGCATTGACGAAAAAATTCCCCAATTTGGGGATAAATCCCCTAAACTGACAACACTGTGTTAACGTACGAGAACGCACATAATTTTGACAAAATTAATCACAACGTTATTTTTAAATACCTGCGAAACAGTTTCTAAAATCAAATAAAGGGATTGATTTCTCCCTACATTTATATTTTTTTGTGTTCAATGAATACGAAGGAGATACAAATTAATCTACGAGTTGTTCTACATTCCTTTAACTCATTGGCTAATTTAGGCTTAACTTTATAAAATGCAAAATTTACCAGAAAGCTCTGCTCCGATTTAGATAAAATTTAAATATGTGACAGAGGGGACAGAAAAATAAAAATTTTGACAAAATATGATCTCAATTGTTTCAGTTTTTATTTTTATGAATTTTAGAAGAGTTACTGAAATTATTTTTGTTTCTTTTTTAAAGAAAGTTATTTTGTTATCATTATTTTATTATTTTATTTTATATAATTTTTTTTTGATTAATCGATTAATTTTAAAATTTTATTTGATTTATCGGTTAAGAAAAAAACCCGAATAATTAGTTGCACGATTAATCGATTAAAATAAAACGTCGATTAATTGAATACCCTAATGCTTACCAACTCTGGTAAGGATATAAACTCTGGCAAGGACATAAATCACCACATATTTTTGATGTTTTCTATGCTGGTGCCCAGGATACTTGTGTGCAGTCAGTCGTTTATGTTTTTATATATATCGAGATAGATCAGTTGGCAACACTGTCAACTGACAATCTAGAGTCCCAGGTTCAAATCCCGGCACCAGTAAGTTTTATTTAAAAAAATTTAACAATAAAAATATGTTTTTATGAAATTAAGCTTTTTAAATATATATTTAGACTCACTATTTTTGTCGATACTGTACAACAGGGATTTATCTTCGGTTTAGGTAGTTCAGTCGTGTCCAGGATCTTGAAGATCCGAAAACTTTAAGCAAAAACACAATAAATTTTCCCTTTTTTGGGGTTTAAGAATTATTTTTAATTAGTAAAAAAGAATTTAAATACTACACATTTCACAAATGGTAGCTTCTCCTTTTCTCTACTCTGGTTCACTCGATTAGGAAAACCATATATCGGCAAGACATTTAGGCTTCAGATTCTCCAAGGTATTCATTTTCCGTCTCGGGTATCTGATCGGACGCGGAACATTTTTGTGGAATATTTTAACCCTCTAACTCTTCAACTTACGGGTTTTTTTTTGTCCCTTTTTAAAAAGAGGCCAAAATAGTCCATTTAGTTGAAGAGTTATACCTAAAACGGTAGATTCACATGGTTTTCTATACTAATTCACAATAAATATTTGAAAAAGGGGGGAAATTTAACCCCCCTAAAATAAAATTCCGATGAGATCTTTCAAAACGCCGACACACGTATATATTTTTTTTGTCTGTCTCCTCTACCAGAATCCATTGTCAGAATACCGTAATTTTTTCGTGTTGTACTATATAATATTTTCATGTTTTTGTTATTTGAGATGGCCCCACCAATATATCCGAACTTTTAAAGACGGCACTATTTCTTTCCATCCCGATTTTCTAAATTGCCCATATCTCTAAAACTAAGTGAGATAGAGCAAAATTTGTCGAAAATTTCGACTACCCCTTAACATATAATACCCCTTTGAAGAGATTTCCTCTATCCAAAAAAGGACCTTGGTAGGGCCTGCGGAACTAATAATTAGTAACTTATTATTTTATGTTTTAAGGCAATGCAGAAAGTGAATCAGTGAAAGTGGTATCATTACCGGTAGGACAAAAAATTATGATACCTCATTCCGTTGCTACACTCAAAATAATACGTCAGTAGAAAACCGGCAAACGGACTTCAAATGGATTTGACTAATTTTTAAAAATTTTTTTTGTTTTAAATAAAGTTTTAAGTTTTTAAACAAAGGTTTTAATTATTTATACCTCATTCGTAAAAATTTTACACAATTTATTGTTAAAATATAATATTTTCATGTTTCTGTTATTACCCGGTAGATGGTCCAAGTTTTAAAGATTGAGCTAGTTTTTTCCCTCCCGATTTTTTAAAATGGCCCATATCTCAAAAACTAAGAGTGATATAGCAAAATTTACGAAAATTTCGACTACCCCTAACCATAATACTCCCATGAAAAGGTTATATCCATCAAAAAATGGACCTTGGTGGAGCCTTGGACCCTCGAAAGTTTCAAATAAAAATTTCCTACTTTATAAAAATTTCCTACTTCATATCTCGAAAACAGAGCGAAATAGAGCCCTTGGCTGATACGGACTAGGCCCGGGGAGGGTTCCGAGACCCTACATTTGATCAAAGTTTACGACACAGTATAATTACAAATAAAAGTATAGTTTTACTAATTTTTTACTTACATTTTGATGTGTTCAATTTAACAAAATATGTTTTAAAATCAGTAAAATTTAACAGGAATAAATTTTGTTAAAGTAACAAATTTTTCTGTTCAGCCAACAGATTTACATATTATTTTGAAAGTACTCTAGATTGATAATGTGTGCTTATGCTGGGAACACTTAAAGTTAACTGGGCTATTCAAAGATCTTTTTGCTCTATCTCTTACAGTTTATGTCTCTCATGTAAATGTCGATTCGAAATAAAAATCACTACCCTAGTGTCCACTGTGCCTACATAAAGTATTCCATTTAGTAAGTAGGTGTGGTTGTCTGAGTAATAATTGTAATGTGATTTTTATTTCTTTTATAAATATGTACTACGTTGTGAATAATAGTTGTACAGGTTTTTGATATACAAAATATTGGCAAAAATTAATTAAATATTTTCCAAATGAATGAATAGACAGATGGTCATTTAAATGAAACTAAATACTACTACAATGTTCGATAAAAAAAAAATTATACAAAAACGAAACAAGTCGAAAACAGGAGCTAGGGAGTGTGACTGAATGTAACGACGATTGGTGTGGTAAGAAACATTAAAAATAAACAGCATAAATATATATTTCAAATTGTGACACTTTTTACATGGACCTGCATTTGAATTATGTCAAATTCAATTAAATTTATAACGCAGTTAATATCGATATTAATGTACATAAAAATGTAATTAAGCATTAAAGACAAAATTTAATTTTAATAAAAATTTCTAAAATAAATAAAAAATATTTCATATGTCCATCATTTCAATGACCAAGCTCCTTCCTACCTTTTGTTTTTAATTTTGTCTTGTTCTTGTCCTCATTGCAAGTATTTACTTAACTTTTCAAATGTTCATTATTTTTGTCTTTGTGGTTTTAAGCATTACTATACTACCTACTGGTCAAGTTAAGTAGTAGCACCACCAGTAGTAAATGTTATATATTTGTTGTACGCCATCTTAAAGTTTAACCATAAATCGTCTTTGTCAGTTCATTTAAAAGATGTCAGACAACTCTGACATTCTACAGACAATTGATTGACATTTTAAAAGTTTAGCAGGCGGGTATCATCATCTTCATCCTTAAACATTATGGTAGTTAGGAGTAAGTATTACATATACTCCATAGTTCCACAAGTAGATTTATATATTCTGTATGGACAGTATTTGAATTTGTTTTTGGGTTTGTTTTTTCTTTAAACTGGTCTTCAATGTCAAGTGAGTTGCATACAGACATGAAATGCAACATTATGGGGTTTCCTTAGAAAATGGTAGAATGAACAAAATATTTAGGTGGTGTTTCTAGATGACGTTTTGCTTCACACGAACGAAACTACAATAACAAAATATGTACATGCAATACAAAAACAAAATACATGTAGTCACTCATTCGTGTGACAACGAACGTCTTCTAGAAACCCCATCTTAAAGTTCTAGTTTTAAAAAATGTGTATGCAGTTTCATATAAGACAGTCAAGTAATGCAATAGGAATATTCTACGGCATATACATTATGATTGCCATTCGGTATTGATATTTTAAACTCCCGGGATTTTGCTGGATTCTAGAATTTAAATTATCGCTTTTTTATTATTTTTTTATATAACTAATTTTTTCTGAATAAAGCGTTTAATTCAAAAAATGTCCAAAAGGCTTTGGGAAGAAAACAAAGCTTGCAAAGATATTTTTGAAAATAATGACATGGATATACCATGTTTCTATACTTGCTGTACTTTGTTTTTGAAAATCCCATTAATTCATGTATGTTTAGCAAAAGTAAGAGAAATATCTCATGTTTAAACTGCTATACACTGAGTGAATTATCTGCATGATATTAATGAATTTTTGCATAAAACAATTGAAAAATCACTGAAACTCGTCCATTGAAACTTTTGGTTGAATTAATGAAATTTTTCATAAAATGTTGTGAAAAATTTAATTTTATTTATTAAAAGTTTTATACACCCAATGAAGATTTTTCATTAAAATTAGATTCATTTAATACATGGAGTCTTTTCATCAAATTGAAGAAATTTTTCATTTACGTTGTGAAGAAAACTTCATTAGTTTAGTGAAAATGTCATTAAAACTCGACCATCAAAATTCTTTCTGTGTAACTTTTTTACTGATCGACCGATTTTTACAAGTCTTAGCTGATATGAAAGCTTAGATCATCTGCTTTTATATAATTTTTTTTTTTTTTTCAAAAATACGCAGTCTCCCTACAGGAATGTTGCAAAAATGCAAAAATGTTATTTACTCGCAAATAATTAAAAAACACATCTTAGATTTTTTTTAAACAAATCGTGGTCTTTTAAAACATATCAAAAAATTCAGAGCAGAATCTCCATGAGATCGAAAAATATTCTTCTTTTAGTACAAGATTCTCATATCATTTTCTACGAAATGTTAAATTTTAAATATTGTTCAATAGGCAGAGAAAGGGGTCTCCCATGTTCTTGATGAATGGCAACACCGGTTTTTAATGCAACAGATGGCGCTGACTACTGTTTTGTTATTTTCTGGCAATACTGTTTCATTTTATTGGAGACCAGTGTTGCCCAAAATGTTTTAGCTTATTCCCATTTTAAATGTTTAAATCCCCAATCTTATACCCAATTCATTTTAATTTAAAAAATATTTCAAAAGAAAAAAAAATAGAAGCTAAGTTAGCATCGCTCTTAAGCTCAGAAAATTATTAATAAATGAGTGAGTAAATTAAATAAAATTGAATATTTTGCGAAGAAATATTTACGGTTTCACTCGAACTTTAAAGGCCTC
The DNA here is from genome assembly GCA_949987735.1 of Leucophora obtusa. NCBI lineage: Eukaryota > Metazoa > Arthropoda > Insecta > Diptera > Anthomyiidae > Leucophora > Leucophora obtusa. The sequence continues at coordinate 51,765,100 of OX465298.1, read as the reverse complement.
AAATCTTTGTTAAAATTGTAAAAATAAAAAATTTTTATTATACGAAAGACAAATCACAATTAAGACGAAATGTCACCGTTTCAAAATAAAAGTCGTAAACTAAATTTTCGAGAGAAAAATTCTACACAATTTTCACACGAACTTTATTATGGTGAAAAGTCTTTTTTTTCTAAAATTTGTAAATCTAGTAAAGTGTAAGTTCTAGGGCTCGTAAACTCTGTTGAACATTAAGTTTGCATAAGTCGAGTTTACACGATTCAAAAGGTACATAAGAGGTTATATGAAAACCCCTGGTACTTTTTGAGCATACACAACATTTATTTTTTCTGAGTCCTTTGCCTGTAACAATTTCAGTATTTGGAAAATAGAAAATTTTTTGATTAATTATTGAGCTTGGTTGCTTTTCGTTATTTCAAGATTTATAAATATTTGGAGAACATTTCTTCAATAATTCAAATATTTTGTAGTAATTTTGAAATTCTTTAGCATACCTAATTTGATCGACTTTAATTTGAAATAATACGCATATAATTTATACCAAAATTCTTCTTATTATGGGCCTAAAACTAAATCTTTTAAAATTTGCAAATTTTTTAATCTGAACCGAAAACGAAGTCGAAATCCCTAATTTGGGCCCAAATCCCCTAACCTAACAACTCTGTAAAACCTCATTTGACATAAAAAAATACTCCCTTGAGAAAATTTCCCGAAATAAAATCCTCCTTTGACAAAATTTCCCACATGCTAGCGACATCTACAGTTTGTTTACAAAATTATCGATGTTGCATCTCTATATTATGTGTCTCTGGGCAGAAATTGAAATCAAGGAGTTACTTTTTAAATGCCTTTTTCACTCCGAATACGAAGTCAAGTTGAAAGTAGACGATCATCAAGTAGAAAGTAGACGATCATCAATTATTAACCCATTCAAGGCAAACGACACTAATAATAGCCTTGTAGCGAAAGCCGAAAATACGTATTCTGTCTTGCTGGCCTTATCGAATTCTTTAAAATTTTTATTCTTTGTAATTTACTTGTGAAAATTGTATCATCTTTCTTTAATTTTGAAAATAATTTAAAACAAAAGGTGATATTACTTTATGATCTAGAGTCAAACTAAAAAAAAACATTCATTTACCAGAATAAAAGATCAAATAAAAATTCACCTCCTTTATTTTTTGCATTAATATTAGGGGGTTCAATCGAAAAATGTTTAAAAAATATAAATTTTTTATTAAAATAAATCTGCGAAAATTCAAAATTTTTTTCAAAAATTGTGATAAATAATTTGCTGTTTGCTTATACCTATCCGGATTTCATTCTGCCCAAAGAAAATAACTAAGGGACGACCTTTTAGAATTTCTAGAAATATTTGTTAAATTCAACTCAATGAGAATTTCATGTTCTAAGTAGAAGGGTTAATAAACATCTTCATTCCCAAAGAAAAAATAGAAACAACATAAAATTATCACAGTTTGCTTTGTCATCTTCCGAATTACTACCCTGTTTTTGTGACTTATCTAGTTAAGTAGTGGTATCTATTTATGTATAATAAATTTTTAATTATTTTTTACGACTTTTTAAATGTTTATATTAAATGAAAGCATTAATATTTTTTGTAATTAATGATTATTAGAATTATTAATTATAATTAATGCTCAATGTAATAAAGCTTGTTTAGTGAGCACTCTGAATTAATAAAATAAAGGGATGGAGATACAGAAACGTAGAGGGAAAATAAATTCTCAACAAAATTGCTCACTACATTTACGTTTTTATTTATTCAATGCATACGAAAGAGATACAAATTAACGTACGGGGTCTTATAATCTTCTTTCGGGTGTGGTTCTCCCAAATTTGGATAAAATTTTAATATGTGAAAGCGGGGAAAGAAAAACTAAAAATATTGACAAAATCTGATCTCAATTATTAAATTTTTTTTTATTTTTATAAATTTCAAAAGAGTTACTGAATTTATTTTTGTTCCGTTATTTAAATAAAATTATTAAAAACAGAAGTGTATATAGATTATTTTACAGAAATTTTTTTCGATTAATCGATTAATTTTAAAATTTTGTTCGATTAACCGGTTAAGAAAAAAACCCAAATAATTATTTGCACGATTAATCGATTAAAATAAAAAGCCGATTAATTGAATCCCCTAATTAATATATATCTATGGAATGTCATATTATGTGATATAGGATTTTTGGTAGCAATAAAATTCTTGCCTTAATTTTTATTTAATTAAATAAACGCGAAATATTAAAAAATCGTCAGATTTTAAGTTAATTTGCAAGAATATCTGTTATCCTTTTTAAAATTAAAATCAGTGTTATACATATATAATGAAGGCCCTTGGTAAGTTAAATGCAATAGTAAAATTGGATTTTTCGATAACACCGTTTACAGGTAATTAAGAAAATACCTCAAAAAACTTTAACTTTTTTTAATTTTCAAAAACCGCAAATAATTTATAAACCACAATTTTTTTTTAAATTTCGATTGCTGGTTCATAACCTTCATTAAAATAAAGATCAGATTTGAGAAATTTGCGCATACAAGGCAAAAATAATTTGAATTTTTAATTCCCGACTAAAAAAGATGTTATATAATCATATATCACCTTATATAAACCAATATATACGTCCATATCTAATTTGATCCGAATATTGGAATATACAATTATATCAAGCGAGATACGCATGTTATCTCACCTGATACAATTTGATCCGAAAAATGGGTCTATCTAACTGCATCAAATTATATATAAATATATATAATTTGATGAAGATTTTCAAAGAAAATTTTAGTAAATATTATTGAGATCACTTATTTCATTCATATTAAATCTAATGCTTAATGTTTATAACAATTTTTGCTAATAAACTTGGAAATAGGTGTCAAAATAAAACATTACAAAAATTTGTCGGAACAACTTTTTTTAGGTTAGAGTTTTTATCTTTCTTATAAAATAACTGAATTAACTAATTAGAAATTTATTAATTCAGTTCGAGGCCAATTTCCTTATTATGAATTAATATAATAAGTACTTTTTTTCAAAAATGCTATTTTTCTTCATCAGGATACTCTCCTAACAAATACTGCACAGAGTTTTTGCTTTCAAAAACCTCTACACTTTCAGGAATGAAAAGACGATCATTTCGGGGATTACGCCACCACTTTCTAAAGAAAACTGATGAATGGGACTTGGAAAATCCCAGAAACGATCCTCTTTTCATTCCTGAAAGTGGAGAGGTTTTTTGAAAGCAAAAACTCTGTGAAGTATTTGTCAGGAGAGTATCCTGATGAAGAGAAAAAAAACAGTTTTTGAAAAAAGTACTTATTATGTTAATTCATAATAACGAAATAGTCCTCGAACTGAATTAATAAATTTCTAATTAATGAATTAAAAAGGTCGAAAAAAACAAATTTTATTTTTTTAAATAAAAATTAAAAATCAACATGATAAAAAATTAACTTTCACAATTAATTTTTTTTTACGGAAAAATAAATGAACTTAAACCATATTTTTATACCCTATACCACTATGTGGTCAGGGTATTATAAGTTTGTGCTGATGTTTGTAACACCAAAAAATATTGGTCGTAGTACAGTCGTATATTGGTTATAGTATACCGATCGGTTCAGAATTTTTTTTTATTTCGATTTAACGATGTCCGTCTGTCCGTCCGTCCGTCCGTCCGTCCCTCCATCCGTCCGTCCGTCTGTCTGTCTGTCCATGCAATCTTGTGCGCACTCAACAGGTCGCACCTATTAAGATATTTTGATGAAATTTGGTACGCAGACCTATGTTGGCCCAAGGACGAACAAGTTTGATTTTTTTGAACATCGGTCCATGTTTAGACCTAGTGCCCATATAAGGGTCCTACCAAAATTATATTGTTTATACGCTGCAGGTCGTAAATATTAAGATATTTGGACGAAATTTGGTACACAGACCTATGTTGGCTCAATAACGCAGCCTATTGATTTTGGTGAACATCGGTTCATGTTTAGACCTAGTGCCCATATAAGGGTCCCACCAAAATTATATTGTTTATACGCTGCAGGTCGCAAATATTAAGATATTTTGATGAAATTTGGTACATAGACCTATGTTGGCCCAAGGACGAAGCCTATTGATTTTGGTGAACATCGGTCCATGTTTAGAACTAGTGCCCATATAAGGGTCCCCCCAAAATTGGCTTGGTTACAAATTGCAGGTCGCAAATATTAAGATATTTTAATGAAATTTGGTGCGCTGACTCACATTATAGAAAATTTTGACACAAGCCCCATTTTAACCCATTCGAATTTCGGATCCAAACAATACAACAGACTGGTGTAGGGTATTGTATAGTCGGCATGCCCGACTTTAACCTTTTTACTCGTTTCAACATATGTTTGTCTCATTTTTAAATTTAAAAATAAAAATAATTATTTCGACCTTTAATTCCACAATAAAAAAAAATTTCCTTTATTTATTTCTTTAAAATAATTTTGAGTTTAATAAAGAGTATTTCGCTAACTATTTGGAAAATATATGTTAAATTTAATTATAAACATTTATTTATATGTCAAAGTGCAAAATTCAAAACCAGATCCACAATTTCGGAGTTTTTTTTTTAATTTTTATAGTGCAATTCAACTTTATAAAATTTTATATAATTAGATATCATGTCAGTTATATATTTTGATATAAGATTGTTTATAGAAGCTTATACGCTATTATATATAATTATATATAAACTATATCGCAGATCTCTTAATATATGGATGGAGACCAAATCGCGTATGATTATATATAACGTCATATCAAAAATATTTATAAAACCAAAGTGTTAATATAAATGTATATGGTCATATAAAGCCACACATATAAACATTTATAATTATATCAAATCATATAAGATTATATGAAAACTTTTTTAGTCGGGTTATATCTTTTCGAAAAATTTGGAAATTTTAACTAAAATATGTATTTTTTCTATAATTAAAAAAAAAACCCGCGAATTATTTAAAAAATACTTAATTTTTTTAAGTTTTGATTTCAAATTCCTTTTCTTCATATTAATTAAGACTAGATTAAAAAAAATTGTTAAATAATTAAAAAATACTTCCCAGGAAAATTTTTTACAATCGGTAGCCAACCACACCCATTCTATAACTGGTTCCACTGCAACAGATTCCATGGAACTGGTTCCAGAACCAATTCCTGGGATCCTATATGGAAGGTGTGGGTGACGAGAATCAGTTCCACAACTTATTCTAGAGCAACCGGTTCCGCATTGGAGCTATAGAAGGAGTTGCTTTTGGGACAATTTCAAACAAAAAGAATCGGTGTTAGAATCGACAGTAGAAGGGGTTGTAAATGAAAAGTACCCAGGAAAATTTTTACAACCGGTAGCCGGTTCCACTTTGGAGCTATATAAGGGGTTGCTTTTGGGACAATTTCAAACAAAAGAATCGGTGTTAGAATCGACAGTAGAAGGGGTTGTGAATGAAAAGTAGCTATTCTGCAATCGATTCTTTGGAACAGAAAATTTTCCTGGGTTCAATTTAAAGTCAACCCTACTTTTTGTATAAATTACTCTAGAGATAAATTACTAATTCCTAAAAGATAACCTTTTCTGCTATCTCTAAATAAAAGCGGATTTAACTGAAATTTGGCACAGAGAGTTTTTAGGCATTAAGGAATAGGGGCAACATTTTGGAGATGGCGAATTCCAACTTTCATGTGTTTTTGGACCACTCTAAGGGCCATACATAAATCATATTTCTGCTATCATTTCAACACCGTACCAGTACTGTAAACGTATAAAATCCGACACATCGCCAATACATGTATTTACTACCATCTCCAACGCTGAGCCAGCACTGTACCGTTCGTATTTTTCTAATTAACAAACTCTTATCCTTTTCTCAGAAGGTTCTTACAAAATTATTCATCGAGGCTGTAATTTCGATATTCAAGTTTTTCATACTCGTCTTCTTTTTCGTATGTCTGATTTTTATGTATATTTCTTAAGAGTGTATCTTTACTAATTTGAACATGTTCCTTTTTAAAAAAAATTCTGACAGAATTTGTTTTATTTGTTTAAAAATATAATTTTTTCATTATTGTCTACCATATGAACTTAAAAATAAAATGTAATATGTAAAACCACTACTGTATTTGAATAAGGTGAAATATATTTTAATAATTTAAAGGGAAAGGCAACAAATAAAAATCTAATATGACAATATCATATTAAAATTTGGACTTGAAGTAGAAGAATATTCTAACTAAATACTTATATGAAAATATAGAAAGTCCGAAAAAATAATTTTTGTATTTTTAATACAAAAATTAAAATAATTGTTGAAAATAAGCATACCACGGCTAAAATCTCATTCAAATATTTATTTTGTTTTGAGTTTAAAGTTCGTTGTTTTTACAAATGTATTGACAACGAACACACAAACATACATATAAATAGTACCCAAAGGGTACTTTTATGTAATTGTTGCTTTCAAAAAGGAGTTGATTTATAGCTGGTTTTACCAAATCAGACAGTTCATATACGAAAGTACAAAATTCTCGTCCCGTTGATTTTTTGTACCTTCCCAGCAAAATATTGGTAATGACACCTCATTGCTGTCTGCATTACCAATAATGATATATCATTACCTTTTGCATTATTTTGTAATATAAAATAATGACTTCCTAATAACGGCATATTGAAGTCATTGCTTTTAAATATAAAATAATGACTTACTCGCAATAGTTTAAATAAGAACTTTTTACAAAGTTAAATTTTATACATTTATATTTATTACATGTAAATATGTTTTGTGTTAAAATTTTTATGACGAGTTCTAAAATTACACTCTAGCAAAAACTTTAATTTCTCTGAATCTATTTCCTGAAGCTAATAGTATTTGTGTAACTCCTTATTTTTACGAATCAAGTAAGGAGTCGGATAACCACTTATAATTCAACTTTTTGTAAGCATGTTTGTAACCACTTATTATTCAGAATCTCATAACTACTTACTTCTCATTTTTTCGTAAGCGAGCAGGTAAGCGTGACTACTTATAAAAACGACCACGCCAAACAAAAATAATGAGTTTAGATGCCAAAAAATAAGTTGTGCGGAGCTATGAATTTCTATTATATAACCATGGTTATATAAGTTATATAAGTGCACTTATTTGGTAATCAAAGATTTTGCTGGGTTATGTAATGTCTCGGTTTGAGTAATAAAGTTATCATTTTCTTATTGCGGACAAATGAAGAGTTAGCGTGATGGCTACGAAGCAATTGTATTGTCTATCAGGAAAATGATCAACCTTTTTTGAAACAACAAACAAATGACAATATCATATTAGAATTTGGACTTGAGATAGAAGAATATTCTAACTAAATATATGGAATTATTTAATATTCAAAATTATTTCAACTCTTTTGTTAAAAATAAAAAAAATTTAAGTTTCTATATTTTCATACAGATAGAATATTGTTCTGACTCAAGTACAAAATCTGATATGATACTGTCATATTTGATTTGTTGCTGTCAATAAAATCTAGTATGATGACAATAAAATTGTTTCCTAGACATCACTCCATTCTTCATTTGTCCGCATTAAGAAAATTCAAATATTAGAATATCATTTGCGATTTGGGTCTTGAGGTAGATACTATTGTAAGTAACCGTTTAGAAAAACGTGTAAGTCCACTAAAAGTAATCGATTTCGTGTACTTCACATTGTGTGTAGTTACCATATGGGATGCTCCTGAATAACAATTGCATATAAAACTTAGAACATTTGAAACTTTCAAAAAATATTGTCTAACATACATGTCACTATACTTGTGTGTACTAACGAAGTATATTGGCGTGAGGGCCTTTAAAACGCGACCATACCCTGGGTAAAGTAAGCCAGCTTGTGTTAAGGGTTTGTCAGTACTCGAGGATACTTGTGTATACTTACTAGTATCCTCCAGCACTTTCAAAGCCCACACAAGTATAGTAGCGTGGAAGTTAGAAAAAGTATTTGAAAAATATAAAATTGTTATATACAAGTATCCCATATCGTTAGTATATACAACGTGAAGTACACAAAATCGATTGCATTGTGTAGACTTGAACGTTTTTCAAAAGGGAAATTTAGCTAAGGTGTTTAATCACTACTCTTCCCGCTTTTAGACTACAAAACATAAAATTAAAATTGTCAATTTGACAAATGCTATTATATTTACATGAAACTTACCTACAGCTTTTTCAACTTCATTTCTGGTTATGAAGTTACATATCTAGTGAGTGAGTACAGCTGGAGTTAGTGCTAAGTTATGACAGCCCATGTTCAATTCCAAGATCCGATTGGAAATAACAGATACCTAAACCAAATTCGCAGAGTGTAAAAATATGAACAACATTTGTTAAAAAAAGACCTACAAGAAGAAGAAGTGTAGATTTAATTTAAAAATTGACTTCTTTGTTAGATGATGGTTGTTGGTCATGATGTCGAAAGATTACTCGGACTGTTTCTATGTACAGAACTACGTATGCATTGTAGGAAAAGTACATTTTATTATATTGAAGAAATTGCATGCGTCAGTGATTTTTCTTATGCAAAATAAACATACATTTAGACAGAAGTACATTTTACTCTTTTTTATTTCATATAAATTGAATTCATAGTAAAACAACTTTTTTCTAAGAAATAAAAACTTTTCGACATATGGTTATCAAAAAATATTTTGCAGTATTTTTTTTTCTAACAAATTGTGTAAATTACAAGTTCATCTGTTTATGATGTTTTATTAAATTGATTTTAAATCTTTGCTGTCAATTTAAATTTTCAACAATATTAAAATAAAAAATCATAAAATTTTGCACAATTTTATGATAAATAAAAAAAAATTGTCCAATCATTTATAAATATTTTTTATTGTATGAGGCTTCATCCATATCTGCGAAATAAGAAGAATGGAACAAAAACTTTCAAAAATCTTTTATTTATAGATTTTCTGTAAACTTTAAAAAAACAACATTACTTAAAATCAATAATTGAAATATACACACAAAAAAATAATTTTCATATTTGAATACGAAAATCGCAAATTCAATAAAAAAATTTTTTGAATTTCCTGTCATGATGATTTTTTCAGAACTGATAATGAAAATTGTAAGCACGTTGTTGAAATTATTTTATTTTTCTGCCAATAAAGAAAGTTGTTGATTTGATTAAACACAATTATTGAATTTTTGTGATTTTTCAATGAAAGTATTAGGTTGTTCATAAGGGGTGTGCTATCTGTTGTATCGTTGTATCGTCCTAACAAAAAACAGAGTTGTTAAAATTTTTATTTGTGTTAAACAACGATTTTCTATTCAGTTTTCTATATGTTAGCACACTCAAACATAGGACACTAAACTTACGTAAAAATGTTGTATCGTGCTATTCTCAAATGTTGTATTTTTTCAATTTAATTTTTAAAAACTCTGTTTTTTGTTAGGACGATACAACGATACAACAAATAGTACACCCCTTGTGAAAACCCTTTATGTGTTGATTTAACACAAAGTTTTAATAATTTTTTTAATAAAAAAACATGTTAAATTTAATTAAAATTTATTTATTGAAAAATAAAAATACCAAAAAAATTATAAAAGAGTCAATAAAATTCTAAATCTTTCATATATAATATGTGCAACCGCATCAAAGTCCAAAGAGCAACTAAATTTACAAAAAGAAAAACAAAACATATCATGCCTTCAAAAAAATCAAAATAACATCAAGTATTATGTTTATTGAAAATGAAAAATTATTCAATTATTTGTTTATCAAATGCATTTTGTTGAGTGTTAGTTTTAAAAGTTGCAATAGTGATAAACATAATTTTTGAATCAAATTCAAAGGGTTATTGTATTTAACTTTTATATCAAACAAACGAGTTTGTTAAATTTTTTTCTGGTATATTTTTTTGTATGTAGCACCACTATACATTTTTGAATAAACTTACCGTGATGATTGTAAAACTGGTGTCATCTTTTTTCATTAATTCGAGGTAAAAACAACCCAAAAATGGCCAAAAAAGGTTTTTGTTAACTTTGATCTCAATTTGCTCAAAAACCAGATGTGTTGGAAAAATTTGGAATCCAAATTCAGACTCAGCACGGAAAGGTTATTTGAATATGTGTGGTCACATGCCCGTAAAGTCAAAAAGTTTAAAAATATTTAGTAGCGAAAATGTGTGCGGTGTTTTGTTTAAGACTTTTTCAGCACTCAAAAAAATTGATTCACGCGAACAGATTATTTCTTTTTAATGTATTTGAAATAAGTTAATCTAGAAAAAAATGTGTTTTTTTCATAATTTTATTTATTGAATCTTCACAACAGTGAACTAACAATAAGTTTATCAAATCTTATGTACTAAAGCTAAAATATTAAGCCCAGCCAGTGCCAGACAAAATTTTAATTTTAAACATTAACCCCTCAATTCATAAATGCTTTGTAAAGTTATAGCAGGTTTACAAAACGTCATTTTCATACAAAATTTGTTCAATAAACCTCCTATAATTTAACAAAGCGTTTATGAATTTAGGGGTAAATATTTTTTTTAATTTGATGCAAAGTAAATGTATAGAAAAAGTTAAAAACGATAAATTAGAAGTTTAATTTTAAAAAGGTCGAAAAAACTAATTTTTAATTTTTTAAATAGAAACTAAAAACCAACATTTTGTTATAAAGAATATACATTTATTCTATAGAGGCAAATCAGCGGTGGTCCTTCTTAGGAGGCGTCGGTGTCCTTGATCCTCAAGCAGTTTACGAGCCAATGAATTTGGGTGCAGTTGCAGCCTCTTTAAGTAGTTTAAGGTGTATCTCGCGATTTCATCATTAACGGTGGGAACATTCAAATCCGAGTGTATGTTCGCATTTCTTATATACCATGGTGCGCAGACAATGGTTCGCAAAATATTGTTCTGCTTCCTTTGAATTTTTTGAACATTTGATGCAGACGCAGTGCCCCAGATTTGGATGCCGTAGCACCATATAGGTTTCAAAATCGAATTATACAACAACAACTTGCAATCAAGGCCAAGTCTAGAATTTCTTCCAATTAGCCAATTAAGTTCTATTGCTTTAAGTTTCATTTGTGTTATTTTGGCGTTGATATGGTTATTCCACGTGAGACGACGATCAAGATGTATACCAAGATATTTGACATTTGAGTGTTGGTGCACTTTGTGATTGTTAATTTTGATAAAAGGGCATGTTTCTTTTCTTAAAGTAAAAGTCAAATGAATACATTTCTGCTTATTCACCTCTATCTTCCACTTTTTCAGCCACGATTCCAGTTCAAATACGTGTTCCTGCCAGAGAAACAAGCCGATCAAAATAATCGGCGGCGGCGTCTCAAACAAAAAATCGGCGGCGGCGGCTGTGATTAAGGTTGAGCCAGATAAAAATCGGCGGCGGCGGCTCAACGAAATAATCGGCGGCGGCTTAATCGGCTTGATAGAACATTATACACGTAATTTAAAGATGTTTAAGGTTTTTTGCAAAATGTAGCAGTAGAAAATTGTACAAAAACTTGGAATTATCAGATAAAAAATAATTTTAAGTTAAATTCATCGATAAAAATTACCAATTTAGGATTTTTAGTTTTTGAACGGACCTAGAAGAAGAGAAAGTTGAGCTTTCCAAATATATTCAACAAAATTGTGTGAAAATATTTTCAAATAAAGCTAATTTTCTTAATTTTTTCTTATTTTGTTTAATTTTGAAAAAATCGGTATATTTTTAAAAATTGATTCATTTACAAGTACTTTTTTTTAAAAATAAAAATATTTTTATCGGCTGATCTTTATTATCATAAGAGTATTTTTGACTTTGGAACAAAAAAAAACTATTTTTTACTATTAATAAATAAAGACATGCTTTCACGGGCTCTGTGGTAGGTAGCGCCAACTGGTTGAATCCAAATGTCCGATATCATGGCGCGATAACCAAACCTTTTGTCTGGATGCAATGGCAGCACTTAAACTTCTACGAGTAGTTTTTTAATCCAAATACGATAATTTGATTTATTAACGTAGCCAACTAAGCCAGAAATGCGCCTCATAACTGAACAAAATTTTGCTCAAAGCGCACGAAACACTTTCCTCGTGAAACGCCGATTTTCGTAATACAGCTAAATAATTTGTATACCGGCTTTGTCTTTCCACAATGGAATGTCAAACAATACTGCATAAAAATATCATGACAGTTTGACACGACTCACTCGTTATGTCAAAAAAATCCTTATTAAAAACTACTTGATCCTTTAGAATATCTAAGCTTCCATATGAGCTGACTTGGAAAAATATTATTATTGGTTAAAAAATAGGGGCAGTTTAGAAGTTATTCAACGAAATGTGTCAGTAGTTTACAGAAATATTTATGACAAAAATCGTTCTTAAGGTACATATACACGAGAGAGAAAACTGCTAGAGATAGAGCAAAAAGTAATCCTGAATAGCTTAAATCATTCACAATAGAGCTAATTAGAGGTGTTTTTTGCTGAATCTCTAGCAATTTTCTCTCGCGTATAGATGTGCCTTCAAAAAAAAAAAATTTATGATGAAGTAGAAAATTTATTTTAAAAATGGCATTTGTTTTTAATTTTTTTATTTTGGAAAATTGATACTTCCAGCCGAAATGAGCCGAAAAAAATCGGCGGCTGAGGCAAAAATGACCGGCGGCGGTGGCTTAAACGGCTCACGGCGGCTGGCTTGTTTCTCTGGTTCCTGCAATATTCGAGAGGCGTCATATGGGTTTTTGTGACAACTTAAGATATCCGTATCATCAGCAAATGTAGACGTATGAGTATTACTATCAGTTGGCATGTCAGAAGTATACAAAATATACAAGAGTGGGCCTAAAATGCTACCTTGAGGGACACCGGCCCGAATATCTTGAGGAGAGCTGAAGAAATCACTTTCCTTGACAACAAATTTACGATTGCTTATATAGCTTTCGAGTATATTATGTGTGTTACGTGGCAGTATATTTTTAATTTTAAATAACAAACCTTCGTGCCAAACTTTATCAAAGGCTTGCGATACGTCAATAAAGAGTGCAGAACAGTAATTCTTATCCTCAAAGGCCTTTCATATTTCACCAACAAGTCTGTGAACTTGCTCAATGGTGCCATGCTTTTTACGAAAACCGAACTGATGAGCAGGAATTAGGTTATGTTGAGTTACAGTTATCGTTATTCTTTTTGCCAATAGTTTCTCGAAGAGTTTTGATAAATTAGACTTATATGCCTATAAGATTCAATTTTAGTGTGATCTTTTCCTGGCTTGGGTATCATTTTAATGAGGGAGGCGTAATATTGCATTAAAAATAAAAAGTATTATTCTTACAGCTATCTGGGGTAACTCCAAGATCATTTTATTACTAATTTTATCGGTACCAAAAGCTTTTTTTGGGTTTAATTCTAGATAGCATTTTCGACCTCTCGCAACTCAAAGCGAATGGGTACCTCTAGGTGCCGTGGCAAAATTGGTGGTAACTCGACTATTGTGTTTGGATCGTTTGGCATAAATACAGATTTTAAATGTTCTGCAAACAACACACCTTTCTCCGTATCATTTCTAGCCCAGCTTCCGTCAGATTTACGCATTGGAGGTTTACATATAACAGGTCTTTTCAGATTCTTTGTAGCACGCCATAATGAATAGTTCGTTCTTGCCGTAGCCTCCAGATTTTCAAAAAAATCATTCAGTGAGTTATTTCTTTGTAATTCAAGTAATTTGCGCAACTTGTTTGAGCATTCTTTAAATCGAGCCTTAAGTGCAGGAGATCTGTGAAGCTGCCACTCTCTACGAGCTCTTCTTTTTTCATTTAAGAGTCGCTCAATATCAACTGAAAAAATTGGATTTTGTCTGGATTGTCGGAGGGGTTTGGTAGCAAGTCGTGCAGCAAGTTTAAGATAGGATTCAAAATTCCTAAGTGAGAGATCAATGTCCTCTGTTGTTCTTAGCAATATATTTTCCGAGCAATGAGTACTGATAAATTTTTTATATTTTAGCCAATTTGTTCCTTTGCCTGTAAGTGCTAAGTCACCGGTTGGAGATACAATTCGAGGGTTTATAAGGAAAATAATAGTGGGTGTATGTTCAGAAGAGAGTTCCAATGAGGATTCTAAGTGCACCAAGTTTCTTGCTATATTTTTAGTTACTCCAAAATCAATGAGATCCGGTATTTTATTTCGATCTGATGGCCAGTGTGTGGGTTCGCCGCTGGAGATCACATCCAAACCCATTTTATTAATTGTATCAAACAATACACGGCCCCTCGGGGAAAAGAGCCTTGACCCCCAGAAAGTGTGCTTGGCATTGTAATCGCCAGCTGCCAGAAAACGTGAGCCTAATGATTCGAAAAATGATTTAAATTGATTTTCAGAAATCTTAAATTTCGGGGGGAAATAAACCGAAGAGATCACTAGGTTCATATTATTTTCTTCTATAAATACTGAAGAGGCTTGAAGATAATCCTCACAAAGATCACACATGAGATAATGTTTCAAGCGAGTTTTTATTAAGATACCTGAGCCTCCACACGCCCTGCCTCTGGGATCTTTTGTGTCATAAAATGTATACTCATTAATTGAAAAATTACTACGAGGGGTTAAGTGGGTCTCAGAAACAAGCATTATGTCAATCTGTTTGCTTCTTAGAAAATAACTGAGTTCTTCTTTATGTTGGCGTATGCCGTTAGCGTTCCAAAAACATATTTTCAGAGTATTCATGGTTTACTCAGTAAAGCCTGCAGTAACAGAGACTGCATCTTCATCATCTCCTGTATCATATTATTCATAGATTTTGTAAAATCTGAGACCGTTTGCACTAACACATCAATTGCTGCTTCAAGTCCACTAAAGTCCGATTTTTGACCTTGGTATTTATTTTGATTTGTTTTCATATTAGAATTAGATTCATCACTTATATTTTCTTGAAAATTTCCAGATGATGTACGACCTTTTACAATAGATGCAAAAGTCTGATTTTGGTTCGTAAAATGCTGTGCGTTCGGCAATTGGGGCTGCGGATTAAAAATTTCTAGATTGGGCATTTTTAGAAAAAAATGTGTGCCACTAATTTGAAATTTTTCATTTTTAAAATCTGAAATCGACCTGTTGATTTTCCCATATATTTCCTTCTAGCTTTCTATGCATTACATTGGCCCTTATTTGGAAAATTGCTCCGAAACCCGCTCCCAGGGGCTTATTTTCTTAGGTTACTGGAACAACTAATCCAAAAAAAATTTCAGCTCAGCCGAAGAATTTTTTAACTATCCCTGGTCCTTCAAAATCTTGAAATAAGATCTACAAAGGGAAAGCAACTTTTTTGGTTTTTTGAAAACACTGCCTCCTAAATGACTGTATTTCAACACTCAGAAAAGTTCTGCAGTTACTATATGACAGTTATTTGTGTAGTAAAGCGGTTGTAGTTATTTTAACTACAACTGCAGTAAATTTACTTAGAGCAAAATGTTTCAATGTGTTTGACAGTTATTTTTTTAAACAAACTACAAAAACTACTACATTGTAGTAACATTTATTTTATGCGGTTATTTTGAATTTTGTTACAAACACTTCAATTTTCAAGTGGGTGTGTACGAAGCAACGAAGTGCATGTGTTCGAAGCGCTTGTTTAGAAATTTCTAGTGAAAGAATATGAGAAGAATATGTTTTCTTTACAAAACAACGCAACGAAAATTTAATTATAAATTTTATTAAATAATTAAAATAATAAGGTAAGCTTTTATAATATTAAATATAAATTTAATTACAGGAATATTAAAAATATTGTATTTAACTTCTTTCAGATCTTTTATATTTTCATCCCTTTCTACCTGGAGAAAAAAGCAAGCCAAACAATATTTCATACCTCACAGACGGACATCGAGAACAATATCTTAATAGTGAACAATAAAAGTGATATTAGGTGTAAATTTTGATTTCTCAAATTTAAATTTATACGAGAATAAAATTAGGTTTAGAGTATTTACATAAATTTGTTTTTATTAAATTAATAATTTTTAAAATTATTTCTGTTTATGTTATTTTAACTGCATTTGCAGTTGTTTGTACAGTTATACAATAATTTACATATATGTTGTTTTAATTGCATTTGTAGTTGTTTTTACTATATTTTTCAGTTGATTTTTAACAGTTAAAAATAACTTCAAATTGCAGTTGATTTAAATGCAAATGTAGTCTGCACCTTTTTAACTGCAAATGCAGTTATTTTAATTGACATTTGCAGTGGATTTTAATAATTCCTTGAGTATGGCGGCGACAAATGGGTTAATGACCTTCTCTCTGTTATCCAACATTCCATTGTTTTTATGTATACTGATGATGTGAAATATAATATATGATGTGGAAAACAGAAAACATATCTTCGCTCTTCAAATCGTAAATATTCTGAATGTGAAAATGAAATTTGAAAACGGTTAAGCTTCAATTTTATGGATAGTAGCTGATCAAATCAAAATAAATATGGTGTTATAAATATGGTAGATAGGTGATTCAAAATTAGTAAGCACCTTTCTTGTTGCAAAATTTTGTTGATCAGTCTTATCAGTGGCGGCTCCAGCTCAAGTCTCTGGAGGGGAAATTTTTGAAAAAATTTTTAATTTTCACAAAAAATATTTTTTAACCCCTTTTGATTTGGCCATACACTACTTGTTGGACGTTTTTGGACTCAGCAGCGCAAGGTTAACGATTTTATGAGCGACGCTTTAGGTGTAAAAGACAATATAAAGTCCAACGGAAAATTCTAAGTTATATTTTTCATCAAAAACTTTAATATTTGATACGTATTTGACATTCAACAAGAATGGGTTAGTAATGCCTAAAAAAGTTTATATTAAATAACATATAAAATCAACAATTGAAGTTTCCGCACTCTATTTGAATTGTATGAAACTTGCTATAACTTGGAATACTTTGAATAGCTAAAATTGGTGTTCAATTTGGGGAAAATTATCAAATTTGCTATAGACTTTCCGTACATATTTGGGTCTAACTTTTGTATTATTTTAGCTATGTGACTGGTTGATATATAAAGCTTCTGAAAGCGTGCATGAAGTTGGTCTGCAACTCATTCTTTAATTTGATAATTTCTGATTTATTAAAAAAAATTAAAATTTTTGAGAATTTTTCTACAATTAATTAATTGTTTCTATCCTTTTATAATTGAAGCCATGATTGAGCCACGTGAATAGTTACATATGAAATGTCAAATATCAGTTTGGTACTCCTGAGTTATAGTATAGTATTAAATAAAAAAAAACAGTTCGATTTTTCAGCATTTGTATGAAAAAAGACCCAATAAAAGTGCCAGTATAAGATTTCGTAAAGGCAAAAATAAAGTAATGAGGAACAACATAAGCGTGTTCGTTTACTTACTACAAGTTACTAGTTTTACTACAGCTGCAAAATTTCAATATAAAAAGTAAACAAAACTTTCCAATTGTAGTAAAAGTAGTAAGAATTTCGACTAATCGAAAACACCGCATATATTTTTTAAGAAATTTTAAAGATTCCATTTTTCGATATACATATGACGATTTAAATCGCGGACTTCATCAAATTAAACTTTGAAAATTTTACGAAAAACGTCGCCGGAGTCTGAAAAGTCCTCAAAATTTGATTGAGATGATTACAGGGATTTAACTCAGAGATTACTTTTTAACAACAATACAAAAAGTTAATATTTCCTGAAAAGTTTTGAAATTATTTTCATTATTTTTATATTCACTTTATTTATTAGAAGCTGATTTTTTATACTTCAGTTATAAATTTTAACTAAAAACTTCTAATATTTAAACAATTCTTGTTTTTTAATTATTTTTTCGGAATGTTTCGCAGACCTCCTAGGATGCGATTAGGGACGCTCAGGGGTTCGTGATCAACATTTGGAAAACTTTGTATAATTAAATTTTCATATTGGTTTTGGTATAGCTGTGGGAGTCAGATGTCGTTATTAACAAAACGAATTACTGGCCAATTTTGCTTTGACGCTACACCAACATTCCGTATTTTAAAGTTTAAACACTTTGTAGGTTGGGAGGAAGTGCAGGATCTAACGCTAATCAATTACTCGCTGGCAATCAAAAATTGAGTATTTCAAAAGAAATTATTTCAGGAACATAACTATGTATATACTCTACGATATCAACATGTATACTCAGGATTTCCGAAAGACAGACTGGAATAAGTTCAATACGATCCTTTGGAAAGACCTAAAAAAGAACTCCACCATAACTTTCCGAATGAAATTTGGAGAATTTCAAGTGAAATAAATTGTGAATTCTATTTGAAATTTGTCAAATTTGATCGTAAAACTGAACAAAAATAACGGTAATTAATTGTTTACTTACAATATTGAGAAAATTTTAAGAGAAATTTCGATTTTTTATTCCGAAATGAGAAAATTCTAAAATATAGTAGCATTTACCACTTCAAATTTAGAAAATTCCATTAGAAGCTCAGTTTTGCAATTTTAATGAAAAAAATTCAAAATAAAATTTAGTCTTTTTTTCCAAAAGCACCATAAGTGGTTTTTCACGTGGAAAAATTTTACTCGAACTTTAATTTTACTCAAATTTTA
This sequence comes from Leucophora obtusa, assembly GCA_949987735.1. Taxonomy (NCBI): domain Eukaryota; kingdom Metazoa; phylum Arthropoda; class Insecta; order Diptera; family Anthomyiidae; genus Leucophora; species Leucophora obtusa. Next base: position 51,746,438 of record OX465298.1, on the reverse strand, counting down.
ATTTAAATTATAAAAATGAACAATTTTTCAATTTTATATCATAGACACAATCACCATATACAAAAAATGTGATTTTTCCCCAAGAAAAATAATAGTCTTGTACATTAAATTTGCGTGAAAACAATCTCTACTCAGTTTTCACGCGAAATTCATTGTCGTGGAAAATTATCATATTATTTAAAGCAACTTACGGTGCTTTACTATCAAACAGTATTTTACTTTTAAAGTCGAATTTATATTTAACGGCTTTGTTCATTTTGTGTATGAAAATCCTAAAGAAATATCTACATTTTCAAATATTTTAATTGGTTGAAAATAAATTAACCAATCAGAATGCTCCAAAAATAAACTAGGTCAAAGCATGCTGCCACCCAAAATTTTAACTAAAGTCAACAAAAATATACATTTGGAAAATTTAAATAGTAAGGGCGTTTATTTTTATTTAAAAAATTTTCAATTAAAATTGGAATTTTGTATTACAAAATGCGAAATTTTAAAACGAAATTTCTTTTTGTCATTTGAAATTAGAAAAATTTCAAACGAAATTGATCTACATACAATTTTGAAAATCTAATTTGAAATTTAGATCTTTTAACTACATTTCTCCACAAACTTAAATTTTTTTATAATCAAAATTATCAGTTTTTTAAAGAATTTGTTAAAATATCTATTGAGATTTTTTAAATGACGACTGGTTAATTGAAAATAAGGAAAAAAATTTCTATTTCATATTATTATTCATAACAAATTTGTATTTCTTTCACTTTATCCTTTTTTCTCTCCTTTTTTCTCTTCCTTTTCTCTCCTTTTTTCTCCTTTTCCCTCTTTTTCCTTTTTTTTTCTTTTTTTTTCTTTTTCGATTTCGCTGAGGGGGGGGGGGGGTTTCCCTATTTCCCCCTCCCTGGAGCCGCGCATGGTGTTATATATATTTTGAGTCATTGGATGACGTTTAAATCTTTTAAAAACACTACGAATCGATAGATTTTACTCTTATAGTGTATTTAGACTGGGCAAAAACTAGTAGCTTTTGGCCATTTTTAGTTTTTGAGCCGAAAACTACAAAATTAATTTAGTTTTTCCATACAATTTTCATACAAACTGAAAACCAAATTCTATCTGGTTTTTGCCAAAAACCATATAAAAATATCTGAAATTTGCATTTTTGATACACCCGGTTACTCGATACATCCTGTTACAACGAATATAGAATTAAAGCAAGTGTCAAAAACATATTTTTTTATTATTTTTAAATATTTCAGTTTTAGTTTAAAATTATGTGTTGTTATATATTTAAAAAAGTGTTAATATATTTTTTAATTTAATTTAATCATAAAAACATTAAGAAAAGAGTTTAATAAAAAAGTGATGTGACAAAGAAAAACTAAGTAACCAGTGTAAATGACTTGGCTTTTGTAATTTAGTTTTGTACAAAAACTACCTGGTTTTTGCTCTGTCTAAATTCAGTATTAAATATTGACCAAAACTATTTAATTTGAATAGAATCTATAAAAAAATTCCCATGTTGATTCATATTGATTGTATATTCCAGTCAATGTGCCTAAGAAATTTTCTTGTTACATAAGTTTTGAAAATTCGTAAATATTTTGGTTCTGATATCTATCAAAAAAGCAGTAATGACGACAAAACACTTTGAGGGTATCACTCCCTAGTTATTTTGCTTCCCAGCAAAACCTTCTATTACCCGGTAATGACTTTGGTAAGAAGAAATAAGGGTAGGTAACCTCTTACTTTTCTATTACCAAAGCTATTATTTTAACAAGGGCATGTCCATCGAGGTAACTCCTTACCTAGTAATATGTTATTCTGAACTTACATGTTACGCTTACCTATTACCTCTAGGTTACAAAAAACCTTAAAATAATACGTTTTTTTTTCTTAAAATTTCATCTTGTTTCATATTGACTATTAAATTAAAAATTACATAATTTTAACAAAAAATTTTGGATTTTTTTTTTATTAGTTTTGGTTATAAAAATAAGCATTTTGTAATGAAGTGGGTAAGCTCTTACTTTTCTATTACCAAAGCTATTATGTTAACAAGGGCATGTCCATCGATGTAACTCCTTACCTAATAATATGCTATTCTGAACTTACAGGTAAAAAGCCTTTAAAAACATTTTGTTTAAATTTTAATTTTTTAAACCGAATATCAATTTTAAATTCACGGATTTTTAACAAAAACTAGAATTTCTAAAATTTTCTAGAAAAACGAATTATTTATACAAATAAAAAATCCAGACGTATGAATTTGGTATTGAAAGTAATGCAAGGGTAGGCTGTTTGATATATTACCAGGTAATATGCATAGTAGTACCCATATTTTACCAAGGTTTTGCTGGGTTCTTATATAAAAATCATAAATATGAAATTTGATGAAAATCGGATAAAGGAAAGCCGCGCCTGAAATCGAATGAAAATTTAATTAGTGTTGAGAAGACCAAAAAATTATTTTTTTTTTTATTTATTCCAAGATTTAGTTTTTTAAAGTATTTTTAGCAAAGAAGTTATTGCAAAATAATAATCTAAACTTATTTCTCATTCCAAAAAGGTATAAAAATTAAAAATCGGTTAAAAAATATCCCATTTCTTAGCAATTCCCTACGCCATTAATGTATTTATTATCTTTTTTGGAAAGATATCTAAGTGAGAAGTACGATTTCATAATATTTTTGTGTTAAAGAGTATATTTAATAACAACATCTTTGAAAAAACTTAAAAAAATTATGTTCTTGCTAATGAAATTTTCATCGGATTCTTACCAAATTTAATTTATATTATTTTCATTTAGACGGGCGAAAAATTGCATCTATCCTTCCCCCAAAAAAACTTTTCTAAAAATGTTCACATAACATCCCTACGGGGAATGTGGGGTCAATTGCCCTCCAAGGACCTATCCCGTGACCGGTCAACCGAGAGCATATTACTAAATTAGTACAAATATGAACCAAAGAGAATGAATTCATTTTCTAAGTATTTTCTGATTCGTTACTTTCACTGTTGCTTTTAAAAACTTAACCAATACCGAACTAAAAAATAAAATTCGCGGCATATTTTTTAAAATATTTTTTTATTTATTTTACTCTTTTATTTATTTTGAACTTTATTTCTTTACGATTTGCTTATTTTTCACGTTTTTTAATGTTAAAGCTATTTTAGTTTTAACAATTGGTATTTCATTTAATTTTCTTTTTAACTTAAGGGCAATTTTAAAAATTTTTATTTATATTATCAGAGTTTTTGAGGTAATTTTCTAATTTTTAATTGATTTTTTAATGTAATTATGGTCAACGCAAAAAACGAGTCAACTGCCATTAAAGGACCTATCCCGTGACTGGTCAATCGGGGGCATACTGAAGGCACTTCCACTATATTTGTGTGTGTGTTAGTGTTGTTTTCTTTTCTATTGTTTTCTTTTCCATTTTTTTTATTTGCTTGTAGTGTTTGTTTTTTCTTTTTCTTTTTTATTTGAACAGAAACGAAAAATATATAACTTTACCATCAGCCAGCCATCACGCATAATGTAACGATCCATACTCCTCATGGCCCTACTTCGTTGGAGACCCGCGCTACCTATGACTCCGGCCGTGCTCAGGGTGTTAGGGTGGTGATCTTGTCTCCGCAGAATTAAGTCCTAATATCGACCCCAAAAAAAAAAATAACTAAAGACAATGAAATAATAATAATAAACGGAAGGATAAAGGGAATGAAGAAGAGTTTAAAGTGAGAAGATGTTATTCTCCCATAATCTTTTACCCACCCATCCTTGCCGATTATAGTGAATATTCTAATCGGCCCTAGTATGATTGATCCGAAAGTTATTAACTTTTCGTGGAAATTGGAAAAAAAATTAACACATCATGTTAAAATTTATTTATTTATATAAAGAATTTAAAATAAGGGTTTCCATAATGGATCCTAACTGGCTAATAAAAAAATTACAAAAAAAAATAACAATTACTTAATAGTTATAATATATTTACTAACAAAATTCTTTGAGTGTGAACAAAAGCCAAAATAAAATCAAACCAAAGTGTAAGAATTAAGTTAAAACCAAAATGTTTGTAGGTTTTAACATGGAACGTTCGGAATCGAACTATTATTATTTCAGGTTTTAAAGACTTTTGAAAAGAAATCCAAAAACAAATTTTGAAAATTAACTATTTTTTTTTTTTTTTTTTTTTTTTTTTTATATTGTTGTGTATAAAAAAATTTTAAATTGAAAATATTTAACAGAATAACTTACAACTCACCTTTTCTTTTTTTTTCAGCGATGACATAAGGCCTTTTGTCTGCTCGAAGTTGTAATTTCAACCACCCGAGTAAAAAAAATTGATCTCGCGCAATATCTAATTATATCCAATTTGATATTGTTTAAGATCTGCTGTAATATCTAGCTGATCCAATTAGATCTCAAAATTGGGTGTATCCAATCATATCGTATTAGATCCCATTGTGTATATGGGGATAAACTAAGATCAAGTTATATCTCAACATTGGGAGGTCCAGTGATATCTTTGGGGATAAACCTAGATCTATTTTGATCCGGAAATTGGCGGATCCAGCTATATATTTGCGGATATTTTTAGATCTAATTTGATCCGAAAAATGGCGGATCCAATTAGATCCAGCTATATATTTGGGGATAAACTTTTTGATCTCAATTTTGGCAGATCAAATTAGATCCCGCAATATATTTGTGGATAAACGTATATCTAATTTGATTCGAAAAAGTGGCAGATCGAATTAGATCTAGCTATATATTTGGGGATAAACTTAGATCTAATTTGATCCGAAAAATGGCACATCGATTTAGATCCAGCAATATATTTGTGGATAAACTTAGATATAAATTGATCTGAAGAATGGCAGATCAAATTAGATCCAGCAATATATTTGGGGATAAACTTGGATCTAAATTTATCAGAAAAATATTAAAATGGCAGATCGAATTAGAAACAGCAATATATTTGGGGATTGACATCTAAAAGTATCCATAAAAATGACAGATAAAATTAGATGCCGCATTATATTTGGGTACTACGTAAGATCTCCATTTCTTTGGGATTAAATAAGATCCCAGACATATATTGCCAACTGTTCAAAAAATAATAGACTGGCAGAGCACTGATTGTATAAAAATTACAATATTTTGTTAAAATAAGGTTTAAACTCAGAAGGTAACGAGTTCAATATGCATTTCTTTTACAAAATGAATTTCTTTTTATAAAATTAAAATTTTTTTTTCTATAAATTTTTTTATAAAATTATATATTTATTTTTTTATTAAATTGAAATCTTTGAATAAAATAATTTTATTTACATCTTTTTGACGCTCTACACCATTTCCAATTGTATTAATTGTTTTAAGGTTTATCAATTGTATTTCAGAAATAATCAATTGAATTTCAGTTTTATCAATTGTGTTTCAGAACTCATCAATTATTTTTCACATTGTATTTCAGAACTAGTCAATTGAAGTTCAGTTTTATCAATTGTGTTTCAGAAATTATTAATTGTATTTCCGAAATTCACAACCGTATTTCAGAAATTATTAAACTGTATTTCAGAAATTATCAATCGTATTTCCGAAATTATGAAATGTATTTGAGAAATTTTTCTCTATTAGCTATGAAATTCTGAAATAGATTTCATTATTTCTGGACACAACTAAATAAATAAATAATTAAATTTGCGTAATATTGTAGTTTCTGAAGTGCAAATAATATTTTGTGATATACAATTAAAATTTTCTAAAATACATTTAATAATTTCTGGAATACCTTTTTTCGATGCTTATAAGTTGGCTCGAAATGCTTTTATCATTCATTTAATTTGTAGCTATCACACATCTATAACAAGTCTCGTTAGATTAGAGTGTAGATGTCTTGGCTGACAATCTGGTGGACTGGGTTAAATTTCATGTTTTTAAAAGCAAATATTAAAAAAGTTTTCTGAATTTTTTGAAAAATGTTTTTTGAAATCTATTTTTTTGCCAAGATAGTTAATGCAACGTTCTGCCAACGCATAACCGACCATCGCCAACGGTTTGCCAGCATTGTATATTAACATTAATTAACACTATGTTTTTATTTTTAGGAAATACATTTTTATTTTATTATAAGTTAACATTAAATTGAATTTTAGATAATGGTACCAATTTGTAGTTGTAATTATTATATATTAAATCTTATATTCATAAACATTCTATACAGTTAGACGAGGTTTATGGAACTATTTAACTTTATAAAGTGTTTATAAATTATAACTTAAATGTACATATATATATGTTAAATGTACGTGAACAAATTGTTGATATGGACCCACAAATTGTATCTCAACTGATATGGGAATTATTGTACCATTACCATACATCAATATATATTGAATGATATACATATATTACAATATATGACACTGTATTATAAATATTGTTAATGAAGTAACATATCTGATAATATTTTTTATAGCGACATACATAGTTTTACATTATTCAAATTAAACCATATATGGAATTGTATTCAAAATGTTGATGTGGTACCAAATTTGACCATATATTGTTTAAATTGTGCCATATATGACAATATATTGTTTAAATGATACCATATATGTCTATATATTAATATTGTTTAAATGACACCATATATCAATATATATGGGACTATATATGGTAGCATATATTATCATATCTGCATCTGTATTAAAAATGTCGTTCATCAGGTACCATATATGAGCATATATTGTTGAAATGGCACCATATATGACAATATATGGTTTAAATGGCACCATATATGGTAATATATTGCTTAAATAACACCATATATAAATATATATGGCACTATATATGGTAGCATATATTATCATATGTGGAACTGTATTAAAAATATTGTTCATGAGGTACCATATATGGGCATATATTGTTGAAATTGCACCATATATGATAATATATGGTTTAAATGGTACCATATATGATAATATATGGTTTGAATGGCACCATATATGATAATATATGGTTTGAATGGCACCATATATGATAATATATAGTTTAAATAACAACATATATAAATATATATCGCACTATATATAGTACCATATATTATCATATCTGGAACTGAATTAAAGATTTGGTTTATGAGGTACCATATATGACCATATATTGTTTAAATGGCACCATATATGATAATATCTAGTTTAACTGTCACCATATATAATTATATATTGTTTAAATGATACCATATATAATTATATATTGCTAAAATGCCACCATATATATTAAGATATAGTTCTATATATAACTATATATGCAATAAGATCAACCATGTTATGTAATATATAATTATATATGCCATATCTAATATTATGAAGGCCGATATCTAATTAGATGGAATTATATATGGCATAATATAAGGAAAATTTTTCGGAAAAAACGTCATATATAATTATATATGAATATACATAACCACATGTCTAATTATACATTGTAATATATGCCACATATGATTATATATAATTTTTTTTACTCGGGCAATTATATCTAAAATTTTCAATTTATAATTTTACGTGTCTGTTGCTTTGGTAGTATGTATACGGGTTTGTTCCGATAACCAACCAATAACTTAATATCTATTTTTTTTTTATTTTTTTTTTTTTTTATCACCAAGGACCCGAATTATAATTCACAAAATAAACGTGAATTTTGATTAATAACAATCACTTTACGTATCCAACTTAATTCTCCACTTGACGATTATATGTTAATAAAACCCCCCAAATTAAACGATTTTTAGTTTCAAATAGGTTATTTGAAATTAATGTACGATTACTAAAAAAAAACCCGTTATGCCCAATGTTTATAATTATTCGAATAAACGAGTTGGACACACGATTAAACAACTCAACCCGAATCCTTAGATGTGTACAGTTATCGATTAACACCTAGTTATCGGTTATTACATATGAACAAAATTTCACAATAATGTATTGGGGATGAATTTCCCACAGATATCAACTGATTCGTCTGACCACAATATTTAATTTTGTTTATAGTCAATAATTTCCCATAAACGAATACAAGCACTTGTGAACGAATATTAGCAGTTCGACTCGTCAATTGGACGTATCAATCGAGACCTTCTTCTGGCAAAATTTCCTTGTCCCCGTCTGAATGATAGTATTGAATTTGTCCTTTTAGCCACAAAGAAGAATAAAATTATATTGCGGTCTTGTTGCCCTTATATATTAAAGAACACTATTTAAACGTTGTATTGGACCAAAGAAAAATAGTTGAGGTGTCGCCACAAGAAAATAGGTTGAAAATTGGAGAACTATTTTGTTTGAAAATTAAAATAATTATCAAGCGTTTATGAAAATTTTTGAAATATTTTCCTAATTTACAAATTTTTAGTTTCGAAATTTCCAGTAGTAGTTTGATAAAACAGTGATGATAAAAATAATAGCACTCACAATAAGCAACATTAGCTCAGACGGTAGAGCGTTTGCCTTGCAAGCAGGAGGTTTTGTTATCGAGCCCTACTTCGACGCCAAGTAGATTATTTTTAATTCTTAATTTGTTATTAGTTTATTTGAAAAGCTATTTTTAGACACACCACCTTAATGTCACAAGGTGTTTAAACTGTGGCAATTGGTCATTTCCAATGACAACGCCATGTTAAAGTGATATGTCTCTTTCAAAAAAAAAGACCGATCAACGACCGGTCTCTGCCCCCTTGGGACCTATCGTGTATGTCATCTGGAACCGGTCCCTTTCCCCGTAGGGATAGAACACCTATAATGGACTTCATATAAAAGGAAAAAGCTTCAGAGAGAATTTTGCTGGATAGGTTTCAATGAAATTCCTCAACAAAACAATAAAGTTTTTTTCACAAAGTAAATGAAATATTTCCCAAATCCGATGAAAAACAGTTATTGCATGCAGATAACTTCTCCGTACGATCTCCGCAGAGTTTGCCAAACAAAATTTTTATACAATTATTGTTGTTTTCACTCTTACTAAAATTATTAGATAATTATAATTTCTTTAGTACGATACTAGCCTTAGTAAATAAGTGTATTTGTTCCAATAGCTTTCAAAACCCTTTTTTGTTTAAAATTTTGCAAGAACAGTTTTGAGAGGTAACCCCATATTATACTAAAAGTTGGAATTTGGGGATAACTTTAAAAGCTATGCTGACATATAAAATTTTTGAATAATCGCTATTTTAAGGTATAGGCCGCTATAGATGAAATATTTTGCAATATTTTTCTTTTAATTGCTTCTTTACTACGGCATAACATTTATCAAGATACAGAGATTTTACATCAATTTATTAAAACTATAAAAAACTGTAAGAATCCACATAAAACACGGTGGTTTCAAAATCAAATGTTAACCGTAAATATGACAACAGGTCCTGTGCCTACATTTCACCACAAAAAATTGATATTGATTTCATTTGAAAATTTTTGTATATACAGTAGTTTTGATTTAACTGCCTTTTTCTTAAATGCACATTTGCTATAGCTGCACAAAATTTTGGTTTCGTTTCTATTTTACCAAATTCTATACGCAATTGTCTTCTTTAAGTGCACTTTTTGTACCTGCGCATTTAAGATAACTGCCTCATATTTATGGAAGTTTTACATTATTTTCATAAAAAAGATCTCCGTTAGCTGCCTCTTGCGTTTTGCTTTGTTTTTCAATTCTAGGCAAAAAAAAACACACATATAATAAATGTGTTGTGAACTTTTTTTGTGACAAAAATATTCTACTTTAGTCATTTTTTAACCACAAAAATCGCAAGATCTGGTGCAAAGCACAAAGTTGTCATCATTAGCTTCATTTGTTTTGTTTGTTTTCAGTCTGTATTGGTATACCTGCACATTAAGGCAGGTAAACAATTTGACTTAGCTGCGTTTTTGGCTTACCTGCACAAAAATTCTTGCAAAAGTTGGTTGTGCAGCTAAGTCAAAATTACTGTACATAAAAACCTAAATGGAAAAAACTGCTAAACTTTAAAGCCATTTCGCGGAAAATCTGTAGCTTAGATCGAAAAATAATGTACACCACTCTAATCAGCATGTCCGAAATATATAGAATTAATGCTCAAAACTATATTAGTTTTTATAGCTGATGGCCCTGGCAGCCAACGCTAGTTTGTTTATATTAGGCTTATATTTATATAAGGTTAATATCATGTAAATAAATAAATAGTAAATATATTGGTTTTTAAAAGTTAAGGTTTTGTCATCCTGTGTAATCAATCAAATTAGTATTCCGAATATATTTTTTTTAATATGCAGAGCTGTGATAAAATTTAATTTATTTTTGTTACATTCGTAAGTAGATTCGTGAATAGAATTGAAATTTTAAGAAGCTGAAATTTATCTAGTGGTGAATTGTTTAGCTTCTGTTGATTACAGAACTGCAGACATCAGTTTAAACCCCCGAATTAAGAGGCACGAAAATAACAACCGCAAGTAGGCGAGTGGTTACCGTCTATTGCTCGTTAATTGTGTATGATGGTTCTGTCGGTTGTCAGGCTGAAAGAATTACACATTCAAATAAATCTGGCCATTAAGCACCGTAAGTTGTTTGAGTTTCATGTGAAAAAACTGTTATACCCCATATAAAAAAAATAATTTTTCACCACAATGAGTTTCACGTGAAAATTGTATAGACTTTGTTTTCACACAAATTTAATGTACAAGACCATTATTTTTCTGGTGAAAAAGTGACATTTTGTGTTTATTGTGATTGTGTCTTTGTTATAAAAGTAAAAAATTGCAAAGTAAAAAATTGCAATTAAATTGCAATTTGAAGCCTTTAAAGTTCAAGTGAAATTTTTCCACGTGAAAAACAACTTACGGTGCTTTATAATAAACAAATTATAATTTTGAAAATCCACAAAATATCGTATTCGGGAAAAACATGAAATCATGATAAGGAAAACAATATTTAACCCTCCGTAAAACACATGTTTCGATTGTTACATTCGTGGCACATGATTTAAATTACAATTAAATCGAAAAAGGTCTGGCCAGAACCGTGTTTAAGTCAGAGGGTTAAAAAATAAATATATTAGCCTTTTTTTAATTTATTATTTTTTTATAACAAAAAGCAAGATAGAAAAAAAGGAGCACAATTTAGGATCAAAACCTACATCATCTACCTTACTAGGACAATATCTCTTAAATGTAACCTGTTATACACTGTTATTTGTCAAAAATCTAAATTTTGTTTTGATTAGCTGAACTACTGTTTAGCTAATATAAGTTCAACAGATTTTTAATTGTTAGTTTTTATAATTATCTATTAGGAAAAACAGTTCCAGTTAATAAAACTCATTTTTGAGTCCAACATTCTCAACATGCTCTTTCCAACATTCTCGAAATATATTAAAAGAGTTAAAAATTGCAACTAAAATGTTGCTTACCACCAAAACCTACGTTTATCGCGCTCCATAGTTTTCCCTTCAGTGGTGTAGTTAGTACAAATATTAAGGCGTATTTTATTATTGGTATCGTGTTAAAGTAAAAATAAAATCCAGTTTTAATGTTTTGATTGGAAGAATCTGATGCTGCTGTCCGTTGTTGTTATAATGTTTGGTTGAATTGGCTTCGTATCTTGTGTAAATTGCCTTTCACAAATAATGGCAAGAAATGCATGTGCAACACCCTGATTGATTAATTGATATCACACAAGTTAATTGCATTTCTTTTGATGTAAAAATAATTTATTGGTTACGATGTTATTTTTGAAATTGTTTGGAAAGGATTAAAATTATAAAAAAAATAACTGGTTTCCAATTGCTGCTTTAACTGGCCACTATGAAGGCGTTGGAATTTATATACACTTAGGCCTTAAATCATTAATAAGGAAATAAATTAGTTTAATTGAATGGAAAAGCTTTTATTTGAGAAGAAGCAAGTTTTTAAGAATATAAAGAATCATAAGTATCTGGCATAAACTAATGTCTTCGGGTTGTCTGATATGTAAGTGCGTTGTATTAGACGATAAGTCAGAGTACCCTAGTAAAAATGATTTTTATATAATCAGATATGATTTTTATATAATCAGATATGATTTTTATATAATCATTTATGATTTTGTACAATTATAACTTGTCGAGTATTGTGAAACATATATTTTTATATGTTTATATCAAAAGATATTTAATTATATAAAATTATATTAACCAGATCCACCATTTTCCGGATCAAATCATGTATGGGTTAATATAATTATATAAAAAATATATTATTTGATCCGAAAAATGGTGGATCTGGTTAATATAATTTTATATAATTAAATATCTTTTGATATAATCATATAAAAATATATGTTTCACAATACTCGACAAGTTATAATTGTATAAAATCATAAATGATTGTATAAAAATCATATATGAATATATAAAAATCATTTTTACTAGGGTATTGATACAATAGATATATGGAGATTTGGCAATTAAAAACACACTGCCGATTCGCTCTAAATTAAAATTTAATTTCTCTGCGTTTTCTCTCATACTCCCGTATTTTTATTCTCCCACTTGCTCCAATATCCCATTATTTGGTAATGTTCAGAGACGGAAAAATTGATAATATCGAACTTTATTTTAAAAAATGCCTGTTTTTTCATGTTTACTATTAGTTTAAAGTATTTAAAACCGAAAACCTTTTTTTAATTTTTAAAAAACCCACCGGTTTTAGTTTTTTGTCTAAATTCGAATAAACCGAAAACCGTTTTTTATTACATATGTATGTATCAGAGCTTTAAAGAATTAATTCCTTTTTGGAATGAATTCCCAAAAATTTAATTCAATTCTTTAATTCAAGGAATGAATTCATCAATAAGACATAAGCAGGAATTAATTCCTGTGAATGAATTCAAAGGATTCAAATTTATAGAATGAATTCCCTGACCAAAGCGTAAAGAATTAAAATTAAATAATTCATTCACTAAAGAATTCATTCAACACTATTTAATTCAATTTGAAGTCAAGGAATTCATTCAATTCTAGTTAATTCAACTTTTGGCTAAGGAATTCATTCAACTGTGCACTTAATTCAACTTTTGATCAATGAATTCATTCAATTCTAGTTAATTCAACTTTTGGTCAAGGAATTCATGCAATTCTAGTTAATTCAACTTTTGGTCAAGGAATTCATTCAAGTTCAACTTTTGGTCAAGGAATTCATTCAATTCTAGTTAATTCATCTTTTAGTCAAGAAATTAATTCAATTCTAGTTAATTCAACTTTTAGTCAAGGAATTAAATTTATTTCGTTTAATTCCCTAGGAATTAATTTTTTTTGTTTAATTCCCTAGGAATTGAAAACTTAATTCAGGGAATTAAACGAACAAATTTAATTCTTTAGCCTAATGCCTAATGCTCGGACTTTTTTGTACTTAAAGTGAAACGTAAGGCAGCACTAAAGTACTACAAAGTTCAAAAAGTTCCCGATAGAAACGCTTTTAAAAATTTGGAGACCAAAACCAGAGCTTGAAAATTGAAATGAAATTTTATACAAAAATATAACTGTTTTGTAATGGACGACGAAACTTATTTCCTGGCTGATTTTTCGCAGCTCCCTGGTCAAGAATGTTATGTTTTCGATGTTCGAGGAAATGTTGCGGAAAAATTTAGGTCGAAAAAGCAAACGAAATTCCCTTAGAAATTACTAATATGGCAAGCCATATGTAGCTGCGGCCAAAGAAGCCAGTCATTTGTGACATCTGGCTCTATAAACAGCGAAATTTATATCAAGGAGTATTTGCAGAAGAGACTTACTTTACTTTTGGCCCGATCTAGCATATTGTCACTACAGCAAGAAAGCGCTGAAGTGGTATAATGATAATAATGTGGTTTTTGTACCAAGAACGGCAAATCCACCAAACTGCCCGGAGCTCAGGCCAGTGGAGAGATATTGGGCTCTTGTTAAAAGAGAAATAAAGGGCACAAAAAAGGTCTCCCAGGACATGCAAGATTTCAAACGAAGATGGACCACCTGCTCTAAAAAGGTGACAGAAACTACCATAAAAGCCTTACAGGGAGGGTTTCCGGAAAAAGTGGATAACTTTGTTCGTAGTGGTTAGAATTCCATGTGGTTTTTTTTGTTTGATTTTGTATTAAATTTCATTTAATAAAAATTTGGTTTGAAGTCTTAAAATTCAGTGGTTTGTTTTTCATTTAACTTTATGTGTGTTAACATTTTTATGATATCACTCCTTAGGTCTAAACATGGGCCGATTTTAACCAATATCAATAGGCTTCGTCCTACCTATGTCGTGGGCCGACATAGGTCAGCGTACCAAATCTCATCAAAATATCTTAATATTTGCCACCTGTAGAGTGCGCAGAAGAATGCATGGACAGACGGACGGGCAGACATACATCGATAAACGAAACAAAAAGTAACTTTGAGTGGATAGGTATACTAAAAGGTAGGTCTAGGTCCAATATGTTGTTACAAACATCAGCACAAACTTATTATACCCTGCCCACGTAGTGGTGTAGGGTAGAGATGAGCGATATTTTCATACCGGTGATTTAATCACAGTTATTGATAAATCACTGGTAACGGCAGTGATCAAATATTTCAAGTCGCAGTTACTCGGAATGTCGTTCTTTTAATATTTTTGTACTATTCTTTCTTGCAAACTTCATTATGCACAGTAATACATGTTTTTTGCTTTCACACTCTTCTGAATAAAATGTCTCCTTCTATCATGTATTTGTTACCGGTCGCAACTATTCTTCTTTTAAGGCCCAGGTTTTAGGAAGTGGATTATCTTTAAACTTAGTTTAACGCAGTTTGTAACTGGAATACTGCTTTTAAAATGTGGTTTATTTTGTTTTATTTCAATAAAGAAATAAATTATACTCGAGAAAAAGTTTTTCCGGCAAATTTTTGTTAACGAAATGGCTGACAAAATTCGTTTTCGGTTTAACTAAACCAAGTTTAACTGACATCTTAAAAACTCGCCATAAATATTATTTCGTTTATTTATCAGAAAATCGCAGTCTTTTCCATAGAAAAACCGTGATCACGATCACAGTTTAAAAGAACAACGATTTGAACATTTCACGATTTCACTGAGAACAATATTACTGAAAAATCGCCGGATCGCCCATCTCTATTACAAACGGTCACTGTTTAAAAGAACGGTGATTTGAAAATCACGATCACTGGTAGCAGCGTTATTCAAAAATCACCGGATCGCTCATCTCTAGTGTAGGGTATAAAAACCGTCACCGCAGCCGCACTTGTTTTTTCTCACAACAGCGGAATCCGCAGCCGCAAGTTTGTATCTATACCCTCATATTGAATATTTTAATTTTAGTTAAAAACTAATGAATTCTTCAAATTCCAAAGAACGGAATATAATTAGTTTAAAATTTAACATATTTTTCATAAGTAATAACCCAGTAATTACAAACAGATTATATATATTATATTTATTTAAAAAAAATGTGAATCATAAAATATACTTGAGTAGTTGAATAAGGTTAATCCAATCCCATTTTATTATGATCATATTTTCATCTTTATATCATTTTTTTAATGGCCCTTTTTCATATAATTTTATGATCTTCATTTTATAGTTAAGTTATACTAAACTGAGTATTATCCAAGTCATATATTCTTAATTCATTTTTATTGATCGTTCACTACTTAGCAAACCACAAAAATAAAATTGATTTTGTACTTAAATTTTTAACATTTCAGGTTTTTATTTAAGTTCCAGTAACAATTTATTGTTTTTTCAATAATTTTAAGTGATATTTTATGATTATTTTTAGTTATTGATTTGAAAGAGAAATACATGTAAGGGATTTATAGTTTAGTTTGTTTTTATATTAACAACTGGATACTTTTAGGAATTAAAGTTAAACTTTTTGGTTTGCTTTGGTCAATTGGAGATTTTTATGTGAATTCTTGAAATGTTTTCTTTACACCTTGTTTGTGATTTTATGCTTATGAGAGTGTACTATTGATGTAGAGTTAAAAATTTTATATTTTATGGTAATTTGTCAATAATTTTATAGTACATACATACATAAATACAAACCAATTTTACGACTGTATAAATTTAAGTAAAAATTGAATGAGATAAATAAAAAGCTTTAATATAAAAATGTTAAATTATTATAATCAAGGAAAGACTGAAGTTTGAATTGTTATTGTATATTATGATTAACCAATCACATGGTTCAGTTCGGCTTAAATTACACAAAATCAGCTAAGACAACTGTAGATTTTCTGCGAATAGATTCTTTAATCACAACTAAAAATGTTGGTTTCTTATACCAAAACATTTGATTGGCTTCAAATTATGTTCTATTAATAAATTCATTTATTAGAGATCAAATTTTGAATAGTTTCCGAAATGGAAGTTTTAAGTTCCTCAAAAACTTATAGTGTGTTTTGACAGAGAAATTAAACTACTTGATTAAATTAAATCCAACTTTCTAACCTTCATCGTTTACACATGTAATTTCTGACAGTTAAAAAAAAAGCTGACAGTTAAAAGTTTAACTCTGTCAGTTTATAATACCAAGAGAACGCCGATAGCAATTCGGAAAATTATGAACATGAAAAATTTCGGCCGTAGCAATACATTTGATGACAGCAAAAATATTTTTGCGGCAGCGTCTTAACGTTCATTTTTATCTGACTTTAGTTTGCGTGTTTCTCAGTGCTGCCAATCGTCATCATAGTAGTATGAATACAGAGTCGTTTAGAAATAGTAACATCATTAAGAGTTGGATTATCTGTTAAACAAAAATGTTAAATAGGTTCTAATCGACTTGTTTAAGCAGTTAATCCGACTTTCACGAGATTAACATTTGTGTCTAAACGGGGTATTAGAAAAGATGTAGTGTATTTATGTCGCAATCTTCCACGGTTAGCACACACAGGAATAGCGAAGACACTTAAGAAAATTTCCAGGTACTTTTATTTGCCCGGAATGCTACGAAGTACATTCAAGGATATGAGGTTTGTAAAACTTCAAAAACTCCAAAATCAGACATTAAGGCTTTTAGTGGAAAATACGACGGAGTCAGAAAGGTCTGACGAAAAACTGTATATATATTTGATTGGTCCCTTTCTTTGCAGTAAGGAAGAAATCTTCGGAATTTGTAGAAAACCAAGTCAAAGACTCATACTATTCGGATACCATTCCGATTTCAACGAAATTCACCATAAATGTTTAATATTACCAGATTCCAGGTATTAGCGGTTTCCGAAATATGACGTCACGAAAATTTGGTAATCGCTAAAATAAATAAAGTGTCCTTACAAAAGCGGTTACTGCTTTTGAACTTTGCAAGATACGATTCATTTTTTGGTTTCCTTTAAAAGGTGGAAGAGTACCCTCTAAAATTTTATGCATATAGATATTTTATATGAAAATGTAAAATGGCATTTTATGAGTTATTGGCCCTTACTATAGAAGAGTATTTTAAATTTAAAGTTGACTTTATTTTTAATCATACGGTTTAGTTTATTTTGTGTATGAAAACCCTAAAAATATATTAATATTTTCAAAAATTTTGATTGGTTGAAAATAAATTAACCACCCAAGTAAAAAAAAATGATATGGAGCCATATAAAGTTATATTTAATTATATATAATCTTTTATGTAATTAGATATAATTATATCCGAAAAATGAGAACGTCTCATTGTATCATATTCTATCGAATTGTATACAATTGTATACAATTTGGTACAATTTGATACAATTTTATGCAATTCGATGCAATTGTATCCGAATTTTGTCCTCATCCAATTACATCAAATTATATCTTTTTGTATAAAATTATATAAAATGTTATAAAAGTAGACATAGTTTGATACAATTATATCTAAATATTAACCTTATACTTTTTATCATATTATATAGGACCATATCTAACAATATACAAAAATTATTTTTTTAAATAAAAAAAAATGTTCAATTAATTGTAATTGCAATTGTTCTTTTTTGAATTGCAATTACAAATAATGTGTAATTGTAGTTGAGTTTATTTTCAATTACAATTACATGTAATTATCTTATTGCATGTGTAATTACCCTACGGGAAATTTTAACAAACTGTCACCGAACTGGCCCCTTTATATGATATAGACTGGTCATTTTTACATGGCGTTGTCATAGGAGGTGGAAATTGACCCCTTGTGAAATGTCACAAGACAAATCCTAGCACAGGTTACTGAACTCTCATAAAAAACAAAGTTCAGGAACCTGTCCTGGGATTTGTCTTGTGACATGTCACAAGGGGTCAATTTCCACCTCCTATGACAACGCCATGTAAAAGTGACCAGCCTATTTCATATAAAGGGGCCAGTTCGGTAACAGTTTGTTAAAATTTCCCGTAGGGTAATTACAAAATGTAATGATTAACCCCAGGTCTGCTGGAGATCTTATAATTTCGATAAATCTTCCATTACTTTTATCCAGATTTATCATGACAGTGCAATAAACATGAAAAATTTTTTCTTTTAATTTAGTAATTTTAAAATAACGTTAACAACACCGAAATTTTAAAGTTAATAGGATTATGATATACAGTTGTGGCCAAGCATTTAAGTCAATTCAAGTTTTTTTTCTAATTTTTTTGTTGTTGCCTTTATTTTTAAAGATCAAAATAGTGGATAAATTCGCCACGAAAGGCAAGGAGGTGGTTTAGAAAATTGTACAGAATTTTAACGTAATGTTTGTTTTTTCATTTTGTCACTTGTTTTAAAATTAGCGATATAAACCTCTTATCAAATTACATAGTAAAATTTAGGCAGTACTGATCGGTTCTGTACAAACTGTATATTTTTGGAAATCCTATAAAATTTCCTTAAGTCTTGCATTATCTTTATCTACAAATAGTCACCAGACTTAAAATTGAAGCACTTTAAGCATGACCAAATTTTTCTTTGTTTTTAGCGATTTTAAAAGAAAGTTAACAACACTGAAATTTTAACATGAAATGCTTTTTACTATAACGTAAAAAAAATCTTGACTGATTTGCTATATTGTGGTACAAAAAGCATTAAACTATTCACTTTAAAAATTCAGTGCTTTTAACTTTATTAAAAATCGCTAAAAACAAATAAAAATTTGGTCATGTTTAAAGTGCTCCACTTTTAAGTCTGGCGACTATTTGTAGATAAAAATAATGCAAGACTTAAGGAAATTTTATAGGTTTTACAAAAATATAGTTTTTACACAACCGATCAGTACTGCTTAAATTTTACTATGTAATTTGATAAGAGGTTTATATCGCTAATTTTTCGTTAAAAGCCACGCCCACTTAAAACAAGTGACAAAATTAAAAAACAAACATTACGTTAAAAGTCTGTACAATTTTCTGAACCATCTCCTTGCCTTTCGTGGCGAATTTAGCCACTATTTTGATCTTTAAAAATAAAAGTAACAACAATAAAATTATAAAAAAACTTGAATTGACTTAAATGTTTGGCCACAACTGTACAACCAAGATATAATATAAAAAATCAGTCAAGTGTAAGTTATAGAATAGAGAATTTCGTATTACAGCTTCAGTGTTGTTAATGTTATGGGTGCGTAAGCCATTTTTGACTCATGCTCCTAAACAAAAACAAATTACTCACGCACGAGCATTTCGTTTCTTACTCAGCACACATGAGTATATTAAAAACTTACAATCAGAAAATTCTCACGCAAAACAGTAAAAATTACTAAAAACATATGATGCAAAAAATAAACTCACACACGAATCATGCACGGGTTATTCTTACTCACGCTCACGCACGAATCACTTAAGTATAGTAATTATTACTCACGTGTGAATAACGTGACTCACGAACATTTCGTGTCACGCGCCAATCCCTAGTAATTACTAAATCTCAAACTAGTTCAAAATCATTGATAACATGGAACCAAATATAATATAATACGGTTTTATATGGACCTTATATATTTTTATATAAAATGAAAAAATTGCCTATGTGGGATGATATATAATTATAGATGATTTTATAAAGAACGTTATAAGTTATATATGGGTTCATATTCGTCAATGTATAATCATAACTAACACAAATTATAAAATATTTTTTATATGGATCCAAATAGTTTTATATTATTATGTATAGTGTCATACTAAATTATATATAAACGTATATGTAATTAGATCTTTTATATGTTACTTTATGTACTTATATATAGCACATACATATATATGTAGGCCAGTATGTAATAATATAAAATCACATATGTCTCCATATTAAAACCTTTGAGGAAAAAATATCTAATATATGACTATATAAAAGTATATATGCTTGAATTTAAAAGCATATGTGAACATATGTAACTATAAGTTACTATATACAATTAGATAAAATAATATGTGATTATATCAAAACTTTTTTACTCGGGCAATCAGAATGATCCAAAAATAAACCAAGTCAGAGCATACTGCCACCCAATATTTTAACTAAAGTCGACTTTAACTAAAATATACATTTGAAAAATTTAGATAGGGCGATTGAGTTTAAATCCCATATCTACAAAAACTATATTTTTGAACGTTCTTAAAAAAAATAATTGACAATTAGCAAAGCCTTTCATTACAGTTGTGTTAGGAATCCACTCAAGTGTAAGCGAGTTGCTTCTACCAAGTTGATTGAGATCCCGCATGCCATCCATGATCAGTCGAAATGAGAGCTCGACGACTTAGACAGCATGACTGCCAGAAAGAATGTAGAAGCTGGATCTAACTATGCCCCTCCGTCGCGCAGATATAAATGGTGAAAATATAAGCTTGAAAAGTAGAGGGCATAACTGGGCCATTAGTGAACCAAACTTGAGCTACCTACTCAGGATCCCACGATCGGTTAGTTCACATTCCCCTATCAAATAATATAACGTCAGCGTACTAGACGAACATTTATTTCGGAAATATTTTATCTGCGGCCCTTGAGTTCATCCATAAAGGTCTTAGTGTTCCTCTGCCTGTGCTCGTATTGCAATACACACAAGATGACAAATTTTCTTATAAATATCCCTTATCATTAGCTATATTTTCGCTCTTACTTGCCAACGTTAAGTATTTAAAGCAGATCTACATTTAACCGAATAAAGTATAAGAAAATTATAAATGAGAGAGTAGCATAGATGACTATATACTCAGGGAACTTCTGAAATCAGAATTTGTTAGTTATTCAAGTAGTATTTCAGTGAAGTTATTTTAAATGAAAATATTTTAAGTGTAGGCTTAATAATAGTATTGAACGGCCAGTGGACCACATTCTCCCAATTAGCCTCTGATAGCCCTAATATGCCCTGGTGGCCTTTCTGGCCACAAAGTCAAGGTACTCATATAAGGTAATGAATATATCAAGCGTTACTCGCAGGTACTTCACATTTTTCAAGAAACCTATTATCTTACCACCAATAACAGACATAGACAGGATAATCATCCACCTCGTGAATGGTATCATTATCTTTGCAGATGGGTTGATCGGCAGGGCCCTATAGCTGACCATCTTCAATTTTAAACTGCTAATAACTAGAGATATGCCATTTCTCATCATGGATACTCTATTGTGCAGTAGGATGTTTTGTCAAAGGCGCTGCGTATATCAACACAAGCAGAAAGGGCAACACTCTTTGGCCCTAGTTTCTTCTTCATCATTTATATGCGAACTAGGGATGCCGAACGGGACTGGTTTTTACAAATCCCGGGATTCGGGATTTTGAAAATTTAAATCCCGGGATCCTGGGATTTTTCGGGATCCCGGGATTTATCGGGATCCCGGGATTTTTCGGGGTTTTGGGATTTTTTTGTTTCATCATATTTTTAATTTAAAAAATAAATAGCTGAAATAAACCCTACAAATTAAAATAATTTATTATAAATCTACTTATTATTTCTTGTAGTATCAAGAAATAAACAAATTAAGCCGGATACACAATGCATCCACGCTGCAGAGTGGAGTGTGTAAAATAGAGATATCATGATACAAAAAATATGAAAGTGCAAAAAAGAAAGGAACAAAATCCACTCAGAGTGGAGTAATACAGCATTGTGAATCTGGCTTCAAACAGAAACTACACTCACAGAAATAAGTATGTAAGAATAGCAGAAAAAGCTACTAAAAATTAACAAAAAAGGTTCCGCGATTAAAACTACTGAAATCAGCAGAACTTGTTTGCTAAATAATAGTTAAATTTTCGAAATATAAGAAATATAATTATGAGTGAAATTTAAGCAAATTGCAAATTACAATTTACCTTTGAAGAAACTTTTTAACCAAAACTAGCTAAAGCAAAGCTATATTTGTCTAAAATCAATTGAATGTAAATACAAACTACTCTGCTGAAATCATCAGAAATATTTAGTGACTATTAGCTTATTTTAAATCAATTACCATAAAATATTAAGCACATACCTCAGCTGATTTCAGAAAGGCAGATTGTTAGATTTTTGTAATTTAACAAAAAAAATTCTGTTTTTAGTCGGCAAAATTATTTTGCATGAACTTATGATTTTAGCAAATCATCAATAAAATAAATATAAACATGTCCGTTAAAAGATTAAATAAAGCTAAATTACGATTTTCAAAAGTTTCACAGCTGAATAAAAGTTTTTAAATTATTAAGGTTTTATTCAGATTTATTTAATCTGTAATCTATTTTAATCTATTATTTATGAATGGGAAAAATTAGTTCTTTAATAACATTTAATAAGATATTAGATTTAAGTGATTTAGGTCGAATATAACAATAAAAACAAATAGAAAGAGAGATAAAATATGCCAAATAATCAAATCGGAAATCCCGGGAGTTTTTCAAGACCAATCCCGGGATTTCGGGATTTCTAAATCCCGAAAATCCCGGGATTTTCGGGATCGGGATTTCGGGATCGGTATCCCTAATGCGAACTGAAGCCGATATATCTGTTTGCGTCTGAGGTAAGTGTACTAATAAAAGGTCCAAACACTTCTTCGTTCTCTTAAGGAGAAACGAACTGAGGTTAATAGATATGTTCGATTTAGGCAGCTGTTCCGATTTCCCCCGCCTCTGAAATACAGAACACTTTACCCTTACTCCAAGGCATTAGTATTTACATAAACCAACGAGATAATAGATTTAAGTATACTAATCAGTTGTGGGATGATTTTGTACATTCAAAACAGGAAATTTAAAGTACGAGAATTTTCTTATTGCCCATTTCACCCATTCCTCTTGAAAGGGTTAAATGCGCGATGGGTTTAGGATTCTCTGAACCAGAAAAGACACGTAGAAATCTACGCAGCCTAGGAAGTGTGTGTCTAGCAAATTGTCAGCAATAAATAATCATTTCATTTAAAATTGATACATAAATTCTTTAAAAAGCTATAGTAAATTTATTGTGTTATAGTTTTTTTGATCTCAGTATATCAATATTTTAATTAATTGCCCGAATTCAGGAATTACTGTCTCTAAAAAGCCATACTTATTTAATTTTGTTGCGTAGAGGTCATAATTCATCTAATCGACAACGTTGATATCAAAAGAGATAATAGGGATGACTTACGCGTAGGGAATGCAAAATCTCGCACTTTTAAATTTCCCGGGAAACCGGGAAATTTATTTTGAATTCCAGGGATCCCGCAAGGGAAGTAAAGTAGAAAATATTTTATAATAATTTAAAAAAATTTATAAAGAAAATATCTTAAAGACCTCAAATTTTCAGGATCGTGAGAAAGCTCAGGCCGTGAGTGGTTTTTCTTGGAATTTATCGGAATTTTTATAGTGGAAAAGAATTAATTTTATATTAGAAATTATATATGCAAGTCTAATTTTATATTTAAAAAAAATTAATAAAGTAAAACTAATTTTTGGACTAAAAAATTTGTCCGTTGATAAAAATAAATATAAAAAATAATTTTAGTAAATTGGAAAAATGTTTTAAAATTATGGAAACAAATTTTAACTTTCTTGAACTTTTTTAAAAATCAATTGAGAAATTTGTCTTCAATTCTGTATAGACTAAGTGCGGAGAAAAATCGCACTGGTGGTTTTCTTAAAAAATATATATTTTTAGTTCCTTTTAGGGCCTATTTTAAGAGCCCCCAAAAGGAATTTAAAATGTTCGATCAAGTACACAAATTAATCAGTGAGTTCACTTACTCAAGAATCTTACTACTTTTACTACAATTGGAAAATTTTGTTTGCTTTTTGAAATTTTCCAGTTGTAAAAGTAGCAAATTGTAGTAAGTAAACGAACAAGACTAATGTAAAATTTTCACTATTTTCAAAACGTTGGAAAATTTTGCATATGAGAATGTGAGATAATTAACTTTTTTATTTTAAATTGCATTTTTTGAAGTCCCGGGATTCCCGGTCCATATTCCCGGGAACGCGGGAACTGAAAAATGTGTAATTTCCCGGGAATCCCGGGACGGGAAATCCCGGGATGCATACCCTACTTACGCGCGAAAAGTTTTTAAAGTTGACCTTTTTAAATTATTTATTTTCTATGCCATGGAAATCAAAAAAGTATATTTTTTTTGTGTAAGATGGATTTATAAATTAAGTTATCACAGCAGTACTTGGCTTGTTTAACAAAACACTACTTTAAAAAATACTAAAAACAATAAAATTAGAAACATAAAATTTATTAAATTGGTTATTAAAATTTTTATATGCGTGAAATCAAAAAATATGATAAGTTTTTGGACCAAATATTTCAGAAGCAAAAAGTATTAATATTTCGGTTTTTTCTTAATGGAATCAGTAAGTTTAGGCATTATAAACCTAACTGCAGAAAATCTCTTCTACAAGTTGTCGCAATAACTTTTTTTGCACAATTTTAATTTGTTTTGTGGTAACGGAGTTAACGTTTCCACAAGTAAAAGATATAGCAAAAAAAATTGCGTACGAATTTTATTTAATTTATTAGTTTTTCGTATTTGGGTTTTCAACAGCTTTTCAATAATATAAAATTTGTGTTTATCAAATTGGCGGTTTCGCGAATAAAAATACAATTTATTCCGCGAAAAAAAAAAATATTTTTTTAATTTTGTATTTTTGGTACTTTTAAATGCTTTTCAAAAATATAAAATTTTTTAAAATCCAATCAGCGGTTGCGAAGTTACAAAATAATATATTAAAAACAATACATTTCGCGATCAAAAAATTCTTAAATTGTGTGAAACAAATTTAATTTGTCAAATTAATATTAAATTAAATTAATTAATATCAGTAATTGCTCGAAATATCGATTCAAAACCAATGAAATGCAAAATCAGTCATTTTTCGCTCCAGCAGTTTAGGGTAAAAAACTGATAACTTTTTTTTCTAGTTTAATCACCTCTTTTTATGGTTACCTACATTTACCTACATTTTTTTGAATGCAATCTGATGCAAACAATTTTGGTTACGGAGTTTGCAATAGCGGAGTTTACATCTGGTTGCTTTTCTCCTTTTCTTTCCGAAACGCTTTGTCAGAATTTTTTTTCTGAAACAAAATCATATGAGGCCTACAAGCTGAATCTAAATATGCCATTGTTTTTCTTACTCGTTAAATAGTTTGCTGTAAAAATTAATAACGGAGTTTACAACATTTTTTCAAATCTTATTAAAGACATCCTTTTTCATTTCGAGAATTTTACATGCTGCAGAAAAACTTCAAGTCTGTTATACTAGATGATTATTTACAGTCCAACGATCATTTGAGTAAACATTACACTTTTCGCAATTTAATTAATAGATAACTCCAAAATTTTGATGTGTGCATTTTTATCAAAAATTATGACGAAAAATCGTTACAGAGTTGAAGTCGTGTTAGTATAGATATAAGAAAAAGTTTGTAAAATGTTTTAAAGTTTCTTTAAAAGCGTTACTTTTCCTCTTCATAAAAATTCTTACAGTTAGTGTTTAGCTTCATTGGTTATTAAAATATAAGCTATTAAAGTTAAAAAACCTTATGAGTTACTGGTTACGTAGTTTACATTTGGCTTATAAAATTGGTCACAAATTTTATGTATTAACCAAAAATTGGGCAGATTGTTATAAATTTTGTAAAACAGGTAACAATGCGCTGATATATATCGAAATATATAACTCGAATGTAATCCGTGCATTAGAAATTAGCTGGTTACATGGTTTTTATCACATTTTTTGATATCACTCATATACACTCTTAAAAAACCCGTACAAATAGTTCAAAATTCTGCTAAAATAAAAGGAAATAGTACACTGAGAGAATTATGCTTCATGATATTAATGATATAATTTCATAGAATATTTTTCGTAGAACCAATGAAGAATGTCATTATGTATATAATATTTAATTAATATTATGAAATTTTTCATAACTTTTCTTTCATAAAATTTCATAATTTCATTAAAAAAATTCATTGAATTTCATAAATTAGATCTCCATAAATTCAATAAAAATGTTCTTTATATATATGAAATTGTTCAATAGTATTTACTTTTTTTTTATTTTATTTTTTATAATATATCGTCATTTCCTGAGAGAATAATCGTTTATAATTTTTATTTTTTTTTAAACTAATTTTTTATTATTAATTTTGGACTATGGAATTTTTTTATAAATCATATTTATTTTTTCCACATTTTTTATGACCCTTTTTTATTTAATGAATTCTATCTTTAGATATATTTTGTACATCCGTAAAATATGCTACGATTTTATTACGCATAAGTACTTTTTATTTATCCACTCCAGCTTACCAACGACAACAACCAACTATAATAAATAATAGTAAATGAAATTGCTTCATAGATTTTATGGTGCTCTTCATTGGCTGAATGATTGGACGAGTGGCCTATTAATTTTATGAAGAGTTTCATTAATTTTAT
The DNA here is from genome assembly GCA_949987735.1 of Leucophora obtusa. Classification (NCBI taxonomy): domain Eukaryota; kingdom Metazoa; phylum Arthropoda; class Insecta; order Diptera; family Anthomyiidae; genus Leucophora; species Leucophora obtusa. Next base: position 51,719,562 of record OX465298.1, on the reverse strand, counting down.
GAACTTTTCATAAACATTGACATTAATGAAACCTGTTTCATAGATTCTATGAAAAGTTTCAATGGACGAGTTCCAGTGACAATTTTCATTGAAGCTATGAAGAAATTCATTGCTGAAGTGATGATAATTCTCTTAGTGTACCTGTATTTGCGCCAGCAGAATTTTCAATGAAGTTGAGAATTATGGTCTGCTAAATTTAGGTGAACTAAATTTTACACTCTGCTAAATACACAGACAATTTTAATTAACTTAGCTAAGAAATTTGAGCTAAATTCAACAGAAACATTACCTGCTTTAACTGAAAATTTCTGCTAAAATGTCGCTTACAGTCTTAGTTTTTGGGCTCTATTTTAGTATCGAATTTTTGTCCATTTTGCTCCATCTCATTTAGTTTCCGAGATATAAGCCATTTTGTGATTATACAATAAAAAATTATGAAAATATTGGGCCATCTCTATGTAATATTGATAGCAGAGACACAAAAATATAAACTTTGGGAAATAATTGGGGTTTAAATTAGCTGAAAAATTTCTAAAATTAAGAAACATAAATTACCAAAAATTAGGATGCAAAGTTAATGCAAATATGGATGAAAGTAATTGTTATGCTAAATGGGATTTACAAAAATATTAATTCAATCCTAAATTTTAGTACAAAATAACAGAAAAAATCAGTTCATTTGCGCCAGAACGCGTTTAACAGATTTTTGTACTAACTTTTTTTTATAAGTGTAGAATTAAATCGAAACACGTTTTCATGATTGCAAGTATTTTATGCTCTCTATACAGGCTATTTTTATATTTTTCGCTCATACTTGTTGCACACGTACAATCTTGTCGTCGAATATAGTGCAAAAGCAAAAGGAACGTGAACCAGGCTTTTGTCATTATTTCTATATATTGAAGTCCATAATATGGTCGGTCAAACTAATTTGTTTCAGCGGATACCCAGGAAAAAAAGTGAGGAAAAAGAAGTAGTAAAAACATAAAAACAGTTGAATAGGGAGTTGTGAAAATTTGTGGTTTTCACTGATGCATTTAACATTGGCTTGTCATAGGAGGGAAGTTTTTCTTTTTTGAAACAAATTATGTATATTTGAACCAATGAAAAGGAAGTTTTTTTCACTGTTTTTTATTTTAATTTAATTAAAAAAAATCGTCATGCATCGTGTGGGGTTTGAACCCACACTCGTTGGTATTTCAAGCAGACGCTCTACCCACTATGCTATCGCTTGTTATAACTGATAGCTGACTTTTAGCAGTCTTGTTCAGTAAATTGTTTTTATCTTCATTTCTTTAAGTTTTTATTAACAAAAATATATAAAGCGGAGAATACGAATACAAAATATATAACATATTGGAAAATATATAAAGTTATTTTTTCTAAAGAGTTTTTTTTTTTATAAAAATAATACACTCAGAAATAAAGCTGTCAAAATAGGAGAAAAAGATACTAGAAATTATGTAATTAAAAATGACCTTGCAAGTCTTGTTCAGTAAAGACTGCTGATATTAGCAGATTGTTTTTTGCTAAATACTAGTAAGATAAGAAGGAAAAATAAAACTGTTAAATTTACAAAATTTTGGTTACATTTAAGTTAATGTTTAATACGAATTACCTTGATAAAATCCGTAAAAAATTTTGCACCATATTAGTAAATAAAAATTAGTTTTTTCTGTAAGGTAATTTTTAACTTATTTTTACCAGTTCTATCTAAAATGTTTACGGGATTTTTCTTTTTCTGTTATATTTAGTTTCGAAATATATTTAGTAAAAATTTGATCAAAATGGATTTTTTAAATTACAATTTTTTAAATACAAACAAAATTGTAGTATTTAGCTTTTTCGTATTTTATCAAAAAATATTTGAAGAAATACATATTTATTTAGAACTTTTATATTTCCATAAAATTTCATTAAAAATTAATAGAAAATTAAAAAAAAAAAATTTAAATCGTTTCAAAAATTAATTTTTGGGTGTACAAAATAGAAAAAAATAAAAATTTTACAGTGAAAACTACAAAGAATTTTTAATTGTGTAAAAAAAGTTACAAAAAATTTTTTCCACCTGGTGGGATTCGACCCGCAACCCTCTGATTTCTGTGCCAGCACGTTCGTATGCAAACCCCATACAAAATATTAACTTCTTATCACCCATGGAAAAGAACTTCTTACTAGCATATATTTATTACAGCATTAGATGTTGTTTGTTTTGTGATGTAATGAAGGAAGTGATTCATTTAGAAGTCATTCCATTTATTTTTGCTGGGTAGATGGGGGTCCTTCTTTACAGCAGCAAGATTAATATTTATGGTTTATAAACACTTACTCTAAAATAAAAATAACGGTCAAGCATTTGAAGTAACATTAAAATATCACTAACGAAATAACTTGAAATACCGTTAGCCTAAAGAAGTTATTTAAAATACCGCTAACCTTAAAATATCTCAAGGAAATAAAAGGGGAAAGAAATAAAAGTGTTTAATTCTTGTCGTTTATCTAACCTTATTTTTTAATTTGTAACTGCACAATTTTCTTGAGCGTAATGTTTGTTTTTTATATATATAAAAAGTTCTTTATTTTCGATATTTCGCTAATCCATTGTATAGCATCTTCAGGAAATAACAAATTATAATTATCGAAAATAAAGAACTTTTTATTTATACAAAAAAAAAAAAAAAACTTACGCTCAAAGAAAATGTCACATGGGTTTTTAAATAGATTTTCAGAAGAGCGAAAAAACTGTTACAAAATCTACTTTTAAGATATTTTATTGGCATCATATGCCTTAGGGTGCGTACAGAGTGGCCGATTGTTGCCGAGCCGAGCCGACTGACGCTTATTGCGAGAACTTGTTCATGCGAGAAACAAGTTTGGTTGTGCATAGTGGATGCGAGAATCAGCGCTGATATTTTATCTATTATTTGTGTTTTATGTATGTTTGTATGCATTTGGGTTTGTTTTTCAAACTGACATTAAGTTTTAAAATTTTACTTATTAACGCATTTCTTCAATTATTCTTGAAATTTTTATAACATTTTTTTTTTAAATTTTGTTAAGAAGTTTTTTTTTATTTTTTTATAATTGTTATAATTTTATTTAATTTTTATTATTTATTTGAATTTTTATTTTTTTGTTTAATTTTTATTTTATTAACATAACATAAACAATAAGGTTGTTCATAAGGGGTGTGCTATCTGTTGTATCGTTGTATCGTCCTAACAAAAAACAGAGTTGTTAAAATTTTTATTTGTGTTTAACAACGATTTTATATTCAGTTTTCTATCTGTTAGCACACTCAAACATATGACACTAAACATACGTAAAAATGTTGTATCGTGCTATTCTCAAATGTTGTATTTTTCCAATTTAATTTTTAACAACTCTGTTTTTTGTTAGGACGATACAACGATACAACAAATAGTACACCCCTTGTGAAAACCCTTAATGCTTTGGAACTGTTTTCTGGCATTCAATCAGCTTTGCGCTCTGACCAGCTCGCCGCCCACTATGACCTGTTCGCGCTTATTTGTACTAATTTGTATAGTACCAGTTTTCTCGCATCGGTTCTCGCAATAAGCGTCAGTCGGCTCGGCTCGGCAACAAGCGGCCACTCTGTACGCACCCTTAATGATTCACGACCTCATTTAGTAAAATCATCATTAAGGCATATAATGCCAATAAAATATCTTAAAAGTAGATTTTGTAACAGTTTTTTCGCTCTGCTGAAAATCTATTAAAAAACACATGTGACATTTTGCAGGCCGGTCGACGATATGTATGTATGTACTTTTAAGGCCCGATTACTAAATTCGCAGTTAAAATTTATCCGACAGTTAAATTCAAATTTTATATGAGAAACAACAACAAATGTGCCAGTTAAAGTCCCAGTTAGTAGCTAACTGAATATGCAGTAATGGGGCTTATATGATATAAAAAACCCATACCGTTCCTATCTAATCTAAAAATATATTTCCAAAAAATGTGCAAGTACAAATCCTTTTGCACTTTATTTACAATGCATACCAAAATAAATTTCATGTTAGCATCCATCGTCTTGTCAAATTTGGTTTGTCTTAGACAATTATAGACCTTGTCAGTAATATTGTGTAAGTTTGAGTATAGATATGTAGGAGATGTCTTTGCCATTGCTCCATTTATTGCCAACTAATGTTTGTCTACTGTCCATCTATTCATCCGTCCAGTCGTCTATGTAGCCATCCATCTTGGTTTCTAATTGCTTTAGATCTATACATAACAAAAACATACAAAGACAACCAAATTCAGTCACTCAGTCATTTCTCTCGTAACGAAATAAATATATATGAAGCGTAAGTAGTTTTCCAATTCAAAATGTTGTTGACCATCCTCAATGATGTTTTTGTTTGTTATGAATGTAAGCAAAAGTATTGTATTATGTTCATCAGAAAAAGACATTTTTACACAAAATGCAATATGTAAACTGTGACTTGTGACAATACTACGAATTAATTGGAATAGGGTAACAGTAATTTTTAGTTAAATTTCGCAACTAACCATTAAACTTTTTCATATCTAACCTCGAACATCGAAAAAAAAGCAATAATTTACCTCATTTTACAACATTACATTATTACATTGTTATACACCCACAACATGGACAGCCCAGTAAAAATTGGAAGTCATGCTTTACAAACGATTTCTTTTATTGCGTCATAAGTATCCGTTAATGTACTTTTTACTGCTACGTTAGAAGTTATTCTGAACAACTACAAAAAAAAACACTTCTTTCACTGCTTCTAAAGTAACCGTTAGTAGGTATATTTCTACAACTTTGAATTTTGAACAACATCAAAAAAATCACTTAAATATTGTTTATAAAAAATTATTGCTCTAAAAGTGCTCCGAAAAAGTGATTTTGATACTTACTGTTCATTTCCAAACCAATGATCGCGGGTTCGATACATGGGTCTTTTTTTACCTCAGGCAACCAAGGGTTAAATATTCTTTAAACAATGTAAATATGATTATAGTCTAATCAAATGTAAGTGATATTATTTGGAAAATTATGCAATCTTTATTGAAAACATCAAAAGTTTGTTCAATTGTTGACAAAATAAGCAAATTTCATAAAATGTCCTACACTCAACCAAAAAAGTCTGTAATGGCTATTGAAAATTTTGCTGTTATTACGGGAAATTTAACTGTTTTGAGGCCAGCAGTATTTTTTGCTGATTTTAGCAACATATGTCTGCTGATCTGTAGGACAATAAAATTAGTAAAAAAAATTAGTAGCCGCTACTAAATTTTAGTAAAATTTATGTAAAATGCAATTCAAAATCGATTTGCTAAAATCAGTTAAAAAACTTACTAAATATCATAATTTTAGTACAATGAAATTAGTATAAATAATTAGTTGCAGCTACTAAATTTCAGTAAATTGCTGTAAACTGTAATTTAAAATCGATCTGCTGAAATTAGCAAAAAATTGTACTAAAAAATAAAAAAACTGTAAAATCTAAAAAATTTTCCTTTCGATTGCAACAAGCGTATAATTACTTCATCGTACTTGAAATTTGGAGTCAAAATTGCAAACGGTTCTCCAGTTATTGCCGTTTTATGCATTGGAGATGCAATAAAATTTGCTGGGTGTTATTTCTAAATTAAGAATATATCAATAGTAACAAATATAAACTAAACAAGAATTGTAAAAAATCAAAAAAAAAAAATGATTTTTAAATTAGTATATTTTTCTGCTAAATTTAGCACTCGGTTTTGAAAAATTAGTAAAATGTTTTTCTGAAATCAGCAGCGAAAATTAGAAAAAAAATCCGTAATTTGTAATAAGAAAATAGCAAAAATGATTACTAAAAATAAAAATTGTACTAATAATCAGTATAAAAATAGTATAGTGCGATTGGAAACTGTTTACAAATTTTTTTACAAACTTTTTTATCTGAGTGTAGAAAGGAGCTGAAGTATTTACATACTCGATTTTTTTCTTTAATATTTACTATTATATGATACAAATAGCAATTGACATCTCCAAATTAGGCATTTTAAAAAATCTATAAAATTAACAAAAAAAAACACACATTTTTGTATTTTTAACAAATTCGTGGGTCATTTTGGATTCCAGGCTAAAGTGGGTGAATAATATCCGATGAAGTCAGAATTCATCGGAGTAGAATTTTGACTATATTAAACAAACAAATGAAATAAAAAAATAATTTTTTTTCGAAATTTCGGGAATTTTTAATAATATACTATTTTTCAAAATATCCTATTTCGGCCAACTTTCTGCAAGAGTTAACGTTTAAAAAAATAAGAAATAGATTGCTTCTATTTGGAGCCATTTGCAATGAAACTGGGGGTTGTAATAACAATTGTATTTTTAAGGGACACCCTAGTAAACATAACTCATTATTTTGCGCGACATCGCAATACAAAAGTAAAAAGAAATGCAATAAAAAAGGACACTAATAGAAAAAAGTGTGTAAAAAATTTAGTTAAAACTACTAAATATTAGTTAATTAAGTTCGCTCTCCTGAAAACTTGTTAAAAACGCATAGCACTACTTGAAGGCAAGCCGACGAAATGATAATGCCGAAAAAACTGCAAAAATTAGCAGAATATTTTTTTGCTATATATTAGTAAGATAAGAGTAGCAAAAACAAAACTGTTAAATGTACATCATTTTAGTTATATTTGAGTTCAATTTTTGTTAATAGAAAATAGTAACTTAACCCGATTAAATCAGCAAAAGATCTTTCTAAATAATTAATAGCCTAAAAAATAAATTAAAATTTTCGAAGTTTCTTTTCGATTTTATTGAAATGCAAATAACAATCGAGCCTTATGAAAACAGCAGTTTAGAATTTTTTTTATCAAATATTTCTGCTTATTTTAGCAGCATAGATTGCTATTTGAATTCAACTAAATTTAGCTTAAAATTAGCAAAAATTTTTTAGTTGTAACAGTTTGTTTTTGCTATTTTTAGTCTACTAATAGTTAGCAAAATATCTGCAGGTTTTACTGCACAAGTTGTCATTTTCAATTAACTAAAATTTAACTTAAACATAACTAAAATTTTGCAAAATTATTTTTGCTGTTCTTATTTTACTAGTAATTAGCAATTTTTTCTTCAACATAATTTTTGACTAATTTTAAGTTACTTTTTTTTACTACTCATATTTTGGGAATTTTCGCTAAGTTTTTGAGGATTACTTTTCTTGTACGTAACATATTTTAGCCATTGATATATCATTAAAGTCTGCTATTATATATCTATTAATTTTAGTGTTATTTTTTTTTTATCGATATAACGATACAAACTCAATTAAATATGCTTACCGCGACGTTTTTTGATATAATTCCCCAGCTTTAGAAAAATATAAAAACTAACGTTGGGCTGAAAAGAGTTAAGTGGTATTTTTTTATATTTTAATTATACATTTATGAAGAATAATAACACAATTATGTAATATTATCTTAAATAATTAACTACATGTTAGACTAAAAACTAAGAATTTTTAAAGTTTTCGTAAATCTTTGACCCATTTTCGTAAATTCCGGATCCATTTTTTGTATAAAAAGAAACATAATTTAAAACTGTAAGCTAGTTCAAAACTTATTAGTTGCCAACACATCCTGATGATGTCCCGAAAACCGCTATCAATACCCCGTTCGGCCTATACGAATTACATTTTCAGAGAAGGCGGTCAAAAACCTATAACTTTTGAAAGAGTTGACATATTTCAATGTGGTTTTATTTTTTTTTTTTTTTTTGGAAAGCCTAAACATTTAGCTTTAATTGAAGATATCGATCGTAAAAATCGGGTAGTAAAAAAATTATATATTAAGGGTTAAATTATAGGCGTGTTCGTTTACTTACCACAAGTTACTACTTTTACTACAGCTGGAAAAATTCAACACAAAAAGTAAACAAAACTTTCCAATTGTAGTAAAAGTAGTAAGAATTTCGAGAAAACGAACACACTGTAAGCGTGTTCGTTTACCTACTACAAATTACTACTTTTACTACAGCTGGAAAAAATCAATACAAAAAGTAAACAATACTTTCCAATTGTAGTAAAAGTAGTAAGAATTTCGAGTAAACGAACACACTGTGTATATAAAAACTATTTTTGCTAAATTTTAGTGAAATATTCAAATTTTTTAACAACTATGGGCTGGTAACTTTTCTTAAAAGTAGACAAAGTAGAACACTATCGGTTTTCTATATTTTTCCGTTCATACACTCAAAAAAAAAAGTTAGTAACAAAATTAGCCTTCATTTTTTGGCTCCCTAGGTTAAAAGGTGTCTATTTTAAAATGAGCTAATTGGTTTTAAAATCGGTTACAAAAAAAATGACTTTTGGCCGCCCTCTCTAAAAATGTACCACCGTGCGCCACCCAAACTTTTCAGCGGCTTATAAATGAGGTATTACGAGGTTTTAATTTTATTTTCTCGTACATCAACGACATTTGTGTGGCATTACCCTCAATTGAAAAAAATCGTCGTGACCTTTCCGAAGTTTTCCGTCACCTTCGTGAAAATCATTTTGTCATCAATTTGAAAAAGTACAAATTTGGCAAAATTAAATACAATTTCTTCGTCATCTAGTCAACGCAAACCATGCGCGGTTTCAAGGGTGGGGAGAAATGGGAAATCCCCCCCCCCCCCCAAACCGAAATCTAAAAAAAAAGCGAAAAGAAATGAAAAAAAGAAAAGAAAAAAAAAACGAAGAAAAAAAATTAAATCAGCAAGCAAGATACAAACAAAATTTCAAAACTGTTCTAAACCAATTTAACAAAAAGTTTCCCCTATACTGAAATGTATCAGATCCGAAAACAATACAAAATACACGACTAAAAAAGTTTTTATATAATCTTATATGATTTGATATAACTTTAAATGTTTATATGCGTGGCTTTATATAACCATATACAATTATATTAACACTTTGGTTTTATAAATATGTTTGATATCCCTAGTAAAAATGATTTTTATATAATCATATATGATTTTTATACAATAATTTATGATTTTGTACAATTATAACTTGTCGAGTATTGTGAAACATATATTTTTATATGATTATATCAGAAGATATTTAATTATATAAAATTATATTAACCAGATCCACTATTTTCCGGATCAAATTATGTATAGGTTAATATAATTATATAAAAAATATAGCATTTGATCCGAAAAATGGTGGATCTGGTTAATATAATTTTATATAATTAAATATCTTTTGATATAATCATATAAAAATATATGCTTCACAATACTCGCCAAGTTATAATTGTATAAAATCATAAATGATTGTATAAAAATCATATATGAATATATAAAAATCATTTTTACTAGGGATAACGTTATATATATATGCGATTTGGTCTCCAGCCATATATTAAGAGATCTGCAAATATATTTCATACATAATTATATATAATGGGATATAAGCTTTTATAAACCATATTATATCAGAAAATATAACAAAGTTAATAGAAAATTGTATTAATTTTATATATAATTATATCTGACATGATATCTAATTATACAAAATTTTATAAAGTTTAATTGCAATTTTTAAATTTAAAAATAAAAATTAGAAAAACATATGTATGTTGAAATAAATACCCAGCAAAATCTTTCATTACAAAATAAGTGGTTATATAATAGAAATTCATAGCTCCGCACAACTTATTTTTTGGCGTCTAAACTCATTATTTTTGTTTTGCGTGGTCGTTTTTATAAGTAGTCACGCTTACCCGCTCGCTTACGAAAAAATGAGAAATAAGTAGTTATGAGATTTTAAATAATTAGTGGTTACACACATGCTTACAAAAAGTTTAATTATAAGTGGTTATCCGATTGCTTACTTGATTCTTAAGCAAATACTATTGGCTTAAGAAAATATATTCAGAAAATTTTAAGTTTTTTCTAGTGTGTAATAAATCATAAAAATTTAAACATAAAACATATTTACATATAATAAATAAAAATGTATAAAATTTAAGTGTGTAAAAAGTACTTATTTAAAATATTACAAGTAAGTCATTCTTTTATATTTAGAAACAATGAATACAATAGGCCGTTATTAGGAAGTCATTATTTTATATTATAAAATAATGCAAAAGGTAATGATATATCATTTTTGGTAATGCAGATAGTAATGAGGTGTCATTACCAATATTTTGCTGGGTATGGTTTATGTTCAGTTATTTTTTCCGTGAAAAAAAATTAATTCTGAAAGTTATTTTTTTTATTTTATAAGACAGTTGTTCCGACAAATTTTTTAATGTTTTATTTTGTCAGCTATTTCCAAGTTTATTAACAAAAATTTTTCTAAACATTAAGCATTAGTATTTAATATGAATGAAAATAAGTGATCTCAACAATATTTACTAAAATTTTATTTGAAAATCTTCATCAAATTATATGTATTAATATATAATTTGATGAAGTTAGATAGACCCATTTTTCGGATCAAATTGTATCAGGTTAGATAACATGCTTATCTCGCTTGATATAATTATATATTCCAATATTCGGATCAAATTAGATATGGACGTATATATGGGTTTATGTATGGTGATATATGATTATATAATATCTTTTTTAGTCGGGTATTTAATTAAGTACGAGAAAAGGAATACACAAATAACAAAGTATACAAGTTAATTTTTTTCTGGCAATTTTTCTTTAAGAAAAAAACTACAAATGAATACGATTATGGAAATTTTCCTGAAGAAAATTTGGGATATTTTTCGTTTGTGAAGTTTTTAATGAAAATTTTATCAAAGTATAAAAAGAATATTTTTAAGACCCGACTAAAAAAGATGTTATATAATCATATATCACCATATATAAACCCATATATTTGTTCATATCTAATTTGATCCGAATATTGGAATATATAATTATATAAAACGTGATAAGCATGTTATCTAACCTGATACAATTTGATCCGAAAAATGGGTCTATCTAATTGCATTAAATTATATATAAATACATATAATTTTATAAAAATTTTCAAATAAAATTTTAGTAAATATTGTTGAGATCACTTATTTTCATTCATATTAAATACTCATGGCCGACAGAACAGTTTGGCTAACAAAGTGGGTATTGGTCGATCTTTGGTATTGATGGAAATGAGGATTGAATGCGATTTAGGACGTTTTTAGGACGCAAATTGTCCTTAAACTTAGAATAACGCAGTTTGTAACTGAATTTCAATTAAAAGCAAAATTCAAAACGAGAAAAAATTGTTTAGAAAAATGTATGCTAATAAACTTGTAAATAGCTGACAAAGTAAATTTTCGGTTTAATTCAACTTTACAAAAATTTGTTTGAAAAACTTTTTCTAGTTTAGAGTTTTGGTCTTTCTTATAAAATGTGTCTTTCTTATAAAATAAAAAAAAATCTTTCTAAGTTTGTTTTCTTCATTGTTATAGTGCAATTAAACTTTATAAAATTTTGTATAATTAGATATCATGTCAGTTATATATTTTGATATAAGATTGTTTATAGAAGCTTATACGCTATTATATATAATTATATATAAACTATATCGCAGATCCCTTAATATATGGATGGAGACCAAATCGCGTATGATTATATATAACGTCATATCAAACATATTTATAAAACCAAAGTGTTAATATAAATGTATATGGTTATATAAAGCCACGCATATAAACATTTATAATAATATCAAATCATATAAGATTATATGAAAACTTTTTTAGTCGGGGAATTAACTTTCATTACAAATAAATTGTGATATTGTTTTTCTTAAGGACATTTTTTTATAGAAGATTGTATAGTTGTAAAAAGCAAAAATTCTATATTTGGTGTGAACGTTTCAAAAACTACATTTTTATAAGAACCTTAGAAATTTTTTCATCTTTTCTCTTGAAAAAACTTCACTCGGACTTCAACTCTAAAGGTCTCAAATGGTTATTTAAATTATGAATGAAAATATTTTTTATTTTATAAAGGTGTTATTACAATAAACGATAAATGTCAATTTTTCATCAGATAAATAATAGTCTTATATATTAAATTTGCTGAAAAACAAATGATACACAATTTTCATATATAACACTTTATGGTGAAAATCATTTTATTTATATGTAAAATCGAAACAAATTACTGAGCTTCAAGTAAGAAATTTTTAAAAATTTGTTAAGGAAACGTTTTCGCAAATCGATTTTTTTAGGTAGCGACTCTTATTTTGCAGACTCTACAATTGTATCTCTTTTAAAACTATCTTATGTATACTGAAACTTCAAAATATAATTATAATTTTTTATGATTATAATTTGCGCGAAAAAAAAATTCGACCCAAATTTTTACAAGAAATTGATTATTGTGAAAAATAACTCTATTTTTATGGAGCATAAAAGTTGTTCCACATGAAACACAAATCACGTTAAAAAAATCTATTATATACAGAAACCATCCGACAATCTGAATACCGTTCACTCACGCTCACGTGATTAATTTTAATTTGAATCACGCTCACTAATTAATTTTTTAAGGAAACTTTCTTTATTGAATATAAGTTTTATTTATTTATAAACTTAAGTAATTAAATAAGATTAAAATTATGTTAGTTGAACTATACAAAGAAAATTTGTTAAAAATTTAATTTTATAAAATTTTTAAATAATTAAAAAAATTTACTGTAAATCTTTAAATGTTATTCCAAATTTTTATGGAGTAACAAAATATTGTCAACGTTTAATTTTGTCTGGTAGAAGCAAAAAAAAAACCCCAAGCACTCTCAGAACAATTCCGTTGTGGCAACGGAATTTTTTGCCAACCGAATTGATTCGGTTGCTGCAACCTCGTAATTCGGTTGCAGCAACCGAATTCAGTTGTGGCAACCGAATTAGATTTCAATTCGGTTGCGACAACCGAATTCGATTTCAATTCGGTTGCAACAACCGAATTATCGGTTGCCGCAACTGAATTCGGTTGAGGCAACCGAATTACGAGGTTGCAGCAACCGAGCCAATTCGGTTGGAAAAAATTCTGTTGTCACAACGGAATTGTTCTGAGAGTGAGCAAAGAATAGCTATGATTCTAGAAGCGCTGCAGTACTAGAACTACGTTTTTTTAGAGCTTCTCTCTTCTCTCCCTTCCAAAAATGCACTAAAAGAAGACAGAGTTTCTGATGTTGTATTTTTGTTGTAATTTATTGCTTCTAAGTGAAAAGTTAAAAAAGTCTAAAATCACGTTATTTTAATTTTGGTAAAACCCTGTAAATGTCCATTTTTTGTTGTTTATTTTGAAAATTTGGTACATATTTTACAATATGGTACAATTTTACCATACAAGAAAATTTTATCATTTTCAGTCCCCCCTCTTAAGGGACTTAAATGGCTCTAGTTAGGGCTACGTTTTATGGAAAAAATATCATTTCTGGAATCGTGAGACAATTTCCTTAAATTTGAGTACCCACATTTATATGTTACTACCTTCCCTGTCCGAGCCCCTCCCAAAATTAATATCAGTTTTTACTTTTTTAATTCTATAGGGGATCATATATTTTTTTTTTTTTTTTTGACGAAACCCCATAAACTGCAGTTTAGACCAATCACCTATCAAATAAATCTTCAGCAACAAATCATCAGCAATAAAAAGAACGATCGTACAATTTTAAGGTGGACTCCAGCCGCAGAAGCTGCTTTCGACCACTGTATAAATTAGCTAGCCATCGCAACGCTTTTAACACACTCCGCAGCGGATTCCGAATTAGTAATCTACGTGGACGCGTCAGATACAGCTGTAGGGGCAGCCCTACAGCAGACAATTGAATCTCTAGAATTTACAATCTCTAGAATTTTATTCAAAAAAATTTACGTGTACTCAACAAAAATACTAAACATATGATCGGGAGATTGCAGCAACATATCAAGCAGAGCTTCGAAACATTAATTTCCTAATTCCCTTTTTATACCCTACACCACTACGTGGTTAGGGTATTATAAGTTTGTGCTGATGTTTGTAACACCAAAAAATATTGGGCCTAGACCTACATTACAGTATACCGATCGGCTCAGAATTTTTTTTTTATTTCGATTTAACGATGTCCGTCTGTCCGTCCGTCCGTCTATCTGTCCATGTATTCTTAAGCCTGGATCAGCCAGACGTAAACGTAAACGTATCTCTGCATAGCTGAATTAATAAGTTAAATAAGAACAGAAGATGTGCTGTGTTTTTTGTTTCATTCTTATGCATTCAATATAGAGCAAACGTGTTGTGAATAGATTTTCGTTGTATATTTACGTTTGCTCTATATTGCATGCATAAGAATGAAACAAAAAACACAACACATCTCCTGTTCTTATTTAACTTATTAATTCAGCTATGCAGAGGTACGTTTACGTTTACGTCTGGCTGATCCAGGCTTTATGCGCACTCTGCACACAAAAAAATAAAAACTAATTTCAATCATGAAAACCGCCTATTCAATAAATTTTGTCGTTGAAATTCCTCCAATCACGAAAATTGTTCATTCAATTAAAAATTTGTAGCACTTTAATTGAATAAATTTTCAATAAAATAGTGATACATTTGATTAGGATTTTTATTGGATTTTTATATGAGTTTGATTAAAAATTAATTCATTGAATTAAAAATTGATCAATATTGTAAGAACTTCTAAATAAACTATCAGCTGGATAAAGTGGCAGTTGCCATGCCAACTATAAGAAATATACTTCTTTATTTTTAGCTTGAATGTCATTAAAATAAAAGCTGCATTCAATTTTCATTCAGTTGATAGATTTATTTATACTTATGTAAAAAGTTCTCTCGTAGAAATTAGTTTTCTTCTTTTTTCTGAAGCACAAAGCCTCTGTTAAAATTTTTTGAAAACTAAAAAAATATATTTGATTAAAATAATTTTTAATTTATTTATTTTTTAAACAAAATTTAAAATTTTTTGAATTTGTTATAAAATTATTTTTAAAACGAAATTAAAATATATTTATTTTAAAATAATTTTTTAGATTTTTTGTTTAAAAAATTTTAAACAAAAAATTTAAAAAATTAGATTTTTTGTTTAAAAAAATTTTAAATTTTTTAAACAAAAAATTTTCAAAATTACATTACTATATTATAGTAATGTTTTAGAATAAATGAATATTCAGATTTAATATGGCAAAATTGAAATATTTAACTAAATAAAATAATAAACTCAACGAGAATTTATAAAATTTTATAAAAAATAATTTAAAATACTAGTTGCTAATCAGGGATGATAAATGGGATTTTCAAAATAGTACCAACCTGCTTAAAAAATAGTACTTTTTCGACCCGCAAAGTACTTTTTTTAATTTTTTATTATAAATTAACAAAAAACGTACATATATGAAAGTGCTTTTTTACATTAAAACAAGGTACAAAATATAATATGGATCCACCTCACTCTGTATAGTGTATTTCGTTCTTTCTTCTTCCCAATTACCTTTTTTAACTAAACAAAAAACACAACAATTTAAAGATTTTCTCTTAAATTCAAATAAATGTTTAATATTTTTTGCAAAATTTTGTAAACCTTAACTTTGAATTACGTTTCTTACGATTTTTTACTATTTATTTTGAATAATTTAAAATGGTATCAAATAATGCTAAGGAGTAACATAGTACTTTTGAGGTTCTAATAGTACCATAAAAAGTAATATAGTACCAACTTTATCATCCCTGTTACTAATACATTAACATTTATAAAAACAACTACATAAATAAAGCAAACGAAAAACAACAACAATATGCTGATGTTTTTCTCTTGTTTTATGAAATGCTTTTGAGTGGTAGAATAAAAAAAAATGTCAAGCAAATTGCAGATTTGAGCAATTATTTAATCCATTGGATTAATTTTTAATTGACACCTTTTGAAATAATTTAACAAATCGTTTTAATTGAAAAAAGTTGAACAATATTTTTTTGTGTGTAGTCGGCATGGCCGACTTTAACCTTTTCACTCGTTTTCGTTCGATTTATCTTAAAGGACTTCACTAATTTTTTTCTAATTCCTTCATAAAAATAAATGCATTCATTTACCAAGGAATTCATTCAATTCTAGTTAATTAAACTTTTGGTCAAGGAACTCATTCCCTAGGGAGTTAATTCACTGAAAATTCATTCAATTCTACACTGAAAATATTATTACAGTAACTGACTGTAGTTTATTTAAAAAGTTTTCCGTACATTTATTTTTAAATGATTATACAGTTAAAAAAAAGATATATGCTCTTCAAATTTTTTTGTAATTTATTTAAAAAGTAAACTACATATAAATACGGATTTTCTTTTAGTTAATATTTTCATTTAAATTTTTTTTTTTTTTTAAAGAAACGTTTTTAGATTTCTAGGGCAGTTCAAAAAACGAAATAAACTACATATCATTTATTCTTAGGGATTTTGTAGTTAATTTTATGAAAGTTAAAAAAACGAAATAAATGAAAAATCATTATTGTTTTAAGGATCTTGTAGTTAATTTATTAACACTTAAAAGTCAATGAAAAGTTCTTTTGATTTTAATGAAAAGTTAGTAGACCGGTTTGCAAGTGATTTTTCATTTATTTCAAATTACATTTTCAGTTAATTTAAACTACAAACTATTTTAAGTGTAGTTAATTCAACTTTTTGTCAAAAAATTCATTCAACTGTCCACTTAATTCCCTGAAGGAATTAACCTTTTCATTTAATTCCCTAAGGAATTAAATTTTTCGTTTAATTCCCTAAAGGAATTAACTTTTTCATTTAATTCCCTAAGGAATTAAATTTTTAGTTTAATTCCCTCAGGAATTAACTTTTTCGTTTAGTTCCCAAAAGGACATGTCTTTTCGCCTAAAAATACAAAATGAAAAACTAAATATTATTTATACAATTCTAATATATTTAAAGTAATTAATATGTCGTTGTTGCTATTAAAGGAGGTATACATAGACTTTATTAAAATCCGTTTTAGTTAAACCAATTATATAAATTATCGGAAGAGCTGAAAAATTAAGAAAAAATTTTAATACTTTAAGGCCTTAAGTGGGCATTAAGTGAAAACTTAAATTCAGGGAATTAAACGAAAAAGTTAATTCCTTAGGAAATTAAAAGAAAAAGTTAATTCCTTAGGGAATTAAACGAAAATTTTAAGTCCTTAGGGAATTAAACGAAAAAATTAATTCCATCAGGGAATTAAATGTAGAAGGGAATTAATTCCTTGATCATAAGTTGAATTAACTAGAACTGAATGAATTCCTTGACTTAAAATTGAATTATAATGAATTCTTTCATTTTAATGCTGAAAGCTTTGGTCAGGGAATTTATTCTAGAAATTTGAATTCATTCACAGGGATTAATTCCTGCTTATGTCTTATTAATGACTTCATTCCTTGAATTAAAAAATTGAATTACATTTCTGGGAATTGGTTCCAAAAAGGAATTAATTCTTTAAAGCTCTGATATCAAGCTGTTTGCCATTTCCGGTATATGATAGACGGACCCAATTGTTACATCCTCACCGACCATCGACCAATAATTTTTGCGTTTTAACAAAAGCTTGAAAATGCTTCACCACGTTGAATACGCCAACTAGATTTCATCAGCCAGTTCACCGCTGATATTCATCATTCGCCTGGTTCATCAAACGCAACAACTGACGCATTTTCCCGTATCAGCCTGCATCGCAGGAGTAATCCAAAATTCAAGTACGCAAATGAATTCACTTAAACAAAATTTTTTTCAATCCCACGTTGCAAGAGCCAACTAATCTGTGACACAACTACATCCCGTGTTCGCCCTTGCATTCCCAAGAAATTTCGTCAACAAATTTTAACAACGATTCATAGTCAGGCACATCCAGGCGTTCAGGCTACTACTAAATTGGCCACATGTATATTTTGTTGGCCTGGGATTCGAAAAGATGTTGATGTTTTTGTACGAAACCATTTTCAATGTCAACGATAAAAAGTTCAATGTCACACTCGATCAACATCTGTCAAATACGAACCTCTAAAATAACGTTTCGCCCATATTGACATCGATATCATTGGTCCGTTTTCATTGTACGAAGGACAGCAATACTGCCTTACGCTAATTGGTCGTTTTACACGTTGGTCGGGAGCGGTTGCGATACCTGATATGTCATCCGACATAATCGTCTCCGATTTCGTTTCTGAGTTTCAAAAACGATGCACAAACTTAAGCCAATCGACACAGTTCATCACGCAAGCCTCGAACTTGAACTTTTCATCCGCAACGACTCTATCCGACCTTCACTCACTCATCCGTTGGATGGCCAATACCTGGTAATAAAACGTTATGAAGAGTTTTTAAAAATTTTAATTCGAGGTCGCCAAAGTAAAATCAGTGTCGACATGTAGAAGTCCGCTTTTATCTACAACAATGATCTCACCGATAGTTATACAATACCCACCACTGCTGCAGAGAGCAACGCAACTGATATTTCTACAAATTTACAACTTTTACCTGATAATAATATGAATCAACAACTAAAGAGCCTTGAATACACTGACGATATCTGCCTTTTATCACACAATTATAACCATATGGCAGCCAAACTAAAATCCCTCGAAATCGAAGCTGCAAAAGCTGGCGTCAAAATAAATATAAGGAAGAGCAAAGTGATGCGTTACAACACCTTAAACACCAGTAAATTCCATATACAGTGAGCATTTAACTAACTAATGCGGGCGGGTGGAGAGACGATATAGCTTATCGAATTTCAAAGGACAACCAGTTTTTTGGTATTTATGGAAATCTGCAGCTATATAAAAATCTTCAGCTATTTCGAAATACACTAAAATCAGGATTTTCAATTCTTGTGTCAAGTCGGTGCTTTTATACGCCTCTGAATCTTAGAACACGTCAACATACGACATCCTATTATTCTTTAACCGACGCCTACGAAGGATCCTATAGATATTTTGGCCAAACATCATAACCAACTCGCAACTTTGGTGCCAAACAGATCAACGTCCAATCCATATCGAAATCCTTAGCCGCAAATGGCATTGGATTGGTCACACGCTGCGAAGGCCTCAATGTGAAATTGCTAGAGCTGCATTGATTGGAACCCTCAGCTCAACACTCGAAGAATTGGCCGACCATCGCACACTTGGCGTCGTAAACTCGAGAACGAAGTCAACCTAAGCGGTCTAAGCTGGAGACAAATAAAACACCTCTCATCAAACCGAAGCGAATGGAGAGAGCTCGTTGTGGCCCTTTGTTCCTAATGGAACCATAGGGCATAATATATATATTACGAATCAAAAAGTTCATAATGTCATTGATCTCAACTCTAAAGTCACATCATCACATTCCAGGTCAGTTGTCAGTTTTTCACCTGAAGTGCTACTACCCAGAAGAACTTTGGAATCCTGTGGTAGAATTATAGTTCCTCTACATGGAAAAATTTGGAGTAAAGTAGCCTGTTTACTATGAATTTTATTATGTACTCTGCCTAATTTTTCCTAATGAAAGCATGTAATGCTTCAGCAATTTTTTTTATGGCAGACTTTTCATATTTTCAAATCTTTTTGCCATTGAAAAACCCTTACAATCTGAATTTCGAAACCTCTAATAAAAAATTTATTTGAATCTGTTCCACTATAACTTATTAACTGGAACTACTAGTCTCAAAAACTGTTTTAAAAACTGAATTGTGATGTGTAACCTGCGAGAACTCCCTCTCGAAGAACCGATTATAGTTTTAAATAAAAGAGCAGGCTACTTTTGTAACAATTTTGCACAAATCTCGATGAAAGAACCGATAGTACAATCGGTTCTTGGGAATATGAAATTTTTTCTAGCCTGCATCTGGTTTCGTATGAAACCATTCGTAATATTAACTGCTAAAATCACTATGATCCTATTCAAGTGAGCTGCAGAGTTTGTATGTATATAAGCATGAGTAAATATTTTAAGGACTTTTTTATTTTGTATGTATAAGTTTATTTTTCTTATTCTTCAGTATTACTATTTTTTTTCCTTCAAGTTTATTATTTTCACATTTTGTACAATATATAACTACTGCTCTTCTTTCTTTTAACTCTTTGACAGTCATCGGTTTAGACGTCCATCCTTCTTGTTTTAATACTGTTGTACAAAACTGTTGACTTCTCTTGTATTCGACAGTACCCAACAAACAATAATCATTGAAAAACTTTAAATATCGATTTGATACCAAATTTAATTTTCAAACTTTACTTTGAGAAAAAGTCGAGAAAATCTCAATAGCAAAATAATTGATTACTCAATAAAATGTCTTCCCGGTTAAAAATCGACATATATATATATATGTATCCATTCATGGACATGTGTGAACTCACACATGCTGGTATATGAAGTCATACAAATTCATACATGTCCATATACTTCCATATAGGATTCGCATGTGTTCATATGTGATCATACATGAACATATTACCTCAATTTTCGTTAATGTACACACATGATCATGTATGGAAACATATGAAAATGTATGATCACGTATGTAAATATTACCTCAAATTTCGTTAATGCACACTTATGAACATATATGGAAATTCATATGAGCATATATGAATCATTCATGCACAAATATGGATCATATATTGATGCATATGGGCATGCATGAATCATATGTGCTCATGTATAATCGATTTTTAACAGGGTTGTTATTTCTTAAGTTTTTTTTTTTATTTGAAGGCAAATTAATGTTTTTCCTTCTATTTGATATCAAATATTATTTCCCTTTGAATAATTTTCAAATTAAAGACTGCTTTTGTTTAAATTCTTCTAGACTATAAAAATCAGTTTGATATTCCCTTAAGATCAAATTTTTCAAATCGAGAAATAGGCTATTTATCAAATTACTTTTAAGCGGGGTAAATACTGTAACCAGCAGCATTATAGAAAGCATATATTAAAGGTTGTCAAAATTTTAATAACAATATTTTTATAATTTTATTTTTTTTATTTAAAAAGACATGTTTTTGCAGTGTTTTCAAAAATTTTTGGTTTTAAACAGGGGTATGGCATCACCAAAAAAATAAGTGATAACAACATCGTTATCACTAGATGGCAGTTTGTTCAAATAATTTACATTTTTCTTTTTTTATTTACATTTAAATAATAACCAACAACAAAGCAAAAAAAAAACAAAGGAATATCGCAAATTTTATTATTTGAATATATTCCGCGCTTGTTTTTTCCTTGTTTTGTGCAGTTTTTCACTTTTTAAATATACGCTCAACTGATACTAAATAGTTGCTCAGGTAATACTAAATTTCAGCGCCCTCTATCGGTGAGTAGTGTAAGTTTTGATTTCCTATCTCTATAATTAAAAGTCTCTGGTTTTAAATTTTGCCAACCAAAATCTACAGGGTTGCCACTTCATAATTGGCATTTTTAAAAAAATGCTAAATCGGCTATCACTGTGCATGCAGTCTTCATTAATGATCGTAAAATAAAAATTTAAAGTTATTTTTTTGAATGCCAGATAAATTCCAATTTTTATTTCTTTTAATTTTTTTTTTAACAAAGTTTCCACAAAAACTTAAAAATTCCAAAAAGGCAAGAAAAAAATAAAATTCAAAAAATTAACCGTGGTAATTATTAGAGTTTTTTGTTAACCACGAAAGGAAAAACCCGGATCGAAATCAGTTAACCTGCTCTAGAGTGGGAACCGATTTTGAACTTATGGTGTTGCGAAACCGCGTTTAAACTTTAAAATTAATTTTATGCTAAGAAAACAGCAACATTTCAAAAAACTCTATGAATAAAATTTAGATCTCCCAGTTTTCTACGTGTGTGTTTGTGTTTTATAGATTGTATTTACCCTAATAGTCTTTTAAACGAGTAAAAAGGTTAAAGTCGGGCATGCCGACTATACAATACCCTACACCAGTCTGGTTAAAAGCCAACTAATGTTTGGATACAAAATCTGAATGGGTTAAAATGGGACTTGTGTCAAAATTTTCTATAATGTGAGTCAGCGAACCAAATTTCATTAAAATATCTTAATATTTGCGACCTGCAGTTTGTAACCAAGCCAATTTTGGGGGGACCCTTATATGGGCACTAGGTCTAAACATGGCCCGATGTTTACCGAAATCAATAGGCTTCGTCCTTGGGCCAACATGTAGGTCTGTGTACCAAGTTTCATCAAAATATCTTAATATTTGCGACATGCAGCGTATAAACAATATAATTTTGAGGGGACCCCTATATGGGCACTAGGTCTAAACATGGACTGATGTTTACCGAAATCAATAGGCTTCGTCCTTGGGCCAACATAGGTCTGTGTACCAAGTTTCATCAAAATATCTTAATATTTGCGACATGCAGCGTATAAACAATATAATTTTGAGGGGACCCCTATATGGGAACTAAGTCTAAACATGGACCGATGTTTACCGAAATCAATAGGCTTCGTCCTTGGGCCAACATAGGTCTGTGTACCATGTTTCATCAAAATATTTTAGCCGATCGGTATACTATAAGGTGGGTCTAGGACCAATATTTTTTGGTGTTACAAACATCAGCACAAACTTATAATACCCTGACCACATAGTGGTCTAGGGTATAATCATGGTAGAGGATTTATTAGACATTTCATTTCGGCCAAATGCTTTTATTTTGTAAATTTTTTAATTTATTTTTTATTTGTTTCTTCCCTCAAAATAAACCTTGGTTTGTTTTATGATGATTCCCAAAATATTTCGGGTCTAGCAATGAGATCTCACGAGCTGGACCATTTTTAAAAAAGGTCTTTTTTTTTAGTTTTTGTAAGAAATTTTCATCTTAGCTGAAGACAACATACTCAATATGGATATCATATGAAAGATTTTTTAGAGGCGCGTTCAGCGGTTTATATAACGAGCGTATCCTGAAATGCCTTATTTTCATGTATATTCTATAAAAAAAAAAAAAATTTTTCTGACTCTTTTTGTAAGGAGATGTTTGTGATAGAAATGTCAAACTTACATATCATAATCTATAGACGATTTAATGGCCTAATTTTGTAAATCACCTGCGTTCATCACATCACCTACACTTCACTTCACTCACCCAACGCGGGGAATAAAAAATGTTATTTTATAAATCACTACGTATTCGTGATTGATTTTTACGTTATCACTTGAATTGTCAAATACATACATTTAAGAGTTGCCATCTTTCTGCAAAAATAGACAAATTTTAAACGTTTTTTGTTGGAATTAATATAATTTATTATTGGTATCCCTTAAAATAGAATAAAAATCTAAGCAAAAAAGAAAAATGTGCAAAATATCTTAAAAAATTATAGAAAAAATTAATCATAAATTCAATCAGCGATTAACAAACCAATTTAATGATGCAAAAAATTTCCATTTTCCAAACATTTTTTTTCCCGATTGCTTTTGGTTTTTTTTTGCAAACTAAGCATTAAACTTCGGTGTATGAAATTGGTATTATAGTCCCTAGATTATGAATTTAAAAAAACCACACTTAAAAAATTGTAAAATATTCGCGGAATGCGAAAAAAAGCTTTATGGTACAAAAAATTAATTAAAAAACTTAATCAGCGATTTACATTGTGCAAACAAATATATTGATGGAAAAATTTTCCTTTTTGCAAATTTTTTTCGCAAATTTTTTTCCCGGTTTTTTTCTTTTTTTTTGACACTAGCCGCCGAAGTTTGTTGTATGAAATGGGTATTATAATCCCTAGATAATAAATTTAAAAAAAACCGCACTTAAAAAATTGCAAAATAATAACGGAACGCGAAAAAAGACTTTATGGTACAAACATTGTACTGAAAAACCGTATCAGCGATTTTCATGCTGCAAACAAATATACTGATGTAAGAATTTTCCATTTGCAAATTTTTTTCCGCGACCTTTTTCGCGATTTTTTGCAATTATGCACCAAACTTTGTTATATGGAATGGGTATTATAGTCTCTCGATTACATATTTAACAAAACCGCAACTAAAAAATAGCGAAATTTTGGCGGAACGCGAAAAAAGACTTAATGGTACAAAAATTGCATTGAAAAACCTTATCAGCGATTTTTATTCTGCAAACAAATAAACTGATGTAAGAATTTTCCTTTTTTCAAATTTTTTTCCGCGACTTTTTTTCACGATTTTTTTTGCAATTATGCACCAACTTTGTTATATGAAATGGGTATTATAGTCTCTAGATTACATATTTAACAAAACCGCACCTAAAAAATAGCGAAATTTTGGCGGAACGCGAAAAAAGACTTAATGGTACAAAAATTGCATTGAAAAACCTTATCAGCGAATTTTATTCTGCAAACAAATATACTGATGCAAGAATTTTCCTTTTTGCAAATTTTTTTTTTCGCGACTTTTTTCGCGATTTTTTTTTTGCAATTGGTCGCCGAACTTTGTTCTATGAATTGGGCATCAGAGTCCCTAGATTATAAATTTAAAAAAACCACACTTAAAACATTTCAAAATAATAGAGGAACGCTAAAAAAGAATTTATGGTATAAAAAATTAATTCAAACACATAATCAGCGATTAACATTTTGCAAATAAATATAATGATTCAAAAATTTTCCATTTTTTAAAAAAAATTTTTCGCGATTTTTTTTTTTGCAAACTAAGCACAAAAATTTCGTCTATTAAACCGGTATTATAGTCCCCAGACCATGAATTTAAAAAAACCATACTTAAAAATTTGCAAAATAATCGCGGAACGCGAGAAAAGGCTTTATGGTACAAAAAATTAATTAAAAAACCTAATCAACGAAAAAACGGAAATTTTTCTACCAATATATTTGTTTGCGGAATGTAATTCGCTGGTTAAGTTTTTTAATTCATTTTTTTTTACCATAAAGCCATTTTTCGCGTTGCGAGATTATTTTGCAATTTTTTAAGTGGTTTTTTTAAATTCAAAATCTAGGAACTATAATACCAGTTTCATACACCAAAGTTTTTGCTTCATTATATTTGTTTGCAGAATTTTAATCGCTGATTGTATGTTTTAACTAATTTTTTTTTATTATAAAGTCTTTTTTCGCGTTCCGCTATTATTTCGCCAATTTTTTAAGGGCGGTTTTTTAAATTTGTAATCTAGGGACTACAATACCTATTTCATACAACAAAGTTTGGCGGCTAGTTGCAAAATAAAAAATCGCGAAAAAAAATTGCAAATAGGAAAATTATTCCATCAACATATTTGTTTGCAGAATATAATTCGCTGATTAAGTTTTTAAATTAATTTTTAGTGCCATAAAGCCTTTTTTCGGTTGCCGCCATTATTTTGCAATTTTTTAAGCGCGGTTTCTTTAAATTTATAATCTAGGGACTATAAACCCATTTCATACAACAAAGTTTGTTGGTGAGTTGCAAAAAGAATTCGCAAAAAACAATTGTCGAAAAAGAAAAATTTTTGAAGTAATATATTCGTTTGCAGAATGTTAATCGCTGATTAGGTTTCTTACTTCATTTTCTGCACTGTACTTTTGCAATAAAATTTTTGAAAAATAAAGTCGTGTTATAATTGTTTTTATTCCATTGGATTATCTTATCCATATGTTTTTCAGCGTAATTATCGTTAATTACATTTTTTCTAGTGTTTTTTCTTAAGTTTTTGGCGATTTATTGCAATATTTTTCATTCAACACCTTAAAAATGCAAGTGATAATATTTGACAATTCAAGTGATCAAAATAACAGTCTGGTGATTTACAAAATTTGCTTTTTCATATAATTTTGTTTAAAAACTACGTAAGTCAGCACGGACGATCACCGCGTTCATCACCGGGATTTATAATATACGAAATTTTAAGAAACTAGGTGAAGTGAAGTGTAGTGTTTTAAGAAATTAGGCTATAAGTGAACACGTGTTTCAGATTATTTTGAAATTCAATGTGGCGGAAACGATATGTTCTAAACAGGGCAATATGGATAACAAAACTTTTCTTTTGACAGGTAAATCATCGCTGAGTGGATACACCCACCAAAAACTTTCATTACCATCCCAGCAAAACCTTTCATTACTATCCCAGCAAAACCTTTCATTACCATCCCAGCAAAACCTTTCATTACCATGTAATGAGTTTTAGGTATTGAAATCTTAAGTGTTCACTAGTTACCTTTTAATTACTAAACTACTTATTTTAACATGGTGGTGTCATTGGAGGAAAGTCATTACACTGATGTTACCTGTAAGTAGTTTATCAACTGTTCTATAAATAGATGTTGAATATAAATTTAAAAAAATATAAAAATTTAAAAACCAATAGGAGCTGACACGTATTGATCAGCGTACCCCACGATTGTCAGGCAAACACTCTAACCATTAGACCACGACATCGCTATAATGTTTAATGCTTTAACTTATGTACACATTTATTGTGGCAACTGTTATACATGTCTATTTTTCACAAAACTTGTTGTTATTAAATACTGCTTAATGAACATCAACATTTCTGTAAATAGATGTTTAATATAAATTACAAAAAAAAACAAAAAAACAAAACAATGGAAGCAGACACGAATTGATCAGCGAATCTTATGTCTGTCAGGCAAAAACGCTAATCCCTAGGCTACGCCATAGTTATGGTTTTTAATGATTTATAACATATATTATTTGTTTCAGCTATTGTGAATTAGTAATGTGTGGGGTATAATTATGGGTAACTCATTACATTCAGTTTAAAAGTAATTCAAAGGGTAAGGAGATATGAGATCTAAGTAATGCATGAATAATGACTAGTCATTACCAAGTTTTTGCTGGGATGTAATGAGTTTTAGGTATTGAAATCTTAAGTGTTCACTAGTTACCTTTTAATTACTAAACTACTTATTTTAACATGGTGATGTCATTGGAGGAAAGTCATTACACTGATGTTACCTGTAAGTAGTTTATCAGCTGTTCTATAAATAGATGTTGAATATAAATTTAAAAAAGTATAAAAATTTAAAAACTAATAGGAGCTGACACGAATTGATCAGCGTACCTCACGGTTGTCATACACTACGACATCGTTATGATTTGTAATGCTTAACGTATGTACACATTTATTGTGGCAGCTGTTATACATGTATATTTTTCACAAAACTTGTTGTTATTAAATACTGCTTAATGAACATCAACATTTCTATAAATAGATGTTTAATATAAATTACAAAAAAAAAAAACGAAACAATGGAAGCAGACACGAATTGATCAGCAAATCTTATGTCTGTCAGGCAAAAACGCTAACCTCTAAGCTACGCCATAGTTATGGTTTTTAATAATTTATAACATATATTATTTGTTTCAGCTATTGTGAATTAGTAATGTGTGGGGTATGATTATGGGTAACTCATTACATTCAGTTTAAAAGTAATTCAAAGGGTAAGGAGATATGAGATCTAAGTAATGCATGTAGTAATGACCAGTCATTACCAAGTTTTTGCTGGGCAGTTAAGAATTTTGCAAATTTAATTCATTTTTCACGGTGCTCTGGACCAAATTTTGACAAAAATTTAGAGCTACCCCAATTCAATAAAAAATTTATGAAATTTTTTGTAGGCTTATTATTAAATAAAATATTTTATCGAAATACGCGTGTCCGTAATTTTTTTAAGAAAAGTCTAAATATAGGCTGACCATAAATAAAATTTTATAATAAGTTTTTTCGCGAAAAAAAATTCCGCCGAAAAAACCGCGTGTTGGGTTTTTCTGTTAAGTTGCATTTTTATCCTTAGATCTACTATAAACTGACTTTTAATTATTATTAAATTCAATTTAATTTTTTTTGCGGAAAAAAGTTAATCCGCTAAAAAAACGCGTGATGGATTTTTTTCTGTTAAGTTGCATTTTTATCTTACATCAACTACATACAGAATTCAAATGCAAATTGCAGTACCTAAATCAAAAATATTAACAAAATTTGGTTCAGAGCATCGTGCAAAATGTACGAAAATTCCAAACTATATCCACTTAGCGGATATTTACTTGTCAAAAGAAAAGTTTTGGTATCCATATTGCCCTATTTAGAACAAATTGTGTCCACCACATTGAATTTCTGATATGATATTTAAGTTTGACATTTCAATCATAAATATCTCCGCACAAAAGAGTCAAAAAATTGTTTTTTTATAGAATATCCCTGAAAATAGGACATGTCAGGATATGCTTAAACATGTTATATATACCGCTAGACGCGCCTCTAAAAAACCTTTCATATGATACCCATATTGAGTATGTTGTCTTCAACTAAGATGCAAATTTATTACAAAAACTAAAAAAAGATCTTTTTTAAAAATGGTCCAGCTCGCGAGATCTCATTGCTAGACGCGAAATATTTTGGGAATCATCATAAAATAAACCAAGGTTTACTTTGAAGGGCCACTTTTTTCGTGGGTCGGTCTAATGTGTATTGTTCTTAAAATAACTTACGATAAAGCAAATTTTTATATATGATTTAAAATTTCGAAAAAGGTTTCTAACATAACATCATATAAAAATGTATGATACATAGAAAAAGAACAAGAACGCTCTCGAATCAGTGATATTAGGGGAATGGCAGAAAATCTCTCCCGAAGTAACCAGAAACCTAGTGCAATCGATGCCCAGAAGAATGGAAGCTATAATCAAATCAACGCAAACAAAATACTAAATTCTTTGAAATTATTTTTGTATCCTTTATTTTGACACTGTAAAAATTAAGTTCTTTTTATACCCTACACCACTACGTGGAGAGGGTATTATAAGTTTGTGCTGATGTTTGTAACACCAAAAAATATTGGTCCTAGACCCACCTTATAGTATACCGATCGGCTCAGGATTGTTTTTTATTTCGATTTAACGATGTCCGTCTGTCCGTCCGTCTGTCTGTCTGTCCATGCGTTCTTGTGCGCACTCTACAGGTCGCAAATATTAAGATATTTTGATGAAAATTGGTACACGGACTTACGTCGCCCCAAGGACGACGCCTATTGATTTTGGTTGAAATCGGTCCATGTGTAGACCAAGTGTTTATATTGTTTATACGCAAATATTAAGATATTTTGATTAAATTTGGTATACAGACCTACGTTGGCCCATGGACGAAGCCTATTGATTTTGGTTAACATCGGTCCATGTTTAGACCTAGTTCCATATAAGGAACCCCCCCAAAATTATATTGTTTATACGATGCAGGTCGCAAATGTTAAGATATTTTGACGAAATTTGGTACACTGACCTATGTCGGCCCAAAGACGACGCCTATTGATTTTAGTTGCAATCGGTCCATGTTTAGACCTAGTGCCCATATAAGGGTCCCCCAAAATTATATTGTTTATACGCTGCAGGTCGCAACTAATAAGATATTTTGATGAAATTTGGTACACCGACTTACGTCGGCCTAAGGACGACGCCTATTGCTTTTGGTTGAAATCGGTCCATGTTTAGACCTAGTGCCCATATAAGGTTCCCCCAAAATTATATTGTTTATACGCTGCAGGTCGCAAATATTAAGATATTTTGATGAAATTTGGTACACAGACCTATGTTGGCCCAAGGACGAAGCCTATTGATTTTAGTTAACATCGGTCCATGTTTAGACTTAGTGCCCATATAAGGGTCCCCCCAAAATTGGCTGGGTTACACATGGACCTATCGCCCGGTTACATTTGGACCTATCGCCCATATGGGCTATATTTACGATTTTCTCTTCTTTTATTATTTTATAGAAAATTTTGACACAAGTACGATTTTAACCCATTAGAATTTCGGATCCAAACATTAGTTGGCTTTTAACCAGACTGGTGTAGGGTATTGTATAGTCGGCATGGCCGACTTTAACCTTTTTACTCGTTATGGGTTTTTTTATAAAAAGAAAAGCATTTTTTAAAAAGTAAAATTTTGAACTAATACCCTTATTCTAAACTTTGTAACAATAACAAAATTGTGGTGAATGGTCAATAAACAAAAAAAAAATCTAAAGTAGAATGTTTGTATGTCTGTTTGATCACTTCTGAGAATAAATTATCATATAGAGACAATCTGACAATAAAATATAAACAAGAACACAATTTAATGAAAAATCACTGCTGAAGCCTGTCCATAAAAAAAAGACAGAAACGAGATCTAGTCTGATTTGCAAATTAATAATGTGTCTATAACTTTGCAAAAATGTTTATTCTTCTTCTTAACCTCAAACCTACTTAATTAGGAAATTGTTATAATTTGGTATTCTGAAAAAAATTGTCACAGCAAAACCTTGACAAAATTGTCATATAATAAAATGCACATATCAAACAAATATTTCCGTTTGTCAACAAATTAAAATAAAACAATTTTGTTTCCTTTTGAAGAATTTTGTAATGTTTCTTTAGAGAAATAAAATATACAATGCTTCATTACTCTTTTGAGATTTTCCTTTAAGATGTAAGATGCGTCGAACCTTTTACCGATTCTGAAATTCCTGCAAATTACTCCACAAGTTTATGTATTTGAGGCTAAAGTTGTCAGCAATAAGCCCAGCGTGATTGATGTTAAAATTTAAAGAAAATTCCAAATGCTTAGAACTAGTTCTCTCGTGTTCTGCGGTTCCGGGACATTTTTGTAAGTTTTCATTTCATTTAAGATTTCATAAAATTATCAAAAAATCTTCATTTTTGACAAATTACGATTTCTCGAAATATTTACATATTTATTTTTTTTTGCAGAAAAAGCTTTAACCATTGTATGGTGAAATTCATAAAACTTTTTCTTGTCATAAAGAAAATAGAATACCGTAACAAATTTTTAAAAAATTCCTATAACAAGAAACATGACAATTTTAATAACAAAAGAAATTGTCACATGTTCCTAGAATAAGGATATAGTTGACAAAGCAAACTAATAAAATGAAGTTGAAAATATCTTAATAGTATTTAATTATTGTTTTTATTTTTGATTTAGTTTTTTAATTGTAATTTTCATTTAAATATAACTTATAAATAAAGAATGAATAAACATTAGTTTGAAGAAGACGGCCTGACTGCTTGTTGGTTTGATGCTGACTGGCGTTTAACGTTACGTCTTCGCTATGTGCAGATTTTACCATTATTTGGGCAGTGGAATGAACTTCCCTTCAAGTATTTTTCATTAGGGTTTTAGTGCTGTGAAAGACTATATGATGATGGCTGCTTATTATTTTGTTGCTGGCTGACTGATATTTTTGCAATGCAACAGAGGTGAGATGTATTTTTTTACATATATCACAGCTACTATTTGAATTATAGCATTTTCTATGGATCTTATGTAGTATACAAATCATACATTTTTTAAATGGTTTCATCCAATTAAGTCTTGCCATAACCCGTTCTTTTGGAAATTGGGAACAATCCATAAGTAAGTGACCTTCTGCTTTACAAAATTCACAGTACGTGTGTTTACAGCTTGAAGCTTTTGCAGTAATTTGTTGAGCTGGTGTCGTCCTTTCACTACTGGCTTCAATTTGTGCGCCCTTTCGTGTGGAATAGAGGTTCTTCAAAAAATCAATTACATTTTTTAGGGAATATAATTCTGGATTATTGTTTAATCCCTTTTCATATTGCAGCAACCCTTCGCTATCAAGTTTTTTGATTAAAATTCTCGTAATAAATAGATAGACATCAGTAAATATATGACCCGTCTCCTCAATTTTTTGAACGCTATATAGAGTAGCATCCAGTATAACTTTTATTGTCTCAACATCTTCAAACTTAACACGAGGTGCAGCATTAATTGGATCAATTATCTTTTTAAATGAAATTTTTTCACTATCATATCTTTGGCTTAAGATCTCCCACGAGTTTTCATAGCTGCTATCCGTTATTGGCAAGTTTTCAATTAATTTCTTAGCTTCACCATAAACAACTTTTCTAAGTATGTTTAATTTTCCTATTTCAGTCAACATTTTATTACCATCCACTATAAAACTAAAGTTTTCTTCGAATGCTGGCCATTTAACAGCACTGCCGTAGAACTTTGTTGTTTCTGCAAAATGCAAAGTGTTCGAATTCGAAACGCGTATCTCAATTGGTTTATACGGTAATTGCACTAACATGATACTAAAGTGTTGTTGCATTAAGTTAAAATCTCTCTCAATATCATAATAAACCGACATATCAACTATATAGTCAAATGATCTCTTTAAATTCAGATATAGGCGTATTATTTGATTCGTCTTATATTCCAGTGGCGAATTGGACGTGGAATTAAAATCAACTGATAATCGATGAATTGCCATTAGTAAGCATTCGACATGCTCCAAAAAACGAGCCTTTTTTGTTGTATCTTCAGTGAATTGATCCATATTTTATACCGTAAAATGTAAGTATGTGTTTGCAGTTATTTACACTATTTTCTTTAGATTTAAATGAACTTTTGTCCTTATTATTTCGGAGAACCACTTTTGATGTTATCTCTGTGAGCGTTTGTATACTACTGAGAATGTTAAAAACAATATGTTATTAGGTACAGTGTTGTCAGATTTATTTTTACTTCTTTTAAGTACCAAATACAGTGTTGCCATAACGGCGATTTTCTCAACAGATCTAGCGATTTTCTTTCGCCCCTAGCGGGAAAAATTGTCCTGTATCTATTAGCCAAAAATCTAGCGATTTTTTATCAGCCGTAATATAATTTATAAAAATTGGTTTTATGTTGAAAAATATTGTAAAATTCGCATATTGATATTGTTTTATTATAAAAACAACTTCTTAAACGATTTTATTAAAAAAACTTTCTAAAAAATGGACATTTCAATAAAATATGGGTATGTACATTTTTACCGCACAATGCCCTCTATTGAGTATTTTAAATACCAATATTAATTCAATGAAAATCGGGATTCATTATTTAAAGCTTAATCGTAAAATTTTTCATTATTTAAAAGTTTATAACACTTCTTATGAACATATAATTAAGAATTTTTTGATTAAAAAACTCCTTTAAGTACCATTTTTCAACAATGTAGCGATAAAATCGCAACATTTTTGCACAGTTTATGATCTAGTGATTTTCTAGCGATTTTTGGGGCTGAACTTGCCATTTATTTTGAAAATTTGTTGGCAACACTGACCAAACAGAACAATCGTACAGCAAAACCAGTGTTGCCAACAAATTTTCAAAATAAATGGCTAGATCAGACCCAAAAATCGCTAGAAAATCATTAGATTTATAAACAGTGCAAAAATTTAGCGATTTTATCGCTAGATTGTTGAAAAATTTTTTACTCAAAAATTTCTTTAATATGTTTATAAGAAGTGTTATAAACTTTTAAATGATGAAAAATTTTAGATTATGCCTCGAATAATGTATCCCGATTTTCATTGAATTAATATTAGTATTGGAAATACTCAATATATGGCGTGTAATTTTATCGAAATGTGTATTTTTTATAAATTTTTTTTTTACTAAAATCATTTTAGAAGTTGTGTTTAATAATAAAGGATTATAACACGGCTGATAGCAAATCGCTAGATTTTTGGCTAATCTCTATAGGACAATTATTCCCTCTAGGGTTGAAATAAAATCGCTAGATCTGATGAGAAAATCGCCGTTATGGCAACACTGAGCAACACCAAAAAGGATCCATAAACTGCATATTAGCAAATTACCGCTTATCAGGTAGGGATGAAAAATGGAAATTCTATTGAAGTCTGTTTGAAAACTAAGGGTACTTATAAACAAAGAAAACA
Organism: Leucophora obtusa; assembly: GCA_949987735.1. Taxonomy (NCBI): domain Eukaryota; kingdom Metazoa; phylum Arthropoda; class Insecta; order Diptera; family Anthomyiidae; genus Leucophora; species Leucophora obtusa. The sequence goes on along the minus strand of OX465298.1, from coordinate 51,685,894 downwards.
AAAATAAGAAGAGAAAAAACATTAAAGATCCCAGTGTAGAAACGGTAATGACATATCATTATTTTTTGGAGTACCAGTAATGACACCCACTTACCTTCTGCATTATTTTAAAACATATAATAATGAGTTACTGATAATGACTTATTTTTATCATTATTTCATATAGAAAATAATTTTTTAGATTTTTTTGAAAATTTTTTGAAATCTATTTTTAGACTCAATATTTTTTAAACACTGGTAAGGATATTTTTTGATTTTTTGTATGTTGGCGAGTAAGCTTACTTGTGTGAGCTGTTGACTGGCAATCTGTAGACCCAGGTTCGATTCCCTCACCAGCAAATTTTATTAAAAAAAAAAAATACAATAAAAAATATTTTTTTTTATATAATAAATTTTTTTGAAAATCTATTTTTAGACTCATTATTTTTGTCAGTACTGGTAAGCACATAGGTAACGATATATTTTTTGATTTTTCGTAAGCTGGTGTGTAACGACAACTCATTATTTTTCGCGACATCGCCATATAAAGGTAATAAGAAATGTAATAACAAAAGTAAGTAGTTACCATTACCAAGTATGTACTTACATAACCACATATCTGGTAATGATTTTCTACACTGGGATAGAAAAAGGAAATTGAAAAAATAAAACAAATTATCTGCACTAATAATAAATTTAATATTTATAACAAGGATGATAAAGTTCGTACTAGAGTACTTTTTATGGAACTATTTGAACTTAAAAATTACTGTTGTACTCTTTAGACACATTCGTTACTATTTTAAAGTTTTCAAAATAAATAGTAAAAAATCGAAAGAAAAGACTTTTAAAATTTTACAAAAATATTAAACATTTGTTTGAATTTAATAGAAAATCTAAGTTGTTGTGTTTTTGTTTACCTTTCTGATATTGAACTCAGTTGTATTTGATTCGAGTTTGATTTCTCAATTGATTTTATTTTATTTAAATTGTGGGGTAACTTAATTTTTAGTAAACTTTTAACAAATTTTTAGTCAAAGTGAAGTAATTTTAAGTTGTTTGTTACTTTTTTATTTGAGTCAACTGATACTGACAATGTATCCTTTCCGATGGGTTCCCTCTGATCCGAATATAATTCGGATATGTTACAGACACACGTATTTGCTTAGCGGCCCAATCTCATGTTTTGGGGGCAAAAACGAGCTAATTTTGATATGAAACTTTCCTAAAATATATATTTATTTGTACACAGCGTTGAAGCACTCCGGGAAAAAAATTCGCATATAAGACTAAAGCATTTTACTCCTACGGGCTGCCTGCTCGATTCTTTTGACTTTATAATTTTCTGTTCTATTTAATTAAAATTCACAATTTTAAAATATAGATTTGTGATGCTTTATCAACCCACTAACTGTAAGACTATTTACCCTACGGGGAATGAGAGGTCAATTGCCCTCCAAGGACCTATCCCATGACCGATCAACCGAAGGCATATTACTAAATTTGTACAAATATGAACAAAAGAGAATGAATTAATTTTATAAGTATTTTCTGGTCCGTTATTTTCACTGTTGCTTTTAAAAAACTTCACCGATCCCGAAATAAAAAACAAAATTCGCGGCATATTTCAAAATTTTTTTTTATTTATTTTACTCTTTTATTTATTTTGAACTTTATTTTTTACGATTTGCTTATTTTAGCTCTTATTTTAAATATCTATAATTTTTTGCTAAGAAATTTTAAGTTTTGTATTTTCAACGATTTTTTAATTATTTTTTAACAATTTCATTTAACTTTTCTTTTAAACTTAAGGCGAATTTTTTAAATTTGTATTTATATTATCAGAATTTTTGAGGTAATTTTCTAATTTTTTTTTAATTGATTTTTTAATTTAATTATGGCCAATGCCAAAAACGAGTCAACTGCCATTAAAGGACCTATCCCATGACCGATCAATCTGGGGCATATTAAAGGCACTTCCACTATATTTATGTGTGTGTTAATTTTGTGGTAATGAAATATTTTAATGGTAATGAAATATTTTTCATTAGAGAAATCATTACTAATGTTAATGAAATTACACTATATATAAAAAAACTAATTACAATTGATCAAAAACCATTTTTTTTACAAAAAAATTCAGACAAATGAAAACAAACAACGGGTTTGGCTGGGGAAGTTATAAAACATAATTTCTTAAGGTGGATCCATTCCATTCCGTTAAACTTTACCTGGATACAAATAACAATGGAATGGAAAGTAATATTTAATTTCAAATGAGCATGAGCCTGAATGAGCATATTCCATCTTCGATTTCAGCGAGTTTTACTCCATTTTTACGTTTTTCTGTCAATGGCAATTTTTTTTTTTTTAATTTATTCATTATCAGTGGTAATGAAATTTAAAATCATTGTCATTAATCAATGAAATTAAATTTTAGAATCATTACCAATAATTAAAAAAATGGCAATGAAAATAATTTCATTACAATTGATATCAATGCAATGGTAATGAAATCATCAATTAATTAGTCCCCCTAATTAGTCCCATGTATGATATTGGGACGCTGAAATAATACTTAACGTTGCTGATTGGACGCAAGAACAAAAGAGATAGAATTAAATAAAAAAAGTAATTGCGAAGAAGAAAATTTTTTTTTCACACTAATCTAATTAAATATGTTAAAATTTGATTAACTTTAATGATTAATTTGTTTAAAGTTTTTATTTCTTTTTATATACTTTTGTTAAAACTAATTCCATATATGTTATTTTCTGATTTATTGTAATTAGTTTTTAAGTTATATAGCTTAATTTATATAGTATTTTCGAATACTCAGTTCCATACTGCAATATGAGACTTCTAGTCTTGTGTACGGAACGACAAAATAAAATAAATAAATAAAATAAAGAACAAAATAAACTATGCAGAGTGGAGTACTATAAAATTGTAAATAAAAAATCGGTACTATGAGGGTCGAAAAAGTGCTATTTTTAAAATCCTATTTATCCCTGATTTATAAACATGTGTCTGTTACCGACATTTTTTTATTTGGGAAGTAACAAAAATCATTTAAAACAATAACAAAAAAAAGTAAAATTTCCCTTTTAATTTTCTGTTCGCACAAATTAATGTCAGGTTTATACCAGAGCTTGAAAAATATAATTCTTTTTTGAATCAACTCGTATAAAAATTGATTCATTTTATGAATCAGTGAATAATTCATTATCATTTTAAATCAATGATTTGATATTGAATAAAGTGAGGATGTGATTTATCCTAATTCCAATTAATTCAATTTTGATTCGATTGCATTATTTCTTTAATGATTTGATTCGCGACCTATAAATCAAGGCAACCATTTTTTGTTCAATTGATTTGTTAAATTGAATCCATTCGCTTGATTCTATGAAAGGAATATAATTGGTTTTTTTAATAAGTTATTCATTTAATCAAGTAGGCATTATTCAATCAATTAAATGAGTTTTGCGAATCGATTGGTCCCAGTGTAGAAACGGTAATGACATATCATTATTTTTTGGACTACCAGTAATGACACCTTATTACCTTCTGCATTATTTTAAAACATATAATAATGAGGTACTGATAATGACTGATTTTTATCATTATTTAAAATAGAAAATAATTTTCTAGATTTTTTTGAAAATTTTTTGTAATATATTTTTAGACTCAATATTTTTTAAATACTGGTAAAGATATATGTAACCACATATTTTTTTATTTTTTTTTATGTTGGCGAGTAAGCTTACTTATGTGCAGCATGTCAATTATGTTTTTATCTTTTAAATGTTACATGTTGATATAGCTCAGATGGTAGAGCTATTGACTGGCAATCTGTAGACCCAGGTTCGATTCCCGCACCAGAAAATTTTATTTAAAACAAAAAATACAAAAAAAAAATATTTTTTTTTATATAATTTATTTTTTTGAAAATCTATTTTTAGATTCATTATTTTTGTCAGTACTGGTAAGCATATAGGTAATGACATATTTTTAGATTTTTCGTATGCTGGTGTGTAAGCATAACTCATTATTTTTAGCGACATCGGTAAAGGTAATAAGAAATGTAATAACAAAAGTAACTAGTTCCCATTACCAAGTATGTAGTCACATAACCACATATCTGGTAATGATTTTCTACACTGGGGTATAAAATTGAATCAGATATAAAAATCGAATTAATGAGTTATGTTTTTAAAGGTCTAGTTTATACCAGCTGTAATTATGTTTTGTAAAAAAACCATTTACAGGAAACTAAAATTTGTTGGTATTTTGGTAAATACAACTTAACTGTATTTATGTTTTATAAGCTGGCGTCACACAGTGCTTTGATCCCACACTGAAAATAATACGTCTGTTGGCTGGACAGAAGAATTTGTTACTTTAACAAAATTTATTCCTGTTATTTGCCTTAAAATAAAATTTGTTGATTTTAACACTTTTTTGTTAAATTTAACAAATCTAAATGTAAGTAAAAAATTTGTAAAACTACAATTTGATCTGTACTTTTACTGAGTCGTAGCATTTATTCAAATTTAGGGTTTTGGGACCCTCTCCGGGCCTAGACCATTTTGTCCGTTTTACTCTATCTCGCTTAGTTTGCGAGATATGGGCCATTTTATGAAGCGGAAAGTTTTTATTAAAAATTTCCGAGGGTCCAAGGCCCCGGCAGGGTCCATTTTTGGATAGAGATAACCCCTTTTGCAGGGGTATTATGCGGCTGCATAAACCCCTCCATTTTAAAAAAACGGGAGGGAATTTTGAAAAATCGGAAGGGAAAGAAATAGCGAAATAACACTCAGAAAATTTTATTGTATCTCTAATTCATAAAAAGTTAATAGCTGGAGAACCGTTTGCAATTTTGACTCTAAATTTCAAGTACGATGAAGTAATTATATGCTTGTTACAATCGAAAGAAAAAAATTGTTTTTTTATTAATTTTTTTTTTAGATTTTACAGTTTGTTTATTTTTTAGTACACTTTTCTGCTAATTTCAGCAGGTTGATTTTAAATTACAGTCTACAACAATTTACTGAAATTTAGTAGCCGCAACTAATTATTTATACTAATTTCATTGTAATAAAATTATTGATATTTAGTAAGTTTTTTAACTGATTTTAGCAAATCGATTTTAAATTCCAGTTTATAACAATTTTGCTAAAATTTAGTAGCGACTACTAATTTTTTCTACTAATTTTGTTGTACTACATATCAGCGGATATGTGTTGATAAAATTAGCAGAAAATACCGCTGGGGCCAAAACTGTTAATTCTCCGTAATAACAGCAAAGTTTTCAGTATACATTACAGTAGTTTTGATTTAACTGCATTTTTCTTAAGTGCACATTTGCTATAACTGCACAAGATTTTGGTTTCGTTTCTATTTTGCAAAATTATGTACGCAATTGTCTTCTTTAAATGCACTCTTTGTACCTGCGCATTTAAGATAATATTATTTTCATAAAAAATACCACCGTTACCTGCCTCTTGCGTTTTGCTTTGTTTTTCAATTCTAGGAAAAAAAAACACACATAAAATAAATGTGTTGTCAACTTTTTTTGTGACAAAAATATCTTATTTTAGAGGTTAATCACAACTGGGTCGATTATCGAACCAAATCCAGCTACAATCGACCGTCGACATTTGTTGACGTTTACAAAAAAAGGAAAGCAAAACAAGAATATGGTTGTATTTGTTTCACCACAATTCTTCACCAATTCAATTGGTCTTTCACTAATTCTTATTGTTTTATATTTTATTGTATACCTATAATTTTGCTTTTTTGCCGTAAATTGTGTATTTTAAATTTCAATTATATTTCTTCTGTCAAAAATATAAATTTTTTGTAAACAAAGTACGAATTTTTCCAGCTCTAATACGAATTTCTAACAACTCTGTTCTAATGGCAATCTTTAATTAGTTAAAAATATGGCAACAATTTAACAAATATTTTAAGTGTGTATTAGCGTGTCGTCACGAAAATAGAATAGATTCTATACCGACGACAAATCGCCGGACGACATGACGACATTTTGCTTCCCATACAAAATATATGAAAAAGCGACTCTCGTTGTCGTTGTCGACCCAGTTCTGATTAATCTCTTTGTCGTTTTTTAACCATAAAAATCGAAAGATCTGCTGAAAAGCACAAAGTTGTCATCATTAGCATGATTGGTTTTGTTTGTTTTCAGTCTGTATTGGTATACCTGCACATTAAGCCAGGTAAACAATTTGACTTAGCTGCGTTTTTGGCTTACCAGCACAAACATTCTTGAAAAAGTTGGTTGTGCAGTAGACCGTACCTCAAAAAAAAAAGTTCGCCGTACACGCTCCAATATGATGTAATTTTGGAAGGCGATTTAAAAAAAAAAATTTTTTTTTGCGGACCGTAGGGGTCGCCTTTTTTAATTTTTTCTTATAGCTTTGGCATTTAAAATCGGATTTTAAAGTGTGATATATCGATTTTTTTGCCTCGAGGAGACCAGTGTTTTGCTATATAGTAAAAATCCAATTAAAAAAAATTTAAAAAGGCGTTCGGCAACCAATATATAAAAAAAATTTCTACTGGGTTTAGCGAAAAACTTCCTTAGCAAAAGTTCAATGATTTTTTGCGAGCTTTAATTTTCTGACATTAGGGTGGTAGCAACTGAGATCTGGTGGGTAACTACTAGAACGGGATACTTGAGGTCAAAATGGCCTTAGAGCAAAACACTGGTCTCCTCGAGAGAAAAACATCGATGTATCACACTTTAAGATCTGCCTGTAAATACCAAAGATATAACGAAAAATGTAAAATGGCGACCCCTACGTTCGGCATAAAAAAATACAAATATTTTTTGAACACTCCTTGCAAAAATACTTCATATTGGAGGGTGTACGGCGCACTTTTTTTTTGCCTGTAAGGTTGTACGCTCTATTGTGCAGCTAAGTCCAAATTACTGTACAGACTTTTTGGTTGAGTGTAGCTTCGGAAAGAAAACGTTTCACAAAGTTTAATTTTAATTGCGTGCCCTATTTTTCAAACCTAAGTATGTATCAATATCTCAATAGCTTTTCTAAATTGCGGCAATATCATATATTTTTCGTTTTAAATACAATTAAAGTAGTATTTGAAACATATCTTCTTTTTCTCCCTTGGAAGATAAAACGGCGATATAAAAAAAAACAATGTCGAAAAATACATTTCCTTTCCCAATAAGCATTTGGAAGAAATATCACCCTACCGATATTACGGCAATATCTTCCATTTTTCATTCAGAAGACAATAAAGTAGTTTTTTTTTAAATATCTTCTGTTTATCAGGTGGAATATAAATATATTGGTGATATTGAAAGAAAAGTGTCAAAATTGTAATTTTAAAATATATTTTTTGAACAATGGCATATCCCTTTCGAAAAACGTGTAAGTCCACACAATGTAATCGATTTTGTGTACTTCACATTGTGCGTACTTACGATATAGGATACTTGTGTATAACAATTGTATATGAAACTAAAAATATTTGAATTTTTTAAAAAATTTTGTCTAACTTACATGCCACTATACTTGTGTGTACTTACGAAGTATATTGGCTTGTATGCCATTACAATGCGGCCATACCCTGGGGAAAGTAAGCCAGCTTGTGTGTAGGGTTTAAACGTACTCGGAGATACTTGTGTGTACTTACTAGAATTTCAAATATTTTTAGTTTCATATACAATTTTTATACACAAGTATCCCATATCGTAAGTACAAACAATGTGAAGTACACGAAATCGATTACATTGTGTGGACTTACACGTTTTTCTAAAGGGATGTTTGTACATCTACAAATTTTTTCTATGGATAAAATATGATTAAAAATCAGCAATAATATGAAAGAATTCATAAATATTTCCAATTAAAACGCAAATATTCGGGTAAGTAAAAATGCAATAAAATAAATTTAAAAATATTGCTAATTCTATCGAAAATATATTTTCAGATGGTCTGCAGATCAAATCCACATCCCGTTGAATGGAATTTAGCGGCTGGCAGAAGTATTTTATTAGAACGAATATTTATAATAAAATTAATGGTATGCCACAACTAACAAATGTCGGTTTTTAATAAAAATATAGAAAAAATATATAAAAACGTATCTTTTTCTTTTGGGGGGTTACATGGCGATATCATCTTTTTATGTTCTAGATGATAAACCGGCGATATTTGCTGACACTTTTATTTCTTCTGGATGATAACAAAGCAATATCGTCTTTTTATCTTCCAGAAGTATTGCTTTTGTGTTGCCTGGAAGTATTGTATTCGGGACACGTTTTCTACCAAATAGGGTATCTTCCGCAATACGAAAATGATTGTTGCCGCAATAAAATTTTTCTTCCAGGCAATACGATTGGGTAATCGTATTCGTATTGCCATGTTTGCTGGGTTTCTATTAAAAAAAAAAAACATTTTATATAAATAGAAAAAATTAAAAAAAGAAGAAAACTAGGACAGATTTTGCCTACAAAATTGCATAAATTAAGGTAAATTAAATTGTATTTCATGTATTTAATTATATGTACTCGTATGTATGTTGAAAATAAAACTTAAATTAATTATTTTTTCAGAAAATAACGGATGGCAAAATAGCTTCAAATCAACGGATTAATGGCGATTAGATTGTAAGGCGAATAATTGTAAATTTTAGACATGCGTTTTTATAATAAATACCTGAAAATATATATGATGCATTCCACACATACATACATAAACATACACATATAATAATCCATGCATAAAAATGTCAAAATAACAAAAAAATTTGTAAAATATACGAAAAATGGTTTATTTTACGAAAGTTTTTGTTGTTTTGACATTTATTTCGTATTTTTATGCATGGATTATTATGTACGTATGTATATTTATCATCTGGGGGTTTTTTCCAGCTTAATCTTCTTTTTATCATCCAGAAGATAAATCGGCGATATTTCTGTTACTTTTATATCTTCTAGATGATAATAAAGCAATATCGCATATTTATCTTCCAAAAGAATCGCTTTCGTATTGTTGAGAAGTATTGCATTCGGGACATGTTTTCTACCAAATGGGGTATCTTCCGCAATACGCAGACGATTGTTGCCGCAATAAAATTTTTCTTCCAGGCAATACGATTGTCATGTTTGCTGGGTTGGGACTACTTAATTGAATGAACCAATTAATTGATGATTTAATTGGCATTACAATTGACTAATGCCAATTAAATTTTTTGGCATTACAATTAATCAATGCCAATGAAATTTTTTTGCAATTGGCATTGTTCATTGCCTAAATGCCCAATTATAATTGACGAAAAAAGCAATTGTTTTCATGTTTCGATAAAAGAACAAATTAAGAAAAAAAAATAAAAATTCGCGTGTTTTTTATCTTATATTCACTATTTTGTGAAGTTTACATTACTAGAGGCTGATCCATCTAGACTAACCGGTGTTAAGAGGAGAGTGAACAGCAGTATACTTGATAAAACTTGATAAAATAGCCAATATTTATAGTCCCAGTGTAGAAACGGTAATGACATATCATTATTTTTTGGAGTACCAGTAATGACACCCACTTACCTTCTGCATTATTTTAAAACATTTAATAATGAGTTACTGATAATGACTTATTTTTATCATTATTTCAAATAGAAAATAATTTTTTAGATTTTTTTAAAATTTTTTGAAATCTATTTTTAGACTCAATATTTTTTAATCACTGGTAAGGATATATGTAACCACATATTTTTTGATTTTTTGTATGTTGGCGAGTAAGCTTACTTGTGTGCAGCAGGTCAATTATGTTTTTATTTATTAAATATTACATGTCGATATAGCTCAGATGGTAGAGCTGTTGACTGGCAATCTGTAGACCCAGGTTCGATTCCCGCACCAGCAAATTTTATTTAAAAAAAAATACAATAAAAAATATTTTTTTTTATATAATTTATTTTTTAGAAAATCTATTTTTTGACTCATTATTTTTGTCAGTACTGGTAAGCACATAGGTAACGATATATTTTTTGATTTTTCGTATGCTGGTGTGTAACGACAACTCATTATTTTTCGCAACAACGCCATATAAAGGTAATAAGAAATGTAATAACAAAAGTAACTAGTTACCATTACCAAGTATGTAATTACATAACCACATATCTGGTAATGATTTTCTACACTGGGTACTTGTGCTTTTATTGTGGATTTATTTAATCCAGCTTTTTTTTGGATTTAATAAATCCACTTTTTGTATGAAAAAATCTAAATCCAGGTGATTAAAAAAACGCTAATTGAGTTTGTAATTTAACTTAACAAATATTTCCAAAAATTCTAAAAACGTCGTCCCCTTACGATTTGCCTACAACGGATTATTTTTCACAATTTGTTAAATACGTTTGGCATTTTAGCATATTTAATTCCTGTAATGAAAAATTGATCCATTCTCGTTCGAGGCCAATTATTTCCTTATTATGATTTAACTGCCTTTTCTTAAGGGCACTTTTTCTATAACTGCACAAAATTTTGGTTTCGTTTTTATTTTACAAAATTATGTACTTACTTGCCTTTTTTAAGTGCACTTTTTGTACCTGCGCATTTAAACCTGCTTACGTCTGGCAGACGTACGCTTTTTGAATTTTGTGCTCTCTCTACCTGGATTCTTAACAGAGAAAGTTCAAACTTTCAGTTACCCCTGTCGTCAGTAGGGGCTAGTCGATGACAGTTTTTTGTGCGAAAAATTATATTTTTTTCTGAGAAATGGATACAGCGTACGTCTGAGCGACGAACAGTGCTTTGATCCCATATAACGATTGGACAAAAATAGATGGAGTGGAGACAGAGTTTTGAAATCTGGTACACTGACATAGAACCCCTTAGTTAGGAAAAATTTGATTTAAATTTAAAAATATTATATTAGCTACATAAATGGACGTCAAATTACAAAAAGTATCCATTGAGATTAGGGTTGCCACATGGCCTTGAATGGCCTTGATTGTCAAGTTAATTTAGGTCTTGTCAAGTGCCAAGGTCAAATTTATTTTGTCAAGTTAAATTGAATTTTTATCGTATCAGTAGTTAAAAAAAAGACATGCAAAATTACAAAACTGACGAAATTTATTAGTGTTTTACTTTTTTTGAGTAGCATTTATTTCTAAACAATAAGAAAAGGAAGATGAAGTCTGCAGGAAGTCGTTGGAATTTTCAAACTTTAGGCCCAAAAAAATATATAAATTTTTCATAATTCTCGCAACGCCATTTTAAAATTTTAGCATATTTTCTTTTCTGAAACCTAAAAAGCAAAACTTTTTTTTCATAAATTTATTAAATTGTTGATATATTATCAAAATAAAATGGCGGTTAAGGTATATCTTTGGTTTTGAGAGATTTACAAAAGACGGTTTTCCTTAAAAATCGGTAAACAATAATTTTACTGGGACAAGAAAAACCTTAAGTTCTATTTTATTTTATTATATATATTACCATTTAATAAATTTATAAAAAAAAGTTTTGGTTATTTACGTTTGAGAAAAAAAAATATGTTAAAATTTCAAATTGACGATTCGAAAACTATGGAAAGTTTATATATTTTTTGGCCTAAAGTTTGAAAATGTCAACGACTTCATGCAGACTTCATCTTTTTCTTCTTATTATACAGGAATAAATGCTACAAAAAAAAAAAAACATTAATCAATTTCGTCAGTTTTGTTTTTATTATTTGGTCCATTTAACCCATATGTCCAAACTTCAATGGCTGGTAGCACTATCGAGTTTGTCCCCAAAAATTAATTTTTTTTATTTTTTTATGAATCTTAATAAAATGGCGAGTTTATTCAAAAATTATAAATTTTTGTATTAAGAATAACCCTACTGCACACATATGCACATTACATTTTTTTTATTGTCAAGTTTTTTTTTTAAATCAAGTTATTTTTTGCGAATTGTCAAGTTATTAGACTTTTGCGATGTGGGTACCCTAATTGAGATACACATAAAACTAGAAAGGTTTGTGCCAATTTTTATCAAAATCGAAGCAAGAACTCTTGGGCCTGCCATATATTCTTTATATTAAAATCTTTATAAAGCCTGCAGAAATTATCCGATTACCATGAAATTTTACGTGAATTGATTTAAGATCAAGCCATATTTATACCAAATTTGGGTAAAATCGATTCATTAAAAAATGCGTTTTAAACATAACCGTAAAATACCGTTAACGATTCAAACCCCTTTCAACGAACAATTTTTAACCCTAAAATACCACTATCGAAATAACTTAAAATACCGTTAACCTTAAAATACCCTAACGAAATAAATTAAAATATCGATAACCTTAAAATACCCTAACGATATAACTTTAAATACCGTTAACCCTAAAATACCTTAACGAAATAGAATTAGGTTACGTTTTTTTTCTCTAAAAACAAAAAAATTAATGTCCTAATTTTGTAAATCACCTGCGTTCATCACATCAGCAACACTTCACTTCACTCACCTAACGCGGGTATTGAAAAATGGTATTTTATAAATCCCGTATTCGTGAATGATTTTAACGTTATCACTTGCATTGTCATATCGTTACGTTTAAGAGTTGCCATCTTTATTAAAAAATTAACCTATTTTAACACTTCTTTGTAGGGATTAAGGTTTGGGGTTCGGGAATTCCCGGGAAAAGTTTGCCGGGAATTCCCGGGAAAATAATATATTTTTCCGGGGAAAACGGGAAATTTTAAAAATATAAAATTTTTTAAATTGTTTTTGTTTGGAATAGGATTTTTTAATTTTAGTCATAAAAAACATTTTAAATACCAAAACAAAAATGTCATTGTTAAAATCTTTTAAATTTTATTTTTATTTGACACACAAATAAAATCTTTAGGAATTAGTAATTAGGAGCATTTCAACTAATAAAGATTTTTCGCATAACTTATTCAAAATTTAAGTAGTACCTAAAACCTAAGAACTTGGTAAAATGTTTAAAAGAAATATGAAAACAAAGCTTTGTTTCTTACAAATAATCGCCCTTACTATCTAAATTTTTCAAATGTATAATTTAGGTAAAGTCGACTTTAGTTAAAATATTGGGTGGCAGTATACCTTGACTTGGTTTATTTTTGGAGCATTCTGATTGGTTAATTTATTTTCAACCAATCAAAATATTTGAAAATATAAATATTTTTGTAAGGTTTTCATACACAAAATGAACAAAACCGTTTGATTAAAAATAATGTCGACTTTAAATACTCCTTCACCAATGGTTAACGGTGGTATCTAAATTTGATTATCCGACATCTAAATTTGGTTCACAAAAAAAAAAATTCATGGTCATGCAACTTCTCTTGAAGAAAACAACAACAAGAATAACGTTTCAGCTAAAATTAGCAAAGTACCCGAAGAAAAAAGTGTAAGCTGATTGGCATTAAAGGTTTTATGGTAGGGCAAACATTTCCTGAATTTCCTGGCCGCAGTCAATCCGCACCATAACTAGATCTTCGTTTATTCGAGAAAGTTTTTATAATAAAAACCTTGCATTGCAAAAAAATTAAACCGATGTAAAGAACATTATATTAAATTACTACAATCATGTAAAAGATATCATGATAAAAGAAATATCGAGCAATATTTCTAACAATAGGAGATTTACTATAATCTTAGATGAATTGACAAGAATATCACAAAAGAGATATTTCAACATATGTATAAACGGAAATAATTCATTTTATAACCTGGGGTTGGTTTATATATCAGGAAGATGTAATGCTTATGAAATAAGAAGAATTGTAGAAATAAGACTAGAAGAGTTTTGTCTTAGGAAAATAACATTGTGGCCACCATATCTAATGGGCCAAGTGTGATGAAACGGTTTGTTTCCGATAGTCCAATAGTAGGTGCTTTCTGCTGGAATCATGCAATTCATTTGGAAGTGCTGCGAGTAATTTATGTGAAATCAAATGTTTAACATTCTGATATTTTTTACTTTGAATTCTCACTACACAGACTGCATTTGTACTGAAATAGTGTTTTTTTTAACAAAAATTACTTATATAGGTAGTTTTCATTAACAATTTTGTTCAAAAATATTTCCCGGGAATCCTGGGAATCCCGGGAATCAAATTTTTTCATTCCCGTTTCCCGGGAAATAAAAAAGTCCGGGAAATCCCAAACCCTAGTAGGGATTCATATAAGTTTTTCTTGGTATTTCAAACAATAATGTAAACAAAAAAAAAAAAAATCATTTTTGTTAATTTATTTAAAAATTCGAATTTCTAATAAATTTAGCATTAAAATGAGATTGTAAATGTGTTTAACAGTGTGCATTAGACCGTACCTCAAAAAAAAAAAAGATCGCCGTACACCCTCCAATATGATGTATTTTTGAAAGGCGATTTAAAAAAAAAAAAATTGTTTTTTTTAATTTTTTGTTATAGCTTTGGCATTTAAAATCCGATTTTAAAGTGTGATATATCGATTTTTTTGCCTCCAGGAGACAAGTGTTTTGCTATATAATAAAAATCCAATTAAAAAAAATTTAAAAAGGCGACCCCTACGTTCGGCAACCAATATATAAAAAAAAATTCTACTGGGTTTAGCGAAAAACTTCCTTAGCAAAAGTTTAATGATTTTTTGCGAGCTTTAATTTTCTGACATTAGGGTTGTACATTAGGGTGGTAGAAACTGAGATCTGGTGGGTAACTACTAGAACGGGATACTTGAGGTCAAAATGTCCTTAGAGGAAAACACTGGTCTCCACGAGAGAAAAACATCGATGTATCATACTTTAAGATCCGACTGTAAATACCAAAGATATATAGCGAAAAATGTAAAATGGCGACCCCTACGTTCGGCATAAAAAAATAAAAAAAATTTTTTTGAAACCTCCTTGCAAAAGTACTTCAAATTGAAGGGTGTACGGCGCACTTTTTTTTTTGCCTGTAAGGTGGTACGCGCTAGTGTGCATGTGTAGTTTTATTAATTTTTAACAATAAAAAAATTAAATTCTTAAAAAAAGTAGTGGTTTTATATTTGTTTTTATTCTGTTGGATAATATATTTTTTAATTTTAACTGTGGTTAATGAGTGTATTTCTAGTGTTTTTTAAGCTTTTTTTGTGTATTATTGCACTACTTTTCATTCAACACCTGTTAAATTCAAGTGAAAGATTTGACAATTAAAGTGATCAGAATAACGCTCTGGTGATTTACAAAATTTACTTTTGCATATAATTTTGTTTGAAAACTACGTAAGTCAACACGGACAATCACCTGGTTCACCACCGTGTTTTAAAAAATACAAAATTAAAAAAAATTAGGTGAAGTGAGGCGTTATGTTTTAAGAAATTAGGCTATAAATCAAAAAAAAAAAAATAAGTTTGTATGAGTTTGTTTTGTTAACTATACGTACGGTCGTAATATTAAGTTTGTTCGACGCAATTTTGGGTAAAGTCTGGTAAAATGAGAGTAACAACTAATTATCTTAAAAAATGGTAAAAATGCTCATAATACCGGGAACGCACAAAACCACCCAGCAAAACCTTGGTAATGGGTTAGATCTTTTTCACGCATTGCCTGGCAATGGGTACTCTTTTACCTTGGTTTCACTTAGAAACCTAAAGTAATACGTTACTAATATTATGATACATCAATACTTATGTGGGAGGTATGAAATAATGAGTTACCGATATAGAGATATATCACTACTTATTTGGATGCTTTAAAATAATATATTGCTGATATTGTGTTATAATAACTTATAAGGGTAAAAATAATAATCTGATATCTTTAAAATATACTACAAAATAACGTAAAATACCGATAACCTTAAAACACCCTAACAAAATTATTTAGAATATCGTTAACCTTAAAATACCCTAACGAAATAACTTAAAATACCATTAACCCTAAAATAACTTAACGATATAACTTAAAATACCGATAACCTTAAAATAAACTAACGAAATACTGTTGAAATAACATAATCACTTATCACTAACTTTATGAAACGGTTGCCAACTCTGGTTTTAAATGCTTAAAATGAGTTTTCTAAAACAAAAAAAAAGTTAAATAAAATTAAAATAGGAAACCATGTGAATCCTCCATTTTAGGTATAAGGTATGTTCAGCGAACTTATGTAAAACACTACGGGGAATATTTTTGTGGAACATTTTAACCTTCTAACGCTTCAATTAAAGGGACTTTTTTGGCCCCTTTTTAAAACGCACAAAAACGACCCGTAAGTTGAAGAGTTGGAGGGTTAAAATGTTCCGCAGAAATATTTGTAAGATTCATCTTTTTTCATTACATTCTATGTTAAAAATTTAGCGACTTTACTGGCCTCTAGTGTAGACAGAATGAGTAATACGAGAAAGGATAATATTTACAAGATTAACTGGGTGTTTTTATAAAATCCTGCGTACTAGGTTACCTCTCTATCCAATACACCATAAACACTTATCCGTTTGCTGTCAAACTATGTTCTTTAATTTGGCGAAAACGATTTATTATTTTTAAAAATTTCTTATTGCGTTTTGTTTAAAAACAACTCTTGTTTATTTAGGAACTTTTCAAATTTATCGGCAGTGACAAATAGAGATGATTCAAAAAACTGCTTTATCGACAAAAAGTCGGGCTAAACTGCAGTTTATGGGGTTTCGTCAAAAAAATATTTAAAAAAAATATGACCCCCTCTGGAATTAAAAAAGAAAACAACCAAAATTAATTTTGGGAAGGGCTCGGCCCCGGGAGGCCCGTGGGGGTAAAAATCGTGGGGACATACATAGTAACATGTAAGTGTGGGTACTCAAATTAAAAAATTGTCTCACGATTTCAAAAGTATTATTTTTTTTAATCCATAAAACGTAGCCCTAACTAGAGCCATTTTAGTCTCTTAAGAGGGGGGACTGAAAATGATAAAAAATTTTGTATGGTAAAATGGTACTCAAATGATAGAAAATGTCCTCCCACGACTTCAAAAATTATTTTTTTTTGCAATTATCGATAAACGCATTAAAAATTTAGACATTTACATAAAAAAATAAACATTTTTTTGGAAAAATCGCGCGATTTTTACAAAAAAATTTTTACCTGCGGCGCAATAACAGTTTATCACTTCTGAAATTGCATTTTTCATCAAAAAGTTACATTTTTATAGCATCTTAAATGTTTGGGTATACCTAACATTAAAAAACATTAAATAAATTTTTTTTTGGAAAAATCGCGCGATTTTTACAAAACAAATTTTGCCTGCGGCGCAATTCAACTATATCAGTTCTGAAATTCCATTTCTCATCAATAAAAGTTGACTACTTTTGTCATTTCTACTTCCACCTGTTCCAAATTTTCGAAATAAACAACAAAAAATGGGCATTTACAGGGTTTTACCAAAACTAAAATTATGTGATTTTAGACTTTTTTAATTTTTCGAAGGTCTAAAATTTAACAATTCGATTCATGTCCAACTGATTAGTAAAAAAAACTAATTTTTCAAATCGTGAGAAAATTTCCTTTCATTTGAGTAATGCTTTAAAAACAAATTACAATTGAGCAAAAAAGCATTTGTTTATAAAAAAAAACGGGATGGATAGATTGCTTTTTATAGGCTGTTTTATAAATATTATCAGAAAAAATGCATTAAAAGACTTAATCAGCGATTTATATTCTGCAAACAAATAAACGGATGTAAGAATTTTCCTTTTTGGAAATTTTTTCCCGCGACTTTATTTCGCGATTTCTGTTTTAGTGCAACTAGCCACCGGACATTGTTCTATGAATTGGGTATTATAGTCCCTATATTATGATTTTAAATAACCACACTTAACAAATTGCAAAATTTAGGCGAAACGCGAAAAAAGGCTTTATGGCACAAAAAATTAATAAAAAAAACTTAATTAGTAATTAACAATCTGCAAACGAATATAATGATGCAAAAATTTAGTGATGCAAAAAAAAAGATAAATTTTGCAAAAAGTAAAATTTTTGAATCATTATATTCGTTTGTATTAAGTCCCGAGATTATGATTTTAAATAACCACACTTAACACATTGCACAATCTAGGCGGAACGCGAAAAAAGGCTTTGTGACACAAAAAATTAATAAAAAACTTAATTCGCGATTAACAATCTGCAAACGAATATAATGATGCAAAAGTTTTACATTTTGTTTTGCAAAAAAAAAAAAAACTCATGGCGTTTTCTTTTCTGAAAAAAATGTTGCCTTTTTTCTGCCCTTTTTTTACAAAATGCCTTTTTGTGTATAGTAATAAAAGGTAAACATAGACAAATTTGGTATCAAATTAAAGGTATTTCAGATATCAATCTAACCTTGTATAAAATATATCCAATTTAACAAAATGTCACATTTTTCTATATTTTGGTGTTTTGTTAAATAAGTTGAATATTGTTGGACATTTTTGAAGCATAGTTAAATAGGTCTTTAAAATACCTTTAATTTTATACCTAATATGCCTATATTTACTTATTATTTCTATGCACAAAAATACATTTGTAAAAAAAAGGGCAGAAAAAAGGCAACACTTTTTTCAGAAAAGAAAACGGCATAAATTTTGCAAAACGTAAAATTTTTGCATCATTATATTTGTTTACAGAATGCTAATCGCTGATTCAGTTTTTTTATTAATTTTTTGTGCCATAAAGCTTTTTTTCGCGTTCTGCCGTTATTTTGCAATTTTTTAGTGTGGTTCTTTAAAATCATAACCTAGGGATTGTAATACCCAATTCATAGAACAAAGTTTGTTTGCAGAATTAAAATTGCTGATAAAGTTTTTTTTCTTATATTTTTCCGCGTTCCGCGATTATTTTAAAATTTTTGTAAATTTATAATCTAAGGCCTATTATACCCAATTCATAGTACAAAGTTCGGTGGTTGCGAAAAAAATTTTTGAAAAATTCGCGTAAAAAAAATTACCAAAAAGGAAAATTCTTACATCAGTGAATTTGTTTGCAGAAAGTCTTTTTTCGCGTTCCACCAATATTTTGCAATTTTTTAGGTGCGGTTTTGTTAAATATATAATCTGGAGACTATAATACCCATTTCATACAACAAAGTTTGGTGTCTAGTTGCAAAAAAAATCGCGGAAAAAAATGTTTGAAAAGAAAATTCTTATATCAGTATATTTGTTTTCAGAATGAAAATCGCTGACTAAGTTTTTAATTACTTTAATTTTATTTTGAGTGCTGTGTTTAAAATTAAAGACTGGTGGTTAGTTTGCAAAAAAAAGTTTGCGAAAATAATTTTGCAAAAAGGAAAATTCTTGCATCAATATCCCAGTGTAGAAAATCATTACCAGATATGTGATTATGTAACTACATACTTGGTAATGGTAACTACTTACTTTTGTTATTACATTTCTTATTACCTTTATATGGCGATGTCGCGAAAAATAATGAGTTATGGTTACACACCAGCATACAAAAAATCAAAAAATATATCGTTACCTATGTGCTTACCAGTACAGACAAAAATAATGAGTCTAAAAATAGATTTTCAAAAAAATAAATTATATAAAAAAAAACATTTTTTATTGTATTTTTTTTTTAAATAAAATTTGCTGGTGCGGGAATTGAATCTGGGTCTACAGATTGCCAGTCAATAGCTCTACCATCTGAGCTATATCGACATGTAATATTTAATAGATAAAAACATAATTGACTTGCTGCGCACAAGTAAGCTTACTCGCCAACATACAAAAAATCAAAAAATATGTGGTTACATATATCCTTACCAGTGTTCAAAAAATATTGAGTCTAAAAATAGATTTAAAAAAATTTTCAAAAAAATCTAGAAAATTATTTTTTATTTGAAATAATGATAAAAATAAGTCATTATCAATAACTTATTATTATATGTTTTAAAATAATGCAGAAGGTAGGTGGGTGTCATTACTGGTAGTCCAAAAAATAATGATATGCCATTACCGTTTCTACACTGGGATATTGTAAATATATTCTGTAATATGACGTTCACAAATGCCAATTATTTCTTATAATTGAGGCATTAGTAATCGTAATTAATTTACTATACAATTGGTATTAGTAATGAAATCGATGTTTTTTTGTTTTTTTTTAATGTTTATTTATTAAAAAAATTTTATATAATATATATACTACAGATAAACAACTAGTTACTATATAATAGACTGTCCCTTAACGGGCTCTCTAGTACTTCGAATAATTTAGATTATCTCGTTATTTTTAAATACAAATACGTACATATATTTGATATAATTCTAAGCAGATAATATTATTACTAAGATTTTTACAATATGCAATGAAATATTAGATAATAAAATTGCTTATTTATTTAATGAAAGCGATGTATTTCAAGGCATTAGCATTAGTCCAAGTTATAAAAATGCCAAAAATTTCATTAGCATTAGTTTCAATTTAACGCTAATGGTTATTATCCATTATTAAGATAGTTTTGACCGTGTTTTTGAAATTCAATAGCTCGCAATTGCTTAAGAAGTCGAGACTTTTTATAATCTTTTTCGGATGAAGCGGTATGAGATGGTGAAGTAAGTGCCGAAACTCCTACTCTTGCCGGTATTTTTAACTCAATGGTTATAGGAGACCTCTTCTTCGGTGGATCTTTTTTGAGTCCTTTGCGTTCATTAACTGATAGTTTTTCCGAAGCTCGTGATTGTTTTAGGGGAGTGTAATCTCTGGATCGTGACGAACTTCCAAACGAAGAAGATCCAGAATTAGATTCTAAAACAGAGGCTGGTGATCCTGTATCAGAAGAACTAGAAGAATGTTTGCGTTTGATTTTTCTTTTATCATTTTGCACCTTTTTTCCAACCGGTGATAATAGTTTTCTCTTGTGAACAGGACTATACGCATTACCTCTGTTGTAAACTGGAGAGGTTGATATATTTGTTCGTCTTTTCAAATTTGGAGATCGATGTAAACTTGGAGAACGTCTCGACCTTCTGAGTGGAGGAGTAGGTGATCGTAATGAGCGTACCGAACCAAGTCTATTGAAGCGACGTCTACGATGTTTACGAGGATTAAGGGAACGACTGGAATCGGAACTGGAATCAGATTGCGAAGTACTAGAACTTGAACATGAAGAATTGCTACTGTAGCTACGGCGCTCTCTACGCCTTTTTTCACCACGATTACGTGAACCACCTCTTCCACTTGGAGATTTAGATCGCATCCGGCCTACTGGCTCAATCCTTTGCACAATTACTTCACGTGCGGGGCGCACGCGTCTTTCGTGTTCGCACTGGGGCTTCCGATGGGGAGGTAGCTCCCTATAACGAGCAGAACGTCCGCTGAAATCAGTTTCATCGTAATGGGATACTCGCGGACCACGTCCGTAGCGATCACTTGAACTGTAGACGTCGGTAGCTGCTTTTGAATATATTGGATGACGCACGTTCTCTGAAGGTGATAACCTTACCTTCAAATAGTAGGGATCCTTTTCTAGTTCATCCGGTGATAACGGTAAATTCATTTTCTTGTCCTCAAAGTCCATATCTTGCTCTTTTCGTTTATTAGCTTTTCGCATCATTTCCCTGGCAGTACGTAGACCACGTTCCCATGCAGTTTCAACGGCAACGGGACCATCCGAAGCTGTTTTACGAGTTTCAGGAGTAACTGGATAAACGCTAGCAGCATGATGTAGTGAAGGTCGCTTAATTCGATAATCCTGATAATCCGGAGTATGGATTGAAGAATTTAACGTGCGATTGGCGACTACACTTCCACTTGATGGCACGGGTACGGGTCTTACCAAATCAAACATGGTATAGTTGCCTTTATCAGTTACACCAGGATGTAAAAAACGACAGCTCATGCCCCACGAACACTGACCACGGGTGTAAAATCTACATACCGGTTTAGGTTCCATCTCTTCTGGGCGTTTCTCGTCCGATACTTCGCCATCCTCTAGTTCCTCGCCCTCTTCGATATCATTTTTTGAAGTTTTTGCACTTTCTTCTTTATTTTCTAATTCTCGTTTTTCATCATCCTTGTTAACCTCGTGGCATTCACCTTCCTCAGCCTCGAAATCCAACGCGTCTTCATCAAGACTCTTTACTAAGTCTTCCAAAAATTCTTCAACTATTCCTTTCCCATTTGTAGTTTTTCCTTCGAAGTCATTTGGTGATGAGCACTTGTCCTTCACATCATTCAATAGAAACTTCCTCTTTTCCGGGGTTTGGCATAAATCTGTTATAGGTGATCTTTCTTGTTCAATTTTATTCAAATAACGATTTTCTACCTCAAACTCATTGTTACCCAATGTACCCAATCCTTTAGCTCCATTAGTACTTTCATCGTCGACATATTGTTTACTATTAATATAAACAGATATACGCTTTTCACTTTCTAAATCAGTGATATCACTAAGATATTCATGCGTTATATTCATTTTGGAAATAATCTGTTGGGGTTCTTCGCTACGATTTGAAGAAGAACTAGAATCTCTTGAACTAGGCCGAGACGGAGATGTTGATAAATTCCTCTTAGAGTCGTTAACTCTTCCACTCTCATAGCTAACAGATGCCAAAGCTTTTGCATGATTTGTGCTATTTGATGATTTAGCATCGTCTTCGCTTGAAGAAGTGTTTGAAGAAGACTCAGATTTAGAATGGGTATGTTGAGAACCCCCACTTAAAGAACCCGACCTTTGAGTTTGACGACTTCTGGAGCTACTTGTTGGACTTGCTATAGAATTTCGCAATGGACTTTCTTGCTTTTCATTTCCACCATTATATAAAGGCGACTGCCTAGAATTGTGCGAATAATTCGATGAAGACCAAGGGCGTGAATCTTCCGAATCCATTATTTTTTAAAGGGGTGACCTTCTGCGTTTTATGAATTTATCAAAAAAAAATTCCGATGTGAAAATTTGGCTACTTGACTGAGTCCTGTATTATTGATATATATCCTGTATTATTAAATTCAACGGTGTCTTGCTTCTTCTGCTTTTGAAATATTTCTAATAATTTTCAAAATTTTACATTGAGTTTTTATAGCGTTGAAAAATGACGGCAGGTATAAAACTTTTGGTATTTTTCCATTCGAAAACTACGTAATGATTTTATGACAGGATTTCATTGTTTTACCTTTAAATTTTGTGCGGAATTAATCCTTTGCTATGATTAGCTGTAATGATTAACGTCGACGACAATTTTACAAATATTAGCGCTTTAGTTTGTGTGGAATTAATCCTTTGCTATGCTTAGCTGTAGGGATTAACGCCGGCAACAATTTTACAAATATTAGCGCTATAGTTTTTCGCGAAAAAATATGACACATTTTTTGGATCTTGTGATTCATTATGTATGTTATGTATGTTATGATTTATTATTATTTTTACTTTTAAATTTTATCCCAATACGCATTTGGAAGATATGTCACTCCGTAGATATTACGGCAATATCTTCAATATTTCATTTAGAAGATAAACAAAGTAGTTTTTTTTTTTAAATACCTTCTTATTATCGACTTGATGATATACCGGGGATATTTAAGGAAAAGTAAAAATGTCATTTGAAATATTTATATTAAAATTTTTAAGAAAACAAAACTCAACAAATCGATAATCATATAATGCAGAAAAATCTTACAAATTAAATTGTAAATTAATATAAAGTTAAGCCATAATTTTATTAACCCATATTTTGAAAATAAAAACGGAATTGTTTAATTATTATTTTTATAAAAAATCAAATTATAAGGAGGATTGCCAAACAAAATGCGGACTCCATGGAAGAAAATTGAAAAATCGAATTCTCTAAAATTTTTTTTTTTGTAATTTACTTATACTTTTTAATAAAAATTTATATGTAAATGCGTATTTTTCTCTTCTGTTTATATCATCTTTTTAACTTCTAAATGATATTCAGCCGATATTAAATATAGCTTTCTTTCATTTTCTGGAAGAATCGATTTCGTATTGCTTAGAAGTATTGCTTTCGGGACACGTTTTCTAGCAAATGGGGTAAATTCCGCAATAAGAAAAAATTTTTGGCGCAATAAAATTTTTCATTTAGGCAATACGTTTGGGGAATCGTCTTCGTATTGCCACGTTTGCTGGGATGTGGGACAAACTTAAATACATGGATGGTAACCGAAACGATGCGGTTATCGGTAAGGGTAACGCTATTTTAGATTATTTCGGTAACGGTATTTTAAGGGTAACGCTATTTCATTTATTTCGGTATCGTTATTTTAAGGATAACGGCTTTTTAGTTGTTTCGGTAACGGTATTTTAAGGATAAAGGTATTTTGATTATTTCGGCAACGGTATTTTATGGTTAGAGATATTTCAGTTATTTCGGTAACGGTATTTTAAGAATAACGGTAGGCAGTTATTTCGATGCATTCCGCAATTTTTTTTTTATAAAAAACAAACGAGATGAAAAACAAAACCAATTTACAAACTTAAAGTACGAAAAATACTCAATACCCACGTCCACTTAACAAAAGCAGAAAATTAAAAATAACGTTAACGGTATTTTAGGGGTCACGGTATTTCATTTATTTCGGTAACGGTATTTTAAGGGTATCGATATTTCATTTATTTCGGTATTGGTATTTTAAGGATAACGGTATTTCAGTTATTACGGAAACGGTATTTTAAGGATAACGGTACTTCGGTTATTTCGGAAACGGTATTTTAGGGGTAACGGTAGTCAGTTGAAAGGGTTTTGAATCGATAACGGTATTTTAGCGGTATTGCCTGTTGTTTCGGTAACGGTATTTTAAGGATAAAGGTATTTTGATTATTTCGGCAACGGTATTTTATGGTTAGAGATATTTCAGTTATTTCGGTAACGGTATTTTAAGAATAACGGTAGGCAGTTATTTCGATGCATTCCGCAATTTTTTTTTATAAAAAACAAACGAGATTAAAAACAAACCCAATTTACAAACTTAAAGTACGAAAAATACTCAATACCCACGTCCACTTAACAAAAGCAGAAAATTAAAAATAACGTTAACGGTATTTTAGGGGTCACGTTATTTCATTTATTTCGGTAACGGTATTTTAAGGGTATCGATATTTCATTTATTTCGGTATTGGTATTTTAAGGATAACGGTATTTCAGTTATTACGGAAACGGTATTTTAAGGATAACGGTACTTCGGTTATTTCGGAAACGGTATTTTAGGGGTAACGGTAGTCAGTGGAAAGGGTTTTGAATCGATAACGGTATTTTAGCGGTATTGCCTGCCAACCCTGCTTAAATATCATTTTAAAGCTGAAATTATTAAATTCTTTTGACAGTTTGTCATTGATTTTCCTGATATGTATGCACACAGAAAAAATATTGGTTGGAACTCGATCAAAAACATTAAAATTAATTTGCCGG
Source organism: Leucophora obtusa (assembly GCA_949987735.1). Lineage (NCBI taxonomy): Eukaryota > Metazoa > Arthropoda > Insecta > Diptera > Anthomyiidae > Leucophora > Leucophora obtusa. Next base: position 51,660,567 of record OX465298.1, on the reverse strand, counting down.
GACATTATTTTATTTGGAGTTACCTATAATTGAGTACAAAACCTAAAATATTGTATTAGGAATTAAAAATAGGGAAAATTAATTAGAAAATAATCATATTATCGAATTATTGGTATTTCCAACAAACTTTAAAATTAAAATTCGTTTAGTAATTGTGTACAGTGGAGGGACCCCTGTATTTTTAGTGGATATACTAGAAAATTGGTGCTATTTATTACATTAATTAAAAAATTATCAGTTTTCGATAGTGGGAACTACAAATACGGGTATCCTAATCAAATATGCATTTAAATTAGAGCTTCAGTACAACCAACCGATTTGTGGATTGCATTGATAACAAACGCAACTAATGATTGGTATTGGTAAAGGAATTTTGTATTGTATTTGTTTTTCTAACAAAACATATAAATTGAAAATTAAGCCTAAACCACACAAACGCAATGACGACCGCAGTGCGACTTTTGGCAAAACTGCAGTTTATGGGGTTTCGGCAAAAAAAAACAAATAAAAAATATAACCCCCTCTGGAATTAAAAAAGAAAAAAAACCGAAATTAGTTTTGGGAAGGGCTCGGCCCCGGGAGGCCCGTGGGGGGGGGGGGTAAAAAACGGGGGGACATAGTAACATGTAAGTGTGGGTACTCAAATTAAAGGAAATTGTTTCACGATTCCAAAAATATTATTTTTTGTTATATCCATAAAACGTAGCCCTCCAGAGCCATTTGTCGACCAATAGGGGGGGTTGAAAAAAGAAAAATATTAATGTGAACGAAAATGGTACTCAAATGAAAGGAAATTTTCTCACGATTTGAAAAATTAGTTTTTTTTACTAATCCGTTGGACATGAATCGAATTGTTAAATTTTAGACCTTCGAAAAATTAAAAAAGTCTAAAATCACATTATTTTAGTTTTGGTAAAACCCTGTAAATGCCCATTTTTTGCTGTTTATTTCGAAAATTTGGAACAGGTGGAAGTAGAAATGACAAAAGTAGTCAACTTTTATTGATGAGAAATGGAATTTCAGAACTGATATAGTTGAATTGCGCCGCAGGCAAAATTTGTTTTGTAAAAATCGCGGCAGGCAATACCGCTAAAATACCGTTATCGATTCAAAACCCTTTCAACTGACTACCGTTATCCTTAAAATACCAATACCGAAATAAATGAAATATCGATACCCTTAAAATACCGTTACCGAAATAAATGAAATACCGTTACCCCTAAAATACCGTTAACGTTATTTTTAATTTTCTGCTTTTGGTAAGTGGACGTGGGTATTGAGTATTTTTCGTACTTTAAGTTTGTAAATTGGTTTTGTTTTTAATCTCGTTTGTTTTTTATAAAAAAAAATTGCGGAATGCATCGAAATAACTGCCTACCGTTATTCTTAAAATACCATTACCGAAATAACTGAAATATCTCTAACCATAAAATACCGTTGCCGAAATAATCAAAATACCTTTATCCTTAAAATACCGTTACCGAAACAACTAAAAAGCCGTTATCCTTAAAATAGCGTTACCCTTAAAATACCGTTACCGAAATAATCTAAAATAGCGTTACCCTTACCGATAACCGCATCGTTTCGGTTACCATCCATGTATTGAAGTTTGTCCCACATCCCAGCAAACGTGGCAATACGAAGACGATTCCCCAAACGTATTGCCTAAATGAAAAATTTTATTGCGCCAAAAATTTTTTCTTATTGCGGAATTTACCCCATTTGCTAGAAAACGTGTCCCGAAAGCAATACTTCTAAGCAATACGAAATCGATTCTTCCAGAAAATGAAAGAAAGCTATATTTAATATCGGCTGAATATCATTTAGAAGTTAAAAAGATGATATAAACAGAAGAGAAAAATACGCATTTACATATAAATTTTTATTAAAAAGTATAAGTAAATTACAAAAAAAAAAATTTTAGAGAATTCGATTTTTCAATTTTCTTCCATGGAGTCCGCATTTTGTTTGGCAATCCTCCTTATAATTTGATTTTTTATAAAAATAATAATTAAACAATTCCGTTTTTATTTTCAAAATATGGGTTAATAAAATTATGGCTTAACTTTATATTAATTTACAATTTAATTTGTAAGATTTTTCTGCATAATATGATTATCGATTTGTTGAGTTTTGTTTTCTTAAAAATTTTAATATAAATATTTCAAATGACATTTTTACTTTTCCTTAAATATCCCCGGTATATCATCAAGTCGATAATAAGAAGGTATTTAAAAAAAAAAACTACTTTGTTTATCTTCTAAATGAAATATTGAAGATATTGCCGTAATATCTACGGAGTGACATATCTTCCAAATGCGTATTGGGATAAAATTTAAAAGTAAAAATAATAATAAATCATAACATACATAACATACATAATGAATCACAAGATCCAAAAAATGTGTCATATTTTTTCGCGAAAAACTATAGCGCTAATATTTGTAAAATTGTTGCCGGCGTTAATCCCTACAGCTAAGCATAGCAAAGGATTAATTCCACACAAACTAAAGCGCTAATATTTGTAAAATTGTCGTCGACGTTAATCATTACAGCTAATCATAGCAAAGGATTAATTCCGCACAAAATTTAAAGGTAAAACAATGAAATCCTGTCATAAAATCATTACGTAGTTTTCGAATGGAAAAATACCAAAAGTTTTATACCTGCCGTCATTTTTCAACGCTATAAAAACTCAATGTAAAATTTTGAAAATTATTAGAAATATTTCAAAAGCAGAAGAAGCAAGACACCGTTGAATTTAATAATACAGGATATATATCAATAATACAGGACTCAGTCAAGTAGCCAAATTTTCACATCGGAATTTTTTTTTGATAAATTCATAAAACGCAGAAGGTCACCCCTTTAAAAAATAATGGATTCGGAAGATTCACGCCCTTGGTCTTCATCGAATTATTCGCACAATTCTAGGCAGTCGCCTTTATATAATGGTGGAAATGAAAAGCAAGAAAGTCCATTGCGAAATTCTATAGCAAGTCCAACAAGTAGCTCCAGAAGTCGTCAAACTCAAAGGTCGGGTTCTTTAAGTGGGGGTTCTCAACATACCCATTCTAAATCTGAGTCTTCTTCAAACACTTCTTCAAGCGAAGACGATGCTAAATCATCAAATAGCACAAATCATGCAAAAGCTTTGGCATCTGTTAGCTATGAGAGTGGAAGAGTTAACGACTCTAAGAGGAATTTATCAACATCTCCGTCTCGGCCTAGTTCAAGAGATTCTAGTTCTTCTTCAAATCGTAGCGAAGAACCCCAACAGATTATTTCCAAAATGAATATAACGCATGAATATCTTAGTGATATCACTGATTTAGAAAGTGAAAAGCGTATATCTGTTTATATTAATAGTAAACAATATGTCGACGATGAAAGTACTAATGGAGCTAAAGGATTGGGTACATTGGGTAACAATGAGTTTGAGGTAGAAAATCGTTATTTGAATAAAATTGAACAAGAAAGATCACCTATAACAGATTTATGCCAAACCCCGGAAAAGAGGAAGTTTCTATTGAATGATGTGAAGGACAAGTGCTCATCACCAAATGACTTCGAAGGAAAAACTACAAATGGGAAAGGAATAGTTGAAGAATTTTTGGAAGACTTAGTAAAGAGTCTTGATGAAGACGCGTTGGATTTCGAGGCTGAGGAAGGTGAATGCCACGAGGTTAACAAGGATGATGAAAAACGAGAATTAGAAAATAAAGAAGAAAGTGCAAAAACTTCAAAAAATGATATCGAAGAGGGCGAGGAACTAGAGGATGGCGAAGTATCGGACGAGAAACGCCCAGAAGAGATGGAACCTAAACCGGTATGTAGATTTTACACCCGTGGTCAGTGTTCGTGGGGCATGAGCTGTCGTTTTTTACATCCTGGTGTAACTGATAAAGGCAACTATACCATGTTTGATTTGGTAAGACCCGTACCCGTGCCATCAAGTGGAAGTGTAGTCGCCAATCGCACGTTAAATTCTTCAATCCATACTCCGGATTATCAGGATTATCGAATTAAGCGACCTTCACTACATCATGCTGCTAGCGTTTATCCAGTTACTCCTGAAACTCGTAAAACAGCTTCGGATGGTCCCGTTGCCGTTGAAACTGCATGGGAACGTGGTCTACGTACTGCCAGGGAAATGATGCGAAAAGCTAATAAACGAAAAGAGCAAGATATGGACTTTGAGGACAAGAAAATGAATTTACCGTTATCACCGGATGAACTAGAAAAGGATCCCTACTATTTGAAGGTAAGGTTATCACCTTCAGAGAACGTGCGTCATCCAATATATTCAAAAGCAGCTACCGACGTCTACAGTTCAAGTGATCGCTACGGACGTGGTCCGCGAGTATCCCATTACGATGAAACTGATTTCAGCGGACGTTCTGCTCGTTATAGGGAGCTACCTCCCCATCGGAAGCCCCAGTGCGAACACGAAAGACGCGTGCGCCCCGCACGTGAAGTAATTGTGCAAAGGATTGAGCCAGTAGGCCGGATGCGATCTAAATCTCCAAGTGGAAGAGGTGGTTCACGTAATCGTGGTGAAAAAAGGCGTAGAGAGCGCCGTAGCTACAGTAGCAATTCTTCATGTTCAAGTTCTAGTACTTCGCAATCTGATTCCAGTTCCGATTCCAGTCGTTCCCTTAATCCTCGTAAACATCGTAGACGTCGCTTCAATAGACTTGGTTCGGTACGCTCATTACGATCACCTACTCCTCCACTCAGAAGGTCGAGACGTTCTCCAAGTTTACATCGATCTCCAAATTTGAAAAGACGAACAAATATATCAACCTCTCCAGTTTACAACAGAGGTAATGCGTATAGTCCTGTTCACAAGAGAAAACTATTATCACCGGTTGGAAAAAAGGTGCAAAATGATAAAAGAAAAATCAAACGCAAACATTCTTCTAGTTCTTCTGATACAGGATCACCAGCCTCTGTTTTAGAATCTAATTCTGGATCTTCTTCGTTTGGAAGTTCGTCACGATCCAGAGATTACACTCCCCTAAAACAATCACGAGCTTCGGAAAAACTATCAGTTAATGAACGCAAAGGACTCAAAAAAGATCCACCGAAGAAGAGGTCTCCTATAACCATTGAGTTAAAAATACCGGCAAGAGTAGGAGTTTCGGCACTTACTTCACCATCTCATACCGCTTCATCCGAAAAAGATTATAAAAAGTCTCGACTTCTTAAGCAATTGCGAGCTATTGAATTTCAAAAACACGGTCAAAACTATCTTAATAATGGATAATAACCATTAGCGTTAAATTGAAACTAATGCTAATGAAATTTTTGGCATTTTTATAACTTGGACTAATGCTAATGCCTTGAAATACATCGCTTTCATTAAATAAATAAGCAATTTTATTATCTAATATTTCATTGCATATTGTAAAAATCTTAGTAATAATATTATCTGCTTAGAATTATATCAAATATATGTACGTATTTGTATTTAAAAATAACGAGATAATCTAAATTATTCGAAGTACTAGAGAGCCCGTTAAGGGACAGTCTATTATATAGTAACTAGTTGTTTATCTGTAGTATATATATTATATAAAATTTTTTTAATAAATAAACATTAAAAAAAAACAAAAAAACATCGATTTCATTACTAATACCAATTGTATAGTAAATTAATTACGATTACTAATGCCTCAATTATAAGAAATAATTGGCATTTGTGAACGTCATATTACAGAATATATTTACAATATCCCAGTGTAGAAACGGTAATGGCATATCATTATTTTTTGGACTACCAGTAATGACACCCACCTACCTTCTGCATTATTTTAAAACATATAATAATAAGTTATTGATAATGACTTATTTTTATCATTATTTCAAATAAAAAATAATTTTCTAGATTTTTTTGAAAATTTTTTTAAATCTATTTTTAGACTCAATATTTTTTGAACACTGGTAAGGATATATGTAACCACATATTTTTTGATTTTTTGTATGTTGGCGAGTAAGCTTACTTGTGCGCAGCAAGTCAATTATGTTTTTATCTATTAAATATTACATGTCGATATAGCTCAGATGGTAGAGCTATTGACTGGCAATCTGTAGACCCAGATTCAATTCCCGCACCAGCAAATTTTATTTAAAAAAAAAATACAATAAAAAATGTTTTTTTTTTATATAATTTATTTTTTTGAAAATCTATTTTTAGACTCATTATTTTTGTCTGTACTGGTAAGCACATAGGTAACGATATATTTTTTGATTTTTTGTATGCTGGTGTGTAACCATAACTCATTATTTTTCGCGACATCGCCATATAAAGGTAATAAGAAATGTAATAACAAAAGTAAGTAGTTACCATTACCAAGTATGTAGTTACATAATCACATATCTGGTAATGATTTTCTACACTGGGATATTGATGCAAGAATTTTCCTTTTTGCAAAATTATTTTCGCAAACTTTTTTTTGCAAACTAACCACCAGTCTTTAATTTTAAACACAGCACTCAAAATAAAATTAAAGTAATTAAAAACTTAGTCAGCGATTTTCATTCTGAAAACAAATATACTGATATAAGAATTTTCTTTTCAAACATTTTTTTCCGCGATTTTTTTTGCAACTAGACACCAAACTTTGTTGTATGAAATGGGTATTATAGTCTCCAGATTATATATTTAACAAAACCGCACCTAAAAAATTGCAAAATATTGGTGGAACGCGAAAAAAGACTTTCTGCAAACAAATTCACTGATGTAAGAATTTTCCTTTTTGGTAATTTTTTTTACGCGAATTTTTCAAAAATTTTTTTCGCAACCACCGAACTTTGTACTATGAATTGGGTATAATAGGCCTTAGATTATAAATTTACAAAAATTTTAAAATAATCGCGGAACGCGGAAAAATATAAGAAAAAAAACTTTATCAGCAATTTTAATTCTGCAAACAAACTTTGTTCTATGAATTGGGTATTACAATCCCTAGGTTATGATTTTAAAGAACCACACTAAAAAATTGCAAAATAACGGCAGAACGCGAAAAAAAGCTTTATGGCACAAAAAATTAATAAAAAAACTGAATCAGCGATTAGCATTCTGTAAACAAATATAATGATGCAAAAATTTTACGTTTTGCAAAATTTATGCCGTTTTCTTTTCTGAAAAAAGTGTTGCCTTTTTTCTGCCCTTTTTTTTACAAATGTATTTTTGTGCATAGAAATAATAAGTAAATATAGGCATATTAGGTATAAAATTAAAGGTATTTTAAAGACCTATTTAACTATGCTTCAAAAATGTCCAACAATATTCAACTTATTTAACAAAACACCAAAATATAGAAAAATGTGACATTTTGTTAAATTGGATATATTTTATACAAGGTTAGATTGATATCTGAAATACCTTTAATTTGATACCAAATTTGTCTATGTTTACCTTTTATTACTATACACAAAAAGGCATTTTGTAAAAAAAGGGCAGAAAAAAGGCAACATTTTTTTCAGAAAAGAAAACGCCATGAGTTTTTTTTTTTTTTGCAAAACAAAATGTAAAACTTTTGCATCATTATATTCGTTTGCAGATTGTTAATCGCGAATTAAGTTTTTTATTAATTTTTTGTGTCACAAAGCCTTTTTTCGCGTTCCGCCTAGATTGTGCAATGTGTTAAGTGTGGTTATTTAAAATCATAATCTCGGGACTTAATACAAACGAATATAATGATTCAAAAATTTTACTTTTTGCAAAATTTATCTTTTTTTTTGCATCACTAAATTTTTGCATCATTATATTCGTTTGCAGATTGTTAATTACTAATTAAGTTTTTTTTATTAATTTTTTGTGCCATAAAGCCTTTTTTCGCGTTTCGCCTAAATTTTGCAATTTGTTAAGTGTGGTTATTTAAAATCATAATATAGGGACTATAATACCCAATTCATAGAACAATGTCCGGTGGCTAGTTGCACTAAAACAGAAATCGCGAAATAAAGTCGCGGGAAAAAATTTCCAAAAAGGAAAATTCTTACATCCGTTTATTTGTTTGCAGAATATAAATCGCTGATTAAGTCTTTTAATGCATTTTTTCTGATAATATTTATAAAACAGCCTATAAAAAGCAATCTATCCATCCCGTTTTTTTTTATAAACAAATGTTTTTTTTGCTCAATTGTAATTTGTTTTTAAAGCATTAGTGCGATTTCATTAGCATTAGTATTACAAACTCTAATGCCAGAAAATTTCATTAGCACTAATTGGTAATGAAATTATTTTGGTATAGGCATTTGGCAACTAATGCTAATAAAATTTCAATGCCAATGAAAAAATCCCAAGTATGCTATGGATAACATGAATTGCAATAACATGAATTTTCGAAAAGAAAGGTAAATAAAGTTATTTTGATAAAAGTTTTAAAAACTTTAAAAAGCGTTAGCATTTTTATAAAATCATTGCTCTACCAGTGAATTAATTTTCTTACCGATTTCAATTTCTGACTAGATAGCACTGGATAACCACTGGTTGTAAACCATAGCATATCACTCTAATTCCATTCTTTGCCAGTGTTTTTTTTTCGAAATTTTTGTACAACAAATACTGGCAAAACGCTTTTTGATAACGCTGGCAAAGCGTCCCAAATCCCAGTGGTATACCAGTGCATCATTTTTTTACCACTAGCGATTTCTGAGTAGGTAAGTATGTTCATATGCTCACATGTATGGAATCATGTATTATTACATGTCTATGATGTACGCACATTAGACCGTACAACAAAAAAGAAAAGTTCGCCGTATCTAAATTATTTTTGCAAGGAGGTTTCGTAATTTTTTTTTGCCCAACGTAGGGGTCGCCTTTTTTAATTTTTCGTTATATCTTTGCCATTTACAGACGGATCTTAAAGTATGATACATCGATGTTTTTGTTTCGAGGGGAAGAATGTTTTGCTCTAATGGTCATTGACCTCAAGTATCCCGTTCTAGTATTTACCCACCAGATTTCAGTTGCTACGACCGTAATGTACATTCAAATGACACAAAATTAAAGCTCGCAAAAAATCATAAAACTTTTGCTAAGGAAATTTCTCGATAATTCCAACAGGAATTGTTTTTATTTTTTTTTTTGTTGCTAAACGTAAGAGTCGCCTCTCTAATTATTTTTAAATGGATTTTTCCTTTATAGCAAAATACTGGTCTCCTCGAGGCAAAAAAATTGATATTCGAAATTTACACACAAAAAAATAAAAACTAATTTCAATCATGAAAACCGCCTATTCAATAAATTTTGTCGTTGAAATTCCTCCAATCACGAAAATTGTTCATTCAATTAAAAATTTGTAGCACTTTAATTGAATAAATTTTCAATAAAATAGTGATACATTTGATTAGGATTTTTATTGGTTTTTTATATGAGTTTGATTAAAAATTAATTCATTGGATTAAAAATTGATCAATATTGTAGAACTTCTAAATAAACTATCATCAGCTGGATAAAGTGGCAGTTGCCATGCCAACTATAAAAAATATACTTTTTTATTTTTAGCTTGAATGTCATTTAAATAAAAGCTGCATTCAATTTTAGATTCAGTTGATAGATTTATTTATACTTATGTGAAAAGTTCTCTCGTAGAAATTAGTTTTCTTCTTTTTTCTGAAGCATAAGGCGCGTCTGTTAAAATTTTTTGAAAACTAAAAAAAATATATTTGATTTAAAATAATTTTTAATTAATTTATTTTTTAAACAAAATTTCAAATTTAAAATTTTTTTTGAATTTGTTATAAAAATTTTTTTTAAAACTAAATTAAAATATATTGATTTTAAAATAATTTTTTAGATTTTTTGTTTAAAAAATTTTTAAATTTTTAAACAAAAAATTTAGATTTTTTGTTTAAAAAAATTTTAAATTTTTTAAACAAAAAATTTTAAAAATTACATTACTATATTATAGTAATGTTTTAGAATAAATGAATATTCAGATTTAATACGGCATAATTGAAATATTTAACTAAATAAAATAATAAACTCAACGAGAATTTATAAAATTTTATAAAAAATAATTTAAAATACTAGTTGCTAATCAGGGATGATAAATGGGATTTTCAAAATAGTACCAACCTGCTTAAAAAATAGTACTTTTTCGACCCGCAAAGTACTTTTTTTAATTTTTTATTATAAATTAACAAAAAAACGTACATATATGAAAGTGCTTTTGTACATTAAAACAAGGTTCAAAATATAATATAGATCCACTTCACTCTGTATAGTGTATTTCGTTCTTTCTTCTTCCCAATTACCTTTTTTATATTATTCTATCGCTTTTGTTCTTGCATCCAATCTTCACCCTTGACTATTATTTTGACGTCCCAGTCTCATCTTTAATATTTAAAAAGCGGGGTCAAAAATTATAAAATTGTAATCTTTTTTTTTTAATTTATTTCTTATAATTAAAAAGCTATATATGGATTGGGTATTAAAACAAACAACATGCCCGAACATGTCCAATTTACCAAAAATTAAGTTACCGCACAATTTAAATTAACTAATATCAATTCAGAAAACTAAATCAAATAAAACTAAACAAAAAACACAACAATTTAAAGACTTTCTCTTAAATTCAAATAAATGTTTAATATTTTTTGCAAAATTTTAGAAACCTTTCCTTTGAATTACGTTTCTTACGATTTTTTACTATTTATTTTGAATAATTTAAAATGGTATCAAATAATGCTAAGGAGTAATATAGTACTTTTGAGGTTCTAAAAGTACCATAAAAAGTTATATAGTACCAACTTTATCATCTCTGTTAATAATACATTAACATTTATAAAAAAAACTACATAAATAAAGCAAACGAAAAACAACAACAATATGCTGATGTTTTTCTCTTGTTTTATGAAATGCTTTTGAGCGGTAGAATAAAAAAAAATGTCAAGCAAATTGCAGTTTTGAGCAATTATTTAATCCATTGGATTAATTTTTAATTGACACCTTTTGAAATAATTTAACAAATCGTTTTAATTGAAAAAAGTTGAACAATATTTTTTTGTGTGTAGATTAATAAATCTACGATGTCTTAAAAATTAAAGCTTTTCACCACACCTTCAGATTTTGAAGTTTTAGTGAAAAGTGTTCTACTCAACTAGAACTACAACATACACTAGACCATATGAAATGTATATGAAATTTGTAATATTTTGTATCTCCATGCAATTTAAATTTTATAGAAGGATTTATCTTAAAACCTCGTGATCCCGTTAAGTGAGAACTATGGGTTTTCCAATAATATTATATATGTCGATCGGTATACTAAAAAGTATGCATATTTTCAGCCATCGTAAATGTACAAATTTCTAATGCACATTTGATAACGTTTTTATATTTTAAGTTAGTTTAAGCATGTAAAATTCAACATTTCTCTGATCATCTCAGCTGGTATCTGTCCTTTTTCATAAACATTGTTTTGCATTTATCCTTTCTTGTGGCAAGTTAGTCCTGCAAATTACTTTTTGGCTAAAAGTGCAGTGTCACATGATGTTTTCTAGATGGTTTTCATATTGTTGATGGTTCCTCAGTGTCCACATAAGTTTTTATTTGTTTGGCAGAAAGCAGAGAACAAAAAACTTTGTTTGCAACATTTTTTTGTGTATTTAACTGACATACCACCAAGTAAACAATTTGTGACGTTGATGGCTTTTGGGATAACATTCAAGATAAATTTTTATATAGAAACTGCTCCTATATGGAAACACATAAAAACGAAAAAGAAAACTCTTAAAAGTTTTAGTTTTTTATCCTTTTTATAACAAATAATTGAAATTCTTCTTTATCCTCCTCATTCAACATCCAACTCTTCTTATATACGTTAAGTGCTAAAAAATATATACAAATGTTCAGAGTATTGAAAAGTAAATTCACGAATGGAATAAAATTTCTGAAATAAGTAAGTTTTGTTTACTTTTTGAGGATAAGTAGCATTAGTGCTACCAGCTTGAATGGAGGAAAATTATTTTTAATTATTGACCCCTAGAAAAATGTATTTGGGTGTAAAACTACGTCCGCCAAAAAATTAGGAGAATCGAATTTCGGGAAGACGTGCCGCATCGGCTGTGAAGTTTGAAAAATTAATTACAAGGAGAAAATATTACTTTGTCAGATTTAAGGAAAACTCGGTACTTTAGCCGAAAAATGGACAGTTCGGCCGCCGAACTTTTTTCAATTTTGCCGAACTTTCGGCGGCCGAACAGTGAATTTGTTGCTTAACCTCCGACTTTTCCTTAAATTTTACACTCAAAATGCACTCAAATCGGCCCAACAAACATTTTTCCATAAGCGAAATGTATCCATAATGCTTCAACATACCAAATAACAACAATTGTTCGGTCGGACACCAATATTTTCTTAAATACATTTATATTTTAAAACAAATTCGAATTAAAAACATTAAAGAATCGTAATTGTCTTTGTAATAAAGTAATAAAAAGAATTTTCCCTACAACTTATGTATCACAGAGCAAAATTTTTAAAATTTATTGAAATAATCTACTGCAGAAACACTTTTTTATTTTATAAGTACCAAGAAACTCATATAGGAAGTATTTTTTATTCTGTCTTTTGCTAACTCGTTTTACATTAGCGCCAAAAAGGTCAGAATTTTTAAGCATTTTTAAAAATTAATGATTGGACTTTACGGGTTTATTAAGAGCGTACTAAACTAGAATTATAAAATAGTAGGAATTCCTTTTTCATTTGGCTAAGGCAGATATTTTATTCCAGGGGATTTCGAGAAAACACCGATTTTTGGTTTTAGGTAAGTTTTTTTTTTCAAATTCCATATATTTTTGACTGGAATATTACAGCATAAGAACACATGTTTTAATCCTCGAAATCAGGGCAAAATGGAGATGCTCTAAAGGTAAAATTTTAGGAGATTTTAATTTTTTGTTTAACATATTAATATAACAGATATTCCGGAGGGGTTATTCATGACACATTTTGATATTATTACACTTGGTCTAGAAATAGTATTCTTAATTTATTTCAGAAAATTAACTCTTAAGTGCTGTTGGGGCCTATATGGCCCTATGATGAAAATATACTAATACTTTCTCAGTGGCGGATATAGGCACCAACAACGTTAGTTTTCTGAAATTAAATTAAAAATATTATGCTGAGACCAAAAGAAGTTTTATGAATAACCCCTCAGGAATATCTGTCTCATTAATATGTTTAACAAAATTTAAATTTCCCAAAAATTTTATTTTTGAACTTAAACAGGTGCAACTTATAGTATCTCCATTTTGCCCTAATTTAGAATATTGAAATATTTGTTTTTATGCTGTAATTTTCATTCAAAAACATATGGAATTAAAAAGAAAAAACAAACTTGCCTTAAAGCTGCCCTAGCCAAATGAAAAAAAGGAATTCCTACAATTTTTAATATCTGACATGTTCTTAATAAAACCCTAAAGTCCATTGATTGATTTTTTAAAATTTTTTTTTTTAATTTTAGATTTGAAAACTGTGTTTAAAAATTCTGACCTTTTTGGCACTAATTTAAAATTTAATTTTAAAATTTAATAAAATTAAATTTAAAATTTTAGCAAAACACAATATAAAAAAAGCTTCTTGCCTGTGTTTATTGCGACTTATAGAATAAAATAATAGCTGTGTTTGTGCGGCATGCTATCAATGTTGGCTTATGCCATTCCCATATAAATTTGACATTAGTCAACGTTTAGTGTTAACTCTCAAAGTTTCTAATGTCAAATTTGTATGGGAATGACATAAGCCAACGTTAATAGCTTGCGGCACAAACACAGCCAATGTACCTGCAGTATATTATTTCAGTAAATTTTAGAATTTGAAAATTTACAAAAAGTATATTTTCCCCTTGTAATCAGTTTTTTAAACTTCAGTTCACTTAGATTACACCCAAATAAATATTTTCAGGTGGTAGCCCGGTCATTAACTCAAAAAAATTTTTTTTTTTTGGGAAACCTAATGTATCATATCGATGTTCACATACTTGTATATAATTTTTTCAATATGATTTAGGAATGACAAATTATTTCTCTATAATATAGAAATATTTAGATATCCTTAACTCAAGTTCTAAATAGATTTTCAGTTAGGAATTTTCAACTTATGACTTTGGATATGCTTTAAAACCATAATTTCTATTAAGTTAATATTGCATCCACCAAGGAAAATTTGTGAATATTTTTATATAAATTCGGTTTACTTATCTGTGGTAAAATGAACAATAAATTCTTTAGAGGCACTGCAAATTTTTTAGTTTCTTCTTTTATTTCGTGAACCTTTGAAATTTCGTCACGCAACTTGTGGGAATCATTTTTCAACACTTACTATTTAGCTTTCCAAATATTCATTTTGTTTTTGTTCGTTTTGCTTTCATTGTCTTCCTCTCTTTTGGCATGCATTTCCGACATAATGAAGTGGCGCAAAACTAAATATAGTCTATTTTTAGCCACAGATATTTCTGGAGTTATTTTGCAATAATTTTTTTGTTTGTACCCCACACTACTATCCCAGCAAAATCTGAGTAATGGGTGCTCATTACTAATATCTAAATAATAAGCAGTAGGATTAGGGTCTACTACTTATAATTCGGTGTCAAAACTCATTCTTTTTGTTCGATAAGGTCGTTTTTGTAAGTAGTTGTCCATATTCGCTGCATGAAAAAACACACAAAATTTGTGCACCCGCTTCATTACAAAAGTATATAAAATATGTAGTTATTCGTGTGCTTATACGCAGTTAAAAAATAAGTGGTTACAAGTTGTTAAATAATACGACTTATTTATATACTTACTAGTGGTTAAAAAATAAGTAGTTACCAAATTCACATTGTCCTTATAAATAAATAAGTAGTCGCGCGCTAGCTAGACTGCTTATAAAAACGGCTTCCCCTAACAAAAATTACTACACCTTTTGCAATTGTAATTCAGAAAATATCAATTGAAATTCAGAAAATATTAATTGAAATTCAGAATTTCCATTTGAAATTCAGAAAAAATTAATTGAAATTCAGAATTTCCATTTGAAATTCGGAAAACATCAATTGAAATTCAGATTTTCCATTTGAAATTTAGAAAATATCAATTGAAATTCAGAAAATATCATTTGAAATTCAGAAAATATCAATTGAAATTCAGAAAATATCATTTGAAATTCAGAAAATATCAATTGAAATTCAGAAACCGTCATTTGAAATTCAGAAAATATCAATTGAAATTCAGAAAACATCAATTGAAATTCAGAAAATATCAATTGAAATTCAGAAAATATCAACTAAAATTCAGAAATCGTCATTTTAAATTCAGAAAATATCAATTGAAATTCAGAAACCGTCATTTGAAATTCAGAAAATATCAATTGAAATTCAGAAAATATCATTTGAAATTCAGAAAATGTTAATTGAAATTAAGAAAATATCATTTGAAATTCAGAAAATGTCAACTGAAATTCAGAAAATATCAATTGATGTTCAGAATACATCAATTGAAATTCAGAAAATATCAATTGAAATTCAGAAAATATCAACTGAAATTCAATTGATATTTTCTGAATTTCACATGATATTTTCTGAATTTCAAATGATATTTTCTGAATTTCAATTGATATTTTCTGAATTTCAATTGATGTATTCTGAACATTGATATTTTCTGAATTTCAAATGACGATTTCTGAATTTGAATTGATATTTTCTGAATTTCAATTGATATTTTCTGAATTTCAATTGATATTTTCTGAATTTAAATTGATATCTTCTGAATTTCAAATGACATTTTCTGAATTTCAAATGATATTTTCTGAATTTCAATTGATATTTTCTGAATTTAAATTGATATCTTCTGAATTTCAAATGACATTTTCTGAATTTCAAATGATATTTTCAGAATTTCAATTGATATTTTCTGAATTTCAATTGATATTTTCTGAATTTAAATTGATATCTTCTGAATTTCAAATGATATTTTCTGAATTTCAATTGATATTTTCTGAAATTCAAATGATATTTTCTGAATTTCAATTGATATTTTCTGAATTTAAAATGATATTTTCTGAATTTCAAATGGAAATTCTGAATTTCAATTGATCTCTTCAGAATTTCAAATGGAAATTCTGAATTTCAATTGATATTTTCTGAATTTCAAATGGAAATTCTGAATTTCAATTGATATTTTCTGAATTACAGTTGCAAAAGGTGTAGTACTGACGCCGAATTATAAGTAGTAAAAAATTTTAGTTTCATTATATAACTACTTATTTGGTAATGAAAGAGTTTGCTGGAATATAGAAGAGCACCCGTAAAACCCGTATTTTATTTTGAATATTTAAAATTTTTATATATATATGTATTAGAGTTCGCCGCAAAAATTTGATTTTCGGATATCATCACTTTTTTTTAAAGTTTTTGCATAGAAAAAAAGAATGGCGTTTTTTTTCTTTTTTATTTCAACTCCTTCCAGTGGCGCAAGTCGGCCAAAAACGCTAATTTTAAGACCCTTTTCCTTCAGAGCGAAAACAGCTGCATTTATAGGAAATCTGATTTTACCATTCGATTCTACAACAAAATTTAATACACAAAACTTTTTTTTGCATTTTCAAAATACACCAGATAGCCATTAGAGTTGTTCGAAAATCCGATTTTTTCAAAAACTTCTAAAAACTAAATTTTTTATTACACACAATGAAAATATATTTTCGGCGTAGTACATGGGTACAAAAATTTTGGATATACCGCGAACCGTTAAAAAGTTATTAGCTAATCAAATTTGGATTTTTTATTTAATTCAATGAAAAAGTTTTTGAGCTAATTAAAATGCAGCTTCCAATACTCGCTGCCGCATTATAAATTTATTTTTTAGTAATGACAAAATAATTTGTAAGTTTTGTAATGTTTATTACAAAGATTTTTTTTTACTAAACATATTTGATTACTAAATAACTTTTTAACGGGTCGCGGTATTTCAAAAATTTTTTTACCAATATTCTCAGCAGGGAATATATTTTCATTGTGTGTAATAAAAAAGTAACTTTTTTGAAAAAAGTGGATTTTTGGACCACTCTAATGACTATCTGCTGTATTCAGAAAACGCAAAAAAATGTTTTTTATATTAATTTTTGCTGTCGCATCGAATGGTATAGTCAGTTTTCCCAGAAATGCAGCCGTTTTTGCTCTGCAGAAAATGGGTCTCCAAATCAGCGTTTTTGGCCGACTTGCGGCAGTGGAAGGAGTTGAAATAAAAAAGAAAAAAAACGCCATTCTTTTTTTCTATGCAAAAACTTAAAAAAAAAAGTGACGAACCCTAATATATACAGTGGGGAGCATTATTGAGTACATGTTAGCACTTGAGGAAACTTACAAATGCAGGCATAAAAATATTGGACAAGGGGACTAAAGTATACTTTTCAGAAAGCAAAAGGTTCGCTTAATCTAAATCTGGCCTCAGAAATGACCTTCCATATCAGACTTTCGAGCTATATAAATGGGAAAAACTTTATTTTTCTGCAAAATATTTCGAATCGTATGTTTCCTCGAAAAATATTTTTAACAAGATTTGTAACGGCATCTGAATATACTACTCTTCCTCTTTAAAATAGTTTTTGAATTCTTTTGATAACATATTTTTTTACGGATATATCGTTTTTTGAAATTTGGGTCTTTTATTTTTTTTTTACAATTTTACTTTAAAATTGCGGTGAAGGCCCAAATTTCAATAAACGATATATCCTTAAAAAAATATGTTATCAAAAGAATTCAAAAATCATTTTAAAGAGGAAGAGTAGTATATTCAGATGCCGTTACGAATCTTGTTAAAAATATTTTTCAAGAAAATATACGATTCGAAATATTTTGAAGAAAAGTTAAGTTTTTCCCATTTATATAGCTCTAAAGTCTGATAAGGAAGGTCATTTCTGAGGCCAGATTTAGATTAAGCGAACCTTTTGCTTTCAGAAAAGTATACTTTAGTCCCCTTGACTGATATTTTTATGTCTGCACTTGTAAGTTTCCTCAAGTACTGACATGTACTCAATAACGCTCCCCACTGTATATTTTACTCACGTTTGCAGTAATTGCATTTTATTTTTTTTAATTCAATATTAGGTCAAGATTTTAGAATACTATCGCAAAATTTTGTATTATTTTGCACCACAACGATTTATTTTTTCAAGGTTGGCAACCGATACCTTTATAATAACGTTATCCATTTCAAAACCCTTTCAAATTGATAACCGATACCAATACCGAAACTCTTAATTTTAAAAATACCGGTATCCAAATCCTTTTCACTTAATACCAGTGTTATCATACCGGCATTGAAACTGTTTCTTATAAAATATTTTTTTTTTACGTTTTTCACAAAAAATATACAAAATACGTAAAATTTAAAATTAATTGAATTCTATCTATGTTATTAATAAAAAATCGTATTGCTAGCAGGCGTATTGCTATTATTTTTTAATTTGGTTTATCAACATTGTGTTTTTTACAACAACACATAATTTATTGTGAAAACACAATTCTTCAATAATACCGGTACGTACCGGTATTGATATATCGGTAATACCAATACTGATCCAAATGAAATACCGTGACTTCTAATACCGAAACAAACAAAAAACATTTACCAATACCGATACCAATACTATTATTCGTTTCGCTTGCCAACCTTGATTTTTTTTTTCATTGAGCTGCTGTCGAACAACACATCCAGGGAAATCCGGTATTATAATATTTCATACGCAAGTACAATAGAGCGACTCACCTTATATGGAGAGAAAAAAAGTAAAAAACGTGCCCCCTCAATAATAAAAAAACCTTGGTTTGTTTTATGATCATTCCCAAAATATTTCGGGTCTTGGAATGAGATCTCACGAGCTGGACCATTTTTAAAAAGGTCTTTTATTAGTTTTTGTAAGAAATTTGCATCTCAGCTGAAGAAATCATATTCAGTATGGGTATCATATAAAAGGTCTTTTGGAGGCGCGTCCAGCGGTATATATAACATGTTCAAGCATATCCTGACATGTCCTATTTTCATGGATATTCTATAAAAAAACAAATTTTTTACCATTTTGTGATTGAAGTGTCAAACTTACATATCATAATCTATCCAGGAAAATTTTCTGTTCCAAAAAATCGCTTGTAGAATAGCTACTTTTCATTTACAACCCCTTCTACTGTCGATTCTAACACCGATTATTTTTGTTTGAAATTGTCCCAAAAGCAACCACTTCTATAGCTTCAAACTGCAACCGGTTGCCTTTGAATCAGTTCTGGAACTAGTTCTAGAACTGATTGTACGTCAGTCATACCTTCCATATAGGATCCCAGGAACTGGTTCCGGAACCAGTTCCATGGAATCGGTTGCAGTGGAACCAGTTGTAGAATAAGTGTGGTTGGCTACCGATTGTAAAAAATTTTCCTGGGTATAGACGATTTAAGTGAACACGTTTTCGGAAAATTCGCGATTTTTCGCTTTTTATCAGAAATTCAATGTACTGGAAACGATAGCAAAACTTTTTTTTGACAAGTAAATCATTGCTGAGTGGATATAGTTTGGAATTTTTAAAATTTCGTACATCATGCAGAATGTACGAATTTTGCAAAATTCCAAACTATATCCACTCGGCGATGATTTACTTCTCACAAGAAAAGTTTTGGTTGCCATTTCCATTTTGAGAAAAAGGGGACGTCAACCTCAAAAAATGAGGACATTTGTCTTAAAAAAGAGGACAACTTTTTTTTAATAAATTAATTTTACAAAAATTAACAACGCAATAAAATATACAAATAAAAATTTATTTTCTAAATAAAACAATTTTTATTCCCCCTAAAAAAATTCACAAAAAAATTATTCTGAACTTTAACCCCTAAATGCATGGTGTAGCCAATTGGCAACATACCCCACTTGATGCACAAAACTGCATTTTTGGGCAATGGGGCCCCATCTGTACAAAGTGTCCTTATAGTTTAGCTCAGATTTTTTAAAAAGTTATATGAAAAATCTTGGTTTTGTTTCATATGTTTGTGAAAAATCTAAAACACGCGTTTTTTTACAAAGTGTAAAAATTAAAAAAATGTTTGTTTAAATATAATTCATAGTTTATATTAGAGATGGGCGCGTGAGTTAATTTTGACTCACGCTCACGAAGGAAAAATAATAATCACGGACGACTCACGCACGAACATTTTTTTTATAATCCCGCTCTCTCGCGCTCACGTGATTAATTTTAATATGAATCACGCTCACGAAGTACTCACGCTCACGAAATACTCACGAAAAATATGAAATTTGTTGTTCATCTTCCTTTATTGAATATAAGTTTTTTATTTAGAAATAAAATTAGATTAACTACCTAGTGTAGAAACGGTATTGACATATCATTATTTTTTTGGACTACCATTAATGACACCCTGCTTTATTTTAAAACATATAATAATGACCCTACGGGAAATTTTAACAAACTGTCACCGAACTGGCCCCTTTATATGAAATAGACTGGTCACTTTTACATGGCGTTGTCATTGGAGGGGGAAATTGACCCCTTGTGACATGTCACAAGACAAATCCCAGGACAGGTCCCTGAACTTTGTTTTTTATGAGAGTTCAGTAACCTGTCCTAGGATTTGCCCTGTGACATGTCACAAGGGGTCAATTTCCCCCTCCTATGACAACGCCATGTAAAAGTGACCAGTCTATTTCATATAAAGGGGCCAGTTCGGTGACAGTTTGTTAAAATTTCCCGTAGGGGAGTTACTGATGACTTTTTTTTATCATTATTTCAAATAGAAAGTAATTTTCTAGATTTTTTTGAAAATTTTTTGAAATCTATTTTTAGACTCAATATTTTTCAACACTGGTAAGGATATATGTAACCACATATTTTTTGTATGTTGGCGAGTAAGCTGACTTATGTGCAGCAGGTCAATTATGGTTTTATCTATCAAATATTACATTTCGATAAAACTCAGCTGGTAGAGCTATTGACTGGCAACATGGAGTCCCAGGTACGGTTCCAGCACTATAAAATTTTATTTAAACAAATTTTACAATAAAAATTTTTTTTATAAACCTTATTTTTTTGAAAATATATTCTTAGACTCATTTTTTTTGTCAGTACTGGTAAGCATATAGCTAATGACATATTTTCAGATTTGTCGTATGCTGGTGTGTAAGCAAAACTCATTAGTTTTCGTGACATGGCCATACAAAATTAATAAGAAAAGTAACTAGTTACCATTACCAGGTATATAGTTACATAACCACATATCTGATAATGATTTTCTACACTGGGTATAAAAAAATTTTGTTAAAAATTTAACTAATATGGAAGTAGTTGTACAAATATATGTAAATATTACTGACACTTTAGAAAACATATTATTTTCTATTGTTGATTATACTTGAATGGATGTCACTACATTGATAGATCTGTCAAAACAACAGAGTGGTATATTGGAAGATGACAAAGCTAATTGTTTTTTTATTTTTTTAACTTAACTTAACTCACGATCAAGCACAAGATTAAAATCCAGTGCTGACAAAGCATCACCTTGTTTAGCTCCTGTTTGTACGTTTAATGTTGCGGATGTTCTATTCTGTATAAGGACCGGTTGGAGTCAAATTAGATTTAATTAATTAAAAAAAATTTTTGTTTCATAAAATAGATTTTTTTATTAGTGTAAATTCTTCTTTTAGACCAACTTTTTGGTTTCCAGCGTTGGCATATTAGTCCCAATAAACTTTGTGCCAACATTTTTGCTCAATCAATAGTTCACTCAAGAGCTGTCAATCATTTATGTATGTTTTAGCCACCAAATATTATCTCTTTTTTTCAGTGGATAGAGCAATCTGATTACTGGCAATTTCTGACTGGGTGGGTTAAAATAACGGTAGGACCAAAAAAATATATAAAAATTTTTTTTTTAATTTCATTTTGGAAAATTTATTTCCAGATCACCATTTATTGGTTGGTATTGCCATCGTTGAAAATTTTGTTTCTTCAGTGCTTTTCCGGCGCTTTTTGAACAGCCGGCCCTTTTTCTAGTAGTGTTATCGTTTTGGGAATGGGAAAGCACTTTTTACCAGTGCTTGTA
This sequence comes from Leucophora obtusa, assembly GCA_949987735.1. Classification (NCBI taxonomy): domain Eukaryota; kingdom Metazoa; phylum Arthropoda; class Insecta; order Diptera; family Anthomyiidae; genus Leucophora; species Leucophora obtusa. The sequence goes on along the minus strand of OX465298.1, from coordinate 51,638,464 downwards.
CCACCTGTTAAAGTGAATTGCCATCGCTTTCCTGTTTGTATTTTTCTGGCTAGATGCGTTCATGTTGGCTCAAGGACGTATCCTATTAACGTCAATCCATATTATGACATGACTTAAATACTCAGTAGTTCGTAATTGGGTAATGGATGTAAAATGTAGTAAAGTAAATTTGATAATGTTTAGCAATAGTCTTCACAGTTTGAGCATCATTGAATTTTGTGCCATATTTTATGCTCGGTGTTGACCGATTTAAAGTTTCTTATTTTTGTTTGCTTTAAGTCCCTTTTGTACGAATTTGTTTTTTTTTTCATAATTCTTTTTTCTTTTTCATATTCAATTATTATCCCTATGGCTTGCAAAAGAAATTGATGATTGTAGTCGGTTTAATTAGAGCATAATAATTTACATTGTGGTCATTACAAAATGTCGCTTACATATAGAGTGGACTAATAAGCAAATCATCACTTTAATCTTAATTTACTCTGCATCAGGGATGGAAATGAGTTTTTTCATTTTGTACCAACCACATAAAGAAATTGTACTTTCTCGACCCTCACGGTACCAAAATTTTTCATATATTGAAATTTTGTCCGAACAATGTCAAACTTGTGAATATTTTCTTCTACAAAAATTTTACCTTTTCAGCCCTCACCAATTTTTTTGAAATAAGAAGTAAGTACGATCGAGGTCAACCTTGCAGGAAATGCTATTCTGTACGACACAAAGACCTGCTAACTTATATTAAAATAACCAAAGTTGTGAATATCAAATTTTAGATAAGTTACCCGTCCTAAGAAAACAATGGAATATTTTGTTTTTTCAAAAAATATACAAAAGAGGTGGGTTAAATTCTCGCATTTTATGTAGTAACAGTACTCAATCAAATCGCGTATTGATGATCTGATTACGGGAAAATAATAATACTACATTTATACTTGAGCAAAACTACCTAGTTTCTGCTTGTTTTTTTTTTGTATGCGTTTTGAAAAGTTAAAAACTACAAAAGCCAAAAACCAAGTATTTTTTGCTCAGGTATAAATGTAGTATAATACATTTTTTTTACAACATTGCGCCCAAAAGTTGTCAGTTACAAGTTTTTGTTAGAATTATTTCAGGCCACGTCTGCATTACGAATATTTGTTGACAGCTTTAAAGTACAACAAGTTCATTTAATACAAAATTTTTAAATTTGGAAATTTTTGAAATTGTACCAAATGGATCGCTGTAGTACCACGGTACCATCGGAGGTCAAAATATACCAAAAGGAGTACAATTGTACCATGTTTTCCCTCCCTGCTCTGCATCCGCTGTATTATATACTTACTCAGCAAAACCTTTCACATAAAAACGAGTAAAAACATAGCATATTCTTATATATTCAATGCTGGTAGCTTTAGTAATTAAAATTATTATCTATAAATTTTTTTTGTAACAATAACTCAGGATTATAAAAAAAAAGTAAAAAATTAACATTTTTTATATAAATTAATAAATACCGGTAAAATACCGGTAACAACCCATTAATATAACGGTATCGGTAACGATAACGGTGTTGGAAAATTTTTTTAAAACTCTTGGTAACGGTATTCAATTTGAAATGGTATTTTAGCTATAACGGTATTATAACGATAACGGTAACCCACCTTTGATAAAATTTAAAAAACAATAAGAGCTGACAGGAATTGATTAGCGTACCTCACGATTGTCAGGCAAACACTTAACCATTAGACTACGACATCGCTATATTTTAGTGCTTTAACGTATACATTTATTGTGGCAGCTGTTATATGTCTGTTCTTCACAAAACTTGTTGTTATTAAATACTGCTTAATGAACATCAACATTCCTATAAATAGATATTTAATATAAATTACAAAAAAAAACCAATGGAAGATGACACGAATTAATCAGCGAACCTTATGTCTGTCAGCCAAAAAACGCTACCCACTAGGCTACGCCATAGTTATGGCTTTTAGTGATTTAGAACATATATTATTTGTTTCAGCTATTGTGGAATAGTAATGTGTGAGGTATAATTATGGGTATCTCATTACATTCAGTTTAAAAGTAATTCAAAGGTTAAGGAGATATGAGACCTAAGTAGTGCATGTAGCAATGACCAGTCATTACCAAGGTTTTGCTGGGCATCCACTATTTGCATTAACAATAATGATATATAATTACCTTTCGCATTATTTTATAATATAAAATAATGACTTACTAATAACGGCCCAGTGCAGAAACAGTAATGACATTATTTTTTGGACTACCAGTAATGACGCCGACTTACTTTCTGCATTATTTTATAACATATAATACTGAGTTACTGATAATGACTTATTTTTATCATTATTTCAAATAAAAAGTAATTTTCTAGACTTTTTTGTAAATTTATTGAAATCTATTTTTAGACTCAATATTTTTTCAACACTGGTGAGGATATATGTAACCACATATTTTTTGATTTTTTGTATGTTGTCGAGTAAGCTGACTTTTGTGCAGCAGGTCAATAATGTTTTTATATATCAAACATTACATGTAGAGATAGCTCAGATGGTGGAGCTATTGACTGGGAACCTGGAGTACCAGGTTCGATTTCCGCACTAGAAAATTTTATTTAAAAAAAATTTTACAATAAAAAAATATTTTTTTTATAAAACTTATTTTTTTTTTAAATTTATTTTAAGAATCATTATTTTTTCAACACTGGTAGGCACATATGTAACGACATATTTTTTAAATTTTCGTATTTTGTTGTGTAACCATAACTCATTATTTTTCGCGACATCGCCCTACAAAGGTAATAAGAAAAGTAAATAGTTACCATTACCAGGTATTTAGTTACATAACCACATATGTATCTGGTAATAATTTTCTACACTGGGGACGTATTGTGGTCATTGTTTATAAATATAAAATAATGACTTCCTCGTAGGGTTTTTAATTTCCCGACATTTTCGAGCTCCCGGGAATCGGGAATTTTTTTCGAAATTTCCCGGGATTTCCCGGGAATACTAAAGTAATTTTTTACTCATATTTTAACAGTAAATACTACTTTTTGCTCGAAAAACATAATATGTTCCAATTTGACGAAAATTGATAATGCAGAAATGTGTTTTTTGCATTTAATTTCAATGAAAAAATTGTAAATTATATGATTTCTAAATAATTTTGAAAAACGCTCATTGGGATAAAACCTAAATAAGACCTAAAAATAATTGATTTCTTCTAGCAAAAATAGACTTAAGGGGGTAAATACTGTAACAGCAGCATTTTTAAAAGCATATTTGACCGGTTGTCAAAAATTTAAATAACAATATTTTTTTAATTTTATTCTTTTATTTAAAGTACATGTTATTGCAGTATTTTCAAAAATTATTATTTTTGAATTTCGCCAACCAAAACCGACAGGGTTATTGGCCTTTTTTAAAAAAGGAAAAATCGGCTGCCACTGTGCACCCTTCATTAATTATCGGAAAATAAAAATGTAAAGTCATTCTTAATGCCAGATAATTCGTGGACCGATTTTTATTAAAAAAAATTTTTTTTTAACTTTTTTTAATTTTTTTTATTTAAAAATTACAAAAAAATGCAAGAACAGAGACCTTTACTTGGGGATATTACATTTAAATGAATAAAATTAAAAAAAAAATTATCCACGATAAGGACTAGAGTTTTTTGTTGCCTACGAAAGAAAAAAAAACCGCGTTGAAATCGGTTTACCCGCTTTGGCTGTACAGTGGGAGTCGATTTTAAACGCATGGTTGTGGGCAAACGCGTTTAAAGTTTAAAATTAACAAAACAGCAAAATTTGGTATACACAAATTTAACGCATAAAATATTACTTTGAGACTACAACATTTTTTACAAAAAAAAAAAAAAAAAAACCTGTGGAAATTTTATTTCTTCGAATTTTTTGTCGAAATCGGATCATATAGTGAAGAGTTTTCTCTATCCAAGTAAAATTTTAAAAAATCCAAAAAAATTTCTTTCCATAGTCGATACCCTTCTCATGGACATCGTTGGAGATCTCCTTTAAAAAGGTAAAATACATAAAGATTTTTCAAGATATGCTTATTTTTTGGCTTTTTGCGGATATTCAAGCTAATTTAAATGGTTGTTTTAGTGTTTTTTTAATTCCCGGGAATCGGGAAATAAAAAATAGGCAAAATTCCCGGGAATTTCGTCCCGGGAATTCCCGGGTTAAAAACCCTACTTCCTCGTAATAGTCTACATAATTACTTTTTCACAATTAAATTTCACACATTTTTATACCCTACACCACTATGTGGTCAGGGTATTATAAGTTTGTGCTGATGTTTGTAACACCAAAAAATATTGGTCGTAGACCCACCTTATAGTATACCGATCGGCTCATAATTTTTTTTATTTCGATTTAACGATGTAAGTCTGTCTGTCCGTCCGTCCGTCCGTCCGTCTGTCTGTCTGTCCATGCAATTTTGTGCGCACTCTACAGGTCGAAAATCTTAAGATATTTTGATGAAATTTGGTACGCAGACCTATGTTGGCCCAAGGACAAACAAGTTTGATTTTGGTGAATATCGGTCCATGTTTAGACCTAGTGCCCATATAAGGGTCCTACCAAAATTATACTGTTTATACGCTGCAGGTCGTAAATATTAAGATATTTTGATGAAATTTGGTACACAGACCTATATTGGCCGAATAACGCAGCCTATTGATTTTGGTGAACATCAGTCCATGTTTAGACCTAGTGCCCATATAAGGGTCCTACCAAAATTATACTCTTTATACGCTGCAGGTCGCAAATATTAAGATATTTTGATGAAATTTGGTACACAGACCTATGTTGGCCCAATAACGCAGCCTATTGATTTTGGTGAACATCGGTCCATGTTTAGACCTAGTGCCCATATAAGGGTCCCACCAAAATTATATTGTTTATACGCTGCAGGTCGCAAATATTAAGATATTTTGATGAAATTTGGTACATAGACCTATGTTGGCCCAAGGACAAAGCCTATTGATTTTGGTGAACATCGGTCCATGTTTAGAACTAGTGCCCATATAAGGGTCCCCCCAAAATTGGCTTGGTTACAAACTGCAGGTTGCAAATATTAAGATATTTTAATGAAATTTGGTGCGCTGACTCACATTATAGAAAATTTTGACACAAGCCCCATTTTAACCCATTCGAATTTCGGATCCAAACAATACACCAGACTGGTGTAGGGTATTGTATAGTCGGCATGCCCGACTTTAACCTTTTTACTCGTTTATTTATAATATAGTAAATATATTTTGGGTCATATGCATAATCAATTTTAGAATTTATAAACGACTTATAAAACAAATTTTCCATACAAAATTCATTTTATAAATGTGTTATAAGGCTTTCAAATTATTGTGCATAGGCACTTTACACACTAGAAAAAAGTTTAATTTTTCTGAATGTATTTCCTTAAGCTAATAAGTATTTCTGTAACTCCTTATTTTTAAAAATCAAGTAAGCAATCGGATAACCTCTTATAAGGGGACAAGTAGAGTGCTACAGGGACCTTGAAGCGTTTTAGCAACTCTATTGATGTTGCCTCAGCCTCTCATGGGATCCAAAGACCGTCCATGCGTGGTGAAGAGCCACATCCGGCTAGAGGTGTCCCTGCTTTCGCAGAACATGGCGGATCTAGAGCGGACACTCGATAAAAACCCGTAATCCCCGGTGTTATCCAACCGTGCCCATGGGATGAATAGCACTACGCTAGTGTGTTTTTGAACGGTGGCCTCCAGGACGAGGCGAACCCTGGTTGTATTAGCCCGCTGGCAGTACAGGGCTCTGCTGCCGAGCGTACTGTTCTAATCCCTATTTTTGATCTTATTTTTCAGATGGACGTAAATAACCAAAAAACAGAAAAAAAGCAAGAGAAGGTCAGCGCAGACCTATCCTCAGCAGTCAAAGGGGCGTTATGCCCATATGATGCTAAGGACAAACTGGACATGATTCAGCCGACAGAAGACGTTTCCAGTCTTAACGTGGCTGAACCGATGGAAGTTGGAAATATAACTGAGGACCTCTCGGGTCCAAGTATAGTTATCAACACCAATATCCCAACGGATGAAGAGGATGAACTTCTAAGTTCTCAGCCCAAAAATGCTGAAACAGAGGAAGTTCCAGGCGAAAAGTCGAAACCAGTGACTGAAAGGGTAAAGCTCTGTGGGGCTGCTCGTAAACGCCTGAGGATGTACCTGGACGAAGGAATTGACCTAGAGGCAGCGCGGAGACTATGTCTGCTACCCATGCGCGAAGCCCGTAAGGAGGTCAAAGAACTCGCAGGTATCAGAAAGAGGGTACGATCAGATGGCTCAACGCCGCCTGGCTCCGGACACCCTGCAAAAAGGACCGCTGAGATGGCTAGTGATGGCACACCTCTAAAGGTTGGTAGTGGCACATTACCAAAGGCAGCCTTGGCAGCCCCGGTAACACAGCAACGAACAGCGGTAGTATCCTACGGGGAAATTGTTGCGACGACGAAAATTGGCGTTATTCCGCCTGATTTCCCGGCAACTAGATGGACTGATGAACAGCTGCAGTCCATCCAAAGAGCTGTTTTGTACAAAATAGCGGAGCTGAGAAAGGGGACCATCAAGCCCTGCTTCTCGAGTTGCTCCTTTAAGCCGGGGTGGCTTAGTTTTGTGTGCCGCGATAAGGACACAGCGCAGTGGCTGGAGACGCATGTCCCCACGCTAAAGCCATGGAGTGACGCTGTGCTGAAAGTCGTGGCGGAAGACAAAGTGCCGAGGGCCCAAGTGTTCGTGGGATACTTCCCGGAGAAAGAGGACACGTCCAATGACTTGATTCTTGGACTGGTGGAGGGCCAGAACTGTGAACTTTCGGTTGAGTACTGGAAGGTGCTGAACAGGGTCATTAAGGGTGGAATAGTGGAATTAACCCTATCTATTGACCCAATCTCAGCCGACCTACTCAAACGAAAGAACAACAGGGTGAATTTTGGATATGGAACAGCGCTGGTTAGACCTACAGGAAGACAAGAGGTCGGGCGCGACATATCCAAACAGGTAAAGGCAAGCACCTCAGCAGCTGCGGCTAAATCCGATACAAGAGTCTCTAAGGACTCAAAGTCGGATGAAAAACCGGGCTGCTCGAGGGACCTTACCAAACCTAATTCTACTGAGCCCAATGCCAAAAAGTCGGCCAGGCTTATGGCTCCCAGCAGGCGCAAAAAGTGGGAGAGGAACTCGGCAGAGGAAGCTGCTCTGCTGAACACCAATCGGGGCAGAAAGGTGGCAAAGCGTGCTACCAAACTTGCTCGCAGGTAATGACTGCCATAAGGGGCAGAACACCAAAGCACCTAAGGTGCTTGCAAGTGAACCTTCACCATGCCAAGGCGGCATCTGATGTTGCCAACAGAAGGTTCACCGTCGACGCTCTGGATGTAATGTTCATTCAGGAGCCGTGGGTACACAATGGGGCCATTAAGGGGCTGAACGCGAACCATGGTAAGTTGATTTATGATTCCAAACATAGCAGGCCTAGAGCGGCCATCCTTGTGAGGAGCAACCTAACATTTCTTCCAATTTCAGAGTTCATAATGGGAGACCTGGTTGCAATCTGGGCAAAAGTGCCTTCCCTGGCCGGGGAGCATGAGGTGATGTTGGCCTCTGCGTATTTGCCTGGCGACAGCGACGCGGCACCAACCGCGGAGGTCTCGGCCTTTGTGGAATATTGCCGATTGAGGGGTCTGAGTTGGATCCTCTGCTGTGACGCCAATGCTCATCACACAACGTGGGGAAGCACCAATGTCAACAAACGGGGTGAGTACCTGCTTGAATTTATATGTGGTAATGGTATTAACATAGCAAATAGGGGCGACGAACCGACATTTAGGAATGCTATTAGGTCAGAGGTCTTGGACCTCACTCTTACTAGTTCTAACCTTTCATTCGCCATCTCTAACTGGCATGTATCCAACGAACTATCAATGTCCGATCATCAACACCTGGTCTTTGACGTTGTTAGTGCGCTGGACTCGTGCCAGGAATATCGTAATCCCAGATGCACAAACTGGGAGAACTTCCGTTATCATCTGGAAAGCGATGCCAATATCTCCAAAGGGTTGATTCTGAGCCCAGATGAGATTGATTATGAGGCATCAGAGATTCAATCTAGTCTGACTTCTGCTTACTTTGCGAGCTGCTCTCAAAAGACCAGGAAGGTGAGAAGGGACGTTCCATGGTGGAACGATGGTCTGGATAGGCTCAAAAGGGAGGCTAGGAGACTATTCAACAGAGCCAAGGAAACAGGTGACTGGGTCACCTACAAGACGGCTCTAACTGAATATAATAGGGAATTACGTAGATCCAAAAGGTCCACGTGGCGCAGCTACTGTGAGAAGATCTCAGATCTTCCGGAAGCTGCGCGACTTCAGAAGGCCCTTTCACAGGATCACACGAATGGTCTTTGCACTCTCAGGAGACCCGATGGTTCCTACACTGGATCTCCTGAGGAAACCTGTGAACTATTGTTAGACACGCACTTTCCAGGCTGCGTAGCCTCCCGCGGGTCTGTAGCGATTCAAAGAATCCCAAACCTTACGGGAAGGTATGTACGCCTAACTGGTGCCGTCTTTCGAGAGGACAGAGTGAAATGGGCGATTAATGGATTTAAGCCCTTTAAATCACCGGGCCCCGACGGGATCTATCCATGTCTGATGCAGAGGGGGGTGGATATAATAGCCCCACAACTGGTTAGGATATTTAGATCCAGTCTTCTGTTGGGTCATGTTCCGACGAATTGGAGGGGGGTTAAGGTGGTCTTTATTCCAAAGGCGGGGGGGGAAATCCGAACAACTGCCTAAATCGTATAGACCAATTAGCATCAGCTCTTTTCTTCTTAAGACAATGGAGAAAGTTTTGGACCACTTCATTAGGGACACGTATCTCGGGCGTAAGCCGATACACGAGCTTCAGTTCGCGTATCAACGGGGTAAGTCTACAGAAAGTGCTATCCATCATGTTGTCACGGTGATAGAGAAGGCACTAGAGGCAAAGAACATTGCCCTCTGTGCTTTTATTGATATACAGGGCGCTTTTGACAACACGTCCTACGATGCGATCGGGCTATCTATGATGAGAAAGGGCATATCTCCAATGATCATAAATTGGACATTAGCGATGCTCAGCTCAAGAGAGATCACGTTCGGCATAGGCTCTACTAGTAGAACCGTGAATGCGACCAGAGGATGTCCGCAGGGAGGTGTGCTATCGCCTTTACTGTGGACACTGGTCATTGATGAGTTGCTTGAGGGTCTGAACGACCTTGGCTTCAGGACCTATGGCTACGCCGATGATCTTGTCATATCCGTTGTCGGCTGGGATGACAGGACCATCTCTGATCGTATGCAGCAGGCTCTGAACTTTACTCACTCATGGTGTCGGGAAAAGGGGTTGACTATCAACCCAACGAAGACGATCCTGGTACCGTTCACAAGGAGAAGAAGGGTCAACCTGACCGAACCTGTTGTTGGGGAAAAAACTATAGGCTTCTCGGATAGTGTGAAATATTTAGGGGTGACTCTGGACAAATCGCTTACGTGGAATGATCATCTGGACACCGTAACCAAGAAGGCCACCAGGGCATATTATGCCTGTCAGAGGCTCTTTGGGAGAACATGGGGTCTAAGACCACACATGGTCTACTGGTCATTCGACACCATTGTAAAACCTATGATCACTTATGCTGCCTTAGCATGGTGGCCAAAGGTTGAGCAGTCAACGGCAAAGGATACTCTGAGGAAGTTGTATCGGCTGGTGTGTACTGGCATTACGGGGGCTGGGGGATCGTGCCCAACGGATGCCATTGGGGCAATGTTGGGTATTCCACCATTGCATATCTCCGTGAAGGAAGCTGCAAGCTTGGGCTCACTTCGTCTCCGGGGGGTCGGGGACATGAGGAGCGGGGACCTAAAGGGACACATGAAGATCGCCGGGATCTTTATCGACGACCCAATTTTAAGGGTCGCGGACAAAATGATCCCAGAGCAGATCTTTGTCAGGTATTTTGACATCATGTCATTTGACAGGCATATGTGGACCAGTCGGACTTGGAAGCCCGAAGAGGGGGCTCAGATATGGTTCACTGATGGCTCGAAACAAGCCAATGGTGACACGGGGGCAGGTGTCTTTGGACCCAGATTCCAACGTGCTCTACCAATGGGCAAGTACCCCTCCGTCTTTCAGGCGGAGATTTTCGCCATCTGCGTATGTGTGAGAGAGTGCCTGCGGAGAGGCACGGCTAGATCCCGCATCTACATTCTTTCTGACAGCCAGGCTGCGCTAAAGGCTCTTGGAGCTTACGAAGTATCATCTGGTCTGGTCATGGAGTGTGTGGAAATTCTCAACGAACTCGGTATGAGAAACTCCCTTACACTGGGATGGATTCCTGGCCATGAAGGGCACGAGGGTAACGAAAGGGCTGATTGTCTAGCCAATTGTGGAGCCCGACGACCCTTCATCGGTCCGGAACCATTCTTTGGGATACCTAGGGGGTATGCTAGGGAAAAACTCAGGCAATGGAGAGAGACTGAGTTTGCAAAACATTGGGAAACTTCTACTGGCCAAAGACAGGCCAAAAGATTTATTTCCCTGTCCAGCGGAGTATCAAAGCGACTATTGTCACTTGACAGGGGTAACCTTAGGACCCTGACGGGATACTTAACTGGGCACTGTAGGCTCAGGTACCAGCTTCACAAACAGGACCGGTCAGACACTGATGTTTGCAGGTTTTGTGAGCTGGAAAAAGAGACATCGGAGCATGTTCTCTGCGAATGTCCGAGACTGTGCGACAGGAGACTCAGATTTCTGGGTGACCGCTTTGTGTCATCTTCGGACGTTTGGGGAAATTCTCCTAACAGGATTATTGGCTTTATTGGTAGCCTGAATCTATAGGGAACTCTAGGCAGCACAAAAGATCTATATTGGTCGCGGTGCGTAGTGCCTTCGTATCTAATCTAATCTAACCTCTTATAATTACATTTTTTGTAAGAATACCCACACCACTTATTATTCAAAATCTCATAACTATTGTACTTTTTTGGTAATCGAGCGAGCGACTAAAACAGAGATCAAAAATTACCCATTTTTATTTTTTTTTTCAATTTGTTTGGCATTTGGCTAAATAAGCTAAATATAAAGGTTATATTTTCGGGAAGAGATTTTGCAGGGCTGTCTTCTGGGTACCTCTTATTAATACGTTTTAGGCCGGGTAACACAATGTCCCCTTAAAACTTAACCTAGAGTTAAATTTAAAATTTATATGATAAACAACAACAAATGTGTCAGTTAAAGTTCCAGTTAAGCCCCGTTTAGATTATCACACAAGTGTGTTATACATGTCAGAAATGTGTTGTATAACGAAAATGTATTTTAAAATACGGTCACACTTTTTTGATAAGATTTATTTTTTGAAATATTTCATAAAGTTACCACTTGTCTCAACACAAGTGTTGTGTTATTCACAAATAAATGTTAAACAAAGATTAAAAACAACTAGTGGTGAAAAAAAGTAACAATAGAAGAAAAAATAACTGTTTTAATTTATTTGTTGTATGTGTCGATAACAGTCTGAACACTGAACAGATTTTCTTTTATACTTTTTTGACAACCAGACAATTTCAGCATACTTTTTGTCATACTTGTGTGAAGAAAAGTATAAGCACTTGTGTGATAATGTGAACGGGGCATTAGTAGCTAAAAGGATATTGTGTTAATGAGGGTTAGCTGTTGTAAAAAATTTTGGAATTTTACGGTTCTTTATATAAACATGTACACTGGACCGCACCACCTTACAAGCAAAAAAGTGCGCGGTACACCTTCGAATATAAAGTATTTTTGCAAGGCAATTTGGACAAAAAAATTTTTTTTGCCGAACGTAGGGGTCGCCTTTTTTAATTTTTCGTTATATCTTCGTCATTTGCAGTCGGATTTTAAAGTGTGATATTTCGATTTTTTTGCCTCGAGAAGACCAGTATTTTGCTATAAAGAAAAAACTCCAATGCAAAAAATTTAATAAGGCGACCCCAACGTTCGGCAACAAAAAAAATTAAAAAAAATTTCTGCTGGAATTATCTTCCTTCCTAAGCAAAGGTTTAATGATTTTTTGCGAGCTTTAGTTTTCTGATATTAGAGTGGTACATTAGGGTTGTAGTAACTGAGATCTGGTAGGTAAATACTAGAACGGGATACTTGAGGTCAATGGTCCTTAGAGCGAAACATTGATCCCTTCGAGACAAAAATATCAATGCATATATTTTAAGATTTTTTTTGAAAACTTGAAACCTCCTTCAAAAAACAATTTAGATTTGACGGTGTACGGCGGACTTTTTTTGTGGTACGGTCTAGTACACATTCTATGATATTGATATGTTTATGAAATGAAAGAGGCTACATTTTAATAAAAATTTTTGTTTTTTTTCTACCAGGACAAAATTATGTAAAACGCCTCTGGAAATAATATGGCATTTTTAAAAAAGGCACCATTTCCAAACTATTAAAATTAAAAAAAATGTTTCTTCATTGTTATGTCCAAATTTACATTATCACTAAACTGTGGAGATTCTCTCCTCGTATTTTATACCCATTTTGGATACAAGCGATAAAGAATTTTTATCATCATAGTATCCCAGTGTAGAAACGGTAATGACATATCATTATTTTTTGGAGTACCAGTAATGACACCCACTTACCTTCTGCATTATTTTAAAACATATCATAATGAGTTACTGATAATGACTTATTTTTATCATTATTTCAAATAGAAAATAATTTTTTAGATTTTTTTTTAAATTTTTTGAAATTTATTTTTAGACTCAATATTTTTTAAACACTGGTAAGGATATATGTAACCACATATTTTTTGATTTTTTGTATGTTGGCGAGTAAGCTTACTTGTGTGCAGCAGGTCAATTATGTTTTTACCTATTGAATATTACAAGTCGATATAGCTCAGATGGTAGAGCTGTTGACTGGCAGTCTGTAGACCCAGGTTCGATTCCCGCACCAGCAAATTTTATTAAAAAAAAAATACAATAAAAAATATTTTTTTTTATATAATTTATTTTTTTGAAAATCTATTTTTAGACTCATTATTTTTGTCAGTACTGGTAAGCACATAGGTAACGATATATTTTTTGATTTTTCGTATGCTGGTGTGTAACGACAACTCATTATTTTGCGCGACATCGCCATATAAAGGTAATAAGAAATGTAATAACAAAAGTAACTAGTTACCATTACCAAGTATGTAGTTACATAACCACATATCTGGTAATGATTTTCTACACTGGGATACTTTGGTATTTTGAAGTCCTTTAAATCGGAAATCTGACGTGATGATGAAAAAATGGGTACACGCAGTTGTACGACTCATGGTCGCTACTTTCACGTGCATATCGATTTTTCCATGGGTGAGAGAAAAAGTTAAAAATTGTTGCAGGGTGTAATATAAAATACTTAAAATAAAAGTTTTTTCCTTAAGTTTTTTGACGTTTGTCCGTTTAAGGTTGTCAATGTGCTTTAGAGGTAGAGTTGCCATAAAAGTATGATGTAAAGACCAAAGCAACAACAAATAAACTTTCATATTTATTTTTTTGGGAAACTTAAAACTTTTTGCACTACAGTCAAAATCTGTTTACTGTTTGGTTGATGTACTGATGCTACTGTTGGTTTGCTGATGCTCTTCTTCATTTTTAAGTTTTAACAATGGACATTATGTCTTACTTTATAGTTGTTTGTTGTTGTTGCTGTGGTCATTCTTGATGTAGTAGTTGTCATAGTTGTTGTTGTTTGGTTTTTTTTTTACTTTAGCCCACTTATCATCCCCAGTGACACTTAATAATTTTCTTTTCTACTCTTTAATGTTGTCAGTATTTATTTTATTTTTCCATCACACAACACACATACATATGAAGAACATCAGCAATAACAAACACCAACAAAAAATTTGTAACCAACAACTTTTAAGTTTTATAATAAATTTTAAAGGAAATGTCATCCATAAATAAACAGTTGGACATCACTTTATACCTTGGACACACATACTTACAGTTACATATCCACACAACAATTACTTCATCTCACCTTCTTTACTGGAAATGTTTATATGTGTGTGTAAGTTTATGTGTATGTATGTTTATTTTTCATTAGAGTTGTTTAGGAAAATGATGTTGATGACGAAGTATAAAACTAAAAGAAAAAAAACTTATTCTACTTGATGTTTATGTCAATGTGTCAGTGTTGCAATATGACATTTACCGTTATATTTTAGTTTGTGTAGCTTGATGGGAATTTTAGTATAAATATATGTGTGTTTAATTTTATTTTGTTAAAATTTATCATAAAACATTGTTAGAAGTTGAGTGGTTATCGCAGTTCTTCAAAGTGGACTTTTAAACTTTGACAGGCCCTGGGTGGCATTAATATTGAATTTAGACTGAGCAATAACCAGGTGATTTTTGTACAAATCTTAATTGCAAAAGACAAGTCATTTACACTGGATATTTAGTTTTTCTTTGTCACAACACTTTTTTATTACACACTTTTCTTTCTTTTTTTATTATTAAATTAATGTAAAAAAATTATTACTATATATAAAAATTAATAACAACACACAATTTCAAGCTAAACCAGAAATATTCTTTAAAAATTAAAGAAAATTCTTTTGCCACTTGCTTTATTTCTATATTCATTGTAACAGGGTGTATCGAAAGTTAATTATAAATGATACCAGGTGTATCCAAAATTCACATTTCAGATATTTTTACTTGGTTTTTGGCAAAAACCAGGTAGAATCTGGTTTCCAGTTTGTATGAAAATTGTATGGAAAACCTAAATTAATTTTGTAGTTTTTGGCTCAAAAAAAAATACTAGTTTGATGAAATTTGGTACACCGACATATGTCGGCCCAAGGACAAAGCCTATTGATTTTGGTTAAAATCGGTACATGTTTAGACCGAGTGCCCATATAAGGGTCCCCCCAAAATTGGCTTGGTTACACGCTGCAGGTCGCAAATATTAAGAATTTTTGAT
Organism: Leucophora obtusa; assembly: GCA_949987735.1. Lineage (NCBI taxonomy): Eukaryota > Metazoa > Arthropoda > Insecta > Diptera > Anthomyiidae > Leucophora > Leucophora obtusa. The sequence goes on along the minus strand of OX465298.1, from coordinate 51,623,383 downwards.
GAAATTTGGTACACCGACCTATGCCGGCCCAAATACAAAGCCTATTGATTTTGGTTAAAATCGGTCCATGTTTTGACCTAGTACCCATATATGATTTTTTTTTTCCAAATTTGCGAAACTCTAATTTTGAGTTTTTTTAAAAGTTTGTTCAACAAAATATAAAAAAAGTGCCGAACGCATACAGTTTTTTAACTACACCCTAGAGAATAATTTTTGTGAAAATTTCATATATCACACATTTAACCCTTTAACCGACATGCACGCCTCCAGGCGGGGTATATTAAATTGATCACAAATGCGCCAAATAAGTATTTTACAATAAGAAATTGAGCTTTTATAATAGAAAACAAAATTTATTAAATTTTTTGTGAAGAATTTTTTTCTGTACAGTGCACGGTTGGGAGCGAGAAATTGTCAAAAATAAAATTTCGTAAAATTGCGAAAAATAAGTATTTTAAAATAAACAAAATTTCCAAAAATCTTGAAAACATATTTAAATTAACTAAAACAATTGGTAATAACCACAAAATAAGATTGAAGCTTGAGATATCCAAAAATTCCTTACTTTTGTCCGAGGACACACAGTATGCCTTAACTTGAAAACGAATCGACGGATTTTTCTGAAATTTGGTAAAAATTTATTTGGTATAAGTAGCAAAGCTTATAAGTTTGAATAATATATTCTGAAGTTATGATGCGTTTCCGCTCAATTTCGCATTTTTCGAAAAATGAAAATTGCTACATTCTCATAAGTAACACCACCAAAAATGTAATTTTTATTGTAATTAAATCTAGGTAAGAGGAATAATTTATGCTTGAACCTACACTCTCAAAATAATTCCGTTGTGACGACCGAATTTTTTCCAACCGAATTGGCTCGGTTGCTGCAACCTCGTAATTTAGTTGCTTTAACCGAATTTAGTTGTGGCAACCGATAATTCGGTTGTCGCAACCGGATTGAAATCGAATTCGGTTGTCAAAAAATTCCGTTGCCACAATGGAATTGTTCTGAGAGTGTAGCAACTTGTATGTGCTAGTTTTCTATATTCACTCTTAACCTATTTTGGTCCATATCGCCTAAAGCAGTGGTCGGCACCCATAGCCACCAGTGGCCGATCATAATCGGCTTTTCCCACGTACACAACAAGAAGAGCATAGCAAATAAAAATATTACATTTAGTAGCATGGTAGCTTTCAACAAAGCAGATCGATGTCGCTTTGTTTAAGAAATTTTAGAAAAATAGTACACACTTAAAATTTTACAATAACACGAGAACAGGAAATTTATTATGAATTATTCAATTCATTCATTAGAATTTAAATTTACTAACTAATGGAATACTTTTTTAAGAATAAATAATTTATACACAAAAACTAAATATTTTTTAAATAATCAGTGTGTTCGTTTAGGTACTCGAAATTCTTACTACTTTTACTGCAATTGGAAAGTTTTGTTTACTTTTTGTATTGAATTTTTCTAGCTGTAGTAAAAGTAGTAACTTGTAGTAGGTAAACGAACACGCTTAATATGTTTAATAAAATTTATTATGAATTATTTTTATTTTCCCGAGTAAAAAAGTTTTGATATAATCATATATTATTTTATGTAATTGCTTATAGTAACTTATAGTTACATATGGCCACATATGCTTTTAAATTCAAGCAGATATACTTTTATATAGTCATATGTTAGATATTTTTTCCTCAAAGGTTTTAATATGGAGACATATGTGATTTTATATTATTACATACTGGCATACATATAATTACATATGCTATATATAAGTAACATATTACAGATATAATTATATATACGTTTATATATAATTTAGTATGACACTATACATAATAATATAAAACTATATGTGGAGCCACATAGGAAATATTTCATAATTTGTGGTACATATGATTATATATTGACAAAAAAGAAACCATATATAAATTAATATGGTTCCATATCTACAATATTTCATAATTTCTTTAATATATAACAATACAACGTTCTTTATAAAATCATCTATAATTATATATCATCCCACATAAGCAATTATTTCAAAGTGATTTTATATAAAAATATATAAGGTCCATATAAAACCGTATTATATTATATGTGGTTCTATGTTAATGATTTTGAACTATTTTTAGATTTAGTAATTACTAGGGATTGGCGCGTGCCTATAAATGTTCGTGAGTCACGTTATTCACTCGTGATCGTGAGTAATAATTACTATACTCAAGTGATTCGTGCGTGAGTCTGAGAATATATAATTCGTACTTGATTCGTGCGTGAGCGTGAATAAGAATATATAACCCGTGCATGATTCGTGTGTGAGTTTATTTTTTTCATCATATATTTTTAGTAATTTTTACTATTTTGTAATATTTTACTATTTTTCTTATATCTTGGTTGTATACCATAATCCTATTATCTTTAAAATTTCAGTCTTGTTAACTTTATTTTAAAACGAGTAAAAAGGTTAAAGTCGGGCATGCCGACAATACAATACCCTACACCAGTCTGGGTAAAAGCCAACTAATGTTTGGATCCGAATGGGTTAAAATGGGGCTTGTGTCAAAATTTTCTATAATGTGAGTCAGCGCACCAAATTTTATTAAAATATCTTAATATTTGCGATCTGCAGTTTGTAACCAAGCCAATTTTAGGGGGACCCTTATATGGGCACTAGGTCTAAACATGTACCGATGTTCACCAAAATCAATAGGCTTTGTCCTTGGGCCAAAATAGGTCTGTGTACCAAATTTCATCAAAATATCTTAATAATTGCGACCTGCAGCGTATAAACCATATAAATTTAGTAGGACCCTTATATGGGCACTAGGTCTAAACATGAAACGATGTTCACCAAATTCAATAGGCTTCGTCCTTGGGCCGACATAAGTCGGTGTACCAAATTTCATCATTATCTTAATATTTGCGACCTGCAGCGTATAAACAATATAATTTTGGTAGGACCCTTATATGGGCACTAGGTCTTAACATGGACCGATGTTCACCAAAATCAATAGGCGTCGTCCTTGGCCGACATAAGTCGGTGTATAAAGTTTCATCAAAATATCTTAATATTTGCGACCTGTAGAGTGCGCACAAGAATGCATGGACAGACAGACAGACAGACAGACAGACGGACGGACAGACGGGCATCGTTAAATCGAAATAAAAAAAAATTCTGAGCCGATCGGTATACTATAAGGTGGGTCTAGGACCAATATTTTTTGGTGTTACAAACATCAGCACAAACTTATAATACACTGACCACATAGTGGTGTAGGGTATAATTACTAAAAATAAATAAAAATTTTTTCATGTTTAATGCACTGTCATGGTAAATCTGGGGCCGAATTACGGCATTCGTGAACGAGCGAAATTGTTCGAAATGCGTTTTTTCAATGTGTAAATACGTAAAAACTAACAATGATAATAACATATTTTAATTTTATATCCAATCTAGGGCCGAATTGTAGAATCCCTGGCTCAAAAAACTTCATCCAAATGCTTAATTTTCGAACGAAAAATTTCGATCACGGATGCCGTAATTCGACCCCTGGATAAAAGTAATGGAAGATTTATCGAAATTATAGGATCTCCAGCAGACCTTTGGGCTAATCATTATATTTGGAAATTACTTACTTATGCAATTACACAATTACATATAATTGCAATTGAAAAAAAAGCAATTACAATTACATATTATTTGTAATTGTAAGTCAAAAAAAAAACAATTACAAGTAATTTGTAATTGAAAATTTTCAATTATACAAGAAACGAAATAAGACAAAAAGCACAAGTGAGAGGTCAGCCCAATATGACGTATTCTTTTTATACTTATCCACGCCTATCCAACCTATCCCAGTCAGTTTTTTTCTACAAAATTTTAACAAAAAACACTTTAATTCTAAATGTAATTGAAATTTGTAATTGAAATCACTTTCAATTACAATTACTTGTAATTGAAAATTTTCAATTACAGTTACATGAAATGTATATATATTATTGTATGTATATACCGCCCAACAGTGCACTCCAGGTTATTATATGATTTTCTACAGATTTGAAACCAAAAATCAGAATAGTATCTCCACCATAAAAATAAAACAAAAATTTTAAAATTCTATTCATATTTCTATACTTAGAACAAACGATGAAAAACATAAAAAAACAGTTTTAAAATGTTTAATTTTTTTAACCAATTTTTTATCTTTGATATTAATACCTAAAGATATTTTTGGAATTTGAACTTGAGGGATATTTTTATTTTAAAGTACATTTGAAATTTTTGTTTTCGATTGAGAAATAAAAACACTATGAACTTTAGCAAAGAGTATACATAATAAAGAGATTGGGGGACTCTCTATCACTGAGAAAACATTTGTTCTATTATGTGCCTTGGAACAGAACATACTCAAACCAATATCACCCAGCAAACATGGCAATACGAAGAAGATTCTCCGAACATATCGCCAGGAAGAAAACATTTATTGCCGGCAATATCAATTTCGTATTCCGGAAGTTTCATCCGTCGGAAACAACTGTTCCACTAAAACAATACTTCCAGGCAATATGAAAGCAATAACTCATATGGAAGATAAAAGGGATATCGCTAAATAAACTCCCGGTACAATAAAAAAAAAACAATTTAATTTTTTCATTATTAAATTTATTCATAAATTATCTTGATTTCATCTTAGCCGCAATTAATCTTAACTTTTCACGAGTTTATTTCCTATATGTGACCTTCTCCGAGAAAACGGACCTAGTGTGTGAAAATGAAGTTTTGAGAAGAACCCATTTAAAGTTAAATTAAAAATACAATTTTAATGTTTTTCTTATTTTTATCGAAACCCGTTTTTTGACACAGAAAAGGGACCTATTCTCGGAGAAGATCATATACATCTTTTGATTGTTTTTGTACAAATTTAGTTTTAATTTTTTTAAAATTGATAAAAGATTTCAAACAAATTTGCTTTATCTTCTAAATGATACAAAGGTGATATTCCCGCAATATTGTCATAAAAAGTTATGACAAAAGATACAATTTTTTAATTATTTTTTTCCAAATATCTCCGAATTATCTTCCAAGTGATAAAAGGAAGACAATTTCAAAGTAAATACTACTTGATTATTGTCATTAAAATGACAAATAGAAGATATCGCTTTAATATCTTCTTGGAAGGTATCTTTTAAATGTTTGCAGGGTCATTATGTGCGCTCTTTGTATGACTCACAACATCGATTGTAACCAGGGATGGAAAATAAGAATTTAGTTATAAAAAACTGCAAAATAATAGAGGAACGCGAAAAAAGACTTTGTGGTAGACAAAAATAATTAAAAAACTCAATCAGCGATTAACAATCTGCAAATGAATACAATGACGCAAAAAATTTCCTTTTTGCAAACATTTTTTTCGCGATTTATTTTTTTTTTTTTTGCAAACTAAGCACCAAACTTTTGTGTATAAAATTTGTACTATAGACCCTAGATTATAAATTTAAAAAAACCACACTTAAAAAATTGCAAAATAATCGCGGAAAGCGAAAAAAGGCTTTGTGGTACAAAAAATTAATTAAAAAACTTAATCAACGATTTACATTCTGCAAACAAATATATTGATGAAAAAATTTTTGCTTTTTGCAAATTTTATTTTTCGCAATTTTTTTTTGCCACTTGCCGCCAAACTTTGTTGTATGAAATGTGTATTATAGTCCCTAGATTATAAATTAAAAAGAAACGTACTTAAAAAATTGCAAAATAAAAGCGGAACGCGAAAAAAGACTTTGTGGTACAAAAAATTAATTAGGATTTAGATTAATCAGCGATTTAGATTCTGGAAACAAATATATTGATGCAAAAATTTTCCTTTTTGCAAATTTTATTTTTCGCGATTTTTTTTGCAACTAGCCACCAAACTTTGTTGTATGAAATGTGTATTATGGTCCCTACATTATAAATTAAAAAGAAAACGCACGTAAAGAATTGCAAAGTAATAGCGGAATTTGAAAAAAGACTTTATGGTATAAAAATTTAATCCCTAGGTTATATGTTTAAAAAAACCACACTTTAAAAGTTGCAAAATAACGGCAGAATTCGAAAAAGGCTTTGTGGTACAGAAAATGAATTAAAAGAGGTAATCAGTGATCGACATTCTGCAAACGAATATATTGTTTCTAAAATTTCGCTTTTTGCAAATATTTTTTTTTTCGCAATTTGTGCTAATATTTGCTAATATCTAAATATTTAATTTAAATTTTTTTTAACGAGCCAAAGAGGAAACTATTTTTTAGTTACTTACATTTTTAAATATGTAAGAGCGGTCTAACATTTTTTGGTATAAGAGCCCGATTAAGTGAGCCTTTTCCATCCCTGATTAACCAGTCGGAGTTCGTTCCTGTTCCAAGCCGCATAATATTTTTTAAAATTAAAAATATTGAGAGAGTTGCAAGGCCATTGGTTATTATTTGCAATTCCCGAAATATAAATAGTACCCCACGTAGAGTCAATAGAGTTGGTATTAATTGAATGTGGTATGCAAATAAGTAGATTGTTTGTAACGTCGTTACAAACAATCTACTTGTTTACACGTTACGCTTTACTTTATTAGAAAATCGACTAATCTTATCGTTTTTAAAACCTCCTAATTTTTGTAAATTAAAAATAAATTTAAAAAAAATTTAATTGAAATCCTATAGAATATTGCATAAAATATATATATTTTTTTTTTGTTCTGGAGAATTTATATATTTCCTCTATATAAATTCCACAGTGGGACGTTTTCGAAATAGTTTGGAAATAATTCAGCCATTTTTTATCGACTGAGCGGATTCTGATGAAACGTAATTCTGAGCTAAGCTTTTGATGGCCGATCCCCAAGACCCACCAGGAGCTAATCTACTGGACTCCAAAATAGAGTACCTCGAGGATGTGAAAATTTTGTAAGCTTGTTATTTTTTTAATTATGAACCAATTTTAGGAAATCCCTACAATAAAAATGCTTACACATATAGGATATCTCTTAAAATATAAAAGTTGTTCGGATTTGAAAACTAAAATTTTGCATTTTTGGCTATTCCAATAATCTTGAAAAGTTATGTTTGCCAAATATTTTACTTCAGGTAAACTATATCTAAATATCAACCGATTTCCTCCAAATTTTGAACATTTCAATAAAATTACGTCCAAGTACTTTCGTATATCGGAAAAAAAATGTTTGGTAATTTTTTGTGAATATGTTAAGCTTTTATTTTATGGTATGGGGGAAGAAAAATTAACAAGTGGAGAATATTTTTATCGATTAGGCACATCTGAAAGAAATATGCTTTCAGAAAAATATAAATACTATATGTGTTCTTAAACAAACTTCTAATCTGGAATCAAATGAGTCTTGGTACCTTTTTGACCAAAAAATTACTTAATTTACTTTTTCTAATTTTTAAATTTAAAGACGTGCCAGTTTAAGCGTGAAAAATATATTACATTGAAATTTTTTTTGTAAAATAAAATATTTAATTGCAAATAAAACTCAATTTTTTTAAGATTATTGAACTTGATTTGGCTTCGTCATTGGCAAAAAACGAAACTATTATTATTGCAAGTTTTCAATTTTTAAATGCGAATAACTTTTGTATTTTAAGAGATATCGCACACGTAAAGGGTTCTTCAACAGGGACGCTACAAAGTTAGAAAGACAGGGACAGCAAACGACGCCATATTTCTTGCCGCTCTTTTGACATTTCTCTTCAGTAAGGTTTGCCATTTCATGATGGAAAGATATACGAGCCAACAACGAGACGAAATTATTTAAATTTACTAACGACATTCGGAGTCAGTGGCCTCAACGTTAAGAGCGCTACGTCCAATTTATGGTCGTCATAATGAATGGCTTTGTCAATAAATAAAATACGCGTTATTGGTCAGACAGCAATCCACACGTACTCCATTAGTCATCATTGCATCCCGAAAAATTTACGGTTTGGTGCGGTTTATGGGCCGGCGGCGTCATTGGGCCGTACTTCTTCCGTGATGATCAAGACCGGCACGTTACTGTGAATGGGAATCGCTACCGTTCAATGATAACCGAATATTTTTGGCCCCGATTGGATGATATGGACTTGGAGGACATGTGGTTCCAACAGGACGGCGCCACAAGCCACACAGCGAATGTCACAATCAATTTATTGCAAACCAAGTTTGGAGAACGTGTTATCTCACGAAATGGTCTAGTCGATTGGCCGCCTTGGTCGTGCGATTTGACGCCATTGGACTATTTCCTGTGGGGCTACGTCAAATCTATGGTCTATGCCAACAAGCCAGCGACGATTGATGAACTTCGTACGAATATCGGCCGATTTATGCTTGAAAACCGTCGAAAATTGGGTTCAGCGTCTGGACTTCTGCAAGCGTGCCCGTGGTGGCCATTCAAAAGATATCGATTTCCAAACATAATGGCATCGAACGTACTTTCACAGGAATAAAGAATTTCATTGATATCCAAAACCGTTTTGTTTGATTTAAAAAAAACTTTTGTAGCGCTCTTATTGAAGTACCCCTTACAAGCATGTTTATTGTCGGGCTTTACTAGCAGATTATAAAAATAAAACCTTTTTTTAATATTGGTTCATAATTAACAATTTTCACATCCTTGAAGAACCCTACTTTGGAGTCCAGTAGCGTAGCTGCTAGTGTCTCTGGGGGATCGGCCGTCATAAATTTAGATCCGAATTACGTTTTCTATTGGCTTGTAAAACCTCATCTGAATCCGCTCAGCCGATAAAAAAAAATGGCTGAATTATTTACAAAATATTTTGAAAACGTCCCACTGTGCATTCTGGCGTATTGCATGTAGACACACACATCAAAAGTTTTGTAGTGACTTTTGACAACCACGTCACATTTCACACATAAGTTTTTCATTTTGTTAGTTTTGGTTTTATACATCTTCTTCATCTTATGCTCTAACATGTTATAAAGCATTTCGAAAGCTTTGGACATGTTCCAATGTTCAAAGTAAATCCATCTCTCATACCACCAAATGCTGCAAAATGTTATAGAGTGTTTTGTCCTGCTGATGTGGATGTTGCTGCTACTACTGGTGCTACTTTTAGTGACGGTTGATGTCTTGGGAGAGAATTTACTTTTATAAAATATTTTATTTCGTTTTTTTTTTATTATTTTATTATATTTGGTAGATTTTAGTTTCTTTAGGAAGTAGTGCTCTTCATTTTTCACTTTTCATGTCATATTTTGAAAATTTTTATAAAAATTCATAATAATTTTTTGTTTGTTGTTGACCCTAAAACTCTTGAAAGGACTGTGAATGTGAGTGTTTATGTATGTATGCGTGTGAGTTGAGTGAATGTGTATATGAAGCATATGTGTCCTTTTTGTTTGTCAATGTGTGCATCCCATTGTGGGAGCTTTTTTTGAAGTAGTCGTTTTACAATTTGACAGTATTTATGTTTGCATGTGTGAGTAGTTGTTAGTACAAAATGTTTCTTCAATGACTATGATGATGATGTTTTTTACTGGTTATGTTAGATTGTTTGGTTGGTTGCCACTCTGTATATTGTGTTTGGTTTTTTTCTTTTTGTTGATGTATGTGTGTACGTATGTGACCGATGATGACGATTTTGTGGTCACTTGTGTTAATCCTTAGAGACATGTGTCGAACATGAATTTTAGTTTGGCTTGGGCTTTCGCTTATAAATATTAATTTCTAGTACATGTGGTCAATATTGTTGTAGACAGATTGTCCATCTTTATAATGTTGTAATTGAAAATGTTATTTAAAGTTTAGTTTTACTTATTTTATAATATTAACTGTCAGGTTACCTCACATAATAAAATTTATGAAACTTTTAAAACAATAAGAACTTATCATAGTTTTAATCATACTCTATACCTCTATGCAGTAAAATAATTATTATCTTAGCTTCCTAATTTAACATTTTCAACCATAAGTTTAACATCGGCTTTTCAAAGGCAGAAAGTATTTTTCTATATGTGACAGCGCATAGAGAAAGGGACCTAAGGGTAAAAAAATCAATTTTTTTTTTTTTTTTTTTTTGTGGACAAAATCTGAGCAACGAATGAGACCGATCCCATGCTCTCCTGACCTTAGGTCCCTTTCTATCCTTAGGTCCCTTTCTATTTTGCGCGTCACATATATACTTCTTTGGTGGTTGTTTTTTTCAAAAAACTTCCTTGGAAGGAATTATCGGAATACTTTTTTTTAAAGCAAACAGCAAACAAAAATTTAAATTTATAATAACTGTAACGGAAACAACATTATGTATTTTTTTTTTGTTGAGTGTACAAGAAAACTATCCTGATGGGTTCCCTTAGATCTTATTGAAATTGAGGACAGAAGAAATGTAGCATGTGTAGGTTTTTAGTGGCACAATATTCTGTTCAAGGGTTAAAAACTGAGATTCAAAAATATCCTGTTTTGCGATTTTAAATTTTTTGTATTTGTTCCAAAGAAATATACTTGTATACAAATCGGGCATCGAATGGTAAATATTTTTAAGATCTATCAAATGGAGTATTAAATTTTTTTAGAAGTTTTGGGCAATCTTAAATTTGACTAGTTTTTACTGTTTGTGTTAAGTTTTGCGCTTTGGTGTGTTCTGACATATGTAGAAAAACTTTATGACCAACATTTTTGTCGAGTATATTTTTTTTTTAAGAGAAGCAACACTCAGGAAATTCTTCGTATTAATTAACGTGTTGCTTCCTTTGGAAAGGGGATAGAGAAGAAGAGAAAGGTGGTGAAAGTTGATGGGCTTCAAATATGGCAACACTGTAATTGCGCGAGATGTTTGTTGTTTTGCAGTTGTTGCGCGACATCTAATGAAGAGTTGGTGAACTTTGTTGAAGCTTTTTGTTCATAGCCCTGTTGTATTATTTAATTCGATGGGGTTAAGTGCTATGGGAACACCGAAGGAGGACGCTGCGATATGTATGAGGGATAGAAAAAACTCATAAGTATTATTATTATACCCTACACCACTATGTGGTCAGGGTATTATAAGTCTGTGCTGATGTTTGTAACACCAAAAAATATTGGTCCTAGACCCACCTTATAGTATACCGATCGGCTCAGAATTTTTTTTTATTTCGATTTAACGATGTCCGTCCGTCCGTCTGTCTGTCTGTCTGTCTGTCTGTCTGTCCATGCATTCTTGTGCGCACTCTACAGGTCGCAAATATTAAGATATTTTAATGAAATTTGGTACGAAGACCTATGTTGGCCCAAGGACGAAGCCTACTGATTTTGGTGAGCATCGGTCCATGTTTAGACCTAGTGCCCGCATAAGGGTGCTACCAAAATTATATTGTTTATACGCTGCAGGTCACAAATATTAAGATATTTTGATAAAATTTAGTACACCGCCCTATGTCAGCCCAAGGACAAAGCCCATTGATTTTGGTTAACACCGGTTCATGTTTAGACCTAGTTCCCATATAAGGGTCCCCCCAAAATTGTATTGTTTATACGCTGCAGGTCGCAAATATTTAGATATTTTGGTGAAATTTGGTACACCGACTTATATCAGCCCAAGGGCGAAGCCTATTGATTTTGGTTAACAGCTGTACATGTTTAGACCTAGTGCCCATATAAGACTCATACTAAAATTATATTGTTTATACGCTGCAGGTCGCAAATATTAAGATATTTTGATGAAATTTGGTACACCGACCTATGTCAGCCCAAGGACGAAGCCTATTGATTTTAGTTAACACCGGTCCATGTTTAGACCTAGTTCCCATATAAGGGTCCCCCCAAAATTGGCTTGGTTACAAACTGCAGGTCGCAAATATTAAGATATTTTAATAAAATTGGGTTCGCTGACTCACATTATAGAAAATTTTGACACAAGTCCCATTTTAAACCATTCGAATTTCGGATCCAAACATTAGTTGGCTTTTAACCACACTGGTGTAGGGTATTGTATAGTCGGCATGCCCGACTTTAACCTTTTTACTCGTTTTTCATAAGTTGATGTTGCCTTGGTTGGGGCTCGAACCCACAACCTTACGTGTAACAGTCCAACACGCTACCCATTACACCATAGCGCCCATTTTATCCCCGCCCTCCCGCTTTTTAGGGGTGTTTTTTACGATTTGTTAGAGTAGAGCCAAAAATTACCATTATGTGGGGGAGTTATAGGGTTAATATTTTCGTCAAAAATATTTTCCTTAATATTTGCTACAAAGTTGCTGAACATACCCTACACCTCAGATGTAAAGAACACATAGTTTCATGTACCGATATGCTGCACAAACAGCCAAAAAGGGGAAACTTTAATCCCCCTAAACTAAAATTCCGAAATGAGCTTTCAAAACGACGGCACACGTATATTTTTTTTTTTTGGTCTCCTCTACCAGAATCCATTTTCAGAACACCGTAATTTTTTTCGTGTTACCAGTCTATATACTCGCTAAGTTACTTTTGTTCGCTATGTCTTAAAATGCATGTGTGGTCATTACCAGCCCACTTAAAAAAAGTGAGAATAATGAGATAACAGCATGGTTACTAGGGTTTGGGATTTCCCGGACTTTTTTATTTCCCAGGAAACGGGAATGAAAAAATTTGATTCCCGGGATTCCCGGGAAATATTTTTGAACAAAATTGTTAATGAAAACCACCTATATAAGTAATTTTTGTTAAAAAAAACACTATTTCAGTACAAATGCAGTCTGTGTAGTGAGAATTCAAAGTAAAAAATATCAGAATGTTGAACATTTGATTTCACATAAATTACTCGCAGCACTGCCAAATGAATTGCATGATTCCAGCAGGCACCTACTACTGGACTGTCACACTTGGCCCATTAGATATGGTGGCCACACTGTTATTTTCCAAAGACAAATAAAACTCTTCTAGTCTTATTTCTACAATTCTTCTTATTTCATCAGCATTACATCTTCCTGATATATAAACCAACCCCAGGTTATAAAATGAATTATTTCCGTTTATACATATATTCAAACATCTCTTTTTCTTGTCCATTCATCTAAGATTATAGTAAATCTCCTATCGTTAGAAATATTGCTCGATATTTCTTTTATCATGGTAATATAATGTTCTTTACATCGGTTTAATTTTTTTGCAATGCCAGGTTTTTATTATAAAAACTTTCTCGAATAAACGAAGATCTAGTTATGGTGCGGATTGACGGAAATGTTTGCCCTACCATAAAACCTTTAATGCCTGTTCAGCTTACACTTTTTTCTTCGGGTACTTTGCTAATTTTAGCTGAAACGTTATTCTTGTTGTTTTCTTCAAGAGAAGTTGCATGACCATCAATTTTTTTTTTTTTTTTGTGAACCAAATTTAGATGTCGGATAACCAAGTTTAGATACCACCGTTAACCATTAGTCTTTTCTTTTCATATTTATTAATGAAAACGTTACTTATAAAATTATTGACCCTTAATATAAAGGCGTATTTTAAATTTAAAGTCGACTTTATTTGTAATCAAACGGTTTTATTCATTTTGTGTATAAAACCTACAAAAATATTTATATTTTCAAATATTTTGATTGGTTGAAAATAAATTAACCAATCAGAATGCTCCAATAATAAACCAAGTCAAGGTATACTGCCACCCAATATTTTAACTAAAGTCGACTTTACCTAAATTATACATTTGAAAAATTTAGATAGTAAGGGCGATTATTTGTAAGAAACAAAGCTTTTTTTTCATATTTCTTTTAAACATTTTACCAAGTTTTGAGGTTTTACTAATTAAATTTTGAATAAGTTATGCGAAAAATCTTTATTAGTTGAAATGCTCCTTATCACTTGGCAAAGATTTTATTTGTGTGTCAAATAAATGTTTTCCCTTTTAAAAGATTTTAACAATGACATTTTTGATTTGGTATTTGAAATGTTCTTTATGACTAAAATTAAAAAATCCTATTCGAAACAAAAACAATTTAAAGAATTTAATATTTTTAAAATTTCCCGTTTTCCCGGGAAAAATATATTATTTTCCCGGGAATTCCCGGCAAACTTTTCCCGGGATTTCCCGGGAATTCCCGCCCGGGAATTTCCGAACCCCAATGGTTACGCATAGTAAAAGAATAAATAGTTACTAACAAAGATGGAATAAGTGGTTACTCAGAAGTTAGGAAATAAATGGTTACCTACATTGTGAAATGGTTAGTCATATTGGCAAAATAACTTTTTACCTCGGAAATTTTTTTATTCAATTGGAAAAATGTTCAACACAAATTACTAAATAAATTATTAATATATTATAGTAAGTGATTACTTTGCAAAGATATATAAGTAATTCTATAGCTTATTATCTGTAAGTCAATATTTTGAATTTTAAAGAAATTATCATTACTTGATAATACGTATGGTAACGACCTGTCATAACCATGTTTTTGCTGGGACTCAAATCTATGAGGGAAACTATTATTAATTTTTCGGCCTCAAAAATGAATCAAAAAAGCCCTTAATTATTGCAGAAAATTTTCTTGATACACTAATCTTTATGAGTAATTTTTCAGTTCAAAAATATGTATTTCTCTTTTGAATGAACCATTTTCATAGAAAATTCTGAAGTTTCTTGACCCCGTTTGCTGGCTGAGGAAGTGAGTTTGGTTTCAAAGCTATTTCCAGTTAATTTAAAATTATTTCTGCTTGATTTTATGGTCGTTTTGTCGGTCGAATAGAGAAGCCGTAAAGAATTGTGATCATTAAAATCGCTAGCAACTAAAATTTTTTGTTTAGATTAAGACTCCCATTCTTTGAAATGTATGGGGAATATATGGTTAGAGCTTTGAAGAATTAATTCCTTTTTGAATGAATTCCCTACCAATCGAATTCAATTTTCTCTGGAATTGAATGAATTCCTTTTCTTAAGTAATTCGCTGAATTCATTCAACTGAATGCGTTCATCAAACAACAAATTCAAAGAATTAATTCAATTGCAATAGTTCTTTTTATTAAATCAAATGAATTAATTCACCGGTGAACGCGTTCAATTTTATAAATCGAACGGAAAAAAGTGAATTAATTCCTTACTGAATTAATTCACCACTAAATTCATTCAATTTCATTTTCATTCAGTGAATTAAAAAAAAAATAAAATTACATTCAGTGAATTAAAAAAAAAAAAATAAGTTCACTGAATTGAAAAAAAAATAAAATAAGTTCACTGAATTAAAAAAAAATAAAATAAGTTCACTGAATTCAAAGCCTGTTTTCTGCCGTTCAGTAGAAGAAAACAATAATGTACAAATAAAATTTTTAAATAAGCAATTTTACAGCGTTGCTAGTAACAAATTAGAAACCGGATGCTGTTTATCAACCTACATGATTCAAAAATAAAGCCTTTTACTATTAAAAATAAAAACTTTACAGATATAGATAAATTTGGAAAAAAAATATAACTATTAATTTTTCAAACTAGTTATATAGTTATATTTTTTTTCTAGTGAATTAATTTATTTGATTTAATAAAAAGAACTATTGCAATTGAATTAATTCGTAACAAAATAAATCGAACGAAAGCAAATATGAATTAATTCCATTCAATATATGGTGCTTACTGAATTAATTCATCGAATCTTTAATTCAGAATTGAAAAACTGAATTAAGGAATTAATTCTTCAAAGCTCTGTGTATGGTCTTCTGTAGATAAACCCAAAGTGCAGGATCAGCGCCCGATGTGGAATTTAACTAATTGTGAGAGATAGTAAAATTCTGTACGATGAGTTTGTAGTTCACACTAGTACAAAATATGATTTTAAATTTTGGCTTACAAAATTCTTTATGTTTCTCGTTAAAAAATATGGTCACCCCAAAACTATTATTAGGTCTGAAATAACACTTTATTTAAATGACTTATATAACGCATAATGCCAATGCTGCAAATGGCAAAAACATCGCTGGAATAAAATTTTAATAACATTTCACTACACATTCATTGCAATTGAAAAGGAAATAGTTGATGAGTGTTTATGGCCTATTTTAAATATTGATATGATACTAGTACTAAGCATTTGCTCTTTTTTTCCATGCTGCCACAGCATTTGTCTGATTTGTTAACAAACTAAATTGTCCAAATGTTTATTTGATAAATTTTATTTTCGCGCGCAATTCCTACTGCTACTGATGATGATGATTCTATATCGATGCAGTTGCAATATTTTGACTTTCTTCTTTCTATTAGTAGTACACTTGGTTCAAATGGCGGATGCCATCATTCACAATTGCTGTTGCTACTTGGTTGTTTTAGTTATAAAAATTTACATATCATATCTATAACCTAAGAACTGTTCATGAAAAAATTTGGTTTTTTTTAAATATTAATGAATTTGAAACTCTAAGGTGATTTTCTTTACTACATGATAACTGTCAAAAGCGATGTGATGACATTCTAAGTATTATGACTACAATTTTGGTTGCCAATGGGAAGTAATAAAAAGGGAGAATGGTCAGAATTTAAGTATACATTTCTTCTCGTACAGTTTTTATTGAAATTTGTATACGGTTTTGCTTGCATATAAATACATACTTACCCATATTATAGACTCATTTCTTATATTTTTCGTTTGAACACATTGACTGTATATTATCATTGCTCAGTCTGTCTGATTGTTTGTGTGACTGTACGTCTTTTTTGTTTACTATATTTACTACAATTTGGAAATTTCGTTGGGTAGTTCTCTAGCCGCATTCTTGTAAGTATTGACAGTGGGATGTATCTGTCGGTTAGCGAATGTCATTAATAGTGAATGCTTAATGATCTTCACTTGGTTAGAAATATACCTTAGCAACTAAAGAATGGCTAGATGAAATCAAATATAAATAATGGAGCTCCTATTGTAGCCGCAAAATTGATTTTCATATGATGCTGTCCAAGTCAACTGTCAGCAAAAAAAAAAAGGAATGTATTATCAATGTCAAACTTACAGTATTTACAGTCATATATGATACACTCACAATATTATATCGTTAAAAAAAATACAATTAAAAAGAGGAATACTGATTTTTCCATTTTTCCATTTATTTTCAAACATTGTTTAAATAATCTAATAAATATATAAAAACAACCGGAAAGTCTGTTAAACCAATCTTCAAAATTTTACTGACAAAACGTTAGAAAAAAACTAATTTTGGGGTTTGGTTTTCCATATTATAAAATTTTTTTATTAGAATTTTCAAAACACTACGACACACACAACACATAAGTTCATATTTTTATTGACTATGCTTGTGTGTATCAGAATTTCTTGTATTTTGAATTGAAATAATTTTGAATATAAACAAACTATTTTGACTAAACCCCAAGCCAAATTATTATTTTAATTTTTTGTTTTAAAACAGTGAAATTATTTAAATTACTTTTTTCTTAAAACAGAAAACCAAAAATAAAACATTTTACTATTAAGGTAGATTTGCTTTAAATACTCAACATTGATAGACATGAGCGAAAATACAGTTAATGTTACTCGGCTTGGTTTTGGAGAAATATTCCTTGAATATTGTATATCGCAAGTGTTATGTGTAAATGGAAATGTTTCTTATAAAGTATATTATGGCACCTATACGCATATACCTTTAGGTAATATCGATCATACGTATAGGTTTTTTAACAAACATTCCAGTGTAGAAATGGTCGTGACTAGGGCAAGGAATTCCATGCAAATGCATGTTATTTCTCGATAGTTCAAAATTGATATGTACTAAATATTTATCCGAATAATCAGATTTAAAACAAAATGGCATCGATTTGTAGTTGCATAATTATTGAGACAAAAATGCATGCTCTTACATATTTTGGCTTCAAATGCATATTTTCTGCTTTTTCAAACATATTTTGTGCTTTTTAATGTACATTTGTGCATATCCGATCAAAAAAATATTATATCTAGTACATGTATTCATATCTCATTTGATATAGATCGACATTTAATCTTATCCAAGTTCATCTCAAAATTGGGGTATCCAGTAATATCAAATAAGATTGCTCAAATATATTACAGGATTAAATTAGATCCAAATATATCTCAAAATTGGGAGATTTAATAATATCAAATTAAGATCCTAATAGATCTCACAATATCCCATGTGCTTAATTTGGATCCAATCAAGTACAAATGAATATTATAATTTTGGCAGATCGAATGGGATATTTTGGGATCAAATTTTATCCTATGATATATTGGGAATTATTCAAATTTTCGTAAAATTTAAAAAATAATACAAAAACTTTAAAAAACTATAGGGGTTTTCATATAAACTGGTATTCTACTCGTAAACGGTGTAAACCTGGTATGTTGATGAGTTTAATGTCAAACTCCATACATATAAATATGGTTTGTATTTATACAAGGTTTACAACGAATTTACGAGTTTATATGAAAACCCCTTATTTGTTTATTAAAAAATATTTATTTAATAAAAAAAAACCGTCGGCATGATTCGAACCCTGATTGCTGGAGTCACTTAACTCACTCAGCCACACACCGCTATACAAAATGACTGACTATATGATACAAGCAGCTGTGTTTTCGACTTCACTATATCCGTTAACTCATAAAAAACCCCAAAGTGCATAAAAACTCATTTAAGACGAAAACTAACATATTACTTTTCGTATGTACGATAACTTTCAAAACGGATAATTATCAACGTTGAAAACCCAAATTTTATACATTTTCACATCTGACGTAACTTATTCCCGTTACTTCCTAAAAATTTTTGCTGACACTCATTCAATTATAACGGAAAAATTATAAACATAACCTGTTTAAAATTTTTTAGTACTACAATCGGTTTAACGTAGATTTGCTTTAAATACTTAACGTCGGTAGGCATAAGGGCAGCAGGACAGAATACGTATTTTCTACATTCGCTACAAAGCCATCATCAGTGTCGTTTTGTCGAATTCTTTCAAATTTTTTATTCTTTGTAAATATATATGTAAATATAGGTATATAATATATAGGTATATAATATATAGGTAAAAATAAATGTATGAAGAAAAAAATATTTTTTGCCTAAAATATTAAAAAAAAGTAATAAACAAAAGGTTATTGATTTTTATGGTAGCGGTAACAAACATTTATTTTTACCTGCAAAACTGTTGAGTATATAGAAAAACGTTATATGAACAGATTAAAGGAATTGTAATTTTTAATTTTTTTAAAATTGTTTGAGCAAAATCGGACTAGTGGTTCTCGAGTTATGTCAAAAAAAATATATATCTCAATTCCTAGGGGTGACCCAGAGAAACGCCGGGACACGTATCACTTGTTTTTGACCGATATAACATTTCCCGTTGGTTTCATCCCATCCCGATTTTGACTGTCGCATAGTGTTATAAGTAGTAAAAAATTTAATTTTCATTATATAACCACTTATATGGTAATGAAAGAATTAAAAAATCTGCATATGAACTGTAATTCTCCTAAATAAATCATTAGAAATGACTTTAAATTACAATTTAAACGGAGATTATTCAATACCACAACATATTACACTATAGAACACCATACAAAACCTCCATATTTTATAATAATCTATGGTATGCTGAATCAAAATTTGGCAAGAGAATATTTTTCAAAGGACCATTTTCGAGAAATCGCGGTTTTAATGTTTTTGGTCAATGTCCCTTTTTAATCATAAAAAATCATAAAGTTCATTTAAAGATAATAAGTCTAGATAAATTAGACTTTCATTTGAATTTGCTAATCGTGACGGTTTTCAAGGATATTTTACTGGCGATGCAAAGAGTTTTAAAATTAACAGCGTATCATGTGTATTAACTTTTTCACTACCCTTGTATACTACAGTGTACACATTTTTAAAAGAATATATAAAATCTAATAGCATGATAAACTTATTTACCGAATGTATAGTACTTTCGGTAAATAAGTTTATCAGGCTCTTGGCCTTCAAATAAAAATCATTATATGTATAAGTAGTTCAACATGGCAATATAGTCGCCACATATGTTAATGACAAACATATTATATATATTTTCCTAATTTGAGAATTCTTAACAAGAATCTGAAGGCAACATAACGATACATCCGCAAACAAAAAGTCGGTAGTAAAAGGGTTAAATAATATTCATTGCAAGACGAAGTTCTTCAAAAACATCAAATTTGTTTAGTAGTGTTATATGTAGATAAACCAAATATGAAATATCAAAAGCAATGCTACAGGGTGAAAGTATTTCATAAGAAAGTTCCTCGATATAATGGTATAAACTTAGTATGGAAGAAGCAACAGGAAAGAGAGTGTAGGATATTGTACATGCCTTAGTAATAAAATTCGGTATCTGGGTGCTTTGTATGCAACCAGTCAAGCCATCAAAGTATTGTCACTGTCAGTGCAAATGTCAGAGACACGTCAGGGATTAAAATGACAAGCGACTTTTAACTGTCATTAGAAAGAGGGAAAATTATATAAAGGGGTGTGCTGTTCAGTTTATACTTGGTAGTATAGGACCGCGTAAAGGATTTAACTCTATAATAAATATGTAGTAGTATTAGTAAAAGCAGCAATGCTAACAGCAAAAGCAACGGAAATAGCTATAACAGCTTTTTTTTTTAGATATGTGTGTTTGTCTGAAAGTTGTTTACTGTCTATTTGTCTCTTTGCTTAACCGTCTGTATGACAATTTGTCTGTCTGTCCATTACATCAATCTGACCTTATTGTAAATAAACTGTTTGTGTGTGTATGTATATGTGTGCTAGTTTGTATATGTTAAAGTCCTTTAGGCAAATTATATCACGTTGACAACCACAAAACAAACTAGAGGAGTGAGGTTATGGGTGATTTTGTTGCTTGTATTGGTTTGTGTCTATGTAAAATCATCATCTTCCAACACCGTTAGACAAACAACGACCCATTTCGTCATTATTTAAACCACATTTTACATGTGTCATCATCATCCTTGTCATACGCTAGCAGCAAGTTGTAGTAGTAGTCGTAGAAGCAGCAAAATAAGTAAGTACTCGCTGTAATATGTGTGTCGTCCTGTAGTAGTCCTTTTGCATGTCATTTATGTTTGCTTAACTCTACATTGACTGGAAATGAAATACGTTTCTTTAATTTTTTGATGTTTATGTTTGGTAAGAGATGAGTAAGTGAACGAGCCTGTCTCTACAAGTAAATTTACACTATGCTCAAAAATATGATCATATTTTTATTATTCAAGAATTTTATTTCCAAAATACTTGCTATTTTGGAATCGATAAATAATTTTTTTTTATAAATTAACAATATTCTGTATAACAGAAAAGAGTAAAATTTCTGCTCCACAGACAAATACAAAAAAAAAAAGATTTTAATAAGTTAAATGATTTCATTCCAAACTTGATCAAATTTCTCTTTTTATAAAACATTTTTATGAAATTTGTGAAACTTTAAAATAATTCTGCAACACTTGCATAGAAATTAAATCTTGAATTTAATGATAAAAAATTGTTTATGTGAATTTATTTAACAGAATTATTTATCTAAATTAATTAAGGTACCCAGGAACATTTTTTACAATCGGTTGTCAAGCACACAAATTCTGCAAATGGTTCCAATAGAACCGATTTCATGGAACTAGTTGAGGCACGGTTCTACGGATATTATATGTATCGTAAGGTACAACGGAGAATCAGTTCTAGAACAGAGAAACAAGCCAGCCGCCGTGAGCCGTTTAAGCCGCCGCCGCCGGTCATTTTTGCCTCAGCCGCCGCCGCCGATTTTTTTCGGCTCATTTCGGCTGGAAGTATCAATTTTCCAAAATAAAAAAATTAAAAACAAATGTCATTTTTAAAACAAATTTTCTACTTCATCATTTCCTGAACCATCAAGAGTATTTTTTTTAGTTCACAAGAAATAAAAGAATCATTTTTATAGTCAGAGCTAAGAAGGATTTTTGTCATAAATATTTCTTAAGTTGGAAGTTTTGCTTGAAAACTTCTGACATATTTCGCTGAAATTAGGATATGCAATTTTAGCTTAATTCGCACAAAACCGAATTCAGCTTTAGAAATTGAATATGTATCATTCTATCAAACCATTCCTTTATAATTAATTCATATGTTTCATTTCCAAAGTTTAATATTAAATAGAATGCATTCTTATGTTGAATACATTCTTTATAGAATTACAATCAATTTAAATAATTAATTTTTTCGAGTTTATTTTGTGACCAATACTTTATTTATAGAATTTTCTATCCACGGGCTAATTATGGTCAATTAAATGTTAAAATGAAATAAAAATCAAATTATTTCATCCTTTTCACTCGACGTTTCGTTGACGGTATTTCAACTTCTTCTGGAGTTCGAATTTTATTAATTTGATTTTACTTATTTACATTAGCTGTATTTTCTCCCATGCCTATCAACGTTAAGTATTTAAAGCAAACCTACGTTAAACCGATTGTAGTATAAAAAAATTTCAAACAGGTTATGTTTATAATTCTTCCGTTATAATCGAATGTGCGTCAGCTAAATTTTTTACGAAGTACCTTAAATAAGTTACGTTAGATGTGAAAATGCATAACGTTGAGATTTCAACGTTGAAAATTATCCGTGTTGGAAGTTAACGTGCATACGAAAAGTAATTTGTTAGTTTTCGTCTTAAACGCGTTTTTATGGACTTTGAGTTTTTTTGTGAGTTAACGGATATAGTTGAGTCGAAATCACAGCTATTGTCAAGTATTTTATTTAAAATTGAACAAAAATTGGACGTCACAAACGCAATTTAATAAAAACTTTAACGATGGGTGTCATACTGCAGATTTAAACTTAGGTTAATAGTTAACCCAAAAAGTTGTTGTTGTTTTGTGTACATTTTTTTGAAATTTTATTTTGTTTTTAGTTAAGTTAAAGTTAAACCTACAGTATGAGACCCACAGTAAATAAATATTTACAACTTAAATAAATCACAGTTTAACCTAACGACTAGTATCACAGAATTTTCCTATTTTTTTTTTTCATTAATTCTAATCTGTTACAAAATGTCTTATCAATCAAGTAATTTCATTCAATCCGTAAAAGACTAAGGTATGATTCTGACAACACTTTAGTTTATAATTACAAATTAAATAAAAATGTGGCTTATTTTAGGGATTTAATATTGATATCAAATAATAAAAATAATGACGGTAATTAACCAAAATTTAAAAACGCAAACATTTGTTTTAATATTTTACAAACCGAATAAAACGTGAAAGATAATTATAAAAATAATGAATTCTTAAAGAATTCATTCACTATGCATGAAAATTAAAAGAATGATGCCAGTGAATGAATTCATAAGGAATGGTATAAACGAATGATATATAAGTAAATTTTAATTAAAAATTCAAAAGTGAATTAATTCATTCGAATCTATGGTCGTAGGTTTGGTTAAGTAGATCACATCACATTTTTCAGAAATTTCAGTACACCTAAAATTATTATCAAAAGACACATTTTTAAGACATTGCTGAAGAAAAAAATGTTAAGTAAGTTATTTCTCGGTCGACTTATAAAATTGGGGAGATATTTACAATAATCGACGCTATTCTGAGTTCCGAATCCACAAAAAAATTCTAAAGTGAAACATTCCGGATTTTTTTGCTGTTCCGTGATCCACATCCGAGTTATTTTTTTCGATTCCGTGTGATTTTACAAATCAACTCTAATTAAAAAGTTTCGGGACTCAGAACAGGGGTGAATATCTGAATGTTTTTACTTTTCTTTTAAGTTTTTCAACTTTGACATCTTTTCGAGCATAATTTTTTTCGAACCATTTTTTGTTTCTAGTTTATTAGAACACATTAAATTTTGAGTGAAAATAGAGTTTGTTTATTTCTATGTTCCGAATCCACATAAAAAAATTCTGAAGTGAAACATTCCGAATTTTTTTGCTCTTCTGTGATCCACATCCGAATTATTTTCTTCGTTTTATTTCGTGTTGAAAAAGCTTGGTGAAAGTAAAATGAATATTTTGTTGCAAAAATTGATATGTTAAAATTTATTTAAAAATTTTTCAGTATGCTAAAATTTGTTCGAAACAGTCAATTTCCGACATTTTGAATTTTGTGTGATTTTACAAAACTACTCTAATTAAAAAGTTTCGGAATTCAGAACAGGGGTGATAGTGTCAAAACTCTGTTTTAGAGCGACTTCAAGCACTTAAAAATTTTAAATTCAGCAATTTTTCAACCGATTTTGAATCTTGGAACGTTTTTGGAAAGACAAAAAATTTAGTTTTCCAAATATATATATATAGAATTATTTATTTGTAACTGAAATATGTTGAACGTTTTTTTAAAAAATATTGGCGGCATTTTTACAGTATTAAAAAATTCTTTACTATTGTAATTTATTCTGAAAGTGGGTTTAGTTTTTAGTAAAATCAGATTATTTTGCTTAAATTAATTGAAAATTGAAAAAGTTATCGTAATTTTTCTAAACATTTAATTTCAGCTATTATAAGACATCTCGATGTTCTTGTTTGCACACTCATTAAGGTTAACTTTTTAAATTTTTTTATAAATGCAGAGATTCCATGTTTATAAATAAATGTATAACTTTGACAATTTTAAAGCGATTAAAGTAGAACTTCATTTTACTCTGAATTAAGAATAACAAATTTTTTAACAAAATATTGTAATTAAAAGCCGTCAAAATTAAACAAAATAAGAAAAAATTAAGAAAATCAGTTTTATTTGAAAATATTTTCACACAATTTTGTTGAATATATAAACATACCCAGGTAGAAAAATACAAACGGCACAATGTCGGCCCGGTATTGCAGACGGTAGTACATGTACTGGCAATGCGTCGGATTTTCAACTTTCACTGTACTGGCATGTGGTCGAAATGATAACACCAATAAACGATTGGCCGTAGTTATTTCCCAACGTTGGCACAGGCTTGGGATTTTATTTTTTTGGTATTATCTTAGTACATTTAATAACAAATTTAGTAGTTTGCTAGTACTTTACCGTCCTTTTAGTGTACATCACAGATTTTTAATGTATTCTTTCGAAACTTCACAAGAAAAGAATGGCTATGTCTCTCTTACATAAATAATTGTGTAATATATGCTATAATACATAAAATTTATAATATTTTTAATTTTAATAAATTAAAAAAAGCTCGTTAATTTTGAGAAAACAGTACTGGCAAAGCACGTTTTAAGTAGTACCGGCATTTCCTAAAAAACAGGGCTCTCCCAGTACAATTTTTGTTGCAACGTCGGCTATTTCTACCTGGGTATGTATATATTTGGAAAGCCCAACTATCTCTCCTTCTAGGTCCGCCCAAAAACTAAAAATCCTAAATTTGTAATTTTTATCGATGAATTTAACTTAAAATTATTTTTTATTTGATAATTCCAAATTTTCTACTGCTATATTTTGGAAAAAACCTTAAACATCTTTAAATTACGTGTATAATGTTCTATCAAGCCGATCAAGCCGCCGCCGCCGATTATTTGGTTGCGCCGCCGCCGCCGATTTTTATCCGGCTCAACCTTAATCGCCGCCGCCGCCGCCGATTTTTTGCTTGCGCCGCCGCCGCCGATTATTTTGATCGGCTTGTTTCTCTGTTCTAGAACTAGTTTCCGAACTGACTAAAGACATTCGATTCCACTCTGAGCTATAGATGCAGGTGCTTCTGGGACAATTTAAAATAAAAATATTTAGTAGGTGTTAGAGTTGACAGTATAAGTGGTTAGAAGTAAAAGAAGCTATTCAATAACCGAGAAAATTTTCTTGGCTAATTTGATTAAAATTTTAAATCTGCATACTTTTTTTACATACTATTTTCAAGTGTATATCAGTAATTTATATTTTTTTTATTTCTCATCATTTACTGATTTTAAATTTATCCTTTAGCTATGTCAACATATCCTCTTGGTGTGTCACACGCATTATAAACGAATTACTGAGGTGTATGAATGTGATTATGTTTGTTTGCAAGTTTTGAATTCGAATTCAAGCACACACACAAACTCAACCAAGTAATTCAGTTAATCGTTTACTATATTAAATTTTGTATAAGTAATGTGGGAAATGGTAGAATTGTTAAATTTTAAAAAGGCTTTTAATTGAATTAAAAATGGCAATAAGAAGAATGTACGTCTTTTAGAAAGCATATTGGTTAAAAAATTGTTGATAATTAATAGATTTTAAAGTTAAAAAAATTTTATATGACCTCTTTAAAAGAAAGACATTCATCATAAATATTTAGTTGGTAATCGAAACCATGCGGTTATCGGTAACAGTAATGCTTTTTCGTAATATTTAGTTAACGATATCTTAAAGGTAACGTTATTTGATAGCAGTATTTTAAGGGTAACGGTAGCCTGTTGAGAGGGTTTTAGTCGATCACTGTATTTTAGTAATACTGCCTGTCACCCTATTTACAAATATATACAGTTGTGGCCACGAATTTAAGACAATTCAAGTTTTTTCTAATTTTATTGTTGTTGCCTTTATTTTTAAAGATCATAATTGTGGCTAAATTCACCACGAAAGGCAAGGAGGTGGTTCAGAAAATTGTACAGAATTTTAACGTAATGTTTTTTTTTCATTTTGTCACTTGTTTTAAGTGGGCGTGGCTTTAAACGAAAAATTAGCGATATCAACCTTTTATCAAATTACATAGTACAATTTAGGCAGTACTAATCGGTTCTGTACAAACTGTATATTTTTGGAAATCCCATAAAATTTCCTTAAGTCTTGCATTATTTCTATCTACAAATAGTAACCAGACTTAAAATTGCAGCACTTTAAACATGATCAAATTTTTATTTGTTTTTAGCGATTTTAAAAGAAGGTTAACAACACTGAAATTTTAACAAGTGACAAAATGAAAAAACAAACATTACGTTAAAATTCTGTACAATTTTCTGAACCATCTCCTTGCCTTTCGTGGCGAATTTAGCCACTATTTTGATCTTTAAAAATAAAGGCAACAACAATAAAATTAGAAAAAACTTGAATTGTCTTAAATTCGTGGCCACAACTGTATATACCATTTTTAAAAACCTATACAAAGTAGTTGCTGTAGGTCAATATAATGCACCTAATGCAACGACAATTCTTAAAATCAGGAAAGTGAAAAATAAAATGTCCTTATACCGCTTTGTGCTTTCTATATAAGATCTTTTTTTTTTTTTGAAATAAAAATTGCTGGTGCGGGAATCGAACCTGGGTCTACAGATTGTCAGTCAATAGCTCTACCATCTGAGCTATATCGGCATGTAATATTTAATAGATAAAAACATAATTCACTTGCTGCACACAAGTAACCTTACTGGGCAACATACAAAAAATCAAAAAATATGTGGTTACATACATATATCCTTACCAGGGTTTAAAAAATATTGAGTCTAAAAATAGATTTCAAAAAATTAAAAAAAAAAAAATCTAGACAATTATTTTCTATTTGAAATAATGGTAAAAATAAGTCATTATCAGTGACTCATTATTATATGTTTTAAAATAATGTAGAAGGTAAGTGGGTGTCATTACTGGTAGTCCAAAAAATAATGATATGTCATTACCGTTTCTACACTGGGATCTTATACGTTTTGCCCTATTCTCTGTTAGTTTTCGAGATATGGGTCATTTTAAAAAATTGGAAGGGAAATAAATAGCACCATCGTTAAAACTTCGGATACACTGTTGGCACCATCTACCGAGTAATAACAGAAAGATGAAAATATTATATTTTAACAATAAATTTTGTAAAATTTAACGAATGTGTTCTTTAAAATTTGTTATAAATACCCAGGAAAATTTTCTGTTTCAAAGAATCGGTTGTACAATAGCTACTTTTCATTCACAACCCCTTCTACTGTCGATTCTAACACCGATTCTTTTTGTTTGAAATTATCCCAAAAGCAACCCCTTCTATGGCTCCAAAGTGGAACCGGTTGCTCTAGAGTCAGTTCTGGAACTAGTTCTGGAACTGATTCTACGTCACCCAGACCTTCCATATAGGATCCCAGGAACTGGTTCCGGAACCAGTTCCATAGAATCGGTTGCAGTGGAACCAGTTGTAGAATGGGTGTGGTTGGCTACCGATTGTAAAAAATTTTCCTGGGTAGTTTTGAAAATTAACACTAAATCAAAACTAGTTAAAATACTGAGGATTTTTAGTATAGTGTTTAATGAAGATAAATAAAATCTTTTTTTAAATAAGTGTTTCAACTAAAAATTTGTTAAATATTAACCAAATCGATTTGAAACCCGTTTGACAGATTTTTCTACTGACGTATTCATACTACTAAATGATCTAAAACGAGTAAAAAGGTTAAAGTCGGGCATGCCGACTATACAATACCCTACACCAGTCTGGTGTATTGTTTGGATCCAAAATTCGAATGGGTTAAAATGGGGCTTATGTCAAAATTTTCTATAATGTGAGTCAGCGCACCAAATTTTATTAAAATATCTTAATATTTGCGACCTGCAGTTTGTAACCAAGCCAATTTTGGGGAGACCCTTATATGGGCACTAGTTCTAAACATGGACCGATGTTCACCAAAATCAATAGGCTTCGTCGTTGGGCCAACATAGGTCTATGTACCAAATTTCATCAAAATATCTTAATATTTGCGACCTGCAGCGTATAAACAGTATAATTTTGGTAGGACTCTTATATGGGCACTAGGTCTAAACACGGAACGATGTTCACCAAAATCAATAGGCTGCGTTATTGGGCCAATATAGGTCTGTGTACCAAATTTCATCAAAATATCTTAATATTTGCGACCTGCAATGTATAAACAGTATAATTTTGGTAGGACCCTTATATGGGCACTAGGTCTAAACATGGACCGATGTTCACCAAAATCAATAGGCTGCGTTATAGGGCCAATAGAGGTCTGTTTACCAAATTTCATCAAAATATCTTAATATTTACGACCTGCAGCGTATAAACAGTATAATTTTGGTAAGACCCTTATATGGGCACTAGGTCTAAACATGGACCGATGTTCACCAAAATCAATAGGCTGCGTTATTGGGCTAACATAGGTCTGTGTACCAAATTTCGTCAAAATATCTTAATATTTACGACCTGCAGCGTATAAACATTATAATTTTGGTAGGACCCTTATATGGGCACTAGGTCTAAACATGGACCGATGTTCACCAAAATCAAACTTGTTCGTCCTTGGGCCAACATAGGTGTGCGCACCAAATTTTATCAAAATATCTTAATAGTTGCGACCTGTAGAGTGCGCACAAGATTGCATGGACAGACAGACAGACGGACGGACGGACAGACGGACGGACGGACAGACGGACATCGTTAAATCGAAATAAAAAAAAATTCTGAACCGATCGGTATACTATAAGGTGGGTCTACGACCAATATTTTTTGGTGTTACAAACATCAGCGCAAACTTATAATACCCTGACCACATAGTGGTGTAGGGTATAAAAATCACACACATAAAGTCAGATAAAAATTAAAGTTAATACGCTGCCGCAAAAAATATTCTGGCGCTGTCAACAAATATGTGACTAACGTCGAGATTTTCCATGTTCTCCATGTATTTGAAATTGACAGAATTAGAATTTTACGGTGTGTCCCATTCCAGCAAAAAAAGAGATGCCGAAGCAGTAGTAAAAGCACTACAATTGATGATCTAGATGTACTTCTTTTTTAACATAAACACTAATGATTTTCACATTGAGTTGGCATAGGAGCAGAGTACTCCCACTCTAACATTTTTCAGTACTTTTTGAACGAGTGCAAAGGAAGGTCTTTTTCACCAATTAAAAGTTTAAAAACCTTCTTATAAAAAAAGATTATATTTTTTTATTTTACAAAAGTTTTTTATTGTCGCCACCGGCTATCGAACTTGCGATAAAAGTCCTTCAATAAAAGTAAAGGTGCACTGCAATTGAATATTGTTTCCAGTACTATTTTTACAGGTGCATAAAAAGCAATTTCTCATAATTTTTTAATTTATACATATTTTTAAAAATTTAAGATTTAGAAAAAAATATAGTATTTAAAGAAATTAATTATAAATATTTAAAAAAAATTAATAAAATAAAAAAAATGAAAAAAAAAATAAAAAATAATAGTGGTCCCGCCGGGAATTGAACCCGCGAACCTCTGTTTGGAAATGCCAAACAATACCAAAATCACTTTTTAGGATCACTTTTAGAGCAATCACTCTTTAGAGGCAATAAGTAAGTGATTTTTTGGATGTTGTTTCGAAGTTATTCTAAAAAAGCTGTAAAAATATACTATCGGATAATTTGGAAGCAATGGAAGAAGTTTTTTTTTTGAAGTTGTTCAGAATAACTTCTAAAAAAGCTGTAAAAATACACTAACGGATACTTTTTTAGTGTTGTACTGTTAGGCTTATATCTCGCTTAGTTTCCGAGATATAAGCCTTTTTGTGATTATACAATAAAAAATTATGAAAATATAGCGCCACATCTATGTGATATTTATAGCAGAGACACAAAAATATAAGCTTTGGGAAATAATTGGTGTTTAAATTGGCTGAAAAATTTGTTAAATTAAGAAACATAAATTACTAAAAATTAGGATGCAAAATTAGTTCAAATACGGATCAAAGTAATTGTTACGCTAAATGGGATTTACAAAAATATTAGTTCAATCCTAAATTTTAAGACAAAATAACAGAAAAAATCAGTTCATTTGGGTCAGAACGCGTTTAACAGACTTTTGTACTAACTTTTTTTTATAAGTGTAAGAGAGATAGAGCAAAATTGGCGAAAATTTCGACTAACCCTACCTATACAATACACCCGTGAAAATGTTGTCTCCATCCAAAAATGTAACATGGTGGGGCCTTCGACCCTCGGAAATTTTTAATAAAATTTTTCACTTCGTAAAATGGCCAATATCTTGAAAACTAAGCGAGTTAGAGCAAAAAGGACAAAATGTTTGCTCCTTTTTTTACATGCCCTTAGATGATATGAACTAGGCACAAACTTATAGGGTATAATAAAATTTCAATACATCAGTTAATAATATATTAGACCGTACCTCAAAAAAAAAAGTTCGCCATACACCCTCCAATATGAAGTATTTTTGCAAGGCAATTTAAAAAAAAATTTAAGAAAGACATTTAAAGTCGGATTTTAAAGTGTGATATATCGATTTTTTTGCCTCGAGAAGACCAGTGTTCTGTTATAAAGGTTAAATCTAATGAAAACACTTTAAAAAGGCGACCCCTACGTTCGGTAAACAAAATACAAAAAAAAAAATTCTACTGGGTTTATTAAAAAATTTCTTTAGCAAAAGTTTAATGTTTTTTTGGGAGCTTTAATTTTCTGACATTAGGGTTGTACATTTGGGTGGTAGCAACTGAGATCTGGTGGGGAATTACTAGAACGGGATACTTAGAGCAAAACACTGATCTCCTCGAGAGAAAAACATCGATGTATCATACTTTAAGATCCGACTGTAAATGCCAAAGATATAACGAAAATTGGAAAATGGTCGCCTACGTTCGGCAAAAAAAAATTTTTTTTTTAAACCTCCTTGCAAAAATAAATCATAATGGAAGGTGTACGGAGCACTATTTTTTGCCTGTAAGGTGGTACGCTCTACTGGTCATGAAGAGTATCACATATGCCATATCTGATCATACATAATCTGATCTGGCACCAGATATAATTAGATTTAATCATATCTAATTAGATCTTATCATATTTGGTCCGACCTAATCTTTTTAAGGTTTTAAATGCAAGTGTGGACTAAAATTATTCCGTAGAGCATAAAAAAGTCTGCTCTTTAACGTCCAACTTTTCAGACCCGTTTCGGCCTAAAAATTGTTAATACGTTTCTCGCGTTAGGTAACTTTTGAAAAACTCAAAGCTTTTTTGCCAAAATACACTAATATCAAAATGTTCAACCGCTGGCATTGAACTAAATATCCCCTCTAGAAATTGCGTTTTTTGACATATCCTACATTGAATACGCATCGTATGAGTGATATTGCGCAATCAATTCATGAGAAAGTCATTTATCGGGGCACCCTATTATTTAAGCAACAAATTACCTTTTTCGTAGATTTTACGTTTCTTTTTCTTCTGCATTTTCTGCCGTAGGTGGTAAAAACAACTACAGCAGCTGAAACATTGTGTTGTACTACAGTATTTTGCAACAACTCTAATCGTTGTAATAACATCTTAAAATTTAACATTTAAAGTGTTTGTTGCCTGCTGCCTTGTTTAGTTTTTTTATACCTGTTAAGACAATTGTTTTTGGCATTTGTTTTCAAATTATTGTTAACAAATTTGGTAGTCTATCTAGTTGACAATAAGTGTTAACAGACACTATTTTCCTTTTCTTATATTGGAAGACTCTATTAGTACTCTGTCGTTCAGTATAGAAGAAAATTATTTTTTGAAATAATGTTAGAGAAGTAAATTTAAATCAAAAGATTGACTCCGCGAAAATGATATGCCAAAAACTCAAAATTTTATAAAATACCTGTTGCATTTTTGATGCGACATCTTTTCATATTAGTATCAGAATTTATGTGAACTAATAATTTGAAAAGGAGCGGTATGATTTTATGGTCCAAATTTTAAACTTTGTTAAAACTGCAATAAATGTAAAGTCTCACGAGTTTTCCCGTGTTTGTAAGTATACCTTTAAATCACTGCAAGAAAAAAACCATTTAAAATAACTGATTGGATTCTTTTAAATCACTGAACGCAATTTTTTTTAATCACCGAACGGTTGATTGAAGTTTTGCATTCACACTGTTTCATAAGTTGAAAGAATGCCTTTTTCCGTTCCAGTTATAATCGAATAATAATGCCAAACTCGAGAATGCCGACTATATGATACCCTACACCAGTCTGGTTAAATGTCGACTAATGCTTATAACAATGAGTTGAAAAGGACTAGTTCCAAAATTTGTCTATAAAATGAAAAACAAAATGGGATAACCTTAAAAATTTAATTTTTTCTATTGTGTATTTGAGAGAAAATCTAAATTGTCGTCCATATGGGAGATAGTTCAAAATATGGACCGATCCTATCTAGAAGCGCACCAAATTTCATTAAAATATCTTCGTTTTGTGACTTGTAGACAATTTTATGGGACTTTATATGGGCAAATATGGATAAATTTAAATCAAAATAAATATAAGTCGGTATACAAAATTTCATCAAAATATTTTAATACTTACAACCCGCAGTGTGCGACATGACCATATTTGTGGGGCCTTTATACGGCCACTGGGTCTAAACCTAGACCGATTCTACATAAAATCACTATGCTACACTCACAAAAGTTTGTCGGTAGAATCTACTGAGAATGACAGTTAAAACAAAGGTACAGTGGTGGCCACGAATTTAACACAATTCAAGTTTTTTTAATTTTATTGTTGTTTCCTTTATTTTTAAAGAATAAAATAGTAGCTAAATTCGCCACGAAAGGCAAGGAGATGGTTCAGAAAATTGTTCAGAATTTTAACGTAATGTTTGTTTTTTCATTTTGTCACTTGTTTTAAGTGGGCGTGGCTTTTAACGAAAAATTAGCGATATCAACCTTTTATCAAATTACATAATAAAATTTAGGCAGTACTGATCGGTTCTGTACAAACTGTATATTTATGGAAATCCTATAAAATTTCCTTAAGTCCTGCATTATTTTTATCATACATGAGGCTAATTAATTATTTGGACAAATTAATTGGTGATTTCATTACCATTAAATTGAAACTAATGCTAATGAAATTTTTGGCATTATTATTACTTGGACTAATGCTAATGCTTTGAAATATATCGATTTCATTACTAATGCCAATTGTATAGTAAATTCATTACGATTACTAATGCCTCAATTATAAGAAAGAATTTTGGCATTTGTAAACGTCATTTTATAGATTTCAAATTCATTTCTGTGCTTGCAAATGCGGAATGCGAAAAGGGTTTTGTGGTATAAAAAATTAATTAAAATAAATCAGCGATTTACATTGTGCAAAGGATATATTGATGCAAGAATTTTACTTTTTGCAAAATTATTTTCGCAAACTTTTTTTTCAAACTAACCACCAGTCTTTGGTACGAGTTATGGGTATTATACTAACCAGATTCTAATTTTACAAAAACCACACTTAAAAAATTGCAAAATAATGGCGGAACGCGAAAAAAAGCTTTATGGTACAAAAACTTAATCAGCGATTTACATTCTGCAAATAAATATACTGATGTAAGAATTTTCATTTTTGCAAATTTTTTTTCCGCGACATTTTTTCGCGATTTTTTTTTTCAAATAGCCACCGAACTTTGTTCTATAAAATGGGTGTTATAGTCCCTAGATTATAAATTTAAAAAAATCGCACTTAAAAAATTGAAAAATAATCGCGGAACGCGTAAAATTCTTTACAGTACAAAAGTTGAATTAAGAAACTAAATCAGCGATTTTTATTCTGCAAACAAACATACTGATGTAAGAATTTTCCTTTTTGGAATTTATTTTTTCAATTAATCACACAACTTTGTTCTATGAATTGTGTATTACAGTCCCTAGATTATAGATTTTAAAAAGCCGCACTTAAAAAATTGCAAAATAGCCGCGGAACGCGAAAAAAGACTTTATGGTACAAAAGTTGAAATAAAAAACTTAATCAGCGTTTTTCATTCTGCGAACAAATATACTGATGTAAGAATTTTCCTTTTTGCAAATTTTTTTCCGCGACATTTTTTCGCGATTTTTTTTTCAACTAGCCACCGAACATTGTTCTATGAAATGAGTGTTATAGTCCCTAGATTATAAATTAAAAAAAAACTGCACTTAAAAAATTACAAAATAATCGCGGAACGCGAAAAAAGACTTTAGAGTACAAAAGTTGAATTAAAAAACTAAATCAGCGATTTTTATTCTGCAAGCAAACATACTGATGTAAGAATTTTCCTTTTTGTAAATTTTTTTTCCGCGACTTTTTTCGCGATTTCTTTTTTCAATTAATCACAGAACTTTGTTCTATGAATTGGGTATTATAGTCCCTAGATTATAAATTTTAAAAAATCACACTTTAAGAATTGCAAAATATTCGCGAAACGCGAAAAAAGACTTTATGGTACAAAAGTTGCATTTTTGTTTGCAGATTGTTAATCGCTGATTAAGTTTTTTATTCATTTTTGTGCCATAAAGCCTTTTTTCGCGTTCCGCGATTATTTTGCAATTTATTACTTGTGGTTATTTAGAATCATAACCTAGGGTCTATAATCCCAATTCATAGAATAAAGTTCGGTGGCTAGTTGCAAAAAATACCCCGAAAAAATGTCGCGCAAAATAAATTTTGTAAAAAGGAAAATTCTTACATCAGTATATTTTTTCGCAGAATGAAAATCGCTGATTAAGTTTTTTAATTAAATTTTTGTAGCATAAAATCTTTTTTCGCGTTTCACGATTATTTTACAAATTTTTAAGTGCGGTTTTTTTAAATTTGTAATCTAGGGACTATAATACCCAATTCATAGAACAAAGTTCGGTGATTAATTGAAAAAATTCGCGTTCCGCGATTATTTTGCAATTTTTTAAGTACGGTTTTTTAAAATTTATAATATAGGGACTATAACACCCATTTCATAGAACACAGTTCGGTGGCTAGTTGAAAAAAGCAATTTATTCTTCCCGAAATTTCTCAACGAAATTTTTTATTGTTTTAATAACTGTGTACTGTAAAACTACTGTATTGGTAGTTGTTTATTATGATATTACAAATAACTGATTTAAACAACTGTTACGAACGTAATTTCCGTTAGTTGTTTTCTTAAATAACCGTCAGAAAAGTTGTTTTGTATTTTTCCATAGAAAAACAACTGCAAATACTGTTAAAAGCAACAACTACTGATTACTACACAAACAACTGTCATGTAGTAACTGTCAAACTTTTTTGTGTGTATGTCCAGGAGAGCATATGAATCAGCTTACCAAATTTCTATAAAATATCTGAATATTTGCGACCTGTAATGTGCGAAAAATCCTCTTAAGGGACCTCTATATGGGCAGTAGGTTCAAACATAGACCGACTTAAACCAAAATCAACAGGATTTTTCCGTAAATCCATGTTAATCACTGTACCAAATTTCATTAAAATAACTTCGTATTTTCGACTTGCAGCATACGCACAAAGCAATTTTGGGGGGACCTTTATATGGACACTAGGTCTGAACCGATTTTAGGCTTCGTCCTTGTGCCGCCACAAGTCGGTGTACTAAATTTGGTCAATATATAGTAATATTTGAGACATGTAGCGTTAGCAAGGGAATACATTGACAGACGGACGAACGGACAGACGAACATTCTTAAATCGAAACAAAATGTGATTCTTAGTAGATCGGTATACTAAAAGGTGAGTCTAAGTCCAATATTTTTGGTATTACAAATATCAGCACACACTTGGCCACGAAGTCGAATAGGGTATAATAAGTTTTTTACTATGAAAAAATGTAAATGTATCTCTAACGAATATCTCTGAGGATGTCCGAAAGTCCATTTATGAAGGAAGAAATCAAATATATATAAGAAAAAGTATTAAAAAATGGAGTTCTAACTCAATATTTTAGAAATAAGAAAATTTTTAAAGAAAACGGCTCTACAAATTAATTAGGGAGTGCTGATTTCGAATCTGCAACTACACTCACAATATATTTTCCATAACCGATTGAGGTTTATTTCATAAGTAATAGGTAAAATTTGTTTTCAATTGAAAAATCAATTAAAATACATTGAAACATATTGTTTAACTTGTTTTTATCAGTCAATAAAAAAACAAACAACAAAAAAATATGTATCGTCTGTTGGAGTTGATATTTTCAGTCAAATGTTCTGTTTTTAGTTTTCTATTTTTAGAAAAAATAATTTACATAATTTTGTTGTTTTCTATTTACAACAAAAAATTCAAATATTTTCGGTTTTATTTTTTATTAAAATAGTTTGTTTATATACAAAATTATTTCAATTCAAATTACAAGAAATTCTTTACTCATACACACAAACATAGGCAATAAAAATATGAACGTGTGTGTTGTGTGTGTAGTGTTTTGAAAATTTAAACAAAGCTTTCCAACACGAAAAACAAATTACAAAATCGTTTTTTTCTACTGTTTTGTCAGTTAATAATTGATGATTGTTTTAACAGACTTTTCAATTATTTTTATTTCCTTTATGGATTTTTTAAAATGTTTGAAAATAAATAGCAAAATGGTTAAATATAATGAAAAATCAGTAGACCTTTTTTAATTGGTTTTCAATTAATTTAATATGTATTTTAGGTTGTTTTTAACAATAAAATATTGTGACTGTAGTTTACTCGAATTGGCTCTAGATTTTGCACATTTCGCTATTTTACTTTTTGCATTTTCCACCTATTATTTTAATAAAAAAGTATAATTTATTAACTATAGCTTCAGAAAGAAAACCCTTTACTCTGTTTAAGTTTATTTTCATGCCCTATTTCTTAAACTGAAGCTTGTATCAAAATCTAAATAAATTTTAGCACACCCCAATTATCCTAAATCCACTGCAATATCATTCACTTTTTTTGCAGAGCACTGTTACAGTCCTAAATTCCCGCACTTTGGTATTTCCAAATGAATTGTTTTTCTTGATAACATACTAAACTGATTTCACTAAACAAGATGATAGTAATGGTAAATCATGATATACTGGGGTTTTTTTTTGCCTCTGGCCCACCATTGTAACATTCTATGTTAAAACTGTGTTTTAAAATATTTGTAATTATACAATTTTTAAAGATTCTTTAGGTACTGCATGACATGATATTGCATTAAAAACTTTTATAAATGACCCGAGTCGTGTTGACACTTGTTTAAGCGTTGCCAATCAATTAAGACTTTGCCCCTTGTCCCCCAGTGTAAGGAGCCCTGCACCTTAACTCACACATTATTGCAAATTTGGATTTCTTTGTACATAAAAATTAAATTTAAGCTACTTTTCTTTTCCAATCCGTAGATTTCATATAAGTTAACTATTTTAAGTTTAATATTTTCCTTTTCAATAAATTTAAAAGGGTTAATTTACTTTCTTGGTAAATATAATTTTTTATATCTTTTGTAGTTATTATTATTATCAAACCTAAAAAGAAAATTTTATCTACAATAGAAATGGAATTACATTTCATTGTCACAGCGATTTATGTCGTTGACAGGCATAGGCATTTCCTTTGAAGTTGCCTATCACAATTTTAACGTTGCTGCCGCCACCATCGCCAACCACCACAATAACTACAACAAACAGTACAACAATAAAAAACATTGATTTTCACGACTGATTACACCACCAGGAACAGGTCGTCGCTACAAAAAAATAAAAATTGAATAAAACGAAAAAAGGTTTGAGTTGTTATAATGATAATACTCATAAATTTTAAAGCCATACTAAATATACAACATGGGGTACTGGATACTTTTTGCATTCAAACAAATGTTATTGTATTTGCTGCTGATATTTGTGTGAATCGTGAACATTTTGACGGAAATGTGTCATAAATTGCTGTGAGTGTTGTCATAAAGCACAAGCCACAAACAAAAACAACAAAAAAAAACTGCACAAGAACCTCATCTAAATAACATAGTGTATACAGGACACCCTCTCCCCTCTCTAATTCATTGTCATTCTCTAGGCCGTTTTTTGCATAAACTCTATGTGGCCCATTACTCCTCCTAAATAGTTTTATGTTATATACGACAACTTGACATGTATAAAATTTATCAGCAATCATAAATCGTGCTTAGCAATTGTTTTGTTATGGTTTGTTGTATTTGTTGCTGCTTTTTCCTATTTTATTTATTTGTTATTGCGATATTTGTTTAAAACCACTAAACAATGGGTCAGCATTTGGAAAAACACAAACAAAAATTTGCCTGCACTTGTGCGTACAAACCATACGTCAATGTGGCAATATTTGTGAAAAGGTGACACGGAGGAAATAAGAAGATAAACAGAGAAAATCTGAAGTAGAATATTTGTATATGTCTGTTTGATCACTTCTGAAATTATTCATATAGAGACAATCTGACAATAAAAATATAAACAATAATACAATTTAATGGGAGATCACTGATGAAGCCTGTCCATAAAAAGGCAGAAACTAGATCTAGTCTTATTTGCAAATTTAATGTATTTATAACTCTTGAGGAAGGTTTATTCTTCTTCTTAACCTCAAACCTACTAAATTAGAATTAATAAAAATACATATTAATGACAATATTAATTGTATTTGGTCTATACGACGTGTTTGAAAAAACAACACTTTACTACACCCAAAATAGTTTGTAGTTTAAATTAACTGAAAATGTTATTTAAAATAAATGAAAAATCACTTGAAAACCGATCTACTGTCTTTTCAGTAAAATCAAAAGAAATTTTCATTTATTTTTAAATGTTAATAAATAAACTACAAAATCCTTAAAAAATAATGATTTTTCATTTATTTCGTTTTTTTAAATTTCAAAAAATTAACTACAAAATCCGTAAGAATAAATGATATTTAGTTTATTTGGTTTTTTTAACTGACCTAGAAATCGAAAAGGAATTCTTTTTTTAAGAAAATATTTTAAATGAAAATATTAACTGTAACAGAAAATCCGTATTTATATGTAATTTATTTTTTAAATAAATAACAAAAACAATTAAAAAATATACTTCTTTGTATTTTAACTGAATAATCATTTAAAAATAAATGTACGGATAATTTATTAAATAAACTAGAGTCAGTTACTGTAATAATACTTTCAGTGTATAAAAAATTTGTTTGGTTTGGAAATGAACACTCGAAAGATGAGAAAAAAAGTTTGCTGAGTCAGTAAATTTTTAGTCGGGAGGTTTCCAAACTAAAAAAAAAACTTTTACTGAAAAAATTACTGAAAGCTAGTATATTCGATATAAATGAGGTCTTACCTATATTTCTACTTACATATTTATTTTTTGAAAATATGTACATAGCAGAGCCTGAAATGGCACAATTTGTTGTTATTGGAAAATCTTGAACCTATTAAGCAAAAAATACTTATACAGTGTGTTCGTTTACTCGAAATTCTTACTACTTTTACTACAATTGGAAAGTTTTGTTTACTTTTTGTATTGAATTTTTCCAGGTGTAGTAAAAGTAGTAACTTGTAGTAAGTAAACGAACACGCCTATAAATGTAGTGTTTCTAGATGACGTTTTTCATCACACAAACGAAAATACAATAACAAAATACATGCAATACAAAAACGAAATACATATAGTCCCTTTTAGAAACAGCCCGAAAATTTATAAAACCCGACAACTGCATTATTAAGATAAAAAATATATTTTGTTTAATCATGGACGAAGAAAAAAAAATGTTTGATAGCTAATAAATTGGGTAAAATAGCTCTATCCAAGAATTTTGTATAAACATTGGGAAAAATGTAAACAGTAAGAATTAACAAAATTCTAATAAAATTATTAAATATCTTTCTCATACCGTTTTTGTAAATGCTAAAAAAAGCACCAACAATGGAATTTGGAAATAAAAAAAGGTTTCTTAATTTGTTGCTACTTTGAATTTTTTTTCAAACAATTTTTATATCAACAATACACAAAATTATGACCTTGTCAGACAACGCCATAATGTTCTCTGACAACTCTAACAGCGCCATAATTTTCTGTTGGATTTCCGGTCCGATGCACAGGACTATTTGACCCGAAAAGCTGGCCAAAAAGACAAAAATTAATTTAA
This sequence comes from Leucophora obtusa, assembly GCA_949987735.1. Classification (NCBI taxonomy): domain Eukaryota; kingdom Metazoa; phylum Arthropoda; class Insecta; order Diptera; family Anthomyiidae; genus Leucophora; species Leucophora obtusa. The sequence continues at coordinate 51,582,641 of OX465298.1, read as the reverse complement.
ATAAATGTAAAAAACAAAGTACGCAGCTGAATAGGCAACGAAATTCTGCAATATATGAGTTTAATCACAACTGGGTCGATTGTCGACCGACGACAGCAAAAGTCGTCGCGATTAATTTAAATTCAGCGACATCGATTGTCGACATTTTTTGACGTTTAGAAAAAAAGGAAAGCAAAACAAGAATATGGGTGTATTTGTTTCGCCACAATTCTTAATCCATTCAATTAGTTTTAATTCTTGTTGTTTTACATTTTATTGTATTTAATTTTACTTTTTGTGCTAAATTATGTATTTATACCCTACACCACTATGTGGTCAGGGTATTATAAGTTTGTGCTGATGTTTGTAACACCAAAAAATATTGGTCGTAGACCCACCTTATAGTATACCGATCGGTTCAGAATTTTTTTTTATTTCGATTTAACGATGTCCGTCTGTCAGTCCGTCCGTCCGTCTGTCTGTCCATGCAATCTTGTGCGCACTCTACAGGTCGCAAATATTAAGATATTTTGATGAAATTTGGTACGCAGACCTATGCTGGCCCAAGGACGAACAAGTTTGATTTTGGTGAACATCGGTCCATGTTTAGACCTAGTGCCCATATAAGGGTCCTACCAAAATTATATTGTTTATACGCTGCAGGTCGTAAATATTAAGATATTTTAACGAAATTTGGTACACAGACCTATGTTAGCCCAATAACGCAGCCTATTGATTTTGGTGAACATCGGTCCATGTTTAGACCTAGTGCCCATATAAGGGTCCTACCAAAATTATACTGTTTATACGCTGCAGGTCGTAAATATTAAGATATTTTGATGAAATTTGGTACACAGATCTACATTGGCCCAATAACGCAGCCTATTGATTTTGGTGAACAGCGGTCCATGTTTAGACCTAGTGCCCATATAAGGGTCCTACCAAAATTATACTCTTTATACGCTGCAGGTCGCAAATATTAAGATATTTTGATGAAATTTGGTACATAGACCTATGTTGGCCCAAGGACGAAGCCTATTGATTTTGGTGAACATCGGTCTATGTTTAGAACTAGTGCCCATATAAGGGTCCCCCAAAATTGGCTTGGTTACAAACTGCAGGTCGCAAATATTAAGATATTTTAATGAAATTTGGTGCGGTGACTCACATTATAGAAAATTTTGACACAAGCCCCATTTTAACCCATTCGAATTTCGGATACAAACAATACACCAGACTGGTGTAGGGTATTGTATAGTCGGCATGCCCGACTTTAACGTTTTTACTCGTTTTATTTTCAATTATATTTCTGCTGTCAAAAAAATTAATTTTTTGTAAACAAAGTACGAATTTTTGCGGCTCTAATACGAATTTCTAACAACTCTGTTCTAATGGCAATCTTTAATTAGTTAAAAATATGGCAACAATTTAACAAATATTTTAAGTGTGTATTAGTGTGTCGTCACGAAAATAGAATAGATTCTATTCCGACGACAAATCGCCGGACGACATGGCGACATTTTGCTTCCCATACAAAATATACGAAAAACCACATGTCGTTGTCGTTGTCTCTATTGTACATTTTCAAGATTTTAAGTTGAGATTTGTTGTTCCGGGACACTGTTAGGAAAATTAAGAAAAGTTTTTATTAATTTTTTCAGTTTTAAGAGGTTTTATGATATTTTTTATGGCTGAACGAATTGAAATTTTAAAATGATTTTTTTTTCAATGAAAGACTTGATTAATGCTATTTTCAGCAATTTGTAAAAATTTTTATCTTAAATAAAAAAAAGGCAGAAACTAGATCTAGTCTGATTTGCAAATTAATAATGTGTTTATAACTTTGAAAAAATGTTTATTCTTAATTTTAACCTCAAACCTACTTAAATATTTACATATGTTGGAACACTTCGTTAAAAAATTAAAAAAACATTTTTTTACACACTTTTTTTTTGCAAAAAAAGAAGGTTCTTAAAAGCCAAGGTAGAGATCTTTATTTTAAACAAAAGAAAAAAGTTTGCGCAAGTTTTCAGCATGATTTTTTGTGATTTTTTTGAAAATTTCATCTTTTTAAATTTTTGCTTATCAGGAACTTTTTCTCATATTTTTTTGAGATTCATAAACATAATAATGCGGCGAAATTAGTAATGAATATAACGAGATCTCATACAAAAGCAAGAATTTGCAAGCAATCTTTAGCAACTTCTGCGGTCAACCGGGTACGAAAAATCAATATGAAATTATAATGCTAAAAAATGCTAAAAAAAAATTTGTTTTCCTAGTTAAGATGTCATAACCTTAACTAAAACCTTAGCGGAAGTAAGCTTCCATCTCTTCTCGACCGATTATGTAAATACCTTGATGAGATTTTACTGCAGTTGGACTGTGAAGTAGTTAATTTTCTGGAACTTATAAGAAAATAGGGTTGTGATGGTTCGCACCAATTATCTTATATTCAAAAATTTTAAAATAAAAACGATAGTGACGCTAATATATTCCAAAGCTGTTGTGTGCCTTAAATTAATCACAAATGCTAATGGAAAAATAAAAACGGTACACTCAAAAAAGTTTGTCGGTGAAATCTACTAAAAATGAGAGTTAAAACAACTGTATGTGCAGTTAAAAAGGCGACAAAGGTATTTACTTTTGAAATAACTAAAAACGTTGATATTTTTAAAAATAACTAACGAATGCGTTTAAAAATAGCTGTCGTAAAATTAACTAAACATTTTTTACTACAAAAATTTTAAAACGACTGACAAAATGGGTAAAATCTACTGTTTCTTACAGTTAATTCTTTTGGTATTATAAACGCATATTTCAATAAAAATTTTTTTTTTCTTTCGATTACAAAAATAATTACTTTAGCCTACTTAAAATTTTAATTAAAAATTTCAAACGGTTCTCCAATTATTATTCTTTTATGCATTGGAGATACAATACAAGTTTTTGATTTTTATTTGCAAACTGGTAATATATCAATAACAGCAAATATAAACTAAACAAGTAGTTTCAACGAAATTTTTTATTTTTAAATAACAAACAAAAAGATCTGTTTACTGTTAAAATATTGTTTTGGTACTTTTTCATTATAATATTAAAAATAACTGCTTTAAACAACTGTTACGAAATTACAGTAATTGTCGTTAGTAGTCACAACAGTTACTTTCCATTTTTCCATAGAAAAACAACAGTAATTACAGTTAAAAACAACAACTATTGATTACTACACAAAGAACTGTCATGTAGTGACTGTCAAACTTTTTTGAATGTATAACAAAATCCAATACCATCCTCAACTAGGTTGTGTAGACCAATCCGCATTCCGCATTTTAGTTTTGGAAAAATCTTGATTAGTTCCGGAGATGTCAAAATTTGGATTTTAGTTCCAAATATTTTCACTAGGGGGCGTTGCAAAGGCACAAAATAATCTAAAATTCCTTTCCTTATATGTATCTTCAAACTTTGGTCGATAAAGGATTAAAATACAAAATAAAAAAAAAAAAAATTGTAAACTCTCATTCTTCTGCGAAGTACGAGAGAGAGGGGGCCAAAAACAACACGTACCATCCAAAAATCCGCCACTGAATTCTTTTTATCAAACTAAACCTAAAAATATCAAAATCCCCGAAGTTTTAGTTCAAAAAACACGTTTAATAATTTTGGCCAGCTTTTCGGGTCAAATACTCCTCTTTGCGATGGGCAATCCGATAGTGTACCACAAAAAAAAAGTTCGCCGTAAACCGTCGAATCTAAATAATTTTTGCAAGGACCCAGCAGAAATTCGGAAGCGGTAAAATTGAGTAAAAATGATTAGTGCTTCTTTTCTGCTTCGTTTGCTGCTTCTGAGAATTTATAGCTTGCAGTAGTATGTTAAAAAAAGGCAATAGAGTTTTGTTTACCACACTTTTTCGCTCTAACAAAGCACGAAAGAATGACAATGATAACCGAATTTACTAGCTAAAAGCTGTGATTTCTTGCCATTATTTGGAGCTATAATAGAAGCGCATATCAGATATCGAAACAAGTGCTTTCACGCGAGCTATCTCGAACAAAAATCATGCCTTATATCAGCACTAATGCAAGCGCTACACTATTTTCTTTCCCTGACGAACCTGCTTCCAAGCAAGCACTATTTTTTGCTGGGGAGGTTTCGAAATTTTTTTTTGCCGAACGTAGGGGTCGCCTCTTTGAATTTTTCGTTATATCTTTGGCATTTACAGTCGGATCCTAAAGTATGATACATCGATGTTTTTGTTTCGAGGGGATCAATGTTTTGCTCTATGGGCTCTTGACCTCAAGTATCCCGTTCCAGTATTTACATACCAGGTCTCAATCATTTTGATGCCTACACACGAGGGAACATTCGTCAGAACTTGGGCATGTTCTATTCAATGTTACATCGTCTGTATCAATGTTTCATATTGAAATTGTTCAACTGTGGTATCGTCTGTATTAAAAAATGTAAACAAAAATGAAACACATGTTTCAACGAATCTTGATTTGTGTGTAGGCAGCATTAAACTTTTGCTAAGGAAGTTTTTCAATAATTACAGCAGAAATTTTTTTTATTTTTGTGTTGCCGAACGTAGTGGTCGCTCATGGATCATGCTTCCAACTGCTCATATTAAGATCACTGATGACGATTTTGTCATCATTTAGGATTATATTATGATCACTTAGAGTATGACTATCATTGTGGGCGCTGTGGTGTAATGGTTAGCGCGTTGAACTATTACGTGTTAGGTTGCGGGTTCGATCCCCAACCAAGGCAACATCAATTTATGAAAAATAATAATATGTATGAGTTTTTTCTATCCTCATACATAACGCAGCGTCCTCCTTCGGTGTTCCCATAGCTTTTAACCCCACCGAAGTAAAATAATATAACAGGCTATGAACTAAAAAGCTTCAACAAAGTTCGCCAACTCTTCATCAGATGGCGCGCAACAACTGTTCAAAGATTCAACATCTCGCGCAATTACACTGTTGCCATATTTGAAGCTCTTTCACTTCTTCTCTATCCGCTTTCCAAAGGAAGCAACACGTTAGTTAATAGGAAGAATTTCCTGAGTGTTGCTTTTCTTTAAAAACAAAAAACAAAATTATGTGTTTGTATTATAACATAATGCTCTTAAAATTTTATAGCATTATGCGGTTTTCTCTGCGTTTGTGGATTGTAGGTGTCCAAAATTGCAACAAAAAAAATACTTAATTTTAATCTCACCCATAGTGCGTGCAGCCTGACTCTTATGCATTCATATCAATGTTGTTTATTTTCAAAGCAGAGAGGGAGGAAAGGAGCTTGATAGACAATCTAAGGGAACATTGGAGAGGGGATATTCGAGGTGGTTGGGCTTTGAATTTTATAGTGTTTTTAGTTAAGTTTTTTTTTTTTTGCTCAGGATTTAGATTTAGTATCGACCATTTGTGCATTTTGTTTATTAGTTTTTAGTATGATACTCAGTGCAGCAGGTTAAGAGACCAGGTTGTATGAAAATAAAGCACTGCTTAAAGTTATAGCGCACATAATAGCAGCAGTATGGTGTTTGAATAAGAATAAGAACCTGAGGGTAATCTCGTGTTTCCGGAAAATCGTCGCAGGATCCCGAGATTTTGTTCCAGAAAATTTTTTCGGAACACTATCGTCAATTTTATTCAAAATCTTCATCAACAATAGGACGATAGTATTAAAACTTTAGTTTAAATTAATCTCTGGTGCACGGAACTAATTTCTAAAAACAACAAATATCGTTATCAATCTTCAGGATATAAAGTTTAAGTCCTATTGACCAATATCAAAATCTCTCATCATATAAAATTAATAGGTTATAAATGAGGGGTATCTATAGTTGATCTTTTATTTGGTAAATGATCTTTTATTTGCAACAACAGTAATAATAAAGGATAAAAATAGCATTGTTAGGTTTCGTTAATGTTAGTCTAGTTGAGTTATTAACACGTAATTATTTGTTTTCCACTTAGCATAAGTAGGTAATTATCAATTATTAACCCATCAAGGCAAACGACATTGACGATGGCTTTGTCCTGCTGGGCTTACCGAATTGTTTAAAATTTTTTATTCTTTGTAATTTACTTGTAAAAATTGTATCATCTTTCTTTAACTTCTGTAACACTGTTCGGCTTGAGCAACGTGTGATGGTCAATTCTGAGTAGTCTTCACAGAAATTCGTAAAACCAATGACGAATTATTTTCCATCATGACAATGCGAGCTCTCACGCATCTCGTCAAACAGGAGAAGTTTTGAGCAGTCAAAACATCGAACATCCGTACAGTCCTGATTTGGCACCCAATGACTTCTTCTTGTTCCGGAATATTAAAGGTAAACTGCGTGGTCAACGATTTACGAGCACCGAAGAAGCAGTTGAAGCGTTCAAAAACCATGTTTTGGAGGTGTCTCAAGAAGAATGGAAAAACTGCTAATATTATATTTTGAAAAACAATAAAGCCATTTTTATTGAAAAGTCTTTATTATTTGCTATTCTCGAAATAATAAATAGTACCCGTCGTTTACAAACAGGAAATTTTTTGGTTGGAAATTAATTGAAACTTTTAAAACTCAGTTTGAAAAATACAAATATTATCCAAATTACTAAATTCTCTTAAATTAGACCATTAAACTGTTCTAATAATTGTTGAATTTTTAATGCAATAAAATTAATGTCATAACTCTCAATTGCTGGTAAACTCTATCATTATTGAAAAAAAAAAAGAAAAAAAAAATAGTTATGGAAATTATCGGTAGACGTCACCGCAACAAAAATTTTAGTAAGTGATAACAACTAAAAATCCATAGCAAAAACAATAGAGGTTTTCATATAAACTCATTAATTCCTTGTAAATCTTGTATATATACTAACCATATTTTTGATGTATGGAGATTGACATTAAGCCGGGCATACACGGTCAATATAATTTATTTCAATTTTTATTGATCTTTTCACATACACTTTCAATGTTATTAGAAATAAAAGTTAAAATTAAATTGATCAATATTTTCCATCCTATGAAAAATTGCAAAATTTTGCAGATTTTAAAATAAAACTACGTTTAAAGTGATTACTTTTTTATTTTGCAATAATTTATATGCTTTCTTATTTTTATTTATTTATTTTCAATAACAAAAAACAAAATCAAAAATAAAACCAACAATTCAATATTGGCCACACACTTTTCAATAATAGCTGTGTTTGTGCGGCATTCCTATCAATGATATCTCTAACAATTTTGACAGTAGAAAGCCGGAATACGTTGAAAAACTGTCAAAATCGTTCTTGATAATACTGATAGAGAGTCACACAAACACAGCTAATATGAAATTGAAAAACAAAATTCCAAAACATTTTCCCCTCAATTCATAAATGCTTTGTAAAGTTTTAGCAGGTTTACAAAAAGTCATTTTCATACAAAATTTGTTCATTAAACCTCCTGTAATTTTACAAAGTGTTTATGAATTTATGGGTTTGAATTTTTCAATTTAATTGATAAACATTCAAGATAGGGTACAGACCTTCAATTAATTTGTAAACAATCAAAAATTGATCAATATTATTGAACGTGTATGCCCTACTTTAAACTTATAAACATACCAGGTTTACACGTTTACGAGTAGAATACGAGTTTATATGAAAACCAATAATGTTTCAGTGGCAGTTCCCAAATATTTAAAAAAACATATATTTTTTCGAACTTAAAGCAAAATAATTATTTTAATAAGGAGAAAACAAAAAGCGGGAGCGGAAATAATTTTTCGCGTAAGTAATTTCATAAATAAGGATATTTTTATATGTACCCCTCTCCTAGGACAGACAAATCAACGTTAAAATCATTTGTGTTTCTGTTAAAAAAATAAGTGCATCTAGATTATAAATTGCTTGGCAGTCCTTTTGTTAAAAAAAATCAAGCTTCCAAAAAATTACTTAATAATTTACTTTAAGCATTCCAAGCTTCACTCACCTTTTTTTTTGTAAATAAAATTAGGACACTTGCAATAATTGTCAAAATTTTACTCGATGTACTTACTAATAATTTTCTTCTCATAATTTGGTTTGAAATAAGTAAATAATTGTACCAATATGGGACGTGCAAAACATTGTAATCCAGAAAAACGAAGACTTATATCTCAATTCCACAACGAGATGAAATATGGTATACAATGCTATTCGTCTATGTGCTGCCGACGAGAAATATCATACGCAAAATAAAGAACGTAAGCCAATCCGTCGTAAAACTACTACTGGACAGGACTATAGTACGCAAAAGTAAACTCAACCCTTTTTTGTCCTCCCGTCAAATAAATAATGAAATCAAGGAAAAATTCAACGTTCAAGTGTCAGACAGGTTAGTAAGAAGAAGACTGAATGAAGCAAACTTATTTGGACGAATAATTAGAAGGAAGCCTCTTCTTTCAAGAAAAAATATTAAGAAACGTATTGATTTTTCCAAAACCCACAAAGGAAATGAGTTGTCCTTTTGGAAAAATGTGCTTTGGCGCGATGAAACGAAGGTAAATCGTGTCGGACCAGATGTTAGAACATTTGTGCACCGCCCAAAAAACCAGGCTTTAAACATTAAGTAAACTCAGAAGACCTTGAAATACGGTGGGGTAATATTATGATATGGGGGGCTTTTTCCTGGCGTGGTGTTGGGCCTATCGTAAAAGTAGAGGACAAAATGGACAGGTTTCAATATTTGAGCATTCTTAAGAAAATTATGGAGCCATTTTGCTATGAAAATATGCCAGTTAAGTGGACCTTTATGCAAGACAATAATCCGAAGTAGTCGTCGAACATAGTGAAGGATTGGTATTTACAAGAAGAAATTAAGGTTTTGGACTGGTCAGCCCAAAGTCCGCACCTTAATCCAATAGAAAATCTATGGAATGATGTAAAAACAAAAGTTTCGCAAAACAATTACAAAAATTCCACCGAACTTTGGGCTGGTATCAAAAGAAAGATGCCAGAGATTAGTTGAGAGTATGCAAAGAAGATGCGAAGCGGTTATTGAAAATAATGGATACAGCACAAAATATTAATGTAATATTAACGCTAAAAATATAATAATTGTTTTAAAAACCCAAAAAATTTATGGTTTTTTGTATAAAATATAAAATGTGTCCTATTTAGAAGTTCAGGTATTTTTATTAGTTTATACATATTTACCAATATATATAAAATAGTTGAAGGATTTTTATTTAAATAAAGAATGAATTACAATTAATAACACTTCCCGTATATAAAATAAAAAATTTTATTTTTGTTTTATTTTTCAAAATAAATAATTATGTTTTTTAACACATAAAAGTGTCCTATTTCCATGTCCATAGCTGTATGTATGAATATTTCGTAAAGTTTGAATGAATGAGTGAATAATTGCTGCAGTGCAATTATATGTGTTTTACTGGTTTGTTGTAGTTGTTTTGTATATTATGTTGCAATATGTTGAATGAGTGTATATTAAATTTCATTAAGGATTGGTACAATTGAATTTTATACAATATTTCATATTATATTTAAGTGTATGTTAGAGTGTGATTAGTTTTGATTTGTTAGGAACAGAAACTAGTTAGTTATTCTTTAGTAGCAAATTTGAAATAATTATTATTAATGGGTTACGATTTTTTGAAGTAAATATTGAAATAGTCAATAGCTAAACTTTAACAGTTAACCCTTTGACGATATATGTCGCATTTTTACTTTTTGCTATTTTATAAAATCGCGTGAGACCATTTTAACTAAACTATTGTTGTTGGCACTAGAGAGATGTAGCTTTGGAAGGATATACATAACTTATAGACAGATAGTCTCAGAGTAGTACAATGTCAGCCCGAAATCAAAAATTAAAATTTTTGTATTTTTTTTAATTTTTTTTTGTTTTTGGTTTTAAGCACCGTAAGTTGTTTTTCGCGTGGAAAATGTTCACTTAACTTTAAAGGCGTTAAATAGTAATTTAAATTCTGAAAGTTCTAGGAAAGTTTTTTTCATAAGTTTTTTCTCTATTGGTTGTAAAATAAAATTGTAAATTCTATTTGGAATTTGTAATATTTGATCTTAAACCGAACAAAAATAACACTGATGAAATTTTTTTTTATTTAATTAGAAAGCCACAATCAGAATAAACACAAAATGACACTTTTTCACAAGAAAAATAATAGTCTTGTATATTAAATTTGCGTGAAAACAAAGTCTACACAATTTTCAAGTGAAACTCATTGTCGTGAAAAATAATTTTTTTATATGGAGTATAACAGTTTTTTCACCTGAAACTCAAACAACGTACAGTGCTTTAATTTTAAAAATTCAATTTGAAATACATATAGAACTATGTATTTACTATTTTTGGATTGGCCATAGTTTAATAAAATTAAAAATTTTTAAAAATGTTCCCCCTTACCAAAGTGATAGTCCAGTAATATGACTGTTTTAGTTCCATTTTTCTCCGATACCGGGTTTAGTAAAGCGCAAAAAATAGCATAACAGTAATTCTCAGCCATAGGTCCATGTCTTCAAAAATCGTTAGAAAATCTACAGCGGTTCCAGTTTGGTCGTCAAAGGGTTAAAAGCTAAAATTAAGAAAATCGCAGGTACTTTACTAGACCAGTGTATATTATTGAACAGAAATGAGACTCTCCATACCAACTGTCCAACCAAAAACAAGTATATCTTATCAAAGTTAAATTTACAGTACTTATTGTCCTATTCTGTATATAAAAGATTAATTTTCTCTTTGTTTGTTAATTTGTTTGACTGAGAGTTCTTTATACAAATTTTTAATTTTAACACATTTCGGTGAAATTTGGTGCACTGGATCCTCATAAAACAAGGGAGTTCTCCATAATGAGTGCTCATTACTAATATCTAAATAATAAGCAGTAGAATTTGTTCGACAAGGTCGTTTTTGTAAGTAGTTGTCCATATTCGCTGCATGAAAAAACGCACAAAATTTGTGCACCCGCTTACCCGCTGCATTACAAAAGTATATAAAATAAGTAGTTATTAGTGTGTCTATACACAGTTAAAAAATAAGTGGTTACAATTTGTTAAATAATACGACTTACTTATATACTTACTAGTGGTTAAAAAATAAGTAGTTACGCAATTCACATTATCTTTATAAATAAATAAGTAGTCGCGAGTAAGCTAGTAAGTGCTTACAAAAACGGCTTCGCCTAACAAAAATAACTAGTACTGACGCCGAATTATAAGTAGTAAAAAATGTTAGTTTCATTATAGAACCACTAATGGAAGATTTTGCTGGGATAAAGGGTGGTCCAACCATAATGCACGATGTTAATTGTGAGTCACACCTTAACGTCAAGTTTTTTGCCCAACTTAATTTGACATTTCTTTGTTTCAGTGTTTGACAAATTCAAAACCATGGAGAGATACACAATTGAGCAGCGCTTCGTGATTTCTTTGGTCAGCATAAACGACCAAATGTGTCCACAATCGGGAGAATTGTGCACAAATTTCAGCAAACCGGATCTGTAGGAAATGTGAAAACACGTGTGCATGCTTTTTATGCGGTTTATGGGCTGGCGGCGTCACACAGTGCTTTGTCCCATAGACAAAAATCAGAAAAAAATTTGTGTCTCCGATTTCGACGAAAATATTTTTTTTTGTATATATACTAAAATTACTTAATATTGTAAATATTATCCTTTCTGGTATAACTGATTCTGGCTACACTAGAGGTCGCTAAAGTCGCTAAATTTTTAACATAGAATGTAATGAAAAAAGATGAATTTTTTGTATCTTACAATAAAAATTGGTAAAAATTCATTTTTAGAGGTATCTTAAAGGGTTTTGCTTTTTAAATATTTGAATATATTCGAATCAATAAAAAAATTATTAAATTGTAAAAAAATCTACAATTAACATATCAAATTAATCTTTGAATTTTTACAATATTTTTGCTGGGAGCCGAAAAATATCAAAAGTTAAATGGAACTTTAAAAAAAATTATGTTCATTGATTTTAAAATCTTTAAAGTTTTTGTTATGCTCTTATAATTTTATATAAGAAAAAATAAAGAAAACAACCAATTTCTTAACTATAAAAATAAATTTTTTTCCAAGTGTCAAAAAATTTATTTTTGTAATTTCATCTTTTATGGGTTACGAAAAAGTTTCCAACTTTCTTAGATTTTAATAAAATGTTATAATTTTTTTTCCAAAAATTGAGGTAATATTATTTTTTATAAAAAAAGTATAAAATTTGGCAAAAACACATTATCTATTTCATTAATAAATCTTTAAATATACCTAATTTTTATATAAAATCCTAAAAATTACCAAAGTTTGATAATATATTACAAAAACAATTATGTTGGTCGATTTTCATATTATTATTTTTTTTTCTTAGGAATAAACCTTTGCTTATTATATTTAAAAGAAATATCTACCAATTTTTTTATAGAAATCAAAAAAAAAAAAAAATTTATTAAAGACTCTTTTTTATATCTCAATCACGTAATAAAAGCTACATATATTTAATTTTTTAATTAAATTACCAGCTGTTAAAAAAAACAAAATCTATTTTTGAACCTTCGGAGCAAATTCACTAAAGTATTACCTCTAAAAACACTACCAGGAACATTTTTGTGGAACATTCTAACCCTCTCACTCTTCAATGAAAAGGAATTTGTTGGCCCTTTTTAAAAAGGGACAAAAACGTCCCATAAGTTGAAAAGCTAGAGGGTTAAAATGTTCCACAAAAATGTTCCTTGTAGTGTTTTACATAAGTTTGCTGAACACATCCTATACCTAAAATGGAAGATTCCCATAGTTTCTCCCTAAAATCTAGGTTTGTGGGACATTTGAGCGCCAGTTCTGAATAAGTACGAAATTAACCCTTAAACACATTTTAAGTTTTGCCTTATTACTGCCACTGAAGTTAAATTTTAAATACTGATGTCTTAAAAGACTTATAGTAGAATTTCATGACAAATATTTTTGCGGAACATTTTAACCCTCTAATTCTTCAACTTACGGGTCGTTTTTGTCCGTCTTTAAAATGGGGCCAAAAAAGTCCCTTTAATTGAAGAGTTAGAAGGTTAAAATGTCCCACAAAAATATTCTTCGTAGTGTTTTACATAAGTTCGCTGAACATACCCTATGCCTAAAATGAAGGATTCACATGGTTTCCTATTTTAATCCTATTAAATTTTTTTTTGTTTTAGAAAAATCATTTAAAACTCATTTTTTATGACAGGCATTTTTTTTTTTCATTAATGAATCGATTTTACCCAAATTTGGCACAAATATGGCTTGACCTTATATCAATTGCAGGTTTTTATAAAGATTTTAAGATAAAGGATATATGGCAGGACTAAGAGTCCTTGCTCCGATTTTGATAAAAATTGACACAAACGTTTCCAGTTTTATGTGTATCTCAATGGATACTTTTTGTAATTTCATGTCCATTAATGTAGCTAATATATATAATATTTTTAATTTTCAGGACCTATATTTTTAATTTGGCCGTGTCCTTGGCCCAATATTTCCCAAATTTAAAATTTTTCTTAACTAACGGGTTCTATGTCAGTGTACCAAATTTCAAAACCCTCTCTCCACTCGTTCTATTTTTGTCCAATCGTAATATGGGATCAAAGCACTGTGCGTCATCGGGCCATACTTCTTCGAAAATGAGTTCGGCCAAACAGTTACCATGAATGGTGTTTGCTACCTCGAGATGATAACGGACTTCTTATGGCCAGAAATTGAGGATATGGACCTGAACGATATGTGCTTCCAACAGGATGGTGCCACTTGCCACACAGCCAACGAAACAATTGCTCTTTTGCGCGAGAAATTCAATGGCCGTGTTATCTCACGTCGTGGCTACGTGAATTGGCCACCACGATCATGTGATTTAACACCGTTGGACTTCCTTCTTTGGGGATATTAAAAAGAAAAAGTGTACGCCTATAAGACAAGAACAATTCAAGAGCTAAAGGCTGAGATAATTCGGCACATTAACGATATTGAACCTCAATTATATCTCAGAGTCATTGAAAATATGGACCATCGGATAGAGGTACGCCACCGAAGCCGTAGCGAGCATTAGGCCGATATTTTGTTTCACGCATAATTGTCATAGATCCTTCTATAACAATAAAAAATATTGGGATAATTCTCTTTTGTCTTATTTACAATTAACATCGTGCGTTTTGGTTGCACCACCCTTTATTTGCTATACATACATATGTGTATAGTATTATATATAAAAATTAAAAATTAGTGCGGTTACGGTTAAATTATCATACAACAATTTAATTTCAAAATTTTGAAAATTTTATAAAAAATGGTATTTGAAAAATAGGCGCAATTTTTACTTTATAAGCACCGTAAGTTGTTTCGATTTCACGTGAAAAATTGTTATACTCCATATAAAAAAAATATTTTTCACGATAATCAGTTTTACGTGAAAAGTGTAGAGTTTGTTTTCACGCCAATTTAATGTACAAGACTATAAATTTTCTGGTTAAAAAGTCACATTTTCTGTATATTGTGATTCTGTCTTTGTTATAAAATTAAAAAATTGTTCATGCTTATAATTTAAATTGCAGTTTGAAGCCTTTAAAGTTCGAGGAAATTTTTCTACGTGAAAAACAACTTACGGTGCTATAAACTTAAAATTTTTGAAGACTTGCTTAAAAAATTATAAAAGTTAAAAGTTAATGTGTTTAATTATTGTTTTTATTCTACATTTTTACTTTGTGTGTTCTACTTTTTAATTTTTTTGCCTTAAGCCCAAATTAGTTTGGAAGTATCGTAAAAAAAGTAACGTATCATTTACATAATGAATAAAAAGAGTATGAAAAATAAAAATATTGTATTTTTTATTATTTTCTTGTGCGTAGAATTAAATGTCAAGTAATAAAATAGAAAATTTCTATTTTCAACAGAACTTTTTTACGATTTTACTTGACAACAGTTTCAATGCATAGAAAAAAGATAAAAATATATTTCTATATTATTTTAACACACTGAATTGATTACAGATACGTTTTTTTACTTTACGATTAGACTAATGAAGCCTTTAGATTTGAATAATTTTTAATCATTTTGTCGTTGTTGGGTTAAAATTAATTAATTTTATGTTAAAGAATTACGTTAAGAAATTGTGTTATAGTGAGTGCGATTAACAGTTAACCGCGATTAACCGCACCAATTTTAACCGTAACCGCGGTTAAGCAAAATTCCAGTTAAGTTCAAACTCTAATATAGGGTACTAATTCGATTAATCGAAAAATTTTGTTTAAAAAATGTTCGAATAATTTAAAATGGCAAAGTTTCGAATAACGAATAATTAGAATAATATATAATACGATTAATCGATTAGTCGAAATTGGCAAAAAAAAATTAAAGTAAATATGCAAAAATCTCAAAACTTGTTTAGGAAATTGTGAAAAATAATTTGGTGCAGGCTTGTACCAACCCGGATTACATTCTGGCCTAAGAAAATCATCAGGGGAAAACTTTAAAGAATTTAAGATAAAATAAGACAAATTTATTATCTTAAACTCAATGAGAATTTTTTGTTTTCCTCTGGGAACATTAAGAAACATCTTAAATATGAAAAAAATAAAAAAAATAAAAACACAAAAAATTTTCACAGTTCGCTTTGTCGTCTTCCAAAATACTACTTTGTTGTTTTGACAGATCTAGCAATGTAGTGGTATTAAATTTTCATTTATATTTTTACAATTTTTTTAATACTAATATTAAACGAACTTAATAAATTATTGTTTACAACAGTGTTATTGCAGGATTTTAAGCTAATTTGTGAAAAACAGTATTCATATTTGCTTAATAACGAAAAAAATAATATAGGTTTATAGTCGATACTCATTAACTTTAAACCTTTTATAAAGTTTGGAGTGAAGAAGCCACCACTTAATTGTTAATTACTTCATTTTCAGGCATAAAATGATATATTAAAGTCATCCCATCCCTAGAATGTGTGGCTTCCAACAACTTGCATCCATCAAACTGAAAAAAGCTACAACAATTGCGTAGACAATGACCTTTTTCGAAAAAATTTCAAAAAAATTTAAAAATAAAATTAAAAAGAAAAACAAAACAATAGTGATGTACAGACTGTCAAAACATTATTCGAAATTCGATTACATTATTCGAATTTCGAACTTGTATGCTTCGAATAATATGTTTTAAAAAATTAATTTCTTAAAAACATTTCCATTGATTTGCTTTATAAATAAAAAAAAATATTTTTAATTGCTTTTAAATTTATGTTAGTACATCATTAGTTCTCTAATTTAAGAAAATACATTTTCACTTCCGATTACTGAGTCAAACGTTTACCAAATTTATACATCACTTACGACTTATTTGGGAGAAGATAGAAAATAAACAATAGTGTTGCCAGTATCAAATCGAAAAATTAATTTATAGTTAAAATACGATTATGAATCAAGATTTTCAATAACTCTTTATTAGGCGAAATATGTATTTTAACTATAGCAACCCAGTCAGAAATCGCCAGTGGTACAAAAAATCAAGCACTGGCATACCACTGGGTAACCACGGTGTTAAAAATAAATGACTGGCAGAACACTCATTTGGGACGCTTTGTCAGCTTTTGCAAAAAGCGTTTTGCCAGTATTTGTTTTACAAAATTATTTGCACGATTAATCGATTAAAATAAAAGGCCGATTAATTGAATACCCTAATTATATATAATGACACGGCATGTTGTATAACAACCAAAAAGGGTATTGGGGAAAGCTCAATTTTTCATACTTTTTTGTATGGCGACATGTCTAAAATTTATTAAATTTAAAATTATTTTTACATAACAGGAATGTAGTCTCAAAAAGAAAAAGTCATAGGTACCCAGATAGAAAAATACGAACGGCACAGTACAGGCTCAGCGTTGGAGACGGCAGTGCATGTACTGGCGATGTGTCGGATTTTTTACGTTTCCAGTACTGGTACGGTGTCGAAATGATATACGCTTGGCCGTAGGTATTTGCCCACATTGGCCCAGTGTTGGATTTTGTTGCTTCCTGGTGTATTCCCAGTACTATAAATTAAAAATATAATATAAAATAGACAGTACTATAAAAACAATTAAAAATCTGGTAGTGAATAACCCTAAATTTTAATAAAATAATAAAAAATATAAATTTTTGTTTCAAATTAATTTTGTTGTTTTTTATTGTGTTATAAAATATTAACATCCCAAGTAAAAAAAATTGATATGGAGCCATATGAAATTATATTTAATTATATATAATCTCTTATGTAATTAGATATAATTATATCCGAAAAATGAGAACGTCTTATTGTATCATATTGTATCGAATTGTATACAATTGTATACAATTTGGTACAATTTGATACAATTTAATGCAACTCGATACAATTGTATCCGAATTTTGTCCTCATCCAATTACATCAAATTATATCTTTTTGTATAAAATTATATAAAATGTTATAAAAGTGGACATAGTTTGATACAATTATATCTAAATATTAACCTTATACTTTACATAGGACCATGTCTAATAATATACATACAAAAATAATTTTTTTAAATAAAAAAAAATTTTCAATTGCTTGTAATTGTAATTGTTCTTTTTTGAATTGCAATTACAAATAATCGGCCTGATTACAAGTGTGGAATTTGTAGTCGAAATTTTCGACTCCATATAAAATGATTTTGTATATAATGGAAATTATAAAGAAATGAAACTCTGATGCTGGATTTTTTTAAATCTGAGTGCTATGGTAAATCCAATTGAAAAATTGTTCAAAAGTTGCGTTTTTAGTGAATTTTCAGCAAATTCGACTTAGTTTCGACTACGACTACGAACCTCGTAATAAGGCCGAATATGTAATTATAGATGAGTTTTTTTTTTCAATTACAATTACATGTAATTGTGTAATTGCATGTGTAATTAATTACAAAATGTAATGATTAACCTCAGGCCTGCTGGAGATCTTATAATTTCGATAAATCTTCCATTACTTTTATCCAGATTTATCATGACAGTGCAATAAACATGAAAAAAAATTTCTTTTAATTTAGTAATTTTAAAATAAAGTTAACAACACTGATATTTTAAAGTTAATAGGATTATGATATACAACCAAGATATAAGAAATCAGTCAAGTGTACGTTATAGTTAAAAAAAATACAAAAAAGAAAACAAATTACTCACGCACGAGCATTTCGTTTTTTACTCAGCACAAATGATTATATTAACTTATTTATTAAACTTACAATCAGAAAATTCTCACGCAAAACAGTAAAAATTACTAAAAACTTATGATGCAAAAAATTAAACTCACACACGAATCAATCACGGGTTATTCTTACTTACGCTCACGCACGAATCACTTAAGTATAGTAATTATTACTCACGATCACGTGTGAATAACGTGACTCACGAACATTTCGTGTCACGCGCCAATCCCTAGTAATTACTAAATCTAAAACTAGTTCAAAATCATTGATAACATGGAACCAAATATAATACGATACGGTTTTATATGGACCTTATATATTTTTATATAAAATCACTTTGAAAAAATTGCCTATGTGGGATGATATATCATTATAGATGATTTTATAAAGAATGTTATAAGTTATATATGGGTTCATATTCGTCAATATATAATCATAACTAACACAAATTATAAAAGATTTCTTATATGGATCCACATAGTTTTATATTATTATGTATAGTGTCATACTAAATTATATATAAACGTACATGTAATTATGTCTTTTATATGTTACTTTATGTACTTATATATAGCACATACATATATATGTAGGCCAATATGTAATAATATAAAATCACATATGTCTCCATATTAAAACCTTTGAAGAAAAAATATCTAACATATGACTATATAAAAGTATATCTGCTTGAATTTAAAAGCATATGTGGCCATATGTAACTATAAGTTACTATATGCAATTACATAAAATAATATATGATTATATCAAAACTTTTTTACTCGGGATGTTTATTCACAAAAAACTTTTTGTCTTATTAGAGGCTAATTGAACGATTTTTGCTGTTGTTTTGCACGTTAATTTTTTTTATTAAGCTCTAATAAAATTTAAAACATTTTTATGAATACAAGCCTAAATAATTGCAAAACTAGAAAATAAAAAGTTTTTCTTAAATTTACTGGTTTCTCGCTATTTTATATAAAAAGTATTATAAAAAAAGTTATATTGAAATTCTATTAAAAATTAGGGTAAAATAAATGTCAGAAAAAAAATCTTGTTAAAATAGCAGAAGACAGTGGCAAAGCACATTTTAAGTGGTACTGGCATAATAAAAAAAAAAAACAGTGCTCTCCCAGTACTATTTTTTTCTACCGTGGGGAATTTCCACCTGGGTACCCATATTTCCTACG
This sequence comes from Leucophora obtusa, assembly GCA_949987735.1. Classification (NCBI taxonomy): domain Eukaryota; kingdom Metazoa; phylum Arthropoda; class Insecta; order Diptera; family Anthomyiidae; genus Leucophora; species Leucophora obtusa. The sequence continues at coordinate 51,563,238 of OX465298.1, read as the reverse complement.
CTAGGTAGTCAGTTGTTCCCAAATTTTTAAAAATGTAGACCTTCGGGGAAATTTGTCTCAAACCCAAAGTAGTCTGAATATCGAAAAAAGTAATCGAAATACCCCTCACTTAAATATTATAAAGATTAATATATGTGAATTTGATAATATATGTAAAATTTTGATATTTTGTGTTATACCATAAACAAATAAGCTTGGTTCAGCATGTTTTACACACCGGTAAATATGCCTCTCAAATATCTTTCATTTGGCACCAAATTTTGCTATATTTACTTTAAAACAAACATGAAATAAACCGAAAAACAAAAAATTTGGTAATTTTTACCCCAATTTTTAACACCTAAACCTTCGCGGTTGCATATAAAAAATATATCAACTTAAGATTTTTATTCTCTATCACATATCCGAGTTTCATTCAAATCAGCATGTACCAATTGGGGTATATTCCTTGTTGGTGTAATGCGTAATAATTATACCTACCTTTTTAAAAAAATTTCTATAAATTTAGTCAGATTTCCAGTTAGATAACTGTTAACAGTAAACAAAAATATTTTTACGTAAACGGTAGTTTACAACTCCACCTCAACTTTAACACTTGATTTATAATAGAAGGAGTAATTAAATGATCAATTGACCTCCCAATTGTGAGACATAAATTGATCTCAATTCATTTTAATGCATACAATAGAATCTAATACTATATAATTGGATACAACCAATTTTGAGATCTAATTGGATCAACTGTGTATTGCAGCAGATCTTAAAAAGTATCAGCTTGGATATGATTTGATATTGCGCCAGGTCAATTTTTTTTAATAGGAATATCAACGATATTTTTTGTACTTTTAATTAATATGGAAACAGAAGCAACTAAGCTCTCATTTTCATATCAATTAAAACGATAACACCAAAAAAATTACATATTTTTTGCCTAGAGGCAACCACAACCCGATTGAGGGACCCATAACTTGGAATATGCTTCATAACATTGTTTTCAGAATTACTAGGAATTTACGAGTTTTCATATAAACTCGTAAATTCCTTGTAAGCCTTGTATAAATACAATATTTTGTATGTATGAAGTTTGACATTAAACTTATAAACATACCAGGATTCAGAGCTTCGAAAAACTTAATTCAATTTAAACTTAATTCACGAAAAATTAAATTCAGATTTTAAAAATATTCATGTACCATTCCCTTAAACCATTCGTAAAGAATTCATTCATAAGCTTCATTCCCAAAGCTTTAATATGAATTGATTGAATTCCTAACTTGAATCATTCAAATTGCATGTTCATTCACCATTTTACTAATTGAATGAAGAAATTTTATTACCATTCACTTAGTGCAGTGTAAGTTGAAACTAACATATAATCAAAACTAAAGCATATAAGCTGTTACAAAGCATTAGATACTATTTATTTCTGTTAGATGAATTTTAAACGTTTTTCATTGTATTATGCCAATATTTCAGCAATTACATGCAAATTTAAATTTTTCATTTGATTAAGTGAATGAAAACAAATCATTTTTCATTCACTTTTTTATTAAATGAATTCAGGTTAATTGGGTTTAATTCAGTTAAAATAGAATGAATTCATATAATTTAAAGCTATAGGGAATTAAGCTGTCGAATTAACTCCATAAAAATGCTATTAGGAAATGAAATTTAACCCAAATTTCATTAATTTTTAAAAAGTGAATGAATGAATTAAGCCTTTTAAACCATTGCCAGGATTACACCGTTTACGAGTAGAATACGAGTTTGCATGAGAACCCCTAAAATGATTCACCAAGTGAAAAATTCATCGTGCAGTTCGTAAGATAACATATCTACAGTTCTCTGTTTGCAAACTTTTAAAATAAATTAACTAATTAAAAAAGCTATTTTACAAAATTCTTCGATTAATCATGATTTTTAAATAATTCATTAGAATTTTGCTTCTGTTCGTTGGATTAATCGAATAAGTCGAGTGACAACGCAAGTATGGTGTAATATCTTTAAAGTTTATACAAGGAAATACAGGTAAAAGTCTCTACCAAGGACTCTGATTGATCCCAGCTGTTTAAATATTCTTGCCTTATTTCTTTGAGAATATTAACTCAAACTAAACAATCAATTACCATTGTAAATACCGTTCTATCGTGTGTATTACATAGTAAAACAATTTTCATAAATTTTCGTTAAGTAACCACTGCAAATAAAAGCAAAAATAACGATTTGTACAAAAATAGTCATAAATCCATCGAGTCGTCATAATTTTCAAGTTTTATGGCTCAATAGGAATCTAAAAGCACACAAATATACTACGAGTAAACTCGCTTATATTTATTGTAACCATAAAAACAAAGTCTGTGACAAAAAAGCAAAAAGTGAAATAAAATACAAAAATAGACGCACTGTCTGCATTTCAGGAAAAAAGTTTTTTATTTTTAAGGAATAGTAAGGTGAAAGCAAAGTTGCTAGCCATAATGTAGTAGATATACATACCTATATAACCCTAACCATGATTGGTGTGGTAAGGTCATCATACTCCCTATAGAAATGACAATTTGAAATGCTTTTGTTAAGTAAAAGTTAATGTAGGGTTGCTTGCTATTTATGTATAGTTGCATTTTTTTGCAACAAACTTTTGATAAAATTGAAATTACGTTATGTATTCATTTTTACTGTACTTAGCGTTATTTACAATTTTTTTTTGTTTTTTTTTTATGGCTTTTAAACAGTATAAAATAAAAACAATTTAAACATACCAATAAATAATATTTCTTGTCCTAGTCACTGGGTTTTTTATTTGTTCATATGCAATTTAACACTAAACAAACCGATCATTTCTATAGTGCATAAACGAAAATCGGGTGTCATTATTATTTTAAGTACCAATAATAATAACATTCCTTACACTCATAAAAACAGCCTGTAAAAATAGTTCAAAATTTTTAATTCTTCAATGAAGTTGAGAATTATGGTCTGACACGGTCTTTTTCTGGTAGTGGTACGACGTTTTTGCACAGTAGCTCGAAATGGATTAGAACTTAACCCAAATTATCTACAGATTAATCTGAATAAGGATTACTGAGACTTGTCAATATGTTACGAAAATGAAAATAGAATTCAGGAAATGCTGCATTATATGTACGATTATATAAATATGCCAGAAGTGCTGCATACCTTACAAACCGACCGACATAGAGCAAAACGGTTAAAATATTTACCCTTTTGGTGTTAATTGACCGCCAAAATCCCCTGAATCGGATTAAATTTCACATAACTCTGCTAGATTTTATAATTCATTGTCTTAAAGACAATGTCAGCAGCGCCCTTTAGGTGACAGGTGATGCCAGACGCTATTTTCAAAATTCCCTACGTTTGTTATAAAAATCTCTTTTTTCCTTACATCAAAAAAAAAAATTCTCTACATTTTCCCCTACACCATAAATGTATTGAATTAAAAAAACTACCATATCGTATATTTTATATACTTTATTTTTTTTTGCTGAAAAAGTTTTAAATCAATTTAAATTTTTTGAAACAGATTCAATTGAAATAAGAATCATTTGTCGAATAACATCTTACGAATAGATTAAGGGACAAACAATAGAATTCGTTTCAAAACTAGCAATTTTCTGAAATTTCTTTGAAAAACTTTTTAAATCATAACCTTTCCCACTAATTTTAGACGAATTTGATTATTTCATAAAACACAAACATTTAAGTTAAGATGGCATGAATGGTGTTCGGCCTTACCACTGACCAGTTTTTAAAACATTGATATAGGAATGGATTACATATAATGTGACCATACTTTTTCTTATTCCGAAACAAGTTTGCCAATATCTTGTGTCATATCTGAGATATTCAGTATCGAATTTGATCTATCTGCCAACTTCGAATACAGAAATGAAAAAGTTTGAACTTCTTTACCGTTTTTCTGGATAACAACTTTTTGGCATATGACTCAAACCAATAATATCCAGCAAAATTTTTCATTACAAAATTAGTGGTTATATCGTATAGGGTGCTTTTTTTAGAGGCATAGGATCTTTTTTAAAAATAAAACACAACAAATTCAATGGTTTTATTAGCTCACAAATTTAAAAATAATTTCTGGCATATGACCTCCGCGACTTTCACCACTTTCTCGAGCATAACCGGTATTATTTTATCAATTGTTAGTCGAATGTTGGCTTCTAAATGATCAATCGTTGCTGGTTTATCCGCATAGACCAGAGATTTGACGTTCCCCCACAAAAAGTAGTCCAAAGGTGTCAAATTACACGAACGAGGTGGCCAATTTACAGGTCCATTTCTTGAGATAATTCGGTCATCAAACGTTTGGCTCAACAAAGTGATGGTTTCAAGCGCTGTATGGCATATTGTTCCGTCTTGTTGGAACCACTTCTCCTCCAAATAATTTGCAATGACATGAGGAATAGAAAAATCAGGAATCAGAGACCGAGTTGCTGAGAACGGAGTCGGAGCGATAAATTCGAGTCCTCTGTCACACGGGCTCAATTTGGATGAATATTATCAAAAATAGTAAATCTGGTCATGAGCCGATTCATAGTATTGCGTATTACCTGTTCAGATGGACGACTATGAGCACCGTAAACTTGACGAAGTATAAGTTTGGCGAACAGAGCGCGAATTTTAGAAATACATTTCCACGATTTGTAAACGTTGTTCTGGTGTCTTTGCCCAGCAAAATATTGGTAATGACACCTCATTACTATCTGCATTACCCAAAATGATATATCATTACCTTTTGCATTATTTTATAATATAAAATAATGACTTCCTAATAACGGCCTTTTGTATTCATTGTTTCTAAATATAAAAGAATGACTTACTCGTAATAGTTTAAACAAGTACTTTTTACACAGTTAAATTTTATACATTTTTATTATTATTTTTTTTTTTTTTTTTTTTTTTAACTCATTTGTTTGTTTATTGAATCTTTCTTCATTATAGAAAATAACAATAAGTATTAAAATCTTAAAAAAACTAAATATACAATTATAGTCCTATTGCCAGTGCAATAGTAACCATCATGAGGAGCAGGCTTATTAGATTTGAGCAATAGCCAAGGTATCTACCCTTTTTAAACGCCTGTGGCCTCTATATGAGAGTAGATCCTGAGCTAGGGAATTTGGATTAGTTGTTAATCTCCGTACATATTTAGAGCAGAATTTCTTGATTTCGTCGGCAACTGTTGGAATGCTGAGATCTCTGTGGATGTTGCTGTTGCGGATGAACCACGGGTCACCAGTTATAAGGCGCAGTATTTTAGATTGTCTTCTTTGTAATTTGTTTATATTAGATGAAGATGCTGTTCCCCAGAGTTGGATTCCATATGTCCATATTGGCTTGAGGATAACTTTGTATAGTAAGACCCTATAGTCGAGGCTGAGGGTGGAATGAGAGTTGAGGAGCCAGAGTAGTTGAACAGTTTTAAGTTTCAACTGGGTTGATTTTGCTTCGATGTGTTGTGTCCAAGTGAGGCGTCTGTCGAGGTGTATTCCAAGGTATTTAATATGAGACTGTTCAGGGACATGAGTGTCCTTAATTGTAAGTTTAGGACAGTTCCCCCTTCTCAAAGAAAATGTTACGTGGGCACATTTTGATGGGTTTACCTTTATTTTCCATTTGTTGAGCCATTTTTCCACATCATGTATATGTGTTTGTAAGTTTTGAGAAGCTATTTTCGGATTTTTGTGAATGCTTACGAACTCTGTATCGTCTGCAAAGGTTGACGTTTGAATAAGGGAGTTTGTTGGCATATCAGCAGTGTATAGAATATACATAAGAGGACCAAGTATACTATACCTTGTGGAACTCCGGCAGAAATGCTTCTGGTACTAGTGATGAAGTCTTTATACTTAACCGCAAAAGTTCTGTGCGTTAAATAACTCCTGAGTAGTTTGTGGGAGTTTTGAGGTAACAGTAATATAATTTTATATAACAAACCTTCAAGCCATACTTTGTCAAATGCTTGAGAAATATCGATAAACAATGAAGAGCAATAGAGTTTCTCTTCAAAAGCCTTTCTGATAAGAGTCACGATGCGATGTACTTGTTCTATAGTACTATGATCCTTGCGAAATCCAAACTGATGAGCGGAAATAATTTGATGTGCATTTAGGTATGGCGTAAGAGAGTGCAAAATTAATTTTTCGAACATTTTCGATAATATCGAGAGAAGACTTATTGGTCTGTACGAAGAGACCTGGCTAACATCCTTACCAGGCTTGGGGATCATTAAAATCTCGGATATTTTCCAAGAGGACGGATAAAAACCAATACGCAGGATAGCATTAAATATAAATAGTAAGAGCCTTAGAGCAGTAATGGGCAGTTCACATATCATTCTTGATGTAATTTTATCCTTCCCAGGGGATTTTTTTGTGTTGAGATTTTTAACTGCTTTTTCTATGTTAACAAACCGAAGTGTCATTGGAGATACTACTAAATCGTTTATTTGTGGAATATTTACATAGGAGTTGGTAATATTGGGAGTGAATACGTTTTGCAAATGATCGGCGAAAGCATTTGCTTTATCGGAGGGGGCTCCTGGCCCAATTACCATCACTAAGTCGAATAGGTGATTCATAAACTATAGGTCTTTTCAGTTTTTTGGTGGCTTTCCACAGGCTATAGTCAGACTTTTCTGTTGGGTCAAGATTTTGTAGGTATTTCTTGAGAGACGATTCGTTGTTATTCTTAATTGCGCTATGAAGTGCTCTTTGACATTGTCTTAATTGAAGTTTCAATGCCGGAGAGCGGTGCAATTGCCATAAACGTCTAACATTTCTCTTCTCCTTTACCAGGTCTTGAATATTTTTGGGAAAATTAGTTTTTTTTATTGTTTTGAATGATGGTGGGCGTCGATACCTTCGTTGCATTCGTGATTGTTTCCGTAAATAAGTTTATTGCCGATTCTACTTATTCTTCAGTTTTTAGAGAATTTATATATGTAAATAGATTAGATTTATTATATGTAAATATGTTTTATGTTTAAATTTTTATGACAAGTCCTAAAATTACACACTAGAGAAAACTTAAATTTTTTTGAATATATTTCCTTAAGCTAATAGTATTTGCCTAAGTCCTTATTTTTAAGAATCAAGTAAGCAATCGGATAACCACTTATAATTCAACTTTTTGTAAGCATGTGTGTAACCACTTATTATTCAAAATCTCATAACTACTTATTTCTCATTTTTTCGTAAGCGAGCGGGTAAGCGTAACTACTTATAAAAACGACCACGCCAAACAACAATAATGAGTTTAGACGCCAAAAAATAAGTTGTTCGGAGCTATGAATTTCTATTATATAACCACTTATTTGGTAATGAAATATTTTGCTGGGTGCATGATGATTTGCCAAAGTATACTGAAAAAAGTCAAACACACTTCATAAGTATGACAGCTAGTTTTACAGTTATCCCTGTCGGAAGTTGTATACGTCTAAAAAACCTATATATAATGAAACAAAATTTTTTTACTTTGGAAAAACTATGAAATAAACCCAAGAAACAAAAAATTTGGGTCATTCCTGAACTCACTTTTTGACCCCTAAACCTTCGCGGTTGCCCATAAAAAAAAATGCCAACTTAAGGTTTGTATTGTCTATCTCGAGATCTGGGGAAAATCTCTAAAATCGGAATCTTAAGACATCTGACTATTGCTAAGAGATAGTGGAGTACTCAAATCAGTTTGACATTACGTGGAGGTTTTCATTTCTTATTTGGTAACGCTAAATGGTATATGACCCGCCAGTTAAATTTAATATATCTAAGAGTCTAATTTGTTATCTCGTATCTGCTCGTACAAGACTATAACTTAAAAAATAGCGATCTGGTGGAAAATTTGTGATGTGATCTGAAATAGTCATATACAACTAGTTTATATCGTCAGCTAAAATGCAAAAGGGCGTAACAACTAAAAAATTCAAAATCGAGTTTTTTATTGATTATGATGCACTAGACTAAGTTACATGTCCCTTTTGAAGTTATACGTCAACAAATAACGATTTTACGAACGAAATTAAAAAGGACGTAACAACAAGTGTATGAATTTCAAAAACAAAAAGGCGTAACAACACACTTGTATAAAAAAGTAATTCTTTTTATTTTTGAATAACTAAGTTCGCTTAGATTTTTTTTGTCAATTTGTGTTTGTAATTTTTTCGTTTGATGTTAACGAACATATTTCGAGTGAGTGCACTCAAAAAAGTTTGACAATTACTACATGACAGTTGTTTGTGTAGTAATCAGTAGTTGTCGTTTTTAACAGAAATTACAGTTGTTTTTCTATACAAAAATGCAAAACAACTTTTATGACGGTTATTTAAGAAAACACCTAACGAAAAGTACTGTAATTTCGTAACAGTTATTTAAATCAGTTATTTTTAATATCATAATAAACAACCACCAAAACAGTATTTTTACAGTAAACAGTAGTTTTTGTTATTTAAAAAATAAAAAATTTCGTTGAATTTTAAAAATTCTTATTTAGTTTATATTTGTAAAGTAATAGAAATTAAAAAAAAATGTTAGAATTAAGAAAAAAGATTACAAAAAAATATGCATATATCGAAAATAAAAAACTAAGCAAAAATTAGTGATAACATTTCACTCTGAAAAAATTTTATCTTCAGATATTTCATAAATTATTGCACATTTTTAATTTCTGATATTACCAATATTTTTCTTATTTTTTTCTCATAATTTAGATTTTTTGCTTCTTTATTCACATTTAAAATTTTTTTTCTGCGAAAATTGCCTTATATTCGTGTGAGCTACCTACAATTGCATCATACCGTAATTGATGCAATTGTTTTGTCCGATGTCCGGTTCGAACATCTTATACCCTTGTTGCATCTAGTTCATAAAATATCTAGAAATAGGACTACCGTATAGGATACGAAAAATGTATAGCCCCCCCCCCCCCTTGAGTGAATCCTGGAGCGCCTGTACATACCCAAAGATTAAAAATTTCGAAGAAGAAATGGGAACATCTCAAATCTTTACTTCCTATAGATTGTCATTACTTTTATGACAACATTTCATTTGAAAATTAAATATAATTTTTTAACATTCTATACTGAATTATTGTTTCTTTTTATGTAATGAATTATTACATACATATATAATAAATTTAATATTTTTAAAGTTGTTTTATCATTTGAAATATTAAATTAACAAATATTTTAAAATATTTATGTACTATGAAAATAAATTTTAATAAATTTTGTTGTTGTTACGTCTTTTTGTTTCAGAAAAGCCAATGTCAAAAAGGCGTAACAACCATAACTTGAAGAATATTAACAAAAAATAAAAAAAATCTTCAGAAATAAGTCTTTAGTCGTGTTTTAAGCAAGAGAAAAAAATATGTCCTTTAAATCTAAAATATCTTTAATTCTACAAAGTTTTTTGCTTCTCCTGTAAAAAATAAAAAGTGTTGTTACGCCCTTTTGCATTTTAGGTGACGATATGAAGGTACAAGTACAAAATTTCTTGTTAAATTTTGCTGAATTTATGAAAAATCTGGGCTTTTAGCAAAATTTTCATGATATCCGCTCGTATTTCTTTAAGATTCAGAAAAAAAAAAAAATATTTCCCCACTCTAATGGCACTCTAATATACATATGTGACCTTCTCAGAGAAAAGGGACCTAGTGTGTGAAAATGAAGTTTTGAGAAGAACGCATTTAAAGTTTCATAACGCATTATCACTTTGAACACACCTTCAGTTGGGAGATGTTTTGTACGTTTTTATGGGGTAAATACATTTTTATCAGAAATCTAATTCATTTCATTTCATCTTATTCTACACCCTTTTAGGTACCAGAATCCACTCTTAAGTCCAAACCCGTTTTTTGACACACTAGGCCCCTTTTCTCGGATAAGGTTTTTTTGAGTTTTTGATCATGCTACCACCTGGAAATATTTATTTGGGTGTAAAACTATGTCCTTCAAAAAATTAGGATAATTGGAAATCGGGAAGAAGTGCCGCATCGGCCCTGAAGTTTGGCATACGAATTACAAGGGGAAAATATGACTTTTTGTGCATTTTCTCTAAAACATTAATATTTTAAAACTAATTCGAATTAAAAACATTAAAGAATCGTGATTTGGAGTGAATTCTCTTTGTAATAAAGGAATAAATCGGTCATAAAACAGCCAAGTTATTACAATTTTCCCAGGCAAGTGATGTGTCGCAGACCACTTAATCAAGAAATTCTATTCCAAATTTTAAAATTTATTGAAATAATCTACTACTAAAACACTTATTTATTCTACAAGTTCCAAGAAACTCAGATAAGAAGTGTCTTTTTCTATTGTGTTTTGCTAACTGGCTTTAAATTAGTGGCAAAAAGGTCAGAATCCTTAAACACTTTTTTCAAATCTACTATTTTAAAATTTTTTAGAGAAATTTTAAAAAATCAACGATTGGACTATAGGGTTTTATTAAGAACATATTGGGGATTAAAAACTACAAAAATTGTAGGAATTTCTTTTTTCATTTGGCTGGGGCAGATATTTTTTCCAGCGGATTTCGAGAAAACAGCGATTTTCGGAATTTATTTAGCTATTATGGAAGTTTTTCTTTTTTCTTCTTTTAATTCCAAATAATTTTGACCAGAATATAACAACACAAGACTAAATACTTCAATCCTGAAAATTAGGGCAAAATATAAATACATTAAATTGCTCCTGTGTAAGGTCAGAAATAAAATTTTAGGAGATTTTAATTTTTTTTAAACATATTAATCTAACAGCTATTCCTAACAGCGGCCCTATGCTCCTTGCAGGAGTAAAAGGAACAAATATATATATATTCCTGAGCAGATATTAAGAAAACTTAGTTTTCTAGGTCTAAAAACAATATTCTTGAATTAATTTTAGACAATTAACCCTTAAGTGGATCAAAAAATTTTTTTTTCCATTTGATAAAAATTATTATTTTGTGTTACTTGATCCATATAAGGTTAATGTTTTAACTTTTCGGCAAGAAAAGTCCACTTGGAAATTTTCAGAATAACATCTTTCCAAATCTTTTAATTAGAATCTTATACGATTACAAAATTAAATTGCTATTAAAATACGGACACTTTTGACCCCACGTTTTTAACCCTTACAAATAAGATTGGGGCTAAAGAGAATTGCGCTTGTTCGTTAGATTTGTACCCTCTATCGCATATCCCAATTTAATAAAAATCTGATAAATGTTATTCTGTAAATTTTCTAGTGGGTCTTTTTTTTTGTGAAAAGTGAGAACATTAACCATATATGGATCAAGTTACTCAAAATAATAATTTTTATCAAGTGTAAAAGTTTTTTTTTTATTCATTCAAAGTGTTATTTTTCCGAAAATTATGAAAGGTATTATTCTGTAAATTTCCTAGTGGGGCGTTTTTGGCCAAAAGTATGAAAATAAGCCCATATGGATCACGTTACTTAAAATAATTATTTTTATCCAGTTGAGATTTTTTTTATCAATTTAATGGCTTTACAATCTCGTAGTCATAACTAATATTAAGTTTCATGGGTCTTTTCTGACCCCAGGCCACTAAGGATTAAAGATTTTTTAAACAAATGTAAAGATAATTACAGTCTAACCAAATTTAAGTGATGTTTTTCCGAAAACTATGTAAAATTTGATGAAAACATTCAAATTCTGTTAATTTTTTGACAAAATAAGCAATTTTTGTAAAAGCAGTCGGAAAGCAGTCGCTCCAAACACAAACTCGAATTATCATTTTTCAATTTATTTTTTTTTCTTTAATATCAACTATTAATGGCCCAAATAGCAATCGACATCTCCAAATTAGGTATTTTCAAAAATCTTTAAAATTAATTTAAAAAAAACATGTTTTTGCATTTTTATCAATTGGTGGGTCATTTTGGATTCCAGGCTAAAGTGACTTAGTGATATCCGATGAAGTCAAAATTCCATATCTGAATCATTTTGGCTATAGCTGTGTTTTCGACTTAACTATATCCGTTAACTCATAAAAAAACTCAAAGTGCATCAAAACGCGTTTAAGACGAAAACTTAAGATATTACTTTTCGTATGCACGTTAACTTTCAACACGGATAATTATCAACGTTGAAAACTCAACGTTTATACATTTTCACATCTAACGTAACTTATTCGCGTTACTTCTTAAAAACTTTTGCTGACATACGTTCGATTATAACGAAACAATTATAAACATAACCTGTTTAAAATTTTTTCATACTACAATCGGTTTAACGTAGATTTGCTTTCAATACTTAACGTTGATAGGCATGAGATAAAATACAGCTTATATTAAATGAACAAATGAAATAAAAAATAATTTTTTTTCGAAATTTCGAATTTTGGTATTTTTTAATATTAGCTATATTTTCGACTTAACTATATCCGTTAACTTTCAAAAAAGCACAAAGTGCATAAAAACGTTTTTTAGACGTAAACTAACATATTACTTTTCGTATGCAAGTTAACTTACAACGTGGATAATTATCAACGTTGAAAACTCAATGTTTATACATTTTCACACCTAGCGTAACTTCTTCGCGTTACTAGCTAAAAAGTTCTGCTGACGCACGTTTGATTATACCGGAACTATCATAAATACTCACTATTTAAAAAAAAGTTGATTCTCCAATCAGTTTAACGTAGATTTGCTATAAATAATTAACGTTGATAGGTATGAACGAAAATACAGCTATTAATGCACTTTTTCCAAAATGGGCCATTTTCGTCCAACTTTCGGCACATGTTAATGTTTTCCAAAAAAAAAATTGTTTTCTTTCATTTTGGACCATTTCCAATAAAACTGGGTGGTGTATTGGCAAATATATTTTTAAGGGACACCCTAGTATGCATACTACCCACAAATAAACAACGAAGTGTTGAAACAGTGCACCCAACTGTTGAAATTGATTTTTTTGTAAATTTACTGTTATATTCACAAAAATATTTTAGTAAATTTGTTTGCATAAATAAAAGTGTAAATTTTAAGGGAATATCTCTTAGGGAAGTTGGTGATTTGGTTCGATCTTCAAAGGCTACTATCCAAAAAATAATTAGAAAATAATAACCAAATGAAAAGTTTTGCAAGTAAGCCTAGAAGAGGTCGACCACTACAGTGACTACTAGAGTACGTCAGATACTGGGTGAAATAAAAAAAAATCCTAGAACATCAATAGTGTAAATTGCAAATCACCTCGAATCTAATGCATGTCCACCCAGAAACATTTCGAAGTGTCCTAAGAAACAACGATTTTCATAGTCGTGTACAAAGAAAGAAGTCATAAATCAATGAAGTAAAGAAACATGTGGGAAAAGATGAAATTTTTTGGGCCAATATTATGTTTAGCGATGATAGCAAGTTCAATTTATTCGGATCTGAGGGCAAACAAAAAGTATGGCGCAAAAAAAAAATAAAAATTGATGCAGAAAAATTGGTATTTGTAGAGACAATAATGGATCCTTTTCTTTACCCTGATCTTCTAGAAGATAATATTAAACAATCTGCTGCAAAAATGGGTCTTAAACCAGGCTAGTTTTTGCAGCAAGATAATGACCTGAAACACACTTCGGGATTTAAATCCCATAGAGCATCTCTGGGATGAATTGTGTGGGAAAAAGTAATATGGATCTCAAAAATGCTCTTTTGGAGGAATGGAATGGTATTTCAAAAGATGTTTTAGTGAAAAATTAGTTTTTTTCTATAAAAAACATATTGACAGCCGTTTTAGCACTTGGAGGTGGACACACAAAGTATTACTTAGATAAGATTTTTTTATCATTGAATATGAGAATATTATTATTAAGTTTAACAGTTTGTACACTGGAAATATTATTAGAGTAACTGACGGTAGTTTATTTAAAAAGTTATCCGTACATTTATTATTAAATGATTATACAGTTAAAATACAGCGAGATATATTTTTAACTGTTTTTGTCTTTTATTTAAAAAACAAATTACATATAAAAACGGATTTTCTGTTACAGTTAATATTTTCATTTAAAATGTTTTTTTAAAAAAGAAACCCTTTTAGATTTCTAGGTCAGTAAAAAATGAAATAAACTACATATCATTTATTATTACGAATTTTGTAGTTAATTTTTTGAAAGTTAAAAAAACTAAATAAATGAAAAGTTACTATTTTTTAAGGATTTTGTAGTTATTTTATTAACATTTTAAAATAAATGAAAAGTTCTTTTGATTTAAATGTTTACAGTTTTTTGTTATTGTTCATAGATTAATTTCATATGGCATAGATATTTCTCTTACAACATGCATACATTCTGTAGAACAAGCATTTTCAATGGGGTATGTATACTTTTCCGTGCCACTGTATATAAGCCATTAAATTGGGGGGAACTCGCAAAAATTCATATTTTGTCAGCTTGTGTAAAGCCTAAACCAGATAAAGCAGGTTTTTGTATTTTCTTTATTTGTCACTGCCGAGGAATTAGAAAATTTTCTATATAAACAAGAGCTGTTTCTAAACAACATTCAATAAGAAATTCTTAAAAATATGGAATAGTTTTCGCGAAATTGAAGAGTAAAGTTTGACAGCACTGCCACTGTTCACTGGCACTTCCACTATCTGGTGTGGGCTTAAGTATTAAATTATTCTACATACACTGAACCAAAAGTAGTAAGTGAAATCAACATAAATATTTTATTACTTTTTGATGAAACAAATTGTTAAAACACTATCTTTTTTATTCAAATTAATATATGTTTTTATCAAATCAACTGTTTTATTTTTGAAATGCACATACTTATTGTAAGCAAAAATACTCTACGAATTGTTGTTTTGAAAAATTTTTGTCAAATAGTTAACAAAATTGTATTTGTTAAGTCTAAAAAATTTTGTTGAAAAGTCAGTAAAGTTATTTTAATAAAATTGTTCTTCAATTTGATAAAACATATTAAATGTGTAGAAAAAAAATTTTGTGTGGTTAGTTTTGTCGCGTTATTCCTCATGTAAGCGCCCTACGGGGAATGAGGAGTCAATTGCCCTCCAAGGACCTATCCCGTGACCGGTCAACCGAAGGCATATTACTAAATTAGTACAAATATGAACCAAAGAGAATGAATTTTCTAAGTATTTTCTGATTTGTTACTTTCACTGTTGCTTTTAAAAAACTTGACAAATACCGAAAAAAAATAAAATTCGCGGCATATTTTTTTAAATATTTTTTTTACTCTTTTATTTATTTTGAACTTTATTTTTTTACGATTTGCTTATTTTAGCTCTTATTTTAAATTTTTATAATTTTTTGCTAAAAAATTTTAAGTTTTGTATTTTTAATGTTAAAGCTGTTTTAGTTTTAACAATTGGTATTTCATTTAATTTTCATTTTAACTTAAGGGCAATTTTTTAAATTTTTATTTATATTATCAGAGTTTTTGAGGTAATTTTCCAATTTTTAATTTAATTATGGCCAACGCAAAAAACGAGTCAACTGCCATTAAAGGACCTATCCCGTGACTGGTCAATCGGTGTGTGTGTGTTGTTTTCTTTTCTATTTTTTTCTTTTCAATTTTTTTTATTTGCTTGTATACTATAGTGTTTGTTTTTTCTTTTTCTCTTTTATTTGAAGAGAAACGAAAAATATATAACTTTACCATTAGCCAGCCATCACGCATAAGCAACATTAGCTCAGAAGGTAGAGCGTTTGCCTTACAAGCAGGAGGTTGTGTTATCGAGCCCTACTTCGACGCCAAGTAGATTATTTTTAATTCTTAATTTTTTATTAGTTTATTTGAAAAGCCATTTTTAGACACACCACCTTACTGTCACAAGGTGTCTAAATTGTGGCAATTGGTCATTTCCAATGACAAGGCCATGTTAAAGTGATATGCCTCTTTCAAACAAAAAGACCGATCAACGACTGGTCTCCGCCCCCTTGGGACCTATCCTGCGTGTCATCTGGGACCGGTCTCTTTCCCCGTAGGGCGTATAATAGTTGGAAATATTAATAAATTAAGAAATTAAATTTAGTGACTTGTTGTGAATTGTTCAGGGAATATTTATTAATTTTAATTAATATAAATTTATGTAATTTTATAGTTACGAGTATTATGTGAATTGTAAAATTTAATATAAAATGTATTCGATATAAAATGTAATAGCTTTGTTATTTAATAGCTTAAAAAATAGTAGCTTTCCCGGGTAAAAATCTTAATATGGTGTCATATATAATTATATCTTATTTGATAAGTACCATATACAACGACATACAACTAGATCCGAAAAATGTGTCATCTTCTTGTGTCTAATTATATCAAATTATATATAATATGATACAGTTTGATCCGAGATTTGTCCATATCCAGGACATCAAATTACATCTAATTCGATATAAAAACATCTGATTTTATATAATTTTGTCTAATAGTAGGTATACTTTTTATGCATACCGGCTATTAAATTGTTATTGAAATTTCTATAGCTTGAACAATTTTAAAGGCCCAAATTTTATAACATAAAATAAAAATTTTAATGCTTTTTTCTTCAAAATCGTACGCATCATTTTTTAATATAACAAAACGTGAAAATTATATGTCTGTGGAGAAATTAACTCTTAATTTATATTAATTTATATGAGATCATATAGGAAGTTATATAAAATTACAAGAATATATTTTTAGTATGACGATACATACAGTCCCAGTGTAGAAACGGTAATGACATATCATTATTTTTTGGACTACCAGTAATGACACCCACTTACCTTCTGTATTATTTTAAAACATATAATAATGAGTTACTGATAATTACTTATTTTTATCATTATTTCATATAGCAAATAATTTTTTAGATTTTTTTGAAAATTTTTTGAAATCTATTTTTAGACTCAATATTTTTTAAACACTGGTAAGGATATATGTAACCACATATTTTTTGATTTTTTGTATGTTGGCGAGTAAGCTTACTTGTGTGCAGCAGGTCAATTGTGTTTTTATCTATTAAATATTACATATCGATATAGCTCAGATGGTAGAGCTGTTGACTGGCAATCTGTAGACCCAGGTTCGATTCCAGCACCAGCAAATTTTATTAAAAAAAAAAAATACAATAAAAAATATTTTTTTTTATATAATTTATTTTTTTGAAAATCTATTTTTAGACTCATTATTTTTGTCAGTACTGGTAAGCACATAGGTAACGATATATTTTTTGATTTTTCGTATGCTGGTGTGTAACGACAACTCATTATTTTTCGCGACATGCCCATATAAAGGTAATAAGAAATGTAATAACAAAAGTAAGTAATTACCATTACCAAGTATGTAGTTACATAACCACATATCTGGTAATGATTTTCTACACTGGGGTGTTATGTAACTTAGTATCGAACCATATATAATCACATAGGTCACTACATACATATATTTTGATTAGTTTTATATGGCTTATGTAGTTATATATGGAGTCAGATTTGGGGATATCAATTACCGTACAAAAAATTCATTGTAAAAATAATATCAGATGTAGTGTAAATAATGATATATGTGTTAATGTGACTCCATTCAACGTCAGATATAACCCAATCACATTATATATAACAATATTAAACTATTTTTACTCGGGTTGTTAAAAACATGTGGTTTTCGTTAGTTATAATAATATGAAATGGATAAGTAAAAATGTTTGAGTTTACTTCTCAAATGCTTTTCTTTAAAATTGAACATATATATACAAAAAACTAAAATCTACATTATAGCCTAGAGAGAACCACATAAAGACAATCTGATGATAGTGAATTTGGTAACACTTGAAAATGCATTAATTGTCAACCATTGGTTCCACGAAAGTTTTTTTACATAAAAAACTTCCGCACCAAAAGTAATTTGTAAAAAAGTTTTTGCTCGGGGATTTTGCATAATTTACATAACGAATTATTACAAGAATTATTGTAAATGACAAAAAATTTATCCAAATGTACCTCCAAAAAGGTTTCGTAATTTTTACCGTAAATAGCTTTTAATACGCATCGTTTGAGTTTCATTTGTTTAAAACTTCGGAGAAATATTTTAATTAAACTATAAGAATATAGACCAAATTTCAAACCTTTTGGTGCGGGAACTTTTTTGACAGTAGCGAAAAAGTAAGATTGCGTTTCTTAATATTTTTTATTGCCCTTTTGGCTAGGGCATGTAAAATTTGATATTTGCAAAAAAAAAATCAAGAAGATAGAGGGTAGATATATTCCGAGAAAATATTGTGGCTCAAAAGATATTGGGGGTCAGTCATACATTTGACTCCTCTAGGGGCACCCTTGGGACAGATAGAGCGGTGGGAGGAAATTTTATAAAAATGTCATATTTGTATGGGAGCCCTCTTACGCATTAGAGATAGGGGCTAGATATGTTCGGAAAAAATGTTTGAGGGGAAAAATTAATGGGGGTCGATCTTACATTCCACCCCTCTAGGAGGCACCATGGGACCGGTGAGAGCTGATTCCATAAAAAAAATATAAAAAAATAGTATGGGGACCGTCTTAAGGGTTAAAGATAGAGGATAGATATGTTCCGAGATAATGTTGAAACTAAAAAAATATTCGATTAATTCCCTATATTTCTTGGTTTATCAATGGAGTAAATACCCAGCAAGAGAAACACAAATGGAAAAGCGCTGGCGTGGCACTTTAACAAGTCCAGGCAAAAAAATCCCTAATCGATTTCATAAAAAAATTTATAAAAAATTTGTATAGGGACGACCTTAAGGGTTGAAAATAAAGGGTAGATATGTTCCGAAAAAATGTTAAGGTTGAAATAATATTGGAGGTCAGTTATACATTTGACTTCTCTAGGGGCACCCTTAGGACAGTTAAAGCGGTTTATAAAAATGTCATTTGTATGGGAGCCCTCTTACAGAGTGGAGATAGGGGATAGGTATGTTCGGAAAAAATGCTGAAAAAGACAAATCAGTAGGGGTCGGTCTTTTATTTTACCGCTCTAGAGGCGACTCCGGGAAAGTTGTGGGGCTTTTTGTTGATTTTTAACCCTTCACCACCACCTTTGACCCCGATGAAGAGCCATTTGTCCTCACTCCACCTCCCCCATTTTTTTGCTTATGCATTTTTTTCAAACCTCACAAAATTAGGGGTTCTAGCGCATCCAAGTCTTGTTACTAAGGGTTTCCATACAACATGTATGTATAATAAACCGATACTTCAAAGTAAAATTTTGGTTAATTTGTCATGGAATTACCGATATTTGTTAAAAATGTAATTACTTTGTGAAAACTAGATAGTACTATTACTACACAAAATACTGAAAACCAATCTTAATTGTCTCTGTCGAAATTTTAACGAGGGTCGTTTAAAATGCAGTCTTCACACAAATTTTGACTTTTTCCCCTTAAAACTTCACTATACGTCATACTTAGGTAGAAGTATAGTATGAAGGAAGTGTTTATCCTCTTAATCTACATAAAAATGCCCATATATTATATTTTCAAATTTAGAAGTTATGGCGCAAAAAATCTTTAAAGTGTTTTTAGGTAATTTTTAGGGTCAAAAGTTCTAACTCACTGGCCTGTATGCCCCCGAGAGATACAATTTTTGTACACATATTATTTTGTATGCCCCATCAATGGGAAACTGCCAGTGGAGCGAACAAAAAAAGCACTGTTTAAAATCTCATACATTTCATGGGTGGTCTAGTGATCACCCATTCATTAATTTAATATGGATTTTAGTTGATTTCACCCCTATTTTTGGTTCAGTGTAATTAAATGAGTTGCCTATAATCTAAAAAATCATCTTTGCATCTGGTATGAATAGTGTTAATCATAACATAAATTAAGTTCTTATAATAGTAATGTCAATTGAGTAATAAAAATGGCGCAAAACTGACAACATTTGACAATTAGCGTGCACTCCAGTGTGACATATCATTGTAGCCAAATGGACATTATATACGTCAGCATTAAATTAACAGAAAAAAATGCTATAAATTTGTTACAATTACGAAATAGTATATGTTGTAAAGGACTTTAAGGGAAAACATGTAAATTAATTTTATCAAATAATAGCAAAAACTGTAATAAATATTGACATATCACACCCCAGTCACAGGATGAAATTTTAATACTTTTTTTTTCAAATATTGGCATCTTTTATTAAAATAACTTCTCCATACTTTATTTTCAAGCCAACACTTATCTTTGAAAAGCAATATAAAAATTTACAAAACAATACAATTTCTTTAAACATTTCATTTTGGTCAAATCATTTGACAAGTAGTGACATTTCAGCTATTGTGACACTTATAGAATTTTTCTTCTATTTTGTTATTTCTATCTTTGTGTCATTTATTTAAACTGCAAATAAACATTGGATGGGTGTCCTCCAACCATCTAAAAACCACAGTCATCTTGATGTTTTGCATGCGAATTAGACAAGTAGACAATAACGATACTGGAGTATGAATACAAAAAAAAATTAGATTTCTACTTATACTAGAAAATTCCTTATTGGCACTTTAGTTAGAAACAAAACAAAAAAAAACATACGGTCATATACATAAAATCGAAATTGACAATTGGAATACGAGCAATCTTTGAATACAAGTAACAAGCTTTATGTCAAAAGATACACTCAGATAATTACGTAGTTCACATCCACTAAAAATAACTGAAATTCACATTAAAAAGATATACACTGAAATCTATATATATAAAAATAAGTTGGTATATGTTCGTCATTTTATAACTCGAGAACCACTCAACCGATTTACAAACCAATACATGCGTTGGAAAGGTCTACTTTTACTGATGGTTCTTATTTTTCAACGGATTTTTGTCAACCGATTTCAACCAAAATTTCAGAGTAGATACGTTGAGGATGGTCTGTAGATGGTTTATGTGAAGATTGCACGAAATTGGCCCAGTGGTTCCGGAGATATGGCGTCCCTACATATAAAATGTTCGTGTTGCTTGACAACCATGCAGCACTTATATCATCTCATTTATCTCATCTTAATTTTTTTTTTTGTGGAAACATTTTTTTTGTTTTTGTGGAAACTTTTTTTTTTGTGAAATATTTTTTTTTGTGGAAAAAGTTTTTTCTTTTTTTGGAAACACTTTTTTTTGTGGAACCTTTTTTTTTGTGGAAACTTTTTTTTTTGTGGAAACACTTTTTTTTGTGTAAACTTTTGTTTTTTTGTGAAATATTTTTTTTGTGGAAAAAGTTTTTTTTTTTGGAAACATTACATTTTGTGCAAACATTTTTTTTCCAAACACTTCTTTTGTGGAAACACCTTTTTTTTGTGGAAACATTTTTTTTGTAAAAACTTTTTTTTTTGTGGAAACACTTTTTTTTTATGAAAACTTTTTTTTGTGAAAACTTTTTTTTGTGGAAACTTTTTTTTTTTTTTTGGTAGAAAAAGTTTTTTTTGTGGAAACACTTTTCTTTGTGGAAACTCTTTTTTTTGTGGAAACTTTCTTTTTGTGGAAACTTTTTTTTATGGCAACACAGTTTTTTTTTTGCGGAAATACGGTTTTTTTGTGTAAACACTTTTTTGTGGAAACATTTTTTTTAACACACTTTTGGGAAAGAAAATTTGCCCACGGCCACCTTTTTTACGCGCACTTTTTTTTTAAACACATTTTCTTTTGTTTTTAAACACACATTTTTATTAAGGAGAGTTTGTTTACGACCATTTTTTTTTTTGTTTTTTTAAAAACTTTTTTAACACTCTTTCGGGAAAGAACGGGGAAATTAAACGGGGAACAAGTGGAATTGAAACTCGAGAAAATAGGAATGGAACAGAGAACGAAATGGAATGGAATGCGGAACGAAATGAAACAGAACGGGGAACGAATGGATTCGCAATGACAATAAACAAATCGCAAAGAGAGTCATAGTGTATACATATAAGAGTGACTGACTGACTCATTTTTTGAAAGCATAGGCCGGGCTTTTCACCAAAGTATAAATAAAATCCAAAAATGAAATTTGTTGTGCCTTTGATTAAGAATGTATTGTAATAAATATTGGTACTAATACTAAATTTATTCTTTTTGTCAAATTTCATAATAATTCGTATTCAAGATAAGACGATGTCCCAGAAAGGTAGCCTGATAGAATCCTGTATGTGCTTGGACCAAAGTAACGACTTTTTTAAAAGCTAAAGCTGTAGTCTTACTTTGTGTGTATTATCAATGGTTTAAAATTAACTTAAATATATTTTTCAGATTTTTGAAAATTGTATTAGTTTCAGAATATTATTTGGCGAAATTTTGTTGAGGCTGTTTATTTCATAGCCCTGTTATATTATTTTACTTCGGTGGGGTTAAGTGCTATGGGAATAGTGAAGGAGGACACTGTATTAGGGATAAAAAAATCATACACATTATTTTTCCAAATTGATGTTGCGGTCGCTGGGGATCGAACCCGTAATCACATGTGTAACAGTTCAACGCGCTAACCATTACACCACAGCTCTCTCATAGTCATCGTTATTTATTGTTAATTATTAAGTGTGTCTATTTGATTTTATTTTTACTTAAAAAGTAGAAAATTTGTTTTAACCTGAGCTTCCTCTGAATAATAATTTTTGAAATTATTTATTTTTTATATAAGCTCCTAATAAGCATTCTCATCGAAGGGGGCTTTTATTTTGAAGATTTTTACATCAATAAAAAACATTGTGTTTTATTTTCATAAAAATATTTAATTCCTATACAAAACAAATTACATTTTAAACTTTAAGGTACGCTAACAACGTAGGGGGCTTGCCCGATACGACAAAATTCGTTTTCGGTTTAACTGACATCCCAAAAACTAGGCCTAAGGCAGGCCGCTAAATCTAGCGGGCTTGCCCGCTAGTTACATATAAATTAATATTTATTTTTATATGTATGTTAAAAAATAAATTGATAAATGTAGTAAAAATAACTACAATGGTAGTTAAAATTTTTAATTTTTTTCTGGAAAAAACAACTGCTAAATGTTGTGAAAGTCACTGACAAGTGCAGTCATATTTTCCAGCTTAAACCAGCTTAAAACTCATATATTATTTAAATTTAGAAGTAACTTTATAAACAAACTATTTTTTTTCTTTAAAAGGAGAAGCAACACTCAGGAAATTATTCCTATTAATTAACATATTGCTTCACTCACAATAACTTTACCGTAAAAGTTCAACAGTTGTTTAAAAAGTAAATCAGTAAAGTTGTTTCAGTCATTCAAGAAATAAAATACACAAAATACGGACTTTCCGTAGAAGTTAAAATATTCAATCAAAATTTTCTGTTAAAAACAATCAGTTTTTAGAATACAATTAATTTTAAAATAAACGATAAATCTATTATTTTTACCGACTTTGCCAGTTAATAAAATAACAATTAAAAATAAACGACAAAATACAATTGTTTTAAACGAAAAGTGGGTAGTCCTTTTTTTAACTTATTTTCTATTGTTTTAATGTACATATTCGGTTGATTTTAAGGAAAAAATATTGTGAGTGTTCCTTTGGAAAGGGGATAGAGGAGAAGTTGGCGAACTTTGTTGAAGCTTGTAGTTCATAGCCCTGTTATATTATTTTACTTCGGTGGGGTTAAGTGCTATGGAACACCGAACGAGGACGCTGCGATATGTATGAGGGATAGAAAAAACTCATACATATTATTTTGAGAAATTGAAATGGTTAGGAAAAGAAGTAGAAAACGTTTAAACACCCTCTGTAGAAGCGGTAATGGGTGTCATTATTTTTGGACTACCAGTATTTACACTAATATACCAGGGTTGAAAACCGATACCTTTATAATTCCGTTATCCGTTTCAAAACCCTTTCAAATACCGGTATTCCAAAACTTTACCGGTATCGTACCGGTATTGAATCGGTTTCTAATAATATATTTTTTTTTACGTTTTTCACAAAAAAATATAATTTTTTTTTTACAAAATTTGCAAAATTTGAAATTAATTGAAGTCTATTTACGTTCTTAATAAAAAATCGTATTGCTAGCAGGCGTATTGCTATTATTTTTTTTTTAATTTGGTTTAGCAACATTGTATTTTTACAACAACATATAATTTATTGTGAAAAGACAATTTTTCAAAAATAACGGTACGTACCGGTATTGATGTTTCGGTATCGATAATACCAATACCGATACAAATGAAATAACATTACCGATACCAATACCGAAAACAACAAAAAATCGATACCAATACCGATACCAATACTGTAATTGGTTTCGGTTGCCAACCTAGCAATATACATACAAAGTAAAAAAGTGACTTTTCGCCATTACAAAATAAGGAGTTATACAGCGCATATTTGGTATTGATTTTCTACACTGGGCAACTACATACTTTATTAAATGTTATAAAAATGCTGTAGTTTTCCTTAGTTAAATTTTTAAATAATTGTTTAAATCTTGTTTTAGAAACAACTACTATCGATTTGTAGAAGAATAACTAATAAGTACTAACTGCATAACTTCTGTGAGTGTACAAAACTTCAACATACATACCACACGCGAGATTGGAATAATTTGTGTTTATTGTTATTTTCATCTATTTTATGCAATAGTATACAGTGATTTTTATACTCCTCATATACAAACACTTATCACACTTGTTAAGACAAAATTTAAAAAGGGTTTCTAGAAACATAACATTCAGAGTAGTGCTGGCAAATTCGGTGACTGTTAAATACCCGATACTACTCGATATTTTTAATTTCGATACTCTGTGCTACTCGATACTTCTAAAAGCAGATTTACACGTGAGAGAAAACTGATAGAGATAGAGCAAAAAACACCTCTAAATAGCTCCATTGTGAATGATTTAGCCTATTTATGGTTGCTTTTTGCTATATTTCTAGCAGTTTTCTTTCGCGTGTACATGTGCCTTAAGGGCTTTTAAATTTAAAATTTTTTTAAATGGTTTAAAAAATTCTTTTAAATAGTTTACGTTGATTCTATATTTAAATTTTTTAACATATTTTTAAACTTTTTAATCTACTATTTATTATGTTTTTCATAGTTTTTTAACATATACTTTTAAATATATGAATTTAGCTGTTTTCTTATAGCAAAGTTGCAATATTATAGCGGAGTCACATTTTTGTTGTAAATATTTTAGCGGAGTCACATTATAAGTAATTTTTTTAGTGCAAAATGCAATTCTGAAAATACTGAATAGTAGTTTTGAGTATCGCGTACCCAAAAAAAAAGAGGAAAATACTCGATACCCTCTACTCATATTTTTACCAGCACTGTACCATGTACTCGTAGGCCAGTGCTGTTCATTTCATCCCGGGTAAAAATAGTTATATATTGTTATATATAATGTGATTGGGTTATATCTGACGGTGAATGGATTCACATTAAGACAGATATCATTATATACAAAAACATCTGATATTATTTTTTCAATGAATTTGTTGTACGGTAATTGATGTTATTACATATCCCCAAATCTGACTCCATATGTAACTATATAAGCCATATAAAACTAATCAAAATATATGTAGTGACCGATGTGATTATATGGTTCGATACTAAGTTATATAACACTGTATGTATCGTCATACTAAAAATATATTTCTTGTAATTTTATATAACTTTCTATATGATCTCGTACAAATTAATATAAATTAAGAGTTAATTTATCCACAGCCAAATAATTTTCACGTGATTTTTTTGCATATTAAATTAAAAATGATGCAAACGATTTAGATTAGATTTTTATATTATGTTATAAAATTTGGGCCTTTAAAATTGTTTAAGCAATAGAAATTTCAATATCAATTTAAAGCCGGTATGCATAAAAAGTATACCTACTATTAGACAAAATTATATAAAATCAGATATTTTTATATCGAATTAGATGTAATTTGATGTCCTGTATATGGACAAATCTCGGATCAAACTATATCTAATTTGATATAATTAGACACAAGTAGATGACCCATTTTTCGGATCAAGTTATATATCGTTGTATACAGGGACTTATCAAATAAGATATAATTATATATGATACCGTATTAAGATTTTTTACCCGGGATGGGACAATTGTCCCTGCTCAATTCACTTGTATTCTTACGTTCTTGCTTTTAGTCGTCACTGAAATAGCGACAAATGTACGGATGTATTCTGATTTTTTGTTAATGCACTGAAAAAAATTAATAGCAATATGTACGACAAATATTTTATGGTTATAAATGCAGATTAAAGATATTTTATAAATATATAAATACAATAAAATCATTGATAATCATTTAAAAAAATCGAAAACCTTTTGTTTTACATATAATGAAAAAAGCAACCCTAATGTATTTTTTTTTTCAAAAATTGTATTTTTGTTTATTTTTATTTCTTTTAAACAGTAGCTGTGTTTGTGCGGCACGCTATCAACGTTTGCTTATGTCATTCCCATACAAATTTGACATTAGTAACTGTAAAAGTTAACACTAAACGTTGGCTTATGTCAAATTTATATGAGAATGACATAAACCAACGTTGATAACTTGCCGCACAAACACAGCTAGTGTAGTATTTATTTATTTTTTCCAATAGTACTTCACTGTAGAGTTGTTGCTGTTGTGTTGTTTTATTTGAATTGTTAAAATTCTTTTCTTCTTTGATTTGATGTTTTTTTTTTTTTTTAATTATCAAACAAATTGAAATTTTTTTTAGAGATGAGCGATATTTTCATACCGGTGATTTAATCATAGTTATTGATAAATCACTGGTAACGGCAGTGATCAAATATTTCAAGTCGCAGTTACTCGGAATGTCGTTCTTTTAATATCTTTGTACTACCCGACTAAAAAGATGTTATATAATCATATATCACCATATATAAACCCATATATACGTCCATATCTAATTTGATCCGAATATTGGAATATATAATTATATCAAGCGAGATAAGCATGTTATCTCACCTGATACAATTTGATCCGAAAAACTGCATCAAATTATATATAAATACATATAATTTGATGAAGATTTTCAAAGAAAATTTTAGTAAATATTGTTGAGATCACTTATTTCATTCATATTAAATACTGCTTAATATTTAGACAAATTTTTGCCAATAAACTTGGAAATAGCCTTCAAAATAAAACAATACAAATTAAAAATTTTTCGGAACTTTTTCTATGTTAGAGTTTTGGTCTTTCTTACAAAAGTGTGTCTTTCTTATAAAATAAAAAATTAACTTTCACAATTATTTTTTTTTTTTCACGGAAAAATAAATGAATTTAAGCCCAAATTAGTTTGGTAGTAAAGTGAGGTGAAATGAGGTATCGTAAAGTAGAAATCTATTTTCAATAGATTTTCTTACTTCAAATCTACTTCCAAACTAAGTATTTGTGTATACTATCACTAGATGAAAGTAAACAGCTGACACGATACTTTACGATACTACCAGACTAATGGAGCCTTTAAACCATATTAATTTCAACATATGTTTTTATTTTTAAATTTAAAGTAAAAATATTTATTTCGGCCTTTAATTCCACAATGAAAAAAAAATTTTTTCCCTTATTTATTTTTTTAATCCTTAAATGCATGATCTCTTCTATTTTAACCATTTTTTATATATGATTTCTAAAGGCGTGTACATTTCAAGAAAAATACCAAAAAAAATTATTTTTAAAAAAGGTGATTTTTATTGAAAAATATGGTTTTTTGCCAAATAGCTAAATTGTTTAATTGATTATTTTAGCGTATATGAAAAAAAAAATTGGCAAAATTTATTGTCGCCAAAATGAATTTTATTGCGAGAATATCAATTTAAATATTTAAACAAATATTTTTGAATATTACACTTTTTGTAAAAAAACGCGTTTTAGATTTTTCACAAATATACAGAGCAAAACCAAGATTTTTACTCTAACTGTTTAAAAATTCTGCGCTAAATTATAGGAAGACAATGTACAGAAGGGGCCCCCAATGCCCAAAAATGTAGTTTTGTGTATCAAGTGGGTTTTTTTTTTATTCAAAAACCGGTATGTTGCCAAATGGCTACACCACGCATTTAAGGGTTAAAATTATTTTTAGTTAAATAAAGAGTATTTTGCCAAATATTTGAAAAATATAGTAATTATACCAAGCGAGATAAGCATGTTATCTAATCTGATACAATTTGATCCGAAAAATGGGTCTATCTAACTTCATCAAATTATATATTAATACATATAATTTGATGAAGATTTTCAAATAAAATTTTAGTAAATATTGTTGAGATCACTTATTTATTTCAATATATTTATTTCAATATATGTTTTTCTAATTTTTATTTTTAAATTTAAAAATTGCAATTAAACATTATAAAATTTTGTATAATTAGATATCATGTCAGATATAATAATATATAAAATTAATACAATTTTCTATTAACTTTGTTATATATTTTGATCTCTTAATATATGGCTGGAGACCAAATCGCATATGATTATATATAACGTTATATCAAACATATTTATAAAACCAAAGTGTTAATATAAATGTATATGGTTATATAAAGCCACGCATATAAAAATTTAAAGTTATATCAAATCATATAAGATTATATAAAAACTTTTTTAGTCGGGTATTCTTTCTTGCAAACTTCATTGTGCACAGTAATACTGGTTTTTTTTTTCAATAACAGTGATTTGCTTTCACACTCTTCTGAATAAAATGTCTCCTTCTATCATGTCTTTGTTACCGGTCGCAACTATTCTTCTTTTAAGGCCCAGTTTTTAGGAAGTGGATTATCTTTAAACTTAGTTTAACGCAGTTTGTAACTGGAATACTGCTTTTAAAATGTGGTTTATTTTGTTTTATTTCAATAAAGAGTTAAATTATACTCGAGAAAAAGTTTTTCCGGCAAATTTTTGTTAATAAACTCGCCGTAAATATTATTTCGTTTATTTATCAGAAAATCGCAGTGTTTTCCATAGAAAAACCGTGATCACGATCACAGTGTAAAAGAATAACGATTTGAACATTTCACGATTTCACTGAGAACAATGTTACTGAAAAATCGCCGGATCGCCCATCTCTATTACAAACCCGTGATCACGGTCACTGTTTAAAAGAACGGTGATTTGAAAATCACGATCACTGGTAGCAGCGTTATTCAAAAATCACCGGATCGATCATCTCTACTTCACTGGTTTCCCAATAGACTAAAAAATAAGTAAAGTATAATAGTAATTTAGAAGAAGCTTTTTTTTAACAAAATTTCTAAAGTCTTTTTTGATCATGTTTGAGAAACAATTATCCTTCACAATATGTTTTTAAACATATTATATAAAAAGCTTACTAACTGTAAAAATATTAACAGTTTGTCAATCTTGTTTGAGAAACTATCCTCCTTCTTAATATTTTTGTAATACACTTGTATTTATATTTAAAAAACTATTATTCACAATAAATATATATGAAACATGCTTGCCATATTTTGCATTTTCTCAACAGCATTGTAAGTATGATTATAAAAGATTTATTGCAAACAACAATTTCTAAACTCTTTGAAATTTCGTTCCAGCGAAGTCCCGTTAATTTCTGAGTAAATTCATCGTTGAATATTTTGTACCGCGTGCATCAGGGATGATATATGGGATTTTTAAAATAGTACCAACCAGGATAAAAATAGTACTTTTTCGACCTCTATAGTACCAAAATTTTTTTATCATCATAAATTAACAAATAAAAACTCATAAAAAATAAAGAGTTCTGTTATGTTTAACTCATACAGAGATGGGCTAAAATCATTACCATTACTTGATGTAATGGTAATGGAGCTTTTTTTATCATTACCATTTTTTGAAGAAATGGTAATGTTTTTTTTTTCATTACCATTGCGTTAAAAAATGGTAATAAATATTTTTTTTTAATTTTCATTTGTTTTGAAAATTAAAATGAACCTTTTTTTAATTTTCATTACTTTTACCTAATGTTTACATAGTAATGAAACACCCATTTGTTTTTCATTTTTCGTTTTTGTCAAAGTTTTTTATTTTAAAAATATTAGGTTTACAATTACTAAAAGCATTTTTTAGTTCATAATCCGAGGCCTATGGTATCCATATTTGACACCATCTTTTGGTGGCTAGTTGCAAAAAAAAAAAATTGCGAAAAGAAATTGCATAAAGGAAAATTCTTGCATCAATATATTTTTTTGCAGAACATAAATAGCTGATTAAGTTTTTTAATTCAATTCTAGTACCATAGTCTTTTTTTGCGATCCGCCATTATTTTGCAATTTTGTAAGTGCGGTTTTTTTAATTTATAATCTAAGGACTATAATACTCATTTCGTACAACAAAGTTTGGTGGCTAGTTGAAAAAAAAAAATTGCAAAAAAATAAATCGCAAACAAAAAAAATTCAAAAAAGAAAATTTTTGCCTTAATATATTTGCTTGGAGAATGTGAATCGTGATTAAGTGTTTTAATTCAATTCTTTTACCATAAAATCTTTTTTCGCGTCCCGCCATTATTTTGGAGTTTTTTAAGTGTGGTTTCTTAAAATTTATATTCTAGTGACTATAATACCCGTTTCATACAAGAAAGTTTGGGAGCTAGTAAAAAAAACCCCGAAAAAAAATCGCGAAAAAAACTTTCCAAAAAGGAAAATTCTTACATCAATAGATTTGTTTGCAGAATGTAAGTCGCTGATTAGGTGTTTTAATTAAATTTTTTTACCATAAAGTCTTTTTTCGCATCCCGCCATTATTAAGGAGTTTTTTAGGGTCGGTTTATTAAAATTTGTAATCTAGGGACTATAATGCCTTTTTCATACAACAAAGTTTGGGAGCTAGTTAAAAAAAAAACCGCGAAAAAAATCGCGAAAAAAAAATTTACAAAAAGGAAAATTCTTACATCAATAGATTTGTTTGCAGAATGTAATTCGCTGATTAAGTGTTTTAATTAAATTTTTTTACCATAAAGTCTTTTTTCGCGTCCTGCCGTTATTTTGGAGTTTTTTAAGTGCGGTTTCTTAAAATTTATATTCTAGTGACTATAATACCCGTTTCGTATTAGAAAGTTTGGGAGCTAGTTAAAAAAAAAACCGCGAAAAAAATCGCGAAAAAAATTTTCAAAGAGGAAAATTCTTACATCAATAGATTTGTTTGCAGAATGTAAGTCGCTGATTAAGTGTTTTAATTAAATTTTTTTACGATAAAGTCTTTTTTCGCGTTTCCTAAAATTTGTAATCTAGGGACTATAATGCCCATTTCATACAAGAAAGTTTGGGAGCTAGTTAAAAAAAACCGCGAAAAAAATCGCGAAAAAAAATTTCAAAAAGGAAAATTCTTAAATCAATAGATTTGTTTGCAGAATGTAAATCGCTGAATAAGTGTTTTGATTAAATTTTTTTACCATAAAGAGTTTTTTCGCGTCCCACCATTGTTTTTGAATTTTTTTAAGTGCGGTTTCTTAAAATTTGTAATCTAGGGACTATAATGCCTATTTCATATAACAAATTTTGGTGGTTAGTTGCAAAAAAAAAAAAAAATCGTGAAAAAAATTTGCCAAAACGATACTTTTTGCATCAGTATATTTGTTTGAAGAATGTTAATCGCTGATTAAGTTTTTTAATTGAATTTTTCTGCCATAAAGTCTTTTTTCGCGTTCCGCCATAATTTTGCTATTTTTAAGTGCGGTTTTTTTAAATTTATAATCTAGAGACATACATCAAAGTTTGGTGGCTAGTTGCCAAAAAAAATTGCGAACAAAGAACAAAACGTTCTTTACACCATTGTGTTAAGTAATGGTAATGAAATTTCATTTGTCTACCTAGTGTAGAAAAAATGAAAATGATTTTTTGTTTTTACTACCATTGCGTATTGTAATGAAAATTATAAAAACGTTTCATTACATGTAAAGAAAACAAATGAAATTAACATTTTTTTCATTGCAATTACATTTTGTAATGGTAATGAATTTTTTTTTTAATTTTCATTTTATAGATTTAATGGTAATGAAAACCCGCAATGGTCATTACAAAGTAATTAATTACTCCCATCTCTGAACTCATACAGCAATAGAAAATCCTAAAAATTTTAGTTAAAACTATTAAAAATTTGTTAAAAATTACATGTGTGTGAAGATACATTAACAGACAGGTTAACAGAGTATAGGAAACAACAGAAAAACACTATTGTGGACATTTGGAGATAGATGGGTTCACCAAACCAAATAAAATATTTATCATCAAGGCTCTGACTTTCATATTCCACAGTGTCTTACTTCAAATGATTTCCAGAATTCCATAATTTTTGAAATTAAGATTCGAGTATATCTGGCCACTGTGGACATTTGGAGAAAGATGGGCCCACAGAACCAAATACATTATACTTCCACAAGTGTCTAGTTTTCATATTCTATAGTGGCTTAGCCCAAATGATTTTCAGAATTCGTCAATTTTTGATTTTTTATTATAAGTATGTGATGAAATCCTGTCGGGGATTTTTGGCCACTGTGGACATTTGGAGAAAGATGGGCCCACAGAACCAAATACATTATACTTCCGCAAGGGTCTAGTTTTCATATTCTATAGTGGCTTAGCCCAAATGATTTTCAGAATTCGTCAATTTTTCATTTTTTATTATAAGTATGTGATGAAATCCTGTCGAGGATTTTTGGCCACTGTGGACGTTTGGAGAAAGATGGGCCCACAGAACCAAATACATTATACTTCCACAAGGGTCTAGTTTTCATATTCTATAGTGGCTTAGCCCAAATGATTTTCAGAATTCGTCAATTTTTTATTTTTATACCCTACACCACTATGTGGTCAGGGTATTATAAGTTTGTGCTGATGTTTGTAACACCAAAAAATATTGGTTGTAGACCCACCTTATAGTATACCGATCGGTTCAGAATTTTTTTTTTATTTCGATTTAACGAAGTCCGTCTGTCCGTCCGTCCGTCCGTCCGTCTGTCTGTCTGTCCATGCAATCTTGTACGCACTCTACAGGTCGCACCTATTAAGATATTTCGATGAAATTTGGTACATAGACCTATGTTGGCCCAAGGACGAACAAGTTTGATTTTTTTGAACATCGGTCCATGTTTAGACCTAGTGCCCATATAAGGGTCCTACCAAAATTATATTGTTTATACGCTGCAGGTCGTAAATATTAAGATATTTTGATGAAATTTGGTACACAGACCTACATTGGCCCAATAACGCAGCCTATTGATTTTGGTGAACATCGGTCCATGTTTAGACCTAGTGCCCATATAAGGGTCCTACCAAAATTATACTGTTTATACGCTGCAGGTCGTAAATATTAAGATATTTTGATGAAATTTGGTACACAGACCTTTATTGGCCCAATAACGCAGCCTATTGATTTTGGTGAATATCGGTGCATGTTTAGACCTAGTGCCCATATAAGGGTCCTACCAAAATTATACTGTTTATACGCTGCAGGTCGTAAATATTAAGATATTTTGATAAAATTTGGTATACAGACCTACATTGGCCCAGTAACGCAGCCTATTGATTTTGGTGAACATCGGTCCATGTTTAGACCTAGTGCCCATATAAGGGTCCTACTAAAATTATATGGTTTATACGCTGCAGGTCGCAAATATTAAGATATTTTGATAAAATTTGGTACACAGACCTACGTTGGCCCAAGGACAAAGCCTATTGATTTTGGTGAATATCGGTCCATGTTTAGACCTAGTGCCCATATAAGGGTCCTACCAAAATTATATTGTTTATACGCTGCAGGTCGCAAATATTAAGATATTTTGATGAAATTTGGTACACCGACTTATGGCAGCCGAAGGACGAAGCCTATTGATTTTGGTGAACATCGGTCTATGTTTAGACCTAGTGCCCATATAAGGGTCCCCCCAAAATTATATTGTTTATACGATGCACGTCGTAAATATTAAGATATTTTGACGAAATTTGGTACACAGACCTATTTTGGCCCACGGACGAAGCCTATTGATTTTGATGAACATCGGTCCATGTTTAGACCTAGTGCCCATATAAGGGTCCTACCAAAATTATACTGTTTATACGCTGCAGGTCGCAAATATTAAGATATTTTGATGAAATTTGGTACACAGACCTATATTGGCCCAATAACGCAGCCTATTGATTTTGGTGACATTAGTTGGCTTTTACCCAGACTGGTGTAGGGTATTCTATAGTCGGCATGCCCGACTTTAACCTTTTTACTCGTTTATTATAAGTATGTGATGAAATCCTGTCGGGGATTTTTGGCCACTGTGGACATTTGGAGAAAGATGGGCCCACAGAACCAAATACATTATACTTCCACAAGGGTCTAGTTTTCATATTCTATAGTGGCTTAGCCCAAATGATTTTCAGAATTCGTCAATTTTTGATTTTTTATTATAAGTATGTGATGAAATCCTGTGGGGATTTTTGCCCACTGTGGACATTTGGAGAAAGATGGGCCCACAGAACCAAATACATTATACTTCCACAAGGGTCTAGTTTTCATATTCTATAGTGGCTTAGCCCAAATGATTTTCAGAATTCGTCAATTTTTGATTTTTTATTATAAGTATGTGATGAAATCCTGTGGGGATTTTTGCCCACTGTGGACATTTGGAGAAAGATGGGCCCACAGAACCAAATACATTATACTTCCACAATAGTCTAGTTTTCATATTCTATAGTGGCTTAGCCCAAATGATTTTCAGAATTCGTCAATTTTTGATTTTTTATTATAAGTATGTGATGAAATCCTGTGGGGATTTTTGCCCACTGTGGACATTTGGAGAAAGATGGGCCCACAGAACCAAATACATTATACTTCCACAAGGGTCTAGTTTTCATATTCTATAGTGGCTTAGCCCAAATGATTTTCAGAATTCGTCAATTTTTGATTTTTTATTATAAGTATGTGATGAAATTCTGTCGAGGATTTTTGGCCACTGTGGACGTTTGGAGAAAGATGGGCCCACAGAACCAAATACATTATACTTCCACAAGGGTCTAGTTTTCATATTCTATAGTGGCTTAGCCCAAATGATTTTCAGAATTCGTCAATTTTTGATTTTTTATTATAAGTATGTGATGAAATCCTGTCGAGGATTTTTGGCCACTGTGGACGTTTGGAGAAAGATGGGCCCACAGAACCAAATACATTATACTTCCACAAGGGTCTAGTTTTCATATTCTATAGTGGCTTAGCCCAAATGATTTTCAGAATTCGTCAATTTTTGATTATTTATTATAAGTATGTGATGAAATCCTGTGGGGATTTTTGCCCACTGTGGACATTTGGAGAAAGACGGGCCCACAGAACCAAATACATTATACTTCCACAAGGGTCTAGTTTTCATATTCTATAGTGGCTTAGCCCAAATGATTTTCAGAATTCGTCAATTTTTGATTTTTTATTATCAGTATGTGATGAAATCCTGTCGGGGATTTTTGGCCACTGTGGACATTTGGAGAAAGACGGGCCCACAGAACCAAATACATTATACTTCCACAAGGGTCTAGTTTTCATATTCTATAGTGGCTTAGCCCAAATCATTTTCAGAATTCGTCAATTTTTGATTTTTTATTATAAGTATGTGATGAAATGCTGTAGAGGATTTTTGGCCACTGTGGACGTTTGGAGAAAGATGGGCCCACAGAACCAAATACATTATACTTCCACAAGGGTCTAGTTTTCATATTCTATAGTGGCTTAGCCCAAATGATTTTCAGAATTCGTCAATTTTTGATTTTTTATTATAAGTATGTGATGAAATCCTGTCGGGGATTTTTGGCCACTGTGGACATTTGGAGAAAGATGGGCCCACAGAACCAAATACATTATACTTCCACAAGGGTCTAGTTTTCAAATTCTATAGTGGCTTAGCCCAAATGATTTTCAGAATTCGTCAATTTTTGATTTTTTATTATAAGTATGTGATGAAATCCTGTCGAGGATTTTGGCCACTGTGGACGTTTGGAGAAAGATGGGCCCACAGAACCAAATACATTATACTTCCACAAGGGTCTAGTTTTCATATTCTATAATGGCTTAGCCCAAATTATTTTCAGAATTCGTCAATTTTTGATTTTTTATTATAAGTATGTGATGAAATCCTATCGGGGATTTTTGGCTACTGTGGACATTTGGAGAAAGATGGGCCCACAGAACCAAATACATTATACTTCCACAAGGGTCTAGTTTTCATATTCTATAGTGGCTTAGCCCAAATGATTTTCAGAATTCGTCAATTTTTGATTTTTTATTATAAGTATGTGATGAAATCCTGTCGAGGATTTTTGGCCGCTGTGGACGTTTGGAGAAAGATGGGCCCACAGAACCAAATACATTATACTTCCACAAGGGTCTAGTTTTCATATTCTATAGTGGCTTAGCCCAAATGATTTTCAGAATTCGTCAATTTTTGATTTTTTATTATAAGTATGTGATGAAATCCTGTCGAGGATTTTTGGCCACTGTGGACGTTTGGAGAAGCATGGGCCCACAGAACCAAATACATTATACTTCCACAAGAGTCTAGTTTTCATATTCTATAGTGGCTTAGCCCAAATGATTTTCAGAATTCGTCAATTTTTCATTTTTTATTATAAGTATGTGATGAAATCCTGTCGAGGATTTTTGGCCGCTGTGGACGTTTGGAGAAAGGATTTCATCAGGATTTCATCACATACTTATAATAAAAAATGAAAAATTGACGAATTCTGAAAATCATTTGGGCTAAGCCACTATAGAATATGAAAACTAGACCCTTGCGGAAGTATAATGTATTTGGTTCTGTGGGCCCATCTTTCTCCAAATGTCCACAGTGGCCAAAAATCCCCGACAGGATTTCATCACATACTTATAATAAAAAATCAAAAATTGACGAATTCTGAAAATCATTTGGGCTAAGCCACTATAGAATATGAAAACTAGACCCTTGTGGAAGTATAATGTATTTGGTTCTGTGGGCCCATCTTTCTCCAAATGTCCACAGTGGCCAGATATACTCGAATCTTAATTTCAAAAATTATGGAATTCTGGAAATCATTTGATTTGAAGTAAGACACTGTGGAATATGAAAGTCAGAGCCTTGATGATAAATATTTTATTTGGTTTGGTGAACCCATCTATCTCCAAATGTCCACAATAGTGTTTTTCTGTTGTTTCCTATACTCTGTTAACCCTTAAACGGATCTTGGCTAAATAATGTGGTTTGCGTTTTTGCTAGTTAAATTCGAATGTATCTTCACACACATAAAAATTACCATGCATAAAAAAATGCTATCAGATTATTTTTGCAAAATATTAGTAAGAACAACAAAATCCAAAGTGTTAAATACATGTACAAAATTTTAGTTGTATTTGAATAAATTTTAGTTAACAGAAAATAATAATATAAATAAATAATAATACTATGCGACAGTCAAAATCGGGATGGGATGAAACCAACGGGAAATCTTATATCGGTCAAAAACAAGTTATACGTGTCCCGGCGTTTCGCTGGGTCACCCCTAGGAATCGAGATATATCTTTTTTTTTTGACATAACTCGAGAACCACTAGTCCGATTTTGCTCAAACAACTTTAAAAAAATTAAAAATTACAATTCCTTTAATCTGTTCATATAACGTTTTTCTATATACTCAACAGTTTTACCGGCAAAACTGTTGAGTATATAGAAAAACGTTATATGAACAGATTAAAGGAATTGTAATTTTTAATTTTTTTAAAATTGTTTGAGCAAAATCGGACTAGTGGTTCTCGAGTTATGTCAAAAAAAAGACCACCAAAGGTCAAATCGATATATCTCGATTCCTGGGGGGACCCAGCGAAACGCCGGGATACGTATAACTTTTTTTTTTACCGATATAACTTTCCCCGGTGGTTTGAACCCTTCCCGATCACTGACCCCTACAACTTGTCTCACAGTGTAATTAGTAGACTAAAAAATCACAAAAACATTCAAATCTTAAAAGCTTTTTTCGATTTTTTAATACAAATAAAAATCCAGTCTTCTGAAATTAGCAGTTTACTATTTTTAACAATCGCTTCTAACTTGAAAATAACAAAAATTTTATAGACATAACAGTTTGTTTTTGCTATTTTTGGTCTACTAATATTAATATTTTCTTCGTTTTATTTTCAATAAACTACAAGTTATCTCAAATATAACTAAAATTTTGTAAATTTAACAATTTTTTTCATGTTCTTATCTCACTAGTATTTAGCAAAAAAATCTGGTAATCTCAGCTGTTTCTTTTGTAAAGGCAAATGTTCACGAGGTCTAGTTTTCTCGACTTCTAAATAACTTTTTTGTGAATTACTTAAGCTTTTTGGGGTTGACTTTTGCTCTATATCTAGATGTACCTTAAGGCCATTTTTACCTAATTTTTAGTAGCTTTTCCTACCATTTTTACAGGGTTATTTCTGTGAGTATAGAGTTTAGAATTTAAAGTCCCTGAATATCGTATTCAACTTCGTTTTAAGGCGAATATTATTTTAAAGGTATTTACGGCTCTATTCCACCTTGTGAATTGACAATCGAAATCGAATTTATTGATTGAATTAGATGGATTAGAATTGAAAATCGAATGAGTGAATTCTTTAGCAGCTCTATTGGGGAAAAACATTTTGCTCGTTGCAAAAAACACAAAAATTTCTAGATTTTTTAATTCTCCTAATTTTTAAAATTTTTTGTAAATGTATTTTAATAAAAAAAATGAAAAATAGGAAAATGTGTAAATAGTACTAAATGAGTCAGAGGAGTACCATAGTACTTTTGGGGTTCCAATAGTACCACAAAAAGTACTATAGTACTAACTTTATCATCCCTGGCGTGCATTGTCATTCCATTCTCAGTTTTGCATCAATAGCGTGCGGATGTAAAAATTAAAGTTAAAGTTAAATTTATTGAGACTTGATTTTTTTCATATAAATTTTTTACTTTTTATTTATTTATTATTATTTTTATTAATTTTTTTATTTTTTACTAATTAATAAAAAAAAAAAAAACAATAAAATGTGTTATATAATTCTGCAATTGTGAGCATAAGCTTATTCTACAATTGCAAGCATAAGCTAATTCTACACATAAGCTTATTTTTCAATTATTCTACAATTTCAAGCAGTAATATTTTCACGAGGGTTCCTTTTTGATTTTTCTACAGTAATTTAAAGGCGTTTTTCTGTAGTTACTCAAGTCTTTTTAAAGCTTAAGGCTTATACTCTCAAGCTTTATTATAATATTTTTCTAAACTGTTTTGTTCTATTGGGTTATATCATAGGTGGGCAAAATGGATTTGCATTTGTATTAGTGAGCACAAGAGAGAAATGCACTGAAAAAAAATCTAGTGAATTTAAAAATATATCATTTACATATTGATCAATGTCCATATTTTTATACAAACTTAATGACGTTTTGTGCAAACTATTTTTATAGGTTCATAATTCAATAAATTTTTTTAAATTTTTTATAACAAAAATTTTATTTTTCAATG
This sequence comes from Leucophora obtusa, assembly GCA_949987735.1. Lineage (NCBI taxonomy): Eukaryota > Metazoa > Arthropoda > Insecta > Diptera > Anthomyiidae > Leucophora > Leucophora obtusa. The sequence goes on along the minus strand of OX465298.1, from coordinate 51,523,780 downwards.
TTCTGTCACAACTAGGGTTTTTCTTTTCCCGGACTTTTTCATTTCCCGGGACAGCGGGATTTTTTTCAGAATTTCCCGGGATCCCGGGAATTCCCGCTCGTTAGAAAATAAATAAATTCGACATATGTTGCACTATAAAAACTCGATTACTGTTAAAACACCGTCCGACAAAGTTCATCTTTTGGTTGTACCCATGAGAAAATGCACTTAATATATTCTGAAAGGATGGCTAAATATAAAATATCCATGTCTTCCACTTTTTCTGGATCAATTCGATTAATATTTAGGTAATATATTTATATGGAAGGCCGTCTTAATTTTAAAAAACTCTTAGAAATATATTAATTAAATATTAATTCGCGGTTTAAACGGTTAAAATAGTTGATATAGGAAAAGTGAAAGACACGGGTATTTTATCTTCATCCCTTTTTTCAGAATATATTGGAATTGTAAATGGGTGCAAAATTGTGTCGGACCAGTTTTATAGTCAGAAATAAGATCGATTTGTTGTTAAAATATTTCTTAAATATGAAATCCAAAAATTTCTATTACTAGATATTTTGTATCTTTCTATGCAAATTTTCAAAAGTATCCGTCTAGAATTATTTTTATAAAAAAGTTTAAAAGTATTTTTAACACAAATTTTTAGGCAAATTCGCCTAAATCGTTTTATAAAAAAAGACACTACAATATTAGTAAATAGTTTCTTGACTTCAATTGGTTTTCTGGAATAGACATTTTTTATGCCACAGCTACTTAAAAATAAATTATTTAATTTTCGTATTTAGTGGCATTTTAAATTAACATATAAAAAAAAAATCCAAAATAATTTTAAAAAGCATCTGATGGATTATTTTGAAAACAAATACTATTTAAAAAATACAATTGAAATAAAGGAATAACAATTGAACTTAAAATTAAATTATTTTAAATAAAAGAAACTCAAAATACTTGTCAATTGAAAATATGAAACCATTACAAATTTTTTAATTTTAATGTCTAGGGTGCAAAATTCATTTTAATGTTTTTGGAGGTATTTGGAACTGAAATAATGATGCTGGAATGTTGAATAAAGCTGGTTTACACTATAAGATTTTCGGTACGATTTTACTTTAGTACACATGCAAAACATATAGGCAAGGTCGCAGAATTTTTCCGAAAATATAGTGTAAACCAGCCTATACAAATATTGAACAAAGATCATTTTAAAGAAAAAAATTTTTCCGAAGTAGGTATATACAAGAATTTTTATTGGTAAGCTTGGTAATGGCTGATAAATTTTTTTCGGTTCAACTAAACCAAATTCAACTGGCATCTAAAAGCAATTTGGCCTAATTCAGTTTATTAAATTTTAAATCGTATTTTTTTAATTTTAAATATTTTTTGATCAAATTAATTTCAAAAAAACAATGCTTTAAATTTAAATAAAGCTTCCAAAATTGCAATAATACTAGCTAAAACTTCTGTAAAAGAATAAAAAAAATCCCGGGAAATCCCGCACAAAATTCCCGGGATTGCGGGATCCGAAAAAGGGCGGGATTCCCGGGAATCCCGTCCCGGGAATTCCCGGGACATAAACCCTAGTCACAACTGATGGCTATTTTATTTAGCTTTTATTAAGGTTGAAATCTCCAATCGATGTTCTCTCCTAACAACCTTCCTTTTAATAATCAGAGTCATTCCATGCTACTCTTGGGTGCTCTACTGGTACTCTTTATTTTTGTTCGCCAGCTCGATAAACAACAAAAGAGTTAATATTGCCTTATTTAAGGGAATTTTTGGTATAAAGTTTGGTTTGAAAGCACAGAATACGGTTCGTTAGAGATTATTTTCCTATTCTGGAAAAAACTTTACCAATAATTTCGTGTGTGTTGAGTTGGTGTCCTTGTGTTTATTGCCAGTGATCACAATATTAAAACCCATGTCACTCTGATGGTATTTGAGTGAATTGTGCGATAGGTCCGACCAAGTAATTATAACGGAAACATCTTTCAACGGTAGAAAAATCGTTTCCAAACCGTTAATGCATAACTGGTTCGGTTGTGGTAGCCGAGTGTATCAGTTGTGATAACAGAAAACCAATTGAGACAAGACGAATTTGACTGTGACAATGGAATTTCAGTTGTTTAAATAATAATTCGGTAGTCGCAGCCGAAAATTTCAATTGGCTACAAATCGGGTTGTCAGCAACGAATCTGTTTTCTCGGCGCATTTTTAACAAAATTACTTGTTTCCATTAGTGCATAAATTTAGAAAAGGTAATTTTTTATGTGAACTGTTTTTGATTAGACTGAGACTTGTATCATAATTTAAAAATCTTGTTTGTTTTGAATTTGGTTTTGATTGTAAATCCAATATTACTTATTTATTACCAAATAATAAAAGCTATACCTATCCAAATTGATATTTACATCCAAAAAATATTTTCTTTATTATTTTTCCATATATCAAATATTGTTGCATTTGACACTGAACAACAAATAAACAAATGACGTGTTTTTTGGAGGATAAAATCTGCATATATAGTATGACATCTAAACAAGAGAATAACAACACATAATTCATGTTTGAAACTTTGAGTAATTTATGTAAATGTGCAATGTGGAGGAAAAAACTTAAAACGAAGAAGTTGAGATCCTAACTACCTGTAAAAATAGCATCTAAACAATTTGAAGTAAAAAAATTGCAGATGCACTATAAAAAAAAATATATCACAGAGAACCCTCATTCATACATACGTTAGATGCCAAAAGAAAAAGGAAGCAACAAAAGTTGTAAATAAAATCATTGAGTTGTTCATTTCAAATGTTTTGAAAGCTGTAAATGTCAGCCATGAGTTATGTTTAATTTTAACAAACGCTATATTGAAATTATATTAAAATTTGTTGTATAGTAACGTTTTTAGTTGTATGAACAATTTTCAAATACTTTTCATTAATGTGGTAACAAAAAAATGTATCTGTTTTTCAATAAGTTCACGTGCGTCAATTTTAACTGGAACTGCAAAAGGTACAGGGATTGAATATATGTTAAAACGGGTAAAAATGTTAAAGTCGGGCATGTCGACTATATAATACCCTACACTAGTCTGACTTAAAGCCAACTAATGTTTGGATCCGAAATGTGAATGGGTTAAAACGGACTTGTGTCAAAATTTTCTATAAAATCATAAAAGAAGAGAAAATCGAAAATATAGCCCATATGGGCGATAGGTCCAAATATGGACCGATCCTATCTAGAATCAATAGGCTTTTTCTTTGGGACCATGTAAGTCAGCGAAACAAATTTCATTGAAATATCTTCGTATTTGCGACATGCAGCCAATTTTGGGGGGACCCTTATATGAGCACTAGGTCTAAACATGGACCGATTTTAACCCAAATCAATAGGCTTCGTCCTTGAGCCGACATAGGTCTGTGTACCAAATTTCATTGAAATATCTTCGTATTTGCGACCTGAAGCGTGTAATAAAGACAATTTTGGGGGGTACCCTTATATGCGCACTAGGTCTAAAAATGGACCGATTTCAACCAAAATCAATAGGCTCCGTTCCTGGGCCGACATAGGTCTGTGTACCAAATTTCATTGAAATATCTTCGTATTTCCGACCTGCAGCGTGTAAAAAAAATTTTTGGGGGGTAACCTTATATGGGCACTAGGTCTAAACATGGACCGATTTCAACCAAAATCAATACGCGTAAGTTGGTGTACCAAATTTCGTCAAAATATCTTAATATTTGCGACATGTAGAGTTGCGCACAAGAATGCATGGATAGACAGACAGACGGACGGACGGACGGACGGACAGACGGACATCGTCAAATCGAAATAAAAAAAATTCTGCGCCGTTCGGTATACTATAAGGTGGGTCTAGGACCAATATTTTTTGGTGTTACAAACATCAGCACAAACTTATAATACCCTCTCCACGTAGTGGTGTAGGGTATAATTAAATTTTTCGGTAAATTTAAAAAATTGTTGGTATTTTGAAATCAATATCCCACCAAACACCCATCAAAAAAAATTAAGTAATGCTTTACATGCTACTACTTTCACTGCTTCACAAGTACCCGTTGTGTATTTTTACTGCTTTTAGGAGTAATTCTGAATAACTTCAAAAAATCACTTCTTTCATTTCTTCCAAAGTACCCGTTAGTATATTATTACAGCTTTTTTAGAATTACTTCTGAACAACATCCAAAAAGTCACTTAAGTATTGCTTCTAACGCATAATTATTTTAAAAGTGATTCTAAAAATTGATTTGGTATCATTTGTTATTTGTAAACAGATGATTGCGCGTTGGATTCCTGGAGGTACCAATATATTGATAATTTTTGGTTTATTTATTTTTTTAATATTTATAATTAATTTGTTCAAATTCAATATTTTTTTAATTTTTATATTTTCAAAAATATATAAAATAAAAATGACGGAAAAGAACTGAAAATAATACTTAATTGCGGTGCTTTGCACTTGCTTAAAAAGTACTTTTATTGAAGAAAATAAAGCATATCGTCGACCGGCCTGCAAAATGTCACATGTGTTTTTTAATAGATTTTCGGGAGAGCGAAAAAACTGTTACAAAATCTACTTTTAAGATATTTTATTGGCATCATATGCTTTAATGACACTGTGAGACAAATGGTAGGGGTCAGTGTTCGGGAAGGGTTCAAACTACCGGGGAAAGTTATATCGGTAAAAAAGAAGTTATACGTGTCCCGGCGTTTCGCTGGGTCAACCCTAGGAATCGAGATATATCGATTTGACCTTTGGTGGTCTTTTTTTTGCCATAACTCGAGAACCACTAGTCCGATTTTGCTCAAACAATTTTAAAAAAATTAAAACTTACAATTCCTTTAATCTGTTCATATAACGTTTTTCTATATACTCAACAGTTTTGCCGGTAAAAATAAATGTATGAAGAAAAAAATATTTTTTGCCTAAAATATTAAAAAAAAGTAATATACAAAAGTTTATTGATTTTTATGGTAGCGGTAACAAACATTTATTTTTACCGGCAAAACTGTTGAGTATATAGGAAAACGTTATATGAACAGATTAAAGGAATTGTAAATTTTAATTTTTGTAAAATTGTTTGAGCAAAATCGGACTAGTGGTTCTCGAGTTATGTCAAAAAAAAGATATATCTCGATTCCTAGGGTGACCCAGCGAAACGCCGGGACACGTATAACTTGTTTTTGACCGATATAACATTTCCCGTTGGTTTCATCCCATCCCGATTTTGACTGTCGCATAGTGTGATTCACGACCTCATTTAGTAAAATCATCATTAAGGCATATGATGCCAATAAAATATCTTAAAAGTAGATTTTGTAACAGTTTTTTCGCTCTCCTGAAAATCTATTAAAAAACACATGTGACATTTTGCAGGCCGGTCGACGATATGTGACCTTCTCAGAGAAAAGGGACCTAGTGTGTGAAAATGAAGTTTTGAGAAGAACGCATTTAAAGTTTCATAACGCATTATCACTTTGAACACACCTTCAGTTAGGAGATCGTTTTGTGCATTTTTATGTGGTAAATAAATTTTTATCAGAAATCTAACTCATTTCATCTTATTATACACCCTTTTAGGTACCAGAATCCACTCTTAAGTCCAAACGCGTATTTTGACACACTAGGTCCCTTTTTCCGGAGAAGGTCACATATATCGCCATGGCAAAGTGGTGTTTTTATGTCAGTCAACTTTCATATTAAAGAATAACTCAGCGGGATAGAGCTAGACCAGCAATTATGAGGTCGTAAGTTCAATACCCAGTAGCGGCACTAAAAAAACTTTTGTAAAATAAAAAAAATAAAATTTTTTTGGGAAGAATTTCTTTAAACTTTTAATTGTTGAAAAAGAGCTTCCTTTACACTCGTTCCAAAACTGAAAAAATATTGAAGTGGGACTGCTCCTCTCCTATGACAGCTCAATGTTAAAATCATTACTGTTTACTTTTATAAAGAAGTACATCTATTGTAGTGCTTTTTCTACTGCTTCGGTATCTCTTTTTTTGCTGGTGGATTAATGTGTATGTAAAGCAGTGGTGTTCAAAACTAAAAATGTAGTTGTGTTGGTGAGAAAATTAGAATTGCACTGTAAGAAATGTTGAATGTGTTAATAGAATCTGTATGCATTTATTTTTTATTAAAAATATGAAAATGTTATGTGTAAAAAACGAAGTAGGTACTTTCGGAAAATATAAATAAATACTACACTGTTTTAAAGAAATAAAAATAAACAAAATACAATTTTTGAAAGAAAAAAAATACATACATACATAAGGGTGGCTTCTTTTATTCTATGTAAAACAAAAGGTTTTCAATTTTTTTAAATCAATATCAATGGTTTCAATGTATTTACATATTTATAAAATATCTTTAATCTGCATTTATAATCATAAAATATTTGTCCTATATTGTTATTAATTTTTTTTTTCAGTACATTAAAAAAAAATCTGCGTATATCCGTACTCATGTTCGTTCGTCGCTGTTTCAGTGACGACTAAAAGCAAGCGCGTAAGAATACATGTGAATTGAGCAGGGACAATTGTCCTATGGGCAGGTAGTATTTTGAAATTGTCTTCCTTTTATCATTTGGATGATAAATCGGTGATATTTGAAAAAAATAATTAAAAAATTTAATTTTTCGTCATAATTTTTTATGATAATATTGCGGCAATATTAGCTTTTTATCATCCGGAAGATAAAGAAAATTTGTTTGAAATATTTTGTCATTTTGGAAAAAATTAAAAGAAAATTTATACAAAAACAACCAACAGATACATAGGAAACAAACTCGTCAAAAAATCAATATTTATTATGTGAAAAAATCGGCTTTGATAAAATCAAGATGATTAATACGTTGGTTAATGGACTATATGCAGATGTTCTTTTTCAGGCTAAAATTTAATAAGAAAAAACATAATCGTTTCTTTTGTACCGGGGAGTTTATTTAGCGATATCACCTTTTTATCTTCCAGGTGATAAATTAGCGATATCGCCGATTTATCTTCCTGGGGTATTGTTTTCGTATTGCCTGTAAGTATTGCTTTCGGATTACAGTTGTTCCCAACGGAGGAAACTTCCGCAATACGAAATTGATATTGCTGGCAATTAATGTGTTCTTCCTGATAATATGATCGGGGAATCTTCTTCGTATTGCCATGGTTGCTGGTTAGATTTTAGTTTTTATAAAGGGTTCTTCAACAGGGACGCTACAAAAGTAGAAAGACAGGGACAACAAACGACGCCATATTTCTTGCCGCTCTTTTGACATTTCTCTTCAGTAAGGTTTGCCATTTCATGATGGAAAGATATATGAGCCAACAACGAGTCGAAATTAATAAAATTTACTACAGACATTCGGAGTCAGTGGCCTCAACGTTAAGAGCGCTACGTCCAATTTATGGTCGTCATAATGAATGGCTTCGTCTATAAACAATATATGCGTTATTGGTCAGACAGCAATCCACACGTACTCCATTAGTCATAATTGCATACCGAAAAAATTACGGTTTGGTGCGGTTTATGGGCCGGCGGCGTCATTGGGCCGTACTTCTTCCGTGATGATCAAGACCGGCACGTTACTATGAATGGGAATCGCTACCGTTCAATGATAACCGAATATTTTTGGCCCCAATTGGATGATATGGACTTGGAGGACATGTGGTTCCAACAGGACGGCGCCACAAGCCACACAGCGAATGTCACAATCAATTTATTGCAAACCAAGTTTGGAGAACGTGTTATCTCACGAAATGTTCCAGTCGATTGGCCGCCTCGGTCGTACGATTTGACGCCGTTGGACTATTTCTTGTGGGGCTACGTCAAATCTATGGTCTATGCCAACAAGCCAGCGACGATTTATGAACTTCATACGAATATCGGCCCATTTATGCTTGAAAACCGTCGAAAATTGGTTTTAGCGTCTGGGATTCTGCAAGCGTGCCCGTGGTGGCCATGCAAAAGAGATCGACTTCCATACATAATGGCATCGAACGTACTTTCACAGGAATAAAGAATTTCATTGATATCCAAAACCGTTTTTGTTTTATTTAAAAAGCTTTTGTAGCGCTCTTATTGAAGAACCTTTTACATACACTCAACCAAAAAAGTCTGTAATGGCTACTGAAAATTTTGCTGTTATTAAGGGAAATTTAACTGTTTTGAGGCCAGCGGTATTTTTTGCTAATTTCAGCAACACATGTAGAAAAATTTAGTAGTAAAAACTTACTAAATATCATAATTTTAGTATAAATAATTAGTTGCAGCTACTACATTTCAGTAAATTGCTGTAAACTGTAATTTAAAATCAATCTGCTGAAATTAGTAAAAAATTGTACTAAAAAATAAAAAAACTGTAAAATCTAAAAAAAAATTTTTCTTTCGATTGTAACAAGCGTATAATTACTTCATCCTACTTGAAATTTGGAGTCAAAATTGCAAACGGTTCTGCAGTTATTGCCGTTTTATGCATTGGAGATGCACCCAGCAAAATATTTCATTACCAAATAATTGGTTATATATTAGAAATTCATAGCTCCGCACAACTTATTTTTTGGCGTCTAAACTCATTATTTTTGTTTGGCGTGGTCGTTTTTATAAGTAGTCACGCTTACCCGCTCGCTTACGGAAAAATGAGAAATAAGTCGTTATGAGATTTTGAATAATAAGTGGTTGCACGCATGCTTACAAAAAGTTGAATTATAAGTGGTTATCCGATTGCTTACTTGATTCTTAAAAATAAGGAGTTAAGCAAATATTATTAGCTTAAGGAAATACATTCAGAAAAATTTAAGTTTTCTCTAGTGTGTAATTTTAGGACTCGTCATAAAAATTTAAACATAAAACATATTTACATATAATAAATAAAAATGTATAAAATTTAACTGTGTAAAAACTACTTATTTAAACTATTACGAGTAAGTCATTAGTTTATATTTAGAAACAATGAATACAAAAGGCCGTTATTAGGAAGGCATTATTTTATATTATAAAATAATGCAAAAGGTAATGATGTATCATTTTTGGTAATGCAGATACTAATGAGGTGTCATTACCAATATTTTGCTGGGCAATGACTAAACTAAGAATATATTAATAGTAACAAATATAAACAAGAATTGTAAAAAATTAAAAAAAAAAATTTAAATTAGTATATTTTTCTGCTAAATTTAGCACTCGGTTTTGAAAAATTAGTAAAATGTTTTGCTGAAATCAGCGCCGAAAATTAGTAAAAAAATCCGTAACTTGTTATAAGAGCATAGCAAAAATGATTACTAAAAATAAAAATTGTACTAATAATCAGTATAAAAATAGTATAGTGCGAATGGAAACTGTTACAAAATTTTTTACAAACTTTTTTATCTGAGTGTAGGTATGGTTACATAATTACATATCTGGTAATTATTTTTGCACTGGGTAGGTCGAAAAAGTTACATGACTTCATATGTTTCTCCAAATGCTGACTTATTGTTCTTCTATTTATTATTTTTTTTTGATTTTTTAAAATAATTTTTGATAAAAAATGTATAATTATTTTGAAATTTTTAATATTTTATCCAGAGCTTCGAGGAATTAATTCCCTAATTCCCTTTTTTCGGACTGAATTTATATTTTGTGAATGAATTCCCTGACCAAACTTAAGTAATTGAATAAATTCCTTTTTTTTCATTCGATTTATCTTAAAGGAATTCATTAATTTTTTTTTTATTTATTTATTCATAGCTCCGCACAACTTATTTTTTGGCGTCTAAACCACGGTTGGCATTGAATACCTTTTCATAATAACGGTAGTTGGCTACAGCAGCTACTTCAAGACCCATATGGAAATTATAAAAAGTGGCTTCCATTAAAGGCATATGTCTTTTTGTATCACCGGTTTCATTTCGATTTTTTACCGGTCTAATTCTGTAATAACTTGAACTACCGTTAAAATACCGAAACACAGATTTATAACGGTATTTTGCAGATACAGCAAAATGTAACAGGTAATATTATAAACAGAGAAGACAGAAAAAAGCAAAATCCGATGTGTTTAAAGCAAAAAAATATTGTAAAAAAAGCAAGAAAAAAGCAAAAGTAAAAAACCTTGGAAAAACAACAGTTTTAAAAAAAAAAAAAATCAAAATTAAGAGAAAAAATATTTTTTTGTAAGCAAAAAAAGTATTTTTGGGCAAAAAGTCTTAAAAAAGCAATTCAAAGCTCAAAAATCTTAACAAAAAGCTATTTTAAAGCTAAAAAACGGTAAATCCAAAAAAAGCAAAAAGAAGCAAATATGAGTAAAACAAGCATTAAAAAACATAAAAAGCAATTTTGTCTTCTCTGATTATAAAATAAAACCTGTGATATTAGGATACACATGCCACTATTGTACTCGCAGTCTTAAAATTTTAATATCGGTATTGATGTGGACGTGGTAGGCAACTACCGTTATATTGAAAAGGTAGTGCTTGCCAACCATGGTCTAAACTCATTATTTTTGTTTGGCGTGGTCGTTTTTATAAGTAGTCATGCTTACCCGCTCGATTACGAAAAAATGAGAAATAAGTAGTTATGAGATTTTGAATAATAAGTGGTTACACACATGCTTACAAAAAGTTTGATTATAAGTGGCTATCCGATTGCTTACTAGATTCTTAAAACTCAGGAGTTAGGCAAATACTATTATCCTAAGGAAATACATTCAGAAAAATTTAAGTTTTCTCTAGTGTGTAATTTTAGGACTCGTCATAAAAATTTAAACATAAAACATATTTACGTATAATAAAAAAATTTAACTGTGTAAAAAGTACTTATTTAAACTAATACGAGTAAGTCATTATTTTATATTTAGAAACAATGAATACAATAGGCCGTTATTAGGAAGTTATTATTTTATATTATAAAATAATGTAAAAGGTAATGATATATCATTTTTGGTAATGCAGAGGTGTCATTACCAATATTTTGCTGGGAAGGAATTCATTAAATTTTATTTAATTCAACTTTTGGTCAAGGAATTCATTCAATTCTAGTTAATTCAACTTTTGAACAAGGAATAAAATTCTTTTCATTTAATTCCCTAAGGAATTAGATTTTTTTGGTTTAATTCCCTGAATTTAAGTTTTCACTCAATGCCCATCTCTTAATGCTCTATCTCGCTTAGTTTTTTACGAATAAAGAAAAAAATATATATATTATATTTATCTTAATACTGAACTTCGTTTCCTCTACTAGTTTTTTGTAACAATTGAAAATACAACAAACACTACTCACTCAATCAGTAAATATGTCAAAAGCAACAAGAGCAACTAATTAAACACAACTTATCAGATTGAAAAAACAAATTGCACCAATGCACAGTTATATATTTACACTTACGAATGATTCCACTTAATGTTGTAGACTATTTCGCCGTTAGTTACGAAATAATGGCATATGGGTTGTCAGGCTAATGAAAACTGTTTCTAAAAAGGGAACTCTCGCAGGTGAGAATTTCGGTTGTACTTAAAATTGGGTATGTGATCAATAAGACTAACCCATTCGACAAGTATTTTTTCTTTTCGACCTTATCTCAAATTTGGGGCGTAAAAAAGGACGTAAAAAAAGGGTTCTAAAAGCTTTTACTTGCACACAGAAAACAAATTCGCAGTTCCCTACAGCACTACGTGGTCAGGGTATAATAAGTTTGTGCTGATGTTTGTAACCCCAAAAAATATTGGACCTAGACCCATCTTATAGTATACCGATCGACTCAGAATCACGCTTTACTTTGATTTAACAATGTCCGTCCGTCTGTCCATGCATTCTTGTGCGCACTCTACAGGTCGCAAATATTAAGATATGACATTTGGCCGAAGGACGAAGCCTATTAATTTTAGTGAACATCGGTCCATGTTTAGACCTAGTGCCCATATAAGGGTCCCCCCAAAATAATATTGTTTATACGCTGCAGGTCGCAAATATTAAGATATTTTGATGAAATTTGGTACACCGACCTGTGTCAGCCCAATGACGAATCCTATTGATTTTGGCTAACACCAGTCCATGTTTAGACCTCGTGCCCCCATAAGGGTCTTCCCAAAATTGGCTTGGTTACACGCTGCAGATCGCAAATATTAAGATATTTTAATGAAATTTTGTTCGCTGACTCATGGTCCCGAGAACAAAGCCGACAGATTCTAGATAGAGTAAAAAAGTTAAAGTCGGTCATGCGGACTATATAATACCCTACACTAGTCTCATTTAAAGCCAACTAATGTTTGGATCCGAAATTTGAATGGTTTAAAACAGACTTGTGTAAAAATTTTCTATAAAATAATAAAAGAAGAGAAAATCGAAAATATAGCCCATATGGGCGATAATTCCAAATATGGACCGATCCTATCAATAGGCTTTTTCCTTGGGACCATGTGAGTCAGCGAACCAAATTTCATTGAAATATCTTCGTATTTGCAACCTGCAGCGTGTAACCAAGCCAATTTTGGGGGGACCCTTATATGGGCACTAGGTGTAAACATGGACCGATTTCAACCAAAATTAATAGGTTCCTTTCATGGGTCGACATAGGTCTGTGTACCAAAATTTCACTGAAATATCTTCGTATTTGCGACCTGCAGCGTGTAACCAAACCAATTTTGGGGGGAGCCTTTTGGGCACTAGGTCTAAACGTGGACCGATTTCAATCAAAATCAATAGGCGTCGTCCTTGGGCCGATGTAAGTCGCTGTACCAGTGCGACCTGTAGAGTGTTCACAAGAATGCATGGACAGACAGAGAGACGGACAGACGGACATCGTTAAATCGAAGTAAAAAGTTACTCTGAGCCGATCGGTATACAATAAGGTGGGTCTAGGACCAATATTTTTTGGTGTTACAAACATCAGCACAAACTTATAATACCCTCTCCACATAGTGGTGTAGGGTATAATAACACATCGGCTGAAAAGTCCCTAGGACGACACATAGGTGGCGCCGCTAATGAAAATTTCATATGATTTTTTGGAACTACCAACCTTCAGATGATACATGTCAACACTTAGTGACAATTCGTTCATTAGTGAACAAGTTACAGCTGTTTTAGTGACGCTACTTTTGCGATTTGGGAAATAATGGATTCAGAGCAATTTCGTGTGTTGATTTATCATTGGTTTTTAATGGGAAAAAATACCGTTGAAGCCAAAGCTGTGCTCCATCGAGACAAATGGCAGAAAAGTGGTTTCCTGACTTTAAACGTGGTCACACAAACACCGATGACGCTGAACGCTCTGGTCACTCAAAGGAGGTAGTAGAGGTACCGGAAAACATCAAAAAAGTTCACAAAATCATTTCGTTAGACCGTGAACTGAGTTTGCCGTTTGAGCTGTTTTAGCGAGATAAAAAGGACTTTTTGCATCGGTATGTAACAATGAACAAAACTTGGATCTGCCACTACACTCCGGAGTTAAATCGACAGTCAGCCGAAGAAGTCAAAGACGCAACAGTTAGGTGGTAGAGTCAATATTTTGGGATGCGGCTGGAATTTTGTACAGTGATTACCTTGAAAAAGGCCAGACCATCAATAGCGATAGCTACATGGCCCAACTGGTGTGTTTGAAGCAGGAAATCCCAAAAAACGGCCCCATATGAAGAGGAAAGAAGTGTTCTTTCACCAAGACAATGCGCCGTGTCACAAGTCGTTTGCTACCATGGCCAAGTTGCACGAAAGGGATTTGGTTAGAATGAAGAGTTGATTGCCGAAACGGAGGTCTGTTTTGAGGCCAAAGATAAATCGTTCTATAAAAAAGGTATCGAAATGTTAGAAAGGTGTTGGAGTGATTGCATCGTTCTTGAAGGAGAATATGTATTGATGAATAAAGTCGAAATTTGCCAAAAAAAAATTGTTGTTTTATTGGTTATCCTACGGACTTTTCAGCCGATGTGTTACCGTGTCCCGATTAATATCGCTGAGACCTACCCTGTAGGTCTCAGCGATATCGTCCACCGAATCTCTTATGTGGTGCTGGCTTGTTCCCTTCGTCAGATGGTGACTCGGATGGCAATTCCGATGGCATCCCAGGAGGAACTGCTTCGAGAGCATTTGGCAATGTTCCTTTACTGAAAGAACCTTCGTTTCCTCATGGAGATGTTGTACTAAGGACACCTGTACCATCCTGCAATAGTTGAGGCCGTCATCATCGTCGCCGTATGTATCGTCGTTATTGTATGTATCGTGGTTATTGTATGTATCATCGTTATCGCATGTATCATCGTTATCGTATCTATCGTCGTTATCGTATGCATCGTCATCTTGATATGCATTGCCGTCGGATCCCTCCCCAATGTGGCAACAAAAACACCAACAATAATAGCCATCTCACCTTACAACTCAAATTGCTATAGCTGGACCTGAAGGTATATACATAAATTGCAGTTCAGCTGGCACGGCCAGATTATGTAGATCTTCTGCGCCTGGGTCGCACAAGAAGCGGCGATGAAGGCATCGCGTCCTTTCTACACCATACGGTGTAATACAGAATCATCTCGGATATGACAGAAGTACTTAACTTGTGCATTTGCACTCTGGTTATACCCGAGCTCTGGAAAAGAAAAAATGCGAACCAAGGAGGATCATATGGAGGAATCACCCTTCTGGCACCGGCCGGAAAAACTCTTGAGGCACTTTTTCTCCCTAGCTTGACAGAACGTCTATCAGCAGCAGAACATCAGTTTAGAAACTGATGTTCTGCTGTTCCAGATAGAGGAATTCTCTCCCCAATATTTTTTAATTTCTTTCTTTTTAAACTCCTGGCACCACATAATGGGGTGGAAATATTATCATATGCCTACGACCTGGATTACTTGTGTGGAATAGTGAATATTATTTATTTATTTTATTTTATTTATTTATTAATTACATAATACAATTATTGTAACTAATAAGGTAAAAAACAAGAGTACTAGCAACAAAGGCTTTCGACTCGGTCTTAAAAAAAAGTTGAGATTATATTTGGTTTTGCATACTATTTTCTTGAATGAATTTACATATTAATTTTACATTAATATCACAGATGTTTTTTAAGAGATCAGATGGAAGATAAGATCCGAAAATATTAGTTCTGGAGGAATTGTACTTGCGACACTCATCTAGAATGTGGGTAACGTTAAGCTTCACATTACATGAATTACAATATGGTGCTGCAGTTTTTTCCAGTAGATATTTGTGGGAGAATTTACAGTGTCCCATTCTGAGGCGTACTATAGTGTTAGTTTCGTTTCTGGAACAATTTTTTGGGTAGATTGCTTTGTCCCCCGTTGGATTAATAATTTTGTAGTCATGTTGGTAGTTCGACCATTTTTGAATATTTAAGGTCTTAAAGTATGAAGAGATGCTGTTTGATATATCTTGGTTTTCCCATGTTTGGAATTTCAGCAGTGGTCTACGTTTTGCTTCTTCAGCTGCATTGTCGGCGTACTCGTTGCCAGGGATGCCAACGTGGGAAGGAACCCACATTATTTTAATTTGGCTTGAATATTTTATACATATGTTCCTTATTTGGTTGATTATAGGTGAGTCGTACAGAGAATTTTGTATGGCCATAACTGAAGAGAGACTGTCGGTGCAGATTATATAGCTTGACTGTGTTTTTGAGGCAAATTGAGCAGCAAGTAATATTGCTAATGCTTCAGCAGTGAAGTTTGAGCAGTTGTTATTGATGAAACCCGAATTAATTAGTTTACCGCTTTGTTGCGAAAGTGGTGAAGTTGTTTGATTTAGATCCATCGGTGAATAGTAGCTTCCAATTAAGGCAAATAAAGGAGTCGGCTATATTATTAAAAATTTGTTGGTATACAACAGGAGGGGTTGAAGATTTGGGTAGATCGACCATTGCCAGAATTAAAGAGGCTTTAGGGAGAAGCCATGGGGGTTCTGTTAGATTCTTGATGTATTTTGGTCGAATTTCTAATGAAAGATTCCGTGCGAGATTGATGCATTTTATTATAGAAGAATGACGTTTAGGAGTTCTTTTATATTTAATAGCTTTTGTGACTTCCTGGAATAAGATTTTATTCCGACAGACCAATAATTTTGGTATTAATTTGTGTGTTAAGAGTAAAGTTCTATTTTCAATATATATTTCCATAATCTTTAAAATTTCTTCATTGCTAGGAACATGTAGCTGTTCCCCTCCAAATTATCGGCAATGCTTTTCACCAGATAGACGAAGAAAATGAGCCTGGACTTCAAAGTGTAAGTCGCGGTGTCAGAATTCTGACTGTAAAATACCCCAAAATACTCGGAGTAATATTCGACCATCTCTACTATCCATGGTTGGCAAACACTAACCGTAAAATACCGTTAACGATTCAAAACCCTTTCAACGAACTATTTTTAACCGTAAAATACCACTAACGAAATAACTTAAAATACCGTTAACCTTAAAATACCCTAACGAAATAAATTAAAATATCGATAACCTTAAAATATCCTAACGATATCACTTAAAATACCGTTAACCCTAAGATACCTTAAAGAAATAGAATTACGTTAGGTTTTTTTTTCTCTAAAAAACATAAAAATTAACGAGTAAAAAGGTCAAAGTCGGGCATGCCGACTATACAATACCCTACACCAGTCTGGTTAAAAGCCAACTAATGTTTGGATCCGAAATTCGAATGGGTTAAAATGGGACTTGTGTCAAAATTTTCTACAATGTGAGTCAGCGAACCCAATTTCATTAGAATATCTTAATATTTGCGACCTGCAGTTTGTAACCAAGCCAATTTTGGGGGGACCCTTATATGGGCACTAGGTCTAAACATGGACCGGTGTTAACCAAAATCAATGGGCGTCGTCCTTGGGCTGACATAGGTCGGTGTACCAAATTTCATCAAAATATCTTAATATTTGCGACCTGCAGCGTATAAACAATATAATTTTGAGGGGACCCTTATATGGGCACTAGGTCTAAACATGGACCGATTTTAACCAAAATCTATAGGCTTCGTCCTTGGGCCGACATAAGTCGGTGTACCAAGTTTCATCAAAACATCTTAATATTTGCGACCTGTAGAGTGCGCACAAGAATGCATGGACAGACCGACGGACGGACGGATCGACGGACATCGTTAAATCGAAATAAAAAAAAATTCTGAGCCGATCGGTATACAAAAGGTGGGTCTAGGATCAATATTTTTTGGTGTTACTAACATCAGCACAAACTTATAATACCCTGACCACATAGTGGTGTAGGGTATAATAAAAAAAAATAAGTTTGTGTGAGTTTGTTTTGATTTCCCAGCAAGCATGACAATACGAAGAAGATTCCCCGATCATATTGCCAGGAAGAAAACATTTATTGCCGGCAATATCAATTTCGTATTGCGGAAGTTTCTTCCGTCGGGAATAACTGTTACCCGAAAGCAATACTTTCAGGAAACAGGAAAGCAATACCCCAGGAAGATAAATCGGCGATATCGCTAAGTTATCATCTGGAAGATAAAAAGGTGATATGGCCAAATAAACTCCCCGGTACAATATAAAGGTTTTAATTTTTAATTATTAAATTTAAACCTGAAAAAGGACATCTGCATACATAATCCATTGACCAACACATTATCTTGATTTCAACGTAGCCGATTTTTTCACCGCATTAGATTTTGATTTTTTCAAGGAATTTCTTTCCTATGTGTTTGTTGATTGTTTTTATACAAATTTTGTTTTAATTTTTTACAAAATGACAAAGAATTTCAAACAAATTTTCTTTATCTTCCGAATGATAAGAAGGTAATATTGCCGCAATACGGATAAAATAAAAACCTATGACAAAAAATTCAATTTTTGAATTATTTTTTTCCAAATATCACCAAATCATCTTGCAAATAATAAAAGGAAGACAATTTTAAAAGACTACTTGATTATTTTCATTCAAATGAAAAATAGAAGATATCGCTTTAATATCTTCTTGGAAGATAACTTCCAAATGCTTGCAGGGTTATTACAAATGGTATTGTTAACTAAGTATACGTACGGTCGTAATATTAAAGGCTCATTTAGCCATACGTAACGTAACGACTCAGCTGATTCAATCTAAAACAATGAGTAAAAAAGAATTAGACTTTCAGGTATGCTCTTTTAACTCATTAGATTTTCCATAAGGAGATGCGTCACGTTGGGTAAATGATCCTTAATTTTGTTCGACGTAATTTTGAGTAAAGTCTGGTAAACTGAGAGTAAACAAATAATTATCTGAAAAAAATGGTAAATGCTCATAATACCGGGAACGCACAAAATCACCCAGCAAAGCCTTGGTAATGGGCTAGACCTTTTTCACGCATTGCCTGGCAATGGGTACCTTGGTTTTACTTAGAAACCTAAAGTAATACGTTATTAACATCGATATTTATGTGGGAGGTATGAAATAATGAGTTACCGATATGGAGATACATCACTACTTATTTGGAGGCTTTAAAATAATATGTTACTGATATTGTGTTACATAATAACTTATTAATAAGGGTAAAAATAATAATCTGATATCTTTAAAATATACTACGAAATAACGTAAAATACCGATAACCTTAAAATACCCTAACTAAATTTTCTAAAATACCGTTAGCCTTAAAATACCATAACGAAATAACTTTAAATACCGTTAACCCTAAAATAACTTAACGACATAACTTAAAATACCGATAACCTTAAAATAACCTAACGAAATACTGTTGAAATAACCTTATCACTTATCACTAACGGTTGCCAACCCTGCTACTATCTCTTAGCGCACGCCACTGCAAAGTATTGAGAAGTAGAAACAAGGTCCTCAAGTCGCTAGTCGGCAGCACTTGGAGTAAGGGCAAAGAAACCTTGTTGACTACAAACAAAACGATTGACCCGTCAGCTGTCTCCAGATTATCTCGGAACACCACATACATTAGGAGTCGAAGATCTTTACAGTTAAGAACCATAGCCACTTGTTGGCCAAGCAGTTCCTTCTGGGATGCCATCGGAGGAGGCATCCGAACCAACGAGGATATAATTAAAAGAGGTACCAACTCTAACAAACTCTGTCAAATCACTCTCTTCTTAATTTGTATCGAAACATGTTACCATATGAATTACACATGTCTGCAAAGAATAACATTTTTCGATACAAAATGTCAATCTTCGAAAGAGAGCGACATTTCAGTCTATGCTGCTACAACAACAGTAAAATTGTTTGGGCAGTTTTAGTTCCCTGCTACAAACTAAAGATGCAGCTTTTCGCAAAATGTTTATCAATAACTGCGAACCGTCTAGCTTGTTATAAGAAAAGAAATTTAAAAATATTCATGGAGTAAACCAAGACCACCATTGCCTTTTAAAGGAGTCTTAAAAGTTACTTTACCAAATATTTCTGGTTCACATTTGCCTTTAGATCTTTAAAAATAAGATACTTCAGAAACCTTTAATTTAATAAAAATATATTCGTAGTTTTCCCTGAACTGGTCCATAAATAATAAAGATTTGTATTGATACTCTGAAGAAACAATCTTTTTGTTCGTTTTACTCTATATTGCTTAGTTTTCGAGATATGGGTCATTTTATAAAATGGAACTTTAAAGGAATGTCTGAAGGTCCAAGGGAGATTTCATTTGTTTTTAAAAATAATTGCAGCAGTCTTTAGATACAAAATATTAACCCTAGCAGTTATGGAATGTTTACATCTGAGCTTGAATATATTTATCTTAAATGGTGTTACCAAACGAAAGCGATTTTCAACAATTTCTTTCACGTGACCTATAAAATATTATTCATTATTCAGTGCTCATTTTGGACAGATAGTGCTCATTTTGGGCAGAAAAAAAATGGGTCCAACTTTAGATCAGTTTTCTTGGTTGTTTTTTTATAGTAGTCTTTTGAATGCGAAAAGTTAAAAAAATTGCGAAAATTTTTTGTCTTTCACATGGTTTCTTTTTATTCTTTCATATAAAATTATTTAATTGAGTAGTACAAATTCGGAAAGAAAAACTTGGTCGCTAACTGACGGACTAGCTTGTGGGCGCCTGAACCCGCAATAAAGCCAAAAGTTTGACGTGTAAAATTTTGAGACGCTTAATAAACCAAGAACAAAAACCCGAAAATTTTGAAATCGCCATTTTAGAATTTTCTTTACGCCATGTACCAATTCCGAAACTAGAATATATTACTTAACAGACATCATACTGTCGGGAGTCTCGGTCCATTTGATATTTCTGGGATTACACAAGACTATATGGTATAATTCAAGCAAAATGTATTCGGAAATATACCGAAAACTTGATGTTATTAGTAATTCTGAAGTCAGATTACTCTGGTTCAGGCTCAAATTTTGTCGAACTGCTCATAAGCAAATGCAATCTGGCTTATAGATTGTTGATGTACCTTTATACCAAAAATGATTTATCTACATGGCAACCCTTCATACAATAAATATGAAGAAAAAAAGGAGTGTACAACATATGAATAAAGAAAAATAAGTGACAAACTGTCAATATCAAACAACAAACGGCAAATTGAAGTTGCTTTAAAGAAATAAAAATCAAACTGAAAGAAATAACATTATCCCACAACCACTCGTGTGCGATAGTGATCGTCTGCAATGTATTATTTTTTAGTTGTTTGTTTATTTTGAGTTCTGTTATGCCAGTGTTTTAACTTAAGTTTATAAAAATGTACACAACACTTGACACAAACTTGCCAGTACTGGTGCAACACTGATGTTGCCTGTCAAGCAAATGTCATGTCCAAACAAAATTTCCACTTCTGCAAGCTGCTTAGCATTGCTTTGATTCACCTCCACCAAACTGTTATAACATTAGCCTAAATCCTTTGCCACGTTTGTGCATGCCTGTTTGTGGCAAATTAGTTAAAATTGCTGGTGGTTTACTTTCGGTTTTCCTTATTTATTTACAATACTATAGAATCATTCACATCAAATGTTGCCATGAAATATCGTACACCAACAATTGTAACACCTAACATTTGGCCAACAACTAAAACCATTGCAAATTTTATACGTACTATGAATTCCTCATTCCACACACATCGTATAGTCTATAGTATGGGGGACCCTCCTTAATATCATGTTTAGTGTCTTGTTTGTACTTGTTGTTGGATGGTTGCTTGCTTGCTGCACTCTTAGCAACCATGTTAAATCAACACAAAAGCAAGTGTTTCTTTAAGATCAAGCTAAACTCGCGAGAAAATTCTACTACACAAACAGGCGACAAGAAAAATCAATTAGTGAGCGACATGTGACGATAATAATGTTTTGTTGTTGCATTTTTATTTGCGGATATTACAAAACTTTAGCTTTGCTCAAACAGAGTAATCAAACGATCAAGCCAGCCAGCACGTTTTAGTTGTAGGTTGTTGAAAGTGATAGTTCATTCGTTACTTTGTTCATTTGTTTGTGCGGTGTTGCATATGTGTTAGAGTAATTTACAATGCTGCTAAGAATATCTGTCAATTAGTTGTCCTGCTTATATCATGTTTAAATGTCAATTGTCACTCTTTCTATATTTTCGACATATTTTATAAAATTTAAGAACCTGGGGATTGTTTTTATTTGCGAAAAAGACTAAGTGCTAAGGCTGCCAGATGATTTTTGGCGTAAAATCAGCAATTTTTCAGTATTTCCTGGAAAAAATCGTTAAACCAATTCAAACAAATTGGGAAATAATTTTTATATACATATTTTAAAGAGCTTACACACGTAAAGCACCGTAAGTTGTTTTTCACGTGGAAAAATTTCACTCGAACTTTAAAGACCTCAAATCGTAATTTAATCTGAAAATTAAAAATTTGTTAAAAGTTTTTATAGTTGACCTGTTTTATTCTTGTGTGATAGATTTGGTTCGGCTCAAGATTAAAAAGAGATTTTAAACAAATAAAGACGCTTTCAAATCCGCGTTTAATAATCAGATAATTAAATATGCTTGTTCGAAATATTGAGAGAAAAAAATAAACATTTAAAAATAAAATACAAAATTTGATTTCTATTTTTAACTATATGACCTTGAGCTAGGCTGGGTCGATTTGTGGGGAGGCAATATAATCGCCCATGGCTCAGGGAAAATCGTATTCTAGGGATCAAAATAAGAAACTTTGCCGAAGGAACCATACCTCTAAAACGAATTCTACTACCCCTAACTGTTGACTTTTGTCCCGTAGGGTCAAGTTTTGAAAAATCCCACTTTGACCCATTTAGAGTGCCCCAATCGAGTCCAAATGTATGACCGACCCCCACTAACTTTGGAGGGCCGATCCAACCATGCCATTGGTACACCCCCTGGAACTCCCCTGGGGGGTTCCCCATACAAACATTTTAAAAAATCACCATTTTTGGCACTTTATTTTATTATTTTTTATTTATTTTATTTATTTTTATTATTTTATTTATTTTTTCTCCTTAGAAATTTATTTAGTCAGAACATATGTAAATGAAAAAATTAATTTAACTTAGTAATAGAAAAGAAAAAATGCCCAGACTTGAAAGCAAAAAAGACTTCAAACAGTAATTTTTTTTATTTTCTTTTCTATTACTAAGTTAAATTAATTTTAGTAGTAGAATTCGTTTTAGAGGTATGGTTCCTTCGGCAAAGTTTCTTATTTTGATCCCTAGAATACGATTTTCACTGAGCCATGCGATTATTAAATCGACCCGCCCTACCTTGAGCCGAACCAAATCTATCACACAATTAAAATTTTTTTTATTTTACTAGAAAGACACAATCAAAATATACACAAAATGTCACTTTTTCACAAGAAAAAATAATAGTCTTGTATCGTTATCGTGAAAAATAATTTTTTATATGGAATATACACCTACAAAAAAAATTTGTTGTCCCAACCGAATTTGGTTCCAACCGAGTCGTTCTGTTGCTGCAACGGAAAATTCGGTTGTCACAACTTTATTTCGGTTACCACAAACCTATTCCAGTTGGAGCAACAGCAATAGGGTTGTGACAACCGAATTATCGGTTGCAGCAACCGAACGGTTCGGTTGGAACAACAAATTTTTTTTGTAAGTGCAACGGTTTTTCACGTGAAATCAAAAGAGCTTATTGTGCTTTAGCTCTTTAAAATATGTATACAGTGTTGGGGATATAAATTGCAGTGTTGGTGATGTAAATTGTCAAATTTTTAAAAAAATTTCTTTTTGAAATAGCATGTAATTTAGTTCGCAAAATAGTTTCCATTTTATTCGCAAAACCATTGATAATTAGCGTTTTTTTAATCACCTGGATTTTAAATTTTTCATACAAAAAGTGGATTTATTAAATCCAAAAAAAAACTGGATTTAATAAATCCACAATAAAAGCACAAATATATGAAACAGCCTATTAATTTAATGTCAGAAAAAAATGCGAATGAAAATTAAAAGAGAAACGAAAAAAATTGAGAAACTAACAAATAAAAGGTTTTTATTAATTTTTTTTTTAAGAAATATGTTTAGAAAAAAAACTACACCTCACTAAATACATATTTTGCATCTTGGACATGGAGAAATAGCTAAAATAGAAATGAAAATTTTTCACTCTATAGTAAGTTATTTAATTAAATCCGATTAGTGAATATTAAATATTGCAATGGAATTTTTCAATTGTGTAAAAATATAAATTGAAGTGATTAAACTGAAAAGGTAGAATATTTATCGCTGTTTTATGTAAAATATAATTAAAAATTAAAAGTTAAAGTAAAATCCTTCATCATCGAATTCGGTATTAAAAATTAGGGTGAAAGAAGTGTCGGACAGAAAATTATTTTTAAAATAGGGAGAATCTAACCCCATCTGTTGAGCACTTTTAGAAATACTTTTTGGATTTACTAAATCCAAGTGATTAGAAAAAACGGCTAATATATACCAACGGCCCTTTGCTGATTTTTGTGCGGTCCTTGTTGAAATTCAAATTTAGTTTTTGTTATAAGCGTTTTTTTTAATTTTTTATTTCGCAATAAACGAACGCAATAAAATAAAATTGCTTACTTAAAAATATTTTAAGGAACAATCGATTTTACCCTTACGGCTATTTTAGTTAGAAAATTGTTACTTAATTGTTACAAAAGTATTTAGACAAAAGTCGATCTTAGTTCTGACTATAAAATGGCCCTTAATTCTTTGCAAAATAAATTTAGCTTCTCTTACGAAACATGTCGACATTCAGAAATACATGACAAACTATAATTTCATAAATATAAAAAACATGATATTTTGCATTAAAAAAAAAAACTTTATCACGTTTGTAATGTTTTATTTTTGTTCTTCATCACATTTATGAAGCTTTTTATAAATATGACGAAGGTTTTTCTTCCAGTAATATAAATATTCAGTAAAATTTCTTCCTAATTTTTGCAAATACTTTTTAAATTATTATTACAGTTTACAATTTAATTAAAATTTGGGAGCGGTTAATAATTTTTTCTACTAATTTCACTATACTGCAAATCAGTAGGCTTGAGTTGCTAAAATTAGCAAAATATACTGAAGGACGCAAAATAGTTAATTTTTCAGTAATAACATCAAAATTTTCTGTAGCCATTACAGACTTTTTTGTTGAGTGGGCGAGTTTTATAGACAGAACTTACTATAACTTACTTACTAGTTCAAACTTACATTTTATTTTAGTGAGAAATTTTGTTAGAAAATGTATTACCCAAGTAAAGGTTTATTAAAATTCGTGATTAGTGCTGACTTAATACTGCCCCGCATTCGTCTGTGTGGAAAAGTCGGCGTTTTAATTTATCAAAAGCACTTAAATTACTGACTAAATCTTTAAGCTTGTAATCATCGTCTAAATTAACCATTTAGTGCATAGTGTCCCTTTAAAGGGGGGAATTTTCTTGCTCTGCGCAACGAAATTGTTATATAAAAATTCGAATCCAGGAGGCTATGAATTTTTATGCATGGTTTTGTTGGCGGAAAAACACTTAGTCTCTTACAACTAGTTGAGTTTTCAAATTTTCGTTAACTGATTCCGCGACCCCGCGGTTTAATGCGAAAACTTGTTTTGGAATAGATGGATTTGAAAACCGTTGTTGTTTTCAAAAAAAAAATAAACACTAGTTCCTTCCGCTTTTATATTACTTAAAGATTTGTAGTTTAGATTTGTGATTTACTTTTTTTTATTGTATGGTGCGGCCCTTTATAATTTATCAAAAACCACAATATGGCCCTCGCGGACAAATCCGTGCCCACCCTTGATATACACTGAAAAAATCCATACATAGTGTACATGAAATGAAACCTTTCGTATATTGTATGAAATGTTTCATTGCTTCGCATCGCGAAAATCTTTCGTAAACTATAGGAAATCTACGAAATTATTTTTGTGTGACTTTTTTTTAATAAAAAGATTTTTTATAAAAAACACTTTACAAAGGCGATTTTTTTACAAAATGTTTGATTAAAACTGTATTTTCAACTTAACTATATCCGTTAACTCACAAAAGAACTCAAACTGCATAAAAACGCGTTTAAGACGAAAACTAACACAATACTTTTCGTATGCACATTAACTTTCAACACGGATAATTACACTGTGAGACAAATGGTAGGGGTCAGTGATCGGGAAGGGTTCAAACTACCGGGGAAAGTTATATCGGTAAAAAAGAAGTTATACGTGTCCCGGCGTTTCGCTGGGTCATCCCTAGGAATCGAGATATATCGATTTGACCTTTGGTGGTCTTTTTTTTGACATAACTCGAGAACCACTATTCCGATTTTGCTCAAACAATTTTAAAAAAATTAAAAATTACAATTCCTTTAATCTGTTCATATAACGTTTTTCTATATACTCAACAGTTTTGCCGGTAAAAATAAATGTATGAAGAAAAAAATATTTTTTGCCTAAAATATTAAAAAAAAGTAATAAACAAAAGGTTATTGATTTTAATGGTAGCGGTAACAAACATTTATTTTTACCGGCAAAACTGTTGAGTATATAGAAAAACGTTATATGAACAGATTAAAGGAATTATAATTTTTAATTTTTTTAAAATTGTTTGAGCAAAATCGGACTAGTCGTTCTCGAGTTATGTCAAAAGAAAGATATATCTCGATTCCTAGAGGTGACCCAGCGAAACGCCGGGACACGTATAACTTGTATAACACGTATAACATTTCCCATTGGTTTCATCCCATCCCGATTTTGACTGTCGCATAGTGTTATAAACGTTGAAAACTCAACGTTTATACATTTTTACATCTAACGTAAATTATTCTCGGTACTTCCTAAAAACTTTTGCTGAAGTACGTTCGATTATAACGGAACAATTATAAACATAACCTGTTTAAAATTTTTTATACTACAATCGATTTAACGTACGTTGATAGGCATGAGACAAAATACAGCTTAAGATATCGTATATTTAATTTAGTCCGTAAAACAATTTCCATTTTATTCGCAAAAACATTGATAATATACACCACTGAAAAAAATCATACACTAAACTAATTTTTAACTAATGTTTTACTAATTTATTTTGCTAAAAAATTGAGCTGATAACCGCATTTATAGCGTCGACGACAACCATATAGACAAGATGTAGATGTCGCAGCTTTTCTGTATGTGGCACAGACAACGGAAGTGATAATTTAAAACGAGTAAAAAGGTTAAAGTCGGACATGTCGACTATACAATACCCTACACCAGTCTGGTTAAAAGCCAACTAATGTTTGGATCCGAAATTCGAATGGGTTTTAACCCATTGAGACTTGTGTCAAAATCTTCTATAATGTGAGTCAGCGAACCAAATTTCATTAAAATATCTTAATATTTGCGACCTGCAGTTTGTAACCAAGCCAATTTTGGGGGGACCCTTATATGGGCACTAGGTCTAAACATGGACCGGTGTTAACCAAAATCAATAGGCTTCGTCTTTGGGCTGACATAGGTCGGTGTACCAAATTTCATCAAAATATCTTAATATTTGCGACCTGCAGAGTATAAACAATATAATTTTGGGGGGACCCTTATATGGGCACTAGGTCTAAACATGGACCGATGTTCACCAAAATCAATAGGCTTTGTCCTTGGGCCAGCATAGGTCTGTGTATAAAACTTCATCAAAATATCTTAATATTGGTGACCTGCAGCCAGGGTGCTTTTCGCGCTAAATCTGGTGCTTTTTGTTGTGCCAAAACGCGAAAAATATTAATCTAACGCGTAACAGGAAAAAGCACTAAATTGGTGCTTTTTCAAAATTTATTTAGCGCGTTTTGCGATTTTTTACATTTACCGTTTTTATAGCAATATCAAGAAATATGTCAGCAGTTGCTTTTATATCCATAACGATACATTAAAATATTAAGGAAAAGTTTTATGTTAAATGCCAAATAGTACTTTTGGCGCCAAATGTAGTGGTTTTGATGTACCACATGCAAAAAGGTTCCATTTTGCATGTATCACTTTTAACACAAATTTAGCAAAATCCTAGTTATAGAAAAAATTTTGGGGCCAGTTTTTTATAGTAAGAACTAGGAACGAATTTTTTATAAAATTTATTTATTTAAGACAAAAATCCTTTTTTCTTCTGATTATAAAACTATAAAATCGAATAATTTTGAATAATAACGACATGAAACTTTTCATAAAATTTTATCAAAAATTCCACTAATTCAATGAAAAGTTTCAATGGACGAATTCCAGCGAAACTTCATTAGTTTCATGGAAAAATGCATTAATATAATGCAGATATTTTTCTCAGTGTGGATAAGAAATGACAAATTCTTTCTAAAGGCCTTAAAAATTATTTCGTGATTTTTTACCTGTTTTTAAATAGAAATTTACGCGTTTTTACCCTTTTTTGTAACTTTTTTGCGCTTTTTGCTATGAAAAACTTGGCATCTCTGCCTGCAGCGTATAAACAATATAATTTTGGTAGGACCCTTATATAGGCACTTGGTCTAAACATGGACCGACATAAGTCGGTGTACCAAGTTTTATCAAAATATCTTAATATTTTCGACCTGTAGAGTGCGCACAAGAATGCATGGACAGACAGACGGACGGGCGGATGGACAGACGGACGGATCGTTAAATCGAAATAAAAAAAAATTCTGAGCCGATCGGTATACTATAAGGTGGGTCTAGGACCAATATTTTTTGGTGTTACAAACATCACCACAAACTTATAATACCCTGACCACATAGTGGTGTAGGGTATAATTAGTTTAGTTGCTATAAAAATATAACTAAAATATTAGCTGAAAACGTAATTTCAGCAAAAAAATTGCTGAAAACTAGAACACTTGATATACAAGACGTCTTACTAATTTTTCTACTAACTTATTTTTTTCAGTTTTTTTTTTTGTGGAATTTTTTTTTGTTGTTGAACACTATGTATTTTTTTGAAATTTTTTTTTTTTTGTGCAAACTTTTTTTTTGTGCAAATATTTTTTTTTTTTTTTGTGCAAACATTTTTTTTTTGTGGAAACACCTTTTTTTTATAGAAACTTTTTTTTGTGGAAAGTTTTTTTTTGTGCCCTCGTTTTTTTTTTTGTTGGCCCAGGTAAAAATTTTAATATGGTGTTTTATATAATTATATCTTATCTGATAAGTTCCCATATACAACCACATAAAATTTGATCCGAAAAGTGGGTCATCTACATGTGTCTAATTATATCAAATTAGATATAATTTGGTACAATTTGATCCGAGATTTGTCCAGAATATCAAATTAAACTTACAAAAAGTGTTTTAGTGATTGATATCGTGTAAAAATTTTTGTTATTAGGGATTTAGGTTTTTCCGGTAGCTTACGGAAATTGACCTCATGTAAGAAAATAGGTGAAATTTGTATTTCTGTGGGTTCAAGGTGACAAAATCTGCCTTCGGTAATTAAAAACAAAACCCGAACAATTTAACATGAATTCGCTGCTGTTTGAAGCTTGATATATGTATACTACCGACCGACTCACGAAAAAAGTAAAAACAGTGCCCCCTCAAAATAAGCCTTGCTTTGTTTTATGATGATTCCCAGAATATTTCGGATCTCATATTAAAATCTCACGAGCGTTCAGTGGTGTATATAACATGTTCAAGCATATAAAAAAGCAAGGTTTGGCTCTTTTGTACGGAGATTTTTGTGATTGAAATGTCAAACTTACATATCATAATCTATAGTCGATTTAAGTGAACACGTGTTTCAGATTTTTTTGAAATTCGCAATTTTTCGAAATTCAATGTGGTAGAAACAATATGTTCTAAATAGGCCAATATGGATACCTAAACATTTCTTTTGACAAGTAAATCATCGCTAGGTGGATATAGTTTAGAATATTGCAAATATCATACATTTTGCACGGTACCCTGGACCAAATTTTGTTAATTTTTTTTTAAATTTTTGTTATTTAAAATATAATTTAAATAACATTCATTCAAATCTAAATTTAACGGTTCGTTGTCGTTCATAAATCTGTGTTATCATTAGGGTTTTTCTTTTCCCGGACTTTTTCATTTCCCGGGACAGCGGGATTTTTTTTTCAAATTTCCCGGAAATTCCCGCTCGTTAGAAAGTATATAAATTCGGCATATATTGTACTTGAAAAACTACTTATTGGTTAAACACCGTTCGACGAAGTTTATCTTTTGGTTGTATCCATGAGAAAATGTTCTGAAAGGAGGGCTAAATATCCATGTCTTCCACTTTTTCCAGGTCAATTCGTTTAACAATTTAAATCGTGAATTAGTATTTATGTACTATATTTATATGGAAGGCCGTCCTAATTAAAAAAAAACTCTTAGTAATATATTAACTAAATATTAATTTCGCGGTTTAAGCTGTTAAACGAATTGATATAGAAAAGTGAAAGACACGGTTATATTATTTTGATCCCTTTTTTCAGGATATATTGGAATTGTTAATGGGTGCAAACTTGTTTCGGACCAGTTTTATAGTCAGAACTAAAATCAATTTTTTGCATAAATATTTCTTTTACATGAATCCAAGAATTTCTATTTCTAGATATTTTGTGTTTTTCTATGCAGATTTTCAGAAGTATCCGTCTAGAATTAGTTTTATAAAATAGTTTCAAAGTGAGCATTTTTCACATAAATTTTTAGGCAAATTCGCCTATATTGTTTTATAAAAGTCGACACTAAAATATTAAATAGTTTCATAACTTTAATTAGTTTTCTTGAATAGAAAATTTTTACTCCTTAAAAATAAATTATTTAATTTTCATATTTAGTTGCATTTTAAATTAGCATATAAAAAATTCAAAATAATTTGAAAAAGCATCTGATGTATTTATTATTTCAAAAATTAATAATATTTAAAAAATATATTTAAAATAAAGGAATAGCAATTGAACTATAAATGAAATTATTTGAAGTAAAAGAAACTCAAAATACTTATGTTAATTGAAAATACGAAAAAATTACTATTTTTTAACTTTAATCCCTAGTTTATTGGAGGTATTTGGAACTGAAATGTTGTATAAGGCTGGTTTACGCTATACGATTTTCGGTACGATTTTACTTCAGTACACGTGCAAAACATATAGTCAAGGTTGCAAAATCTTTCCGAGAATCTTATAGTTTAAAACAGCCTATATAAATATTGCTTTATTTGAACAAATATCATCATCTTAAAGAAGAAAAAGCTTCTAAAATTGCAATAAAACTAGCTAAAACTACTGTAAAGGACTAAAAAAATCCCGGGACATAAACCATAGTTATCATACACAGAGTTGAATAGAACCAGCTGCGATACTTTAAGAATTAAAGTTCAAATCAAAAACAGTAATAACGGATAAAAATAGCATTGTTAGATTTCGTTGATGTTAGTCTAGTTGAGGTGTTAACATGTTATATTTGTTTTCAACGTTAGCATAAGTAGACCATTACTAATAATTAACCTATCAAAGCAAAACGACACTGATGATGGCTTTGTAGTGAAAGCCGAAAATGCGTATTCTGTCCTGCTGGCCTTATCGAATTCTTTCAAATTTTTTATTCTTTGTAAGAGATATTAATATATATGATCTAAAATCGAACGAAAAACATTAATCTACCAAATAAAAGATCAACTAAACATACCCCTCATTCATTTAAAATTATTTTTACATAACGGGTATGTATTCTCTAAAAGAAAAAGTTTGACTAGAAAGATAATTCGTTCTAGATTACAGTTCTATTGATATTTTCTAGAAACACAGTTATTTAAGAGCCTGTATTTAAAAGGTCTTAAAAATTGATGTTTTCCCATTGAAAATTGTATATGGAATCTTTGAAGAGCCAGGGATAGCTCAAAAATTCTTCAATTGAGCTGAAATTTTTTCAGGAGTAGTTTTTGCGATAACATTACAAAATAAGCCCCGGGGAGTGGTATTCGAAACAACTTTTCAAATATGGGCCAGTGTAGTGGGCGCTGTGGTGTAATGGTTAGCGCGTTGGACTGCTACACGTGAGGTTGCGGGTTCGAGCCCCAACCAAGGCAACATCAATTTATGAAAAATAGTAATATGTATGAGTTTTTTCTATCCCTCATACATATCGCAGCGTCCTCCTTCGGTGTTCCCATAGCACTTAACCCCACCGAAGTAAAATATTATAACAGGGCTATGAAATAAAAAGCTTCAACAAAGTTCGCCAACTCACCATCAGATGGCGCGCAACAACTGTTCTAAAATTCAACATCTCGCGCAATTACAGTGCTGCCATATTTGAAGCCCTTCATCTTTCTCCACCTTTCACTTCTTCTCTATCTCCTTTCCAAAGGAAGCAACATGTTAATTAATAGGAAGAATTTCCTGAGTGTTGCTTCTCTTTAAAAAAAAAATAAAAAAAATGATGTAACTCAGGAATGGCTTAACTTAGAGATTTCGGATCTATAAATATAAATAAAATATAAGTAATTTCTAATCTTTTGAAGGTTATTTGATCCAATTCGGATCAGTGGTTCAGGAGCTACGAGCTTCCAAATTCGATACCTACATAAACACATACCGGGATACGTTTGTACCATACCAGTTTATATCTAAATAAATTGCCACAAACCATTTTATAGTGTGTTTAAATTATATTATTTTATTATTAAATTACATATTATAAATATGAATTATCGTTACATCCCAGCAAAATTTTCGGATGCAAAGAACCGGTTGTAGAACAACTTGTTCTTGCATGCAACCTGTTCTAATTTATATTCTATCATCGGTGATTTTTATTTGAGTTTTTCCCAAAAGCAACAGGTTATGTACCGGTTCTGCGGTATAGAACCGGTTCTGCGAGAGTTTGACTTCCAGGAATCAGTTCTAGAACCTGTTCCACGGAATCGTTGGTAAAATCAACTATTCTAGAACAGATTCAAAGGCAACCAGTTCATAAAAATTTTGCTGGGATATTATGCAGTCGGTATTGTTGATCGAATGTAAAAGACACATTGGCTTCTTACATTTGCCCCACACCTTTCTGGTTTTTCTACGCCGTTTTGTTTCTTGGGCATAACATAAATAGCAGGAACCGCTGATAAGTTTTGGCATGCGGGCTGCGGCAGATGTCGATGGTTCCGTGTTCAACCTTGATTCCAGCATTCGGTTGAAATATGACTCAATCGCTATTTTAGTGGAGAAGTTTCAAGTGACTTACCGATTTAGCGCACGTTCTTCAATAATTGGCATACACAATGCTTCTATGATTTTAGGTTTCACACTCTCAGCTATCTCGCCATCATAGTGCATTGACAAAAGCAGCGTCACTGATTTATTTTTTTGTGGAACATAAGAGCGCAACGTCACATTTTTTCTGAAGCCGAATATTGATGAACCAATTGGCCTGTCCTTGTGCGCTAAAATCCCACTTTGACCCATTTAGAGTGCCCCAATCGAGTCCAAATGTATGACCGACCCCCACTAACTTTGGAGGGCCGACCCACCCATGCCAGTGGCACACCATCTGTAACCCCCAGGGGGGTTCCCCATACAAACATTTTTTCATGTAACGTGCCAACAATGGTGATTTTTTGAAATGTTTGTATGGGGAACCCCCAGGGGGTACCAGAGGGTGTGCCACTGGCATGGGTGGGTCGGCCCTCCAAAGTTAGTGGGGGTCGGCCATACATTTGGACTCGATTGGGGCACTCTAAATGGGTCAAAGTGGGATTTTAGCGCACAAGGACAGGCCAATTGGTTCATCATTATTCGGCTTCAGAAAAAATGTGACGTATGATACTAAAACATTTGCAAAATATTAATATACGCATTTAAAAAAAAAATAATGAAATTGGACCATTTTAACATTAGAAAAAGGCAAAATAAGCTAGTAGGTACAAACGTATCCCGGGTGTGTGCTCTCGTAGAAAAAGTTGGGTATGCATCGTAGTGTTAAGACTAAGTCGAGAATATAGTCCACATGTGCGCTAGATCCAAAAATAAATCTTAGGCTATATTAGCCAGTGTAGCAGATTTCATTAAAATATCTGTATATTTGTGAATCATAGCATGCGAACAAAAACAAGAGCCAAGTTTTGTGACACTTTTGAAATGCACTAAGTATATCTAAACATGAAACAGATTTTAATAAAAAATCAATAGGCTTCGTTGTTGGGCCGATACAAGTCGGTGCATCTAATGGCATCAATATATTTTAATATTTACGTCCTGCAGCGTGCGCACAAAAATATATGTACAAACAGACTGACATCATTAAATCCACTCAAAAAGTGGTTCTGAGTCGTTCGGTATACTAAGATTTAGGTCAAAGTAAAATGTTTTTTGATTTCATAAGCATTAGCACAAACTCATTATACCCGGTTCAG
This sequence comes from Leucophora obtusa, assembly GCA_949987735.1. Lineage (NCBI taxonomy): Eukaryota > Metazoa > Arthropoda > Insecta > Diptera > Anthomyiidae > Leucophora > Leucophora obtusa. Next base: position 51,490,032 of record OX465298.1, on the reverse strand, counting down.
GCAAGGACCATAGATATTTAAAGGATGCGCAAACCTAAAAAAGTTATTGGGTAAAGATGGTGCCAAGATAGCAATATGCAACTCAGTAACTGTAACTTTAGATTGAGTTACACAAAAAAACCTTAACCAATTTGAGCCCACCAACTTAACAAATAAACTCACACAAATTTACGATAAAATTCTATATGAACTTACGATAAAATAACTCGACATGAAGTTCGTAACTTATTTACGATACGCACTACTGCTTAAGTTGTTATTGTTAGAATTTTCTGATCATCGTCACTGATGCAACTATAAACAATATGTAAGATACATATATTGTTGAAAAAACAACTGACATACGTGCGTCAGTTCTTTTTGTAACATAAGTAAACACACTAAAAATGCCAATCTTGAGTTATGAAATAAAGAGACAATGAAAATTTAGTAATTATAAAGCAAACTTTTTATTAAATATGAATAGAAAAATATAAAGTACTCGACACACATAATTTGGTTATTATGTATTTGTTATATTGTTGATTATTAGGTGATCCGAAGTTTTGGCCATTTTTTTAAAATAAAAGCTTCGAAAAATTCCGAAACACTTCCTGTCTACTTATTTTGCATTTAGAATAGAGTATTCAAAAAATCGATCGTTTCAAAAAACCGGGTTTCGGTTTATTCGAAAAATCGTCGGCTTTCGCTTGAAAACGAGTTTTTATTACGTTAAAAATTTTTTGGAAGGATGTAAAAAATTCAAATAGCGATGTTAACAACAAAAAACATTTTGAAGGATTTGTAATATTTTTAGAAGATTCGGACGGAATCATGTAAAATTGTATTATTGAAATGTTGTATTTCAATCGCAATTTTTTCAAAAAATTCTCCTACATTTCTTTGAAAACTTTGTCTCAAAAACATTCGAAATGCACAGTTGCGAATTTGGCAATTCGTCAGTTTAAGCGATTTTAATTTGTCTTCGGAGTTAAAAATTTCCGATAAGCCCAAAAATCTAACAATTTTTAATCATACGTGATTTTATTTTTAGAAACCAGTTGCAAAATTGATAAATTGATATAACTTTCTATAAGAAAACAACCACCAAAATGATTTTTTTATTAAGGCTTTTTAAAAAACCGATATTGAGATAAAATTTAAATTGATAATTTGACAAAAACTTTTCATTACTTAGTAGAAAATTTTAGCAAATTACACAGCCGGAAAAAATACTACTTTTTGCCAGATATCGCCAATTTGAAGTCTTAATTTTATACTCGTATGCTGACTATGAACTTCTCAAAATTTTTTGGTCAGATTGCTATTGCCAAATTGCCATTACAACCTACTTACCATACATAAAATAGTTGAACAACTGGTTAACCGGATTTCGGTTTTGAATACTCTAATTTCTTTTGTTTTTCGGTGAAATAATGCATATTTTTTTTGAATAAAAAATTATAAAGAATCATTTAAAAAATTACTGACCTCCAATGAAATGCTATGTTATTTAATATTCCAAAACTACAAAGAAACTACAAAGGAAAAGTTTTCATTATCATTTTTTTTAATTAATAGTATTGATTTTAAGGTTTAATTTCACTGATTAATGACAATCGGCTTAAATTCCATTACCATTGATAATGCATCAATTAAAAAAAATTATTACAATTGACAGAAAATCGTAAAAATTAAGAAAAACTCGCTGAAATCGGGGATGGAAATTGCTCATTCAGGCTCACGCTCACGCTCATTTGAAATTAATAATTACTTTCCATTCCATTGTTATTTGTATCCATGTAAAGTAGAACTGAATGCAATGAATCCTCCTTACAAAATTATGTTTTATAACTTCGCTGGCCAAACACGTGGTTCGTTTTTATTTATCTGAATTTTTTTGTAAACAAATGGTTTTTAACAATTTTAATTAGTTTTTTTATACATTAGTTTAATTTTATTACCATTAGTAATGTTTTTCTAATGAAAAATATTTCATTAGCATTAAATGGTAACGAAATTTTTTTCTCTGACATTAGTATCAACTAATGGTAATGAACAATTCCCAAGTATGCTTTATTTTCGAAATGAGAAACACACACACAAACTATTTAAAGATTTTTTTTTAAATAAACAACTATGTATGTAGGTATATTTTTTGAAAATGTAAAGTATATATGCATGCATGTACTTATATGTAGTGTAAAGCTTTGAAGACTATTTTTTTAAAAAAAATTTGATATCATATTATTAAAATATTTTATAAAAAAATTTGTTTTTAAAAAATATACTAAAATTTTTCTTTATCTTTTTATGATTATACTTAAAAAGAGAAAGAAGAAAAAAAAATTCCTTAATTGAATGTTTTTCAATTTTTCGGCAAATAAAGTAATTTGCAATGTTGTCAAGTTTCACTTGAAATCGAAAATATTAATTGTAATAATGACAATGCTAATTAATACCAAACTAAGTATATTTTACAAAAATGTATTTATGTATGTGCTGTAAAGTTTTGAAGACTTTTGGAAAAAATTGTTTTTAAAAAATGTATTAAAGTGTTGTCTTATTATTGTTTTTGATTAATATTTTATGTTTCTGAGCAAGCTTTTTTAATTTTGCTCACACTGAAAATAGTTTGTAGTTTAAATTAACTCAAAATGTAATTTAAAATAAATGCAAAATCACTTGAAAACCGGTCTTCTGACTTTTCATTTAAATCAAAAGAACTTTTCATTTATTTTTAAATGTTAATAAAGTAACTACAAAGTCCTTAAAAAATAATGATTTTTCATTTATTTCGTTTTTTTTAACCTACAAAAAATTAACTAGAAAATCCGTAAGCATAAATGATATTTACTTTATTTCGTTTTTATAACTGACCTATAAATCTAAAAGGGTTCCTTATTTTAACAAAACATTTTAAATGAAAATATTAACTGTAATAGAAAATCCATATTTATATGTAATTTATTTTTTAAATAAAAGACAAAAACAGTTGCAAAATGTATTTCTTTTCATTTTAAAACAAATGTACGGATAACTTTTTAAACAAACCACAGTGTAATAATATTTTCAGTGCATTAGTTAATTTAATATTTTTCAACATTTTACGCAAATTAATTAATTGGTAATGTTGTCAAATTTCACATGAAATCGAAAATACCTATTAATTAATAAAAGAAGAGTTTTTAAAGTTGTTAGGTACTTATATGCATTTCTGCGGTTTTATAGTTTCATTTTCAGCTTTCGTTTTATTTCTTCAGCAAAAACCTAATTTTAAACAAAAGTTGTCTATAGAGAGCAGAAATTTTGTAGGAAGTAGGGAATGCAAAATCCCGCACTTTTTGATTTCCCGGGAAAGCGGGAAATTTGTTTTGAATACCCGGGATCCCGCAAGGGAAGTAAATTAGAAAATATTTTTAATAATATAAAAATTTCTATAAAGAAAATATCTTAAAGACCTTAAATTTTTAAGTTCGTGAAAAAGCTCAGGCCATAAGTGGTTTTCTTGGAATTTCTTGGAATTTTCGTAGTGGGAAAGAATTAATTTTATATTAGAAATTATATGTCTAATTATATATTAAAAAAAATTAAATAAAAACTAATTTTTAGACAAAAAACTTGTCCGTCAAAAAATAAAAAAATTAATATAAAAAATAATTTTACTAAATTGCTAAAATAGATTTTTTAAGTTCCTTTTAGTGCCTGTTTCAAAAGCCACTTAAAGGTACTTAAAATGTTCGACCAAGTACACAAATTAATCAGTGTGTTCTTTTATTCAAAAATCTTACTACATTCATAGAAATAAATCTGTAAAAATAGCAGAAGAAGTTATTAAAAATTAGTTAAAAATTATGCTGCAGAAGAAACGGTAAAATTAGCTGATTTTTTTTAAACACTAGTAAAATAAGAACAGCAAAATTAAAACTGTTAAATTTATAGAATTTTAGTTATATATTAGTTAACTTTTAGTTAATTGAAAATATCAAACTGTACTGTAAAATCTACAGAAAATTTTGCTAAATATTATTGTAGTATAACATAAATAAACTGCTATAAATTGTTGGTTTTTAATTTTTATTTAAAAAATAAAAATTGTTTTTTTTTCGATCTTTTTAATTGATAAATTTCCAATTAATAAACTGTTATATCTACAAATTTTTTGCTATTTTTAAGCTTAATTTAGTTGAATGCAAATAGCAGTCTATTCTGCTAAAATCAGCAGGCTCGAATTTTATTTGCCTTAAAAAAAACGAAAAAAACACTTCGAAAATTTTAATTTTTTTGGTGATTTTTTAGGCTACTAATTAATCAGCAAAATTTTTTTTGCTAATTTAAGCAGGTTAATTTGCCATTTTCCATTAACAAAAATTTAGCTCAAATATAACTAAAATTCTGTATATTTAACAGTTTTATTTTTGCTGTTCCTATATTACTAATATATAGCAAACATAATCTGATAATTTAGCAGTTTTTTTCTGCAGCATCATTTTTAACTAATTTTTAGTAGTTTTAACAAAATTTTTTACGCACTCTTTTTTATTAGTGTACTTTTACTACAATTGGAAATTTTTGTTTACTTTTTGAATTTTTCCAGTTGTGGTAAAAGTAGCAAATTTTGGTAAGTAAACAAAAAAGACTTGTGTAAAATTTTTACTATTTTCAAAAGATGGAATATTTTTCATATGAACATTTGAGATAATTAACTTTATTGTTTTTTAAATAGCATTTTTTGAAATCCCGGGATTCCCGGTCCAAATTCCCGGGAATGCGGGAACTGAAAAACGCTTAATTTAATCCCGGTACGGGAAATCCCGGGATGTATTCCCTAGTAGGAAGCCATGTCCAAAACTGTAACCGTAAACCGTGTTTTTTTCAATTTCAAAAAACCACAAACCGGTTAGTAGTTGTCGGTTAACCGGTGTTTTAAAAGATGATTTTATAAAAACTATTTTTAAACTAATTGTTTGAAAATTTAATATTTCGCCTGCATTTTATTTCCAAATAGTATTTTAATAAAAGAAACTGCAGTTAAGTTTTTTTATATAAAAAATTATATCTTTTCACATGTATTGAAATATATGATACGAAAATGAAGGTAGTCGTTTAAAATATATTAGTGTTAGCATTTATACTTTATTTGCTCAATTAAATTAATTAAAAATATTTTTTAATTTTTGTAATTTTAGTGATTGTTCTTTCAATTTAAGAAAATATTAGGATGATGAAACAAGAACTGCTAAATCAACAAAAACTTTAGTTATATTTAAATAAATTTTAGTTGAATGCAAATAACATTCTATCCTGCTAAAATCTGTAAAAATTTTGTTAAATATTAATAGACTTTAGAACAGTAAATAGTAAGTATTTCTGCTGATTTCAGAAGAGCAGATTGTTTTCCCATTCAAAAAAATATATATGAATTAAATTTTGAAAATGTCATTGTTTTTATGACGGTTTTATTCTACTAATATTTATTTATTTTTTTTTCTAATTGCACCAGATGGTGTACAAATAATTAGACTTGCGAAAAGATTTTTTTGACAATCACATAATTTCATAGGATTTTGTTTTGAAACACATTGCAATGACTTCAATAGTTTTTTTGCAGGCTGCTTTTTGCGTGAGTGTAATATCTTATTATTTATTATTAATAATATAATGAACAATAAAAAATATAGTGTTTTTTAATTGATAAATGGCATGTTTTTGGACAATTTATTCGAAAACTACCCAGTCGAAAATTGCCAGTGGTACAAAAAACCAAGCACTGGCATACCCCTGGGTAACCGCGGTGTTAAAAATAAATGAATGGCAGAACACTAATTTGGGACGCTTTGCCAGCGTTTCCAAATAGCTTTTTGCAAGTAGTTGTTTTACAAAAATTTCGGTGGTTTCTAAAAAAACCGATAGCAAAGAATGAGCCTAGAGTGCGATGCCAACGTTTGCAACCAGTGGTTATCCATTACTACCTAGTCAGAAATTGCCAGCGGTACAAAAATCAATTCACTGGTAGAGCAATGATTTTATAAAAACGGTTTGTAGTCAGAAGATTCCGAATTCAAATTCGGTTTCAAGCAAAAAAATATTTTTTTGATTTTTTTAATTTAAAAAAAATTTATTTTATAAAATAAATTTTTTGTTTGTGGAAAACCCTTTAAGACCAACTTTTTTTTTGTTTTCCCAAAGCTTTCCGATTAGTTCCAAAAAACTTTTTGCCAGTGCATTTAAGCACAGCAAGGGGTTGTCCAGCAGTTATCATTCATTTATATTTTTATCAACCAAGTAACATATGTCTCGTTAGCTCAGTGGGTAGAGCTGTCATCTGCCAATCTGTAGGCGTGGGTTTAAATCACGACAAGACCAAAAAAATATATATGAATTTTTTTTAAATTTTATTTTGGAAAATATGAAAGATACCAGACACTTATTGGTGTAGGTGTCTGGTATCTTTCATTTAAAAGATTTAGCAAAAAAAAGCCTATTAAAAAAATAAATTTGAGCGATTTTTAAAAAAGTAATTACAAATAATGACAATTTTTTCAAATGCTGTCCTTATCTGAAAATACTATATATTGGCCAATTAATTCTTTATGTAATTAGGAAATTAATCGACACTCACAGAAATATATTTGTAAAATTAGCAGAAAAAGCTACTAAAAATTGCAGGAGTAAAAGGAAAAAGTAAAATAAGAATAGAAAAATTAAAACTGTTAAATTTACAGAATTTTAGTTATATTTAAGCTAACTTTTAGTTATTTGAAAATAACAAATTGTACTGTAAAATCAGCAGAAAATTTTGCTAAATATTGGTAGACTAAAAATAACAAAAATAAACTGTTATATCACTGAAAATATTATTACAGTAACTGACTGTAGTTTATTTAAAAACTTATCCGTACATTTATTTTTAAATGATTATACAGTTAAAATACAAAGAAATATATTTTTTAACTGATTTTGTCTTTTATTTAAAAAATAAATTACATATAAATAAGGATTTTCTGTTACAGTTAATATTTGCATTTAAAATGTTTTGTTAATTTTTTGAAATTTAAAAAACGAGATAAATCAAAACTCATTGTTTTTTAAGGATTTTGTAGCTTATTTATTAACATTTAAAAATAAATGAAAAGTTCTTTTGATTTAAACGAAAAGTTAGTAGACCGGTTTTCAAGTGATTTTTCATTTATTTTAAATAACATTTTCAGTTAATTTAAACTACAAAGTATTTTGAGTGATCTACAAAATTTTTGCTATTTTTAAGCTAAATTTAGTTGAATGCAAATAGCAGTCTATACTGTAAAATAAGCAGAAATATTTGCTAAAAAAGTTGTAAACTGCTGTTTTCATATGGCTCGATTTTTATTTGCATTTAAAAAAAAATCGAAAAAAAGTTTCGAAAATTTTTAGCTGATTTTAGCAGGTTAATTTGCTATTTTCAATTTACAAGAATTTAACTCAAATATAACTAAAATTCTGTACATTTAACATAATCTGTTAATTTTAGCAGCATCATTTTTAGCTAATTTTTAGTAGTTTTAACTAAATTTTTTATGGACTTTTTTCTATTAGTTTGGCACAAAACTTTATTGCAAAGAAAAAAAAACAGAAAAATGCGTATAGGTTTAGTTTGAAAAATCACACAGACACACATATTTTTCTCATTTACAGTTTTTTTGACTTTATTCAGTTAATTTTTTATATATGTGACCTTCTTCGAGAAAAGGGACCTAGTGTGTCAAAAACGGGTTTCGATAAAAATGAGAAAAACATTAAAATTTTATTTTTAATTTAACTTTAAATGCGTTCTTCTCAAAACTTCATTTTCACACACTAGGTCCCTTTTCTCGGAGAAGGTCACATATAGAATACACTCTTTTGAGCGCTCTCATTTATTCAATTGCCGAATATGGGAACGCTTTTGCTATGAATTGTTCCCGCGGTAATACAAAGGAAGAGACTTTTTATGTGATAACACTATGCGACAGTCAAAATCGGGATGGGATGAAACCAACGGGAAATGTTATATCGGTCAAAAACAAGTTATACGTGTCCCGGCGTTTCGCTGGGTCACCCCTAGGAATCGAGATATATCTTTTTTTTGACATAACTCGAGAACCAATAGTCCGATTTTGCTCAAACAATTTCAAAAAAATTAAGAATTACAATTCCTTTAATTTGTTCATATAACGTTTTTCTATATACTCAACAGTTTTGCCGGTAAAAATAAATGTTTGTTACCGCTACCATAAAAATCAATAACCTTTTGTTTATTACTTTTTTTTTAATATTTTAGGCAAAAAATATTTTTTTCTTCATACATTTATTTTTACCGGCAAAACTGTTGAGTATATAGAAAAACGTTATATGAACAGATTAAAGGAATTGTAATTTTTAATTTTTTTAAAATTGTTTGAGCAAAATCGGACTAGTGGTTCTCGAGTTATGTCAAAAAAAAGACCACCAAAGGTCAAATCGATATATCTCGATTCCTAGGGGTGACCCAGCGAAACGCCGGGACACGTATAACTTCTTTTTTACCGATATAACTTTCCCCGGTAGTTTGAATCCTTCCCGATCACTGACCCCTACCATTTGTCTCACAGTGTAATTGAACAGAAAAATTTAAAGACAAATTTCTTTAATTAATTGCCTGAGACTGATAAGAAACGAAAGAAAATTTCAATATAAAAATATTTTTAGAAAATAGTCAGAGGCAGGAAATTTTATAAAGATATCTGCAAAAAACGCAAAAAGCTAAAGAATTTTGAAACTTTTTAAATATTATAATAAAAAATAGCTAACAACCATAAAATAAAATTTAGTTTTTAATGCTTTTTCTAAGTCCTATTCTAAATTATATATTTCAAGTGTAATTTGATTTCTATTTAAGGTGATGTCAGACTTTCCAAAGTTTTAGTATTTTTGTCAATATCAAAATTTTCTGCAATCCGTTTCTGATATGGAGTATGATGTTTAAGCCATTTTTTCCAAGCATCGATTCCATACAACTTTTCTGGCAAAACTTGGTTGAAGGTTAGGTTGGTTTAATACGTTTTTTAAAAACAATTTTTTCCAAAAGTCTTCAAAACTTTACAGCACATACATAAATACATTTTTGTAAAATATACTTAGTTTGGTATTAATTAGCATTGTCATTATTACAATTTATATTTTCGATTTCAAGTGAAACTTGACAACATTGCAAATTACTTTATTTGCCGAAAAATTGAAAAACATTCAATTAAGGAATTTTTTTTTCTTCTTCCTCTTTTTAAGTATAATCATTAAAAGATAAAGAATAAGTTTAGTATATTTTTTAAGAACAAATTTTTTCTAAAATATTTTAATAATATGATATCAAATTTGTTTTAAAAAATAGTCTTCAAAGCTTTACACTACATATAAGTACATGCATGTATATATACTTTACATTTTCAAAAAATATACATACATACATAGTTGTTGATTTAAAAAAAAAATCTTTAAATAGTTTGTGTGTGTGTTTCTCATTTCGAAAATAAAGCATACTTGGGAATTGTTCATTACCATTAGTTGATACTAATGTCAGAGAAAAAAATTTCGTTACCATTTAATGCTAATGAAATATTTTTCATTAGAAAAACATTACTAATGGTAATAAAATTAAACTAATGTATAAAAAAACTAATTAAAATTGTTAAAAACCATTTGTTTACAAAAAAATTCAGATAAATAAAAACGAACCACGGGTTTGGCCAGCGAAGTTATAAAACATAATTTTGTAAGGATTCATTACATTCCGTTCTACTTTACATGGATACAAATAACAATGGAATGGAGAGTAGTTATTAATTTCAAATGAGCGTGAGCGTGAGCCTGAATGAGCAATTTCCATTCCGGATTTCAGCGAGTTTTTCTTAATTTTTACGATTTTCTGTCAATTGTAATAATTTTTTTTAATTGATGCATTATCAATGGTAATGGAATTTAAGCCGATTGTCATTAATCAATGAAATTAAACCTTAAAATCATTACTATTAATTAAAAAAAATGATAATGAAAATAATTTCATTACAATTAATATCAATGCAATGGTAATGAAATCACCACCTAATTAAATAGTCCCATGTATGAAATAAAGTACGTATGGAGTTGTGTTTTATTATTTATAATTCTGAATGGCGAAGTGTATGCCAGTTCTGGAACTAGTTCTAGAACTGATTCTACGTCAGTCATACCCTCCATATGAGATCCGTGGAACTGGTTCCAGAATCAGTTGCATGGAATCAGTTGCAATGGAACCTGTTGTAAAAACTTTTCCTCTGTAGTTACTTTGTAGTTTTGGAAGATTAAATAACATAGCATTTCATTGGAGGTCACTGATTTTTTTTAATAATTCTTTATAATTTTTTATTAAAAAAGAATATGCATTATTTCACCGAAAAACAAAAGAAACTTTTTGGCCATTCGCCATTCGGGATTAGAAATTAGAGTATTCAAAACTGAAATCCGGTTAACCAGTTGTTCAACTATTTTATGTATGGTAAGTAGGTTGTAACGGCAATTTGGCAATAGCAATCTGACCAAAAAATTTTGAAAAGTTCATAGTCAGCATACGAGTATAAAATTAAGACTTCAAATTGGCGATATCTCGCAAAAAGTAGTATTTTTTCCGGCTGTGTAATTTGCTAAAATTTTCTACTAAGTAATGAAAAGTTTTTGTCAAATTATCAATTTAAATTTTATCTAAATATCGGTTTTTTAAAAAGCCTTAATAAAAAAATCATTTTGGTGGTTGTTTTCTTATAGAAAGTTATATCAATTTGTCAATTTTGCAACTGGTGTCTAAAAATAAAATCACGTATGATTAAAAATTGTTAGATTTTTGGGCTTATCGGAAATTTTTAACTCTGAAGACAAATTAAAATCGCTTAAACTGACGAATTGCCAAATTCGCAACTGTGCATTTCGAATGTTTTTGAGACAAATTTTTCAAAGAAATGTAGGAGAATTTTTTGAAAAAATTGCGATTGAAATACGACATTTCAATAATACAATTTTACATGATTCCGTCCGAATCTTTTAAAAATATTACAAATCCTTCAAAATGTTTTTTGTTGTTAACATCGCTATTTGAATTTTTTACATCCCTCCAAAAAATTTTTAACGTAATAAAAACTCGTTTTCAAGCGAAAGCCGACGATTTTTCGAATAAATCGAAACCCGGTTTTTTGAAACGATCGATTTTTTGAATATTCTATTCTAAATGCAAAATAAGTAGACAGGAAGTGTTTCGGAATTTTTCGAAGCTTTTATTTTAAAAAAATGGCCAAAACTTCGGATCACCTAATAATCAACAATATAACAAATACATAATAACCAAATTATGTGTGTCGAGTACTTTATATTTTTCTATTCATATTTAATAAAAAGTTTGCTTTATAATTACTAAATTTTCATTGTCTCTTTATTTCATAACTCAAGATTGGCATTTTTAGTGTGTTTACTTATGTTACAAAAAGAACTGACGCACGTATGTCAGTTGTTTTTTCAACAATATATGTATCTTACATATTGTTTATAGTTGCATCAGTGACGATGATCAGAAAATTCTAACAATAACAACTTAAGCAGTAGTGCGTATCGTAAATAAGTTACGAACTTCATGTCGAGTTATTTTATCGTAAGTTCATATAGAATTTTATCGTAAATTTGTGTGAGTTTATTTGTTAAGTTGGTGGGCTCAAATTGGTTAAGGTTTTTTTGTGTAACTCAATCTAAAGTTACAGTTACTGAGTTGCATATTGCTATCTTGGCACCATCTTTACCCAATAACTTTTTTAGGTTTGCGCATCCTTTAAATATCTATGGTCCTTGGTTCAGGTAGTGGTGTAGGGTATAGATTATGCCGGTACCTATACTTCAATCATTAATCGTTTTGATTCACGTCCTTGAATTTGAAATAACAAATAGCTCCTCTGTCAGTCTACAATTCTAAAATTGTATTAAATATTTACATAATATTTGATATAAATCTCTATTTGAATTGATCACTGCCAACTTTTTAAGGAAATCATACAAAAATATTTAAATAATATAAAAACTCTACAACTCCATAAAATTTATGGAGGGCAAAAGTCAACCTGTGATCGTCGTCATCATCAACAACTCCAGCTAGCAGACACCCAAATAAAATCCAATGAAGTAAAAAACAAATAAACAAACATTGATCGTTTTCTTTACGTAAATTGAATTTACTGACTTTAAGAGCCTAAAGTCATGATATAAAAATAAATTGACTGACAGATTTTGGATACGGTTGTTGATGATGGTGGTGTTGGTGATGATGGTGGCAGTGATGTTGGTAGTAGTAGTGTTGGTTGGCCATATACCTCAAAGGTATATTATGGCTATTGTTAAATGTAGTTATATGGTAAACAGAAAGGTTGGTGGCAGTTTATTTTATTTTCAGTCTTAGTTTGTTTTTTTTCTCATTGAGATAAACCAAACCACACAAAATGATTGTTTGAGTTTTATTTTTTCCTGTATAATGAATAGAAATTCCTTTCATGGTTGATGGTGAACAATTTTTTTTTCTTGAAATTGTAATGAAATATCTTGGGACTGTATTTAATGATTTGAAGTTTGAAATTATTTATAGTAAACAAACAAATGAAAAAATTGATCGTGACAAAAGATTATCTTTACTTTAGAGTTTCATATGCAAAAAAAAAACTACAGTAATTTGTTTAAGAGAGAAAAAAAATTGAAAATAAATCCATAAATTAAACAGGCAAAGAAAACGATAATAAATGATGTTTTCAACATAAATGTTGTTATAAAAAAACAAAACGAAAAACGTATTAAAAACAAATATGATGAAAATTGAATATTTTGCCTTTCACTGCAATTGAGATTTGATATCTTTTGCAGCTTGCTTAGCTGCTTGTACAAGCATTTTAGTTTCAATAAATGATTGATTTTTTTCAGCAACTCTCCATATGAAAACGAAAAACTCTTTCATCACCCAATCTAAAAGCAGCAGCAACAGCAATTCAGCATGTAAAAGACACCTGTGTGCTATTATTTTATATTGTCATATATAAATTTTTATATCAAATGTTAGTGTTTTCTGTTTTTTTTTTTGTTGCTTTCGTCTACTTGTTTTATATTATATATAACTCATACGCCGTGTGATTCGATTCGAAAATATAAAAAAATCTACACCATCATCATTATATTCTGTTGTCAGTGATGTCCATATAACTTATAAATGTACTAGTGACTACGACCAACAATATATTTATGAATACACAAAAAGCACTGTAGTTGATGATCTAGATGTACTTCTTTTTTAACAAAAACAATAATGATTTTAACATTGAGCTGTCATGGGATAGGAGTACTCCCATTTAAGATTTTATTTGAGTACTTTTTGAACGAGTGCAAAGAAATCTCTTTTTCTTCAATAAATATTTTAAAAATCATATCGAAAATTGTAATTCAAAATTTTTTTTTGACTCCGATATTCAGAAGTGCATCAAAAGCAATTTTTCATCATTTTTATTTTATACATGTATTTTTAAAAACTAAAAAAAATTATTGAATTTAAAAAAATTAATTATAAGGTTTTTTCGAATTGAATATCTATATCTATGACTATTTGTAAAAAAAAAACGACTATCAGTACTTGCCTGACAAATAATATTTAAGAATTTGGGGTCGCGTTTGTACGAAAACTGTTTTCGTGTAAGGACTTAGCCGGAACGTGAAATTGCGCAATTATCTTGTCTGCCCTGCTCTACATTTGCTAACAAATGTTCAGTTGTTAGCTTTTGTTGTTTTTAGTATTTTATGAAATTCAAAACTCGGTAGCATTTTTATAACTACCCAGCCAGCAATTTCGGAGCGCTCATAAATAAGATTCTTAAATGGCTCACAGAAATGATTATTGCTTTTTTGAAAACACTCTTTTTTTGGAAGAATATATGAACCCTCAAAAAACAATCCAAAAAGTTGTCTCTACAATCTAAAAAGCTGTCTCAAAATGAGGGTTCATTTTTCGGACTCAAAGAAGATTCCAAAATTATTTAAATTTATGAGGAAAATTTCGATTTTATACATTTTTTTTTCTGAGTCATTTCTGATTACAGGGGGCTCTTTTGGACGGACCACTTTCATAGGAAAAAGTGAAAAAATGTTTATGTTTTTGGAGCTCATTTCTGAGTCATTAATGATCATCTTTGTTTGCTGGGACTCTTTCTTGGTAAAAAAATATGAACCCTCAGAAAACAACCCAGCAAACAAAGATGATCATTAATGACTCAGAAATGAGCTTCAAAAACATAAACATTTTTTCACTTTTTCCTATGAAAGTGGTCCGTCCAAAAGAGCCCCCTGTGTAATCAGAAATGACTCAGAAAAAAGAACGTATAAAATCGAAATTTTCCTCATAAATTTAAATAATTTTGGAATCTTTTTTGAGTTTGAAAAATGAACCCTCATTTTGAGACAGCTTTTTAGATTGTAGAGACAACTTTTTGGATTGTTTTTTGAGAGTTCATATTTTCTGCCAAAAAAAGAGTGTTTTTAAAAAAAACATAATCATTTCTATGAGCTATTTAAGAATCTTATATATGAGCGCTCCAAATTTGCTGGCTGGCAACCCAAAAAGTTGTCTCTACAATCAAAAAAGCTGTCTCAAAATGAGTGTTCATTTTTCGGACTTAAAGAAAATTCCAAAATTATTTAAATTTATGAGGAAAATTTCGATTTTATACGTTCTTTTTTCTGAGTCATTTCTGAGTACACAGGGGGCTCTTTTTAATTAACTTTTAAGAACCCAGCAAACAAAGATGATCATTAATGACTCAGAAATGCGCTCCAAAAACATAAACATTTTTCGACTTTTACCTATGAAAGTGGTTCATCCAAAAGAGCCCCTTGTGTACTCAGAAATTATTCAGAAAAAAGAGCGTATAAAATCGAAATTTTCTTCATAAATTTAAATAATTATGGAATCTTCTTTGAGTCCGAAAAATGAACCCTCGTTGATAGACAGCTTTTTAGATTGTAGAGACAACTTTTTGGATTGTTTTCTGAGGGTACGTATTTGCTACCAAAAAAAGAGTGTTTTCAAAAAAACAATAATCATTTCTATGAGCCATTTAAAAATCTTATTTATGAGCGCTCCGAAATTGCTGGCTGGAAAGCTAAATTTATACCTACTTGAAAATTTTATAAATGCTTAAATTTGTATGGAATATTTATACAAATTTCGAAAAAAACAAATCTATAAATATAAAAAAAATTAATATCGTTCCCACGAGGAATCGAACCCGCCATCATATTTTTGGAAATAAACTGTAACAAAATCACCATATAGGACCAGTTTTAGAGCAATAATACTTTCAAAGCAATAACACTGTGCTAGCTGAAAAACCCGAAAAGCAAGGCACCAGTTATGTAAACCTAATTCCAGTAGCTGTCTTCAGTTTTCTAGGTTAGCTCTTAAAAAATGATTTTTGAGGATAATAATTTTAATTTCAAGACTGCTCTATGGGGAATGAGGAGTCAATTGCCCTCCAAGGACCTATCCCGCGACCGGTAATATTACTAAATTATAGAGTTTGCTAAAAACCGAAAAATTTGAAAACCTCGGTTTCGGTTTTTCAAAATTATAAAAACCGCGGTTTCGGTTATTTTTCGGTTTTCTTGTGATATTAACAGAATTGTTTTAAATAATTAAATATAACCAATATACTAACTAAATATATGATAATTAAATATGTATAAAATTAAATAGTTTAACACGTTCTTAAAAATTCGATTGAATTTCTTACTCGAATATTTAAAGGTAATAACGCCGTTTCGGAACCTTTCCGTAAGAAGAAAAAAAACGCGAAAAGCCGTTATAAATTAAAATTTTTTATTCTTTTATCGGCAACTAAAGCTGTTTTTTAAAGAGTTTAAATTTTAGCAATTTGTTTAAACCAATATAAAGTTAAAAAATTATAAATTTCGGGGACTACCAAACAAAGATTTTTGAAAAATATGCCGTGAAAATATGTACTGAATATGTGAAACTCAATATCTCTTAAACCACTTGACTTTTTGGTGCACTTTTTGTTCTAAAATTATAAGCCTCAGTTTATGTTATCTCTGTAATAAAAAAATAAAAAATTCTTTAAAGCAGTTTTTAGTGGAGAAAATGTTTATTAAATACAAAATTTTTGTAAAATTGGAGCTAACGCCTTTTCGAAATCCAAGATTTAATAACATGCAATTTAATTAATTATTTTAATTGGTTAAAATGCTTATTAAAAACCGGCTTATTTTTGTCGGTTTTCGGTTTCGGTTTTGAAGCTTGGAAAACCGGGTTTCGGTTTCGATTAAAACCGAATAGCAAACTCTACACCTTTTGCAATTGTAATTCAGAAAATATCTATTGAAATTCAAAAAATATCAATTGAAATTCAGAATTTCCATTTGAAATTCAGAAAACATCAATTGAAATTCAGAATTTCCATTTGAAATTCAGAAAACATCAATTGAAATTCAGATTTTTCATTTGAAATTCAGAAAATGTCAATTGGAATTCAGAAAATATCATTTGAAATTCAGAAAATATCAATTGAAATTCAGAAAATATCATTTGAAATTCAGAAAATATCAAGTATTATTCAGAAAACATCAATTGAAATTCAGATAACATCAATGGAAATTCAGAAAATATCAATTCAAATTCAGAAATCGTCATTTGAAACTCAGAAATTATCAATTGAAATTCAGAAACCGTCATTTGAAATTCAGAAAATGTCAATTGAAATTCAGAAAATATCATTTGAAATTCAGAAAATATCATTTGAAATTCAGAAAATATCAACTGAAATTCAGAAATCGTCATTTGAAATTCAGAAAATATCAATAGAATTTCAATTGATATTTTCTGAATTTCAATTGATGTTTTCTGAATATCAACTGATATTTTATGAATTTCAAATGATATTTTCTGAATTTCAAATGATATTTTCTGAATTCCAATTGACATTTTCTGAATTTCAAATGATATTTTCAGAATTTCAATTGATATTTTCTGAATTTCAATGGACGGTTTCTGAATTTCAAATGATATTTTCTGAATTCCAATTTACATTTTCTAAATTTCAAATGATATTTTCTGAATTTCAATTGATATTTTCTGATTTTCAAATTACAATTTCTGAATTTCAATTGACATTTTCTGAATTTCAAATGACGATTTCTGAATTTCAATTGATATATTCTGAATTTCAATTGATATTTTCTAAATTTCAAATGACATTTTCTGAATTTCAAATGATATTTTCTGAATTTCAAGTGATATTTTCTGAATTTCAATTGATATTTTCTGAACTTCAAACGGAAATTCTGAATTTCAATTGATCTTTTCTGAATTTCAAATGGAAATTCTATATTTTCTGAATTTCAAATAGAATTTCTGAATTTAAATTGATATTTTCTGAATTACAGTTGCAAAAGGTGTAGTAAATTAGTAAAAAATGAACAAAAGAGAAAGAATTACACAGTACAACAAAATAAGAAAAATTTGATGCATCGGGATTGCGACATATCATTTCTAATAGACTTTGGGACGCAGATCACGAATATGGCACTAGAATTTTAAAGTTAGTTATAGTTTAAGAAATATTTGCAAAAACGTTTTTGTAGGGAAATTAAATTTTTAAAAAAACTTTTCGCAAAAAAATGTAAAACTGAAGGTAATAACGCTATTTTTTTGCAACATTTCAAAATGATGAAACATGCCCTTTAATTTGATATATTGCATGTTTTGACACCTGCGATAATATTCCCTATATATGCATTTAAAATTGAAATTTCTCTTTTTTCACGATTTCGTTAATAAATAATCTGCGATGAAAGGAATATCGAATATTTGAATTTGTACCTTTAATAAACATCTCGTGTTACTTAATTTATCAAAAAAAATGCCTAACCTGAAAAAGACTGACTTTTTTAATACCTAAAAATTAAGGAGTCTGTAACAAATCTTAAAATATAAAACCCAGATAAAACCATTCAGAAATATTAAACATATGTTTTCCAATCAATTTCAACAAAGTTTTAGATAATTGAAGTGCAAATTTTAAAAAATAACGATTTTAAAAAATGCATGTTCAAAAATTTACTTTATTTCCTTTTGCCTTAGTAAATTCATATAAAATTTATTTGAAATAAAAAAGATGTAAAATGTGTATTTCAGATTGAATTTTCTGCATATGTGATGCGCAAAATAGAAAGGGACCTAAGGATAGAAAGGGACCTAAGATCAGGAGAGCATGGGATCGGTCTCATTCGATGCTCAGATGTTGTCCACAAAAAAAAAATTATTTTTTTACCCTTTAGTCCCTTTCTCTATGCGCTGTCACATATGTTGATGCAGAAGTTGTGATTCTTTTGATAAAAAAGAATTTAGTGGAATATGAATTTACGTCATATGTAAAGATTTTGCAAATCCGATTAAGGGATTTTACTAGATTTGCAAAATAGGAAAATAAGTGAAGTTTTCACTTTAATTGCAGTTATATCCTAGATACTTTATCTAATCGAAATAAATTGATATGTTTCCAAAAGCTCAAAGTCTATATTTTTAAACCATATTAAAAATTGTCCATGGTTCAGTCAGGTGTATGAATAAATAAGATATTTTAACAAAAAAACTTTTTGCTAAAAGTTAAATTTGCAAATATTTCAAAAACTAGAGCTAATTTTGAAATTTGGTGTTCACAATCGTGATGTTCATCCTAAAATCTATCAGAATTGATATGTCGCATGTCCGATGCATTTTTTGTACTGTGTTAATTTTCTAAGTATTTTCTGATCCGTTATTTTCACTGTTGCTTTTAAAAAACTTGACTGATATCGAAATATAAAACAAAATTCGCGGCATATTTTTAAACATATCATTTATTGATTTTACTCTTTATTTATTTTTAACTTTATTTTTTTTACGATTTGCTTATTTTAGCTCTTGTTTTTAAATATTAAAAAGTTAGTATATAAATTCAACAAAAACAGTTGCAAAAAGATAGTATTTTGTAAAGTCAGAGTATCAAAAATTTTAGCTATAATCTCAGTCTAAACTAGATATTAGTTAAAACTTGAAAATATGGATTACTAACGATTTTACTAATTTTTTTTTTGATGTCATACTTTTAATTTTCGAAAAAAATACTTAAAGAGTGGTAATTATGTATCCCTTAAATTTGGCCCTCACATGCTTATCAGTTTGTTCATCTCATTATCACACTATGATTTTCTTTTTAGCCATTATTTTCAATCAAATATGAGTGTTGTTTGTCTTTGTTTTTAGTTCTATTACAGCCATGCAATGCTGTTTGTGTCAGTCGATGACTTATGTTACCTGCTGCATGCAGTCTTTACATCCATCATCTATCAATGATGAATTCATCTATACGTTATTGCAATACGACCATAACACACACTCACACACATACCCATATAACTACTCATATACTAGCCACCTGTGTGTAAATATGTGCACAAATATGAATGAGAAGGACCATATTGTTGGTAAACTGAACATTTATGAATAAATTGCATGAACGAGTTAAAAGAGGCATCTTCGTCGTCGTCAACCCACTTGAATAGCATACGTATTCGAGAGGTGCATTAGCTAGGTGGTGGGCTTGACAATAAACTCAATTTTCTAATATAAAACTTTTTATTAAACGAAACTATGGGACAAATAATTTAAAATAAAAAAAACTAATAAAATTAACTGTTAAAAATATAAAATTACGTTTTTTTATACTGTATTTAGACTGAGGGAAGACTATCTAGTTTTTAGCTTTTGCTAGTTTTTCTTTTGAAAACGCATATAAATAGTATAAATACCAATTTACACTACAACCAAAAACTAGTTGTTGTTAAAAACTTCAAGTTTTTGATTCAAAATTTGTATGGAATTTGATAAATAACTACTAGTAGTTTTTAAAAACTACTAGTTTTTGGTTAAGTATAAATGCATTACAAAAAAAAAGCAAAAACTAGTCTTGTTTGAAAACTAGTTAATTTTTGATCGGAAATGCAATTTAAATGTCTGTTCTGGAACAACCAATCTTCGACTTTTTAAATGCGATGGGCGATTATGACTTTATCTGACTTTCTCAAATGGAACAATAAAATTTTCAATATTGATTATTAAAATGTTCATATTTTATAAAACTCTCTGTTGGTCAAGTGAAGAAGGATTTCAACACCATAGTGCTTCTCCATCATCATCACTGATTGCAATATACACCTTGTGTTATTTTGCACATCTTGTATTATATTTTTTGTTGTTTTTATGTTGTTGCTGTTGTTTTGAATGTGAAATGGCGGGATCATTTGCCGTCGCTAGGAAATTCTCAAATTTATTATCGGATTTAACATTATTTATGATTTGTAAGAAATCTTGTCGTATATCAAAGTCATTGGGTGACATAAACTATTGATGGTTATCGATAATTTACATCAAAACTCTTCCATGCTCTTCATCTGCTGCTTCTCCTTCGTCTTATTCAGACTCACATCTTTAGTCTGTAGTATTGCAGTCTGTCTGTCTTTCGTTTTTAGTTTGGTGTTAATAATGATCATTATGAATTGCTTGTATGGAATATGTATATTGCGCAAAATGAAAAAGGGTTTATTTATGTTTGTTTTTTTTCTACTCTAAAGTCCCATAACGTGTACAACGTGTTGTATTTATGGTGATTTATGTTTATGAAATCATTAAAATTTTTAAGGACAATGTTATTTAGTTGATGGTAAACATCACTTAAATTTGACTATATTTACGATGGGTCATTGATCAATTGGCATGGCAGATAATTTTATTGCTCTAAAATGGAGTTTTAATGGGGCTAGAGTACTTAATCTATGAGCCTCAAATTATTTCATGCAAAGGAACAGAAGCAAGCGACTGTTTGTTACATAAAGTTTAAAAGGCCATCTTCAGAAAAATCAACTAGATTCGAAGGGATATGGTAGCCTAAAAATCCTCGCTAAATACAACTAAGAATCTGCAGTCATTTAACTAATTTTTAATATAAATTTTCAAAGTTAGACTCATAAAAGATATTGTTGGTTTTTAATTTCACTTTACTATTTTTATACCAGTTAGTAAAAATATATACTTTAGTAAAAATGTTTGCTATTCTGTGATGGAGCTTTGCCTTCGAGTGATACAAATATTTAATTAAATTTTACTAGAACTTATTAGTGGTTACTAATTTTTTCTACTTATTTCATTGTCCTAATTTATAAAGGGTGTCTCAGTAAGAGTGCAGTTTTCAAATTTTGTGTAATTTTTTTTTGTGCAAGCGGCAACTCTGAAATTTGACAGGTGTCACATATGTTTATTCGGATTACTAAAAACGGAGCGCTTCACGAAAGAACAACGCGTTATAATTGTGAAAACTTATTACACAAATTTGGAAAGTTATGCTGAGACCCCTCGAAAACTTCGAAAAAGTGCACTTAATGTGTCAACCATTCGAAGAGTGGTCAAAAAAATTTAAGAAACTAGGTCGGTTATGGACAATTAGACTGCTGTGCGTCAACGTACCGGTCGGTCTCTTGAAAACATTGCTGCTGTAAACGAGAGTGTCACCGAAAACCCGAAAATATCAATTCGGCATCGTTCTCAACAACTTCAAATTTCACGAAGCAATACGCAGCGAATTTTGACAAAAGAGCTCCACCTTTATGCGTACAAAATTTAGCTTACTCAGGGGCTCAAACCAGCAGACCATGGAAAGCGCCGACAATTCGTTCAATAGGTAATGGAGCAAAGTGAAGTCAATGCCGATTTTTCGAAAAAAAGTAATCTTTTCCGATGAATCGCATTTGCATCTGAAAGGCATCGTGAAAAAACAAAATTGTCCAATTTGGGGCTCAGAAAATCCTCATGAAATAAGAAACAAAGAGCAATTGTCTGGTGCGAATTTTGATCAGGCGGCGTGATTGGGCCTTACTTTTTTGAAGATTAGGCCGAAATTGCATTGACTGTAAACGGCATTCGTTACAAGAACATTGATAACGAAATTCTTGTGGCCTCAACTGGACGGAATGGATCTGGACGACATGTGATTTTAGAAAGACGGCGCCACCTGCCACAGCGTGCATGAAACAATCGATTTATTGCAGCAACGACTTCCAGAACAAATTATCTCAAGAAATTCTGATGTCAACTGGCCAACAAGATCATGCGATTTAATGCAGTGCAATTTTTATCTTTGGTGTTTTGTGAAATCTCGGGTTTATGCGAATAAACCAGAAACAATACCTCGGTGAGATACAGCCACATCTCTATGAAAAAGTCATGGAAAATTTCATGAAAAGAGGTATGGCCTGTCAATAGAGCCGTTGGGGCCATTTGACGGATGTTTTATTCAGTACTTAATTGGAACATGTCTTCTTTACAATCCAATAAAAAATCACAACGATCTCAAAAACTACGTGTTTTTATTTTAAAATGAAAAAGTGCACTGAGACACCTTTTATAAGTAGGTAGACATGCGTTGCTAAAATAACAGCAAAAGTTTCAGTAGCCTATATCAGTAGGTTTCTATCCACATTATCTCGCTCAACCTTCGCTCAGTTTATTTGGTGGCATTTTTTATAAGTAGGTTTTTTATGCATTTTTCTCTTTGCCCGAGTTTAGCCAGAGTTTGCTAATTATCGAGAGAACCATCAGTACACTGATAGAAAAAAGTCCGTAAAAAATTTAGTTAAAACTACTAAAAATTAGTTAAAAATGATGCTGCAGAAAAAAACTGCTAAATTAGCAGATTATTTTTGCTATATATTAGTAATATAGGAACAGCAAAAATAAAACTGTTAAATATACAGACTTTTAGTTATATTTGAGCTAATTTTTGTAAAGGGAGAATAGCAAATTAACCTGCTAAAATCAGCAAAAAATTTTGCTAAATAATTAGTAGCCTAAAAAATCACAAAAAAAAATTAAAATTTTCGAAGTTGTTTTTTCGATTTTTTTTTTTAATTCAAATAAAAAAAGAGCCTTTTTAAAACAGCTGTTTACAATTTTTTAGCAAATATTTCTGCTGATTTTAGCAGAATAGACTGCTATTTGCATTCTACTAAATTTAGCTTAAAAATACCAAAAATTTTGTAGATTTAACAGTTTATTTTTGCTATTTTTAGTCTACGAATATTTAGTAAAATTTTCTGCAGATTTTACAGTACAATCTGCTATTTTCAATTAACTAAAAGTTAGCCTAATTATAACAAAAATTCTGTAAATTTAGCAGTTTTAATTTTGCTCTTCTCATTTTACTAGTATTTAGTAAAAAGTCTGCTAATTTTAGCAGTTTTTTCTGCAGCATCATTTTTAACTAATTTTTAGTAACTTTTTCTGCTATTTTTACAGATTTATTTCTATGAGTGTAGCATAGTCAATCTATAAAATATATAATCTTTGCATTTATATACTTTTATTGTTGAGTGAATTTATAACTTATTTCTAGAAATCTTTTAAAATTTTCCAAAAAGTACATTTATATCTGATATTATCAAATTATAACTGAATTGATAAAAACTTATGTAATTATATGGGTCCATTTCTCGGTTAAAATTGTATAAAGACTCATGTTAATTTACATATGACTATATAAAGCCCTATATCAATTGTTTTTAATTGGGCGCTTTAAAATCTTTGGCTCAGTTACAATATTATCTGCCTCAAGTCCAAATTCTAATATGCAAAACCTTGGTAATGATTTCACGCATTGCCTGGCAATTGGTACCCCTTTACAGTTTGTTTTTCTTTAAAACCTAAAGTAATAAGTTACTAATAATTGCATTATTATATAAATAAATACATTATTACTTACTTAATAGTTATTCGGAGGCTTTTAAATAATGCATTACTGATATTATTTTATTGTTATATTGTTCTTATTTGAAATGAGTTTAAAGTCCAACCAATGAAATATGTACTAAAATGTAAAGGCCAATTTTACTTCTTACATGTATGTACTTATTTTAGCCGCTATTGTTAACTAGTGAATTTATTACATAACATGTTACAATTTATACTTTCTTCGTAATGACTTATTTGAGACTATACCGGTACTCTTTAGGCAACCACTTACTTCCCCATATTGAAATAACGTGTAACTTTACCAAAGTGTAAGTACTTATAATTTCTGGTTTCTTATTCCATTTACATTTACCTGGTTATAGAAGGTTTTGCTGGGTGATATTGTCTTCAGTGTTGCTAATTTAGCATTTTTCCAAAAAAATTTAACATATTTTTATCATTTTTTACATTTTTTTTGTGTTTTTAGATTATTAATTGGATTTTTGCTATAAAAATATTATTGCTTTTGACTATTTTTATTAATAAATATTCAAGCTCGAGGTCAGTCGTAAATAAGATTATTCCTTTCTTTTTATTTTCAATATTTTTCTATCCTCTGGACAGCATCTTATTCGTATTTCCAGAAGATGCTGTTCAGATATCTTATTTAAAGTTGACCTCGAACTTGACTATTAATAAATTACAACAAAAAGGTCGACAAATTAATTTAAAACAAATTAATTATTAATTGCAGTGTATTTTAATTTTTTTTTTAAGTGTAACACCTGTACACTTTTTCATTAAATCATACAAATATCCTACAATGACAGAATTCACAGTTCTTACAATATCAAGTACTAAATTAGCATTTGTCAAAAATTAGACAATTTCCTATGGGTTAAACTTCAAAAATCATGCTATTTTACAACGATAGCACATTAGCAATTAAACTGTGAATACCCTCAATGTAAAACAACACCACAAAAAGTATTAAACCTGGCCGCAAAATTATTTTTTTAAATAATTTCATGCAAATAAGCCCAAAGATGCAGAACTTTGAAAACGGGAAACAGAGCATGCCCTATAAATCATAAAATTAATTTGAAGTACAACCAAAAAAATCTGTAATGGCTACTGCAAATTTTTCTGTTATTACGGGAAATTTAACTGTTTGAGCCCAACGGTATTTTTTGCTAATTTTAGCAACACATGTCTACTGATTTGTAGTACCATAAAATTATTAGGAGAAATTAGTAGCTTGCAATTCTATTTGCTAAAATCATTTAAAGAATTTACTAAATATCAATTTTTTAAGTATAATGAAATTAGTACAAATAGTCGACGCTACTAAATTTTAGTAAACTGTTGTAAACTGCAATTTAAAATTAAGCTGTTAAAATTAGCAAAAGAGTATACACTCAAAAAAAAGTCAGTAAAGTCATTGGCTGTGTTAGCAAATTTTTAGTCAGGAGCGTGCTTGCAAAAAAGTTGGTAATTTTAGCAAAAGGTTTGCTGCAAATCAGCGAGCTGATTTTTACCAAAAAAATAGTAATCTTCAATAAAAGTTTTACCAACACTTAATCGATTGCAAATAAAAAAATCCTTGCTAAAATCACTAAATTTTTTGCTGAATATTAGTAGACTAAAAAAATCTCAAAAAACTTGTAGCGAAATTTTACTTTAGTTAATTTATTTGCTGAAAATTTAAATCGACATCTACATCTTGTCTATCTGGTTGTCGTCCACGCTATAAATGTGGTTATCAGCACAATTTTTGTAGCAAAATAAATTAGTAAAACATTAGTTGAAAATTACTGAAAACTAGTACACGTGATATACAAGACGTTTTACTAATTTTGCTACTAACTTATTTTTTTGAATGTAGGTACTAAAAAATAAACCAACTGTGAAATCTAAAAAAACAAAATCAAATTTAATAAAAAAAAATTATGTTTTTTCTTTCGATTGAAAAAAAATAATTGAAATTTGGAGTAAAAATTGCAAACGAAGTCTTGTGAATAAAATTTCCTTAAGTAGCCACTTGTTGTTACATTAGTATATTTTTTGCTAAGTTTAGCACTCGGTTTTGAAAAATTAGTAAAATGTTTTGCTGAAATCAGCAACGAAAATTAGTAAAAATAAGAGAATAGCGAAAATTATTACTAAAAAAAATTGTACTAAAAATCAGCACAAAAATAGTAAAGTGCGATTGAAAACTGTTTACAAATTTTTTACTAACTTTTTTATCTGAGTGTAGATAATGCTAATGGGAAATTTGTATTACCCGCCAAATTATTTCATTTCAAAATAAAACATTTGAGGCACTTGAATTTATCCGCGTGCAACTTTTTTTAATAAAGTATTTTCTGTGAAGCAGTTGGGAAATCGAATAATAAGGAGATTAATGTTGACTGCACATTTACCAGTTTTACTTTGGCAGAAAACATTAAAAGCAAAATGGGTGTTAAAAAACTAATTTTTTAAACTCATATTAGGTGCGTTTGGGTACTTTTCCAGTAAAGTCCAGTAAAAATTACTCAGTAACAAAGGCAAAATTTACTCTCAAAAAGAAAAATATCTAAAAATGTACGCAAACAGAAAAATTGTAAGAATTAGTAAAATACTGCTGCCAACTTCTTCCGTAAAAATATCGCTAAATCAAACTAAAAAATCACTAGAAAATATCTAAATTATAAAAAAAATTAAATAGCGATAAATCCCTAAATTGCACGAACTTTTAAGGTTCTGTTGAAAAGTTTCACAAAAATAGCTATATTTTTCAAACTTCTTAAAACTTTCTTAAAAAATTATTGATCCATCGCCAAATTTTTCGAACTTTTTTGTTTTCCATAAAAATTTACCGATAAATCGCTTAATAATAATGATTCAAAAATTCTGTCAAGGATATAAATGTAAAAAAATGCTATAAAAATGTGAAGACTGTCTTAAAAAGAAAAATCGCTAGTTTTCCCGCTAATAGCTAAATTATATTTTATCCCCCTAAACTAGTTGAAGTATCGCTAGATTTGCCGAGAAAAGAGCTAAATTGGAAACAGTTATTAAAATAGCTGATTGCGAAATAAACCTATTCAAATTATTGGATTAATAAATAAAACTTAATAAAATGATCACTTACTTATTCCTTCCATCGTAAATAAGCTTATATTTAAATATTTTTTATTTTTACAAAAAATTATTTCAAAATTATTTAGACAAATGTTTTGTTTCTTCAATCATATGTTTTAAATCATATGTTTTTTTTCTTACAAATTCTTACTAGCAAAAATTCATCCAGTAAAAACTTGTAAGTTTTCTGGTATTGAACTGTCACTTTACCCTCTATTTTTCTTCTCTCCTTACTGAGTAATTGTGTAAACAAACACCTTCCTGTAAAAACTTGTACAAATTCGTACGAATTTTTTAAAATTTTCGGGTACGCAAACACACTTATTAATGGCTTTTTGAATCACCCAGAAAACAGATTCAGTTCTGATAACCGCATTTGTAGCCAATCGCATGGTTCGGTTGTGGTAGCCGAATTTTTCAGTTGTGGCAACAGAAAACCAATTAAGATAGGACTAATTTGATTGTGACCACGGAATTTCAGTTGAATTAAGAATAATTCGGTAATCACAACCGAAAAATTCCTTTGATGCAACTGAACCATTCGATTGACAACAAATGGGGTTGTCAGCACCGAATCTGTTTTCTGGGTGATTTTATTAAAAGAACTTTTGAGTTATTTTTATCTTCTTTTATATAAGTTTAGTTAACAAAATGAACTGAAGGCATAACTGTAGGTCACTTATTTTCAATATAATTGTAAAAAGTTACTAAAATATTTTTTTTGAACAAATTGAAACATACACAGAAAAAAGTATCACAAAATTTTAAGTAATTAAAAAAAATTGTTGGCTTTTTACTTAGATATCTAACAATTTTTTTATTAAATGTTTGTAAATTGTATCAAAAATATCAAAAAAAATAGCCTTAGAATTTTTTGAAAAAAAAAAAACAAATCATTTATTTTTTGTTTTCAATTGCTCAAATGTTTGTAAATTGTAACAAAAATTTCAAAAAAGTATTTTTTTTTGTCAATACGACAACATAAAGCGAATAATTGTTTTAATATAACAAACTCGTTGTTGAATTTTATTTTTTTATTTTTAACAAATACAAACAAGTTACAAAAAAAAATTATTGTATTTACAAAACACATTGTTAAAAAAAATTTGATTTTATTTTTAACAAATTACAAAAAAGTTACAAAAAGGGATTTGTATACACAAATTCCATTGTTGGTGCCTTTTTAAAAAAATTTTTGTTTGTTTACGCAAAAAAGGTGTTTAACATTACAAACAGAATTTTGTAAATTTTTTCTGTGTACACAGAAAAAAGTATCACAAAATTTTAAGTAATTAAAAAAAATTGTTGGCTTTTTACTTAGATATCTAACAATTTTTTTATTAAATGTTTGTAAATTGTATCAAAAATATCAAAAAAATAGCCTTAGAATTTTTTGAAACAAAAAAAAAAAAAACAAATCATTTATTTTTTGTTTTCAATTGCTCAAATGTTTGTAAATTGTAACAAAAATTTCAAAAAAGTATTTTTTTTGTCAATACGACAACATAAAGCGAATAATTGTTTTAATATAACAAACTCGTTGTTGAATTTTATTTTTTTATTTTTAACAAATACAAACAAGTTACAAAAAAAAAATTATTGTATTTACAAAACACATTGTTAAAAAAAATTTGATTTTATTTTTAACAAATTACAAAAAAGTTACAAAAAGGGATTTGTATATACAAATTCCATTGTTGGTGCCTTTTTAAAAAAATTTTTGTTTGTTTATGCAAAAAAGGTGTTTAACATTACAAACATAATTTTGTAAATTTTTTCTGTGTACACAAAAAAAGTATCACAAAATTTTAAGTAATTAAAAAAAATTGTTGGCTTTTTACTTAGATATCTAACAATTTTTTTATTAAATGTTTGTAAATTGTATCAAAAATATCAAAAAAATAGCCTTAGAATTTTTTGAAACAAAAAAAAAAAAAACAAATCATTTATTTTTTGTTTTCAATTGCTCAAATGTTTGTAAATTGTAACAAAAATTTCAAAAAAGTATTTTTTTTGTCAATACGACAACATAAAGCGAATAATTGTTTTAATATAACAAACTCGTTGTTGAATTTTATTTTTTTATTTTTAACAAATACAAACAAGTTACAAAAAAAAATTATTGTATTTACAAAACACATTGTTAAAAAAAAATTGATTTTATTTTTAACAAATTACAAAAAAGTTACAAAAAGGGATTTGTATATACAAATTCCATTGTTAGTGCCTTTTTAAAAAATTTTTTGTTTGTTTATGCAAAAAAGGTGTTTAACATTACAAACAGAATTTTGTAAATTGTAGGCACCAACAATGGGAATTTGTAAAAGCAATCACATTTTCTTTTAAATTGAAATTTTATTCCCAACAATTTTTTTGTTTGAAATATTTGTAACTACTAGTTTGTAAATTGTTATCTTTCATATAAAAATTGTTAAAAATAAAAATTCAAAGTTACAAAAAGTAAAAGAATTTTTTTTTTGGATTTACAAATTTCTTTGTTGTTGCCTTTTTAAAAAGTTTTTTTTTTGTATTTACAAATTTGGTATGAGAAAGGTGTTTAAAAATTTAATTAGAATTTTGTGAATTCGTTCTGTGTATCTTATAAAATTTTTTTAGCATATTTTTTCTAGCATATTTTTTTATCATTTAGCACTTTTTAGAATTTTTATCACAAAATCTAGCATTTTTTCCTAAATAAGTTTTGGCAACACTGATTGTCTTATTAAATATTATTTACCCAGCAAAAATATTAAGGAGTACTTCAAATAGTCATTCCATTTATCTACATCCAATAAAATAATATACAAAAATAAAATAAAACAAATACAACAACACATAGCCACTTGACGCACAAGCATAGTTTTCTACTGAAAAATTGTTAAATTTACAGCAGTATCGAATCTTTCCTATGACACGCACGTGTTAAATTCATTGATGGAAATGCCAAATTTG
The DNA here is from genome assembly GCA_949987735.1 of Leucophora obtusa. Lineage (NCBI taxonomy): Eukaryota > Metazoa > Arthropoda > Insecta > Diptera > Anthomyiidae > Leucophora > Leucophora obtusa. The sequence continues at coordinate 51,460,103 of OX465298.1, read as the reverse complement.
AACTACTTTTATTTTTGATTGGTGTTTTTTCTGGAGCTGTTAGTAGTTCAAAATTTGGCATTTCCATCAATGAATTTAACACGTGCGTGTCATAGGATAGATCCGATACTGCTGTAAATTTAAAAATTTTTCAGTAGAAAACTATACTTGTGCATCATGTCGCTATGTGTTGTTGTATTTGTTTTATTTTATTTTTGCATTATCTTATTTTGAATGTAGAGAAAAAAGTCATGCATTAAAAAGTGGATGTTCTCTTTTTGCAGGGTTATTGCTAAAATTATTTTAACCATATGGCATACCAGGGCTAGCCCCTTGCAAATACGGGATGATCGTTATTTTTACAAATGACAACGAACACACAAACATATATATAACAGTACTCAAAGTGTACTTTTATTTAAAATTGTTGTTTTTCAAAAAGTTTTGATTTATGACAGGGTTTTACCAAATCAGACAGTTCCCTACGGGAAATTTTAACAAACTGTCACCGAACTGGCCCCTTTATATGAAATAGACTGGTCACTTTTACATGGCGTTGTCATAGGAGGTGGAAATTGACCCCTTGTGACATGTCGCAAGACAAATCCTAGGACAGGTTACTGAACTCTCAATTTCAGGGACCTGTCCTGGGATTTGTCTTGTGACATGTCACAAGGGGTCAATTTCCACCTCCTATGACAACGCCATGTAAAAGTGACCAGTCTATTTCATATAAAGGGGCCAGTTCGGTGACAGTTTGTTAAAATTTCCCGTAGGGTTCATATACAAAAGTACAAAGTTCTCGTCCCGTTGAATTTTTTACTTTATTTACGTAATGCTTCGGTTTGTGTGTTTCAATTAAATGGAGTGGAACGGGGAACGGGGAACGAGTGAAATTGAAACATTAGATAACGGGAGGGAAATGGAATGGAATTTGAATGACTCAAACTGCTGGAGTTTGATTCTTGAAATTTACCATGTAATTGAGGCACGATTATATATGAGGGCGACCGCAAAAGTAACTGGCCTAACATAAAAAGAACCGTTTTTTTGGAATTATTATTATTTATTTTTCAACATAATCTCCTTCCAACTCAATGCACTTCATCAAACGTTTTTCAAGTTTTTTAATTCCATCCGAAAAATAAGATTTTTCAAGACCTTCAAAATATGCCTCAGTTTCAGCAATAACCTCGCTATTGGACGAACATTTTTTGCCACCGAGAAATTTTTTTAAATTTGGAAACAAGAAATAATCAGAAGGAGCTAAATCTGGACTATATGGTGGATGCGGAGCAATTTCAAATCTTAATTCGGCCAGTTTTTGTTGAGTTAAAAGTGCAGTGTGTGAAGGATTTTTTGGGGCAAAGTCAGCAAACGCGGCACCCATCTTGCAGATAGCTTTTTCATGTGGAGTTCATCATTTAAAATTCTCCAAACTTGTTTTTCGTGTATTTTAACAATATCAGCAAGTTCTCTGAGCTTTATTCGTCTATCTTTAGTCACTTCATTAAATATTTTTCTAATGTTTTCAATAGTAGTAGCAGTTTTCGGTCTTCTAGAGCGTTGTTCATCTTCCGTACTTGAACGACCCATTTTAAATTGTTGAACCCAGGATTTCACGGTGGAGTATGATGGTGCATTATCACCATGAACAGAATCCAATTCATCTTTGATTAATTGTGGCGTATAACCTTTCATATAAAAGTGTTTAATTACCGCACGAAACTCTTTATTTTCCATTTTTCAAAAATTACAAAACTTGTTTACTTCAATCACCTGTAACAAAGAAAATAATCGTTAAACATTTCGGATATTTTGACAGATGGCTCATAAAAGATTGCTTTAAAAAAAAAAAAAAAAAAAAGTTGCTAGTAAAACAGAAAATGTGCCAGGCCAGTTACTTTTGCGGTCGCCCTCGTATATTTGGGTATTTTTACTCCTTTTAATTACCTATTCAAACACTTTATGCAAGGAATATAAAACTTAGCATCAAATTTATTTAAAGAGAAAAAAACTTAGAAAAAGAATCCAATTTATATATTCCGATATCTAAACTGCAGGTAAGTAAGCATCGGTGGAAGAAACCGACGCAGTAAATTTTCCAACTTAATTTGTGAATTTACTTGAATTTCCAGGTGTGCATATATATAAACTGGAATTAAATAAATTTTAAGGCACGTTAACAAAGTAGCGGGCTTTGCCCGCTAGTATATGTATATTAGACCGACTCTTGTAAAAAGTATAAAAAGTGCCCCCTCTAAATATACCTTGGTTTGTTTTCTGTTGATGCCCAAAACAGCATTAACATCTCACGAGCTGGATTGTTTTTAAAAAAGCTCTTTTTAAATTTTTCGTTATAGCTTCGGCATTTAAAATTGGATTTTAAAGTGTGATATGTTGATTTTTTTGCTTCGAGGAGACCAGTGTTTTGCTATAAACGAAAAATCCAATGAAAAAAAAAAAATTTAAAAAGGCGACCCCTACGTTCGGCAACCAATATATAAAAAAAAATGTCTACTGGGTTTATCGAAAAACTTCCTTAGCAAAAGTTTAATGATTTTTTGCGAGCTTTAATTTTCTAACATTAGGGTTGCACATTAGGGTTGTAAGAACTGAGATCATTCATTGCACTGCATGTCTTCCGTTAATCTTACCTAACACTCACAAAAGCAACGAATACAAAACGATTGGTATGAATACAAAACGATTGTTACGAATGGTCTCAATGTTGGTTGTATAAAAATTAAAAAGTTTTTTCTGTCAAACATTTTAGTATTTTTTAGTGTTTATTTATTTCACTTAAACATTAACAAAATGAGAAAATATATACATATATCATATTTAAATAAAGTTTCTTTACACTGCATTTTTCAAAATACTGCAACAGGTCAACGAATACTAAACGAATGTTGTGATTGATTTTATTTTTTTAATGCGTCATCACTTCATTTCGTTGCTTGACATGTAGTGGCATTATAAAAATAATGTTGAAAAACTACTCATCAAAAACAATGAATGTATATAATAGCAATAGCATTAGTTAATGTCGTTGCATGAATACATGTCAAAAGCAATGAATAGTATGAATGCAATATAAAAACGAATGTACTCAAACCGTTCTCTGATAAATATATAGCGTTCACATCCCAGCAAAAACGAGATGTTGTAGTAGAAAAAGCACTAAAATTACTGATGAAGATGTATGAAGAGTACTCCCGATTCAACACGATTTCTAGTGTAGCGCTCTACCGTTGAGCTATTCTTTGATATGAAAGTGTACTGGCATAAAAACACCACTTTTTACTGCGAGATATTGTTCCTTATTCTCTTCAATAGAACTATTTATTAAACAAGTATAAAAGGTGCACTCCAATTCAATATTGTTTTCAGTGCTATTTTTACAGGTGCATAAAAAGCAATTTCTCACCACTTTTTTTATATATGGGTGAAATCAAAAAATGTCATAAGTTTTTGGGCCAAATTTGTGAGAAGCAAAAAGTGTTAATATTTTGGTTTTTTCTTAATGGAATCAGTAAGTTTAGTCATTATAAACCTAATTGCAAAAAAAAATCTCTTCTACAAGTTGTCGCAATATTTTTTTTTGCACAATTTTAATTTTTTTTTGTGGTAACGGAGTTTACATTTCCGCAAGCTAAAGATATAACTTAAAAAATTGCGCACGAATTTTCTTCAGTTTATTAGTTTTTTGGGTTTTCAACATGCTTTGCAAAAATATACAATTTGTGTTTATCAAATTGCCGGTTTCGCGAATAAAAATACAATTCTTTCCGCGATGTATTTTTTATATAATTTTGTATTTTTGGTCCTTTTAAATGCTTTTCAAATATATAAAAAAATTTTAAATTCCAATCAGCGGTTGCGAAGTTACAAAATAATATATTAAAAACATAACATTTCGCGATCAGAAAATTCTAAAATTGTGTGAAACAAATTTAATTTGTCAAACTAATGTCAGTAATAGCTCGAAATATCGATTCCAAACCAATGAAATGCAAAATCAATCGTTTTTCGCTCCAGCAGTTTAGAGTAAAAAACTGATAACTTTTTTTGATTTGATGCAAAATTATTAGTTGAATCATCTTTTGACGCATAAATATTAGTTGAATCACCTCTGTTTATGGTTATTTTAAAATATTTTAAACATTTACCAACATTGTTTTAATGCAATCTGATGCAAACAATTTTGGTTACGGAGTTTACATTTGGTTACTGTTTTCGTTTTCTTTCAGAAACGCTTTGTCAGAATTTTCTTCCCGAAACAAAATCGTATAATGGCTTCAAGGCGAATCCAAATTTGACATAGTTTTTCTTACTTGATAAATAGTTAAGTGTAAAAATTAGGAACTGAGTTTACAAAATTTTTAAATTTCCTATAAAATTTGTCACAAATTTTATGTATTAACCAAAAATTGGTCAGATTGTCATAAATTTTTTTAAACAGGTGACAATGCGCTGATATATTTCGAAATATATAACTCAAATGTAATCCATGCATTAAAAATTAGCTGGTTACACGGTTTTTATCACATTTTTTGATAGCACCCATATTTATTAATTTAGATCACATAAAAAAGTAGAACTATTTTTTGCCACATATGTGTTGTATTTTCAATTGGAATATATTTCGGCAAATTATCAAAGGTTTCTCGTAGGCAGGAGCGGTCAGTGTACAACATTTCATTGTCAATTAAATTTGATATTTCTAAAACTTTTGGAAGCTCTGATAAGTTATCCCACAATAAAAGAGATTGTTTTAAATTTAAACAGAAATTTTGTGGTAAAGTGATTCGTCTCCGAAATTATATCGTTGCTCAAAATAAGTAAGAGCATTTCCTAAGAACTGATTTGCTTCTAATTTGAAAGTTTTTGTTTTGTGATAGGAATTTTTTTTTAAATAGTTGCAACTTTGCTTCCATACTCATTTTTAATCGATTTTTAAGGCAATTCAAAAAATTACTCATTACCTATACTGTACAATTTTATAATAATACAGAAATCTCTTTTTGTAGGCCTAATACTGCTGAATGATAAAGTAATTGTTCTCCAAAATTAAATTAATTAATTTCTAACTGAACAAATTCTATTTTAGCTGGTAACTGGTAAAGACCCAAAATAACTGGAAAATCCAGGCCGTCTGTCAACCCTACATATAATATATTAAAGAGCACCACGTTTAGACTGTTGCCAATTTTGTTCCAAAAAAATATCGCTTAAAATAGCCAATTTATAAAATATTTAAAAAATTTTGCGATAAATCGATAAATTTCACAAATTTTTCAGATTCTCGTGGCAAATTTCCAAAATAATAGCTATATTTTTGGAACTTTTTGAAATTTTCTTAAAAACAAGCTACAAATCGCTAAATTTTAGAACTTTTGAAATTTGTTTTCAAAAATTCGAACAAGGAAATAAATGCTTAAAAATGCTAAGAAAATGTCAAAACTGACTTGAAAAAATCGCTAGTTTTCCGCAATAGCTAAGTCGTGTTTTATCCCGCTAAATGCGTTGAAATACCGCTAGATTGGACGCAAGAATAGCTAAATTGGCAACGTGTACGCTTACTTGTTGCTAATCCAGCCTTAACATTATAAAATGTGAAAAATAAATACAAGGGATATCTGCGGTGTAGTTTACTAAAATAATTTTTTTTAACATGATCTCAATATTAATACATTTTTTATACTTAAGAATTTGTAATGAGTTATTTACATTAATTTAATTTTTTTGAAATAAAATTATTAAAAATGCAAAAAAAAAAAATTATAATAATTAATATAAAATTTTATTCAATTAATCGATTAATTTTAAAATTTTAAGAAAAAGTCCGAATAATTATTTGAGCGATTAATCAATTAAACTAAAAAGCCGATCAATTGAATACCCTAGCTGTATAGTATTTTCGCTAAAATAAAGTCATGCAAATCTTTAGAATGAAATAAAAAGCTTTTAAATTTTTAAGAATCTTTAAATAATCTTTTAAATTTATCATTAAATTTATTGGAAATTTTAATTGAATTTCAAATAAAAACTTTTCTTTGCCAATAATCATATTTCTCTCAGTTGTACTAAACTAAATGAGGAAAAACATTGAAAAGTTATCGGAAAATTTTTATTGCACAACGTTTATACTCCAACATATAACACAGCACAACACTGCATACAATAGTACTATAATAATATAATTCGAGTACAAGCAACCAACCCAATATTCATACAATATACACTCATATCTCACTGACTGTTATTAGCCTCATCAATTGTACGCTTAGCAAACAACATTAAAAATAATTATAGACATTTTCCAAGACAACTTTTCTAACACATTCAAACCATTACCAAAAAAAAAAAAAAAAAAAAAAGAAAAAATATTAGGAAAATATTTAAGACTGCCATTCACAAAAAGAAAATATACTCCAATACAAACGAATGACGACATTGTCGACGACGACGAAACAAACTTTTCAAAAAGCAAACTGCAATGCAATGAAAATGCTATTTGCTTTGACGATAAATCTCAGTACTTTGAAAAGGAACGAGGAAGGATTGAACGGAATACAATTCCAAACATTGTATGTAGTGCGCTCATATAGCAAGAGTATACTCATACATTCGTTGGAAATGTCTGTCGGTATAAAGTGAGGGAGTTTATGATTATGGGCTCAAAAACTCAACTTTCTTATACCCATTTTTGTTTTTTTTTCTTGGCGGATATAGCCGAATGCGTTAAATTTTAGTTTAAGTTTTTCCTCCTGCTAACAAAATGAGATGAAAAAGAAAAAGTTGTTACCAAAAAATCAAATAATCATAAAGCAAAGTAAATGTGTTCTGTTTGGTTTTCTTTGGATGTGGATGTTATTTTCTTTCCATTTTTGATAGTTTATGTCATTGTATTGTATTGCAGAAATAGCAAATACTACGTACTTATAAATTGCATATGTGTGTATGCACACAGAGTTGAATTTTTATGGTGTTGCCACTTATTAAAGCTATTTTGCAAACTTCAATGGCTTAATAATGGAAAATTGAAGTTATATTTATTCGATGAAAATATTTTACTATAGAATTCTCTAAAAAACTAAGTATGTTCCTAAGAAAATAAAATATTTATTACCCGTTTTGTCCATTAAAAGGGCAAACAACTTAGAGAGTTTAATTTTCTGAAGAGTGGGTTGCTTGGTTTAAGGCAAAGCATTAAAAACATTCCATACTTTAATGGACTATCTACTGCAAACCGTTATGAAGTCAGTTTAACGATATCTAAATAGTGTTAAGTATGTCTATTAGCCCTAATCCGTTAATCCTAAACGATGGATAAGTTTTATCTGGTTGAATACGGGTAAATTTATAGGAACGTAGCAAATTAGTGTCTCTAGAAAAGTTTGAGATAAATTGGAAATTCATTACCTGTCCCAAAAGTTAGTACCTACTCGTATTAGGGTATTCAATTAATCGACCTTTTATTTGAATCGATTAATCTCCCAAATAGTTATTCGGGTTTTTTTCTTAACCGGTTAATCGATTAAAAAAAAGACGCAAAAGACTTTTTTTAGATATTTTATAACAATTAATATTAAGATTGGACTTTGTTTATTATATATAAATGAAAATAGCTTTTTAAATTAGCGGTTTCTTAAAAAACCAAAAATGATTTCGAAAGTCATCCGAATTCCGCAAATTAACGAATTTTGAAACATGGTAGTACAAAAAATGTAGACGAAGACGCCAAATAGTGAATTATTTGTTTTTGTTAAAATTGGAGTTAAGACGAAACCATATTACCACAGAAAATTGCACAATTGCAATCTATGTTACAATAGATTTATCAAAAACTTAATCTGCAGCTTATATTATGGCTATAAATAAATAGACAAAAATATACAAATTTTTTAAAGTTCTATTTTCTGACTGTTATTTTTGTTCGGTTTTAAGATCAAATATAATAAATTCACAATTTATTTGACAACAAATAGAAAAAAAAAACAAATGAAAAACACCTTTCCTAGAACCAACGAGGGTAAAGGCTAAAGAGTTCCCATAGGAAAAAAGTACATTCTTTGGTTCCCTTAAAGTTGATATGGATTGTGATTCTGTTAATTCCCGTGAAGAATAAGAGAAACAAAAGGAAAACCGAAAAAGTTAACAGTGCACTATTTTTATTGTTTCTTATGATTATTGAGTAAAGCGGTAACAAAAACAACTTTAAGAACGAAATAAATAAAAAATAATCATTATAATTATATTTTTATTGTTTTTAATGTTGTTTTTTGATTGTAAAACAGTTTTTATGAACTTTTCTGTTTTCCCGACTTCCTTCATTTTCTCTCGTTCGCTGTTAAATTTCTTCAAATTCCTTGTGTTTTTCTTCTCATTCGTGTATGAAATTTTTTAGCAAACTACGAACTCTTAAAACACTTTAATGGATACCCCCTGCCAATGGTTGACAATTAATGCATTTTCAAGTCCTACCAATCACTATCATCAGATTGTCTTTATGGGGTTCTCTCTAGGTTATAATGTAAATGTTAGTTTTTGTATTAACTTCAAAGTGAAAAACATATAGAGAAGTAAACTCAAATATTTTCACTTATTTATTTCATATTACAAGGAATATCACAAGTTTTTAACAAATCTATTTTTTCCCCTATGTTATAGTTGTTGCTATGACTGAAGCTCCTTCAATAGCAAAGCAATGTATGTTGTGTTTTTAACATTCACGCTTTTAATTCTATTTCTACACCCAGAAAACAGATTCGTGCTTACAACCGAATTTATTGCCAATCGAATGCTTCGGTTGTGATAACAGAATTTTTCAGTTGTGACTACTGAATTATTGTTGAGGCAATAGAAATTCTGTTGCCATTATCAAATGAATATTCACTTCATTGATATTCAGTTGTCTCAACTGAAAAATTCGGTTACGGCAACAAAAAATTCGATTGGCAACAAATTCGGTTGTATGCACGAATCTGTTTTCTCTATGTAGTGATTAGAACGAAACAAAGAACTCTACAACGATTACACTATGCGACAGTCAAAATCGGGATGGGATGAAACCAACGGGAAATGTTATATCGGTCAAAAACAAGTTATACGTGTCCCGGCGTTTCGCTGGGTCACCCCTAGGAATCGAGATATATCTTTTTTTTGACATAACTCGAGAACCACTAGTCCGATTTTGCTCAAACAATTTTAAAAAAATTAAAAATTACTATTCCTTTAATCTGTTTATATAACGTTTTTCTATATACTCAACAGTTTTGCCGATAAAAATAAATGTTTGTTACCGCTACCATAAAAATCAATAACCTTTTGTTTATTACTTTTTTTTAATATTTTAGGCAAAAAATATTTTTTTCTTCATACATTTATTTTCACCGGCAAAACTGTTGAGTATATAGAAAAACGTTATATGAACAGATTAAAGGAATTGTAATTTTTAATTTTTTTAAAATTGTTTGAGCAAAATCGGACTAGTGGTTCTCGAGTTATGTCAAAAAAAAGACCACCAAAGGTCAAATCGATATATCTCGATTCCTAGGGATGACCCAGCGAAACGCCGGGACACGTATAACTTCTTTTTTACCGATATAACTTTCCCCGGTAGTTTGAATCCTTCCCGATCACTGACCCCTACCATTTGTCTCACAGTGTTATTTGTTTTTTGTATTACACTCTAACCTATCATGCCGTATAAATGACTAACATGTTGCAATTAAGGGAGATTACTTAACAATTTGGACTGTACCTTGTCTGTGAGTATTTTACCGTAGATCTTAGTTGATCTGAAGATTGTTACAATGAATGTTATTTTTCTTCGGCTTTAAGATCAAATATGGCAAATTCCAAATAGAATTCACAATTCATTTTACAACAAATAGAGAAAAAACGTATGAAAAAAACTTTATTAGAACCAATTATTGACAATTAATTAATTTTCAAGTGCTACCAAGCACTATCATGAGACTGTCTTTATGGGGTTCTCTCTGGATTATAATGTAGATTTTAGTTTTTGTATTTATGTTAATTCCAAAGTGAAAAACATTTGTAATTACTTAAATATTTTTCAACCGATTTGAGATTTTTTACTTTCTTGGAAAGGTAATTCAGTACGATTACGATGACGATTCTATCGACAGTTTTCAGAAATAAAGTTATTTAAGAGTCAGTATTTTCAAGAAAGCCAAAAAAGTAATTTTTTCCCCTTGTAAATGGTACTTCAGAACTTTTAAGGCCAGTGATATCTCAAAAATTCTTCGATTGCGCTGAAATGTTTTCTCGATTAGTTTTTCCAGCAACTTAAAATCACCCATACAACGGAAGCCAGTCTAGTGCATATCTTAGTTATGTAAAAGTGTAAAATAATATTTTAAAAAGAGTTTAGTACTACCAATATTGGAAGTATTCGAATGACGAATATGTTTTGATTAAATCGACATCTTTATTTTGCTTTTTTTTTATTTTATTCGTACACAAAATTGAGAAAATGTTCACTGAAAACATTATTACAGTAACTGACTGTAGTTTATTCAAAAAGTTTTCCGTACATTTATTTTTAAATGATTATACAGTTGAAATAAAAAGAAATATATTTTTTAACTCTTTTTGTCGTTTATTTAAAAAATAAATTACATATAACTACGGATTTTCTGTTACGGTTAATATTTTCATTTAAAATGGTTTGTTAAAAAAGAATTCCTTTTCGATTTCTAGATCAGTTAAAAAAACGAAATAAACCAAATATCATTTATTCTTACGAATTTGGTAGTTGATTTTTTAAAATTCAAAAAAACCAATTAAATGAAAAATCATTATTTTTTTATGGATTTTGTAGTTTATTTATTCACATTTAAAAATAAATTAAAAGTTCTTTTGATATAAATGAAAAGTTAGTAGACCGGTTTTCAAGTGATTTTTCATTTATTTTAAATTACATTTTCAGTTAATTTAAACTACAAACTATTTTGAGTGTACTCAAAAAAAGCTTAAATTGTGCAATTGCTCCAGGTTTTCTTTTAATTTTTGGGTAGATGGCCCTTTAAATAAATGCAAACTCAATATACACAAATTGCCTGCACTTGTACGTACAAACCATTTGTCAATGTGGCAATATTTGTGAAAAGGTGACACGGAGGAAATAAGAAGATAAACAGAGAAAATCTGAAGTAGAATGTTTGTATATGTCTGTTTGATCACTTCTGAAATTATTCATATAGAGACAATCTGACAATAAAAATACAAACAATAATACAATTTAATGGAAGATCACTGATGAAGCCTGTCCATAAAAAGGCAGAAACTAGATCTAGTCAATATTTATTGATTTTTCAAACTTTATGAAACACTTATTTTAGACTTAACGCTACTTTAACAGGTTGTTAAATTGTTCTTATGAAACTAAGTATGCGTGTTGTTTTTGCCAAATTAGCTTAAAAACTTTTAGTTAAATTGTTTAGAAACTATGCATTCGACTCTTAATATCTTGTTTTCTATTTTTAGGAGAAAAATTTAACTATTTATTGAGGATATTCATAATTTAAGTGCTAACGTGCTATCGTTGTAAAATAGCATGATTTTTGAAGTTTAATCCATAGAAAATTGTCAAATTTATAACAAATGCTAATTTAGTACTTAAAATAGCACGAACTGTGAATTCCTTCATTGTTTTCTGTTTTAGAGCAAAAAATTAAAATAATTTCTAAATATGTATTTTTTTGCCAAATTACCCAGCAAAATATTGGTAATGACACCTCATTACTATCTGCATTACCAAAAATGATAAATCATTACCTTTTGCATTATTTTGTAATATAAAATAATAACTTCCTAATAACTACCTATTATATTCATTGCTTTTAAATATAAAATAATGACTTAATCGTAATAGTTTAAATAAGTACTTTTTACACAGTTAAATTTTTTACATTTTTATTTATTATACACTCTAAAAAAATGCATGTAAAATTACTACGATAAAAATAGTACATTTTCATGTAAAATTACAGAAAATGCGTAATTTTAGGCACAATGTGTTTGTAATTCTTTTCTACGCATTTTTGGCAGGGAAATGACATATAAAATATAGTATTCGTATGTTTATAAACATGTTTATATGCTAATAAACACTTTTTCTGTAAAAGTACATATGTATCTCAAACAATAATACGATATTTGTCAAATTATTTAAAAAGTTTCCAAATAATTCATTTTCATATTTCTTCTTGAAAACATAACAAATTTAAGAAAATCTTCAAGTATCATTCTGTTTAAAGAATAAGTAAGCAATTATAAACGCAACATATTGTCTAAAGGAATTCATATCTTCCAACCAATTTTTGTTTTTTTTTTCAGACAATTATGGCAAAAAAGAACCGTGGCGAATTTATTTTGTTGGCGATGTTATTTTGGAAGCATGCTTAAATTAAAGATGATATGATGAAAATTTTCCAGTAAAACACCATTGACATCCACTACACTAAACTGCTTCAATTTTTTTGACAAGTAAATAAAACATCGCGAGCTAAAAACATACCCAATTAATCATTAAATAAATTCTAAGATAACAGTTTTAAAAGCAAGATATTTAGTGAACTGTATGCGGACAAAAAAAGTTAAGGCATAATTTGATTTGATCATTCTCATTTTTTGCTATCAATTCCCGAGTTTTGTTTATGTTAAAAGCCAAGAAAAAGAATTCGCTTTTATATTTTATGCAAAAAAAAAAAACTTCTAGAAGATGCAAAAGGTGCAGTGCTCCCAAAATATAGTGTCTTTTTGACTTGGAACATGTAATCACATACCAAGTTTACCGAAAATTTTAATTAATGGCGTCCAAAAAACGTGGAAAATGTGGTCTAGCAGACAATTTTAATAAAATATGCACTGAATTATATTTAAGTATATGGCAATTTTATTGTAAAAAAAATTTTTCATTGAAAAATAAACTATTTTAAAATAAAAAAAGTGCGTGCACTTGTATTGCACATTTAAAATGCAGTTTTAGAGTTTTAGTTATTTTAAGCACATTAAATATAAATTTACATACAAATAGTAGTAAAAAGCAATGTTGCTAAGCTTTTTTCAGCATTTATATACGTTGGTTTACATACATTATGTCTATTTAAATTACATACAATGTGTGTAAATATTTGAATTTAGGCACAAAATGTATTTCTACTCTAGTTATAGTAGGAGAAGAGATACCTACTATAAATAGGGTAAAACTACATGAATTTTTATTAGAGTGTATGTAAATATGTTTTATGTTTAAATTTTTATGACGAGTCCTAAAATTGCACACTAGAAAGAACTTACATTTTTTTGAATGTATTTCCTGAAGCTAATAGTATTTATGTAACTCCTTATTTTTAAGAATAAAGTAAGCACTCGGATAACCACTTATAATTCAACTTTTTGTAAGCATGTGTGTAACCACTTATTATTCAAAATCTCATTACTACTTACTTCTCAAACAAAAATAATGAGTTTAGACGCCAAAAAATAAGTTGTGCGGAGCTATGAATTTTTATTATATAACCACTTATTTGGTAATGAAAGATTTTGCTGGGTAGTTTGTTTATATACACACAAAATTATTTCAATTCACGTTACAAGAAATTCTTCACTCATACACACAAGCATAACAAATAAAAATATGAAGCTACCCAGGAAAATTTTCTGTTCCAAAGAATCGGTTGCACAATAGCTGCTTTTCCTCTACAACCTCTTCTACTGTCAATTCTAACACCTATTATTTTTGTTTGAAATTGTCTTACAAGCAGCCACTTCTATGGCTCCAAAGTGGAACCGGTTGCCCTAGAATCAGTTCTGGAACTAGTTCTAGAATTCATTCTACGACCGTCATAACTTCCATATGAGATCCCTGGAACTGGTTCCGGAACCAGTTCCATTGAATCGGTTGCAGTGGAACCACTTGCAGAATTGGTCTGATTGCCAACCGATTGTAAAAAATTTTCCTGGGTATGAGTTGTGTGTACTGTGTTTTGAAAATTCAAACAAAAAAAAATTTTTAATGTGAAACAACAACCCACAAAATATTCTAATGTTTGGTCAGTTAAATATTAAAAATTGTTTTGACAGACTTTTCACACTTTTATTTCTTTTATAGATTATTTAAACAGTGTTTGAAAATAAATTGTAAAATATTTTGAATACGAGTATAAGCACCGTAAGTTGTTTTTCACGCGGAAAAATTTCACTCAAACTTTATATGCCTCAAATTGCAATTTAATTTAAACAAATGAACAATTTTTTAGTTTTATAACAAAGACACAATCACAATAAACACAAAATGACACTTTATCCCAAGAAAAATAACAGCCTTGTACATTAAATTTGCGTGAAAACAAACTCTACACAATTTTCACGTGAAACTTGTTATCGTGAAATATCATATTTATACCCTACACCACTATGTGGTCAGGGTATTATAAGTTTGTGCTGATGTTTGTAACACCAAAAAATATTGGTCCCAGACCCACCTTATAGTATACCGATCGACTAAGAATTTTTTTTTATTTCGATTTAACGATGTCCGTCTGTACGTCCGTCCCTCCGTCTGTCTGTCCATGCATTTTCGTGCGCACTCTACAGGTCGCAAATATTGAGATATTTTAATGAAACTTAGTACACCGACTTATGTCGGCCCAAGGACGAAGCCTATTGATTTTGGTTAAAATCGGTTCATGTTTAGACCTAGTGCCCATATAAGGGTCCTACCAAAATTATATTGTTTAAACGCTGCAGGTCGCAAATATTAAGATATTTTGATGAAATTTGGTACGCAGACTTATGTTGGCCCAAGGACGAAGCCTATTGATTTTGGTGAACATTGGTCCCTGTTTAGAACTAGTGCCCATATAAGGGTCCTACCAAAATTATATTTTTTATACGCTGCAGGTCGCAAATATTAAGATATTTTGATGAAATTTGGTACACCGACCTATGTAAGCCCAAGGACGTAGCCTATTGATTTTGGTTAACACGGGTCCATGTTTAGACCTAGTGCCCATATAAGGGTCCCCCCAAAATTATTTTGTTTATACGTTGCAGGTCGCAAATATTAAGATATTTTGATGAAATTTGGTACACAGACCTATGATAGCCCAAGGACGAAGCCTATTGATTTTGGTGAACATCGGTCCATGTTTAGACCTAGTGCCCGTATAAGGGTCCCCCCAAAATTATATTGTTTATACGCTGCAGGTCGCAAATATGAAGATATTTTGATGAAATTTGGTACGCGGACCTATGTTGGCCCAAGGACGAAGCCTATTTTTTTTTTTTTTTTTTGGTGAACATCTGTCTATGTTTAGACCAAGTGCCCATATAAGGGTCCCCCCAAAATTGCCTTGGTTACAAACTGCAGGTCGCAAATATTAAGATATTTTAATGAAATTTGGTTCGCTGCTTACATTATAGAAAATTTTGACACAAGTCCCATTTGAACCCATTCGAATTTCGGATCCTAACATTAGTTGACTTTTAACCAGATTGGTGCAGGGTACTGCATAGTCGGCATGCCCGACTTTAACCTTTTTACTCGTTTTTATATGGAGTATAACAGTTTTTTCACGTGAAACTCAAACAACTTACGGTGTTATAGTGAAAAATCAGTAGTCCTCTTTTTAGTTCTGTTTTCAATTAATTTAATGTGTATTTCAGGTTGTTTTTAACCAAATAATAGGTTTGTTTTTTTTCGAATTTTATATTAATATTCCATACAAATTTAAGCATTTATAAAAATTTTAAGTAGTTATAAATTTAGCTTCTTAAAAACTAAGTAGTTATAAAAATGCTGCCACGTCTTTGAAAATTCTTGGCTTTTCTCTTTTAAATGTAAACAAAAATATTTGTCATAGAATTTTTTAAAATTTTAGTATTTTAAAATTGATAAAATATCAAAAACAACAAATGCTAACAAATGAATTATATGCTTGTTAGTAAAAGGAGAACATGCCACCCAAGGTAATTGCTCTTTTTCCCGTTCAGGGCAAGCCCATATACGAAAAGAGATTTCGTCCAAAGGTGGCCCCAAATGTTTAAATTTTATTTGTTTACAAAAAATAAAAACAAGTCACGCAAGTACGGAAAGACGTTTTTTTACAAGTAGTTGTAGATATAGATATAAAATTCGAAAAAAACAAAGCTAATATAGTGAAAGTACGTTTCAAATCGTTAACAGACATGATTGTAGATTTTATTTGTTACGCATGCCTCGGCTGCACAGAACCCGACCCAGTCGCTTGTTGCTAGCCGCATCCTTTTTAGGAATTGGCTGGACATTGGCAACATTCCAGCGCGAGGGGGAGCTAGCGTCGAAGAGCACTGTTTCAGCACCATTGCTGGTATACCATCCATCACCATGGGTTATTTATGTTGAACGATTTTAACTGCTTTAGCTCGACGGAATATCTTAGGCGAGGGTGGTGACGATTTCGGTGACTCCGGGGCGTACGAGACAAATAAGATCTACAAAGATTTTTCAACTATGTATATTATTATTTTTTTGGTTTTTAAAGCAAAAGCCTTTGGATACCGGACAAGACCGGGTAGTACAAATAGCTAGTAATTAAATTTCCATCATACGCTATTTAAAAATACACTAATATTAACCTATAGCCACTGCAAAGCCTTCTTTGCATTTATTTGGCAAAGCAGATAAAGTGTTCGAATATAATATCGTTTGTTTAGAAGTATTGCGATGCGTATGTTAATATAGATATTGTTACTATTAGACAATCCTCAAATTCATTCAATTTTATAAAAACTCATTGATTTCTACCGGAAATTTAATGAATTTTTTCAAAATTTATTCATGTAACCATAAATTTCTTATCAATTAACTGTTAAGCAAAATAAGGACAATTGCATTTTGTGGTTGACATAAAGTACAACATGACAAACATGCCGACAAATAAACATTGACTAAAATAGACAGAAAGACAGACAATTGTAAGATAAGCATGCACAAACATGAAGTGGTTAATGAAAAATAGTAAGAGGAAGACAATAACAAAACAATATCACATCTGCTGAAAAGAAATTTCAATTTTTTTTCTCAACAATACACAAAAAACAGGCATTTGTAAGGAAAAAGTGAGAAAACTAACACATACATAAGCAATTACAACAATACCCCAGTAGAAATGTAAAAAAAAACTAACTTTTATGCCAAGGCATCTCTATTCCATCAAATGACAATTTATAAGTGGTAAGCAGAATAAGGAAATGATTAATTCATCATTTAATTTAACCATGATGTTTTTTCTCCATATATGGAAAGACTGCAATACTCATTTCTGGGTGAATTATAGCAGAGAGTAGGTACTAGCTTAGTAGAGAGACTACATTGTTCACTAGATCGTACCACATACAGTTGTGTAGTCATGAACGAACTAGTTCATTTGAACGATTCAGTTCATTGAACGATATGACATCGTTCACCATTATTCGTTCAATCGTTCATTTCGTTCTTTTTTTTAGTCATAGAAAATTTGCATCCCTTTCTTAATAATTTTATTACAGTATTAAATGTTTTTCTTAATAATTTCATATTTTTATTAAAATTGTAATTTTCTGACACTATTAGTCTATGCACAATAAAATTAATATAATCATGTAACATATAGTGCGCCAATAAATTATCAAACGAACGACATCGATCACAAATCACTGTTCAGACACAGATCATGACAAAAGAGAACGATAACAAAAAAGAACGATTGAACGATTTGAACGTACTAGTTCAATGAATTTTATTGAACGATATGACCGAGTCACCAAAAAGAACGATTAAGCCCAACTCTAGTACCGCAAAAAACAAGTTCGCCGTACACCCTTCAATATGAAGTATTTTTGCAAGGCAATTTCAAAAATATTTTTCTCCGAACGTAGGGGTCGCATTTTTTAATTTTTCGCTTTAACTTCGGCATTTAAAGTCAGGTTTTAAAGTGTGATATATCATTGTTTTTGCCTCGAGGAGACCAGTGTTTTGATATAAAGGTAAATCCAATGAAAAAATTTAAAAAGGCGACCCCTACGTTCGACAACCTAAAAGTAAAAGTTTCATAATTTTTTGCGAGCTTCAATTTACTGATATTGGGGTGGTACATTTGGGTGGTAGCAACAGAGATCTGGTGGGTAACTAGTAGAACGGGACACATGAAGTCAATGGCCCCTAGAGCAAAACACTGGTCTCCTCGAGAGAAAAACGTCGATGTATCATACTTTAAGATCCGACTGTAAATGCCAAAGATATAACGAAAAATGTAAAATAGTGACCCCTAAGTTTGGCAAAAAAAATTTTTTTTGAAAGTGCTTTGCAAAAATACTTCATATTGGAGAGTTTACGGCGAACTTTTTGTTTTGCCTGTAAGGTGTTTAATTTTTATTTTTTGAGTGGCTCGGGAAAGCAAATGAATTCTTGCTATCAACACGAACTTTTGTTTCTCTTTTATTGTGTTGTTTATTATTAAAATTTAATATTTTTTTATTTTAATGATTTGATTGTTAAAATACGGAATATAAAAAAAATGTAGTATTCAAACAAATATTATTAAATTCTATTTAGAATTTATAATATTTGATCTTAAACCGAACAAAAATAACACTCAAATAAAAAAATTTAATTAAAATTATTAAATTTTAGCAACATGTTTTTATAAGATTTGCTCGACTTCTCGAACAAAGAAAAAGAGAGGAGGTTGGAAGTGAGCGAGAGGTATGGATTTCGTCTAATTGCATTCTGTGTCAGCCATGCTCAATTTTAAACTATCGTTCAGCGTCCGTTTACTCGAAATTTTCAATATTTTTACTTAATTCCAAAGCTTGAAGGTGTATCCGGTACTATGCCTAAGATATTCTTTCGAGATAAAGCAGTTAAAATCGTTCAACTTAAATAAGCCATGGGGATAGATGGTATACCGGCACTGGTACCGAAGCAGCCCAGGTAGAAAAATACAAACGGCACAATGTCGGTCCGGTATTGGAGACATGTACTAGCAATGCGTCGGATTTTCAACTTTCGCTGTACTGGCATGTTGTCGAAATGATAACAACAATAAACGCTTGGCCGTAGTTATTTCCCAACGTTGGGGCAGGCTTGGGATTTTATTTTTTTGGTATTATCCCAGTACATTTAATAACAATTTTAGTAGTTTGCTAGTACTTTACTGTCCTTTTAGTGTACATCACACATTTTTAATGCATTCTGTCGAAACTTCACAAGAAAAGAATTGTTATATCTCTCTTACATAAATAATTGTGTAATAGATGCAAAAATACATAAAATTTATAAAATTGTTAATTTTAATAAATTCAAAAAAGCTCGTTAATTTTCAGAAAACAGTACTGGCAAAGCACATTTTAATTAGCACCGCCATTTCGTAAAAAATAGTGCTATGCCAGTACAATCTTTGTTGAAACGTCGGCAGTTTCTACGTGGGAGTGTTCTTCCACGCTAGCATTCGCTCGCGCTGGAAGTTTACTAATGTGATGGAGATTAATACCATCAACGGTTAAAGTTATTTTTAAAATATTTAGTTAGAATATTCTTCCACCTCAAGTCCAAACTCCAATATGATACTGTCATATTAGATTTTTATTTGTTGTTTCAAAAAGGGTTGATCATTTTCATGATAGACAATACAATTGTTTCGTAGACATCACTCTACTCTTCAGTTGTCCGCAATAAGAAAATGATAACTTTCTTACTCAAACCGAGACATTACATAAGGTACAAAAAACCAACGGGATGAGAATTTTGTACTTTCGTATATGAAATAGAAATATAGAAAGTCCAAAAAAACAATTTTTGTATTTTTTAATGCAGAAATTAAAATAATTGTTATTTTTAAAAAATAGTTAATTTTGTATATTTTTATGGAAAAATCTTTATAAAAAATATAATAAATTTTTATTTTTTGAATTAATGGGGTCTTCATTTTTTTTGCAAAAATATACAATAGTTGTTTTTCACTATTTTTTTTAATTATCATATGGTTACAATTATAAATTTTATATATGGTTATAAATTTTTTATGTTCTTTTATATGTTTAAGAAGTCTTTAAATTATAGGATTGAGTCATAAGATTTTAAGTGAAAGAAAACATAACACGGGAAATATGGTCGTTATTAGAATCTTAAAATTTGAAATGTGCGAGAGTTTACTCAATTCTTAAAAATAAGAAATCCGATAAGAAATCATATAACTGAAAAACAAATCATATGACTGTCAAAAAAATCTTTAGCGCACTGTATTTTTTTTTTTTTTTTTTGCAGATCGTAATACTCAGTCCTATAATCCCTACTAAAAAAAATTATATGAGTTTTGATATTATATATAATTACATCCGAAAAATGAGAACATATAATTGTATCAAATTAGATCGTATTATGGTCATATTAGATCTTATTTGACACAATTAGATCTAATTTGATGGAATAAGATATGGTTTGATACAATTTTATCCGGATTTTGTCCTCATCCAAATGTATCAAATATAATATAATCATATCCAACTAGATGTAATGGTATATAATTCGATACAATTATACATAATTATATGAGGCATATGTAAATATATACAGGTCTATATATAATTGGATATTGTAGTATGTTGCGCTATATATTGTGCAATATATAACAAGATATAGTTATATATTTAGGATATAATTTCGTAAAATTGTATATAAGTATATCTTATTATATATGTTCCAATATATAATTATACAAAATTGTATATGATAATATATGACTATATCAAAACTTTTTTAATTGGGTATGTAAACTAGTCTTTAGTAGTATTTTAATAAGAACTACTCATTATTTATGTTTTGGGTGAAAGCGGAATAAATTTTTGCATATTTTCGATTTTATACCTTTGGAAAATTCATGTTCAGATCGGCCAGATTTTCGTAAAATTATACAACTGGCAAACTAATTTTTAGCACAGGAATAAATTTGCATTTTTACTTATCGACATGTCAATATTTTTTTTTAATAAATAAATAATTTTTAAAAAAAGTCAAAAAATTATTTTTTAAGATAAATATTTGTTAGCTCTTGATAAATTTGTTTGCAATTTTTTTACTTGCGGTTGCAGGCAAGATGTCAAGCTATTTTGTGGTTTTTAAATCACTGAATAAACTTTATCCATTAAAAAAAATATACCCGTTTTAAAGTACTTGGTTTAAGACGGAAGAGTGTGGCGGTAAGTTCAGCACTGCCATGTGTTATATGGGTGATATTTCTACACTCATAAAAAGTGCCCTTGCCCTTTAAAATTTTGCTAAGATAACATACAAATATATGTATGTTGCGCCTGCAAATTTTTCAATGAAGTTGATAATCATGGTCTGCTAAATTTAGGTAAGCTAAATTGGCTAAGGAATTTGAGCTAAATTCAACAGAAACTTTGCATGATTTAACTAAATATTTCTAAATATTGCTGGGATAAGCTCGTGGTGTAATGGTCAGCGCGTTGGACTGTTATATATAAGGTTGCGTGATTGATCCCCAGCCAAGGCAACATCAATTTATGGAAAATAATAATACGTACGAGTCTTTTTTAACTCTCATACATATCGCAGCGTCCTCCTTCAGTGTTTTCATAGCACTTAACCCCACCGAAGTAAAATAATATAAGAGGGCTATGAACTAAGTAAACAGCTTTAGCAAAGTTCGCCAACTCTTCATCAGATGGTGCGCAACAACTGCTCTAATATTCAACATTTCGGTGAATTACAGTATTGCCATATCAGAATCGTTTCATTTTTTACCACCTTTCACTTCTTCTTTATCCCCTTTCCAAAGAAAGCAACTCGTTAATTAATAGGAAGAATTTCCTGAGTGCTGCTTCTCGAAAAAAAAGCTCGCGAGGGTAGAGTTCGTCACACAAATTTATTCGATCCAGTGACCTAGAGAAAAAGTCATGATTTAAAACGTTATAAAACTTAATTCATTTATTATTCAACTAAATATAAGTGTAAATATGGGATAGACCAATAGAGAAAGAGATAAAGAGAGAGAGAGAGAGAGGTTTCAGATCGTACAACATGCGGAACTTCCAAAGCGCAGCGACCTGGCACGCACTCTTCCTCTGTAGAATTTCAATGATAGGAGCACGACGACCTGGGACGGCACGTCTCCTCTGCTGAGCAGCGTCTAAGTGAGGACAGCGACCGGAGACGACATGCTTTCTCTGTGGAACTTCGATGGTGGGAGGACAATGACCGAGGACGCTACGTATCCTCTGTTGGGGTGCTTCTAAGTGAGGACAGCAACCGGGAAAGGCTTCCTCTGTGGATCTTCGATTGCAGGAGGACAACGAGCGGGGACGGCACGTCTCCTCTGTTGAGTTGCGTCTAAGAGAGGACAGCGACCGGGGACGGCATGCTTCCTCTGTTGAACTGCGATTATAGGAGGACAACGACCAGGGACGGTACGTATCCTCTGTGGCATAAGTACGGCAAAGAATTTTTGGTTTTTATTACATTTAACAAAAACCGAGAAATAGTTTTAGGAAAAAAATCAGGTGGTTTAAGAGATTTTAGTTTAGATTTTAACGGCTTATTTTTAAAAAAGTCCTTTTCAGTAGACTGCAAAATACATAAAATTTAAACTATTTGTATTTTAGTCGTTAACTAAAGTAACACTTTTTGTACTCGTACAAATATTAGCTTGCAACGTAGATAAAATCCAATATTTATATATTTTTCAAATAACTTTTTCTAGTAGATTCCTGAAAAAATTTATTGATATTCTTTTAATTTTAATGTAAATATTATTTAATATTTAATATGGTTCCCAGTTTAAATCAGTCGAAAGTACACCTAATATTTATTTGTATTTGTTATCAAAAAATGTGTACTTTTAATTATTTTAAATTAAATTTTAACTGCACTCCTCTTTTAACGAGTTGCCGAAAAAAATTATCAAAAATTTAAATTTATAACGGTTTTCTGCATTGTTTTTCATCTCCTGCAAAGGGGTTGAAATGGGATTATCACATCTATTTGAGTGATAACACAGCTCTAGAAAATATGACAATATTTATAAGTTGCACAACTTTGCAGTGATTTTAGGATAATTAGGGGGTGCTGATTTCGAATCTGCGACCAGTTTGTTCAAATTGGCTCTAGGTTTCGCGATTTAAATTTTTTAAATTTTTCAGCCGATTTTTTAAATAAAAAATGTATAAATTGGTAACTATAGCTTCGGAAAGAAAACGCTTTACACAGTTTAAGCTTAATTCCATACCCTATTTTTCAAACTTAATATACACTGAAAAAAGGTAGGCACCAACTATAGAATTTGTAAAAATAAAAACATTTTTTGCAGTGTTTATTTTTTCATATCAAAATTGCTTTGAAATAAAAATTCAAAGTTACAAAAAATAACAAATTCTTTTGGATCTACAAATTCTATTATTGTTTTCTTTTAAAAAATTTTTTCTTCGTGTTTACGAAAACGGTATGAGAAAAGTGTTCAATAATTTAGTTATAATTTAACTTTATAATGCTGGATAGATTTGATCCTATTTGGTCAAGTTCATGAACAGTTTCGACAGTTTACTTCAAAGTAAGATCTCATATAATATCGACAATTAAATTTATTTTGTAATAAACAATTTTAAGAATTCATACTTTGAAGATCTGAATTTAATACAAACAAAATAAAATCAATAGGAAATAAAAACAGACACATCGCGGGTGGAAGTGGTAAAAAAGTTCAATCAAAAATTAAGAAAAGAAATGAACATGCGACATAAACAGAAACTTTTACATTTTTATACGAATGGATCTTAAGACACTGCAACACACACTGTCTTAAGATTCATTCGAAATGTGTCGACACTATAGTTAAATGTTTCTTCTATGGAGGCCAGGAAGAAACAAGATATTTTTATATATGTACGTCTTATGAAAAAGTTTTTTTTATATCTCAACAATTGAACAATATACAAATAGATATGCAAACATCATACCATGAGTTGAGGGCAAAATTAAAGAAGAAGAAGAAGAAAAAACACTGTCTTGACAACACTTGTAACTTAAGCATTTGGTTAAGAAACAACAGCAACAAGAAAGTGCAAAATACAATCACGCTGCTCTTGGGGTAGGCTTGTTTTCACAACAAAATTATAAACTAAGAGAAGGCCTTTTCCACCACCACACCTTTTCATTTTCAATTGTTTTCCACAATGCAAGTGTCAAATTTAAGGAAAAGAAGTCACTCTAGTAAAAATAGAGGAAAAAATAATAATAATTGAAAGTATTTTATGTTCAAATCAGTTACGACATTAAGACAAAAAAAGACTGCGACATATAAAACTTTGTTAAATAAACCAACAGGCAGGCGATTGAGCGAGTAAAATTTGTTAAGGTGTTTACCCTCTTCAAAAATCCATAAAAACAACGATATTTAAACAATTAAGCATTAAACACATAGACGACTGCAGCTACACGACTACACGACTACAAATGCTGCTGGCTGCAATTGTAGTCGTGTAGTCAGCTACTTAATTTTTTTGAAAACGACAGCAACATGTAAACAGATAATCCTAAATATTTGACATTTTGATAAATGTTAATCTTTTTTGGTTTGTGCTTCTAAAATAATGGCTGAGGAATATTTTGTTAATTTTGTAAGATCCATTTTTTTTTACAAAACATCACAATAAAGTTATTTCCAAATATAAATTAATGAAACCTTCAAACAATTGTAAAATATAAACAGCTGTTTCTTCAGTGTTCCCAAAACGGTGATTTTCTAGTCAGAACTAGCGATTTTATTTCGCCTCTAGCGGGAAAAATTGTCCTGTTTTACATATTTTGTTATATTGTCAACACTATTTTTGTTTTGTAGCCAACAAAAATAGAAATTATCCTAAGTTGACTACAGCGGCAAAAGTAGTCGTGTAGTCGTGTAGCTGTGTTGGTGTCAAAATAATCGTTTTCATATAAACGTGTGTATTTTATTTTTGACAGGCTGTAGTCGTGTAGCTGCAGTCGTCTATGTGTTTAATGCTTTATAAAAAAAAAACAAAGGAACAACTGTTTATATTTTTATATATATTTTTAGATTATAATTCAATATTAGAACAACCATGGCAATTGTGGTGGCTTCTTTTTTAACCCTCTAACCGGCCTACGCTTTTCGCAATGAAATTTATACCATATGCTCGGCAAAAAATATAAACAATAAGTTCTTCTAGAAAAAAATTTTGATATCTTCTTTTGCCAAATCATTAAGCACTTTAACAAATAATGAATACCATTTTCCATTACCCAACTTCAGAAAATTCCTTTCAAACCAAAGGCCTACAAAATTGTTGCATAATTTTGAAATAATTTCGGTTGGCAAAACTGGAATTCAAGTCGCAGAAGGAGTTCTATAAAATTGTGGTAAATGTTCTAAAATTAGCACCAAAGGTTCCATTAATATGTTTTTTAAATAAATTTTTAAATCCTTCGTTTACGCACTCAAAATAATACGTCTGTTGGCTGGACAGAAAAATTTGTTACTTTAACAAAATTTATTCCTGTTTTTTGGCTTAAAATAAAATTTGTTGATTTTCATATATTTAGTTAGAATATTCTTCTATCTCAAGTCCAAATTCTAATATGATATTGTCATATTAGATTTTTATTTGTTGTTGATTTTAATAAATTCTTTTGTTAAAATTTTTAAAAATTTGTTAAAAAATCTAAATTTAAGTAAATTTGTAAAACTGCAGTTTTAACTGTAATTATACTGAATCGTAGAATTTATCCAAATTTAGGTGCTCGGGATCCTCCCCGGGCCTAGTCTATATCATGTGACGGTATATAAGGACACTCCAGAGGAGCAAAGATTTTGACCGTTTTGCTCTATCTCGCTTAGTTTTCGAGATATGGGCCATTTTATGAAGTGGATTGTATCATCTTTCTTCGATTTGAAAATAATTTAAACAGAAAGTGATATTAATTTATGATCTTGAGTCAAACTAAAATAACATTCATTTACTTAAATAACAGATCAACTAAAAACATTTCCCCCATTCGTGGAAAATTTTTGTTAAAAATTTCCGACGCCCCGCCAAGGTCTATTTCTAGATAGAGATACCCCCTTTCGCTGGGGTACTATAGGTTAGCGGTAGTCGAAATTTTCATTAATTTTGCTCTATCTCTCTTAGTTTTCGTGATATGGGCCATTTTAAGAAATCGGGAGGGAACGAAACAGCGTCATCTTTAAAACTTCGGATACATTTGTTGCACCATCTACCGAGTAATAACAGTAATATGAAAATATTATATTTTAACAATAAATTTCGTAAAATTTAACGAATGGGTTCTTAAAAACTAGTTTTAAATAATTTTGAAAATTAACACTCAAAATTAGTTAAAGTACTGAGGATTTTTAGTATTGTGTTAAATGATGATAACTAAAATCTTTGCCTAAATCAGTGTTTCAACTAAAAATTTGTTAAAAATTAGTCAACCGTAACCGCAGATTTTTGTGAATACTTTAGTATCAAAATCTTTAAATTTTTGCGAAAAAATAAAAAACTTTACAATTCACGCAGTTTTATAAAACTTGTCTAAAAATTAATACAGTTTTTTTTAGTTTTTGTATTTAATCTGCAATGGTAATGTTTTTTTTTCCAAGCGATGATAAAAACTTAAATAAATTGTCGGGCAATTTTTAAATTATTTTGGAATGAAGCGCAAAAATTAAGAAAATGCTACTGATTTCACAAATAAAACTTAATTTTTTAATTTGTTTTGGTGAAAAAATATGAATTTTAGTATTAGAAACAATCTTCTTATTCATTCGTCATTATTTATTTTAGAAAAGGGATCTGCAAAAGTTTCTTATATTCAAATTGGTTTTGTTAAAAATTTCTTCTCAAATTCGGCTTCTATTTATACACTACGATTAGTTAACATCGTTTAGAAGTAGTGCCCATATAAAGGTCTCTCCAAAACTACGACGATCTTTTAATGAAATGGGGTACACTGATTCACATGGGTCCATGGACACAGCCTATTGATTTTGTTTAGAATCGGTCCATGTTTATACTTGATGTTAAGGGTCTGTGATGAAATTTGGTACACCGACTTATATCGGTCCATAGTTAGATATAGTACCCATATAAAGGTCTCTCCAAAATTGACTTGTTCGCACGCTGCAAGTCGCAAATACAAAGATATTTTAATAAATTTTAGTACTCTAACTCAAATGGGCCCAATTGATTCTAGATAGGATCGTTCCATATTTGGAACTATCGCCCATATGGACTGTTTTTCCTATTTTCTTGTACATACACCTAATATTAGGTTAAATCAAATTTTCTTAGGATTTTGCTAATTTTCTGTCATTTGACACAAGTTCTTAGACAACTTAGAATTTCAATCAGACTGATATAGGGTATCATATAGTTGCTATGCCTCAGCTCATATAGTTGCCATGCTTCAACTTTTTTTACTCGTTTTTAATTTTTTGTGTTTTTGCTTTGGATTTTAATAATTTTGCCGTTGGTAATTTTAGCAATTAATTAGTTTTGTGTTAATCAAGTAAGTTAAAAAATGTTTTATTATGAGTGCGATTAACCGTTAACCGCGATTAATCGCACCAATTTTAACCGTAACCGCGGTTAAGCAAAACTGCGGTTAAATGCAAACTCTAGTTCTAACTACTATAATATATAAAAATTAAAAAAAAATAAATAAATAAATAATCGAAGGAGAGTAACCAACCCCCTTAAGGCTTCAGTGTATGTTTTGTATGGAATATTCAAGACCTGACATTTTTTTACTATAATGCCATTGTTTTTACCACCACCATACCAATGCTACAAGTATTGGCAAATTGACAGACATCTCAAAAAAGTGAAAAAACATCGGAAAAACTATACAGAGTTTATTATTATTTTTTCAACTTTTGTGGCAGGCAGTTTTCATTTAACTTGTTAATTTATGTGTATATAAATATGTATGTTTACACAGTTATTAAAAATTTATACTCATATACGAAACTAGCAGTTGGAAAAATGTTAAATCTTTTTATCACAGAAATTATTAAAAAAAAAGGTTTTCAGCAATTAAACAACGCACACAACATAAATATTAAGGTGGGTTGTTTTATAAAAAAATTTTAGTGGCCCCCTGAAACTAAACATTGGCATTTTTTAAGAATATTTCAGAAATATTTCGTGTTTTGTGATAACCATTAGTGAGCTTGACCATTTTAAAAAAAGATCTGCATTTTAGTTTTCCCTACTTTTTAGTTTTCTGGGCATCCTCATAGAAAATCTCAAAGTTCACTATTAGGGGGCCACTAAAAAATTGTTGTGTTTTGACCTATTTTAATATATACATCTAATATGTATACTGTTGGTTGTGAAACGTTCACCCACATATAGTCCTGTGCTGAAAAAACCATAATATACTCTAGAAATGTATGATCAAAGAATAATAAGATTTTCTAAAACAATCTACTCCCAACAAAAACAGACATTACCGAGTAATTAAGCGAGTAAGTAGCACACAAAGGGTTTCACTACTTACCAGGCTATTTACTCGCAACATTACTTTTGTTCGCGATGTCCAAAAATTCATTGGTGGTCATTACCCTCTCGCTTACAAAAAAGTGCGAATAACGATTTACCCGTAGTGAAAGAATAAGTGGTTACTCACAAAGATAGAATAAGTGGTTACTTAAAAGCATGCGCGGTTCCAGCAATTAATATAAGGGGAAAAATCATACGCCACAGTAGACATATACATTGAGTTGGCCACTGAGGCGTATGATTTTTCCCCTTATATTAATTGCTGGAACCGCGCATGCTTTTAAGTAACCACTTATTCTATCTTTGTGAGTAACCACTTATTCTTTCACTACGGGTAAATCGTTATTCGCACTTTTTTTGTAAGCGAGAGGGTAGACATATACATTGAGTTGGCCACTGAGGCGTATGATTTTTCCCCTTATATTAATTGCTGGAACCGCGCGTGCTTAGAAGTTAGGAAATAAGTGGTTACTCCACATTGCGAAATAGTCATATTGGAAATATAACTTTTTATCACGAAAATTTTCTATTCAATTGGAAAAGTGTTCGAAAAAAATTTAATAAATAAAATATTAATATAAAAAAGACTAAATCAGTACTTATTTAATATATTACCTGTAAGTGATTACTTTGCAAGAATATATAAGTACTTTTATAACTTATTATCATTAAGTCATTATTTTGAAATTTAAAGTAATGCAAAAGGTATGACCTATCATTACTTGGTAATCCGTATGGTAATTACCTGTCATTACCATGTTTTTGCTGGGCTAGTACACGTCGCAAACTTTCTTAATCGGTATAGTAAACCATGTGTATCTTCCATTTTAGGTATAGCGAACTTATGTAAAACACCACGAGGAATATTTTTGTGGAAATGTTCCGCACTGAAAAATCCTTAGTACTTTAACTAATTTTCAGTATTTATTTTCAAAATTATTTATAACTAATTTTTAAGAACATATTCGTTAAATTTTACAAAATTTATTTTTTAAATATAATATTTTCATATTACTGTTATTACCCGGTAGATGTCACCCCTTCTGAGTGTATGGATGATTCAAGTATTATTTTTGTCATAGTTTCATACCAAATAAGTTCAAAAAAATATGTGTTTTCATTACAATAGGTGTTTTTGTTGGGCATGATTTAAAACAGCTCATTGAAAGCACTAAGTTTGATCCACTGCTCTCACAAATTAAGCTTGCTGCATGTAAAAGTATTAAAGAAGTTAATGAAAATGTCCTACACTCAAAATAATACGTCGGTTGGCTGGACAGAAAAATTTTTTACTTTAACAAAATTTATTCCTGTTTTTTGGCTTAAAATAATAGTTGTTGATTTTAACACTTATTTTTTGTTAAATTTAACAACTCTAAATTTAAGTTAAAAATTTGTAAAACTACAGTTCTATCTGTAATTATACTGAGTCGTTGAATTTATTCAAATTTAGGGTCACGTGACCCTCCCCGGGCCTAGTCCATACCATGTGAGCGTATGTAAGGGCACTCCAACGGAGCAAGCATTTTGTCGGTTTTGATCTATCTCGCTTAGTTTTGAGATATGGTCCATTTTGTGAAGTGGAAAATTTTTATTAAAAATTTCTGAGGGCCCAAGGCCCCGCTAAGGTCCATTTTTGGATAGGGATAACCTTTTTCACGGGGTATTGTATGGTTAAATCGAAAGGGAAAGAAAAATGTAGCGCCATCTTTAAAACTTCGGATACATTGGAGGCGCCATCTACCGGGTAATAATAATAATATGAAAATATTATATTTTAACAATAAATTATTTAAAATTTAACGAATGGGTTCTTAGAAATTAGTTGTAAATAATTTTGAAAAGTAACACTCAAAATTAGTTAAAGTACTGAGGATTTTTAGTATTGTGTTAAATGAAGATAACTCAAATCTTTGCTTAAAATCAGTGTTTCAACTAAAAATTTGTTAAAAATTAGTCAAATCGAATAATACTAACGTATTATTTTAAGTGTAGTTGTCCACATTCGGTGTATGGAAAAACGCACAAAATGTATGTACCTGCTTACCCGCTACATTATAAAAATATAAAAAGTAGGTGGTTATAAAAATAAGTAGTTATTCATATGTTAGTACACAGAGAGAATTTAGCTGGACGAGTTTTAATGAAAATTTTAAGTAAACTAATGAAGTTTATTTCACAAAGTGGATGAAAAATTTCCTAAGTTTCATGAAAAAGCTTCATACATTTTATGAAACTTTTATAAACTTAATGAAATTTTTCCCAACATTTTATGAAAAATTATATTAATTCAATGAAAATTTTAATGGACGAGTTCCAGTGAAACTTCATTGGTTTTATGCAAAAATTCATTACTATCATGCAGACAATTCTCTTAGTGTAAGCAACTAAAAACTAATTCGTTACAAGTTATCAAATAATAAGGCTTACTCATATAATTCCAGCATAATAAGGGTTTTCATATAAACTCGTATTCTGCTCGTAAACGGTGTAAACCTGGTGTGTTTATGAGTTGAATGTCAAACTCCATACATAAAAAATATGGTTTGTATTTATACAAGGTTTACAAGGCATTTACGACTTTATATGATAACCCCTAATGTTTCATTACCAAATAAGTGGTTACATAATGAAATTAAAACTGTTTACTCCTTATTATTCGACGTCAGTACTAATGATTCACTAATTAATTACACTGCATGACACAGAAAAAATGGAGATCTGACCATCACTTCTATATATCACGGACATGATATGATTTCAATGGCGTACTTTATTTATCGATCTAAAGTACATATTTTTCGCGAAATGTCTTTAAATTCTAGTGGTTCTCCATTAAATATGACTACAGGGCCTGTGCCCATATCTGATCTGTACCTTAGATCAAAAAATAAAGTATATTTTAATCCGCATATCCGAAATGTATAGAATTAATGGTCAGAACTCTATTAATTTTTAAAAGTTAAGATTTTATCATCGTGTTTTTTTTTTTTCTTAGATGAAGTCGTTTCTATAAGCAGTATAGATTACGCGCAACTTCTTATTTGATTGCAAAAAAGAATAAAGCAGTTAAAGTCGAGCATGCCGACTATATGATATCCTAAACCAGTGTGGCTGAAAGCCAACTATTTTGGGTGGACCTTTATGTCTGAACTTGGGCGCTGTGGTGTAATGGTTGGCGCGTTGGTCTGTTACACATAAGGTTGCGGGTTCGTTCGCCAGTGAATGCAACATAAATTTGAAAAAAAAACAATATATATGATTTTTCTATCCCTCATACATATCGCAGCGTCTTCCTTCGGTGTTCCCATAGCACTTAACCCCACCGAAGTAAAATAATATAACAGTGCTATGAACTTAACAGCTTCAACAATTTTCGCCAACTCTCTATCAGATGGTGTGTAACAGGTATTCCAAGATTCAAAATTTCGCGGAATTACAGTATTGCCATTTTTCGTCACCTTTCACCTCTTCTCCATTCCCTTTCAAAATTAAGCAATTGGTGCTGCTTCTCTTTTATAAAAACAAAAAACATGGACTGATTTCAACCAATATCAATTGGCCAAGATAAGTCGGTGTACCGAATTTCATCAAAATATCATAATACTTGCAACCATAGCGTGCGAAAGGGGAACCTTTATACGGGCACTGAGTCTGAACATCTACCGATTCTAAATAAAACGAGTAAAAAGGTTAAAGTCGGGCATGCCGACTATACAATACCCTACACCAGTCTGGTTAAAAGCCAACTAATGTTTGGATCCGAAATTCGAATGGGTTCAAATGGGGCTTGTGTCAAAATTTTCTATAATGTGAGTCAGCGCACCAAATTTCATTAAAATATCTTAATATTTACGACCTGCAGTTTGTAACCAAGCCAATTTTGGGGGGACCCTTATATGGGCACTAGGTGTAAACATGGACCGGTGTTAAGCAAAATCAATAGGCTTAATCCTTGGGCTGATATAGGTCGGTGTACCAAATTTCATCAAAATATCTTAATATTTGCGACCTGCAGCGTATAAACAGTATAATTTTGGTAGGACCCTTATATGGGTACTAGGTCTTAACATGGACCAATGTTCACCAAAATCAATAGGCTGCGTTATTGGGCCAACATAGGTCTGTGTACCAAATTTCATCAAAATATCTTAATAAAGGGTTGTTCAACTGGGACGCTACAAAAGTAGAAAGACAGGGACATCAAACGACGCCATATTTCTTGCCGCTCTTTTGACATTTATCTTCAGTAAGGTTTGCCATTTCATGATGGAAAGATATACGAGCCAACAACGAGTCGAAATTATTAAAATTTACTACCGAAATTCGGAGTCAGTGGCCTCAACTTTAAGAGCGCTACGTCCAATTTATGGTCGTCATAATCGTCCTAGCAGATCAACAATTGAGCGTGGGGCTACGGCAAATCTATGGTCTATGCCAACAAGCCAGCGACGATTGATGAACTTTGTACGAATATCGAACGTGAAATTGCAGCAGTATCAGCCGATTTATGCTTGAAAGCCGTCGAAAATTGGGTTCAGCGTCTGGACTTCTGCAAGCGTGCTCGTGGTGGCCATGCAAAAGAGATCGATTTCCATACATAATGGCATCGAACGTACTTTCATAGGAATAAAGAATTTCATTGATATCCAAAACCGTTTTTGTTTTATTTAAACTTTTTTACTTTTGTAGCGCTCTTATTGAAAAACCCTTTATTTACGACCTGCAACGTATAAACAGTATAATTTTGGTAGGACCCTTATATGGGCACTAGGTCTAAACATGGACATATTTTAACCAAAATCAATAGGCGTCGTCCTTGGGCCGACGTAAGTCGGTGTACCAAGTTTCATCAAAATATCTTAATATTTGCGACCTGTAGAGTGCGCACAACAATGCATGGCCAGACAGACAGACGGACGGACGGACGGACATCGTTAAATCGAAATAAAAATAATTCTGAGCCGATCGGTATATTATAAGATGGGTCTAGGACCAATATTTTTTGGTGTTACAAACATCAGCACAAACTTATAATACCCTGACCACATATTGGTGTAGGGTATAATTAATAGGCTGTGTTCATATGAGCACATAGGAATTAGTGTATTTTGAGGCGAACTTTATATGGGAACTAGGTGTGCCATAAGTCGGTGTGCCAAATTTGACAAAAACGTCATGAAATTTGCGACCTGTAGCGTGCTCACAAGAATACATTAACAGACAAAAAGACGGACGGACAAAAAGTGATTCTGAGTCGATCGGTTTATCTAGGTGTAGGATATAATAATGTAGTTACCAATATCAATTGTTAGTTGTCAATACCAATTGGTAACTAATTATTTTTGTGCCACTAATAAGTATATGAATAAGCCTTTTATTTTGGTAACTATTTATGTTTTATGTTTTTGTAACGGGTAAGCGGGTGCACAAATTTTGTTCTTTTTTCATGCATAAAATAATGAGTTTTGACACTGAATTATATGCTGTACACCATATTTCTACTGCTTCTTATATATATGTGACCTTCTCCGAGAAAAGGGACCTAGTATGTCAAAAAACGGGTTTGGACTTAAGAGTGGATTCTGGTACCTAAAAGGGTGTAGAAAAAGATGAAATGAGTTAGATTTCTGATAAAAATTTGTTTACCCCATAAAAACGTACAAAACTGAAGGTGTGCTCAAAGTGATAATGCGTTATGAAGCTTTAAATGCGTTCTTCTCAAAACTTCATTTTCACACACTAGGTCCCTTTTCTCGGAGAAGGTCACATATATTGGCAATGAGCACCCATTACTGAGATTTTTCTGGGATACCAAGCCGATGATTTTAGAGAAAAGAAAACAAAAGAGGCCAACCGAATTGAAAAGTGTATTTTGGTCAAAATCAAATTCCTGACCAAAATCGAATTCCTGTATATTTTGGATGTTGCAACTTAAATTTTGTGGAAACCATCATACATTTATACCAACCGATTTTAGTCATAATAGCTGTATTTTAGTTAAAAGTTGACACAAGATAGAAAAATGTTTTTATTCTAGACAAATCAACAGAATTTGAGAGATTTACCAGAGAAAAATGTCTACGAAATGTCGAGGGGGACCAGCAAGTCAGCAGTGAGCGCTGAGGCGTCTTGAAAATAGCTTTATGACATTTCAAACTGGATTGGAAATAACTTTTCAACTTAGACCAGTTTGTTTTTAAAAAATTTTAAAAATAATTCAGCCATTTCTTACCGGCTGGTCAAATTAAGTTAAATTGTTTCTGTTATTTTCTAAAGGGTGAAATTAAAAAACCTGATTTCTAAATATTTTTATTAAACACATTTTTATGACAAAAAACTACAAAAACCCTATTTTTAGTCTATAATATTTTTAATGACTACAACAAAGATATCATTTTCTGATCATTAAACTATGCTAACACAACTTCTCGTTATAGCAATTTCTTTACCGAGAATTTGTTCAAAAAATACTTATTTCGGCAAATAAGCCATATTTTAAACATGTCTCGACGCATCACATCTCAGAAACATAAACATTTTAAAATTATTGTATGAGCTTATGTGTTGCCAAGTTATTTTCCCAACTCATATATCTAACATATACGAGAGTTTACTATTAAACTGCTGCTCCAACATATCGATGATCATAAGCTGATACCCAAGGTGGATAGTTTTTAGAACTGGCAATAAAGAAGTTGAATAGCTTCTGATTAAGAAGTATTTGTTTGTTTTTCAAACAGTAAAATATTTTCGTTATGTTATCTCATTTTATGACCATCTATTTGTATAAGTATCCATGTGTGCGTATATAACTAGCTATGAGAACCCCTTTATTGTGATTTTTCCATACATGGGTAATAACACGTAATTTTTAGGAACATTTACACTCCAAAGACAAATATGGTTGCATAGCAACATTGAAAATGATTTGTGCATTTTCGAGTTAAGCACGTCAGACTCATACATATAAAAATAAAAACATTCATCCCTTAATGTGCCAAATGTATGTGGCATATAGTTATAGGGAATCTAATATGTGGGTGGTAGTTGTTGTTAAAAATTATGGCCTAAATGTATTTTTTGGCAAACTATTTTATTTGTTTTCAAGTTAAAAAGGAAACTTAAGTGTTTCGCACCTGCAACACTGATGAAGCACGATTGAAGTAAGTAGTAAAAAGAGATGCAACCACAAGTTTTAAGCGAATTATGGCCAACATTACACATATTCATATACATATTTTTAAATAGGTATAGTAAGCGAAATTTGCTTAGACGTTAACACAAGTTTTTGAAATTACCTTCTTAGAAGTTAAAAGTCGGTACTTATGTTTCTACGCGCAGAAAATAGGCATTTTTCAATATGTTTATAGGCAATTATATATATATTTATTTATAACCTACTGCATATATATTTGAAGTATGCTTCCAATTATTTTGTTTCTGTAGTTATGATACATATCTTTCCAATCGAACACTGCAATATTTGTATGTGAGGCAAATTTTCCATATGCACTTCATTATAAAGTTGGTATAATGCATATGTATGTTTGCCAGTAGATGCATTTCATATGATCCGAACATATATATGTGTTTATAGGCGAAGATATTATATTTGCAAGCAAACATATTATAATAGAAACAAAGCAAATTTATTTTAGTAGTTTTTTTTTAAAGCAGTAGCTTTTTCTCCCCTTAGTACAGCTTTTTCTGCTATTTGGACAAGTTTATTGCAAAGAGTATAAAAACTAATGTTCTGTGAGTGTAAAAATAAATGTTTACATCATCTGTAACTATTTTTGTTGCTGTTATAGACTTGTTACTAGGTGCCTTGCCTCGAATTATCGTTGTTTATAGTTTCTATACCAAGGAATATATACAGGAAAGTAAAAACTGACTATTCTGTGGCATGTTTGGGGGAGGGGCGAATTATTTCATGCAAGTAAGACGCAATTCGCGAATGCCTTTTTAAAAACTGTCTCTCGAACGCTCCGAAAAAAAATTTAACACAATGAAAGAAGCGTTTGCGACTCGAGTTATTATATGCAATAATTTTGCTTAATAAGTGTATTTTTAACTTGAAGAAAAAATTGCAATACATTTTCCTGAACAAATAAATAATTTTTGGTTCAATTTTCTATGATATGGCAGTAATGTTAAAATTTAATTTCGTCAATTTTTCTTCATGAAAATTATTTTATCCAAGTTTTTTTTAACATATCTGTGTACTGAATCGGAACTATTTATTTTGTATGACATTAGTTAGTTGGTTTATGTGGCAGCGCACGCCCTCGTGAGCATCAAGTAGAGTCAAGAGCGACTCCGTTCTGAAAGGACCACACTACCCGCAAGGAGAACTAGACCCAACCCGTAAGATTAAGAAACCGGATAAGATCAGTTCGTCTAGTATCTGATCGTCTAAAGTCTTATGTCGGATGGCCTGTAGCGCCGGGTAATCACAGAGGAATGCCACAGCTGCGGCATCGTATATCACGCGCCAGTCCGAGTCTGTTGCCATGCCCACCAAACAGACAGTGTCCGGTAAGCATGACGGTCAACCTTGACAAGTCCCTCCTGCTCCTGCCGAGGGGAGATTTAGTGCGCCGCAGATTAGATTAGACCTGGGGGTTAATAATTACGTTTTGTAATTAATTACACATGCAATTACACAATTAAATACATGTAAACTAAATGGAAAAAGTTCAATTACAATTACATATTATTTGTAATTGTAATTTAAAAGAGAACAATTACAATTATATGTAATTGAAAATTTGCAGCTTCGTGGCCACTCCTGCCAATCTTAGGAATAAATACATCCCTGACCCTCCTCCAGCTAGCAGGCACGTAGTTGATAGACCGACAAAGTTTGTATATCTCGAGCAGACAGGGAGTGATCACCTTTTGGGCACTCTGTAGCATTATCGGAAGAATGCCATTCAGACCCGGCGATTTGTATGGAGAGAAACTTCCAATTGCCCAGGCTATCTTTTACGTGGTAATTAAATCGTTGCCAAGTTCATTATAAGCCCACCCGTGCGAGGCAAAGACGCTCATTTCACAAAGCGGTCGCATCCATGCAACCAGGAAAGTGAGTGTCAAGTGGGAAATTCAATGACTAGGCCGACGATTCCGATCAGGATCCATCATCCCTCTTTACGAAAGCAAGGTATGAGTGACCCTTTGTCAGAACCTTACTGAGGCTGGCAGAGTCTGGAGTGTTGTCTACCGATTCACGAAACGTCCTCCACGAGTTCCGCTTCGCCATTTCCACTGCTTTCTTATACGCCCTCAGCTTATCGCGGTATGGCGCTCACTGTTTGCTGACATAGCTAGCATTGAAAGCTCTACGTGCATCCTTCGGCAGCACTGAAAATTCCGAACTCCACCTGGGAGGGAAACATTTCTTCATTTCTATGGCCGTCTCAAGGGTGCTCATCGAACGTTCACCATACGGTTCTTCTAAGATTCCTGAAGCATATCACTGCCGGAACGTACAAGTTGACATCGAAAAATATCCAATTATGATCCGAGAAGGATCTCTTATCGGACACTCTCCACTTTTCAACCAACACAGAAAGTTACCTGAAATTAGTGTAACATCTAGAACCTCCTCCCAATCTCTAAAATTTGAAGAACCCGGAAAAAAGGCCAAACAAGTCGTTTGTAATGGGTGTCCCAAAATGTACGCAATAATTTAATTAAATACGAATAGAATAGCATATTGGGCAAATAAATGCCAAGGCTTTGCTGGCACATACGCACTTTTTTTGTAATTTTCCATAACCATTTTGAATAAAGGTGGCAAAATTTCGTTAACAAAGTGATCAATTTCCTCCTCCAAGGCGCGCGTGGGTTTGTTACAGGTTGGTTGAAAAGTTTCTGCGCTCGAAATGAAAGAATAATATTTTTGTTACGAAATATATTTTTTTATTCAATATAATCTCCTAGAAGCTCAATACACTTGTTCCAATTATCTTCCAATAATTTTATCCCATCCTTATAATGGTTTTCCGGAAACTCTGCAAAATAACCGTCTACGTCTACTATGGCCTCTTCATTCGACGAAAAATGCTTTCCACGAAGGAATTGTTTGAGATTTCCGAAGAGATAGTAGTCACCGGGAGCCAAATCTGGTGAATACGGTGGATGTTCAAGCAATTCGTACTTTAATTCTTTGAATTTAGCCATCGTCAAAACACTTTTGTGGACAGGTGCATTGTCTTGATGAAAAATGATTTTTTTTCTTCTTTAAACC
Organism: Leucophora obtusa; assembly: GCA_949987735.1. NCBI lineage: Eukaryota > Metazoa > Arthropoda > Insecta > Diptera > Anthomyiidae > Leucophora > Leucophora obtusa. The sequence continues at coordinate 51,421,270 of OX465298.1, read as the reverse complement.
AGGTCTTTTCTCACGAATTTTTTCATCTAGCTGATCCAAAAGGCTGCAGTAATATTCAGAGTTGATTGTTTTACCTTTCTGAAGATAATCAATCAACAAAATTCATTTTGCATCCCAAAAAACTGATGCCATAACCTTCTTTGCTGATCGTTGTGACTAACCATAACCTTCAGTCCAGTGTAAACGTTCTTGTTTCAATTTAGGATCATGGTGGTAGATCCAAGCCTCATCCATAGTTATAAAACGATGCAAGAAGTCGGTTCTATTCTGCTTAAAACGCTCCAAATTACGCTGAGAAATTTGTTTTCGATCCAGTTTTTGTTGAATTTTTAATGTGTGCGCCATTAACTTTCCAAACAGTTTTTTCATACGTAATTCTTAATGTAAAATATGGAGTACTCGTTCGTCTGAGATGCCAATGGCATTAAAAATTTCACGCTTAGTCAAACTTGAATCTTCACTAAGCATATTATGTACTTGCTCAATGATTTCTGCTGTGGTTGCAGTTTTTGGTCGTCCTTTGCGTGGATCGTCTTCAAGGCTAGTACGACCACGTTTAAATTCACCAGCCCAAAATTCAACGGTGCGTTTTGATGGTGAGGACTCCTTATACACTTCTAACAATTGTTCTAAAATTTCCTTTGCTTTTAAACCCTTCAAAACAAAGAATCTAATAACTGTACGATATTCAATTTTTTCCATATTAAAAAAAATCAATGACACGTCAACTTCAAATGGATTGTAAACAAAGAATGAATTGACAGAATGACTTGCAACTTTGCATGTGTTCTCAAGACAGTTATACCAACTTGAGAAAAAAAAAAGTTTGGAGCTAGCAGTGCCATCTCTTGGTGAGCGCAGGAACTTTTCAACCAACCTGTAGCACAAAACTTAGACTTCAAAAAACCCCAAAGGAAAAAGTGCAACGACGTTAAATTTGTTAGTCAGCGTAATCGGCGTTAAATTCTGATCATCAAAACGGAAAACTATGCAACCAGTAAATTACTCATGCCGTTATTAAATACTCGTAGTTTCTTGGACAAAGCAGTGTTAGTCATTTACCCGATATGATATTCCATACATATTTATCTCCTATTTTTATAAAGCCACCCATGTGAAAACCGAAATATATATGAACATACGTGATCATACATTGGCTCGTATGTGATCATGCATGGGCATACATAGTCATATACGTCCATGCATAGTTCAATGTATGATCATACATGATCTCATATATTTCCATATGCCTTTGGGTCCGAAATTTGAGGGTATATGGAGGTCTATTCCCATATATGATCATATATGAGCATATGTGAATCATATATGAGCATATATGGTCATATATGAACATGTACGCTCATAAACCCTAAAATTTCGGATCCGAAGATATATGGAAATAAATGAAATCATGTATGGTCACACATCGAACTAGACATGGACGTATATGACTATGTATGCCCATGTATGATCATATACAAGTTAATGTATGATCATGTGTGCTCATATATACTTCGATTTTCACATGGGCAGCGGAATTGTATATATCTTGTTAATGTAACAAAAACAAGTTACAGAGAATTGCTCTGGAGGAATAATTCCGTTCGCTTTATAAAACAGGGGGTTAGTTTTTCAATAAAAAAAATATACTTAAAAATCTGTTTTCTTTTTAACTAAAATCTTGCGTAAATTTTGGGAAAACAAAAAAACAAAGTGTGTTATTTTCAAATTCTTCAGTCAAGGTTGAATGTCGAAAATATATTCAATAGAATTTGCTATCATATCTATGTTTGATATACTTCAGAAAAGCCAAACAATTTCATATTACTCCAACTCTAATAAAGTATTTAAAAGTTTATAAATAAATTTCGCACTAATGTTTTTTTAAGTCTAAGGAGGTAATTTTGTGTCTTGCGTAATTTTGTGCTTCAAAGATTAATGCTATATAAAGAAATACAAAATTTATCTACGTATCTAATAGAGCTTTATGCATAAGTTAAATGCGGCTAAGCAAATTGCCCTGACTGTAACATGTAAAATATCATAAATGTACTTAAATGCCAGAAGCTGAGTTTACTTTACAACATACACAGATAAACTTATACTCTTAGAAAATTTTGAATAATCGCCGAAAACTTATATTAAAACCCAAAAGCAATATTAAAATTTTGCAGATGTTTATAGAATGAATTGTTTTTTTTTTCTTTAAAATTTTATTTAAATTCCAACTTACCTTGTTTAGAACTTGCCTTCAGTATCGGATATTATATAAAGATGGGTCCAGGATTAAAACCGTGCTTTGGCTGGCTAAATGTTTATGTAACTCCAAATTATCAAATACTTATATTAAAAAATTTCCCTTGGCGTAAGCTGCTTCTTTAAAACAAAATCTGATTCTGCTATTGGGACCAAAAACCCCATTACATTTGGGGTTAGGAATTTCACCCTCTGTGGTATGTCAAAAGCAGGCTTTTTAGTTTCAAAATGTACACGTACAGACAAAAGATATGTTTGCAATATGATCATGGCTACAAAACTATGTTCTCTATTATCGCACTTGGTTGTTGCAATCAAAGTTTTATTATACAAATATTATTTTACTGATATGGTCGTTAAAATCACTGTCATCATGTTAAATTTTAGAACAGCTGTTGCGCGCCATCAGATGAAAAGCTGGGGAACTTTGTTGAAACTTTTTCGTTCATAGCCCTGTTTTGTTATTTTACTTCGGTGGCGTTAAGTGCTATGAGAACATGGAAGGAGGACGCTGCAAAATTTATAAGGGATAGAAAACTCATATATTTATTTAGATCTGCCGTCGCTTGGGAGCGAACCCGCAACGTTATGTGTAACAGCCCAACACGCTAACCATTGCACCACAACTCCCCTTTTCTAAATTGAGAGAGATCTTTTTAATAATAATAATAATCAAAATCATTTTATATTCATAGCAAAGAATGATATCGAAAATGGCTCAAATATTTACGAAAACTCTAAAAGATGTTTTGCCATTTCCCAGCAAAAAAAAAATTGAGGAAAAAGAAGTAGTTAAAGCAGTGGAACTGTTGAATAGGGAGTTGTTCTTTTTCGAGGTTTTCACCGATGAATTTTACATTGGCTTGTCATAGGAAGGAAGTTGTTCTTTTTAAAAACAAATGATGTATACTTGAACCAATGAAAAAGGAGTTATTTTTCACTTATTTTTATTTTAATTTAATAAAAAAACAAAAAAATCATGCATCGTGTGCAGTTTAAACCCAGACATGTTGACATTTCAAGCAGACGCTCTACCCCCTATGCTATCGCTTGGTATAGATGATAGCTAGCTTTTAGCAGTCTTGTTCAGTAAAGTGTTGTTATCTTTATTTTTTTTATTAACAAAAATATATAACATGTTGGAAAAATATATAACGTTGTTTTTTTAAAGTGTTATTTTTTATAAAAAATATTAATTCACATATAGAAATAAATCTGTAAAAATACCAGAAAAAGCTGCTAGAAATTTGTTAGAAATGACCTTGTAGAAAAAACTGCTGATATTACCAGATTTTTTTTTACTTAATACTACTAAGATAAGAACAGCAAAACTAAAGCTGTTAAATTTACAAAATTTTAGTACATTTGAATTAACTTTTAGTTAATTAAAGCTTATATGACACTTGCTAGTATATAGATTCTAGTTTTTTGCACCATCAATGCAAATCATATGAAGGGTACTGCATTACCAACATCAATTTGAAAGTTTGATAGTTTTTCGATATAGTTGTTCTCTTCACACGCATTATTTCTCACATAAGGAAATTCGTGCTCTCTTCTATTTTGGATTATTAATACTGAAACTAGCAAGTGTCATATAGGCTTTAGAGTAATAAATTACCTTGTTAAAATCTGCAAAAAATTCTGCAGCATATTAGTAAACAAAAAATAGTTAATTCTGCAAGGTAATTCCTAAGTAATTTTTAGTAGTTCAAACTAAATTGTGTAAAGATTGTTTTATTTTTCTATTTGTGTAATAATAAATATATTTATTAAGATATTTATTAAAATGGGCTTTTTAAATTACAATTTTTTGCATACAAACAAAATTTTAATATTTACCTTTATTATTATTATGTATTTTACCAAAAAAATTGCCAGCGGTACAAAAGCCAAATCACTGGTAGAGCAATGATTTAATAAAAATGCTGACGCTTCGCTAAAAAGGTTTGTAATCAGAAGGTTCCGTGTTCAAATCCGGTTGCAACCAAAAAAAAGTTTTTTTTTTAATTTCAAAATTTTTTTGTCTTCTAAAATCAATTTTTTTGTTTGTCGAAAAGCTACTTTAAGACGAACTTTTTTTGCTTTCCCAACGCTGGTATATTAGTTTCAAAAAACCGTTTGCCAGTGCTAGCATTTTAGCACAGCCAGTAGTTATCCAGCTGTTATCACTCATTTATTTGATTACCCATTCCGAAAAATATAAACGGGAAGGCGGTGGCAAAGCACTTTAACAGGTGGTACAAGTAATGGTGATTTCCCATTCCCAAAATGAGCAAACGACATATATAATACTTGGTGGTTAAACAGATAAATGAATGATAACAACTGAACAACTACTGGCTGTGCTAAAATGCTAGTACTGGCAAACAGTTTTTTATAACTAATATGCCAGCGTTGGGAGAGCAAAAAAAAATTTGGTCTTAAAAGAGCTTTCCCCAAACAAAAAGTTTGTTTTATAACAGAAAAAAAATTTGAAGTTAAAAAAATCCAAAAAAAAAATTTTTCCTTGCAACCGGATTTGAACTCGGAACCTTCTGACTATAAACTTTTTTTAACGAAGCGTCAGCATTTTTATAAAGTCATTGGTCTACCAGTGAATTGATTTCTGTATCGCTGGCAATTTCTGACTAGGTAGCACTGGATAAACCACCGAAATTTTTGTAAAACAAATACTGGCAAAACGCTTTTTGCAAACGCTGGCAAAGTGTCCCAAATGAGTGTTCTGCCAGTCGTTTATTTTTAACACCGTCATTACCCAGTGGTATGCCAGTGCTTGATTTTTTGTACCACTGGCGATTTCTGACTGGGTAGCCACCAAATAGCCATCTAGTTAGCTCTGTAGGTAGAGCTGTCATCTGCCAATCTGACAGCCTGGGTTCAAACCAAGGCAGCACAAAAAATATACATATGAACTTCTTGTAAATTTTATTTTGGAAAATATATTTATTGGTTTTGCCAACGTTAAAAAATTTTGTTTCTCCAGTGCTATTCCGACGCTTTTTTAACAACAGTGCTTTGCCATCGCTTTCCCGTTTTTATTTTTCTGGCTGGGTTATTTTAATTAAATGTGGAAAACGTCATTAAGAGAAATGTGCGTTACTATTTTTAATGGCGTATTTCTTAGATTCCACATTGAAGTAACAAACATTTCGTTTGTATTTACAAAATCAATTGAACTCTCAATTTTAATTAAGAGTTTAATTGTAGTTACAAAAATTGTAATTGTATTTACAAACAATTTTTATCTGCCTACCCAATAAACCAAACGATATCGTCACCAACAATGGGAATTTGTAGATACAATCACATTTTCTTCTAAAGGCGCGTTTACAATGATAGAGTGACTCTACTCTGCAGCACAGATTAAAATGTTAACTGTTCACAATGCAGAGTAGTTACTTCAAAAATATTTGACACTTAAATACTTACATTTTGTTTCGCGAATTTCTAGGCCTTATTCCGAGTACCCAATTTTTAAAATAATTTTTTATTTTATAGTAAAATTCCCAACACAAATATTTTGTGTTGGTTTTATGTTTTTAAATATTGTTTTTTCTAATTTGTTGACAATTAGAGGTGTGAACAAATTGGTGATGTGTCTTTTTATGTATATTTGTCATGTTAAACACTTAACAGAGCAATGTTAGCTCTAGAGTGCAGCAAATCTGTACTCCAGAGTCAAACAAGTTTTACTCTGGAGTGGAATAAAAAGAGATAGTAAAATACAAAAATGTGTTAATATGAAAGAGAAAAAGAAACTAAATTTGCTACAGATTGGAGTACTCCATCATTGTAAACGCACCTTAAATTGAAAATTTATTTCCAACTATTTTTTTTGTTTGAAATATTTGTAACTCATTTGCGAATTGTTATCTTTCATAAAAAATTGTTTAAAAATAAAAATTCAAAGTTACAAAAAAAATTTTTTTTTTTGGATTTGCGAATTTCTTTGTTGGTGCCTTTTTAAAAAGTTTTTTTTTTTGTATTTACAAATTTGGTATAAGAAAGTTGTTTAATAATTTAATTAGAATTTTGTAAATTCTTTCTGTGTAGATATACAGTAATTTTGACTTAGCTGTACAACCAACTTTTGCAAGAATTTTTGTGCCGGTAAGCCAAAAACGCAGCTAAGTCAAATTGTTTACCTGCCTTAATGTGCAGGTATACCAATACAGACTGAAAACAAACAAAACAATTGAAGCTAATGATAACAACTTTGACCAGATCTTGCGATTTTTATGGTTAAAACACGACTAAAGTAGGACATAATAGTATAATAAGTTGACAACACATTTATTTAATGTGTGTGTTTTTTTTTCCTAGAATTAAAAAACAAAACACAAAAGGCAGCTAACGGTGATCTTTTGTATGAAAATAATGTAAAACTCCAAAAATATGAGACAGTTATCTTAAATGCGCAGGTACAAAAAGTGCACTTAAAAAAGACAATTGCGTACATAATTTTGTAAAATAGAAACGAAACCAAAATTTTGTGCAGTTAAAGCAAATGTGCACTTAAGAAAAAGGCAGTTAAATCAAAACTACTGTAATTAAATCACATCATATATGACCATATACAAATAAATATTTTTACTCGGGAAATTAAGCTAATTAATTCAATTACTATAATTATTTGTATTAAACTAAACGAATAAATTTATTGGTGAACGCTTTCAATTTAATAAATCGAACGGATACAAAGTGAATTATTCCCTTATGGAATTAAATTTTTGTTTTTAATTCACTGAATGGAAATGACATTATGTGAATTGAGTAAGGAATGAACATGCCCTTGCTAAAATAATATGGTTTGTAATAGAATATGAACACGTTGCCTACCTTTATTTCTTCTATCAAAACTCATTAACATGTAATAGAAGGCTTTGCTGGTTTGTCAAAAGAAGAGTAAAAATCAACGTATTAATAATATATTCTTATAAAGGTCTGCATTTCTCTGATATACAAGGATATTATGGCCAATGTAAGCTAATGTTAGTAAACAAATAAAGTAAACTCATCTTCATAGTACTATGTAGTAAGTGAATAATACAAATACAACTATTATTCAGTCTACAGTAGTATGTAGTTTTCCTTGTAGTATTAGTAGCAGCAGTTAAACATTTGAAAAAATATGGCAACACTTTAACGGTAATTTGTGAAAATTATGACATCACTATGTGAGAGCAGACTAAATGCGTGCACGTGCTAATGGCTTCGACCATTTCATCATCGAAAATTACAGTTATACGAGCTCATTGTTTTTGAAAACGTAATTCTTTTGGGTGTGTGTTTGTTTCAAAGGGAGTTATTGAAAATATAATTTAAGTCGGAAGCATAAGTTATTCGGTAAATATTTAAGCTTGCATGTGTTTCCTCGTGTGTATATTAAGTAAAGTGAAATGCAAACAGGCGTAATTAACAAAATTATCAAACCCGTTCATTTTAAGTGACTGATTCGTTTGGTCAAATGAAAGTTTCAGTGTTCTACGAAAAAACTTGAATTTTTACGAAAAAAATTCGGCTCAATGAAATAACTCTTCAAAACGAAAATGAAATAAATCCTCAAAATTGGGGATTTTTTATTATGAAGTAATGAAGAACCAAATAAACCACAAAAGAAATTAAATAAAAATTAAATAGCCCTTTTTGGGGGATTATTTTATGGCTGGCAGGCAGGCAATATATATAATATATATAAATAGTAATTTTTGATTTTATTTAAAAACAGATATTATAATCAAATAATAAAAATAAAATTGAGAGATCTAAATGTACTACCACAAGAATAAAAACTTATTTTTATTTCGACCAATTGGTGAACCGAGACTTTCGAACGCGTTTTTAACATCGAACATTTTAAAATTAATCATTCACAGTAGTGAATATTGTGCATTAAAATGCCCAGAACTCCATCTAATCCAACCGGACAAAAGTTGACTGCAGAACCTACAGCCTCTATATCAACAACAACTGTTTCCACTACGGATACCATGTTTTTTTGAAAGAGAATCCGGCAGTTTCGTTTCCTCAATCGGAAACTATAATATATCTACCGAAAGATCTAAATATTTTTCAATTTTATCAGTATTAGATCTAGAATTGTTGGCAAAAGTGAGCGACATAATTTTACATCCTACCGATGATGTATATACCAAGATAAAGCAGCTTTTTATTGATAATTTTTCAATTTCAATGGTAAGACGAATCAAAAACTCCTAATTAAAATACCAAATGGCAATAAAAATCTTAGCTCTCAGCATGGCGAGATGCGTAATTATGACAATGGCAGTGTAAAAGATGAATTTCTCCGGACAATGTGGCTCCAAAGATTACCGTCCCAAAACAATTTTAGTAACATTGATGGAATCTCTGTACAATATAGCTGCTATTGCAGATAAAATTGGTGACATTTCTAGTATATCCTCAAACAATATCGCAGCTATTCAAAGCTCAAGTAGTAGTAGTAGTATTCTTTATTTTCATAATGCAGCAATATATATATTACAGAAATCAATAATTAGTATTCAAACATTCGACCATGACTTGATGTCGTCGGTCGGCAAATCTTAAATAAATTACGTGTTGTGCAAAAATATTACAAATTTTTAATAATTAAATTCATGTATAAGCATATTTCTATAATTTATACAGTGTTTTATAAAATTAGCTAACGCCTTCCATTCTATTATTTTACCATCAAGTGTTCTCAAAACTTCTTCTTCTTCAAGTAAAACTTTTCCGAAATAAAATATTCTAAATTCCCTAAAAACTGAACAACGGCCCAAAAAATGTACTAAATTCTCTTCTTCGAACATATTGCAAATTGAGCATAAAATCGATATATCATCCTGATTATTCTGATATCTGGTGGCATTTAGTTTTATTAGATCACACCTCATCTTAAAAATCCACATTATATCATCTCGACTGCTGACTTCAGATAAGTACGTTTGACCTATCATTGTGTCCAAATTTTTATAAATTCTGTTTGTTTGCATTTTGCTTATCAACAGTTGACCGTAATATTTATTTCTTAAAGCTTGCAAGAGATTCTCCCGGTTTTCATCGCATTGCACCTTAGTGGTAAGATTTTCTGACCAATTAATATTATACTCTGCCCCTATTGTATTGAGGTCTTTTACCCATAAAAGCTGATGTTGTAGTAATTTTAGTGTTAATGTATGTGGTAGTCTATCTTCGCTGAAATCAAATAGGGTTCTGGTGATATACCTAAGGTGTAGATCTAGCGTGAAAAGATGTCCATGTTCCATTCCTGTTTCAACATTAACGCATACGTTGGTGTAAAGTTCGTTAGTTTAAGTAACTTTTTCATAAAATAAATTTGAAGCTTGTCTACTTCTTCAAATAACGAAAAACCCCATACCTGCGCCCCGTATGTTTGAATTGACCTGCATACTGCCAAAAATAATTTCCATTTGGACTTAAGAGACACATTTCGCTTGCTTAGAAAATTATTCCATGTAATATTAATGCTATTTTTTGCTGCTACGTTTCTATTTTCCACATGTTTTCTGAAAATCATTTTCGGTGTCAATATAACCCCTAGATAACAGTATTCAGGCGCTATTTTTATCTCATTACTATTCAGAAACCATTTCTCGTTATTCGCCAGTCTGCCACCTTTTCTAAAAACCATGATTTCGGACTTGTTTAAATTTACCTCAACATTCCACATTTTACAATATTCTTCAAGTCTGTATATCATTTTCTGCATCACTTGTATGTTGTCAGCCAGGATCACTATATCGTCTGCATACATGAGTAGCCGTATGTTCAAGTTGTCTAACCGTATTCCACCTTCCAAGTGCTCATACAAATCATTTAGATATATTGCAAACAGTAATGGTGAGAGTAAACATCCCCGTTTTACACCTGATTCTGTACAAAAACTTTTAGAGAGCTCGCTGCCTGTCCATACTACGGATTTGGTATTACTGTAAACATTTTCTATAAACTTAACCAGCTTTGTTGACACACCGATTGTGTGCAGTTTATAAATTAATGCTTTGCGAGACACTTTATCGAAAGCTGCCTTAAAGTCTACAAAAAATGCATACGTTTTCTTATTCTTCGCAAAGTTTATGTGAACAATGGAGGAGAGGTTGTAAATATTATCTGATGTGGAATAATTTTTTCGAAACCCGGCTTGATATTCCTTTAAAACCTTGTTGCGTTCTGTCCATTCTGTTAGTCTTTCTGTAATCAAACCCATCATTACTTTTGGTAGACAATTCATAAAGCATATTCCACGGTAGTTACTTGGAACCGTGTTGTCCCCATTTTTATGTATGGGGAATATAATACTTTGTATAAAGGAAGCATCAACTTTACCACTATCATACAGAACATTGCTGCTTTTTGCCACTTCCGCTAATAGTTCATCTGGGGCATTTTTTAAAAATTCATACGGCACGCGATCTTCTCCAGGTGCCTTATTCAATTTTGTTTTAGCCAACATATTCTTTATCTCGCTCATTGTAAATGTTTTATATAAGTCTTCATCACTTCTATATAGAAAAGCATATTGGCTGAAGTCAAATAGGTGAGTTACGAACAAATTTCAGCATTTACAACAGCGGTTAACAAATTCAAATGCCGAGATATAGAGAGTCATATTCTGCCTCTAAAGAATGTGACTCTCTGCCTTTAAAGAATGTGAATCTTTTGTGCCGTAAAAGATCAAAAAGATTTCGTAATTCATAACAATAGGTGTGTTAAAAATTTGGAAACCACGCGTTGTTGTTATCAACCGTATTCGTTAACACCCACTTCTACGGAAAACTTACAAGGCGGTCACTAGAAACCACTAGTGACGGAAACCCAGCAATAAATCGCTTCCCAGCAAACAAAGATGATCATTAATGACTCCGAAATGAGCTCCAAAAACATAAACATTTTTTCACTTTTTCCGATGAAAGTGGTCCGTTCAAAAGAGCCCCCTGTGTAATCAGAAATGACTCAGAAAAAGGAACGTATGAAATCGAAATTTTCCTCATAAATTTAAATAATTTTGGAATCTTCTTTGAGTCCGAAAAATGAACCCTCATTTTTAGACAGCTTTTTAAATTGTAGAGACAACTTTTTGGATTGTTTTCGGAGGGTTCATATTTTCTACCAAAAACAGAGTGTTTTCAAAAAAACAATAATCATTTCTATGAGCCATTTAAGAATCTTATTTATGAGCGCTCCGAACTTGCTGGCTGGGTTACTTATTTTCGATTCACAACTTCAAACACGAGTTTTGATTGATACAGTAGCTGTCGTCTATGCCTTCCCCTAACCCACAAACAGAAGTCCAAACCGGAAAAGTTAAAGCTATTCGCCGGTAATGGGACCCCCATCGCCTACTTTTGGATTAAGAAGAAGTTTCCCCTGGAAGTTTATCGTCGCTGACGTCAATCATGCAATATTTAGTGCAGACTTCTTGGATCACTACGGCTTGCACTCTCAGAACAATTCCGTTTTTACCAACCGAATTGCTTAGGTTGCCGCAACCTCGTAATTCGGTTGCAGCAACCTCGTAATTCGGTTGCAGCAACCGAATTCAGTTGTGGCAACCGAATTCGATTTCAATTCGGTTGCGACAACCGAATTATCAGTTGCCACAATTGAATTCAGTTGGGGCAACCGAATTACGAGGTTGCAGCAACCGAGCCAATTCGGTTGGAAAAAAATCGGTTGTCACAAGGGAATTGTTTTGAGAGTGTAGACATAAAGAAAAAGAAGCTGATCGATAATACAATTGGCCTACATTCCTCATTTTTACCAAGATAGCAGATCTTTTAGAAATCAAGAATATAAATAACACTCTTCTCTATCCTAATATATTGGCCAGTTTTCCAGATACACACAGGAAAAAAAATTTCCAACCGAATTGCTAAGCCTATTTTGGTTGCTACAACCAATAAATTCGATTGGTGAAACCATATTGGAATGTGATTCGTTAATATTTTGGCTATTGCAACTAAAATTCAGTTGTATAAACCAAATTTTGTTGTGATAACCAATATTCAGTTGTTCCAACCTATTTTAGTAGATGCAACCGAATTTCAGTTGGAAAATGGCATATTTTTTCTCTGTGTGTATTACCAATCCATCAACAACATTTGTTAAACAAACAACCAATGCAAAACAGGCTACTGAAACAAAAGCTCAACCTGTTACCTCCAAATCTCGCCGTTTTTCACCTGAACAACTAGAAATCGCAAAACAAGAGTTTGAATTTAAACTCTCAAAACAATTACGTTGTGACAACCGAATTTTTTCCAACCGAATTCGTTCGGTTGCTGCAACCTCGTAATTCGGTTGCCTCAACCGAATTCAGTTGTGACAGCCGATAATTCGGTTGTCGCAACCGAATTGAAATCGAATTCGGTTGCCACAACTGAATTCGGTTGGGGCAACCGAATTACGAGGTTGCAGCAACCGAATCAATTCGGTTGGCAAAAAATTCGGTTTCCACAACGGAATTGTTCTGAAAGTGTATGATGAAGTAAGTTCAATTTCATTCATCTAAAAACAATTGGTCCAGTCCATTACATTGGGTGCCAAAAAGTGCCCACCATGCGGAGGCTATCGAAGGCTAAATGCAATTTCAGTTCCCGATAAATATTCTCTTCCACACATCCACGATTTCGGATACGGAATAAATGGCAAGACAATTTTTTCTACAACGGATTTAGTTCGTGGCTACAACCAGATTATTAGAATTCGAATATATGACATTTCAGTCATTCAATGCTGGTCAAGCGTTGCATCGATTCATCCACGAAGTTGGGTTCTTCTAAGTTCCTTTTCGAGAAAACTAACAGCAACCCAAAAGAAGTGCAGCACGTATGACGGGTAACTTTTGGCAATTTACACTGTGGTCAAAAACTTTAGACATATGCTTGAAGGCGAATTTTTGTAATTTTTACGGAACTCAACCCTCTAACGTTTGGGTTTCAACAAAAGGCAAACGTTAGAGTTTCCTCAATTAGATTTTATTTCACAATTTTCAACTGATGTTCGCCATATAAGTCCTAAGCCAGCGGCTAAGACAGTTGCAGATACACTTTTTCGGATTTCAACAATAGACACATCTATTTCGATATATTATAATAATAAATTAAGTAAATCTCAATGGAATGACCCAGATCTTAAATCTTTATTACATGACTGCTCCTGATAAACTATTAATCTTTTGAGATATTTCAACAAATAAGGCTAAACCATTCGTACCTAAAAATTTTCGAAAAATCGTATTTGATTCTCTTCTCGGCTTGTCACACGGTGCCATTAAAATTACATCAAAATTTATCCAAGATAGATTTGTTTGGCCAAATATGAAGAAAGGCATCAAAATTTGGACTCAATTTTGTCTCGATGCCAGCGTTCAAAAGTGACTCGTCATACACACAGTGGTATTGGTACATATACAACTAAAAGTTTTTACCACATTAACATAGGTCTGATGCCTCCATTACCATTTGATCGTTCCATATCTCATTTTGGCGTTCCAGTTAATATATCCACAGATCAGGGATGTCAATTTGAATCTAATCTCTTCAAAAAAATTTTATTTTTATTTCAAAAAAATGTGTTTAATTTTAGTAGTTTTTGATTTATAGAGGAAGAATCCTCAATAAAGTACCGAAATTATAAAACCCTTAAAATATTGTTGCCGAAGTATCTGAAATACCGTTAAACTTAAAATACTGTTACTGAAATACCGTTATCCTTAAAATACCATTACGAAAATAACACAACTACCATTACCCTTAAAATTACGAAATAAACCACATCGTTTCGGTTACCAATTATTAGTGTCCGACCGAACAGTTCGGCCAAAAACTGATTGGAAGATTTTCTGTTATTTGAAAGCATGGTGGATAAATTTTCATACTGCTGGTTTAGCTGTAAAGTTAACTGTTCGGCAGCCGAACTTTTTTCAATTTGGCCGAACAGTGAATTTGGTGCTAAACTTCGTACTTTTCCTTAAGTTTGACCCTCAAAATACATTATAATCGGCCCAAAAAACATTGTTCAATAAGCAAAATTTGTCCATAATGCTTGAACATACCAAATACCGATAAAATTTATTTTCCGGCCGAACTGTTCGGTCGGACACTACACCCAGAAAACAAATTCATGCTTATAACCGAATTTATTGCCAATCGAATGCTTCGGTTGTAGCTACAGAATTTTTCATTGAGTGTAAATCGGTTGGATTTACCAACCAAATTTTTTTCTGCGACAACCGACCAAAGTTTTTTCTGCAACAAGTTTGAAAATATCATGTAGTAATTTAAAGTATGGAGTACCCAAAAGAAGACATACTCTATACCAGGACTAATTTGTTGACATTAGATTAGGTGAAGCAATTATATATATTCTTGACTAGCGTTGGATCTGTGCGAACATGAAACGAATTATATATAAAACAATAACAACAAATAAAATTTGTTGTTGTTTCACGTGTGATTTGTTTCACGTTCGCACCGATCCAGTTAGGAAGCACTTCATCAGAATCGATTTTCCCACAAAATTTCAGCATCTTATGGCAAAATGTTGTGGATTTATCAACGACCCAGCAAAACCTTCTGTTACCAGGTAAAGGGAAATATAATAAGAAACCAAAAATTGTAACTACTTACACTTTGGTCGCATAACACATTATTTTAACATGGGGGTGTCATTGGCGGTAAATGGTTGCCAAAATCGTACCGGTATAGGCTATAATAAGTGATTACGAGGGAAGTACTAAAATAAGTTGTTACTTGTAATATTAAATTCCCTAGTTAGCTAAAATAAGAACATACATTTATAGAGTGGAGTAAGTCATTACACATTAGTACATATTTCATTGGTTACATGTAGGGAATAAAATAAGACGTTACCAGTGATGACTTTGTTTAAAAGTACGTCGATCCGAGCAATGCAATTAGATTCTAAATTTTTATTAAATCGTACTTTCGCATAATAAGTAGTTTTATTATGCAATACCAATAACTTATTATTTTTACTCTAATTAATAAGTTATTATAAAATACAATATCGGTAATATATTATTTTAAAGGCTCCAAATAAGTAGTGATATATCTCCATATCGGTAACTCATTATTTCATACCTCCCACATAAGTATTGATGTATCACTATATTAGTAACGTATTACTTTAGGTTTCTAAGTAAAACCAAGGGTAAAGGGGTACCCATTGCCAGGCAATGCGTGAAAAAGGTCAAACCCATTACCAAGGTTTTGCTGGGGAGTTTTCTGAAATGTGTAACAACATTTCTTGCTTCTCCTGTAAACAATTAAAAATGTTAGTTACGTTGTTTTGCATTTCACGTGACGACATGATGATCATATTTTCTTTATATATTTGAAAAATTCGTGCTTCTTTTGTATTTTCATTTAGTATTGAATGCTCATTATTAATCATCTAAAGTTAAATTTGTTTTCCAAAGAATTTATATAATTTTTTTGTTTACGAAATGTTCAACATTGATTGCTAAATGATATAAGAAATCAATACTATAACATTGATGTTTTTTTATAAATCACAATATAATGAAGGCCTATAATCGATTAGGCCATAATAATACACATATGGAAATTCTTGAACAGTCCAAGAAAAAACTAGATAATCTTGGAGTTTCAAAATTTTTTAGTAAAACGTTGTTAAGGCACATCTACACGAGAGAGAAAACTGCTAGAGATAGAGCAAAAAGCACCTCTAAATAGCTTAAATCATTCACAATAGAGCTAATTAGAGGTGTTTTTTGCTATATCTCTAGCAGTTTTCTCTCTCGTCTAGATGTGCCTTTATAACGCAGTGCAGTCTAAATCTGAAATATTGACTGATTTGATGAAATATTTTTAGAACTACAGGGATGGAAAATTTGGTATTTTTAAAAAAGGACTTTGTAAATCCTTTTTTTATTTATATATTAACTATTTTTTTTTTAATACAGACTAACACACAGGGGATGCCCCCTATTGATGCAAGTGCATTGTGATATATATATATATTCCTCTAATTCCCACTGGAGCATAGGGCGCCAAAATTTACTTGAATTTCTCTATATT
Organism: Leucophora obtusa; assembly: GCA_949987735.1. Taxonomy (NCBI): domain Eukaryota; kingdom Metazoa; phylum Arthropoda; class Insecta; order Diptera; family Anthomyiidae; genus Leucophora; species Leucophora obtusa. Next base: position 51,404,921 of record OX465298.1, on the reverse strand, counting down.
GTAAGTGACTGGGCAGACTTCCTCGGGGAGTTTGTTCCATATACGGCTTGTCCCAGTACAATCGGCTACAAACGGATGTGCTCTATTAGAAAAGCGAGTATTCCGAACAAAAACCCTGGTCCAAGGAATCGGTTCACTAATCTCGGCAGAACACTTCCAATGGTAATATTGATAGAATAGTGATGCAAACTCACAATCCGACAATGCTCCAATGAGTCAATAGAGCTGGATACCGTACTGTTATTGATGAGCGCCGACGCTCTCCTTTGAATACGGTCTAAAACTTCTAAAATAAACTTTGAAGTTCCTGCCCATATATAGGAGTTGTATTCCATCTTCGGTCGGATATAGGTGGTATAAATAGTAACGTGATCGGATGGAGTGGAATATTTCCTACACCGTTTCAAGAAACCAAGATGCATTTAATTCTTTCGACACTTCAAATACGTGTTTATTCCAATGGACATCACACTGATTTCACATGCCCAGAATATCAAAAGAATACGATTCCTTAATATCGATACCACCTATATAAAGTGATAACTCTGACAACCCCATAGAGCTATGGGTCAACATACAACATTGGGTCTTACGTCTAATATTACTGTCATCAGCAAAGGAGTAGATAGTATTGAAAGTTTGCTCGAGAAGATCATTGATAAGGATGAGAAAAAGTAAGGGAGGAACAACCGAACCTTGCGGTACCCCTGAAATAAATTGGAACTCATTGGATGAGATCCCATCTATAACAACAAGTATAGTGCGATCCCTGAGAAAGCTCGAAATAAATCTAGAGAAGTCATTACCGACACCAGAAGCAATAAGCTTTGATACCAGTGCACCGTGCCACACACGATCGAACGCCTTTAAAATATCCAGAGCAACCAATTTCCTTTCACCAAACTGGAACGCTAACAGATCTCCCGTAGACCGACTTCAGCGAAAGTCATACTGTCGGTTACTTAAAAGCGAATTGGACTATAGATAGTTGACAAGATGTTAATTAACCAAGCTCTCCATCATCTTCGAGTGCGCTGAGCAAATTGCGAATGGGCGGTAGTTTTCAGGGTTATTATTGGCTGAACATTGGCAACCTTCCAGCATAAGGGGAAGACTTCCACACGGTGCGAAGTACTAAAAAGGTTAGCCAATGGACGAGCTAGCGTCAAAGAGCAATGTTTTAGCACCAGTGCTGGTATACCACCGGTGACTTATTCACATTGAGTACCGCTTTAACTACGCGAGCTCGGAGAAATATCTTAGGCATAGTACACGATACTTTTTCGTGCTCCTATGAAATTCTTGCAAACATTTCAGCTAGAAGGTTAGCCTTATCAGCCGGGTCAGTGAATATTTGGTCATCCGTTAAAAGAGAGCTGAACTACCGTTGTCCCTTACTCTTTTAACGAATGACCAGAAGCTCTTACTACCCCGAGGAGCATAAAGAACTTTAGCACAAAAACGCTGTTCGTAACGAAATTTTTCACGTTTTAGTTCTTTGTAACATTCGTTTCTCGCCTGTTTGCGCTGCAGTTCAGAATTAATATTTTTGTTATTACGCCAAATTCTGAACGCTTGCTCTCTGAATCTGACTGCGTTCTTGCAAGTCTGCAACATTTATTTTTTGGTTTAGCCGAAACGCTTTTTTTGGAATGAAGGATTTCATTCCAATCAATATAACATTTCCAACCATTTTCGCAGCAGCATCGTTGAATCTTTGTACGTTATGTAATGTCTGTTTTGTGTGTTCCAATTATCATTTTCTTATTGCAGACAACTGATGAGTTGGGGTGATGCCCACGAAACAATTGTATTTTCTATCATGAAAATGGTCAATAACAAATAAAATCTAATATGACAGTATCATATTATTGAGTTAGAACAATATTCTAACCAACTAAATGAAAATATAGAAAGTCCAAAAAAGGAATTTTTGTATTTTTTAACAAAATGCAAATATTAAAATAATTTTAAAATATTTATATTTTAATTTAAAATTGTGTTATCCATTTGTACATGTCAAGAGTCTGTATTAAAAATATGTCAACTTAAATTTGGTCTAAAAGAGTTTCCGATGGCAAATAGCTCCCCTATGCAATATCCATCTGTGAAATAAATTTCAAAGCAAAAAGATAATTACATTAAAGGAATTAAATATGCTAAGATCCCAAACGTATTTACCAAATTGTAAAAAATAATCCGTCGTAGGCATGTCCCTATCCGGATTTCATTCTTGCCTAAGGAAATCGTCAGGGGACGATATTTTAGAATTTCTGGAAATATTTGTTAAGTTAAATTACAAACTCAATGAGAATTTCTTGTTCTCGTCTAGGAGCGTTATTAAACATTTAAAATATCAAAGAAAAAACAACAACAGAAAATTTTCCACAATTTGCTTTGTCATCTTACAATTTACTATTCTGTTGTTTTGACAGATCTAGTAATGTAGTGACATCCATTCATGTAGAAACAACCATAGAAAACAATGTTTTCTAAAGTGTCAGTAACATTTAAATTTGCACAAGCACTTGCATATTAGTTTTTAAATTTTATTTTATCGGGATATACATTAATTGCATTAAAGAAATTAAATATGCTAAGATCCCAAACGTATTTAACAAATTGTAAAAAATAATCCGTTGTAATTAGTTCTCGTTTTATATCAATTTTTGTTATTACCCTTTAGAAAAACGTGTAAGTCCACACAATGTAATCGATTTCGTGTACTTCACATTGTGTGTACCTACGATTTGGGATACTTGTGTATAAAAATTGTATATGAAATTTAAAATATTTGAAATTTTCCAAAAATTTTGTCTAACTTACAAGCCACTATACTTGTGTGTACTTACGAAGTATATTGGGTTGTGGGACATTACAATGCGGCCATACCCTGGGTAAAGTAAGCCAGCTTGTGTGTATAGTTTGAAAGCACTCGGGGATACTAGTAAGTACACACAAGTATATCCCAAGGAGATGGTTCAGTAAATTGTACAGTATTTTAACGTAATGTTTGTTTTTTCATTTTGTCACTTGTTTTAAGTGAGCGTGGCTTTTAACGAAAAATTGGCGATATTAACCTTTTATCAAACTAAATAGTAAAATTTAGGCAGTATTGATCGGTTCTGTAAAAACTGTATATTTTTGGAAATCATATACAATTTCACTAAGTCTTGCATTATCCTTATCTACAAACAGTCGCCAGACTTAAAATTGCAGCACTTTAAACATGACCAAATTTTTATCTATTTTTACCGATTTTTAATAAAGTTAACAACATGAGTCAGTAGAAAACATTGTTAGTGTGTGATTGTGAGTGATTGGTAACATTTCCTAATTCCCATTCCTCTCATTTATCTCAGTACACTTATTATTTTTTTTTACTTTCTTTTATTTTTTTTTTGTTGCTCCTAAAAATAGATAATAAAATCAAGCTTTTTTCTTTCATAAACAAAAACAAAAAAATACTGTTGTTGCAACATCACGCACGCCAATAATTTCGTGTCACAAACGTCAAATGAATGTTTCATATTTGTATCATTTCATATCATACATGTTGTTGTTTGTACGTACAACATTGACAAATTCACTCACACCTTATCTTCCACACCGTAGAAACTTTTAACAGCAACAGTAGTTACAGGCACCATCTGACTCATATGGATTTTTATTTTACATCATCAACATTTGATTAGTTTTTCTGGTTGTTGTGTATGTATTTTTTGCTCTATTCCATTTAGATCGACTTGTGTCAATCTGTACGTTTTACTTCATTTATTTATGTTGGTTTTACATTTTTTTTTTTTTTTGCTTTGCCGTGAAATGTTTCTGTTGTTTTGTGCGAAAATGAATGGTAATTGTGCACATGATATTTATTAATACAATATGTTCAAAATGTATTAACCCGGACTTATTCCCTCACCAAAAATTAAACTCTCATGTAAGTAAAATTTCAGTTTCCAATCGTATTTATAATCATCAGCAGAGCTTTGAAGTATTAATTCCTTAATTAGTTTTTGAACTCTCAGTTAAAAATTCAATCAATCAATTCCCAAGTGACCATCTATTTAATGGAATTAATTCATATTTGTTTTTGTTTATGTTTGCACTTTTATTTTTTGTAAATAAAAAACACTTTTCTTTTGTATTTAAAAATTTTGTGTGATTTTATTTCACTTTTGGATCAATATAAAAATTAATATATTTTCAATAATTGGTCACTTTTTGTTTGGTCACACTTGTTGTTTGGTCAACTTTGATTTCACTAAATTTTACAACAAATTGACAATTCAACTGATCACTTGTAATTTCAAAACTCGAGTGACTTTAAATATAATAGCTTAAGCTTAACACCAGAAGAGTGTCAAAACAAACAAAATAATTTAAAGAATATATGCACAAACAAATTGCATATGAAAAAAACATGTTTGATCTATTGAGATCTGCCGTTAGTATGTACTATTAGGTGTATTGAGAAATTTAGGGCCATCATTAAACCGTTTTCGTTCGATTTCTTTTGTTACGAAGTTATTCAATTGCTTTTTCTTCTATCTTTTTATTAAATCAATTAAATTATTTCACTGGTGAACACTTTCAATTTTATAAGTCGAACGAATAAAAAGTGAATTAATTTCTCATTGAATTAATTCACCACTGAATTCGTTGAATTTGATTTAAGTTCAGTGAGCAAAAAAAAAAAAGAATTTTGTTCCGTGAATTAAAAAAATATCTTCACTGAATTGAAAAACAAAAATTACGTTCACTGACTTCAAAAACGGTTTCTGCCGTCCAGTTCACAATGGGGTGTTTTCCAAATATTTTGTAAATAATTCACCCATTTGTTATCGTCTGGTCGGATTGAGATAAAACTTCACAAACACTGAGCAACGTAATTTTGAGTTTAAGTTTTGACGGCTAATGCCACTGATCCACTGCCCAGGAAAATTTTCTGTTCTAAAGAATTGGTTGTAGAATAGCTACTTTTCATTCACAACCCCTTCTACTGTCGATTCTAACACCGATTATTTTTGTTTGAAATTGTCCCAAAAGCAACCGCTTCTATAGCTCCAAAGTGGAACCGGTTGCCCTAGAATCAGTTCTGGAACTAGTTGTAGAACTGATTCTACGTCAGTCACACCTTACATATAGGATCCCAGGAACTGGTTCCGTAACCAGTTCCATGGAATCGGTTGCAGTGGAACCAGTTGTAGAATTGGTGTGGTTGGCAACCGATTGTAAAATTTTTTCCTGGGTGGGAGGCTGTGCCACTACATTGAGATGAAACTTCACACGCACATAGAAAACATAATTTGAAGATTAAATGTTGATGGCTGACGCCACAGATATATTAGGAGCTGTGCCACTGGACTCCAAAGTAGGGCACCTCGACCATGTGAAAATTTTGAAAAAGGTTTAGCATATTCACAATAACTGACCAACAATTGTTTTTATGGATATCCGAAAATTTTATCCGATTAGGCTGAAACTTAGCACATAATATTTAGAGAACATTTTAATGAAAAGTGCGAAATTTGTGGTAAATCGGTTGACATAATTTACGAACAGCGTTCTGTTTTTATGAATTACTCCTTAAAATATTTAATTTGTATAACATTTGTTAGTGAACTATGTCTAAGTATCAACCGATTTGCTTCATATTTGGCACATTTCAATGAAATTACCTCCAAATACAATTGTATCCAATACAGTTTCCACTGAATTGGATACAATTTTCGGATATCCGTAAAAACAAATTTTGGTAATTATTTGTATTTATTTTGGAATAGAATATTTATTAATGAACGTATTGAAATGAAATTTTAGACTATGCTACACTGTGAAAAATTTCGAAAAATCGGATGTTTTGCTCTTCCTGCTATCTCATCTACACTTAAAGCGGTGTTAAAGAATGACATATACAGTCAGTCATATTATGACCATATTGCAGTATCTTTGTCCGCTTTTAGAGTAACAATTTGCGCTCAAAGTAACAATTTGTTAAAACCTAATAAAAAATCGTCGAAATCGGAATGATCTGGGGGAAGGAACATTGACAAGTGCATATTATTTTTTTTTTCCATTAGGCACATTGTAAAGAAGTATGCTTTCAGAAAAATATAAGTACTATATGTGTTCTCAAATAAAATTTTAATCTGGAGGCGAAGTGTTTTGAACCAAAAAACCTCTTAATTTATGTCTTTTTTAATTTTCCTTTCTACAGGCGTGCCATTTTAAGCGTGGAAAAGTTATTGCATTGAAATTTCCTTTATGAATTACGCTCACTCAATCAGCTTTTGAATTGAGTGAGCGTAATTTTATTTTTCAATCCAGTGAACTTAATTTTTTTCTAATTTACTGGATTTTTTTTTTTTTGATTTCACTCAACGTAAATTGAACTGATTCAGTTTTGAATTAATTGAGTAACGAATTAATTCACTTTTTATGCGTTCTATTTATAAAATTGAACGTGTTCACCCGCGAACTATTTCATTTGATTTGATAAAAGGAACTAGAGCAATTGAATTAATTTTTGAATTTGTTGTTTGCTGAACGCTGAATTTGCTGAATTGCACGAATTCAGTGAATTACTAAAAAAAAGAAAGTCATTCAATTCTAAAGAAAATTGAATTTGATTGTTGGTGAATTCATTCTGAAACGAATTTATTCTTCGAAGCTCTGTCTATCAGCCATGTTCAATAATAATTTCGATAACATTTCGAAACATTCTTTAATTAATAAATCTATCTACCGCCATTCTAAAGTAATGGTAAGATTAGACATGAATATCGCTAAGATTAAAAATTAATTTCTCATGTCAAAACTTGGTCTACATCACGAACGAAATGTTGATTTTGATTTGTATAAAATTCTTTATACTTTTTGTCATAGTGTATCCTATATAAATATGCAGACACATCTTATTCAGTGGTAAATATTTTGTGCGTGCAGTAATTTAGAGAGATTATTTATGCTTGTATGTGTTTACATTTCTTTATGAAAAGCATGCATCTTGAATGCGAATATTTGTCAATATGTTTATTAAAATAATTAACTCTTTATATTTTGAAGAAATGGAATGACTATGTAAGTGATTTGACAATTTTATAAAAAAAATACATACACATTATTTGTAGTAATTTTGCAAATATTACAACTGTGCTTAAGTAAGCATTATATGTGCAGATACTATCAGATGTTGCCAAATTCGCTTTGCTGGGTTTCGGCTAGAGATGTCGGTGCGTTATGAATAACACGTGGTTTTTACATTACTAGAGTTGTCAAAACCGGTTTCCGAATTATTCGATAAACCGGTTTTTTCTATATTTCCGGGTTTTTAAACCGGTTTTTGAAAAAGTGCGGTTTTCGAATTATTCGAGAACCCGGTTTTTTCGTGTCGAATAATTCGATATTTTCGAATATTTATGAGGTGAAAATTTCTAATAAATTTTCTTCATTTGTTCAATAATTATGCAAAATATTTAAGTGCCTATGCATAATAATTTGAAACCCTTATTACACATTTATAAAATGTATTTTGTATGGAAAATTTGTTTTATAAGTCATTTAAAAATTTTCAAAGTGATTAATTGACTTTGTCGTTGCTATGACGTACATTAGTGGACTATTGTCGAAAAAATTTATTTTTTCGAAACAAAAATGTTGAAATTTTGTCAAGAGACTGTCTTTTTTTTGCAGAATTCTGCATTTTCTCTCTATCTTAAAAAAGTCATAATTTTTTGAAAATAAGTTTAGTAGGAAAGATCTAAAAACTTGTCCTAAAATGCATATAAGCTCCATTTCCTCAATAAATAAAAGCACACACAGAAAAAAAAATTGCCAACCGAATTGCTAAGCCTATTTTGGATGCTACAACCAAAAAATTCGGTTGGTGAAACCATATTGGAATGTGATCCATAAATATTTTGGGTATTGCAACTAAAATTCAGTTGTATAAACCGAATTTTGTTGTGATAACCAATATTCAGTTGCACCAACCTATTTTAGTAGATGTTACCGAATTTCAGTTGGAAAATGGCATATATGTTTTCTTATTTTTTAGCTTTTCTCCCTCCGTAATAAAACATTTTGCGATTTGAAACCGTAAAATTGTAATAAAAATTTTAAAAGTCACAAATTGTTTCACACTAATTGGAAAGCTACATTCTTAATTATTTATTTTTTGCGACATTTCCAAATCGTCTTGTCTATGAAATTAATGCCAAAAAATTGCACCGCAATTTTGTAACAATTCCAAAGCAAGTGAAAAATCATTTCTGTTTTTTATGGAGGTTAATAACTTCTTTTTTTCGCAAAAATTACGAACAAAATACTGGGCTTTTAGATATGTCCAAAAGTTTTTTTATTAACAAACAAAAAAAAAAAAAAAAAACAATAGCGCCTTTAGAAATAATAACTTTTAGTTTTAAAAGTGGATTCGCACTAATGGAATAATTTACGCAACTCGCAGCTTTCAAGAAAGGAAAAAAATAGTTTTAAGATTTTTAGCAATTCTTTGCAAGTTTTATAAGAAAATTTGCATATATAGGAATACAAAATGATTATTTACAAAACCCGAAAACCCGGTTATTCAAACCGGTATTGAATTAAAAAAACCGAAAACCGGTTTTTCAAAAAGGTGGTTTTTAGAAGTATTCGAAAACCGGTTTTTCAAATAGATCGAATATTTGACAACTCTATACATTACCCATCAACATTTGTTGAACTGGTTGTCTATGAATCTGTTCTGTAACTTTGCTAGTGGGTCGTTTTTTGGCCAAAAGTATAAAGATCATCCCAGTGTAGAAACGGTAATGACATATCATTATTTTTTGGAGTACCAGTAATGACACCCACTTACCTTCTGCATTATTTTAAAACATATAATAATGAGTTACTGATAATGACTTATTTTTATCATTATTTCAAATAGAAAATAATTTTTTAGATTTTTTTTTTAATTTTTTGAAATCTATTTTTAGACTCAATATTTTTTAATCACTGGTAAGGATATATGTATTTTTTGATTTTTTGTATGTTGGCGAGTAAGCTTGTTTACAGGTCGATATAGCTCAGATGGTAGAGCTGTTGACTGGCAATCTGTAGACCCAGGTTCGATTCCCGCACCAGCAAATTTTATTAAAAAAAAAAAAAAATACAATAAAAAATATTTTTTTTTATATAATTAATTTTTTTGAAAATCTAAGTTTAAACTCATTATTTTTGTCAGTACTGGTAAGCACATAGGTAACGATATATTTTTTGATTTTTCTTATGCTGGTGTGTAACGACAACTCAATATTTTTCGCGACATCGCCATATAAAGGTAATAAGAAATGTAATAACAAAAGTAAGTAGTTGCCATTACCAAGTATGTATTTACAGAATCACATATCTGGTAATGATTTTCTACACTGGGATGTTACATAAAATAATTATTTTTATCCAGTTGAGATTTTTTTTTATCAATTTAATAGCTTTACAATCTCGTAGTCGTAATTAAAATTAATTTTCATTGGTATTTTCTGTGAATTTGAGAATTTGATGAAAACATTAAAATTTTTTTTAATTTTTGGCAAAATAAGCAATTTTTGTAAAATGTCCTGGAAAGCAGTCGCTCCAAACAGAAACTCGAATTATCATTTTTCCAATTTATTTTTTTTTCTTTAATATCAACTATTATTTGGTACAAATAGCAATCGATATCTGCAAATTAGGCATTTTAAAAAAATCTTCAATATTAATTTTAAAAAACAAGTTTTTCCATTTTTATCAAATTTGTGGGTCATTTTGGATTCCAGGCTAAAGTGAGTTAATGATATTCGATGATGTCAAAATCCCATATCTGAATCGTTTTAACTATATAAAATGAATAAATGAAATAAAAAATATTTTTTTTTCGAAATTTCGATTTTTGGGAACTTTTAATAGTAATACACTTTTTTCCAAAATGGGCCATTTGCGTTAAACTTTCGGCACGGGTTAACGTTTTCCAAAAAAAAAATTTAAAAATCGATTTCTGCCACTTGGGACCATTTACAATAAAACTGAAATAAAACAAAATCAACTACATTTCAGAAGAAGTATTTCAGTTACAAACTGCGTTATTCTCAGTTTAGCAACAATCTGCGTCCTAAAAATGGCCTAAATCGTATTCAATTCTTATTCATAAATAAAATTTTTCTGTATCACAACCCAATACCCAATTTGTTAGTCAAACTGTTCTGTCGGGCATTATTATTTAATATGAATGAAAATAAGTAATCCCAAGAATATTTGACGACGTTGGAGCCAGACTGATCTAAGCGACATTTTTATCAAAAATGATATTATAACACAATGACATAGAAAACTCATAATTCTTCCATGCCCCACTTATGTAATTGCTCTTCAGCGCTTTCCTTCTTGAGAAATCGCATCATCTCACTATAGAATTAGTGCGGTCTGCAAAGTAAAGGCATGCCATACTGATCTATGTAATGAAGTGCACTTATATCACATATGAAACATATGAAACGGAAAAAGCCCCCACAACCAGACTAATACCGTATCAAAAAATGAAAGATATAATAAAAATTATAAAATTTATGCCTCCCATCCATCATCAGTTTTACTTGACATTACCACATGCTCCTAGAAGAAGTAGCAATCAGGAAGCACTAGATGATGAAAACTTATTGCCTGCTATGTTAGATGATGATTAAGATGTGGTTTATCTAATGATGTCAAAGGACATTGTTTTTCCCTTACAACTACCCACATTTTTAATATATTTTTTAAATTTGTGTAATGCCATAGTGATCTAAGTAATTTGTTCTTCGCAAAAATACGAATATTTGCTTTATTAAATAAAGTACCCTAGTAAAAATGATTTTTATATATTCATATATGATTTTTATACAATCATTTATGATTTTATACAATTATAACTTGGCGAGTATTGTGAAACATATATTTTTATATGATTATATCAAAAGATATTTAATTATATAAAATTATATTAACCAGATCCACCATTTTTCGGATCAAATAATATATTTTTTATATAATTATATTAACCCATACATAATTTGATCCGGAAAATGGTGGATCTGGTTAATATAATTTTATTTAATTAAATATCTTCTGATATAATCATATAAAAATCTATGTTTCACAATACTCGACAAGTTATAATTGTATAAAATCATAAATGATTGTATAAAAATCATATATGATTATATAAAAATCATTTTTACTAGGGTATATAGATCAAATTTGTTCCTAATATATTTCATACTTATCAGAAGTACATTTAACTTAAAAAAAATAATAAAAACCCCATAGGTATCTCACAACAACGCGTATCGCGTTTCCTTAATTTTCTCAGAAACTTACTTTTGTGCCGTAGATAAGTCTGGCTCCAACGTCGTCAATTAGCTTCTATTTCTTACTTTTTCTTTTCTTTACAATCATTCTAATACTTTTTTTGCTAGATAGTCTAATTTAAATATCTTTAACTTTGTTAATTATTAGAATTGTTAACATTATTATATTTTATATTTTATTATCATTATTATTTTAATTATTATTATTATTATGACGTTCCCAGTGTAGAAACGGCAATGACATATCATTATTTTTTGGCCTACCAGTAATAATACCGACTTACTTTCTGCATTATTTTAAAATATATAATAATGAGTTGCTAATAAAAACTTACTTTTTCATTATTTCAAAATAAAAAATAATGTATTACCAATAATGAATCATTATTTCAAAAATAAAATAATGTTCTAGATTTTTTTGTAAATTTTTTTGAAATCTATTTTTAGACCAAATATTTTTTCAACACTGGTAATGGTATATATATATATATATATATATATATATATGTATATAACCACATATTTTTTGATTTTTTGTATGTTGGTGAGCAAACTGCAAGTCAATTATGTTTTTATCTATCAAATATTACATGTCGAGATAGCTTAGATGGTACAGCTATAGGCTGCATGTCAGGTTCAATTCCCGTACCAGAAAATTTTATTAAAAAATTTTTTTTTTTTTATAAAACTCATTTTTTTGAAAACCTATTTTTAGAATCATTATTTTAGTCAATACTGGTAGGCACATAAGTAACGACATATATTTTGATTTCTCGTATGTTGGTGTGTAACTCATTATTTTTCGCGACATCGCCATATAAAGGTAATAAGAAATGTAATAATAAAAGTAACTACACTGAAAGAATTATCCTTCGTGATATTAATGATATAATTTCATAGAATTTTTTTCGTAAAATCAATGAAGAATTTCATTATGTATATAATATTTAATTAATATTATGAAATTTTTCATAACTTTTCTTTCATAAAATTTCATAATTTTATTAAAAAAATTCATTGAATTTCATAAATTAGATCTTCATGAAGTTAATGAAAATGTTCTTTATATATATGAAACTGTTCAATAGTATTTACTTTTTTTAATTTTTTTATAAAATATCGTCATTCCATTAATTTTTAAAAATTTTCATACAATTAGAATTTTATAATAATCATTTAATTCTGAAATACAATAGGTTTATATAATCATAACCAAAGCAACAACAAAATTATTTTCGTTGTTGTTGTTTTGTGTGTTATTTACAAATTTTTTTGCACATTTTATTGCATTTGAAGACACTAGGTAAGGCCGAGTTTTAGTGATGTGCATTAATTTTCATACTGAGAGAATTATCTTATAATTTTTATTTATTTTTTATTAATTTTTTTATTATTAATTTTGGACTATGAAGTTTGTTTATAAATTATATTAATATTTTCGAAACATTGATAAGGAATTTCATTAATTAAATTAAGTTTATTATAAAATTCTATGAAACTTTTTAATTTTATGAATTCTTTCATTAGATATATTTTGGTATATCCTTAAAATTTGCTAAATACTTTTTATTTATCCACTCCAGCTTAGCAACAACAACAACGAACTATAATAAATAATAATAAATGAAATTGCTTAATAAATTTTATGCAGCTCTTCATTGGCTGAATGATTTATTCATTTGAGGAGTGGGCTATTCATTTTATGAAGAGTTTTATTAATTTTATGAACTTTTCATAAACATTCACTTTAATAAAATCTGTTTCATAGATTCTATGAAAAGTTTCAATGGATGAGTTCCAGTGACAATTTTCATTGAAACTATGAAGAAATTCATTACTGAAGTGATGATAATTCTCTCAGTGTAGTTACCATTACCAGGTATGTGGTTACATAACCACATATCTGGTAATGATTTTCTACACTGTGTTGTAAATGTTATACCATTTGAACTATAAAATCATTTTATTCTTATGGTTCTAATAAGGAGAAATAACTAAATAAACTAAACAAAATTTTTTTTAAACTTATTAATTTATGATTTTGCAATGGATGTCCATCATTGGAAATTTTATTTTACAACGGATTTTGCTCAAATTTGGCACACATAATCCAGATATTTTAGCCGGATCGCGATATACTTCTCATTAAATATGCTAATTTTTCAGCCCAATTTTATTTAGCTATGAATTTGTTATATAAAAATGGAAATTTAAATTTCCCAACGGATTTCACTAAAATTTGGTTCACATAATCTTTACAGCCTATACGAAGTTACCATATACTTTTCATTGAACGACCTATTCTTTTTAAAAAATATAATATAATAATAAATATTCGCTATGGAATTTTTTTAAAACGGTTTTGCTCAAATTTGGTACACATGACCATTTTATCCCAGGCCAGGTCGCGATTATCTTTTCGTTTACCATGCCCTTTTTACGACCACTTTTTTTAAATATTGAATTTGTTATAAAACAATGTATATTCGCTATGGAAGTTTTTTATTATCCAACGGATTTTACTTATTGTAAATGCATGTTGCTTCAATTTTAAGAATTATCCTCACGCCACCTGCAAGCTATTTATTAATGTTCAAATAATCATGCGCTGTTTTACGTCCACTTCTTCTGAAAACTTTTAAAATTTGTGTGTGTGTCAACATTTTTTATTAATCCTTTTCAAATTTTACGCAGAATGTGTACAATTCTCACAATAATTTGTCAAATAATTTCAATAGTTGTGTTAAAATTATTTTGTTTTTAGATTTTTGAGAACTCACCGGCTGGGGTGCACGCCGAAATGGGTACAGTAGTGGTGAGAGCGGAGGAGGTGGACGCGGTGGTGGCGGGCGTGGTGACGTCAGGTCTGTCGACGCCGAGCGGGGTGGCCTCGGACGGGGTGGCTTACAAATCATACATGGGACTAATTAATTAAGTGGACTAATTAATTGATAATTTCATTAAATTATTTTCATTACCATTTTTTTAATTAATGGTAATGATTCTAAAATTTAATTTCATTGATTAATGACAATGATTTTAAATTTCATTACCATTGATAATGAATAAATTAAAAAAAAAATAATTGCCATTGACAGAAAAACGTAAAAATGGAATAAAACTCGTTGAAATCGAAGATGGAATATGCTCCTTCAGGCTCATGCTCATTTGAAATTAAATATTACTTTCCATTCCATTATTATTTGTACCCAGGTAAAGTTTAACGGAATTAAATGGATCCTCCTTAATAAATTATGTTTTATAACTTCCCTGGCCAAACCAGTTGTTCGTTTTCATTTGTCTGCATTTTTTTGTAAACAAATGGTTTTTAATCAATTGTAATTAGTTTTTTTATACATTAGTGTAATTTCATTACCATTAGTAATGACTTTTCTAATGAAAAATATTTCATTACCATTAAATGGTAATGCAAATTTTTTCATTGTCATTAGTATGAACTAATGGTAATGAAAATTCAATGGTAATGAAAAATTCCCACGTATGTTACAAATAATATCTATAATCAGAGTGATATATTAAAATTTTTCACGCTAACCAAATTTTACATAGCATAGCTTTTTAAAAGAAAAACCTTTTTTTCAGCGTGGATTCTGCAGAGTGCATTTTAAATCTTTTTAGTTGACTGTCCTCGTTAAAAAATAATTGAAAAACTCTTACAGCAAAACTCCTTATGAATTTAAAACTCTTTATTAAATATAGATACATATGTGACAGCGTATAGAGAAAGGGACCTAAGGGTAAAAAGATCAATTTTTTTTTTTTTTTTGGACAACATCTGAGCATCGAATGAGACCGATCCCATGCTCTCCTGAGCTTAGGTCCCTTTCTATCCTTAGGTCCCTTTCTATTTTTCGCGTCACATATAAAATTTTAATTCTATGAAAGTTTGTCCCATCAAAAATTTATTTAAAATAAGTATCTTTGAATATCTTGCTGTATTTAATTTTTTGTTGTTATACTAAGAAATCATAAATTTAGCTGTCCAAGTGACAACTTATCTATCTATTCTAATATATTTAAAAAAAATGTGGTTAATGACTTTTTAATGTTATGTAGTAAATGGAAACATATCAGCGACACTGGCAAAAACAAGAACATCACATTTTTTTAACCCCTTCATAAATGTATAAAATAAAAATGACGAACTGCTGACAGGTGGCAGGTACTAATTGGGCTTCTTAATTTTAACACTCTGATTACACTAAAAATAAAACAGCAACAAAAAAACCGACGCATACATTGAAGAAGAATAATTAAATAAAAATGAAAAATATGATTTCTCGTCAAACCAAAACCATCAACGACAAAATAGTTGGTAACAATAGTTGGGAGCAGAAAAATAGCAGAGAAATAAATAATTTTGTGTAAATTCATAAATACTTTACAAACCCAGTGTAGAAAAGGTAATGACATATAATTATTTTTTAGACTACCAGTAATGACACCGACTTACTTTCTGAATTATTTTAAAATATATAATGAAGAGCTACCAATAACTAATTACTTATTCGTCAAGTTCAAAATAAAAATAATATCTTACCAATAATGACTTATTTTTTTCATTATTTCAAACATAAAGTAATGTTCTAGACTTTTTTGTAAATTTTTTTGAAATCTATTTTTAGACTCAATATTTTTTCAACAGTGGTAAGGATATATGTAACATGTAATATATGTGCGCGGCAAATCAATTAGGTTTTTATCTATCAAATATAACATGTCGAGATAGCGCTTCGAGCTTCTTCAAGACCTGCACGTGGAAATTTTATTAAAAAAAATTTTTACAGTAAAAAAATATTTTTTTTTATAGAACTTATTTTTTCCAAAATCTATTTTTAGAATCATTATTTTTGTCAATACTGGTAAGCACATACAGCTGCGAAAAAAAATTGCATCAATTAAAGTTTTTTCTAATTTTATCCCCGTTGCTTTTATTTTTAAAGATCAAAATAATGATTAAATTGTCCCCGAAGTACTGGAAGATGGTCCAGAAAATAACAGTCTGAATACTGAAAAGATTTTTTGTTATACTTTTTTAACAACCAGACAATTTCAGCTTACTTTTTGTCCAACTTCTGTGAAGAAAAGTATAAACACTTCTGTGATAATGTAAACGGGGCTTCACCATTACCAGGTATGTAGTTACATAACCACATACCTGGTAATGATTTTCTTCACTGGGAAGTTGTATAAGGCTTATGAGGCAAATTTTGCATGAAAAGTTTCTTTTGCAAATCTCCTATAACTTTAAAAAGATTTTATGAATTTACACATTAATTTCTATATTTCGGCACAATAACCCAGTCTGCAAAGTTTCGAGGCAGTTCATTTATTCGAACTGTTTTCGATCATTCTTTTCAAAACAGAATAATATCTTATATGAAGTAAATCCACCATTTTTAACATTCTCGCATACATAATTTCTTCGAAAATTTGATTGATTTCGATACTTTGTCAAGTCAAAATAGCGTTACCCATACAATACCGTTACCGAAATAACCTAAAATAGCGTTACCCTTACCGATAACCGCATCGTTTCGGTTACAATTCATGATCATAAGTGACCAGGAAAAAATAGACATGATTTTAGAAGAAATGTGTAATTCTTTTCTCTCCATTCCAGAAGTGCGCTAAAAGAAGGCAGAGTGTTTGATGATGTTGTATTTTTGTTGTAATTTATTGCTTATCGCGAACAAAAATCATGTCATATATTTACCCGCAATAAACGAAGTACTACCTTTTACATTTTTGGAAGCAGCTTCTTTTATTGTGGGTAAATGTCATGATTTTTTTTCGCAATGTCCCACTTAGAAGCAATAAATTGTAACAAAAATACAACAACGTCACAAACTCTGCCTTTTTATATTGCATTTTTGGAAGGGAGAGAAGAGAGAACCGCTAAAAACGTGCTTCTAGTTCTGCAGTGCTTCTAAAATCATGTCTATTTTTGGCTGGGTGGCGAATTGCTAAAAAAATGTTGGTTCACAAATATTCATTCCCAAAATCATTCTGATGCTAAAAATTTTGTGTTTAATACTATAATAATAAAAATTCAGAAGAAGAGACTTTTCAGATTTCTTGGTCTTTTCTTACAAGGAAGGTCGGATGTGCGATTCACTACATTTAAATGAAATTTAATGGTTAAAAAGAGGGTGAATCTCTATAAATATAAAATATTGACCCTGGAGAAGAATGGTCAGTAGGCCGGGTCGATTTGTGGGGAGGCAAAAAAATCGTATTCTAGGGATCAAAATAAGAAACTTTGCCGGAGGAACCATACCTCTAAAACGAATTCTACTACCCCCCAACTGTTGACTTTTGTCCCGTAGGGTCAAGTTTTGAAAAATCACACTTTGACCCATTTAGAGTGCCCCAAACGAGTCCAAATGTATGACCGACCCCCACTAACTTTGGAGGGCCGATTCACCCATGCCAGTGGCACACCCCCTGGAACTCCCCTGGGGGGTTCCCCATACAAACATTTTAAAAAATCACCATTTTTGGGACTTTATTTTATTATTTTTTATTTATTTTTATTATTTTATTTATTTTTTCTCCTTAGAAATTTATTTAGTCAGAACATATGTAAATGAAAAAATTAATTTAACTTAGTAATAGAAAAGAAAAAATAAAAAATTACTGTTTGAAGTCTTTTTTGCTTTCAAGTCTGGGCAATTTCGCACGGCTCTCTAATGTCGTCGCCATAACAGCCTCTACATTTTCCGGTATAACTCGTTTGGAAACGCTAGCTAGCAATTGAACGTGTCGTTCTGTTTCTTGTATGTGTGATGGAATTTTTGGATCATTAAACGGTGGATCATCTTGATTTAAATATTCTTTCAAAGTATCGTATGGAATGCTTCGCGTGAATGGTGGTTCAAATACGTCATTTATGTCATTCATATTGATCATTTCCTTGTGTAACTGTGATCATGTAACTTGTGCAATAAAAGTTTATATCTGGTTTTTTATAAGCTCTAAGTCCCGTTGGGTCGTCAACATCGGTTCGATAGCGTAGAATTATCTTGATAGCACAGTCGCGCTTTTCTTTGCTATCATCAAACAACATTGATAACAAGATATTTTCCGAATGCGCATAATATGAATTATCTGTAATTACTTTATTGACAATTTTGCGTAAACGAGGTTCTAGAAATCTTGACCAACTAATGAATTTGAAAAATAATCTACTACCGTACACGACAGAGCTGTAATACTTGATATTGAAGTACATTGGCACATAACATGTAATTATAAATTCAACCAGTATTCTTAAATTTGCATCTGGATTTTCCGTTGTCACATATAATCGTAATAGTCTAGCGGCCTTGGTGAGCCACCGAGAATGTACAATTTTCCCTGGTTTGATGTTTGCCAGATCCACTGAAACCACGCCGCTAGAAATTGCATGGGCCATGTCGTATAAGTACTTGGAATCGGTGGAAAATTCAATTTTTTCTGGAGCAGGGGGCATATTTTTCAACTCAATTTTCTGAAAGCCGTCCACCACCTGAAAATATATAAAAATAAAACAATTAAAAACGGTTGACAATTATAATAAATGAGTGATAGCAATAACTTACCGGAAGAGTTTCACAAGTTTCGATTTGACGGCTCAATTTTCCGGTTGCCAATCTTGGTCCAGTGCTGGTTGATTTATCCAAAGCTTCAAACAAATGCCGAAACGGAAGTTCGTTGAAGTGTAGAAGGCAAACGAACCAATGCAATGGTCTTTTTAACAGCAATTCGAATCGTCGTATAATTCCACCGTTTGGACCAGTGTTTGTTGGCTCACCGTCAGTGCATATGCCAATTAATGCATCCAGTGATATATTTTTATCGTTGAAAAAATCATTTAATTTGGTTGTTTTGTATTCAGCGGTTTCATGTTCCAGTCTTACGTAACCAATCAATTCAGAATTCGGTTCTCTCAAAATAACAAGATGAGGTTCTTTTACCATTCTAGTATGATACTTCTCATCAATTGTATCTCTCGTTAAAGTATCATCTTTTCTGCCATCGAATGAAAATGCTAACAAATTGGTATCATCTAACCGTTTGCGAAGCACTTCTTGTCTGCATTTCTCTTTTTCTCGGCGAACTTTCGATTTATCCATGATGAGAGGTTTGCCATGGATATCTTTCATTTTAAAATCTTGGAAAAGAGCTGTTCCCATTGCTGATGCTACTCTATCAGGCACGCCAAATCTGTCACATACCAAGGCAAAGTTAAAACAATCGTATCTCTGTGTGTATTGTGAACTTGTGCTTATATCCAAATCTTCTTGAACCGGTGGCGGTGCGTATGTTGAATCATCGGGATCTTGGTATGTTGGTATTGATGACATAGACGTTGCTCCTTGCTCTTCAATTTCCATCGCAAATCCATCCATTGTTAGACTTCTCTGATTATGTTTATCGTGCATAAACTCTTTGAGGCGTTCGGGAACCAAACCGCATGCACATGGAGCTGCCTTCAAATCGCATTTACATGTTCCAATGAAAAAAATTGTTTCCAGAGATTTTACATACTCTGTAAATTGTTGGGGTTTGTTTCTTCTCTTGATTTGCTCTTGATATTTGTCAAGCAATCTATTCAATTTATTACATACACTTTTTTTCAGCATTATTTCCATACCAAGTTTTTCCCAAATTCCAATCAACTTATCTTGTACTTGAATAGTGAATGCTTTATAGGACAACTTTTTTTGTTCGCTCAAGTAAAAATAATATCTCAAGATATCCAGATGGGTTGGTAAATTAAGATCAGTCAAATCAGTAGACACACCAAAAACAGAAACATCATGCCTGGGTATATGACTCATTGGGTTTTCGATAGTTGTTGATGTTGTTATTGCTTCATCTTGCGGTGTAGAGGATGGTGGATTCATTGTAAACTTCTTGATTTGGAATGATTTTTTTTTAAATATTTTTTTATCTCAAATTAGCACTTCACACTTCGAGTTCTTCACAACGACTTAATGCATTCACAAAAACTGTTGCGTTATATATGGTCTAGGAGACGAGGTAATAAGAATGAAATATTAATTACAATTCTACCTGTAACCGATTTTGTTGTCAAAACTGCCCATAAAGTACTTACATGTAAATTAAACGTTAATCTGACTACAAATTCTGTTAAGCAAGTGCGCCTTTTATTACTTCTGGAAAATCCTTTATGATAATTTTATGCTCAATTCTACCTGTAACCGATTTTGTTGTCAAAACTGCCCATAAAGTACTTACATGTAAATTAAACGTTAATCTGACCACAAATTCTGTTAAGCAAGTGCGCCTTTTATTACTTCTGGAAAATCCTTTATAATAATTTTATGCTCGATTCTACCTGTAACCGATTTAGCTTAAGTAAGTTTACGACATGCAGCTGTGTCTTGTGGTGGCTTAAAAAACCCACACAACCTATTTTACGACCTGCAACAGAACGACACGTTCAATTGCTAGCTAGCGTTTCCAAACGAGTTATACCGGAAAATGTAGAGGCTGTTATGGTGACGACATTAGAGAGCCGTGCGAAATTGCCCAGACTTGAAAGCAAAAAAGACTTCAAACAGTAATTTTTTTTATTTTCTTTTCTATTACTAAGTTAAATTAATTTTTTCAATTACATATGTTCTGACTAAATAAATTTCTAAAGAGAAAAAATAAATAAAATAAATAAAATAAATAAAAAATAATAAAATAAAGTGCCAAAAATGGTGATTTTTTAAAATGTTTGTATGGGGAACCCCCCAGGGGAGTTCCAGGGGGTGTGCCACTGGCATGGGTGGATCGGCCCTCCAAAGTTAGTGGGGGTCGGTCATACATTTGGACTCGATTGGGGCACTCTAAATGGGTCAAAGTGGGATTTTTCAAAACTTGACCCTACGGGACAAAAGTCAACAGTTGGGGGTAGTAGAATTCGTTTTAGAGGTATGGTTCCTTCGGCAAAGTTTCTTATTTTGATCCCTAGAATACGATTTTCACTGAGCCATGGGCGATTATTAAATCGACCCGCCCTAATGGTCAGATATTAATATATTAAAAATTTTAAAAAATATTGAATTTAAAAAAATTAATTATAAATACTGAAAAAAAAATGTAAGAAAAATTGAAAAATATTGGTCACTTGAGAATAGAAAAAATAACATTTTGGGAAGTTTAGTTAGAATTTTTTTTTACAATTGTTAATTTGTGAATTGATTCTTTTAACTTTTACATTAACGCGTTAAAGAATCATACTGTAAACTACTTTTAAGGTTTAATAAATCTGCGGCATACACCATATTAGTTTCCTTATAAGTGAAATCATGAAAGTTAAAATAACAAGGGGTTTCGGATTAATTCTTATTAAATTTTAAAAATTAACAGGGTAATTTTGTAAAACGCAACGCCTTGCGTTGCGTTATTTTCCATACAAATTATTATTGTAACAGCAACAATTTCTACACAAATTAACTCAACGCAAGGCGTTGCGTTTTACAAAATAACCCACTAATAGTTGCAATTCACATTGCAGAGTGCTGCTTCTAAGTCACACCATTTTAAAATCTTCTGCAGGTCCTCAAGCTTTAGCCGTGTTTAAAAAATTTTCTACTGTATTTTTGTGCACTCATCTGTAAATACTGTGCCATCAAAAGACACACATTTATTGTAAAAAACATAAATATTTAATTTTAAATAAAGATTCTATAAGATCAAATTGAAATCTTAGGCATCGGAGTCATACAAATATTTTTGCACTGTCATCTTAAAAAAGCAGTGGCGTCACTTTGATTTTTATGGCAACACTGCTACTTATTGTTAGTCGTTTACTATTTTTTCTTGCAATCATATGACATTTTTCAAACCAAATCATATCATAATCATAATTCGCCTTGTCGCTTTCGAAAAGAAATTAAGACTGCCAAAAAAATTTTTAAATGTGGAAGAAGAAAGAGAACTCATGTCTTCATATGGGGTGAAACCATGCCAACTCAACAAATTTCTCGAAAATACCATCTTCGATTTGAATGAAATTCAACCGCAACTGACATACACTACAAGAGCTTAATGATGTATAAATTTCGGAACCCAAACACTTTTGGTTTCCGAAATATTGGAAATAAGAGTAAAATTTGACTCAAGTATTATAAAATAGTTTCCCATAACCTTTTAACTACCTCTATACAAGTTACAAAATAAGTATATTTAGGTATTTTTCTTAGCTAAAATTGCACTTTCCAAAAAATGGTTACGTGTTAGTTTTTAGTTTTTTAAGCAAATTTCCCATAACTAAAGACATACATGGGAATTTTTCATTACCATTGAAATTTCATTACCATTAGTTCATACTAATGACAATGAAAAAAATTTCATTACCATTTAATGGTAATGAAATATTTTTCATTACAAAAATCATTACTAATGGTAATGAAATTACACTAATGTATAAAAAAACTAATTACAATTGATTAAAAACCATTTGCTTACAAAAAAAAAATTCAAGCAAATGAAAACGAACAATGGGTTTGGCAGGGGAAGTTATAAAAAATAATTTTTTAAGGAGGATCCATTCCATTCCGTTAAACTTTACCTGGATACAAATAACAATGGAATGGAAAGTAGTATTTAATTTCAAATCATCATGAGCCTGAATGAGCATATTCCGTCTTCGATTTCAGCGAGTTTTACTCCATTTTTACGTTTTTCTGACAATGGCAATTATTTTTTTTAATTTATTCATTATCAATGGTAATGAAATTTAAAAACATTTTCATTAATCAATGAAATTAAATTTTAGAATCATTACCATTAATTAAAAAAATGGTAATGAAAATAATTTCATTACAATTGATATCAATGCAATGGTAATGAAATCAACAATTAATTAGTCCACCTAATTAATTAGTCCCATGTATGACTAAAAATGCCTACTTTTCAAAATTCTTTAAAAAATATATGTTTATTTTTGAATGGGTTCAATACATTTGTCGACAGTTTTTGTTTTAAGATGGTACACTGAGAGAATTACATGCATGATGTAAATGAATTTTTGCATAAAAGAATTAGTCCATTGATACTTTTTATTGGATTAATGGAAATTTTCGCAAAATGTTGTGAAAATTTTCGTTTTATTTATTAAATATTCCATACACTCAATGAAAAAGTTTCATTATAATTGGATTCATAATACAGTCCGTTTCATATTTTTAACCCATGTACAAAGTTATAATTTGCAGCTCTAAAAAATTCAAACCAATTGACTTATTTAAAATATTTTAATTTGGTATGAATTAACAGAACGTCAGTTATTAAAATTTTCATTCGGTTTGTATTAATTGTCTATTATTGTTTGAGTGAGATTTTTTCTGAAGGCGATTTTTTCGTCGAGTTTCATACCAAATTAAAATATTTTAAATAAGTCAATTGGTTTGAATTTTTTAAGATGCTTTTTGTTTTTTTTAAGTATCCAATATTTTAAACCGACATTTTTTCATATAACTACTATTTATTAGTACTAAATTCCAAAAGGAAAGGTCTTTTCTGATTGGAAAAAAGGATAAATTTTGGCTTTTATAACCAAAAAACTATAAATTTTCGAAATTTCGCTATGAATTGGCCGAAGTCGAAGGGTATCGCGAAGTTTTTGAAAGATTAGGAAAATTGTGGAACTGCAAAGGGAAGTGGAAGACAATCCACGTTAGCTGATCGCGATACATGCACAATTTTAATCGCTGCGAGTAATTTTACCATAAGGTGCAGAGAGCTCAGAGCGCTAGTTTCCCCTTTTGTAAGCAAATGAACAGCTTGGAAAATTTTAAATGTATCCGAAAATCTTCTTTGAAGTAAAATGTACGTAGTTCCATGAATTTTGGAAAGAAACAAAAACAAAAGCCTGGAATTCGCAGAGTTAAATATGGCAACAAATGGCAAAACGGTGTGCTAAAATTACGATGTCCTTACTTTTTATAAATAAATCCTTTCTTTCACTCAAGGTGATATTTTCGGTCGAGATGAAATGGAATTTGGATGGACTTGACGGAAATAACTACTATTGGCTCGACCTACGTCAAGAACATCGATACCTCTCATGTCGCAATTTTGGTGGTGGTAGTGACATGATGTGGGGTGCGTTTTCTTTAGCATGTATGCTGGAAATTCCATTCACATCATCAAGAATAAATAGTTCTGATTATTCTGCACTATTGCAATTCAGATAAGGTACCATTTTTACGAGACCACCCCAACGGAAACTGGATTTTCATGCAGGACAATGCACGAATTAATACCAGTAACGAAAGTAAAATATAGTTTCGAGAACGAAACATTCCACTTCTTTACTAGCCAGCATACTCACCAGATCTGAACGCCATAGAAAATTTATGGGGTATAAAATCTGCAATTTTAACAGAGTGGTCAAATTTTAATTTAAACTTATTACAAAACTTAATAAGTTCTATGATGTAAAGTTTATTAGAGCTAATACAAATGAATGGTGGTCTAACTGTTTATTAAAAAGTTAAAAATGCAGTTTTTCTATAAGATATCTTCAACTGGGTTATAAATATGAAACTGCAGAGAAAACTAGGGGTTTTAAAAAAATCTTTTTCACGTCGTAGTTGCTACAGTTTCGAGATTTTCAAAACAGACCCTGTGAAATTGTCGAATGCAAAGAACCGGTTGTAGAGCAACTTGTACTTGCATGCAACCTGAACAGCCTGCCATTTAAGTTTTATCATCGGTGATATTTGTTTGAGTTTGTCCCAAAAGCAACAGGTTCTTTTCCTTCAAACTATGTAGAACTTTGAAAAAAACTAATCCAGCAAAATTCCCTCTGTTTATCTCGATAGCTTTCTGAGTTAGAGGCAACTTTATACACCACCTTTGATGCAATTAATGTATATCCCGATAAAATAAAATTAAACGAGTAAAAAGGTTAAAGTCGGGCATGCCGACTATACAATACCCTACACCAGTCTGGTGTATTGTTTGGATCCGAAATTCGAATGGGTTAAAATGGGGCTTGTGTCAAAATTTTATATAATGTGAGTCAGCGCACCAAATTTCATTAAAATATCTTAATATTTGCGACCTGCAGTTTGTAACCAAGCCAATTTTGGGGGGACCCTTATATGGGCACTAGTTCTAAACATGGACCGATGTTCACCAAAATCAATAGGCTTCGTCCTTGGGCCAACATAGGTCTATGTACCAAATTTCATCAAAATATCTTAATATTTGCGAACTGCAGCGTATAAACAGTATAATTTTGGTAGGACCCTTATATGGGCACTAGGTCTAAACATGGACCGATGTTCACCAAAATCAATAGGATGCGTTATTGGGCCAATGTAGGTCTGCGTACCAAATTTCATCAAAATATCTTAATATTTACGACCTGTAGAGTGCGCACAAGATTGCATGGACAGACAGACGGACGGACGGACGGAGAGACGGACATCGTTAAATCGAAATAAAAAAAAAATTCTGAGCCGATCGGTATACTATAAGGTGGGTCTACGACCAATATTTTTTGGTGTTACAAACATCAGCACAAACTTATAATACCCTGACCACATAGTGGTGTAGGGTATAAAAAACTAATATGCAAGTGCTTGTGCAAATTTAAATGTTACTGACACTTTAGAAAACATTGTTCTCTATTGTTGTTTCTTCATGAATGGATGTCACTACATTGCTAGATCTGTCAAAACAACAGAGTAGTACATTGGAAGATGACAAAGCAAATTGTGCAAAATTTTCTGTTGTTGTTTTTGTTTTTTCTTTGATATTTTAAATGTTTAATAACGCTCCTAGACGAGAACAAAAAATTCTCATTGAGTTTGTAATTTAACTTAACAAATATTTCCAGAAATTCTAAAAACGTCGTCCCCTGACGATTTCCTTAGGCAAGAATGAAATCCGGATAGGGACATGCCTGCAGCGGATTATTTTTACAACTTGTTAAATACGTTTGGGATTTTAAGCATATTTAATTCCTTTGATGCAATTAATGTATATCCCGATAAAATAAAATTAAAAAAAAATTAAAATTTTATATTTTTCCGGAATTTTATTAGCGGTATGTTGCAAGTTGACGTTGTCTGATTTGACTCAAATTGTACTTAGCATTAAATTAAAAGAAAAAAAAAAGATGGTGCACGTATCGATATTGAAGAAAAAGCTGACTCGCTCAAGAACTTGTACCAGTAAAAAACATACTTAGGCGCTGTAGTGTAATGGTTAGCGCGTTGGACTGTTACACATGAGGTTGCGGGTTCGAACCCCAACCAAGGCAATATCAATTTATGAAAAATAGTAATATGTATGAGTTTTTTCTATCCCTCATACATATAGCAGCGTCCTCCTTCGGTGTTCCCATAGCACTTAACCGCACCGAAGTAAAATAATATAACAGGGCTATGAACTAAAAAGCTTCAACAAAATTCGCCAACTCACCATCAGATGGCGCGAAACAACTGTTCTAAAAAAATTCAACATCTCGCGCAATTACAGTGTTGCCGTATTTGAAGCCCTTCATCTTTCACCACCTTTCACTTCTTCTCTATCCCCTTTCCAAAGGAAGCAACACGTTAATAAATACGAAGAATTTCCTGAGTGTTGCTTCTCTTTAAAAAAAAAAGATATAACTCAGACAAAAATCGAGATACCAGTTTGAACCTTCCCGCAAATGTAGATGGTGGTTCAGTAATAGACATATGTTTTTAAGGAATATTAAAAAAATACACATTTGGATATACATATGTGTATTGAACTCAAGGCCCGAAAAAATTATTTTTAACTCTTTTTTGTAAAAAAATGTACATATATGAATATCGATTTAGAGGTTATATTATTATCTAAAGACCATAGTTAAAAAATTATATGTAATTTTGTATTGATACTTTGACGTCATATTTTAGAAATCTAAAAGGGGCTGGTCTCTGAAATTAATGCTTCACTGAGCTCTTCTAGTCTATGATAGTTGTGATGAATTCAAAATCGATAAACAACACTGAACTCTTTTCTGTGTTGAGTTGATATGGTTTATCCCATGTAGACAGACAAACACATTCTGAACAGCCTGCCGTCACCCATCATAATGATGAACTGAAGATGTACCAAAACATATATATGTATGTTGTCAAACAGGAAGAGGAACGATAGCAGGCGAACAACAAAAAAAGAAATAAAAACTGAGTGAAGTCCAAAGATGTCTTTACTTTCTTGTCACTTGTCAGTTGTTTGTCATTTGACACACATGTGAATGAGTGATATATGCTCCCTTTCGCTGTGTAATATGAACATATTCATCCAACTTAACTCAAAGTGGCTTATTGTGCAAAAGTCCTCCATTCATGCCTTGTTCCTTAGTTTTTTTCGTCTTCAGTTTTTTTGTGGTTAGTCGCCAAAATCTCTGGGTGTTGCATGTTTTTTGTCAACGAAATTTATTGCTTCATTTGTTTCATCTTGTCTGCTAGCCAGCCAGTCAGTCAGCCAACCAACCAACCAGGCAGTCAGTGTTAGCAGTATTAATTTAGGGGTAAAGACATTAACATTTCTTTATTTTTTAAATTGTTTTTATTTATGAATTGCTGATACAAATTTTTGAGTTGTTCGTTTTAATGTATTTTTTGTTTATTGCAGACGACTTCTTGTTAAAACTTGTTGTTAAGTGGTTTAAATCAATTTACAAATTGTGTGACAATAATATTCGTGATCCATGATAATTGCTCAAGATTACATTAGGGGTCAGACAATGTAGGCGTTACAGGGATGACGACTTGCGAATAAATTTAGGTAGATACATACATCTTCAGCCTAATTACGGTTGTCGAAGTGGTAGTGAAAATTATGGACTCCATACAAAATGACTTTATATGAAATGGAAGTTATAAAGAAATTTAACTCTGATGATGCAGTTTTAAAATATTTTTGCTATTTATGGTAAATCTAATAACAGAATTGTTCAAAAGTTTTGTTTTTAATTTTTTTTAGCAAATTCGACTTACTCTCGAATTTGATTTGCCTGATAAAGCCAATAATTTTTTTTGTTAAGTTCGACAGTTTTTTGTAAACGGTACTCCAATAGGGCCGGAAAAATGAAAAATTTAATATAAAATAAGTTGCGTATGAGTTATCAGACAAAGAAAAGAAAGAGTAGTGCAATAAGCATCTTCGCTAACATTATATCAGTAGGCTTCTCGACAAGGACAAATGCAAATTATTATCAAAATGTATCACTTTGCGGCCATTGCAAGAGATTATTAAATGGTTATATTACTGTCATTATATTTATTTCCAATGAAGACGGGTTTAACTCTGATCGTATATAAAGGGTTCTTCAACAGGGACGCTACAAAAGTAGAAAGACAGGGACAGCAAACGACGCCATATTTCTTACCGCTCTTTTGACATTTCTCTTTAGTAAGGTTTGCCATTTCATGATGGAAAGATATATGAGCCAACAACGAGTCGAAATTATTAAAATTTACTACCGACATTCGGAGTCAGTGGCCTTAACGTTAAGAGCGCTACGTCCAATTCATGGTCGTCATAATGAATGGCTTCGTCAATAAACAAAATATGCGTTATTGGTCAAACAGCAATCCACACGTATTCCATGAGTCATCATTGCATCCCGAAAAAATTACGGTTTGGTGCGGTTTATGGGCCGGCGGCGTCATTGGGCCGTACTTCTTCCGTGATGATTAAGACCGGCACGTTACTGTGAATGGGAATTGCTACGGTTCAATGATAACTGAATATTTTTGGCCCCAATTGGATATGGACTTGGAGGACATGTGGTTCCAACAGGACGGCGCCACAACCCACACAGCGAATGTCACAATCAATTTATTGCAAACCAAGTTTGGAGAACATGTTATCTCACGAAATGGTCCAGTCGATTGGCCGCCTCGGTCGTGCGAATTGACGCCGTTGGACTATTTCCTGTGAGGCTACGTCAAACCTATGGTCTATGCCAACAAGCCAGCGTCGATTGATGAAATTCGTACGAATATCAGCCGATTTATGCCGATTATATAAAATATGTTCAAGCATATCCTCACATGTCGAATTTTCAAGGATATTCTATAAAAAGAAACAAATTTTTGACTCTTTTGTACGGAGATATTTGTGATTGAAATGTCAAACTTACATATCATAATCTATAGACGATTTAAGTGAACATGTGTTTCAGATTTTTTTGAAATTCGCGATTTTCCGTGTTTTGTCAGAGGTAAGCCAGATTAACGATTTTTCTACGTACTCAATTTAGCGAAGAGGTTAAACTGACAGGTGGCCGCAACATCATAGAATTGTCTCCTCCTATATAGCATATAAAAGTTAAGCTCTACCAGAGGAAGTGAGGCTACTATTGCCCTTCATTGATGCAGCTGACCTGCTTATCCTGGGCTGTGATGCCAATGGTAGGCACACAATCTGCGGCAGCACTGAAATCAATGAGTGGGTGAGTCTTTTCTTGGTTTTATTAATACGAAGAACCTAACTACATACATGTTATCCTCGTACCAACACTACCTAGATTATAGGTATAACACTGATTTTAGGTAATTCCTCTGTACTGGTTGAAAAGTGAGAATGTCGGATAAGAGGACCTTTTTGGTCATAACTGGATACCTTTCGACGCCCACTTGCACGTTTGGAGGAAAATATGGGTGAAAACATCTGAATTCAATACAAAAAAGGGGCATTTTCGGATTGACCATCTCCGATTTCAATGAAATTTACGGCAACTATCGTACATGATAACATCTCATTAAAGCATAAATTTCAGAACCAAGACTCTTTTAGTTTCCGAAATATGACGTCACGAAAATTGGAAAAAACGTTAAAATTTGCCTAAAGTATGATTACAAAATCTACAATAACGTAGAAACGATTCAAGGTATAAAATTTGTTTTGATATTATTTATTATTAAGGTACCCTTTAAAATGGTATGCATATCAATTTTTTTGCATGGAAGGGTCAAGGGGCATTTCTTGGGGTCTTGAGTTAAAATTCCCATTGCGCGAAATGCGCATTTTTCAAAATTCTAAAAAAAATATATGATTATTGCTAAACTCTCTTCTATATTTGTGTGAAAAATTTAAGGTGGTATCTCGATTCGTTTCTGAGTTATAGCCAAAAACATTGACATAGGTATGGATTTTTATGAATTAATACATGTACGTTAAAGGTGTCCAAGGTCATAGTATAATATAGTAGCTTCACTCTTTTTCTGTCATTTGAAAAAATGAAGTAGTGTTTGTAATTTTACTTGTACATATGGTTCTTAATACCACTACAACTACATGAGATAGGGACAAGCTCTCAATTTTTTAATGAGTGGGGCTACTATAGTATACTATGTCCAAGGTTATGTGCGAATTTTTTTAAGGGTGAATTTGAAAAGTGTCGGGGTCCAATTAGTTTCCTTTCTATATTAAGCTAATGAATATGAAGTTTTGTGGCAATCGAATAAAGAAAAGTCGAGGCGGAAATCGATTGAAAATTTCAAGAGTGTTTATATGGGAAAAATATGACTTTTTTCAGTTTTTAGAAAAATTTCGTTCTATAGTTTATAGGGCTTTTTTTTATGAGTGTAGTGAAAGGGTTAATGTTTTTCTCATTTTTATCGATTTTCCCAAGTTTTTGACACACTAGGTTTTTTGACACACTAAGTCCCTTTTTTCGGAGAAGGTCACATATAAGACTATTATTTTTCTTGTAAAAAGTGACACTTTGTATTTACATATTGTAATTATGTCTTTGTTATAAAATTAAAAACTGTTCATTTTTATAATTTAAATAGCAATTTAAGGCCTTTAAAGTTCAAGTGAAAATTTTCCAAGTGAAAAACAACTTACGGTGCTTAAGATGGGAATTAACACTGCCTATTGGCTTTATAGGAATTTTTGCTTGAAAATGTTATTGAAGGATTAATCATTTTCATCAATTGGATTTTCTTTTGCGAGAGTTTATATTAAGTTGGTGGACAAATCCACATTTCGGTGGGTAACTCTCTTAGGACCTGTAGATGTGTTGATCACGTTTTATTGACGGTTTTTAGGGATTATTTTAATTTTGTCAATTTATTGGTGACGTGTATTCATTGGGTTTTTGCGGTGGGGGATTTTCGTGTGTTTTGTGTAATTTTTTGGAGTGCGGATTTTCGGCATTTTGATTTTTAAGTTTGTGTCTTATATTGCCTGAATTGGATTGTATTCTTTGGCTTAGGATGTGTATGTTACGGGGATGTGGCTGGGATATGGCGGAGGTTGTGGGGTTATTGGACTGATTTCATGGGGTAGGCAGTTTGGTGTTTCTGCCGCTGCTTACTGATACAGTTGGTATTTTGATTGTGATTTGTTTATGGAGCCCTGATCACATAGGGTTTATTATTTTTTGACAATTTGTAATTATTTTTTGGATTTTCATTTGGATTGTTCGGTCGATATTGTGTTTCGTTTTATTTTTATTTTATGGCGATTCTGATTTTTGGGGAACGTCTATTGTGGTCGCTATCGGAAGAGGAAGATCTCGATTATAGTGGTGCATGGAATGATGGGGTAAGTTTTGAATTTATTGTTTTTTGTGAAATTTATGTGTGAGATGTGGATGGGCTGATTTTGTTGGACGGATTTTATTGTGTGGTTTCACGGATGTGTGTTAATAGTGCGCGGATGTTATGGGCAGTGGCTATGGACTCTCGGGCGTGATACTGGAATGGATGTGGTAGGTTTTTTTTAGGTGTTTTAATTTATGGTTTTTTAGGATGGGTTTCAATTTGTTTTGTTATGCTGGTCGATTTTGGACATTTTTCGAGAACATACTGAATATGCGTCCCATAGGGGTTCCAAGGAAGTAGTTGTTTAATCCTGCTGATGAGTCCTTTTGGCAGGGGACGAAAGCGCTTCAGGAATTGCCCAAATGCCTACACGGCTATATTGTTGAACGGGTGGTGGGTTTTTTTTTATTTTTGTTTTCTGTTGTTGATTTTTGAGTGGTCTTTTTTAGTAAGGTATTGCGATGGATAGAGGAACCGGTAAATTTGACATTTTAGGGCTCTTTTCCCCTGTTTTGTGTTTCCGCAGGATTACCGGACTGGCGGACCGGTAGGGTAGATAGATCGTCGATGACCCAAATAGGGAACTTTCCATCAAAATAATCGTCTCTAGGACCGTTAGATGTACGTAGTGGTCTGCAGTGACACATTGAGTGAGTTATCTGTATGCTTTTAATGAACAGTCCGCATGATGTTAATGAATTATTGCATAAAGGAAGTGTATTGAAATTTTATCCAGAAAGCTCTCTCTATGCAGCTTTTTCCCTATTAGAGCATTATGGGTAGTTACCGGTATTTTACCGGTATTTATTATTTTATTTAAAAAATTAATATTTTTTAACATTTTTTATTTCATGGTCTTGAGTTTTTTTTACAAAAAAAATTTTAGATAATAATTTTACTTACTAAAACTACCAGCATCGAATTAATAGCTAATAATCCGTATTTTTAACACTTAAAATCAAAAAATAGGCTAAATTTGTGCTTGTTTTTATATGTCTTCAACGGAATTTATTATTTCGTTGATGTTAGTCTAAGTTAAGTTGTTAACATATTCGATTTGCTTTCAACTTTCACAAGGCAAATGACACTGATGATGGCTTTGTAGCGAAAGCTGAAAATACTTATTCTGTCTTGCTGGCCTTATAGAATTCTTTAAAAAATTTTATTCCTTGTAATTTACTTGTGAAAATTGTATCATCTTTCCTTAATTTGAAAAATAAGTTAAACGGAAAGTGATATTAACCCTGCTGTTAGGTTAAAAACTACTTACGAATTTTAGGTTGATGGACCAGTTTGGTCCATACCTAATTTTTCAGAAAAAAAGACCATAAACCTATTTTTTATAGCTATTTCCATTTAGTATTTCGATGGCCGAATGTTGTATTTGAAAAAATTATAGTTATACCCGCATTGAACGCTTTTATAATTTTTTCTGAAATTGATGTTTCGTGGCACCAAGTCATCCAAATCGTAGGAGACCCGAATTTTTACGACAATTGGCGCTTTCTTTGGCTAAAGAACACATGATAAATCGATCTAATATACCAAAAGAAAAATTTTCATCGAAGCTATTGGCTGAGGTAAGAGCATCTTCCTCAGGTTCCGTAACTTCTGGAAGTGATACAAGAAACCTACACACAAAATGTGAAAGTAAATATGTTGTCTGCAGTAAATTTATTTGTAAACTAAACCGCAAAATAATTTGCTCATCCTGTAATGCGAATATATGAATGAAAAGTAAAAAATGACCAAAATGGTCCCTAACATAAGATTTGTAACTGTTTATTTTTCTCCCTTCCATTTTATGTTAGACACTTATTTATTTTGATAAAAACATTGATTCAGAAAAAAATCACATGAGCTAAAATTTGAAGTTAATATATTTTACCGTTGCAAATTTAAAGAGAGAAGTAAAACAAAATGGATCAAAATGGTCCTAACCTAACAGCAGGGTTAATTTAAGATCTAGAATCAAATTGTTCCACTTCATAAAATGGCCCATATATCGAAAACTAAGCGAGGTAGAACAAAACGGACAAAATGTTTGTTCTTTGGAGTGCCCTTATATGCCCTCACATGATATGGGCTAGGCCCGGGGAGGGTCCCGAGACCCTAAATTTGAATAAATTCTACTGTAGTTTTACACATTTTTTACTTAAATTTAGATTTGTTAAATTTAACAAAAACGTGTGTTCAAATCAACAAATTTTATTTCAAGCCAAAAAAATAGAAATACATTTTGCAGGGGTATGGCATCACCAAATACAAAAGTTAGAAAAGTTATAACGACATCGTTCTCACTAGATGGCACTTTGTTAAAAAAATTGACAATTTTCTTTTTTTATTTAATTTGAAATAATAATAAACAAAAAAAGGAAATAAAAAAAAGTTATTCTCAAATTTTATTATTTGAACATATTTTGCGCTTGATTTTTTCTTATTTTGCGCAATTTTCAGCAATTTTTGAGCTTTTAAATATAAGCTCAGCTGATACTAAAGTGATACTAAATAATTGATCAAGTGATACTAAATTTCAGCGCCCCCTACCGGTGAGTAGTATAAGTTTTGATTCCCTATCTCTATAATTAATAGTCTCTGACATTTTGTTAAAGTAACAAATTTATCTGTTTAACCAACAGACTTATTATTTTGAGTATAATACATAATACCAACTGCGCCAACAACCAAACCCATTTGAAAGCAATCAACTAAATTCACAACTAATTAAAATGTATTGGATTTAATAGTACTTTTTTCTGTTTTTATTTTATTAAAAAGTAGTTAACAAATTCTTATAATTTTAGCAGGTCTTTCCGCAAAATAATTTTTAACTAGTTTTTAGTACCCTTTTCTGCTATTTTTACAGACTTATTTCTATGGGTGTAAAGACACAGGATTTTGGAGAAATTCAAATAATTCACTGTAAAAATTCTAAAATGCTAGAAGTTTAACTTGATAATCTTTGAAAAATAAAATCTTATTGCTCTACCTACACTGAGAGAATTATCTGCATGATATTAATGATTTTTTGCACAAAACCACTTAAGTTTCACTGTAATTCGCCTATTGAAACTTTTTTATTGAATTAATGGAGTTTTTCATAAAATGTTGTGAAAAATTTCAATATGAAGCTTTTCATCAAATTTTAGAAAATTTTCATTAATTTAGCGCTTGGTTTCAATACTTTTTCCCACTAAATTCTTTTTATAGCAAAAACCACAAATATGTCAGTTAATGTCCCAGTTTATAGCTAATTGGATGTTGTGAAAATACGGCTACATCGGCCAAAAATTGTCGTTGATTAACGATTGTAATCATAGGGAAATAAAAGAGAAGCACTTCTAAATTACATGACAAATTAGTCAAAATCGTTGTCAAAAAAAATATTCCATTATTTTCGAAGATTTAAAGTAGTAATTTCAAAAAAATTTCAGAAAATTTGGGGGAAAAAGCAGTAATTTTTTGTCCGGCGCAGGACATATGAATTGATAAGTAAACGTGGGATAATTGCACCGAAAGTGGGTCACCTGGCAGTACTAATGCTATATCCAGGGGTATGGCATCACAAAAAAAATAAGTTATAAAAAATCGTTATCACTAGATGGCACTTTGTAAAAAAAATTGACAATTTTCTTCTTTTGTTTAAATTTAAATAATAACAAACAACAAAGGAAAAAATACAAACAAATATTTAAAATTTTATTATTTGAATATATTCCGCGTTTGCTTTTTACTTATTTTTAACAGTTTTCAGCAGTTTTTGAGTTTATAAATATAGGCTCAACTGATATTAAACTGATACTAAATAGCTCCTCAGGTAATACTAAATATCAGCGCCCTCTATCGGTGAGTAGTTTAAGTTTTGATTTCCTATCTCTATAATTAATAGTCTCTGGCTATATCAACGCAATAACTTGTTCCACAGATTGCTGTTGGGTGGATAATACTCGTAGTATTCACACACTCATAATAATCCATAAATAAAAATAAGAGATTATTGTCAAAACAACGAAAATTTTTGTATAATGAACCACTTTTCGTTTACTTTATGAAATTTTTCGCTATTTTTATTTTTTATTTTTATGAAAGCATTTTTATCAGTGCAGCATTATTTTTACTGCTCATAAAGTTTGCCTTATTTTTCTCAATAAATTACTATTTACATTGAATTTTTTCTATTCTTGTTGAAAATAATTAAAAAAGCTTTCTTTAACCTATCTCTCACATTACTTATGACATCCGTCTGATGTTACATGACCATCATCAAAAATCATTATACCCTACACCACTATGTGGAAAGGGTATAATAAGTTTATGTTTGTGTTTGTAACTACCAAAAATAATAGACGTAGACCCACATTTAAGTAGACCGTTTAACTCCGTCCGCCTATCCATGCAACCTTCAAACTACAGACTGCAATTCTTAAGGTATACTTTTATATTGGCCCAAACTGTATAGAAAATATTCCACATAAGAAGTCGGTGATATATTCGCCATAGAAATTGGTATGTTTTATTAAAACACAATATTATTGGCATGTGGTTGTACTTGGTTTGTGAATGCAATTGAACCACATCCACCAATCCGGCATCCAAATTTATAGAAAAAGGCAATTATATTTCGATTTTTTTTTCTACAGTTTGTGCCTCATTAGTTCCCAATCTATAAAAACCAGATCTTTTCAAGGAATATGGGCCGATGCCCGGATTTTAACCTAATTCTTATGGTTTAGGGTATCTCATGATCGGGCTTTGCGTAGGGTATCTCATGATCGGGCTTTGCGGACTATAATTTTCTTACTTGTTTTTTAAAATCTTTGTTTTCCTTTTCTATAAATTTACCCTTTTTACTTATTCTGGTCATTTATTTTTATTCATTTGTTCAAACCCTTCCATTACATCATTCCACCAAGAAGTCCATCAATGTTTATTGTAATTTTTTGTGAAATCCTACGGGGTTGTTTCCTTATCAACTTTTTTTCATATTTATATTTTTTGTCATTCTTTAGTCATTTTACAAATAATTTAAGTTGTGTTGTTAGCAGGGTTTCTATTCATCTTTCTGTGTATGTGTTGGTGTATTTCATGTGTATGATGTGATTGAAGTATGATATTTTGCCATTTGACAGATTCGATTGAAAATCCTTTGGGTAGTTTTGTGACATTAAAAAATAAAAATAAAAATAGTGAATATTGGGACACAGTTATGAAAAAAAAAGTTTTATATGATTGAATGAATTGCTGATTGAGTTAAAAAAAACTTTATTTCATAATAATAGAATGACCATGAATGAAATGGGTTGTCTGTTTTATACTTTACTTAAATAGAAAAATTATATTTTAATCCTGATCAAATAAGAATTTTATGATTTAAATTTTTTTATATGAAGCTATACAAATAATTGATTGTTAGGAAGAGTTTTAGGAAAAAAATTGGATGATTTATACTTGATACATACATATATACTTAGGTACGCTGAATTTTTAAGATGTAGTTTATCTATAAACTTCCCAGGAAAATTTTCTGTTCCAAAGAATCGGTTGTACAATAGCTACCCAGGAAAATTTTCTGTTCCAAAGAATCGGTTGTACAATAGCTACTTTTCATTCACAACCCCTTCTACTGTCGATTCTAACACCGATTCTTTTTGTTTGAAATTGTCCCAAAAGCAACCCCTTCTATGGCTCCAAAGTGGAACCGGTTGCTCTAGAATCAGTTCTGGAACTAGTTCTGGAACTGATTCTACGTCACCCACACCTTCCATATAGGATCCCAGGAACTGGTTCCGAAACCAGTTCCATGGAATCGGTTGCAGTGGAACCAGTTGTAGAATGGGTGTGGTTGGCAACCGATTGTAAAAAATTTTCCTGGGTACTTTTCATTCACAACCCCTTCTACTGTGGATTCTAGCACCGATTCTTTTTGTTTGAAATTGTCCCAAAAGCAACCCCTTCTATGGCTCCAAAGTGGAACCGGTTGCTCTAGAATCAATTCTGGAACTAGTTCTGGAACTGATTCTACGTCACCCACACCTTCCATATAGGATCCCAGGAACTTGTTCCGGAACCAGTTCCGTGGAATCGGTTGCACTGGAACCAGTTGTAGAATGGGTGTGGTTGGCTACCGATTGCAAAAAATTTTCCTGGGTTATTTCAGCGTAGTTTTTAGAAGTTGTACTGCTGTCACTTATTTGTTTTATTTAATATAAGACTACATTTTAGATTACAAAAAATTATGCCGCCGTTTCGTGCTCATAAACTTGGAAATAATAATTCGTTTTTGGTTTAAGTGATAGCCGCTTTTGACTTTTTTAAAAAAGGTGATCCTGTAGATTTTGGTTGGCAGAATTTAAAACTAATAATGTTTCAAAACACTGCAGAAACATGTATTTTAAATATCAGTTATTCGATAATTAACGTCGTTGTTTTTCATATTTTAAAGGACTTTTTTAATAGATTCCACAAGACTGAGTCTTATATTTATAGTACAGGAGAGTATTAATGACTCAGAAATGAGCTCCAAAAACATGAATATTTTTCCACTTTTTCCTATGAAAGTGGTCCGTCCAAAAGAGCCCCTTTGAAGTCAGAAATGACTCAGAAAAAAGAGCTTATAAATTCGAAATTTTCCTCATAAATTTAATTAATTTTGGAATCTTCTTTGAGTCCGAAAAATGAACCCTCATTTTGAGACAGCTTTTTAGATTGTAGAGACAATTTTTTGGATTGTTTTCTGAGGGTTCAGATTTTCTACCAAAAAAAAAAGAGTGTTTTCAAAAAAACAATAATTATTTCTATGAGCCATTTAAAAATCTTATTTATGAGCGCTCCGAAATTGCTGGATGGGTAATTATAAATTATTAACATATCAAACTAAGTAAAAATGTAACAATATTGATAAGCACAAAGAAAAAAAAAAGAAAAATTATTTGAAAAAATTAATTAAAAATGTTTTGAAACTATTAGCACATTAATCAATGATATATTGACCGTTTTGTTGGATGACCTTTTGCCTTCTTTCGGTAAATTGAAAAATTCCACGTTCGAAGAATCCTTTGTTTTTAGAAGCGAGAAACTGGTCCAACTCATTCTTAACAGCCTGATCGGAATCGAAAGTTATACCATACAAATGGTTTTGAAGGGAGCAAAAAAAATTGTAATCTGATGGTACTAAGTCAGTGCTATATGGTAGATGTGGCATCAGTTTCCAATTGAGCTCTGTTAATTTTTGATGGGTTACTAAAAAGGTGTGGGGTCTGGCGTTATCATGATGGAACATCGCGCCTTTGCGATTGGCCAGTTCGAGGCGTTTTTTTCTTAAATATTTAGATTTCTTGGAAGCAGGTCAAAGTAGACTATACACGCAGAGAAAAGATATGGTTGCAATATAATCACGGCTACAAAACTATGATCCCTACTGCCATACATGGTTGTTGCAATCATACTATTAATGTATTAATCATACTTTACAAGTTATATGGTCGTTTGTAATCATTTTATAGTTAAAATCGCTCCTTTTTTCGCTTATCATATTTTTCTTTCAGATACAATCATATATTATCCGGACAACCATATTCCTCTCTTCGAATTACAATCATATTATTATTTGTACTGAGAGATATCATGTTCACAACCATTGGTATGGTTTCGACAACTATAAGATGGTCAGTATATCTTTTTATGAGCGTCATTGACCAGTTAGCGTCATTCTTGTTTCAGATTTTGTGAAAAGAAGTTATAAGACGCAATCAAAGAAAATAATACATAATAAAAAAATAAAAAATAGCAAACAACTTACTGATATTCATTTTAATAGTGACATTGTTTGTAGAAGAAAGAATTCGGTCTAACCAGGAACCTTCAAATTAGATTTTACTTTGAAGTGCTCAGTGTTATAAAATAAGTAAAAAGTGATAAAAAAAGTGTTTTTTATACCCTACACCACTATGTGGTCATTATACCCTACACCACTATGTGGTCATTATACCCTACACCACTATGTGGTCAGGGTATTATAAGTTTGTGCTGATGTTTGTAACACCAAAAAATATTGGTCCTAGACCCACCTTATAGTATACCGATCGGCTCAGAATTTTTTTTATTTCGATTTAACGAAGTCCGTCTGTCCGTCCGTCTGTCTGTCTGTCCATGCTTCTTGTGCGCACTCTACAGGTCGCAAATATTAAGATATTTTGATGAAACTTGGTACACCGACTTATGTCGACCCAATTGATTTTGGTTAAAATCGGTCCATGTTTAGACCTAGTGCCCATATAAGGGTCCTACCAAAATTATATTGTTTATACGCTGCAGGTCGTAAATATTAAGATATTTTGATGAAATTTGGTACACCGACCTATGTTAGCCCAATAACGCAGCCTATTGATTTTGGTGAACATCGGTCCATGTTTAGACCTAGTGCCCATATAAGGGTCCTACCAAAATTATACTGTTTATACGCTGCAGGTCGTAAATATTAAGATATTTTGATGAAATTTGGTAAACAGACCTATGTTGGCGCAATAACGCAGCCTATTGATTTTGGTGAACATCGGTCCATGTTTAGACCTAGTGCCCATATAAGGGTCCTACCAAAATTATGCTGTTTATACGCTGCAGGTCGCAAATATTAAGATGTTTTGATGAAATTTGGTACACAAACCTGTGTTGGCCCAATAACGCGGCCTATTAATTTTGGTGAACATCGGTCCATGTTTAGACCTAGTGCCCATATAAGGGTCCTACCAAAATTATGCTGTTTATACGCTGCAGGTCGCAAATATTAAGATATTTGGATGAAATTTGGTACACAGATCTATATTGGCCCAGTAACGCAGCCTATTGATTTTGGTGAACATCGGTCTATGTTTAGACCTAGTGCCCATATAAGGGTCCTACCAAAATTATACTGTTTATACGCTGCAGGTCGCAAACATTAAGATATTTTGATGAAATTTGGTACACAGACCTATGTTAGCCCAATAACGCAGCCTATTGCTTTTGGTGAACATCGGTCCATGTTTAGACCTAGTGCCCATATAAGGGTCCTACCAAAATTATGCTGTTTATACGCTGCAGGTCGCAAATATTAAGATATTTTGATGAAATTTGGTACACAGACCTATGTTGGCCCAAGGATGAAGCCTATTGATTTTGGTTAACACCGGTCGATGTTTAGACCTAGTGCCCATATAAGGGTCCCCCCAAAATTATATTGTTTATACGCTGCAGGTCGCAAATATTAAGATATTTTGATGAAATTTGGTACACAGACCTATGTTGGCCCAAGGACGAAGCCTATTGATTTTGGTGAACATCGGTCCATGTTTAGACCTAGTGCCCATATAAGGGTTCCCCCAAAATTGGCTTGGTTACAAACTGCAGGTCGCAAATATTAAGATATTTTAATGAAATTTGGTGCGTTGACTCACATTATAGAAAATTTTGACACAAGCCCCATTTTAACCCAATTGATTTTCGGATCCAAACATTAGTTGGCTTTTACCCAGACTGGTGTAGGGTATTCTATAGTCGGCATGCCCGACTTTAACCTTTTTACCCGTTTTTTTATTTTTGTACTCACGTAGAAAACTTTTGTACGAAAATCAAATTGAAGAAATGTACAAAATTGAAGAAAATGTAAGGAGTGCACAAAATAATCATAATACCCAGTAGCAAATGGTCGAACTAGTTCTAAAACATACTAGTTTCTTGTCTAATAATTACATAACTAGTTCTCAAAATAATCATTTTGAACCAGTTGTGTACTAGTTAAATACGATCTATGTAGAGACTGTTTAAAAAAATTACTTGAATTAAAATATGAGATTTGAAATTATTTTTTTTGCATTTATATTTAATTAAAAAATCAGAGTTCGTAAATAAACACTTAAATTTTTTTATTGTGAATTGAATTCAGGTGTAAATCAACTGGTACAGTACTGGTGCCAAAGAGTCAATCCAGAACTAGTTTAGTAAATTTCTTATAAGAACTAGTACAGCTTCTGGTTTTTCTTCCAAAACCAATAATCTTTAAGAATTTGTATACCTAATAGTTTCATTGAAACTGTGCAGAGATTTCAAAAGATTGAATTTAAATACGAGTTTTGAAATACTACCTTTGTTTGTAATACGTGATACATTCTGAGTTTGCAAATAAACACTGAAATGTTTTATTGTCATTAGAAATCATAAACACAAAATATTTGAAATTTCATTTGGTAAATGGATATAATTATCTCAGTAAGAGGAAACTATCGGTCTAATCTGCGTTTTATCAAAGGAAAAACCTCTGTTTTTATCTATATAATTCAGATACAACCAACTGGTACAGTACTATTTCCAAAGAGTCACTTCGGAACTAGTTCCGCGATTGTCACATTAGCACCAGTTTCGCTCCCTATTTTTCGTCCTTAAATTGTAATTTTCAAACTAGTTATACAACTAGTACCAAAGTGGGAGTTTGGCGACAATTGCCCCCATCCCTATGACATCTCCATGTTAAATTCTACAGTTGTTTGTATGGAGAGGCGGTAGAACTCGTACTAGTTGCCTGGTTTAAATAAACTAGTACATAACTGGTTCTGAACTAGTATTTTTTGCAACTGGGTATATTCCTAGTGATGATAATATGATTCTAAGTGATCACAAAATTTTCGACAGGACAATAATAGGATCATTGGGAAAATATTATGATCATCAAGAAAATATTATGATCATAAGGAAAATATTATGATGATTTTTGGATGTATCGTGAAATTTTAATCCAGCTTCAGCAAAATACTGGAGAATACTATGGGGATTATAGGACAATAATATGATAATATGCAGGATTATAATATAAGAATATTGGGAGAATTTTACAATCATAGTGTGATAATTTATTGACCATAT
The DNA here is from genome assembly GCA_949987735.1 of Leucophora obtusa. Taxonomy (NCBI): domain Eukaryota; kingdom Metazoa; phylum Arthropoda; class Insecta; order Diptera; family Anthomyiidae; genus Leucophora; species Leucophora obtusa. Next base: position 51,362,092 of record OX465298.1, on the reverse strand, counting down.
TATGATAAAAATGAGGTAAGAGTATGATTGGGCCAACTATGTAATAACATGATTGTCGCAATCATAAACCCAAAAATGTATGATGCTCTTAGAATATGATCATCCCAACCATGTTTTTTCTTTGCGTGTACCCTTGCAATTCCGCCACACAGAAAGCATAATCTTCTTTTGGTGAATATTGGCTTTCGATGTCGATTGCTTGGTCCATGATCGTTTTCGGATTACTTTATCCTAAATAATCCATTTTTCATCACCCGTTATTAGAAATGGGTCGTTTTGGTTAAGATTCAGCAAAGAGTTTCATATGTTAATGCGATGGGTGAGGTGGATTTGAGGAACCCAAACATCCAGTTTGCTTATATAACTAAGCTGTTGTAAGTGCAAGTAAACGGTTGAATTCGGTATGTCGAGCTTCTCTGCTATCTCTCCAGTTGTCATACGCTGGTTAGTTTCGATTACCACCTTTATTTTGTCGTCATCAGTAGTAGTTGGGCGACCAGTATGGGGTGCATCTACAACGAAGCCCCCTTTTAGACTGAAAATAGTCTAAAGTCTAATACATAAAACAGTATGTAATAATATAAGCCACGCAATCACTACTACGTAGTTCACTTCATTAATTATCGAACAACCGGATATTTAAAAATAATAAAATTTATTCTGAGCTAACGGATTTTTGCTTCACGAAAAAATTCTGTCGTATGAAGAATTAAGCGAAAATAATAAGTTTCTTTTTACAAAAAAAATAAAAATTTTCAGAAAGATGTTTTTTTACACCCAGAAAACAGATTATGTGCTGACAACCGCATTTGTTGCCAGTCGAATGGTGCGGTTGTGGTTGTCGAGTTTTTCAGTTGTGACAACAGAAATAAAATTGAAGCAGGACAAATTTAAGTGGGACAAAGGAATTGCAATTGGATCAAGAATAATTCGGTAGTCGCAACCGAAAAATTCGTTTCATGCAACTAAACCATTTAATTGGAAACAAATTGGGTTTTGAGCACCCAATCTGTTTTCTCGGTATAAGCAAAAAAGTCATTAAAGAAAAACCGAGAAAAATATTAAAGCATTTTATTTACTACCAAGGCGTAAATAACAAATATTCGTGATAAATTCCAAACCCTAGATTCTCACTATGTGACAAGCCCAATAATTTTATTGAACAGATGGAATTGCATCGACGTTTTTCAAGATATATATGATGCTTTCGAAGCCAGATAAAAAAATGTATGTCATATCAATATCAAACTTACAGCATTTATTGTCATATATGAACAAATAAAAAGTGGAGCAATTTTTTAAAGTTCTTCATTATAATTTATAATACTATTTATTATAATTTAATGGAATTTAGAAAACGCTACACTCAGATAAAAAAGTTAGTAAAAAAATTTGTAAACAGTTATCAATCGCAGTTTACTACTTTTGTACTGATTTTTAGTACAATTTTCTTTTTTAGTAATAATTTTTGCTATTCTCTTATTACAAATGACGGATTTTTTTTACTAATTTTCGTTACTGATTTCTGCAAAACATTTTACTAATTTTTCAAAACCGAGTGCTAAACTTAGCAAAAAAATTTACTAATTTAACAACAAGTGGATACTTTAAGGAAATTTTATTTACAAGAACTAATATGCAAGTGCTTGTGCAAATTTGAACGTTATTGACATTTTAGAAAACATTGTTTTCTATTGTTGTTTATACATGAATGGGTGTCACTACATTGCTAGATCTGTCAAAACAACAGATTAGTATATTGGAAGATGACAAAGCAAATTGTGGTAAATTTTTTGTTGTTGTTTTTCTTTTTTCTTTGTTAATTTAAATGTTTAATGACGTCCCCTGACGATTTTCATAGGCAAGAATGGAATCCGCATAGGGACATGCCTACAACGGATTATTTTTCACAATTTGTTAAATACCCCAGCAAAACCTTCTATTACCAGGTAAAGGGAAATGTAATAAGAAACCAAAAATTGTAACTACTTACACTTTGGTCGCAAAACACATTATTTTAACATGGGGGTGTCATTGGGGGTAAATGGTTGCCTAAATCGTACCGGTATAGGCTAAAATAAGTGATTACGAAGGAAGTACTGAAATAAGTAGTTACTTGTAATATTAAAAGTATACCGAGCCGAGCAATGTAATTAGATTTAGATAGTAAATTATATTATGCAATACCAATAACTTCTTATTTTTACCCTTATTAATAAGTTATTATAAAATATAATATAATAATATAATATATTATTTTAAAGCCTCCAAGTAAGTAATGATATATCTCCATATCGGTAACTCATTATTTCATACCTCTCACATAAGTATTGATGTATCACAATATTAGTAACGTATTACTTAAAGTTTCTAAGTAAAACCAAGGGTAAAGGGGTACCCATTGCCAGGCAATGCGTGAAAAAGGTCAAACCCATTACCAAAGTTTTGCTGGGACGTTTGGGATTTTAGCATATTTAATTCCTTTAATAAGAATTCGTTGATTTTTTAGAATTCTTGTTTAGTTTATATTTGTTATTATTGATATATTGTTAGTTTGGAAATAAAACTCAGAAAATTTTATTGTATCACCAATGCATACAAAGGTAATAACTGGAGAACCGTTTGCAATTTTTACTCCAAGTATGTTAAAGTACCCTGTGGGAAAACAGGCGTCAGTTGTAGTGAGAGTACCTGTCCCGTGACCGGTGAAAATAGGACCGGTCTGAAGGAACCTGCCCTGTGACCCGTCTAGTGACCGGTGAAAACAGAATCGGTCTAAAAGTACCTACACGGTGACCTGTCCCGTAACCGGTGAAAATGCAGCTGGTCTTGAAGTTCCGGCCCTGTGACTGGTGAAAAGAGTAGCAGTGTGAAAGTACCTGTCCCGAGACAGGTGAAAATTGGACTGAACCAGTGGTACAAATATTAGGGTTGTCAAATATTCGGATTTTTATTTTGGTAGATTACCCTTACATGCCTGAATTGTAATGGCAGGGAATTTTCCGACCAATCTTCATGGAAATATAGATCTATGCCAAAGAAATATTTTTATTATATTTATAGCTTTGCAGCAGCCCCTAGCGGAAATATTGGGAATTAAAGTTCGAACGTTAACATGCTGCCGGACCCGAGCGAGTTAAGATTTTTTTAAATTTTATTTTTATGCAATATTATTTCCATAACTAAACTCTACGTAAAATTTGTAGAGTTTTTGAATTCTATTAAACAATTTTATTTGCTTTAAACTTTAATGTGAGCAAATTTGTGTGGGGACACTATGAGAAACAGCTCGCAAATGCACACTATCAAATAATGTGAGCTGCAATGCTACTGAGTAAAAAAATCGTTGTAAGAAAAGGAGTAAAAAAGTTATAGTCGGGCGTGCCGACTATATAATACCCTACAAAAATCTGGTTAAAAGCCAACTAATGTTAAAATGGACTTGTGTCAAAATTTTCTATTAATTGATAAAAGAAGAGAAAATGGGAAATATAGCCCATATGGACGATAGGTCCAAATATGGACCGATCCTATCTAGAATCAATAGGCTTTGTCCTTGGGATAAATGTGTACCAAATTTCATTGAAATAACTTCGTATTTGCGACCTGCAATGTGTAAACAAGTCAATTTTGTGGGAGCCTTATATGGGCACTAGGTCTAAACATGGACCGATTTTAACCAAAATCAATAGACGTCATCCCTGGGCCGACATAGGTCGGTGTACCATTTCATCAAAATATCTTAATATTTGCGACCTGTAGAGTGCACACAAGAATGCATGGACAAACAGACGGATGGACAGACAGTGATTCTGGGCCGATCGGCATACTATAAGGTGAGTCTAGGTCCAATATTTTTTGGTGTTACAAACATCAGCACAAATGTATTATATCCTCTTCACGTAGTGGTGTGGGGTATACAAATACTTAAAATGTTTTTGTCAAACACAATATTATCCTAAAAACTAAAATTATTTTTAACTAAAACTTAAAAAAATATTTTAATTTTTTCAAAAATTATTTTTTCGGACTTTCTATATTTTTATACATAGTTTTTAATTTTACTATTTTTTATAAAATTATTTGAATTTTTGCATTTAAAAAATACAAACATTTTTTTCCGATTTTCTATATTTTTATATATTTAGTTAGAAATTCCAATATGATATTGGCCGTTTTTTTAATCACTGGATTTATTTTCGGATTTATTTTATTTTGTTAAAAAATCCACATTTTGGTTTTTAATTTTCAAAATTGAATATTTTTATCAAAATCTAACACTTATTCGATAATATAATGTGAAAGAAAATCATTAAATTTTGTAAAAATGTAAATACAGGAATTGAATTAAGCTAAATCCAAAATGGATTTATAAAATAAATAAATCCGTTTTGGATTTATATATATTTGTTCCTTTACTCCTGCAAGGAGAAGTTATCAATTGTATTTCAGATTTATCAATTGTATTTCAGAAATTACCAATTAATTTTCAGTTTTATCAATCGTATTTCAGAACTTATCAATTGTTTTTCAGATTTATCAATTGTACTTCAGAAATGATCAATTGAATTTCAGTTTTACCAATTGTATTTCATAAATTATCAATTGTATTTCAGAAATTATCAATTGTATTTCAGAAATTATCAATGGTATTTCATAAATCATAAATTGTATCAGAAATTATCAATTGTATTTCAGAAATTATCAATTGTATTTCAGAAATCATAAATTGTATTTCAGAAATTATCAAATGTATTTCAGATTTATCAGTTGTATTTCAGAAATTATCAATTGAATTTCAGTTTTAACAATTGTATTTCAGAAATTATCAATTGTATTCCAGAAATTATCAATTGTATTTCATAAATTATCAATTGTATTTCAGAAATAATCAAATGTGTTTCAGAATTTATTGATTGTATTTAATAGTTAATTTCTGAAATATATTTGATAATTTCTGAAATACAATTGATAATTTCTGAAGTACAATTGATAATTTCTGAAATACAATTGACGATTTTTGAAATACAATTGATAATTTCTGAAATACAATTGATAATTTCTGAAATACAATTGATAATTTCTGAAATACAATTGTTAAAACTGAAATTCAATTGATAATTTCTGAAATACAACTGATAAATCTGAAATACATTTGATAATTTCTGAAATACAATTTATGATTTCTGAAATACAATTGATAATTTCTGAAATACAATTGATAATTTCTGAAATACAATTGATAAAACTGAAATTCAATTGATAATTTCTGAAATACAATTGATAAATCTGAAAAACAATTGATAAGTTTTGAAATACAATTGATAAATTCTGAAATACAATTGATAAAACTGAAAATCAATCGATAATTTCGGAAATACAATTGATAAATCTCAAATACAATTGATAATTTCTGAAATAAAATGATAATTTCTGAAATATAATTGGAAAAGGTGTAGAAATTGTATTTTCGCAAAATTTTATTTTTTTCTTTCACATTATATTAGCGAATAAGTGTAAGATTTGAATAAAAATATAGAATTTTTCAAACTTAAAAAGAAAATGTGGATTTTTTAACAAAATAAAATAAATCCAAAAATAAATCCGGTGATTAAAAAAAAGGTCAATTATCATGTTAAATTTTATTTGTTGTTTCAAAAAGATTGCAGTTGTCTGCAATAAGAAAATGATGATTGGAAAACTCAAACTTGAGGTAGAAAAATAATTTATCTAAATATATAAAACTTAAAATTTTAAGGAACCGATTCCTTTAAAGAAAAGAAATCAGTTTTTTGTAAGTATGTAGATCGTGTAAAAAAACTTTCATCAAACTTTCATAATAATATTTTCCCGAATTTTCGGATAAATGATAAATCTGTAGCGGGGACTACTGTACATCCGATATTATTTTTTTAACGAATTTTTTGAATGGTAATTGATGTTACTACATATCCCCAAATCTGACTCCATATATAACTACATAAGCCATTGAAAACTAATCAAAATATATGTAGTGACCGATATGATTATATATGGTTCGATTCTAAGTTATATATCTTCATACTAAAACGAGTAAAAAGGTTAAAGTCGGGCATGCCGACTATACAATACCCTACACCAGTCTGGTTAAGAGCGAATTAATGTTTGGATCCGAAATTCGAATGGGTTAAAATGGGACTTCCCATGTGAAAATCGAAATATATATGAACACACATGATCATACATTGACTTGTATATGATCATGCATGGGCATACATAGTCATATACGTCCATGTCTAGTTCGATATATGGCCATACATTATCTCATATATTTCCATATATCTTCGCATCCGAAATTTGAGGGTATATGACGGTACATGCTCATATATGACCATATATGCTCACATATGATTCATTCGTGCTCATATATGATGATATATGAGCATATACCTCCATATACCCTCAAATTTCGGATCCAGAAGTATATGGAAATATATGAGATCATGTATCGTCATACATTGAATTATGCATGGACGTATATGACTATGAATGCCCATGCATGATCACATACTAGCCAATGTGTGATCATGTATGTTCATATATATTTCGATTTTCACATGGGTTGTGTCAAAATTTTCTATGAAATTATAAAAGAATAGAAAATCGTAAATGTAGCCCCTATGGGTGATAGGTCCAAATATGGACCCATTCTATCTGAAATCTATCGCCTTTTTTCTCTGGACCATGTGCGTCAGCAAACCAAATTTCGTTAAAATATCTTAATATTTGCGACTTGCAGCGTGTAACCAAGCCAATTTTGGGGGGACCCTTATATGGGCACTAGGTCTAAACATGGACCGGTGTTAACCAAATTCAATAGGATTTGTCCTTGGGGCAACATAAGCCGGTATACCAAATTTCATAAAAATATGTTAATATTTGCGACCTGTAGAGTGCGCACAAGAATGCATGGACAGACAGACGGAGAGACGGACGGACGGACGGACAGACGGACATCGTTAAATCGAAATAAAAAACTAGTACCAATATTTCTTGGTGTTACAAACATCAGCACAAACTTGTAATACCCTCTCGACGTAGTTGTGTAGGGTATAACTACATTCTTGTAATCTATATATATAAAATTCTCGTGTCACGGTGTTTGTGGTCGAACTCCTACGAAACGGCTCGACCGATTTTTATGAAATTTTTTATGTGTATTTTGTACACTGAAAATATTATTACAGTAACTGACTTAGTTTATTTAAAAAAAATTATCCGTACATTTATTTTTAAATGATTATTCAGTTAAAATACAAAGAAGTATATTTTTTAACTGTTTTTGTCGTTTATTTAAAAAATAAATTACATATAAATACGGATTTTCTGTTACAGTTAATATTTTCATTTAAAATATTTTGTTAAAAAAAGAATTCCTTTTCGATTTCTAGGTCAGTTAAAAAAACGAAATAAACTAAATATCATTTATTCTTACGGATTTTGTAGTTAATTTTTTGAAATTTAAAAAAACGAAATAAATAAATAAATACAAAATCCTTAAAATTATTTTTTAAGGATTTTGTAGTTTATTTATTAACATTTAAAAATAAATGAAAATTTCTTTTGATTTAAATGAAAAGTCAGTAGACCGGTTTTCAAGTGATTTTTCATTTATTTTAAATTACATTTTCAGTTAATTTAAACTACAAACTATTTTGAGTGTACGTATGAGAATAGGTCGTAAAGAATTTTTCATACCGCTAGGGGATTATAAAAATTTTCGTGTTGCTATGACAACCTTCGTGTTGCTATGACAACCTTCGTGTTGCTATGACAACCAGGCCTTGGCGTTACTATGACAACCACCTAATATAATCCAACCTTATCTAATATTAATTCTTAATCCTTATCTTATCTGGTGTTACTATGAAAACCAGGCAGCACTTATAGCATTAACCTAATCTAATCCAACCTTATTTAGCGTGTTGCTTTATTTGGAAAGGGGATAAAGAAGAGATAGGAGGTGGTAAAATATGAAAAGCCTCAAATATGGCAAAACTGTAATTTCGCGAGATGTTGAATTTTAGAATAGTTGTTCCGCGCCAATTAATGGTGAGTTGGCAAACGTTTTTTTGAGGCTGTTTATTTCAAAGCCCTGTTATATTATTTTACTTCGGTGGGGTTAAGTGCTATGGGAATAGTGAAGGAGGACACTGTATTAGGGATAAAAAAGTCATACACATTATTTTTCCAAATTGATGTTGCGGTAGCTGGGGATCGAACCCGCAACCACATGTGTAATAGTTCATCGCACTAACCATTACATCACAGCCCTCACATTTATTGTTAATTATTAAGTGTGTCTATTTGATTTTATTTTTACTTAAAAGTAGAAAATTTCTTTTAACCTACGCTTCCTCTGGATAATTATTTTCATAATTATTAATTTTTTTATAAGCTCCTAATAAGCATTCGCATCGAAGGGGACTTTTATCAACTTTAGTTAAATTATTGGGTGGCAGTATGCCTTGACTTGATTTCTTTTTGGAGAATTCTAATTGGTTAACTTATTTTCAATCAATCAAAATGTTTGAAAATATGAATATTTTTATAGGGTTCGCATACACAAAATGAACAAAACCATATGATTAAAAATAAAGTCGACTTTAAATTTAAAACACTCTTTTATAGTAAGGACCATTGTATTTTATTTTTATGAAAATATTTAATTCCTATACAAAACAAATTTCATTGTAAAGGTACGCTAACAACGTAGCGGGCTTGCCCGATACGACAAAATTCGTTTTAGGTGTAACTGACATCCTAAAAACTAGGCCTAAGGCATGTAACTAAATCTAGCGGGCTTGCCCGCTAGTTTCATATAACTTTCTATATAATTTCATACAAATTAATATATAGTTCAGTCCTGTGACAGGTTCTTTTGTGTCAGTCCTATGACAGGTTCTTTTGCGTTAGTTCTGTGACATGTTCATAAGCACCAGTCCCGTTATAGGTTCATTTGCGCCAGTCCTGTGTTAGGTTCTTTTGTATCAGTCCTGTGACAGGTTCTTTTGTTTCAGTCCTGTAACTGGATCTTTTGCGTCGGTCCTGTGACACGTCACAAGGGGCAATTGACCCCCTCCTTGGATAAGGTCATGTTAAAGTTACCGGTCCTTTTCATATAAAAGAACCGGTCACGTGACGTGTCCTGTGACCGGTTCCTTTTTGCACAGGGTAATTATAAATTTTTTACATTTGAAAGAGAAAAAAAAATATTTTTTTTTCTTAATTTTGATATTAATTTTTTTTTTAGATTTTACAGTTTTTTTTATTTTTAAGTACAATTTTTTGCTAATTTCAGCAAAATGATTTTAAATTGCAGTGTACAACAATTTACTGAAATTTAGTAGAATGTACTAGTGTTTCGAAAAAACCGACTTTTTTAAAAACCGGTTTGTCGGTTAACCGAAATTGGGTTTCAGTTAGCCGTTTGTGAGAAAACCGGTTAACCGACTAAAAATAAAAAATAATACAAAACACCAAAAAATAAAAAATATGGTTTAAAAAACGGCAAAGTGACAAATATATTCTTAGAATTTTTCAAGAGAGTTTTCATGTTGAATATATTAAAACCTGACCGTTATTCTTCAGGACAAGAGTTTCGTTAGATTTCGATGAAGTTTTTATACATGATTTGGGAGGACAAACTTATGAAACTTTCGGTACTAATCTTGCCGGCCGAAGTTGATATTTAGGAAGTAATAATAAGTTTGAATGCTGTTGAATTTTTTTTATTTGAAAACTGTTTTATATTTCTAGTATCTTACTCTACCTTTCATTTATTAGACAATATTTATTTTTAAGAAACATGAAAAAACCCAAAAAACTAAAAAAGTTGCAATTTTTAACACTCTTTTTTAATCATTTAACGTGAGAATGGGACGATAAAAACATGAGGTTTCTTGTTTTCATATCAAAATTTCATTAATTAATAACACTGTGCACGAATCGGAGACTTTTTTTTCCCGACGGGTGGGGTACCCAGTGGGTAAAACTAATTCGAGTACGCTGAATTTATTGGTGCTAGCCGTTTTTCTGGGTTGTCTCCCCAAAACACTCGATTTTTTTATTTGCTAACCGTTAATTTTTAGTTAAGTTGTTTGCTACTCTACCAAGAAGCTTTCTGTTAAAAATCGGTCTTGCGGTTCAAAAGTTGTGATTGAAAATGTGAGGATACCTTAAAAATCTTGGTGCAAATTTTTCACTTCAATACAAATTTCAGTACATTTAACAAAGCAATAAAATGCACAACTTTGTATAGAAAATTTTGAAGTGTCCTCACATTTTCACTCAGAACTTTTGAACCGCTGCATTTTGATCATTGTTACCACAAAGCTGACTGGGGGAATAGCAAATAAACTGGGTAAAAATTAATGGTCGAAAAGTTAGATAAATCGCGTTTTTTGGTGTCCTTGGGCCCAGAATTTTCAAACACAAGTATGTTTTTTTTTTAAAGCTAATCTAGAAAAACGGCTAGCACCACTGGATTCAGCATACTCAAGTTAGGTTCACCATCCGTGTGCCCCGCTTGGTGGATTTTTCAACTAGCACTAGCAAGATTTTGGGTTGGAATTTGTATGAACCAACATTTTTTAACAATTCGCCACTTAAATATGTTTCTTAATTTTTGAAGGCATTTTAAGCTAAAAATAATAAAATAAAAAACCGGTTAACCGTTGAAAATAAACCGGTTTTCGGTAATCCCAGATTTAAGATTTTCGGTTAACCGGTTGGCAAAAAAACCGAAATATGAAAAAACCGGTTTTTCGGTTTACCGGTTTGGAAACACTAGCATGTACTAATTATTTATACTAATTTAATTGTACTAAAATTATTAATATTTAGTACATTTTTTAACTCATTTTAGCAAATCGATTGTTTACAACAGTTATGCTAAAATTTAGTAGCTGCTACTAAATTTTTCTACTCATTTTGTTCTACTACAGATCAGCAGACATGTGTTGCTAAAATTAGCAAAAAAATACCGCTGGGCTTAAAACAGTTAAATTTTCCGTAATAACAGCAAAATTTTCAGTAGGCATTACAGACTTTTTTGGTTGAGTACACAAATTTGACTACGCCAACAGTTTTTAATGGACAACTTAAGAATATACACATATATAGGTACATTTTAATTTTCCTAAATAATCAAGCTCGAGGTCTAAGTTGTTTTCATTAGAGTTTTATATATTTAAATCTTCCTTATTTGCCAACATTTCGAATATAATCGCTTTTCGTCATCCGGGCCTATATACAATTTGATAATAGCATAACTCAAGATAACAATAACATCATATAATTTTACAATAAAACACATTTTATCATATGTTAGGCTAGAGTTTGCTGTTCGGTTTTATTCGAAACCGAAACCGCGGTTTTTAAAGCCTCAAAACCGAAACCGAAAACCGACAAAAATAAGTCGGTTTTTAACAATGACTTTAACCAATTAAAATAATTAACTAGGTTGCATCCCAGTGTGCAATTGGAATCCGAAAAGACTCATAAAAGAGCTCTAATACCTTCTGAAATTATACCTATATGAGGGAGTATTTCTTCACCGATGTATCCTTTTTCCGAGAGCACTTTTACGACTCATAAAATACCTTGAATTATGAGCAATATTGGAAAATTTAGAATTTTCTGAGCTATTATGAGTCATTTAAGATTAATTTTTGAGTTATTTTTGAGTAATGGAAAAATTAAAAAAAAAATATCGAATACACTCATAAATACGAGTCTATTATGTTTCATTTATGACTCGAAAATTGCAGCACTCTGAAAATGATCATACTTTAGAATCTCTAATTTCTGAGCGCTCTGGAAAAAGGGCTCAGCTCCTATTTTACAAAATTTTGTATTTAATTGTAATGAACATTTTCTCCATTAAATATTAGTTTAAAGAATATTTAATTTTTTGTTATTACGGATAACATAAATTAAGTCAAGTCACCAAAAAGGCAGATAGTTTAAGAGATATTGAGTTTCATATATTCAGTTCAGATTTTCACAGCGTATTTTAAAAAAAATACTATTTCGTAGTTCACGAAATTTGTGAAATTTTAACTTTATATTGTTCTAAACAATTTGCTAAAATTAAAACTCTTGAAAATACAGCTTTAGTTGCCGAAAAAAGAATAAAAAAATTATATTTATAACGGTTTTCCGTGTTTTCTTTTTCTTCTCACGTAAAGGTCTAGAAACGGAGTAATTTTTCTTTATTAGAGTGAGAAATTCAATCGAATCTCAATAAATATCTTGAACGTATTAAAATATTTAATTCTTTTGTATATTTAATTATTTTAAAACAATTGAATTAATATCACAAGAAAACCGAAAAATAACCGAAACCGCGGTTTTTATAATTTTAGAAAACCGAAACCGCGGTTTTCAAATTTTTCGTTTTTTAGCAAACTCTATGTTAGGCATAATAAACAGTAGAGCGTACCACCCACCTTACAGGCAAACAAAAAAAAAAAATGCGCCGTACACCCCCCAATATGAAGTATTTTTGCAAGGAGGTTTTGAAAAAAAAAAAAGTTTTTTTTGCCGAACGTAGGGGTCGCCATTTTACATTTTTCGTTATATCTTTGGCATTTACAGTCTGATCTTAAAGTTTGATACATCGATATTTTTCTCTCGAGGAGACCAGTGTTTTGCTCTAAGGGCCATTGACCTCAAGTATCCCGTTCTAGTAGTTTCCCACCAGAACTGAGTTGCTACCAACCTAATGTTCTTACCTAATGTCAGAAAATTAAAGCTCGCAAAAAATCATTAAACTTTTGCTAAGAAAGTATTACGATAAACACAGTAGAATTTTTTTATATAATGGTTGCCGAACGTAGGGGTCGCCTTTTTAATTTTTTTTTTCACTGGATTTTTCCTTCATAGTAGAACACTGGTCTCCTCGAGGCAAAAAATTGATATATCACACTTTAAAATCGAACTTTAAATGCCGAAGCTATAACAGAAAATTGAAAAAGGCAACCCCTACGATCGGCAAAAAAAAAAATTTTTTTTTGAAATTGCCTTGCAAAATACTTCATATTTGAGGGTGTACCGCGAACTTTTTTTTGCGGAACGGTAAAGTGAACAGGTTGTATACAAAAATATGTTTTTGTTTTTTTCGGGTTCACGTTAAGTGCGATCATCAAAGGAAGGCTATTGTTGAATTTTATTTTAATAGCCACTCAATTCAAAATCCATTTGAAGATTTTAATTACGTTGCAAATCTATTTATTAATTAAAAATTTTAATTTGCATTTCCAACAATTGAAATGACATGTTAATTGCCATTAAAAAAGCCCAAATATGATGTTAATCAATTAGTCTATGTTGTGAGAAGATGTGTTTGATCCTAATCTAAATAGAGTGAAATAAAGAGTTTTATAAGCAAGAATTTTTTTAATTCACTAAAAGGTTGAACGGATTTTTTTCGTTGGATTTATGAAAAATGAACGCGTTTGTCAGTGAATTATTTAATTCATTTGATTTGAAAAAATAGCGGTTATAATTGAATTAATTCTTTTAAAAACAAATCAAACATTTAAAAATTCTTTCTAAATCCAAAATATCAGTGTCGCTGTCACACAAAATTTTGTTGCATACAATTTTTAATTTAAATCTTAAATTTCAACTCAGTATTCAAAAACCGAATTAATGAATTAAATCTTTGAAGCTCTGCCAGTAACTTATCAGCTACTCATTTTTTGGTATTTCAAAGTAATGCAGCAGGTGATGACCTATCATTACTTGGTAATTTATATTGGACAGACTTGTCATTACCATGTTTTAGCTGGGCCTTATTAAGTAAACAGGAATTATAATAAGAGATGATATTTATTTGTTATCTTCAGGATATTGAGGCTAAACGAAACCACAAGCAACATTACATATTTTCAATTAGGCGTAATCTTAATACATATAACCAGAAATTTGATTTAATTGTAACATTTTCTTCAATACAAATTATAATTCAACGATTTTCTCTTGCACATCCCTAGTTGTTTCTTTATGAATCTGAGCTAATACATATTTTTTGTGCATCAAAAAAAAAAAAAAAAATAACAGAATAATGATTGAATGATATCTGTCGCCTTGTTGCCTGCATCGCTTGATAATACTGCCGCCACATTCTTGCACCACGACAAACGACAACGAAGACATCATCTTATATTGCTTTTGCCAGTGATGGCTGGTTGCACTTGTTGTCTTCACTCTAGCGTAAGATATGAAATACATAGTTTTAGTTTTTTTTTTGTATGCAACAAAATTTGATGTGACAGCGACACTGACAATTTGCATTTGAACACGCATAATCACATAACAACTAATATGAAAACATACAGTTTGGAAATGAATTACTTCATGTTATTAAGAAAAAACATTAAAAATCAGATTATATTAGAGAAAAGTGGTGTACATAGAAACGTAAAATTTTTCGAATATTCTGTAATTTTTATACCCTACACCACTATGTGGTCAGGGTCTTATAAGTTTGTGCTGATGTTTGTAACACCAAAAAATATTGGTCGTAGACCCACCTTATAGTATACCGATCGGTTTAGAATTTTTTTTTATTTCGATTTAACGATGTCCGTCTGTCCGTCCGTCCGTCTGTCCGTCCGTCCGTCCGTCTGTCTGTCTGTCCATGCAATCTTGTGCGCACTCTACAGGTCGCAAATATTAAGATATTTTGATGAAATTTGGTACACAGACCTATGTTGGCCCAAGGACGAACAAGTTTGATTTTGGTGAACATCGGTTCATGTTTAGACCTAGTGCCCATATAAGGGTCCTACCAAAATTATACTTTTTATACGCTGCAGGTCGTAAATATTAAGATATTTTGACGAAATTTGGTAAACAGACCTATGTTAGCCCAATAACGCAGCCTATTGATTTTGGTGAACATCGGTCCATGTTTAGACCTAGTGCCTATATAAGGGTCCTACCAAAATTATACTGTTTATAAACTGCAGGTCGCAAATATTAAGATATTTCGATGAAATTTGGTACACAGACCTATATTGGCCCAATAACGGAGCCTATTGATTTTGGTGAATATCGGTCCATGTTTAGACCTAGTGCCCATATAAGGGTCCTAGCAAAATTATACTGTTTATACGCTGCAGGTCGTAAATATTAACACATTTTGATGAAATTTGGTACACAGACATATATTGGCCCAATAACGCAGCCTGTTGATTTTGGTGAACAGCGGTCCATGTTTAGACCTAGTGCCCATATAAGGGTCCTACCAAAATTATACTGTTTATACGCTGCAGGTCGCAAATATTAAGATATTTTGATGAAATTTGGTACACAGACCTATATTGGCCCAATAACGCAGCCTATTGATTTTGGTGAACATCGGTCCATGTTTAGAACTAGTGCCCATATAAGGGTCCCCCCAAAATTGGCTTGGTTACAAACTGCAGGTCGCAAATATTAAGATATTTTAATAAAATTTGGTGCGCTGACTCACATTATAGAAAATTTTGACACAAGCCCCATTTTAACCCATTCGAATTTCGGATCCAAACAATACACCAGACTGGTGTAGGGTATTGTATAGTCGGCATGCCCGACTTTAACCTTTT
The DNA here is from genome assembly GCA_949987735.1 of Leucophora obtusa. Classification (NCBI taxonomy): domain Eukaryota; kingdom Metazoa; phylum Arthropoda; class Insecta; order Diptera; family Anthomyiidae; genus Leucophora; species Leucophora obtusa. The sequence goes on along the minus strand of OX465298.1, from coordinate 51,346,454 downwards.
TACTCGTTTTACAATAATTTTCTTTTAGGAAGTTTTTATAACATTGCGCTCATTTCTAGGATATATTTGCATATGGAGGAATTAAAATTGAATATAGAGGAAAACATTCGCTCTTCAACAAAACTAAAAACTATGATGAACATGTTTCAGGTTTTAAATCAATTATTCATTTGAAAGAGAGAGGTAAATTTAAAAAGAGCTAACATTAGACTAAAAGAAATTGGGGTGATGTACCCTGGAACTCCAAATGGGATATTTCTTAAAGAAATTAGAATTGATTTTTATATTCAATGTTTTAGTGTTATTAAACAGGCATTAGAAAGCATAAAAGTTGGTAATTTTTGAAATCCATTTATAAGGCTATTATTGAAATTAGCAGGGGTATGGCATCACTAAAAAAATAAGTTATAAAAAAATCGTTATCACTAGATGGCATTTTGTAAAAAAAATTGACAATTTTCTTTTTTTATTTAAATTTAAATGATAACAAACAACAAAGGAAAAAATACAAACAAATATTTAAAATTTTATTATTTGAATATATTCCGCGTTTGTTTTTTCCTTATTTTGAGTAGTTTTCAGCAGTTTTTGAGTTTACAAATATAGGCTCAACTGATATTAAACTGATACTAAATAGTTGCTCAGGTAATATTAAATATCAGAGCCCTCTATCGGTGAGTAGTTTAAGTTTTGATTTCCTATCTCTATAATTAATAGTCTCTGGAAATTAGTTGATAATATTTGGAAACTCCAATCCAAACAAACAATATCCAAGCTTGGGGAGTACAGGCGACCATACTTGAAAAGATTTACAAGAACGTATTGAATAGAGTTTGCTGTTCGGTTTTAATAGAAACGAAACCTCGGTTTTTCAAGCCTCAAAACCGAAACCGAAAACCGACAAAAATAAGTCGGTTTTTAACAAATACTTTAACCAATTAAAATAATTAATTAAATTGCATATTATTGAATCTTGAATTTCGAAAAGACTCATTAAAAACTGCTTTAAAGAATTTTTTGTTTTTGTTATTACGGATAACATAAACTGAAGCTTATAATTTAAGTAAAAAATTTCACCAAAAAGTCAAGTGGTTTAAGAGATATTCGCCTTTACTATCTAAAATTTTCAAATGTATATTTTAGTTAAAGTCGACTTTAGTTAAAATAGTGGGTGGCAGTATGCCTTGACTTGATTTATTTTTGGAGAATTCTGATTGGTTAATTTATTTTCAACCAATCAAAATGTTTGGAAATATGAATATTTCCGTATGTTTAAAAATAAAGTCGACTTTAAATTTAAAATACTTTTTTATAGTAAGGACCATTGAGTTTCACATATTCAGTTACGATTTTCGCCGATTTTTCAAAAAGCCTTATTTCGTATTCCGCGAAATTTATAAAAATTTTAACTTTTTATTGTTTTAAACAAATTGCTAAAATTTAAACAATAATTAATTGCCGAAAATTTCCGCGTTTATTTCTTCTCCCGGAAAGGTTTCGTTATTGCCTTTAAATATTCGAGTGAGAAATTCAATCGAATTCTAAAAGATATCTTGGATGTATTAAACTGTTTAATTTTTCTGCATATTTAATTATCATATATTTAGTTAGAATAGTTATATTTAATTATTTTAAAACAATTCTATTACGGTTGGTCTCATACTGTAGGTTTAACTTTAACTTAACTAAAAACAAAATAAAATGTCAAAAAAATATACACAAAATAACAACAAATTTTTGGGTTAACTATTAACCTAAGTTTAAACCTGCAGTATGAGACCCACCGTTAATATAACAAGATAACCGAAAAATAACCCAAACCGCGGTTTTTATAATTTTGAAAAACCGAAACCGCGGTTTCCAAATTTTTCGGTTTTTAGCTAACTCTGGTATTGAATGGGACATTTCATTAGTGGTTGGATAACTAAAGCGTAAGGAAACCGCACCCAGCTCATCAACTGCAGTGAAAAAAGTCTATGGGGCAAAACGGAATCGCTCACAGAATTAAGGTGACAAATCACCGAAACGGAAAAGGCCCACGAGTAATATCTACCCTACCTAACTCTCGAAAACCCTTTAATAAGGTTGTTAGGTATCACTTCCTTGTGGCACTGGCAAATGTCAGTGGTGGGCTGCCTTAGCCTATGATAACACAAAGGAGTGTCATCGAATCCAAGTTGCCTGAGCTTGTTATCTACCACGTGTTCTTCAGCAATTTCGATTCGGCATCTCGACTCAAGTGAGATTCGCCGAGGATACCGGCTAATCAAATGTATGGATCTGTTCGCATAGGAATATCTTAGAGAATGCGTCGCTACGACCAGCGTTTCACGAGATCGCCTTGTTTTAAACCTGATCTCTGCTGAAGAAATTTATTTTGGACTGCACTTCAAAATTTGATTACCAAAAATGGAAATGGACAGTCACAGACTACTAGAGTATCTCAAGGCTCTAAATGTTGAGAGCCTCAGAACAACAGCATAAGCTATATGCTGGTCATCTTGGAGCAAGGTCCCTCCGTACTCGAGAAGGCAAGCAATTAGCTCTTCTTTGATACCAGGGGAAGCCAAGATAAAGGTTTTACGTCCACCATTGTCCGGTGGTGTTGGAAGAAAGGATGAACTCGATGACGCCAACCAGCTACTACACAAAATTCCGTTCGAGGAACTCCCTAATACAGCAGAAAATGACGCTAAAAGTCGTGGAGAAAACCTAAGGGTTCTGTCTAGTCATAATGCAGGAATCCTGGATATATGACTTGCTGGTGAAAGGGTTTGAGGTCTCTCCGGACAACATACTTTACGTCAGAAAGAAAGAAAAGCCTACATTCTGTTTGATAGCTACAAAGAATATAAAGATTTTCCTATGTACTCAATTTAGATCAGCGGTCCTTACTGTAGTGAAGGTTGAATCCACAGGTGGCCGCAGCATTGGTGCAGGTGACGTAATATTACTGGGCTGTTTAGTTTAGTTTATTGATTCTGGTACTAATCATACTTTTATTTTTGCGAGTTCCGAAAATTTTAGAGGTTTGGAAGATTTTTTAGATGTTACGCTGATGTCAGGTAATTCTTCTGTACTGGTTAAAAAGTGGATAGTTTCCAATAAGAGACCTTTTTGGATCATAATTGGATTCTTTTAGACTTTTATGTTTGGAAGGAGATATGCTTGAGGAATTTTTCTGGGGAAGGTCAGTGAGGAAGCGAATGTCGGTAGGACAATTGACAGTCTCGAATACTTAGTAAGTGTCATTGAGAGGGCCATAGATGTGGCGTTAAAGAATATTTTCCCTCCATGTTACATTTTGGGGCTTTCAGTACTGCAGATGGAAACGCATAAACCCTTAAACGCTAGTTATATCAGCAAGTAGTGCACGCCATACTTCGACAAACTAAAATCGTATGAAAAAGTAGTGGCGAAAGCGGAATAAGAGGAAAACTTTCTGTGAATTAATAGACAACACACTACTCCGGTAATAAGTGATGATGGATGCTATTCGGAATAGTCAGCCGAGTCATTGCATATCCTACTTAATACTCACTTTCCTAGTTGTAGAGGTGCAACCATCTTGGAAAATGGACGGCTCTGCCTCGCATGGTGAGCTTACAATAAAGTTGAGAATGATATAATTATGCCGGAAAAGGTAGCCTGTAAAAATTGAAGTTTCTCGTTATATAAATCGCCAGGTCTGGACGGCATTGTTCCAGTAATGTTATAGAGTGCTCATAATATGATCACTCCCTAGCTGCTCAAAATACACAAACCTTGTCTCCCTCTCTACTTCATACCTTTCAGTTGAAGAAGGCTTAAGGTGTTTACTCTTGAACAATTTGAACTTTTTCCTATATACTGTCAAAACTTTGATGAAAAATTTGTTGAAATAATAAAGGTAAAGCAAGTTAAACAAACTCCCAATGCGATATTTTATTGCAATTTATATCGAAAATATAAAAAAAAAACCTTCTGCCAATCAAGTGAGTCAAAATTTACACACTTGCCACTTGGGTTCTGCATACTGTTCTGCCACTTATGTTGACAGCTGAGCATTCCGAAATGTTCTTGGATATTTTAACAGCACTTTCAGTTGGATTTTGTTTCAGTTTTCGTACAATGGATCGTATTTCAGGACCATTTAGTTAGTTTGACTTTCATGAATTCTAGCTGAGTAGATTACAAAACCGGTTTGCGAAGTTGACATATACCGTTACATTTTTGCGATAAGACGTAAAGAGTATTTTTTTTGACTGGTGCATTTAAACCTTTGTAAATCAGTAATTTTTTAACCGATTTTGAATTTTAAACGGTATTTAAAAAAAAACTTGCATAGTCTTTCCAAAAATATATTTTTAAATTTTTCTATTAGTCACTAAATAAATAAAATATACAAAATTCGGACTGTCTGTATAAGTTAAAATATACACAGAGAGAATTTCTTGGACGAGTTCTAATGACTTTTTTCAGTAAACTAATGAAGTTTTCTTCACAACGTGAATGAAAAATTTCTTAACTTTAACAAAAAAGCTTCATAGTTTTTTCATTTTCATTGAATGCATGAAATTTTTGATAAATAAAATTAATTTTTTCATATAATTTTATGAAAAACTTCATTAGTTTAATGAAAAGTTTCAATAGACGAGTTCCAGTGAAACTTCATTGATTTAATGCAGAAATTCGTTAGTATCATGCAGATAATTCTCTCAGTGTACAGGCAAAATTTTCAGTTCTTACAACATAATTATTTTAAAATAAACGAGAAATCTATTATTTTTACCGACCTTGCTAGTTAATTAATTAACCATTAAAACTAAACGGCAAAATACAATTGTTTTAAACGAGAAGTACACATAGAAAACAGATTTCTAGGTCCAACGGAATTTTTTGCCAACCTATAGTCCCAGGTACAATTACCTTTATTTATTTTTAATTCCGTTGTAATTGCTGAAATTTATTTAAAATTTTTTAATTTTTGTTGTACTAATAGATTGCTTTAATGTTTATGGATTATAAATTCTATAAATAGAAGAACGCGTTCCCCAAAATTAATTTAAAAATTATTTATGTCGCGAACTGGGATAGAACCAGGGACCTTCCGCTTGTCAGCCCATTGCTTTTCCTCTAGGCTAAATCGTTTTGAATTTTTCTTCAGGATGGAAATTTGAATATTTGGTTTATGAATAAAATTATATCAAGAATAGAAAATAAATTGTGTTCTTTAATTTGAATCAATAAAAAAATTATAAAAAAAAAATTATGTCGCGAACTGGGATAGAACCGGCGACCTTCTGTTTGCCAGACCATTGCTGACATCCTAAGGAAAATATATTGTGAGTGTTTTCATAAAATACATTGTGTATCATAAAATACATACTATATTATTTAAACTAGACGAAATAAAGCACCTTTTAACAAATATAAAGTAATATTCCTTAAATTTTGTATATATGGAAATTTCCTATATTTAGCACTTTTTTCCTCGATTCCCGGAAAAAAATTCGGAAAATTCAAAACCCTAGATCCCACTTAAAGCTAATAGACAAATTCAGTGCCCACATCATTCAATTGTCTCTATTTTGTCACTGTAGAGAAAAAATAATTATGAGCTGCGCAAATCAGTCAATGTATTATTTTAAAACTCTGCTTAAACGTCCATGCATACTTACATTACATACTAACAAACATTGTAGCATACATCCATCCAACATTTTTATACATATATTTGAAGATGAATAATGAAAAATTTTAGTTGATTGTATAAAACTCTTGTACATTTTAAATAGAAATGAATATATTAATGTATGTTGTTATGTACATATGGATGAACAATATACAATCATACATATGAATATTATAGACAAGTGTCGTACGATGCACTTAACAAAGATGTCGCCAGAGTGTTGACATATTTTTGGCCAATTTTAAAATGCTTCAATGCATTCTACAATGTGAACCGGTGGAATAAGTGTTGTCTTGTATTCATCTTTGCCGTTTTTTTTTGTAGATATACTCTACATCAGGCTCTGATACTGAGTTTTAAAGATTTGTGCAGGTTATTTTTCGTTACAGCTAGGAAAACTTGATCCGTAGCTATCTCTATTAGATTCACCAATTAAGAGCAATAATTAATTTAGACTTTCACAAATTACAATATAGAACTTCGATAGATAAAACAGAGTTTATTCGGTTAATTTGTGTTCAGTTCAAATGAGGATTTATTTGGGGCTTAAAATGTTCCGAAAAATTATTTGTCATGAAATTCTACTATAAGTCTCTGAAGACATCAAAGTTGAAAATTTTACTTCAATGCTTGAAATAAGCCAAAACTTAAAATCTGTTTAAGGGTTAATCTCGTGCTTATTCAGAATTGGCGCTCAAATGTTCAAAAACCTGGATTTTAGGGGAAAACATGTGAATCTTCTGTTTTAGGTATAGGATGTGTTCAGCAAACTTATGTAGAACACTACGTGGAACATTTTTGTAGAACATTTTAATCCTCTACCTCTTCAACTTACGGGCATTATTTGTTCCTTTTTAAAAAGGGGACAAGAAAGTTGTAGTGATAGAGGGCTAAAATGCTCCACAAAGATGTCTTACATAAGTTCGCTGAATTTCCTATGTCGATTGATAATAAACATTCGATAAAGGGGGGAAACTTTAACCCTCCTAAAATAAAATTCCGATGTGATCTTGCAAAACGCATATGATATTTTGGTCTCATCTACCAGAATCCATTGTCAGAACCCCGTAATTTTGGAAGAAATTCAAAATTGTTGCACAGTGTGCAGTTTTAGAGCCTTTTGTAATTACATTTATACCCAGAGACATATAATATAGAGATGTAACATGGATAATTTTTTAAACAAACTGTATATGTCGCTTGCATGTGGGAAATTTTGTCAAGGGAGGATATTTTTATGTCAAATGAGCTTTTACAGAGTTGTTAGGTAAGGGGATTTGGACCCAAATTAGGGATTTAGACTTTGTTTTGGGGTCAGATTAAATAAATTTTAAAAGATTAGTTTTAGGCCCAAAATAAGAAGAATTTTCCTATAAATTACATGCGTATTATTTCAAATTAAAGTCGATCAAATTAGGTCTGTTAAAGAATTTAAAAATTTCTACAAAATATTTGAATTATTGAAGAAATGTTCTCCAAATATTTATAAATCTTGAAATAACGAAAAGCAACCAAGCTCAATAGTTAATCAAAAAATTTTCTATTTTCCAAATACTGAAATTGTTACATGCAAAGGACTCAGAAAAAATAAATTTTGTGTAGGCTCAAAAAGTACCAGGGGTTTTCTGTAACATCTTATGTACCTTCTGAATTGTGAAAACTCGACTTATGCAAACTTAATGTTCAAAAGAGTTTACGAGCCCTAGATCTTACACTTCACTAGATTTACAAATTTTAGACAAAAAGACTTTCCACCATAATGAACTTCGTGTGAAAATTGTATAGAATTTTTTCTCTCGAAAATTTCATATACGACTTTTATTTTGAAACGGTGACTTAATTGTGATTTGTCTTTCGTATAATAAAATTTTTTTAGTTTCACAATTTTAACAAAGATTTGAGGCCTTTAAAGTTCGAGTGAAAATGTAAATATTTCTTCGTAAGATATTCAATTTTATTTAATTTGCTCACATATTTCTTAATAATTTTCTGAACTTAAGAGTGATGCCAACTTAGCTCCTTTTTTTGATTTTTTGCTTAAATTGAAATAAATTTGTATAACATTGGGGATTTAAACATTTAAAATGGGTATAAGCTAAAAGTTTTTGTGCAACACTGCTCCCTAAAGAAAATGAAACAGTATTGCCAGAAAAACAAAACAGCAATCAGCGCCATCTGTTGCATTAAAAACCGGTGTTGCTATTCATCAGGACCATGGGAGACCCCTTTATACCCTTATTCTAGGAAAATATCACAATTGGCTTTGTTATTAAAATTGTCATGTTTCTTGCCATAGAAATTTATCAAAAATTTGTTAAGGTATTCTATTTTTTTTATGACAAGAAAAAGTTTTAAAAATTTCACCATACTATGGTGAAAGCTCTTTCTGCCAAAAATAAAAAAAATTAAATAAAATTATGAAAGTCATACAAAAATATTGTGATTTAAATAACATAAAAACTTTGAAAATCTAACGATGGCAGTAGGCAACATAGCTTTGTATCCGTCATCATATGGCAACTATATCTTTTATTTATGGGCCAATACACCCTCATGAGCTTTCTCTATTACCCAATCTTCGAGTATGGGACAGGAAATTGCCAAGTTTTTGGCATTTTGCCGATTTTTTATTGCAAAATATGCAAAATGTCAATTTGTCGATTTTTTGTCGAAAAATTAAGATTTTTTTTGTTAAAATCAAAAACACGCAATTTTAATTGTTAGTGATTTATTATATATAAAAATAATTCTATGTTTGAAATTCTTAAAGAATTGTATAGTTTTCTAAATGATTCTAAAATCAGGAATAGGACGTCACACAATATTTTTGTGAAACTTTTAAAACTATTAAAAAAAATACCATATTTTATGTTATATTGGAAGGCAACAATATATTAAAAATGCAAAAAGCTTTTGATATTATTTGCGTAAAAATAAAAAACGTTTTATAATGTGCTGGTCATATTGCGCAATTTTTATATTTCTCCAAAATAAAGAAAAACCGTTATGCCAACTTATTGCACTGTGATGGCAAAAGAACGATATAGTGCAAATAATATTTGCATAATATTGCATGGTGTATGGACCTTAAGCTGTCCATTAAAGCACCCATATGTGCAAAAGTGTTATTTTTGCAGTTCCCCGCCCATTTTCGGATAGGATGAGAGTAAAAAATAAGATATGTGCAAAAATTGGGTTTCTACGATGTAAACCGGCCAGGCCGTTTACATTTATGTCCTCAAAATTACCTTAAAGAAAGGTTACTGGATTTATCCATCTATAACTCTTGAACTAGAAGTTTCTGGTGATTAAGTTATATAGCTGTTGTTTACACAATGAAAAGGCAAACATTTTCTTTATACAAACATTTTACCCTCCCATGATCGTTAGTGGTGTTTTAAGCGGTAAACTTAAAATTTTTTGTCAAAACTAAACTTTGAATGTCTCTCATTTAATTCTAAAGACTTGTAAATACGTATACTCTTCATCACATAATAGGAAATTTAGCGTAGATTAAAAGCAAAATAAGTTTTTTTTTAAATATTTCGTCCATTCCATGACAGAAAGCCTAAAAACTGATGAGTTATATATTTTTTACATATGTGCACTAGGAAGCCATGTGAATCTTCCATTTTGGGTATAGGATGTGTTCAGCGAACTTATGTAAAACACTAAGAGGTACAGTTTTCTGGAACAAGTTAACCCTCTAACTCTTCAATTAAAGGAACTTTTTTGGCCCCTTTTTTAAAAGGGACAAAAAGACCCATAAGCTGAAGAGTTAGAGAGTTAAAATGTTCCACAGAAATGTTCAACATAGTGCTTTACATGAAATAGAAGAGTCACATGGTTTCCTCCTAAAATTTAGGTTTGTGGGCATTTGAGCGGCAATTGTGTATAAGTACGAAATTAACCCTTAAACACATTTTAAGTTTTGACTTATTTCTGGCATTGAACTTATATTTTCAACCTTGAGGTCTTCAGAGACTTAGAGTAGAATTTTATGACAAATATTTTTGTGGAATATTTTAATCCTCTAACGCCTCAATTAAATGTACTTTTTGACCCTTTTCAAAAGGGCCACAAACGACCCGTAAGTTGAAGAGTTATAGGGTTAAAATGTTCCGCAAAAATATTTTTCATAAAATTCTACTATGATTCTCTGAAGACATCAAAGTTTAAAATTGAAGTTTTAATGCCAGAAATAAGTCAGAACTTAAAATATGTTTAAGAGTTAATTTCGTGCCAATCTGAAGGCGCTTAATAGAGTGCCCATATTTGCAAAAGTGATATTTTCCCACCTCCCCACGCACTTTCTGGTAGATTAGGTGTAAAAAATAATATCCCCGTGAAAATTGATCCCGCGGCTTTTAGCCCTAAAAAGGGACTAAAATTACTTCAAAGTTTATTTGCGCATAACTCTTAAAGTAAAGGTTTTATAGAAAAATACAATATAGGCATATCTACAGGCAATAATGTGGTTAGCATTTCTCTCATACACATTTTTGACGTATCGATGACGCATAATGGTGATTTATGAGCTTAAAATCAAAGTGATTTATATGGTTAAACACAAATTTGGCTTTAACCACCTAAATCACCATGATGGGTCATTGATACCATCATTATTTTTATTATTTCCTGTAAATATGCTTATTCAGTATTTTTCAGTAAAACCTTTAATTTAAGAGTTATAGCGTAAAGAAGCTTTGAATTAATTTTAGTAAAGTTGTAGTGCTAAAAGCCGCGGGTGACTGGCCTGTTTTCATACGAGAGGACCAATTTTTGCGGGGATATTATTTTTTACGCCCAATCTACTGGAAGATGCGTGGCGAGGTGAAAAAAATAACACTTTTGCAAATTCCATATATTTCGTGGGTGCTCTACTGCCCATACATTTGCAATATTATAGCACAAATTTACAAGTTGTGAAAACATATTTTCTGTGTGTGTATTAAATTGAAATTTGAGACATATTATCGACTGAATCAGAACACTTATGACTTTTATTGGCCAAACTGAAATATTGTATAACCATTGGCAACTCTGTTCAATTTTAATTTTGAGCTGTCTATTTGTACTATATGTACATTTTGAGGTTATGTTGAAATTATATATTGCCTAAAATATTGTGGCAACAAAATATGTTGCAATGATGAAAATACTGTGACATTATTGCTGTGTTTGTGCAGCATGCTATCAACGTTACCTTATGTCATTCTCACATAAATTTGACATTAGCCAACGTTTAGTGTTAACTCTTAACGTTACTAATGTCAAATTTGTATAGGAATGACATGAGTCAACGTTGTAGCTTGCCACACAAACACAGCTTATATTGGATATAATATGTGATGCCTTAAATTCAGAGAAGAAAATATCTTTAAAAATTGTGAAATTATACCGTATTGGCATTAGATTTCTGAAATAAAATATCGTTATTTTTTATACCCTACACCGGTACTTGGAATGGGTATAATAAGCTGATGTTTGTAACACCAAAAAAATATTAGACATAGATCCAAGTTTTAGTATACCTATGGACTCAGAATCAATTTTGGGTTTGATCTAACGATGTCCGTAGGTCCGCTCATCCGGTAATTTTTTTTATCTGTCTGTCCATGTATTTTTGTCCACACGCTACAGGTCGCAAATACTGAGATGGACAAAGTACGAAACCTATCGATTTCGTATAGTCAATGTTTAGACCCAGTACCCGTATAAAGGTAACCCAAAAATTGGTAGTTTCGCACGCTACAGATCGCAATTGTTAACTGTTAATATAATATTTGTATATTTCATCTATTAACCGGTGCCAACATTGTATCCGAAATTCTAAAGTTCTTTTCCACCCTAAAATGGCTCATATCCGTGAAAAGGTTATCGCTACCCAAAACTGGACCTTGGTGATACCATATACCCTCGGGAATTTCCAATACGAAATTTATTTCATAAAATAACCCATGTCAACAAAACTAAGCGAGATAGAGCAGAACTGGCAAAACGTTTGCTCCTTTGGAGTACACATGTCCTGTGGAAGAGTTCCGGGTAAGGTCCAGAGACTCTTGAATCTTAATAATCCTAATAAATTTAATAAGTTTGTAAAACTACAAATAAAATTTTAGTTTGATTAATTTTAATCTTTAATTTCGACTTGCTAATTTTAAAAAAATTTTGTTAAAATTAACAAATCAGCTATCAGCCAAAGGAAGGAATATCGACATATTAGTCTGAGAGTACAGGATGCAAATATGAAGATATTTGAGTGAATACGCAAATATAAAGATATTTTAGCGGGCCAAGAACAAAGCCTATTGATTTTAGATAAAAAGGGGTTCATATTTGGAGCTAGCGTCCACATGAACTTTACTCTCCATTTTCTCTTAAATCCACCTGATAATAGGCAACATCAATCTTTTTTCCAGATTTTATAATTTTTTACCATTCTAAGTAATGAAAAAATTTGCCGCCAGTTCATTTCAATCCATTCAAATTTTGGATCCAAACATTAGTTGCCTTTTCACTAGACTGGTGTAGAGTATCATATAGTCGGCATGCCTGATTTTAAGTTTTGTATTCGTTTTTGTATTCGTTTTATTTTGAATTGTCCATTATGTGAGAGAGTATTTTTCAGTTGTTTACCACTTACTTAGTAACTACTTGATGTTGATGACTTTGTACATTGTTCATCATTTGTATTAGCATACCATATGTATGTATGTATGTATGTATGTTTATTTACAGTGTAAATGGGGTAAAAAAATTTAATGTTGTTATGATTCGGTTTGTAATTGATGAATTTCATTGTAATTTATGTCGCGTGGTATGGTATTTTATTGTAAATTGTTTTTTTATAAATAGAAAATTTTGCATCAATGTTGTTTTAAAATTAAATTGAAGAAGATTGTATGGGTTGTAACTTCTGATGTTATGACAGGAATAATAAAATATGAATTTCAAAATATATACATTTTTTTGATTAAGTTATAAGTTTTCCAAAGTGTCGCAATTTTGGTGTGTTCACCCTTTATTTTAAGTGTAGATAGCAAAGTAACTTAAATGAGAGAAATGTGTGTATATATCTCCTCAAAATAGCCATGCTCCACCTCTTCATTGTTGGCCCAGCTTTTACCATCGAGCCATTTTTTCAAAAAATAATCCGAGTAAGGAAGAAATTCGAATTTTAATTCATTGAATTTTGCCATCAGAATAGTGGATGTCTTGATAAAATTATACTTTCTTTTTCGCCTTTAAAAATTCACTGAGATCGTTGACTATTGATGGCTCCAAAAAAAAAAGAAAAAAAAAATACGCCGCGCTTTCAAACTTAAAACATATATTTTATAAGGTTGTCCCTTTTCACCAAAGTAATTTATTTCAAACTACTGCCGCCATCTTTAAGTGAGGACGGGTACTCCTCATATATTACTATTATTATATTTTGAGAATTTTCTAAATTTTAGATTCTCAGTTGTTTTCTCTATGGAAATATCTATGGAAATATTATAAGATTTTCGATGCTTTCAATAACAAAAATTTTCAAATATTTGGATTCTATACTGCGATTTCTTAACTTGTTTATGAGTAAATTTTATAGCTAACTAAAATGGAGAATATTTAGGAAATTTGAACAAAAAAATTTTCAAAGTTTATGCAGAAAATTTGTGTGGTCAACTCATACATTTTCGAAGCAAATACACAGAAATAACTTGAAAAACTCTGTGTAATTAAATATTTTTCTCATACCGTTTTTGCAAATACAAACAAGAAACATTTTAAATAGGCACAAACAATAGAATTTGTAGATACAAAAAAAATGTTTGTATTTTTGCATAGCGTTCAATTTTTATTATTAAAAAATTTTATATGAAAATTAACAATTTAAAACATTTTAAATAAACAAATTGTCCAAAATCGAATTTTAATATGAATGAATAAAGAATATGAAAAAAGAATATGTTTGTATTTACAAAATCCATTGTTGGTGATTACTTTTTTTGTGTAGTCAAAGTAATTGTTTCGGTGTTTCTTATCAAAAAAAAATTATATTTACTATTTCCTAGTACCTTTTTGATATATTTTGGATTCCCTGTCACTATTTCCTTGTCACTACATTGCTAAATCTGTCAAAACAACACAGTAGTATACTGGCAAATTGTGGTAAATTTTTTGTTGTTGTTTTTTCATGATCTCTTCGATTTTAACCATTTTTTATATATGATTTCTAAAGGCATATACATTTCAAGAAAAATACCAAAAAAAATTTATTTAAAAAAACGATTTTTCAATAAAAAATATGGTTTTTTGCCAAATAGATAATTGTGATTTTTTTAACGTGTATGACAAAAAAAAAAACAAAAAAAAAATCTATAAACTATGAATTATACATTTTTTGTCGCCAAAATGAATTTTATTGCGAAACTACTACTTTAAATATTTAAACAAACATTTTTTAATATTACACTTTTTGTGTTTTGGATTTTTTACAAACATACGAAGCAAAACCAAAATTTTTCTTATAACTGTTTAAAAAATCTGAGCTAAACTATAAGAACACTTTGTACAGAACGGGCCCCAATGCCCAAAAATGCAGTTTTGTGCATCAAGTGGGTTTTTTTTAAATAAAAAAGGGGTATGTTGCCAAATGGTTACAATATGCATTTAAGGGTTAATAACGCTCCTAGACGAGAACACGAAATTCTCATTGAGTTTGTAATTTAACTTAATATTTCCAGAAATTCTAAAAACGTCGTCCCCTGCCGATTTCCTTAGGCAAGAATGAAATCCGGAGAGGGACATGCCTACAACGGATTATTTTTCACAATTTGTCAAATACCCCAGCAAAACCTTCTATTACCAAGTAAAGGAAATATAATAAGAAACTAAAAATTGTAACTACCCTACGGGAAATTTTAACAAACTGCCACCGAAGTGGCCCCTTTATATGAAATAGATTGGTCACTTTTACATGGCGTTGTCATAGGAGGGGGAAATTGACCCCTTGTGACATGTCACAAGACAAATCCTAGGACAGGTTACTGAACTCTCATAAAAAACAAAGTTCAGGGACCTGTCCTGGGATTTGTCTTGTGACATGTCACAAGGGGTCAATTTCCCCCTCCTATGACAACGCCATGTAAAAGTGGCCAGTCTATTTCATATAAAGGTGCCAGTTCGGTGACAGTTTGGTAAAATTTCCCGTAGGGTATTTAGACTTTGGTCGCATAACACATTATTTTAACATGGGAGTGTCACTGGGAGTAAATGGTTGCCTAAATTGTACCGGTATGGGCTAAAATAAGTGATTACGAAGGAAGTACTGAAATAAGTTGTTACTTGTAATATTAAATTCACTGGTTAGCTAAAACAAGTACATACTTGTATGGAGTGAAATAAGTCGTTACACATTACTACAAATTTCATTGGTTACAAATAGGGAACAAAATAAGACGTTGTAATTAGATTCTAAATTTTTATTAAATCGTACTTTCGCATAATAAGTCGTTATAATATAATACGAATAACTTATTATTTTTACCCTTATTAATAAGTTATTATTAAACACAATATCGGTAATATATTATTTTAAAAACTCCAAATAAGTAGTGATATATCTCCATATCGGTTACTCATTTTTTCACACCTCCCACATAAGTATTGATGTATCATAATATTAGCAACGTTTTACTTTAGGTTTCTAAGAAAACCAAGGGTAAATGGGTACCCACTGCCAGGCAATACGTGAAGAAGGTCCAACCCATTACCAAGATTTGCTGGGTATTTAAAATGGGTCGACAATGGGGACAAACTTCAAAAGACATTCGTGAGCTTATAATAAGACACCATAAATGTGGAAAACCATAAGAGAGATTGGAAAACTGGTGAAGAGACGCCACTCCACTGTTCATAATATCGTTAAATGTTACAAATCCTTTCAAGATGTTCAAAATAGGTCAAAAAAAGTAACAAATAAAATATTTTCTGAAGCTGATGAACGCTATTTAGTAAGAAAAATCAAAAATAACCGCTTTCTAAGTGCTCAAAAGTTGGCGGAAATTGCTGAGAAAGATTTCGCGTTTCCACCATCAGAAATATGTTACGAAAAGAAAATTTGGGAGGAAGAAGATGCAGAAAGAACCCTTTCATTAGTAAGGCTAATAAGAAAAAACGTTTGCAGTTCGCTAAACACTACAGGCATCGAGAATTTTCGTTCTGGGAAATGGTTTTATTCACAGACGAGAGGAAGTTTAATCTTTTCGAGTCGGATGAAAGACCCTACTTGTGGATGGTGTGGGGCTCTTTTTCCGCAGCAGGGCCTGGGGTTCTCCATTTTATTGATGAACTTGTGGGTCAGATGGTTTACCTAAATGTTTTGAAAGAAAATTTGGGTAGCTCGATTGAGAAACTTAATCTTGGGACTGATTGGTGTTTTTATCAAGACAACGACCCCAAGAACAAAGCTTACAACGTTCGATCTTGGCTTTTGTACAATTGCCCACATGTCATGGAAACTCCTCCTCAGAGCCCTGACATTAGACTGGTCAAAAAAAAAAAAAAAGTTGGAATTTTCACGCTCCACAACCCTACAAATACGCCACTTTGAAAAAAAAATGTGGTCTGATCAAAAAAATCATCAAAAAAGTTTTGTTTAGAGGAAGCACATAGCAATTGAAGTTTCTAGGTTGTACTTGTTCTATTATTTTCAATTAATTAAAAATAATGGAAAAAATGAGAAAAATTAAATATAATTATTATGATCGCGACATATGAAATCTAATATATTTTTAGGTGTATATTACGAATATGAAATCAAAATTGAAATCGGAGTCGCGGATTTCGCGAAATTTGAAAATTTCATACAAAAAATGTTCAACTTTGATCAGGATGTTTTCTTATATTTACCAATATGAAAATTTCGTTTTTGCATTAATAGCCGTTTTTTCTAATCACTTGGATTTAATAAATCCAAAGAGTATTTCTAAAAGTGCTCAACAAATGGGGTTAGATTTTTCCTATTTTAAAAAAATTTTCTGTCCGACACTTCTTTCACCCTAATTTTTAATACCGAATTCGGTGATGGAGGATTCATTCAACTTTTAATTTATAATTATATTTTACATAAAACAGCGATAAACAGTCTGCTTTTTTAGTTTTATCACTTCAATTTATGTTTTTACACAATTGAAAAATTCCATTGCAATATTTAATATTCACTAATTGGATTTAATTAAATTACTTACTGTAGAGTGGAAAATTATTTTATTATTATTATTATTTGAGCTATTGCTCCATGTCCAAGATGAAAAATATGTATTTGGTGAGGTGTAGTTTTTTTTTTCTAAACATATTTGATAAAAAAAAAATTTTAAAAAACCTTTTATTTGTCAGTTTTTCAATTTTTTTATTTCTCTTTTAATTTTTATTCGTATTTTTTTCTGACATTAAATTAATAGGCTGTTTCATATATTTGTGCTTTTATTGTGGATTTATTAAATCCAGCTTTTTTTTTGGATTTATTAAATCCATTTTTTGTATGAAAAATTCTAAATCCAGGTATTAAAAAACACGCTAAATATATATCTGTGGAATGTCCTATTATGTGAGATAGGGTTTTTGGTAGCAATAAAATTATAGCAAGCTAAATAATAGCGAAAAATTAAAAAAGTCAAATTTTAAGTTAATTTGCAAGGATATCTGTTATCCTTTTTAAAATTAAAATTAGTGTTATATATAATGAAGGCCATTGGTAAGTAAATTGCAAAAGTATAACAAATTGGATTTTTCGATAACACCGTTTACAGGTAATTAGGAAAATATCTCAAAAAACTTGAGTTTTTTTGAATTTTCAAAAACCGCGAATAATTCATAAACCACAAATTTTTTTTAAATTTCGATTGCTGGTTCATAATCTTCGTTAAAATAAAGATCAGATTTGAGAAATTTGCGCATACAAGGCAAAAACAAGTTGAAAATTTGTCTAAAATATGTATTTTTTTGTATAAATTTAAAAAAAACCGCGAATTGCTTAAAAGTTTCTTAATTTTTTTAAGTTTTGATTTCAGATTCCTTTTGTTCACATTAATTAAGACTAATTTAAAAAAAAAAGTTAAATAATAGCGTACAGGTTAAGAAATAATTAAATTTAAAGTCAACCTTACTTTTTGTATAAATTACTCTAGAGATAAATTACTAATTCTTAAAAGACAACTTTTTGTGCTACCCCTAAATAAAAACGGATTTAGCTGAAACTTGGCACAGAGAGTTTTTAGACATTAAGGAATAGGGGCAACATTGTGGAGATCGCGAATTCCAACTTTCATGTTTTTTTGGCCACTCTACCTGACATTAATCCAGTCGAGAATATATGGGAATATTTGGGATGACGAATCAAAAATCACACCATTTCCCATAAAGGAGATCTTAAAAAGGCTTTGCTCGAAGAATGGCAAAATATCAGTCCCGAATATTGTAAAAAGTTGGTACAATCAATGCAGACTCATCGAAGGATGGTGAATTTAAACAAAGGAATGCACACAAAGTATTGAAATTTGTTGGAGTATCTGATCTTTCATCTTAAAATATGTTGTCCCAGTTTGGTTTGCTTATTTTTTTAATTGTTTTATTTATAATTATAAAATTTTCAACAGTTGTGGTAAATAGAATAAAAAGGTATTAAAATTCCCTACTGTAAACAAAAACAAAAAGTGGTATTTTTTTTGTTAGCTTTTTTTAGTTAATATGCTTTGTCCCAGTTTAACTTACACCCACTGTATGTATGAACTTTTTTAATTTTATTTTGGAATATCTATTACTAGAGCACCTCTTTTTTGGTTTTGCCATCATTATGGCAACGTTGGACATTGTGTTTCCCCGAAACTTTCCGACAGTATCGAAGTTTTGTCTAAAGATATTATCATTTTGGTATTAGCAAAGTCCTTTTTGCTTGATTTATATTTTTTCGACTGGGTAATTTCAAATTCCTGTCACTCACATTTAACTAATTTAAGATTATGCTAAATAGAGAAAAATAACTTTGCACCAAAATCCTTCATTGGACAATAATCAAACACCTTACCCTTATTAAAAACTTTTTTTACAAATAAAAACAATACGAAAATGAAGTCAATGAAAGTAAATATTCAAATAATATACCAACTTAATTAAATTTACACACAGACTGTTGATGTGCTCTATGGATGACGATGTCATAGTTGGAAAGGACCAAATGAGTTTTTTAAGTAAGGAGGGAAGAAAAACAAATACGATAAATGTAAATAATATGAAAGGAAGTTTGGATAAATTCCCAACATGAACCACAGAATTTGTATTTCTTCTAGCGATTTTGGACTATCTTCAGCTACACCTAGACAAGAATAACAACTGAAAGAGGTACACAAAACCACAAATAGTTTTAGTTACCTAAGCGGAATGAGATTTAAGCAAAAACTCGATTAAAAGTTAATGCCAGGATTTAGCGACTGTAGCTCGGGCTGGCTTAAATCAATAAAATATATCAAAATATCATATTTTTTTGTCAAATCCCCATGCTGGAACTTGTAACGTTCTAAAATTTTCATTGGCAAAGTTAGGAAGACGTCTCATTTTAGTTTGAATATATTAAATTGCTACAGATTTTATACTGATGAATAGTGATGATGATGAAGGTCATACTGCACAGTAATGATGCTGATGATGATATGTTTGAAAAAATGTCATTATATCTTTAAAATACATACAAAATACATACATACACTCATACATGTTATAAAAAGAACCCATGTGTTTGATTATCCTTAGCAACTGGACTTTTAAATTAAAGTCCTTCGATGAATATTGTCATATGACAATGAAGCGAAATTGTCAGATATTTTTAAAGTTAACAAACCTTAAGAAGACATCGACGTTGAATACAACAAAACTGGACGACAATGTGCAGCCTTTTATCTCAATATTTTTTCTTTTATTCCAAACAAAATAAATCCTTTTTTTTCGTTTTCTATATCTTCTAACTTTCTTCGTTAAACTCAAACAACAAAGTTGTGAGTATGAGAAAAAGTTCAGAAATCAACAGAATACAGACTCATCAAACTAAAAAAACGAAGAAGTAAAAACCCACTTATATAGACATCTTCCACAGCATCATTGTCATCATCATTATAATCATCAATAGTATTCACAGCAGTTGATAAAACCCAAGAAAACTAACACTCACACCCACTCACACCCACCCGCATTGATGATAAGGAACATATTATATGTGCACTGAAGCAGATAACAAAGATCCTTCAACAGATTGCCAACAACAACTACCTTACAACTACGAATTCATCAGAAATACTACAATAATCAACAGCATTAACAGTAGCAGCTGCTGTAAAAAGAAGAAAAAAATTTTATTTTGTAGACCAAACAATAAAGGCCAAGAGTCTTAAAGACGCCTGGGCATGTGACCAGGCCAGTATTGTTTGTAAATTCTACTCATAGCCATCTTCTCTGCTCTATTACTCAAAATTCAAAAAGAAACAATAGTTTTGTATATTTGTTAAAATGTATGTTACAAAATGTCATTGCATCTTGTGTTTCTGTGTATTTCTTATCCGTCTTATTTTTTTTTGTCTACTGGAAAGTCCTTCATTAGCAGATTTCAAATCTTCTAAAAAGAAAACAATAAGTAGAATAAGGTCTTAAAAAAAAGTAAATCAAACAGCCATACAACCCATCAAAGACATTCAACATCTTGTCATCTATTTCGTCATCAACACATCTTATTCTTGTTCTTATTATCATCATCATCATTTGTCTTTTGCTTTGTTATTTTTCATTTCCTATTTTAGGTTTCTAGTAATCTCTGTACCAGTTCAAATTTTTGATAAAATCGTATAATCAACCCAAATATGTATGTACTTTAGTACAAAGTACAGTTGGTGGGCACAAAAATAGAAATAATTGCACTATGCGGCAACAGCAGTGAAGATGGTGGATTCTAAATAAATGACACATGCTGACTGCAATGGTGCAATCCGTTTTTTCAATGTATTTATAAGTTTTCATACAAAACTTCTTTCATACAAAACTTTAGCCAACGAGGGTAAACCCTACACTCAAATAAAAAAGTTAGTTAAAAAAATTTGTAAATCGTTTTCAATCGCACTTTACTTTTTTTATACTGATTTTTAGCACATTTGTTTAGTAATCATTTTTGCTATTCTCATATTACAAATTACTAAATTTTTTTACTAATTTTCGGTGATGATTTCAGCTAAACATTTTACTAGTTTTTCAAAACTAAGTGCTAAACTTACCAAAAAAAAACTATACTAATTAAAAAACAAATGGATAATTAAGGGAATTTTATTTATAAGAATTCGTTGATTATTTAGAATTCTTGTTTAGTTTATATTTGTTACTATTGATACATTCTTAGTTTGGAAATAAAACTCAGAAAATTTTATTGTATCTCCAATGCATAAAAAGGTAATAATTGGAGAATACTTTACAATTTTTACTCCAAATTTCAAGTATGTTAATTATAGGGGAATGTCGTGTACCTTGCTACTTTTAAAAATTCGGTGTGCATAATAAAGGCTTTTTCAACAGGGACGCTACAAAAGTAGAAATATAGGAACAGCAAACGACGCCATATTTCTTGCCGCTCTTTTGACATTTCTCTTCAGTAAGGCTTGGCATTTCATGATGGAAAGATATACGAGCCAAAAACGAGTCGAAATTATTAAAATTTACTACCGAAATTCGGAGTCAGTGGCCTCACCATTAAGAGCGCTACGTCCAATTTATGGTCGTCATAATCGTCCTAGCAGATCAACAACTGAGCGTCTAGTGGAAAAATTTGAATCCACAGGCACAGTACAAAATGTTCCCGTGCCAGTGAGACAAAGAAGTGCCCGTAGTGTCGAGAATATTGCTGCAGCTGAGGCTTCAGTTGAAGAAAGCCCAAATGTGTCTCTCACACGTCGTTCTCAAGCGTTGGGCATCTCTGTGACGTCGTTGTGGCGAATTTTGCGAAAATATCTTGGCCTACGTCCTTACTAGATCAAATTGACGCAAGAACTGAAGCCGCTTGACCACCAGAAGCGTCGTATGTTCGTGAATTGGGCTGAGCAACAACTTGAAAATGATTCGGATTTTCATTGAAAAATCATCTTCAGCGATGAGGCTCATTTCTGGCTGAATGGCTTTGTCAATAAACAAAATATGCGTTATTGGTCAGACAGTAAACCACACGTGCTCCATGAGTCATCATTGCATCCCGAAAAAATTACGGTTTGGTGCGATTTATGGGCCGGCGGCGTAATTGGGCCGTAATTCTTCCGTGATGATCAAGACCGGCACGTTACTGTGAATGGGAATCGCTACCGTTCAATGATAACCGAATATTTTTGGCCCCAATTAGATGATATGGACTTGGAGGACATGTGGTTCCAACAGGACGGCGCCAGAAACCACACAGCGAATGTCACAATCAATTTATTGCAAACCCAGTTTGGAGAACGTGTTATCTCACGAAATGGTCCAGTCGATTGGTCGCCTCGGTCGTGCGATTTGACGCCGTTGGACTATTTCCTGTGGGGCTACGTCAAATCTATGGTCTATGCCAACAAGCCAGCGACGATTGATGAACTTCGTACGAATATCGAAATTGCAGCAGTATCGGCCGATTTATGCTTAAAAACCGTCGAAAGAGATCGATTTCCATATATAATGGCATCGAACGTATTTTCACAGGAATAAAGAATTTCATTGACATCCAAAACCGTTTTTGTTTTATTTAAAAAAACTTTTGTGGCGCTCTTATTGAAAAACCCTTTATAAGAAAAAATCCAGAAAAAAGTCATATATATATATATATATATATATATATATATGTGACGCGCAAAATAGAAAGGGACCTAAGGTCCCCTTAGGTCCCTTTCTCAAGAGGGCATGGGTCTCATTCGATGCTCAGATGTTGTCCACATCAAAAAAAAAATTGATTTTTTTACCCTTAGGTCCCTTTTTCTATGCGCTGTCACTAGGACTTGGGGTTCGGGAATTCCCGGGCGGGAATTCCCGGGAAATCCCGGGAAAAGTTTGCCGGGAATTTCCGGGAAAAATATATTATTTATTACGCGAAATTTGAAAAATATTAAATTATTTTTATTTAGAATAGGATTTTTTAATTTTAGTCATAAAAAACATTTTAAATACCAAAACAAAAATGTTAATATTAAAATTTTTTAAAAGTGAATCAATTTCTTTGACACACAAAAAAGAAATTTATTCGCTTTTAAGTAATAAAGATTTTTCGCATAAACTATTCAAAATGTAAGTAGTAAAACCTAAAAATCTGGTAAAATGTTTAAAAGAAATATGAACAAAAAGTTTTGTTTCTTACAAATAATCGCCCTTTTTATATAAATTTTTTGGGGGCGCTGTGGTGTAATGGTTAGCGCGTTGGACTGTTACAAGTAAGGTTGCGGGTTCGAGCCCCACCCAAGGCAACATCAATTTATGAAAAATAATAATATGCATGAGTTTTTTCTATCCCTCATACATATCGCAGCGTCCTCCTTCGGTGTTCACATAGCACTTAACCCCACCGAAGTAAAATAATATAACAGGGCTATGAACTAAAAAGCTTCAACAAAGTCCGCCAACTCTTCATCAGATGGCGCGCAACAACTGTTCTAAGATTCAACATCTCGCGCAATTGCAGTGTTGCCATATTTGAAGCCCTTCATCTTTCACCACTTTGCACTTCTCCTCTATCACCTTTCCAAAGGAAGCAACACGTTAATTAATAGGAAGAATTTCCTTGAGTGTTGCTTCGCTTTAACAAAAAAAAAAAAAAATGTATATTTTAGTTAAATACGACTTTAGTTAACATATTGGGTGGCAGTATACCTTGACTTGTTTTATATTTGGAGCATTCTGATTGGTTAATTTATTTTCAACCAATCAAAATATTTGAAAATATAAATATTTTTGTAGGGCTTTCATACACAAAATGAACAAAACCGTAAATAAAGTCGACTTTAAATTTAAAATAATCCTTTATATTAAGGGCCAATAATTTTATAAGTAACGTTTCCATTAATAAAATATTTTCAAGTAAATTTACTTTATTTAATTACACCTGCTTTCAAGCTAATATATTATTTTATATTAAATAATAAAATATCAGGAGTATGGAAATACTTTACAAAAAAGGACAATACAGCAGTGCAATATTTGCTCTAAAAGACTAATGGTTAACGGAGGTAGTTTATCCGACATCTAAATTTGGTTCACAAAAAAAAATTGATATTCATGCAACTTTTCTTGAAGAAAATGAGCCAAATGTGATAAAGCGGTTTGTTTCCGACAGTCCGGTATTCCCGGGAATTAAATGTTTTTATTCCCGTTTCCCGGGAAATAAAAAAGTCCGGGAAATCCCAAACCCTAGCTGTCACATATGGGTATTCATAACGACTAGTACAATTATATATTTTAATATATGATACATGTCATTATATATAAATTTTTTTACTCGGTTGCTCAGAATTTTTTGGCAACTTAATTTTAAATCCATAAACAATTTTAAGGTTAAATATTAAATATTTGTTTTTGGTTTCAATTTTCCAAAATTAAAATTTATACATTTAGGGTCATATGCATAATCACTTTAATATCTGCCGTCTTTATAGTTCCCATTCTATATTTATCAGGGACATTGCAAATCTTTCTTTTTGTAAAAATTTCGCTTAAATACATTTGAATATTTTTTTGTAATTTTAATGTTTGACTGGGACAGATTCTTAAAAAGTGAAAAATATTGTTAAAACTTACAATTGTAATGATTACGAATAATGTCAGTCAGTTCCGTCAGTTTCAACTTTTAACTATTACTACTACAGTAACAACACTTTCAGCTATAGAAATTTCATTTCACTCTTCACCCACTTGTTCCTCCCTTAGTTAGTCGTCATTGTCAGTCAATGTACATTTTATTGTAGAGACGAGTCAAGTTGCTGTCAATTTAAAATAGAAAATTTACAGAGTAGACAAAATGATGGACAGCTTTTACTGATGGTAGATGTTTGTAAGTATGTGTAGAAGAATACATTATTTTATAATGCAATAACAACATCACACATACCAATACTTTCATAGATATGTGTGTCTAGTACCTTTAGTAGTTTATAAAACAAGGACTGATTGCGACAAAAAAGGAACAATAACAAAAAGAAAAACTGTAGCACACCACTCTCTGTAGAAAAATAAAAGTATAAATTGAAGCGCTCTTCTACATACTGCTACTGTTATTTTTTTGACAAATTGATGGACAGCATGATGGACAGATCGTATAAAATAACTTTAAGAAAATTATTTATCCATCCATGCACAATCATTTTTGCAAACACACACACATATACATCTATGGATATATGTTTGTTTGTGTGTGTATGTATGATATTTTTGTTTTTGAATTGAGTTTATATTTGTCTGGATATATAAAATCAAGGATTTAAACAGAACTCATGCATTATTTGTGTGTACTTGTGAGTGTGTGTAAACTTTATTGACTTTTATATGTAGGTTCTGAATTTAAGTAGAGGTGAGAGAGAGTAACCAACTTCTACTCAACTTTTTTTTATTTGTTTTATTTGTAATTCACGTTGCAATAGTTTTGTCAATCATTTCTACGTGACTGATGTTATTTCATCATTGTATGTTGCTGGTGTGTTTGATGATTGTATGGGAATTTATTATATTAAAAAAGTTCTTGATATGTATGTTTTGAGTTTTAGATAAATATGACCTAATTGTCAAAGAATAAAAATATATATGAAAAGTTGAGCAATTGATTGACATGTACAATTGCAAGAAAGTTTTTTTTTCTAAAAAATATTGGCAAAAAGATAGGAGATTTTAATTCAAAAGGCAGAATTAAGTTTAATATATTCTGCTGGTTTTGTTCTTTAAGGCACATTTAGATTTTAGAGAAAACTCACGAGTGTTTTTTTTTTTTTTTTGGCTTTAAAATTTTTTTTTTTTAATTTTACTGGGGATGCTTATAAAACTATGTAGTGCGCTCCTTTATTTTTTGTGTACAATTCAGTAAAATGAGAGGACGCACAAAATGCTCTATCTAAATGACAAAATTGCCCAAAAGTACGGGAACGCACAAAATCACTTTTCTAACCCAAAACTTTATTTAAAAGGAAAAAAATTAAAATGCGTATAGTTTTAGTCTGAAAAATCGCACATATTTTTTGCATTTAAAAGTTTTTTTGACCTTGTTCAGTTAATTTTTATATATAGAAGTTTTATTTTGTGTATTTCTTTGCTTAATTAAAATTTTCACAATTATGTTATCTGTTTATCATTGCACCAGCTGTCCCTTTTACAATTTTCCAAAGCTAATAGTAAAAAGAGAAAGAGAAGTTAATAGTAGAGGCAGAACATTTTATAAAAATATCTGTGAGAACGCAAAATTATCTGTAAGGACCTAAAGGTTTTTAAAACTTGTTTAATATTAAAACTCAGAATGGCTAATACCCATAAAATAAAATTAAATTTTTAACTCATTTTCTAAGTTCTAAATTAAGTTATATATTTCAAGTGTAATTTGTCTACTAGGTGATTTCAATTTTCAAAAATTTTAGTTTTTGCCAATATTCAGGATCTTTTGAGATCATTTAGAGGTTTCATTTAAAAAAAAAATTGAGCAAAAAAAATTGGTTTTTGAGTTTTTGGATTTTTAAATTGAAAAATTTTTAATTTTTTTATTTTTCAATATTTTTTTTAATGTTTTTTTTTTTAATACTGCTAGATATCCTCTTTAAAAGGAGCTAAGAACCATTTTTGTAGCTACTTATTGTACACCCAGAAAACAGATTCGGTGCTGACAACCCCATTTGTTGCCAATCGAATGGTTAAGTTGCATCAAATGAATTTTTCGGTTGCGGCTAACGAATTAGTCTTGATACAACTGAAATTCCGTTACCACAGTCAAATTAGTCCTGTCTCAATTGGTTTTTTGTTGGCACAACTGAAAATTTCGGCTCCCACAACCGAACCATGCGATTGGCTACAAATACGGCTGTCAGAACTGAATCTGTTTTCTGGGTGTATTTTTCGAGATATTAAAAAAATAAACTCGTAACAAAGCAAAAAATTAGAAAAATTATGACATTTTTTGAAATTTTAATTATTGCATCAGAGACTATTAATTATATTTAAAAGGAAAATAAGAAATCAAAACTTACACTACTCACCGGTAGGGGGCGCTGAAATTTAGTATCACTTGAGCAATTATTTAGTATCACTTTAGTATCAGCTGAGCCTATATTTAAAAACTCAAAAATTGCTGAAAACTGCGCAAAATAAGAAAAAATCAAACGCAAAATATATTTAAATAATAAAATTTGAGAATTAGTTTTTTTTCTTTGCTTTTTTGTTTGTTATTATTTCAATTAAAATAAAAACAGAAAATTGTCAATTTTTTTGAACAAAATGCCATCTAGTGATAACGATGTCGTTATAACTTTTGTTTTTGGTGATACCATACCCCTGTATTGCATAACTTTTGAAAAATAAATTTGTAATTTTTTTCCTTTGGCAAAACTTCGTTATATGATGAAAGGAAAGTTCTGACCAAAATTCATTCAAATCGAAAGGGGTCGAGTCCAACCATTGGTCGATTTGAGATAGAATGACCCATAACCAAACAGTTCATAAATCGCAACAATATCGTACGTTTTTATGCAATTAAATTTCAAAAATATGATACTGTCCATAGCCAATAGAGGGGCTAAAGGCCTCAAATATGTGAATACGTACACCCAGAATATGGATTCAGTTCTGATAACCCCATTTGTAGTCAATCGCATGTTTCGGTTGTGGTAGCCGAATTTTTCAGTTACATTTAAATTTAAATATTATTGATAAAATTAGGATTATTTAAGGGGGTCTTCTAGTTTGAAAAAAAAATGTTTTCGATTTTCTTTTAGCATATTTTTTTAGCTTACATATTCAAAAATATTATCCTAAAAGGATTTTCGAAATTCAAAATAGATTGGGAGATACAGCCATTTTTGTAAAGCAATATTTTTGTCTATATTTCCTTTTTATTGTGTGCCAGAAAATTGAACTTAAAACTTAAAAGCGTTTTACTCCAAACCACGTTTTTGAAACTGGTACGCAGGGTTTCTCAAGTTCTACTGAACCGATTTTGCTGATATAATGCTTAACCGACGCAGAATTAACGCGGCTATCGCCCCGTGCTCAATTATCTGGAAAAATATTGTTTACCATTTGTTTTTTACTCTACACACAGAAAAAAGTTTAGTTAGATATCGGTTGAAAATTCTATAGTTTAGTTATTGAATAACTATTTCAGTTTTGCGTCTGTTATTTATGTAATCAGAAAGGATATTCGGTTATTATGCAAGTGAAAATATATCCAAAACGACTGGGGTTTTTCAGTAAGAATTTGTTGGGTATCCCAACTATTTTAAATTAAAAATATGGTTAGTAAAACTTTCGGTAGATACAACTGTATATTATACTGTAAAATAAACATAGCTCCCAATATTTGGTTGCTGTAAAAATCTAATTACTTTTACGAACGAATATTAGATTGTGTGGTATTGCTGTCAAAACTATTAAATATTATAAAATTTCAAAAAGCAATTTCCTATTTAAAAGAATTTAAAGTTTATCTTAAAAAATAAATTATACATTTAAAAGGAAATATATACAGAATATATTTATCAGCAAGAAAATATTAATTGTGAGTAGATATTTTCATAAACCCCGAAAATAATTTTAGCGAATGGTTTTTTGCAGCCCTATTTTTAAAAATTTATCTGATGATAATCCTTGAAGTAAAATAGCCTGAAAATAACATTCAACCGAACTTGTGGGTTTAAGATAAGGATTTAGAAATGCTTTAAGTTAATAGATGTTTTGATTTCAAGCAGGCATTAACAAGAATCCCCCATCTGCTGGATTCATTTATAAAGTAAAAGGTCTACAGACCAATCCATTTATAAAGGTAAATTTCCTAAGAATGTAGATTACATAAGGGGGGAAATCCATAGAATTTGAAGCATTCCATGCTGAAAATCTTAACTTTTTGTGCAGAAAAAGCCTTTTTTGTCGTCTTCTTTAGCCTCCTTTTTTGTTAATAAACTCTCATACATAATTATTATATATTTTTATGATAGAAAAAATCTACAAATATGTGTAAAACAATATATCCAAGAAACAATTTTTTTTATACTTAGGAAAGCTCTTAGAATCCCCTTTATTTTGTTTTTGTTTCTTTAGAAATTTGGTTAAAAATATATTTTTCTCAAAAACTTTATATTTTGTTGCGTTTTAAAAAATTTTAATTAGTATTTTATTTAATTTAAATTATATTATATTTTTTGTTGATAAATAAATACAAACTAAAAAAAAATAATTTAAATATTTTAATTGGAAACAGTGTGGCATATTTTGAAATTCAGGTGCAGGAACCGAACTATTTTTAGTTACAGTTAGTAGTCACAACTTCATAACCACATAATTCAATAATGGCGACCGAATTCAACATTAAATTTCATAAAAGTTGTCGGAACCGCCACAATTCGATTGGCAACAAATTCGGTTATCACAACGAATCTGTTTTCTGGGTGTAGATATGCTCGTTTATGACCATGGGCGAACATTTATTAAACCTGCATGGAACCATATATGTTGGTTTTTACCTGCGTATAACTTTTTTTTATTTGTCTATAATTTAAGATAATGTAATAATTTATAGAAAAAATATTTAAAATTTTTTCCCCCATGCAGAATATCCTAAAATTAATTTCCCAAGCTTATTTGCTATCGAGTAAAATATCGTAGGTTTCAAAAAAGGATAGACAAATTATTGAGTTTAATTTAATAGGCGTATGA